>CM061545.1:145927162-148327162 GCA_030864215.1 Capsicum pubescens | reverse complement strand
CCAGTCTTTTATTTGGATAGTATTTTGCATATACCAAAGTAACTATCATTGAAACATCTGCAAGTTGACTTTCAATTCTCAATGACATTTGTTGTTCCTCATCTTTAACTATGCTAAATTCCACACACTTATGCATAAAAGCCCATATTTTACCTGATATATTCACCACGGTATGCTTCATACCCAACCTCTTTCTGTATCCCTCTATTTGATGGCTAAATTGAAAAGGATCCATGAGGACTATAAAATAAAATTGATGTCTCTTTTGCATTATGATTATTCTAGTGAAGGACTGTTGAGTATTAACTGACATTATGTTCCAAATCAGTGCATTCATTATGATTTAACTTTGGAGGTGTGACTTCTTAAATGCATTATAGCTGAGCATGTATTAGAAACCTTGTTTTTCCTTTTTTATTTTCCCTGCTTTGCTTTCAAAGACTCAATTTACTTTGGTGATAAGTCTGCTAACTTAGCCACTTGATTAATGTTATCCTCCAATTCATTTTCATCTAAATGCTCCTTATCTTTAGTACATTCTTCCACCAAACTCTTTAATAGTATTGCTAAGGGTGAAATCCCTTCCATCACATTCAACTCATTTGCTTCAGCCTCATACACCTACATTTGTATCTCTTATACCTTTTTTGTATCTCTTGCTTGGAATACTATTTAGCTGCTTGTTCTACATCATTCTTGTGATCACTTTCTTTTTCCTGACAATTCATTTCCATTTTCTTCCTGTGTGTTGTATCTTGTGTAGATTGCAACTCTTCTGCTTCTTTTGAATTTTGTTGTAGTGGTCTTTCCAAAACTATTATTCACCCATTCTTTTGTGTTCATTTTCACTCCTTCTACTTGTTTATTATTTTGTGCAAGTTGTTCTTCCCTTTTGTTGCCTGCATTTTTGTCATCTTCCTGTTGTAAAGAATCAAGTGAATTCGACATCTCTACCTCCTTATCTTTGTTATCATCCCCCCTCTAAGAATGTGACCATACCTATCCTTCCTGTATGTATTTCTCCTTAATATCCATTGTTGCATATTTATGTTACCTCTTCTTTCATTATTGTGATCTTCGTGGATCTTTGTTTGTCTGTTATTCTCCTTTTCCTCAGTCTTAGTTTCCACCTTTTTGTCCTCCTCCTTCATTTTGTCATACAATTATGGATGCTTGATCCAACAACTCTCCTCATCACGATCTTGTAAACAATATTCTTCACAGTACTTTAACATATAGTCATACTGAATCTACATCTACTAGGATTTGGTCTCTACTGAGATATCATTCTCCTCATTAATTCTTATCCTTTGGGGAAATTTATCAATTAAATCTACCTCCACCTTCACACGTGCACAACTGGGTCTAGTATGATTTTTAGTTTCCATGTCTACTATAAGGGGTTTACCTACTGCTGATGCAATTGAGAATATTACATCCCTTGCAAAAAAAATTGGAGAAAGTTTAGGTAAAGAAATCCATGCTACTAGAATTGTGGTTTTAACATCTGGCTAGAACCATGGATCCCATTTCAATATCCTCATCTGCCAATAATTATTCATCCCCTTAATGTAAAATGTTGCTGTAGATAGTAATTGAACATAATCCTCTAGAATTTCTAGTCGTATGAGTACATGCCTTTCATCCATAACTCCTATTTTACATTGGCCCTTGACCCCACATTGAGCTGGGATGGATTTTCTCAAACGTTAATGTGTGGCTTGCCATATGAAAATTTACCAATGATGGCGTATTGAAACTTCTCCTGCATGATTAAATTATGCATTTCAGATGACTTACGCGTACTATATGGTTCCCCATGTAGCATTCTAACGGGTTTATGAGGAACCTTAATATTATTGTTCCCCACCACTTTAGGTTTTAATAGATCCACATATTTTGTGTTACAATTCTTTTTCTAGATATCTTGATTGATTACTTCCATACTACTTTTCTTCCTATCAGCCGGTGGGATAGTCCCACCGGCTATAGTGGCCATGATGGCTAGTAAAAGCTAATTTTTTTGGTTGTAGGCGGCTAGGGTTCCATTTAAAAAGTCACTATGGTGTCACCCTAATTTTGCATCTAGAGGCTTAGTTTCTATACGACTCATATACTTAGGGTACAATTAAGGAGTAGGTTCACTCGTATAATGGATAGTATACTATCCTCCTAGGCTTCTCAAGGTACGAGAGGGGAGGAGAGAGTAGATACGACTTATATCCAAGTGGTATGACTTGTTACCTTAGTCGTACCCACCTAGTGTCATCAAATGGAGAAATTTTATCAATGGTTCAAAGTCTAGATGTTTCAATATCTATAAGGCATATCACATCTATAGGCCATATATCATAACTATGTATATGACTATATTATCTAGCATGTCAATGTACCATATCATAAGTCATGTTCGGAATGCCATAGAATAGCTAAAAGCCATAAGTCATAATACGGGGAAGTCATCAAAATTTACCAGGTTGCAAGTAACCTTGTTTTAAAGTTTAAATAGTCTCAACTATGCCTAACATCCGCAACTAAGTCCACAAGGGCTAACACAAGTCTAGCCTAGAGTAGGTTAGAAGAACCCACTTCTAATCCTCAATTTCCATAGTTAAGCAATTTATACCGAAAACAAGGCTAAGGTATCTAATTTAACCTAAAGATGTCGAGTAATCCATAACCAAACCTAAGACACGAATTTTTCCTAGTAACATGGTTAATTAAGTCAACTCCACCTAAATAAAGGTTTCAAGATCACCACAGTATCCCAAATAAAGTTCAATAGATAAACCATGCTTTAAATTCTTAAACAACATCCCAAACCTAAAATCATATCATATCCATTCTATGAATTAGTTAAATTTTGGGAGAAGGCTATTAGAATTCAAAAAAGGTAAGAAGCATTTCACCTTACGGGGTCACAAACCCTCATCTAATTGCCAAAATTTCATATTCAATACTAAGTCATTCTACCCATAATCAAACTTAACATTCATATTCACACGTAATTTATAACACACATCATCTTATGGAGAAGAGTAGATGGAAGTCTACCTCAAAGCCAAATCCTAAATCTCTAAATTGTTCACCAAATGTCCATCTTTATTTCACAATCTAAAAATTCCATCACTATAAAAATCATAATCTACCCATCAATACGAGGGTAATTATACCTTTATTGCACTATCATGCTTTGGGTCTAAAAATGACACCAAAAATCCCAAGTGGGTCCCACTTATAGAAAATGCATTTTTTAAACCAATCCAATGTTCAAACATGATCAAGGAATCATAACCCTAAAAAATGGGGGAAAACCAAGCTAATTTGGAGCTAAAATCAAGCCCTCAAGCTATTTATGGTTTTTAGTCAAGAACCAAGAAAGTCATCAAGAAAGGGAGGAAATCTTACCTTAAATCCAAAGATATTTGTGATAATAGATGTTAATAAAGCTCCCAAGTCACCCCCAATAGTCAATTTAAAGTTAGCACACCATTTTAGGGTTTTTGGCTCTCAAGGGTGAGTGAGAAATGTCCAAAATACAGACGAAGGGGCCCTTTTATATCCTACCAGGTATCCAGGTATGGAAATCGTACAAATAAGTTTAATTCCCCACAAAATAATAAGCTTGATTCAGTCCATCTATGCTTGATAAGGGGTCCTTTATTTAGAAAAATCTAGCAAAGTTTCCAGACTTAGTTTATTTTTCGCCTTCAAAATTTTGCAATCTCATTTTCCGATCTTCAAATTCTTAAATGGTCTATATTTCCATTAATTCACGATCAAGAAGATCAATAGGTATTCCCAGACAATTTTTTTATTTTTTGGAACTCAGTTAGACCATGTTCGGAGTCCCAAAATAGTGGACCAATGCGATCTTAGCGCGCCGCGTCGCCTATCGCATTGGTTAACATTGTTGAAGGTTTCCCGAGCTAAAAGTACTAAGGCATGGCATGATCATGGCATGATACATCAGGTATCACATCATATCTATTGATGCACCACGTCGCTTATAGCGTCGATGCCCACTTTTCCAGTCATTAATTAACCGCATTATTAAGGGTAATTAGGTCTTTGTTCTCTAACCTTCAGCCCTCATAAACACAAAATTTATCCCTCTTTTGAATAAATATATTCATTATTTCACAAATTCTCAAGAATAAAAACCCTAGAGCTATCAATTCAAGAATCAATTTCCAAGAAATTTCACCATCAACCTTCAAGTATTCATCAACTAAGGTATGTCAAGTGTTCATCCAAGGGTTCCTTCCACCTTTGGAGTCCAAGAAACTTTTTCAAAACTCAAGATAATGTTTTGGGTGAATTTCATGATTTAGGTTGATTGTGTTCATGGCTATTACGTTAATGGATTCTTTAGTTCATGATTTAATCGCAATATCTATATGAAGTAAAGTGATATATGCATAGTATCATGTAAAACCATGTTTAACCCTTGAAATTTGCCAATGTGAATTGTGATGCCTATTAGGTGTTTGATGAATTGCCCTTATGGGTAAATAAGAACAAGAACTCATGCCATGCTAGTTTATGTGCAAGTTGTATCATGCAAGTGTTTGATAAATTGCCTATGAGAATGAACTAATGTCATGCTATAGTATGCTAATGTTTATTTATCATCCATGTACAAGTAATGTATTACAAGTGTTCATTGGAAATGCTTTAATAAATGAATGATGAACATGTTGCCATTGTTGAGCTTTTAAGCTTATGCCATGATTTACTTATTATGATATCGAGTCCTTAGGGTATTTAATCCCCGACAATTTATCTGTGTGCTTAGAGACAGTGTAAGTTTTCATGATACTCTAAGTTAAGCCATGATTAGTAGAGTTCAGTCAGTCACATGACTCAGGAAATTTAGTAAATTTAGTATCAGTCCAGTACTTAGTAAATCTCAGAAATCTCAGTCAGTTATCAGATCTAGTAGTATTCTGTCAATTAACGGAATCTAGTGAACTCAGTGTAGTCTAATTAATTAGTACAATTAGTAACAGATCATTCCAGTCCAGTTCAGTGTCTATTCAGATGGGAGTAGGATTTAACACGAAATGAATCTAAGAATGGGAACACGCACTGTCAGCAGAGGGTGTGATTCTTAGAAGCAATCCTTGCATTCCAGAACTATGTAGCTAGCGTAGGTTGAGACATCAACACCTTCAGTTAAGAGTTGATAAGATGGATTAACACTGTCAGATGAGGGTCCTACTGTTCTCCTTTGGGGATATGTCATATGAGGGTCACTCATAGCTTGTCCTTACCTTTTGCATGGTATTGACACCCTTCCAATTTGGGTTACAGATTGGACCCCTACTCAGCTACACTAGCTTATTAGGGGCATATCGGTTAGATAAATTCTCTCATAGTTTTAGTTACAGATATCAAGACTGTCAGATATAGTCACTCAGTACAGTATGGAACTTAGCTAGTTACATCAGAATCTAGACTATCATATACAGTCACTCAGTATCATTTATATCAGTTCTCAGTAACTCATGTTATCATTATTCAGACTCAACAGTCAGTATTATCATAAATCCAGTTATAGCTACACATTCATGTATGTATTCTCATGAACATGTTATACAGTCAATTAGCATTGTTCATGCATATGAACCCTTTGCATTTATCCTACCTCACTTGCAAATCAGTACATTCAATAGTACTGATGTAGTTATGCTATGGTATTTTTATACCATAGGTTCAGAAGCACGAGCTCTAGAGCATTCCAGTTTCAATAGTCAGAGTCACCACTGAGTCCTCATTATTCGAGGATGTTATTATTTTATTATTTTATTCCTTCAGTACTTGGTTTACTTTAGTAGTTCAAAGTTAGTTGGGTACATGTCCCATCAACTCCACAAATTTCAGGCAGTTTAGAGGCTTTCAGACTACAGTATGTTCAGACAATTTAATTCAGTTTTGGGTATTTCTATACCCCATTCATATATTATTTTATCAGTCATGTTATAGTTTTGAACCTTACGGCCTTACAACTTATATTCCGTATTTATACAGTACATCATGCAGTGCTCAGTTATAGATATCATTCATGGTTAGCTTGTGGTCCTTAGGGTCATGCGCACCATGTAGCATTTTGGGTACAAAATTTGGGGCATTACAAACTTGGTTTCAGAGCCTAAGGTTCAATAGTGTCCTAGGAAGTCTGAAAGCTACATATAGTAGAGTCTTGTGCATAGGTGTGTTGCACGCCACATTTATGTACTGGAGGCTATAAGATATTTTAGGAACAATTTCCCTTTTGTCAGTATTCATGTCGGGCCAGTGAGCATGAGCTCAAGTTTAACTCTCAGTTTAATCCATTTCTCCCTTTGTTCTAGAGAACATACCTCCCAAGAGAAGAAACAGAATTCAGTCAGACCCTTAGCCTATCCAAGCAGATTCCTTGGATGAACATGTCTATCATGAAGAGTTCAAAGCTTCATTCACTACTCTTTCCATTTTATTTTCTTCCAAGAATGAGTTACCAACTGTAGTTCTAGCCAACCCAGTGACTAATTCAGCAGCAGCCAGGATTCAGGACTTCACCCGAATGAATCCTCCATCTTTTACCGGGTGCAAGTAAGATGAAGATCCTCAGGAATTCCTTGATTAGGTTTAGAAGGTTACTGAGATCATGGGAGTGTAAGTTGTTAAGAGTGATGAGCTAGCTGTATATCAGTTGCAGGTTGTGGATCACACATGGTTAAAATAGTGAAAGGCAAAAAGGGCCACAAATGTAGGGCCTATTGAGTTGGAGGAGTTTGCCACTGCCTTTCTTGATTGATTCTTTCCCCTAGAGCTGAGGGAAGCTAAGGTGTTAGAATTTATCAATCTTAGGCATGGCAACATGACAGTGAAAGAGTATTCTCTTAAGTTTACTCAACTAGTTAGATATGCTCCTCATGTAGTGGCAGATAGTAGAGCCAAGATAAATAATTTTGTGTCAGGGGTAAATGATAGTACGGTTAAAGACTGCAGATCCGCAATGTTGATTAGTGATATGGACATAGCTAGGAATATAATCCATGATCAATAGGTAGAAGAGAAGAAGATTAAGATGAGAAAGAAGTAAAATAAGAAGGCTAGGACAGGTAGCTTTAATTTAAACTATCCTAAGTCAGAAGGTGGGAAACATTATATGTTCCACAAAAATTCATCTGTTCCAACTCCTTCCTCATCCAGTTCCTAAGTTCATGGAGGGTATCAATGATAGGGAACCTAGCTCTAAATCTCAGGGCAGTGTTAGCAGTGCCCGAACCAATCTCTTTTGTCAAACTTGTAGTAAGAATCACAAGGGTGTTTTAGAGCTGGAAGTGATGTGTGTTTTAGATGTGGCAACCTAGGCCACCGAGTCATAGATTATCCCCAGTCAAGTTATGAGGGTCAGCAGAATCATTCCTCAGCCCAGTATGATCGCCCAAATCAGCAGGGTGCCACTTTAAGTGCTATAAGTGACAACGCCCAAATAGACTTTATGTTCTCCAGTCCCGGCAAGATCAGAAAAATTCTTTTGATGCAGTTACTGGTATGTTATAGATCTTTCTCTTGCATGTTTATGCTTTGCTATATCAAAGAGCGTTTTTATCTTTTGTTACTCCTTATATAGTAGTTGATTTTTGAGTCAGTCTTAAAATTCTAGTAGATCCCTTCTCACTATCTACCCCAATAGGTAAAACCATCATAGCCCGACAGGTATACAAGAACTGCCTGGATATGATATTTCAGAAAGTCACTTCAGCAGACTTAGTCGAATTAGAGATAACTAATTTTGATGTCATTCTTGGCATGGATTGGATTCATTCCTTCTATTCCATAGTCGACTATAGAAATAGATTAGTCCAATTCCAGTTTCTGAATGAACCTGTCCTAGAGTAAAGGGGTAGTACTTAGCTTTCAAAGGTCAGCTTGTTTCCTACCTTCGGGCACGAAAAATGCTATCTAAGGGATGTGTCTATTATCTTGTTCATGTTAAGGATTCTAGTTGTGAGACTCCAAATATTGAATCAGTCCCAATAGTGAATGAATATTCAGATGTCTTCCCCAAAGATCTTCCAGGAATCCTCCCAAAATGGAAATAGACTTCGGCATTGACATTCTTCCAGATACTCAATCCATATCTATTCCTCCATACAAATGGCACCAGCAAAACTCAAAGATTGAAAGAGTAGTTGAAGGATATCTTATATAAGGGATCCATAAGACTCAGTATGTCCTCATGGGGCGTACCATTCTTATTCGTATGGAAGAAACACAGTTCTTTCAAAATATGTATAGACTACTGTCAGCTCAATAAAGTCACAGTCAAGAATAAGTATCCACTTCCAA
Source organism: Capsicum pubescens (assembly GCA_030864215.1). Lineage (NCBI taxonomy): Eukaryota > Viridiplantae > Streptophyta > Magnoliopsida > Solanales > Solanaceae > Capsicum > Capsicum pubescens. The sequence continues at coordinate 148,318,819 of CM061545.1, read as the reverse complement.
GAATCGATGAATTGTTCAACCAACTTTAGGGCACCAATTATTTTTCTAAGATAGACCTCAGATCAGGCTATCATCAGCTCAGAGTCAAAGAATGTGACATTCCAAAAACAGCCTTGCGTACATGTTATGGTCACTTTGATTTCTTAGTTATGTCATTTGGTTTTACCAATGCCCCAGCAGCCTTCATGAACTTGATGAACCATGTGTTCAAGAAGTACTTGGACATATTCATCATAGTATTCATAGACAACATTCTTGTTTATTGCTGGAGTGAGCATGATTATACAAACCATCTCAAAATAGTATTGGAAACACTCGAAAATCATCAGCTGTTTGCCAAATTCAGTAAGTATGAATTTTGGCTAAGGTCAGTAGCATTCCTTAGTCATATCATTTTCGGTGATGGAATTAGAGTTGATCCACAAAAGACCGAAGCAGTAAAAAACTGGTCCAGACCCATCTCTCCATCAGATATTAGGAGTTTCTTGGGTTTGGCAGGCTATTACAGACCATTTGATGAGGGATTTTCTTCTATTGAATCCCCTATGTCTAGATTGACTCAGAGAAAAGTCAAGTTTTAGTGGTTAGATCCTTGCGAGAAGAGTTTTGAAGAGTTAAAGACTCGACTTACCTCAACTCTAGTTTTGGCTCTTCCAGATGGTACATATGGGTTTGTGGTGTATTGTGATGCATCCAGAGTTGGTTTGGGTTGTGTCCTCATCCAGCATGGTAAGGTCATAGCCTACGCCTCTAGACAGTGTAAACCTCATGAGAAGAATTATCCAACTCATGATCTTGTGTTAGCAGCCGTAGTTTATGCCTTAAAGATTTTGAGGCATTATTTTTATGGTGTTAATGTAGATGTGTTCAAAGATAATAAAAGCCTTCTGTACGTATTCTCTCAGAAATATCTTAACCACCATCAGAGAAGGTAGTTAGATCTCTTGAAAGATTATGACATGAGTGTCCTTTATCATCCGGGCAAAGAAAATGTAGTGGCCGACGCTCTCAGTAGACTTTCTATGGGTAGTGTTTCTCAAGTTGAGGACAGTAAGAAGAAGTTAGCTCAGGAAGTCCATCAACTTTCCAGAGTAGGTGTCCGCTTAGTTGATTCAGCAAAAAGTAGTATATAGGTTCAGAATAGTTCGGAATCCTATCTAGTTTCCGAGGTGAAATAAAAACAGGATTGAGATCCTAGTCTTGTTAAGTTGAAAGAATCTGTCAAAGATAAAAAAGTAGAGGTTTCCTCCCAAAGGGGGATGGAGTTTTGTGCTGTCAGGGTCGTTCGTATGTTCTAGGAGTAGATGACTTAAGGCAGGAAATTCTTGCAGAAATGCATGGTGCACGCTACTCTATTCATCCAGGGGCCACAAAGATGTACCTCAACTTGTGGGAGATCTATTGGTGGAGTGGGATAAAGAGAGATGTTGCAGAGTTCGTGGCTAAGTGATCCACATTTCAATAGGTTAAGACAGAGCATCAGAAGCCTAGTGCATCCATGCAGGATTTCAATATTCCCACTTGGAAGTGGGAAGAAATGAACATGGACTTTGTCATGGGTTTACCTCAAACTCGTCATCAACATGATTCAGTTTGGGTCATTATAGATAGGATGACCAAGTTAGCTCATTTCCTTCCAGTCCATACCTCCTATTCAGTTGAGGATTACACCAAACTTTATATCAGAGAGTTGATAAGATTGCACGGTATTTCTTTATCTATTATCTCAGACAGAGGTACCCAATTCATCTCTCATTTCTAGAAAAATAAGTCATGGTACCCAAGTTTATCTCAGTACAACCTTTCATCCTCAAACAGATGGTCAAGTAGAAAGGACTATTCAGACTTTAAAAGATATATTGCGAGCGTGTACAATTGATTTCAAGTGTAGTTGGGATGACCACTTTCCTTTGATTGAGTTTGCATACAACAAAAGATATTATTCTAGTATTAAGATGGCTCCATTCCAATCTCTCTACGGTAGGAGGTGCAGATCTTCAGTCGGTTAGTTCAAAGTTAGTGAGGCCTCAGTTATAGGGCCTGACTTAGTATTGGATGCCTCCAAAAAAGTCCAGTTGATCAGAGAAAGACTTCAGGCTGCTCAGAGCCGACAAAACTTTTATATAGATGTGCACAAAAAAGATCTTGAGTTTGATATTGGTTACTATGTTTATCTAAAGATCTCTCCTGTGAAGGGAGTGAAGAGATTCAACAAGAAGGGAAAGCTCAGTACCCGATATATTGGTCCTTTTAAAATTCTCAGTCGCTTCAGTAAAGTAACTTATAAGCTTGAATTGCCTTCAAATCTAGCCTCAGTTCATGCAGTCTTCCATGTCTCTTTGCTTAAGAAGTGCATAGGTGACCCAACATTTGTAGTCCCTATTTTGAGCATAGATATTCAGAACAACCTCTCTTTCAAAAAGATTCTAGTCAAAATTCTTGACTATCAGGCTCACAGACAGAGGAACAAAAGAGTCCCTCTAGTCAAAGTCCTTTGGTGGAATTAGTCCATTGAGGGAGCTACGTGGGAAGCAGAAGCATACATGCGTACCAAGTATCCTCACTTCTTCTTCGCCAATTCAGACATATCCCAAGGTAACATCTTTCCTTAAGCCTTTTAGTTTCATGTTCAGATTTCAATTACAACTGGTATCTAGTTCATGTTCAGAATTCCATTATAAACTTGGTATCAAATACCATTGCATATTCATTCATATGTTCATGCATCATGTTAGTGATGTATTCATGCATCAGATATGAATCCTCATTATGAGAAACTTAGCTTATCAAAAATCTCAGTAATGTATTCATGAATCAGTTCAGTTATGAAATCATGCATCAGATATGCATGCTCAGTATAAATTCTAGTTCATCAGTCATATCAGTCATGTACTCATGTTTCATTTGTTCATGTTTAGTATGTCATTAGCGTATCATTTTCCCCATCTCATTCAGTCTCATTCAAGGATGAATGTTCTCAAGGGGAAGATATTGTAAGACCCCGCAAAATCCTAAGCTTGATTCAGTCCATCTATGCTTGATAAGGGGGTCCCATACTTAGAAAATTCTAGCTAAGTTTCCGGACTTAGTTTATTTTTGGCCTTTGAAAGTTCTCAATCTTATTTCATGATCTTAATATTCTTAAATGGTCTATATTTCCATTAATTCATGATCAAGAAGATCAATAGGTAATCCCGGACAAGTTTTAGATTTTTCAGAACTCGTTTAGACCACGTTCGGAGTCCAAAATAGTGGACCAATGCGATCTTGGCGCGCTGTGTCGCCCATCATATTGGTTAACATTGTTGTAGGTTTCCAGATCCAAAAGTACTGAGGCTTGGCACGATCATGGTGCGATGCATTAGGTATCATGTCGTATCCATTGACGCATCGTGTTGCTTATAGCGTCGATGCCAGTTTTCTAGTCATTAAATAACCACATCATTAAGGGTAATTAGGTCTTTATTCTCTGACCTTCAGCCCTCATAAACATAAAATTTAGCCCTCTTTTGGCTAAATACATTCATTATTTCATAAATTCCTAAGAACAAAAACCCTAGAGCTATCAATTCAAGAGTCAATTTCCAAGAGATTTCACCTTCAACCTTCAAGAATTCATCAACTAAGGTATGTCAAGTGTTCATCCAAGGTTTACTTCCACCCTTGGAGTCCAAGAAACCTTTTCAAAACTCAAGATAATGTTTTAGGTGTATTTCATGATTTAGTTTGATTGTGTTCATGGCTATTACGTTAATGGGTTCTCTAGTTCATGATTTAATTGCAATTTTATGTGAAGTAAAGTGATATATGTGTAGTATCATGTGAAACCATGTTTAACCCTTTGAAATTTTCCAATAAAAATAACGTTAATGATTAGTTAATATTGGTGATCAATTGACAAATGACGGTGGTAGGTTGTGCGATCTTATTTGTACCTTCCAAGCATATGGGGTTTTGCGATAGGTTATTTACTTTTGCGTACTTATTAGCTTATGGGAGCCAATTTTGTAGTTATGATTGCATATGTTGATGTATTACGTTATGTTATGTTATTATTCTGGTTATCTAATTATTCATGTACAGTGATGTTGGACTTATTTTAGGTTTGTTTCCTTTCCTTGACTTAATAATGTTATCTTACATTTTATCATAATTATATCATGATTTTAACTCAGTCAGCCAATGATTCCTACTGAGTACCAATTGTTTTGGAACTCATACTACACTTTTATACCATTTTAGTGCAGATTCGAGTAATAGTTGATACCACTGATCGACATTCATACTTTGTTGAGTTTTAGATATAGGATGAGCTATTAGAGTCAAATTCGTCCATTTCTTTCTATCTTACTTATATCTAGTCTATTGTTTTAAGACATATTGTATTGACTACTTTAGATTCATGAGTTGTATTTTTAGATGCTCTTGTACTAGGTCTACCGGTCATGGGATTTATTTTTTTATGTTTAGCTACCTTTGGACTATTTCTACTCTCATGTTTATTTATAAATTATGTTGTTGACTTTTAATCTTATTGGGCATTCCCACCAAGTTAACCCATTGTGTTTAGCTTTGGGTTACGGTTTGGCTTATCTACTAGTGGGATAAAGTAAGTTCCATCATGACTTATAAATTAGGTCGTGACAAATTGGTATTAGAGCCTAGGCTATACCAGTATTGTTGGTACTAGAGAAAATGTCTAGTAGTATTATGCGGATCAGAATGATGGCGTCTGTTTCCTTTTTTTGGGAGGCTATGGGTCATTTTTACAAGTTCCTCACTTCTTTTAGTCATTTTATGTTATGAGTCTGATTTGGTTTATAGAACATTTCTTTAAATTAACTCTTTTACAAATGATTGGGACATATGCTACCGCTACTCAAGATGAGGGTCCCAAGACGGATCCTAGGGACCCTACTCCTATTCATAGATGATCCATAGGTCATGGAAATACATGACATGTGTTCCCGGATAAGGTCTAGGATAGGGTGACTCCACCAGACCCTATTCCATCTCCTGAGTGAGAGATTCTTCCTCCCCAGCTAGCAGTGGGCTAGGGACAAGCCCAAGCTCTACCGGGGTTTATTTCTTCTTTACTACTTAGAGATGCTTTGGTTTATATTTTGGGGTTAGTTGGTGGTGCACCGTACGATGGTGCACAGTCTTCAAATCAGAGTGCTACTGAAGTGAAAGAGCAACCTATAGCTGTAATTCCTAAAGTTGAGGTCCCTGTTATGCCGGTGGTTGCTCAGTCGATAGTGTAACATACTAAGTCTACACCCTGGATGTCACATGGTTCTTACGACCCTGAAGGATCACAAGCTAACCCATGAATGGTACCTTCTACAAGCACTGGATGATATTATAAAAAATATATGCGGAAATATAACTAAATATGCCACAAGGTTCTCAAAATACTGAAATAATAACTGAATGTACTGATTGTAATATTTGAAAACTAAATAACTGACTGTGCTAGTCTGAAAGCCTCAAACTGTCTGAATCTGGAGTTCATGGGACAAGCCCCCAACTGAATCTGGAGTTCATGGGACAAGCCCCCAACTAACTTCGACTTTTTTAACTAATGAACTAGCTAAAATAACACAATATCCTCAATGGATAAGGACTCACTACTGAATCTGCTGCTGATATCCTGAGATGCTAAGTATGTTCAGGAACCTGAGCGTTTGAACCTATGATAAGAGATATTATATCTCAAAGAAAGAGTATGCATCAGTACTTTGAATGATGTACTGATATGCTAAGTGAGGTAGGATGATATACATGGTTCATATGCATTAAATGATAACTGACTGAATGAACATCATGAAGTAACTAGATGAGAGTACATGCCAAACTGTAACTATTGAACATGCTGAATATGCAATACTGCGCATATAATGTTTGTCTGATTTAGTCTAAAATTGAAGTACTGAGTTATGATAATTGAATACTGGTAACTGAAAGTTTAGACTTATACTAAAGTACTGAATTCTGATGGCTATGTAACTGATAATTGATAGCCATGGTTCTTAAGAACAGTCAGAGTTCTTTACTAAATACTGTGACTGAAACTGTAACTATAGGAGTGTTCATCTAACCAACATCCCCCAATTAAAGACTGAGTTGTGGTCCAATATGTGACCCCAGTTGGAAGGGTGTTAGCACCTTTCCACAGGATACTAATAATGTTGGTTCAACCCTAATATGGCAAGAAGACTCATGAAATATATATATATGTTGCGTCAACCCTAATCTGGAAGGAGGAGGACTTACCCTACATTGGCCATGTTGTTTTATAAAACAGGGACTTTTACTATGGGTCAAATCCTCTCCTAGAAAGAATTTCCCCATCCCTGGGTTTGCTTGATGATGAATCCTACTCCCAACTAAATTAACACTGAACTGATCATGAAACTGTACTAGGCTTGACTTAATTGACACTAATCGTGTTTACTAATAGAACTAGATTGAATTCACTGAGTTCTGCTAACTAACTAAGTACTTTTGTTATTGACCTTTAATAGGACCATTATATAACTACTTCAACTAAGTAAACAACTAGATTTCAGGTAATGAATACCCCAAGGACTCGATAGCATCATTAATAAAGCATGGCAAATTTTTAAAGCATACAATAGTCAATTGTTCACAATTTATCCATTGAGGTATTTTGTCAAACACTTGGAGGTTATGAACTTGTACATAAATAAGAACACAGGCTAATATGTCATGATTACACTACTCAATTCACATGGGCATTCTATCAAACACTTGGGGAGAATGATTGTAATACATGAAGAATAACATAAAGGGCATCATAACTTCAACATAAAATCTTGCACATTCAAGGGTTTTTGACATGAGAGATTTATAATCAAACACACATGCTAACATAATTTCATGGAACTCATAAAAGATATGAACTTGAAAATCATACAAAACAAACATGAGCATAATTCAATGCATAACATAGTAATCATAATTCAAGTTTTGAAAGGGGTTCTTGAACTCTAAGGGTTGAAGGAAACACAAGGATGAACACCTAACATACCTGAGTGACGGAATTCGTGAAGATTGTTGGGGATTTATTTGAACTTAATCTTGAGCTTAGTGAACTAGGGTTTCTTTCTTGAGAGGATTTTGTGAATTAAAGAAGAAATTTTTCCTTTTAGGATAGATAATTTCATGTTAAGGCTGAATAATGTAAGGGAAAATGACCCACTTGCCCCCACAAACCCGGGAAAAAGAATGTTTGGATGGGGTCCCCATCATACCATGACCCCTACTTAGTTCAAGCAGCCCTCGCAACGCGACCCCTGCTCGGGTTAAGCAGCGCTGACAGTGTGACCCTGAGCTTGGGCCAACTGACCCTCACGGCGAGGCCCTATTGCAACCCCTTGGTGTTTTGGACATCAAAAATCACCCTTACGCTAGTCTGAAAAATCCAAAACTTGCCTAAGATGACCTACAAGTGACCCTGATCATAAGTCAACTTGAAAATCAACGTACTTAAGTCAGAAAGATAAAAAATAAGCTCCTCCAATTTCGAAGACTGAAAATGATTCTAAGTCTTAACACTTGGCTGAAATTTTCTAAGTTTGGGACCTCTTTTGGCATGCTATATAGGACTGAAAGGACTAGGATTCGGCGGGGTCTTACAATATCCCCCTATTGGCAACATTCGTCCTCACATAAGATTGACTGAACTAAGAGGAAATGAGGAGATGTACTTACAGTGACATACATAACTGTAGCAAGACTGAATTCTGAAGACATGACACATGACTGAACTATTTCATGAATGCATGAATGATATGAGAATGCTATGCAGCTATAACTGAGCATGGAATAAAGTAAATCTAAGAAACACTGTTACCTTAGGATGCGTCTGAGTTTGCAAAAAAGTGGTAAGGATACTTGGTTTCCATGTATTCTTCTACTTCCCAAGTAGCTCCCTTAATGGGATCATTCCACCAAAAAACTTTGACCAAAGGAACCTTTTTGCTACTTAGTCTACGAATCTGATGATCAAGGATTTCAACTGGACTTTCCTCATAACAGAGATTGTTCTTAATATCGACACTCTCTATAGGTACTACTATTGTTGGGTCACCAATGCACTTCTTTAGCAAGGAGACATGAAACACTATGTGCACTGATGCTAAGTCTGCAGGCAACTCAAGCTCATGAGCTACCTTATCGATATGACTGAGAATCCTATAATGACCAATATATCAGGGAGTAAGATTCCCCTTCTTGCCAAATATCTTCACTCCCTTCATGGTAGAGATTTCAAATACACAAAGTCGCCAATCTCAAACTCGAGATCTTTTCTTATCATATTTGTATACGATTTTTATTGCCTCTAAGCGATCTTAAGCCTCTCTTTGATTAACTGCACTTTCTCTAAGGCATCAAACACTAGAACAATCCCTACTACTATGGCCTCCAATACTTCAGACCAACCAATAAGAGATCTACACCTCCTTCCATAAGGAGCCTTAAATTGAGCCATTTGAATAATTGAATGATAACTATTACTATATGCAAACTTAATCAAAGGTAAGTGGTCATCCCATCTTCCCATAAAGTCAACAACACACGCTCTCAACATATCTTCTAAAGTTTTAATGGTCCTTTCTTCTTGACCATCTGTCTGAGGGTGAAAAGTTATACTGTAGTGAACTTGGGTACCAAGACACTTTTGGAAGGCTTTCTAAAAATAAGAGGTGAAATGCATACCTCTATTTGAAATAATCAACAATGGGACACCGTGTAACCTAACCAACTCTCTGACATAGCACTTGGCATAGTCCTCAGTTAAATAAGAAGTATGAACTGGAAAGAAATGGGTTGATTTGGTCATCCGATCCATAATGACCCAAATCGAATCATGCTAACGATGAGTATGATGCAAACCCATCATAAAATTTATGTTCACTTCCTCCCATTTCTAAGTAGGAATACTGAACACCTGTATAGACCCACTAGGCTTCTGATGCTCAATCTTAACTAGCTGATATATGGAGTACTTAGCCACAATCTCAGCAATGTATCTCTTCATCCCACTCCTATAATAGACTTCCCGCAAGTTGTGGTACATATTTGTGGCCCCTAGATGAATTGAGTAACGCACACCATGCGTTTTTGCAAGAATCCGCTATCTCACCACATCCATATATGGAACTTATAATCTACCTTGACAATGCAACACACCATCTTTCTCTTGGAAGAAAACCTTTACTTTTTGATCTTTGACTAACTCTTTAAGCTTAATTAAACTATGATCTCTATACTTTTTTTCTTTTACCTTAGAAACTAAAGATAATTCCATACTATTCAACACCTAAACACTGCCTTCAACCAAATTAGCCAAACGAACACCTAGACTAGCAAGAGAATGAACTTCCTAAACTAGCCTTTTCTTACCATTCTCAATCTTAGCAACACTACCCATGGACAATATACTGAGAGAATCTTCCACCTTATTGGCCTTTCTTGGATGATACATAACACACACATGTCATAATCTTTCAACAACTCTAACTACCTCCTTTGATACAGGTTTAAGTTTTTCTAAGAAAATACATACTGCAGGCTTTTATGGTCTGTGAACACATCAACGTGCACCCCATACATTGACTTAATTATGTTATCTTACATTTTATCATAATTATATCATGATTTAGCCTAGTTGGTCGATGATGCCTACTAAGTACCTATTGTTTTGGTAGTCATATTACACTTTAGTACCTTTTTGGTGTAGATTTGAGTAATAGTTGATGCGTTGATCGATGTTTGTTTTGTATTGAGTTCTAGATATAGTGTGAGCTATTAGAATCAGATTTGCCAATTTCCTTCTATCTTACTTGTATCTAGTCTATTGTTTAGAGACATATTGTATTGACTATTTTAGATTCTTGAGTTGTATTTATATATGCTTTTGTACTGGGTCTGCCAGCCATGGGATTTGGTTCTTTATGTTTAGCTACCCTTGGACTATTTCTACTCTCTTGTATATTAATAAATTATGTTGTTGACTTTTGTTCTTATTGGGCATTCCCACCAAGTTAACCCATTATGTTTAGCCTGCATTACGATTTGGCTAACCTACTAGCAGGATAGACTAGGTTCCATCATGAATCATAAATTGGGTTGTGACAAATCGGTATTAGAGCCAAGGCTACACCAATATTGTTGGTACTAGAGCAAGTGTCAAGTAGTGTCCTGCAGATTAGAATAATGGCATCTGTTTCCTATCTTTGGGAGGCTATGGGTCATTTTTACAAGTTCCTCACTTATTTTAGTTAGTTTGTGCTAAGAGTCAGAGTTATTTTATAGAACATTTCTTTGAATTCACTCTTTTGCAAATATTTAGGACATGTGCTACCACTACTGAAGATGAGGGTCCCAAGACCGATCATAGGGACCCTACTCCTATTCATAGATGACCCAGAGGTCATGGAATTCCATGAGATATGTCCCCGGCTAAGGTCTAGGATAGGGTGACTCCACCAGACCCTATTTTATCTCTCGAGCTAAAGATTCTTCCTCCCCAGCCAGCAGTGGGATAGGGACCAACCGAAGATCTACCGAGGTTTATTTCTTTGTCACTACTTAGAGATGATTTGGTTTAACTTTTGGGGTTAGTTGGTGGTGCACCATCCGATGGTGCACAGTCTTCAAATCAGAGTGGTACTGAGGTAAAGGCGCAACCTATAGCTTCAATTCCCAAAGTTGAGGTCCCTTTTATGCCGATGGTTGCTCATCCAAAAGTGTAATACCCCGAGTCTACACCCTGGACATCATATGGCTCTAACTACTCTGAAGGATCACAAGCTAACCCATAACTGGTACCTGCTATGAGCACTAAATGATAATATTTAAAATATATGCAAGACATAACTAAATATGCCATAAGGTTCTCTAAATACTAAAATAATAACTGAATGTACTAATTGTAACATCTAAAAATTGAATTACTGAATGTGCTAGTCTGAAAGCCTCTAACTGTGTGAATACTGAGTTGAAGGGAAAATCCCCCAACTAACTCTGACTGTTATAACTACTAAACTAACTGAACTACTAAAATAACATAATATCCTCGATGGATAAGGTCTCACTATTGAATCTGTTGCCTATATCATGGGCTGCTAAGTACGGTCAGGAACCTGAGTGTCTGAACCTATGATATGAGACAACATATTGAAAAGAAAGAGTATGCATCAGTATGTTGAATGAACTGATATAATAAGTGAAGTAGGCTGATATATATGGGCTCATATTCATAAGACAATAACTGACTGAATAAACATCATAAAGTAACTAGATGAGAGTACACACAAAACTATAACTACTGAACATGCAGAATATACAATATTGCTCATATAACGTCTATCTGATTTAGACTAAAATTGAAGCACTGAGTTCTGATAACTGAATACTGGTAACTGAAAGTTTAGACTGATGTTGAAAAACTGAATTCTGATGGCTATGTAACTGATAACTGTTAGCCATGGTTCTGTAGAACTGTCTTAGATCTTTATTGAATACTAAGACTAAAACTATAACTATAGGAGTGTTTATCTAACAGACATACCCCGGTTATAGACTGAGTTGTAGTCCAACTTATGAACCCAGTTGGTAGGGTGTTATCACCTTTTCAGGAGATACTAACAATGATGGGTCAACTCTAATCAGGAAGGAAGACTCATGAAACATATATATGATTGTGTCAACCCTAATCTGGAAAGAGGATGACTTACCCTACGCTGGCTACATAGTTCTGAAATGCCGGGACTGTTACTAAGGGTCAAATCCTCTACTGGCAGGAATTCCCCCATCCCTGGGTTTGCTCGATACTCAATCCTACTTCTAACAGAATCGACACTGAACTAATCACTAGACTGTAGTAGGCTTGACTAAACTGACAGTGATCAACAGACTGAACTAGATTGAGTTCACTAAGTTCTGCTAACTTACTGAGTACCACTATTCTTGTTCTTTAGTAGGACGATTCTATAACTACTGTAACTAAGTAAACAACTAGATTTTGGGTAATGAATACCCTAAGACTCGATAGCATCAATTATAAAGCATGGAAAATCTTTAAAGCATACAATAGTCAATTGTTCACAACTCATTCATTGAGATATTTCGTCAAACACTTGGAGGTTATGAACTTGTACATGAATGAGAACATATGCTAACATGTCATGATTACACTATTTAATTCACATGGACATTCTATCAAACACTTGGGGAGCATGATTGTAATACATGAAAAATAACATTTAAGGCATCATAACTTAATCATAAAGTCTTACACATTCAAGGGTTTTTGACATGAGAGATTTATAATCAAACACACATGCTAACATAATTTCATGGAACCCATCAAAGATCTGAACTTGAAACCCATACAACGAAAACTTGAGCATACTTCAATTCATAACATGGGAATCATAATTCAAGTTTTTAAAAGGGTTCTTGAACTCCAAGGATTGAAGAAAACCCAAGGATGAACACCTAACATACCTGAGTGATGGAATTCTCGAAGATTGTTGGGGATTTCTTGGAACTTGATCTTGAACTTGATTAACTAGGGTTGCTTTCTTTAGAGGATTTTGTGAATTAATGAATGAATTTTTCCCTTAAGATAGCAAATTTCGTGTTAATGCTGAATAATGTAAGGGCAAATTAACCCATTAGCCCACACAAACCAGGGAAAAAGAATGTTGGATGGGGTCATATCGCTCTGTGACCCCTACTTGGGTCAAGCATCCCTCGAGATGTGACCCTTGCTTGGGTATAGGATCCCTCGCGGTGTGACACTGATCCTGGGTCAATTGGCCCTTGCGGCACGGCCCTATCGCGACCCCTTGCTATTTAAGACATCAAAACTCACCCTTATACTAGTCCAAAAAATCCAAAACTCGCCTGAGATGACCTACAAGTGACACTGATCATGAGTCAACTTGGAAATCAACATACTAAATTCGGAAAAATCTAAAATAAGATCCTCCAGTTTCAAAGAATTAAAATAATTCCAAGTCTTAACACTTTGCTGAAATTTTCTAAGTCTGGGACCTCTTTCGGCATGCTATATAGGACTGAAATAACTAGGATTTTGTGGGGTCTTGCAATATCCCTCCTTGGGAACATTCTTCCTCAAATAAGAATGACAGAACTGAGAGGAACTGATGGGATATACTCACACTGACATGCATAACCAAAGCATGACTGAATTCTGAAGGCATGACACATGACTGAACTGTTTCATGAATGCTTGAATGATATGAGAATGTTATGCAACTATAACTGAGTATGGAATAAATTAAATCTAAGGAACAATGTTACCTTAGAATGAATCTGAGTTTTTGGAGAAGAGGTGAGGATACTTGGTTTGCATGTCTGCTTTTACTTCCCAAGTAGCTCCTTTAATGGATTGATTCTGCCAAAGAACTTTGACCAAAGGAACTTTTTTGTTGCTTAGTCTACAAATCTAATGATCAATGATTTCAATGGGGATTTCCTCATGACAAATACTATTTTGAATATCCACACTCTTTATAGAGACTACAATTATTGGGTCACCAATGGAATTCTTTAGCAAGGAGACATGAAACACTATGTACACTGATGATAAGTCTGCAGGCAACTCAAGCTCATAAGCTACCTTATCGAAATGACTGAGAATCCTAGAAGGACCAACATATTGGGGAGTAAGATTCCCCTTCTTTCCAAATATCTTCACTCCCTTCATGGGAGAGATTTTCAAATACTCAAAGTCATCAATCTCAAACTCAAAATCTTTTCTTCTCACATCTGCATACGATTTCTGTTGGCCCTGTGGTGTCTTAAGCCTCTCTCTGATTAGCTTCACTTTCTTTAAGGAATCAAACACCAAGTCATGCCCTACTATTGTGGCCTCACCTACTTCAAACCAACCAATGGGAGGTCTACGTCAGCTCCCATATAGAGCCTCAAATTGAGCCATCTAAATACTGAAAAGATAGTTATTATACGCGAACTCTATTAAAGGTAAGTGGTCATCCCAACTGTCCTTAAGGTAAAAAAACACACGCTCTTAACATATCTTTTAAAGTTTTAATGGTCCTTTCTTCTTGACCATCTTTTTGAGGGTGAAAAGTTGTACTGAGGTAAACTTGAGTACCAAGACTCTTTTGGAAGTCTATCCAAAAATGACAGGTAAATTACATACCTCTATCTAAAATGATGGACAATAGGATACCGTGCAACCTAACCAACTCTCTGACATAGCATTTGGCATAGTCCTTAGCTAAATAAGAAGTATGAACTGACAAGAAATGGGCTGATTTGGTCATCCTATCAACAATGACCCAAATCAAATCACGCTAATAATGAGTACGAGGTAAACCCATCACAAAATCCATTTTCACTTCCCCCCACTTCCAAGTAGAACTACTAAACTGTTACATAGACCCACTAGGCTTTTGATGCTCAATCTTTACCTTCTGACACGTAGAGCACTTAGACACAAACTCAGCAATATCTCTCTTCATCCCACCCTACAGATAGACTTCTCGTAAGTCATAGTACATCTTTGTGGTCCCTAGATGAATCAAGTAATGCACACTCTGCTCTTCTACAAGAATTCACTATCTCACACCATCCATACATGGCACCATAATCTACCCTGACAACACAACACACCATCTCTTTTTTGGGAGAAAACCTCTACTTTCTAGTCATTGAATGACTCTTTGAGCTTAAATAAACTGGGATCTCTGTCCTTCTTTTCTTTTACCTCAGAAACTAAAGATAATTCTAAACTATTCTTCACCCAAACACTACCTTCGACCAAATCAACCAAACGGATACCTTGCCTGGCAAGCTGATGAACTTCCTAAACTAGACTTTTCTAACCATTCTTAACGTGAGAAATACTACCGATGGACAGTCTACTGAGATCATCTGCAACCACATTGGTCTTGCCAGAATGATACCGGACACTCATGTCATAATCTTTTAAATACTCTCACCACCTTCTCTGATGCAAGTTTAAGTCTTTTTGAGAAAACATATACTGCTGGCTTTTAGGTTCTATGAATACATCAACGTGCACCCCATACCTTAACTTAATTATGTTATCTTATATTTAATCATAATTATATCATGATTTAGCTCAGTTGGCCGATGATCCCTACTTATTACCTATTGTTTTGGTAGTCATGCTACACTTTTGTACCTTTTTGGTGCAGATTCGAGTAATAGTTAATGTTGTTGATCGACGTTCATGCTTTTTTGAGTTCTAGATATAGGGTGAGCTATTAGAGTCAGATTCACCTATTTCCTTCTATCTTACTTATATTTATTCTATTGTTTAAGATATGTTGTATTGACTATTTTAGATTCTTGAGTTGTATTTATAGATGATCTTGTACTGGGTATATTGTTCATGGGATTTGGTTCTTTATCTTTAGCTACCCTTGGACTCTTTCTACTCTATTGTTTATTTATAAATTATGTTGTTGATTTTTTCTCTTACTGGGCATTCCCACCAAGTTAACCCATTGTGTTTAGCTCTGTGTTACGGTTTGTCTTACCTATTACCGGGATACAGTAGGTGCTATCATGACTCATAAATTGGGCCGTGACAAATCGGTGTTAGGGCCTAGGCTACACCAATATTGTTGGTACTAGAGCAAATATCTAGTAGTGTCCTGTGGATTAGAATGATAGCGTATGTTTCCTATCTTCGGGAGGCTATGGGTTTTTACAGGTTCCTCACTTCTTTCAGTCATTTTGTGTTAAGAGTCTGAGTTGGTTTATAGAAATTTCTTTGAATTAACTCTTTTGCAAATAATTAGGACTTTGGCTACCGCTACTCGAGATGAGGGTCTTAAGACCAATCCTGGGGACACTACTCCTATTCATAGATGATCCAGAGGTTATGGAAATCCATCAGATGTGTCCCTGAATAATGTCTAGGATAGGGTGTCTCTACTAGACCCTATTCTATCTCTTAAGCCAGAGATTCTTCCTCCCTAGCCAGCAGTGGGCCAGGGATCAGCCTAAGCTCTACAAAGGTTTATTTCTTCTTCACTACTTAGAGATGCTTTAGATTAACTTTTGGGGTTAGTTGGTGGTGCACCATCCGATGGTGCACATTCTTCAAATCAGAGTAGTACAGAGGTAAGGGCACAACCTATAGATGTAATTCCCGAAGTTGAGTTCTCTCTTCTACCGGTGGTTACTCAACTGATAGTGTAAATCCCCCAGTCAACATCCTGGAAATCACACGGTGCTTACCACCTAGAAGGATCACAAGACAACCTATGACTGGTACCTGCCGTGAGCTCTGAATAATAATACTAAAAATATATGCAAAAATATAACAGAATATGCCACAAGGTTCTCAAAATACTGAAATAATAACTGAATGTACAAATTGTAACATCTAAAAACTGAATAACTAACTGTGCTAGTCTGAAATCCTCTAACTATCTAAATATGGAGTTGATGGGACAAGCCCCCAACTCCGACTATAATAACCACTGGACAAACTGAAATACTAAAATAACATAATATCCTCAATGGATGAGGACTCACTACTGAATCTGATGCAGATATCCTGATATGCTAAGTACAATCAGGTGCCTGAGTGTCCGAACCTATGATATGAGACATTATATCGCAAAGAAAGAGTATGCATCAGTACGTTGAATATACTGATTTGTTAAGTAAGGTAGGCATATATATATGGGTTCATATGCATAAGATGATAACTAAATGAATGATCATCATGAAGTTACTAGATGAGAGTACATGCAAAACTGTAACTACTAAATATGTTGAATATGCAATATTGTGCATATAACGTCGGTCTAATTTAGACTAAAATTGAAGTACTAAGTTCTAATAACTGAATACAGGTAACTAAAAGTTTAGAATGATACTGCAGACCTGAATTCTAATAGCTATGTTACTAATAATCGATAGCCATGGTTCTGTAGAACTGTCTGAGTTCTTTACTGAATACTGAGACTAAAACTATAATTATGGGAGTGTTCATCTAACCGACATACCCTAGTTATAGAGTGAGTTGTGGTATAACCTTTGACCCTAGTTTGAAGGGTGTTAGCACCTTGCAGGGGATACTAACAATGTTGGGTCAAACCTAATCTGGCAGGAAGACTCATGAAATATATATATGATTGCGTCAACCATAATTTGGCAGGAGGACGACGTACCCTATGCTCAATATGTAATTATGTAACACAGGGATTGCTACTAAGGGTCAAACCCTCTACTGGCAGGAATGCCCCCATCCCTGAGTTTGCTTGATGCTGAATCCTACTTCCAACTGAATCAACACTAAACTGATCACTAGACTATACTAGGCTTGATTGAACTGACACTGATCGTGCTGACTGACTGAAATAGATTGAGTTCACTGAGTTCTGCTAACTGATTGAGTACTACTGTACTTGACCTTTACTAGGACAATTCTATAACTACTGTAACTAAGTAAACATCTAGATTTTGGGTAATAAATACCCCCAGGACTCTAAAACATCAATAATAAAGCATGACCAATCTTTAAACCATACAATAGTCAATTTTCCAAAATTCATTCATTGTAGTATTTTGTCAAACTCTTGGATATTATAAACATATACATGAATGAGAACATATGCTAACATGTCTTGATTACACTATTCAATTCACATGGACATTCTATCAAACACTTGGGGAGTATGATTGTAATACATGAAGAATAACATATAGGGCATCATAACTTCAACATGAAATCTTGCACATTCAAGGGTTTTTGACATGATATATTTATATTTCAACACACATGCTAACATAATTTCATGGAACTCATAAAATATCTGAACTTGAAACCCATACAACACAAACATGAGCGTAATTCAATGCATAACATGGGAATCATAATTCATGTTTTGAAAATGGTTCTTGAACTCCAAGGGTGAAAGGAATCCCAAGGATGAACACCTAACATACTTGAGTGATGGAATTAGTAAAGATTGTTGGGGTTTTCTTGAAACTTGATCTTTCTCTTGATGAACTAGGGTTTCTTTCTTGAGAGGATTTTGTGAATTAAAAAATGAATTTTGCCCTTTAGGATAGAAAATTTTGTGTTTAGTCTGAATAATGTAAGGGAAAAATAACCCATTTTCCCCTACAAACCCATGAAAAAAAATGTTGGATGGGGTCCCCATCGTGCCGCAACCCCTGCTCAGGTCAAGACGCCCTCATGGCATGAACCTAAGCCTGGGTCAACTGTCCCTCGCGATGCGGACCTATCGCTATCCTTTGCTGTTTTGGAAATCAAAACTCGCCCTTACAGTAGTCTGAAAAATCCAAAACTCACCTGAGATGACCTACAAATGACCCTGATCATGAGTCAACTTGGAAATCAACATACTAAAGTCGGAAACATCAAAAATAAGATCCTCCAATTTCGAAGAATGAAAATGATTCTAAGTCTTAACACTTGTCAAAAAATTTTTAAGTCTGGGACCTCTTTTGGCATGCTATATAGGACTGAAATGACTAGGATTTTGCGAGGTCTAAAAAAATCCCTCCCTTGGGAACATTAGTTCTAGAATGAGACTAACTGAACTGAGAAAAACTGAGGAGATATACTCATACTGATATGCATAACTGAAGCATGACTGAATTTTGAAGACATGACACATGAGTGAACTATTTCATGAATTCATGAATGATATGAGAATGTTATGCAACTGTAAATGAGCATGGAATAAAGTAAATCTAAGAAACACTATTACCTTAGGATGAGTCCAAGTTTGCGGTAAAGAGGTGAGGGTATTTGGTTTGCATGTCTACTTCTATTTCCCTAGTAGCTCCCTTAATGTACTGATTCTACCAAAGAACTTTGACTAAGAAAACTTTTTTGTTCCTTAGTCTGTGAATCTGACGATCAAGGATTTTGACTGGGATTTTCTCATTACAGAGATTGTTCTAAATATCCACGCTCTCTATAGGGACTACAACTATTGGTTCACCAATTCACTTCTTTATCAAGGAGAAATGAAATACTATGTGCACTGATGCTAAATCTGCAGGAAGCTCAAGATCATCAGCTACCTTATCAAAATAAATGAGAATCCTATAAGGACCAAAACAACGGGGAGTAAGCTTCCCCTTCTTGAAAAATATCTTTAATCCCTTTATGGGAGAGATTTTCAAATACATAAAGTCGCCAATCTAAAACTCGAGACCTTTTCTTCTCATATCTGGATATGATTTCTGTCGACTCTGAGATGTACTAAGCCTCTCTTTGATTAATCTAAGGCATCAAACACCAAGTCAGGCCCTACTACTTAGCCTTACCTACTTCTAACCAACTAATGGAAGATCTATATCTCCTCCCATAAAGAGCCTCAAATTGAGCCATCTGAATACTGGAATGATAACTGTTATTCTACGCACACTCAATTAAAGGTAAGTAGTTATCCCAACTGCCCATAAAGTTAACAACACACGCTCTCAATATATCTTCTAAAGTTTTAATAGCCCTGTCTTCTTAACCATCTGTCTGAGGGTGAAAAGATGTACTGATGTGAACTTGGGTACCAAGTCTCTTTTGGAATGCTTTCAAAAAATGAGAGGTGAACTGCGTGCCTCTATCTGAAATAATGGAAAAAGGTACACCATGTAACCTAAACAACTCTATGACATAGAGCTTGGCATAGTCCTCAACTGAATAAAAAGTATGAACTGGCAAGAAATAGGCTGATTTGGTCATCCTGTCCATAATGTCCCAAATCAAATCATGCTAACGATGAGTACGAGGCAAACCCGTCACAAAATCCATGTTCACTTCCTTTGACTTCCAAGTGGGAATACTGAACTCCTACATAGACCCACTAGGCTTCTAATGCTTAATATTAACCTACTGATACGTGAAGCACTTAGCCACAAACTTAAAAATGTCTCTCTTCATACCACTCCACCAATAAACTTTCTGCAAGTCGCGGTACATCTTTTTGGACCCTAGATGAATCGAGTAATACACACCGTGTGCTTCTGTAAGAATCTGCTATCTCACGCCATACACACATAGCACTCATAATCTACCTAGACAATGCAAAAAAACATCTCCCCCTTGGGAGAAAACCTCTACCTTCTAGCCTTTGACTGACTCTTTCATCTTAACTAAACTGGGATCTTTGTCCTGCTTTTCTTTTACCTTAGAAACTAAAGATAATTATGAACTATTCTGCACCCAAACACTACCTTCGGCCAAATCAACCAAACGGACACCTAGGCTGGAAAGAAATGAACTTCCTAAACTAGCCTTTTCTTACCAATCTCAATATGAGCAACACTACCCTTGGACAATCTACTGAGAGCATCTGCGACCACATTGTCCTTTCCTGGATAATACAGAACACTCATGTCAAAATCTTTCAACAACTCTAACTACCTCCTCTGACGCAGGTTCAATTCATTCTGAGAAAACACATACTGTAGGCTTTTGTGTTCTGTGAACACATCAAAATGCACCCCGTACAAATAGTGTATCTAAATCTTTAAGGCAAACACAACAGCTGCTAACTTAAGATCATGGGTGTGATAGTTCTTTTCATGAGGATTAAGTTGTATATAGGCATAGGACACAACCTTATATTTATGCATCAAAACACACCCCAAACTAACTCTAGAAGAATCACTGTACATAACAAATCCTTCTGAACCAACGGGTAAAGTCAAAACTAGGGCTGTAGTGAGTCAAGTCTTCAACTTCTTAAAACTCTTCTAGAAAGTATATGACCACTGAAATTTGACTTTCTTCTAAGTTTATCTGGATATGGAGGATGTAATAGACAAAAATCCTTAAACAAACAATCTATAATAGCCAACCAAACCTAAGAAACTCCTGATATCTGACAGAGTGATAGGTCTGGGCTAGTTTTTCACGGCTTTGGTCTTTTAAGGAACAACTCTAATGACGTCATAGGAAATGATTTGACCAAGAAAAGCTACTCACCTTAGCCAAAATTTGCACTTACTAAATTTGGCAAACATATGATGGGCTTAGTAATACTATTCTGAGATAGTTTGAGCGATCATTTTCACTGTGGGAGTAGACAAGAATGTCGTCTATAAAGACTATGATGAACATGTCCATCTACTTCTTGAATAGATGATTCATCATGCCCTTGAAAGCTGCTAAGGCATTGGTAAGACCAAATAAAATGACTAGAAATTTAAAGTGACCATATCGAGTTTTGAAAGATATTTGTGGAATGTCACATTCTCTGACTCTAAGCTGATGATAGCTTGATCTGAGATATATCTTAAAAAAGTAACTGGCACCCTAAAGTTGTTGAATAAGTCATTGATTCTATAAACTGGATACTTATTCTTGACTGCGACTTTATTCAATTGATGGTAGTCAATACACATTCTTGGAGAGACGTCTTTTTTATGGACGAATAAAACTGGTGCGCCCCATGGGGAGATATTGGGTTTGATGATTCCCATATCTAGGATATCCTTCAACTGTTCCTTTAAATCTTTAAGTTCGACTGGAGCCATTCTATATGGCAGAATGGAGATGGGCTGAGTATCTTGAAGAAGGTCTATTTCGAAGTCAATTTCCCTTTCAAGAGAAACTTTAGGAAGATCTTCAAGAAATACATATGGAAATTCACTTGCTACTGGAACTAACTCAAGATTAAGAGTCTTGGAACTAGAATCTTTTACTTGAATGAGATGATAAACACACCCCTTGGATATCATTTTTCCCACTCTAAGGTATGAAATAAGTTGACCCCTAAGTGCTGAAGTACTACCCCTCTATACTAGGATAGGTTCATTCGGGAACTAAAATTAGACAACTTATTTTCTACCGTCAACTGAATCATAACATGAATAAAGCCAATCCATGCTGGGAATGACGTTAAAATTCATCATCTCTAACTCTACTAAGTCTGCTAAGTAACTTTTTGAGACACTATAACCAGACAGTTCTTGTATACCCACCGGGCTATGATAGATTTACCCACTGGGGTGGAGACTGAGAAGGGCTCTGCTAGAATTTTAGGGCTGAATCTGAAATAAACAACTATATAAGGAGGTACAAAGGACAAAAAATCTTCGGGATCTAGAAAAGAATAAATATGTAAATGGTAACATACCAGCAACAACATCAAGAGAACTTTCATGATCCTGTCGGGACTGAATTACATAAAACCTGTTTGGGAATTACCCACTGGTGGCACTAGAAGTGATACCCTGCTGAGATGGGCGACCAGACTAAGTAGGGGGCGATTATGCTGACTCTGTGAACCCACCTGAGGACACTCTCTGATTATATGACCTAGTTTACCATATCTGAAACATACATCACAACTAGCCTTACAGATACCCTGATGGTTTCTGCCACACTTCTGACAAAGAGGATTTGTTCGAGCACTGCTAACACTACCTTGAGATTTAGAGCCTGGTGCCCTATCTTTCTTACCATTTCTAAATTTAGGCATTGGAGCACTGGATGAGGACAGATCTAGAACTAAAGATTTTAGGTGGAACTAAGAATGATTACCACCCTCTAACTTAGGCTGATTAAAGTTAAAGATACTTGTTCTACCCCTATTGCTCTCCCTCTCTTTCTCCTTACTTTTCTTATTCTTTATCTATTGTGCATGGAACATCAACCTAGCGAAGTCTATCTTATTAATCAGCATTACAGTCTTACACTTCTTGACCACCAGTCAGATACACCAGACATAAACTTACTTATCTTTTATTTGCTATCAGCTACCGTATGAGGAGCATATCTGGCTAACTGAGTAAACTTGAGGGAATACTCTTTCACTGTCATGCTTCCCTACTTCAGGTTGATAAACTCTAACACCTTATCCTCTCTCAATTCTAATGGGGAAAACATATCTAGCAAGGTAGTAGCAAACTTTTCCCATTCTATGGGCCCTGCATCTACAACCCTATCTACCTTTCAATACATAAACCACATATAAG
Source organism: Capsicum pubescens (assembly GCA_030864215.1). Taxonomy (NCBI): domain Eukaryota; kingdom Viridiplantae; phylum Streptophyta; class Magnoliopsida; order Solanales; family Solanaceae; genus Capsicum; species Capsicum pubescens. The sequence continues at coordinate 148,295,791 of CM061545.1, read as the reverse complement.
ACACATCCTGCAACCGATAGGCTGCTAACTCAGCACTCTTACTGGCAGTTACCCCGATAATATATGTTACCTTCTGCACCATGTCAAGAAATTCTTATGGGTCTTCTTAAAACTTAGACCCTAAAAGTGAAGGAGGATTCATGTGGGTGAAGTACCAAATTATAGTTACAGCTGTATTGGCCACTGGGTTGGCCTGAAAAATAGTTGGATGTTCATTTTGGACTGCTACAAAATAAGCTAGAGTGGTGAGAGTTGCTCTAAATTCTGCATGAGATACATGTTTATCCAGGGAATCTTCCTGAATAGGCAAAGGTGCTGGCTGGTTTCCAGTTCTTCTTCCATTGGTCTTTTCTGGAGGCATGTTCTATAAATAGAAGGGAAAATTAGATTAGATAGAGAGTTTAACTTGAGCTCATTCTCACTCGTACGACATGATACTAAAAGAAAGGAAACTTTTCCTAAAAATGCCTCATAGCCTCTTATGCATAAGTGTGGTGTGCTACAAACCCATGCACAAGACTCTTCTTGACATGAATTTCAGACTCCCTAGGAATCTTTAGAAACTTAGGCTCTGATACCAAGTTTGTAATGCCCGAGTCTACACCCTAGACGTCACATAGTGCTTGGACCCTAAAGGATCACAAGTTAACCCATGACTGGTACCTGTTGTGAGCATAGAATGATATTAATGAAAATATATGCGGAAATATAACTGAATATACCTCAAGGTTCTCAAAATACTAAAATAATAACTGAATGTACTAATTATAACATCTGAAAACTGAATAACTGACTGTGCCGGTCTGAAAGCCTCTAACTATTTGAATATAGAGTTGATGGGACAATCCCCCAACTACTGTAATACCTTCTTTACATACCCTTTCTGCAAAACCTTAGTTATACCCGTTAAGCCTTTAGTATATTCTTTGATTACCTCATACTTAGCTCATTTCCTTTCTCTTAATTGACCATAATTTGATTCAAAACTCCTAAGTGCTTTTGTTGAATAGTTAGATTAGGCAAGGAGTAAGAACTAAAGAAGAAGGAAAAAGAAAAAGTGAAGCCCTAAATAATAGATATTGGTGTGAGAAAAAATTTTAGGTGTTAGGGTTAGAGAATACTGTAGTAAAAAAGAAAAAATGATTAAAAAAAGTGAATCATTTGTTGATAGCAAAAGTTCCATATTAAAGATATGTAAGCTAGATTAAGGAGAAGGATGAAAACAAAAAATAGGTAGTAAGATAAAAGTGGTGAAAAATAGGTTGCTGCGAGATTAGTTTAATGTAAACTATGATTTATTAAGGCACTTAGAGAAGATAGTCACTATTACTATATAGAATAGTTCCTACCTATCCCTTAGACTATATTGAACCCTTAAAGACCAACTTGATCTTGATCTTTAACGTTGTGACTTTAGTGGAGTACTACACTAAGGGAAATCTTATGGTTTATCTTATATGACATGTGAATTCTCTATAAGAGTGACCAAAATTTGATTCTTACACCCATCCTTGTGATAAATTACATATGTATAAGTGAATAAAGGTAAGTCTCTTATGGTGAGGGATAATGTTAAATGATAGATAGGTGACTTATATGATCTCTTACTTGAGTAATGTTAATGAGTATGCCAACTTTGTAGAGTCAGTTCTTGAAGCTAGGAAGTGTTGAAGTAGTATTCACGTGGTTTCAATGTAATATGGCATGCCAAGTTTAGAACTTTCTATTTATGTAGTCATTGTAGTTCTATATTGAGTGTACTATTTCAAGTATTAATGAAGAGTTTTTCTTGCTTGTGATTAGTGTAAAGAGTATTTCAAGGAAGAACAAGGCATTACGTGGGGGGTGGTGATCTTACATTTATTTATACACCTAAATTTCATTATCAACGTGTGCGTAGCATGCATTTTAGGATAAATTTATGTGCTTAATAAAGTATAAAGTGTGTATTTGTGTGATAATTTACATGTTTAGATGCTTAATTTGAATTTAAAAATACTCAAGAGTCAAAATGTTCAAATAGATTTTAGATAAAAAATCTAGTTTACCTAGCCTACATTATTCTTATTCTAGTGTACTTTGATGTGCTTTATTCTATGTTATAGACTAACCTTTGTTATGATATGTTGTATTAGACCATTGGAGAAACTATTAAAGCTAAATTAATCCTACATAAAATCCAAAAGAAGTGGGAAAAGAGGAATAAGTTAACAAGAAGAAGAGACCAAAAATTGGTCAAAACCTTATCTTGAGGAGGAAGCCATGTGACACAACACCCAAATCATGGGAGGGGGTCATGAATATCACCCCTTGGACATGCTATTGGCCATGTGACTCAACCTCTCCCCTAACCCTAAAAAATAAACATCTAAAAAGTGGTCTTTTGCTTCGTTTAAGTTGAGGGAAAAGTGATAAATGCTTATATTTCGTTTGAGGCATATTATGGATGACATAAAGGGCTATTAAAGGATTACTTATCCACATTTACAAAATATCTTAGTAATAACACACGTTTGGAGATATGAGAAGGCACAAGGGCTCTACATTAGGGTTTCTATTCCTTTAACATAATGAGTGGATTCTTGGCTTTTAGATGAATTAAATATAAGATTTGTGGGAATATACCTAATTTTCCCCATTTTGCATAAATATAGGATAAAATATAAATGTACTTGAGTTAGTTCCATATTCCCGTTAAATGATGTAGTGGTGAGGCTAATTTAAATAGAACATTAGAGGTTCAAAAGAACATAAGAATGATATTAACCTTGTGAATCAACAACTTAGATAAATAACTTAACCAACATAATTATATAGATTTTCATGATTTTTCAAGATGCATTGAACCTAGAACTTTCTGAATTACTATTTGCAACACTTTTAATTTCAATTGTTGTTCATTGTTACCTTTAGCATAATATAACTTAAAATCATTTTGGTTACAAATCACACATATTTAAATTCAATAGTAATACTTGGATTGGATTCTCTACTAACACCAAGTCCATGTGGGATCGATATTCAACTCAAAAGTGCCACTCTATTGCGTACATGACTAGGTACACTTTTGTGTGTAACTTCTTACAATTTGTATCATATTTCTTCTTTTTGATTCTTTATGATAATGGAGGAGGGATTTTAATTTGTGGCCTTAAGAAAACTGAGCCAATTTTAAAACAGTACCATAACTTGTGGTGCTTCTTCACTTTCAACCTTATCTTCCACTATTTTTGGCTTCTCAACATTTGGATCATTTGGAATGATGACTTTTCATTTGAATTATCAAGTCTCTTTCTCTTCCTAATCCCTTTTTCATAAACTCTCCTCTAATTAGGTTCTTTATCAAGATTCACTACATCATTACCTACAGTCCTTCCACTCCTAGTTGTAATTTCCATGATATTAGCATTGTTCTTTGGGTTTGCTATTATATCACAAAGGAGGCCTTTTTTTTCCATGCATTCCAGTGGAAATAAATTTGAACCAATTGGGTTTCAAGTTGTGTGATTGAGGTTGAGTGTGATGTAAAGGTTTGATTGCATTGAGAAAACTTGCTCTTTATTTCTCTTAGCATTTGTAACACCTCGACACTACCCCTAGACGTAATATGGTACTTAGAGCCATAATTAATCCCAAGATAACTCTTATTACTAGCATAATTCATGAGCAATTGAATTAAAAATGTGAAATTGTAAATACTAAGAAAAATCTATATCATTAGCTAAACTTATTCAATACAATACTATATTATCCAAAAAAGAAAATTTCAACTAGATACATCAACTCTGACTGATTGTCTATGAAATCTCTACTAATGTTGACTATAGGTAGCTGAATCATGACCAATTTATATCCCTAAACAATACATACGAATAAAATACTATGTATACATACTAACTTGAGTCCTCAAATAAATAGAACCCATCACCTGTTCGCTAGAAGCTGTGATCTGTCTAACCATAATTTTGTGAGCTATAATTGATACCTATATTATAAATTAATTTAGTTACACAGATATATATATATGGTTAGTATGATACAATGTACTGAGCAAAGGGGAATATATGTGATGCATAAGTAAAATGGAAGTAATAAATTATGCATAGAGTTGAAAACATGTTGACAAGTATAAGTGGTTCACAATTGTACACGAATGACTGAAACATAGTAAGAGCTGAAATGATAAGAAAATATGAATACTTGTTTAGTGAACCTAGTTTAGAAATTATGGATAAGACTTGGGAATTCTAATGAGTATTAATGACTCACATTAAACATAGAGTAAACTTGAAAACATAATGAGAATTAGCATGATGCTGAAACATGAAAATCGTAGTGCAGTGAGCCATTTTACACTTACTTAAAATCATTTCTTAAAATAGAATATTTTCTTAAATGACATAAACCATGTGGGAAACAAGGAGTCCAACATATGCCTCATTTGAATGGAGAAATATACCTTTCTAAGGGTATAAATCTTTGACTTGTGTGATTACTAAACTAAGCTCATTTGGGAAAAAATAATAACTATGGTGGCATGTAGGTATGGGACTTGGATACACTAAACCCGTGTTTGCTTGATGTTAAAGATGTACTATTCTCTCATAATATATAAATTCATCAACAAATAAATTTAAAGTAAATTGATGATCGTAGTCCTGACATATTGAAAACTAGTATTGCTTTTTAACTATTTTATAGATCATTGATAGCATATTTTGTTGTCATACTGGATAAGCATTGATGGCACACCCGTTTCTCATTCTAATCATAAATCATATAATTGAAAATCATTGGTTCATGATAAACAGAGACAATAAGTTCAAATTATGTCAAACTAATGTAATTCATGTTAAATCTTTAAATCAAAATCATTCTCTATAGTTTATGGTAATTTTTGTTGTAAAAACCCCTTGGCTTGTAACTTATAAAAACATGGAAATTTTATGTTAACTAGTCTTATATCTTGTACATTCTTGAAATTCATTATTTTCAATGTTAAATCATATTAATCTTATGAAAATAATTTGTAAATTCATATCATGACATGCAATTCCTTGAAATTTAGGCTAAATCGTGTTAAAGGAAAGAACTTGTTTTCAATTTATGCTTAAAAAGTTTAAATCATACTAAGGAGATGTAATTCTTAAAAATTCCAAAGGTTCAATACCAATTTATAGGGATTTCATGAACATTAAATTAAACATTAAACAAGGGTTTGATGATATGTAAATAGGAATACAATAAACTTATGAGAGTTTATGAATATTATAAAGTACGTAGGAAAACACATATATAGAACGTGGGATTTGAATAGAATAAGAATATATATTTGTGTAATTTAAAAACTTTAGTTTGGGTACAGTGATAAAAGTATTATCCTTGTTGAAGCCCCACATACCTGAACTTATCAATTTCTTGAATGAGAACTTGAGTTTGGATCTTGGAGTTTAATTATTGAGATAAACCCCTCATTTGTATTCTTGAGAGTTGGAGAGTTGGGAAAAGAATGAACGATGATTTAATCTTAAAGTGTTGAGTTAAATAAGGTTATATTAAGTTATAACAGGGATTAGAGGTCAAAATACCTATTTACCCTTGCAAAAATAGAGAAAAAGCATAGTTGAGACTCTTGCCCCCCCAGGGTGGCATGGAACCATTTTGGAGATTTATATCCATAGCACAGTTTTTATGGTAGAGCATAATATCCATTGAATGACTATATCTCAGACACCTAATGTTTTGGGGTCCTCAACTTATGCGACTCGATGTGTCACATACTTTCTCTGGTAAATTGGTCATAACTTCTTTCTATGATATCAAATTAAGTTAAAATTATGTGTCGGAAATAAGACTCAAAGACCTCTCATTTGGTAGGTATTGAGTACTAAAATCTTCATAATCTAGGTGTTATTCTCATTTGATTTTGACTATAGATTGATTCTATACAACAATTCAATCAGTAAGAAATCTTTCTACTTACCTATGAGCTAGGAGTTACTCGTGACCTTAATTCATGTATAGGGATCTTCACACACTAAGGAATATATATTAGTACCTACTTATAATTAGGAATCATTAGATTTAGTTATACAAACATTCGATGAATGGTTCAGTTCTTAGCTCAGAGATTCAGGGTGTTACAATACTTATCACTTTGTTTAATTCTCGTAAGGATGAGAGCAAACACATCTTCATCCTTATACTCTTCCGTATCAACAAATATTGCTTCTTTAAATTTGACCCAATCATATGGAGGAATATACCTACCATGGTAACAATATTTATCTCTCCAATTATGATCATGATCTCTTTTCTTATCCTTTTAATTTATTTCTCAAACACAATTTTCTAATTATGGTCTTTACAGACATGATCCCTTTCCTTCCAACCTTAAACCCTGCCTTGACATTGATAGGTAGGTCAGGAACCCCCTATTTGGTTTGACAAGAACCAATTTCTTTATCAGGAGCTTCCATCTCAACTTAATAATATTTTGTAATACCCTTAGAATAAATGACATTGATCAACTTTGGAGTTGATCCTATTATATGTTTTGTAAGGAGATCCAATTATGTCTTAAAAAAATTTCTTATCTCCCTCCTCATCCTTCTTCCTTTTTATTATCTTAAAATGATGCAGAGGAATCCCACACAACTACCTCGGTATCTCTTGTGTGTCATTCTCTACTTTGTTTTGTCACTTGATCCAATAATGCTGCCACAACACCATAAGATTGTTTAATGATAGATCCACTAGCCACATTATCTACTACTATCTTGTTTAATTGATAGAATGATCTATAATAGATTTGTAGGAGTATTTTTATAGAACTAGATAATTTAGGAATTACAATAACTTCTTGTTAAACCTTTTTCATGCTTAGCACAATGGCTCGCAACTCAATTGAAAAAAGTTAATGATTTCATCCTTTAATTGTAACATACGGGATAGTGGAAAGATTCAATCCAAAAATGCTTTCGTTAATTCAAACTATGAGGTTATAGAACCCATACACAACTCTCAAAACCATAATACCACATCTCTTATTAATAAAAATGCAAAGAGTCTCAACCAGATGGACTCTTAGGATATGTGCGATATCAAACGGGGGACAAATATAAATGAATTTCTTCAATAAAGGTTGGCATCTTTATGGGATTGACCCATAAAAATCCTTTATCGAAAGTAAATGTAGCATCACACTAGTAATAGAAAAAACACTGCATTTCCCTCAATTAGCGGGATAAAAATGGCACTAGCTCAATCGGCATCCATGATGTGATCCTTATTCTCAAGATGCCTATCAAAAGTAGTAGATTTGATACTATTTTGAATCACTAATTTGTGAAGACTTAAGTAATCACCTATATGAAAAAAAAAACAACAAACATAAAATAAACATTGTGGCTAGCCAAAAGCAACTTATAACACTAAAAGAATGAATGCTACATTTCATTCCTCGACAATAGGACCATTGTTTATAACACTCAAATTATACCACATAATTATAAGCAATAGTTGCCAATATATTTTTATACAAAAAAACTAAGATTGAGTCCACAGGAATGAGAGCAATAGCTTTACTCTCAAGTGCCACGAGTGACTGCATGTTGGCTTACAATATTAAAATTAAATAATAAAGTAAAAATGGGGTGTTTACTTAAACAATTACTTTAAAGTTGAAAGTTTCAGAGTGTTTTTGTCAAAATGCAAACTATAAGACTATAATAAATAGGTTAAAACACTTGGGGTTATGCATTCTTGAGTACGACTATATGCACGGGTATGTTAAAATAAACCTAAAATTTGCCCTTTAGTTATGATTATGTTAGATTTTATGTATTGAGGATGATTTTTTAACCCACCACAAAATTTGGCATGGTTTTCTTTCAAAACCCCACATGTCTAAACTACCAAACACCAATATCCTCAAAAGAGTTAACTTTGTCTAGCATAACCACTTAAATGAGTGTGACTCAAGTTTGGTTAGCTAAATCTCTTCATAACCACATTCTTTTTCAATTAATAAAAAAGTTACATACTTATACCATGTTTAAAAACATAATCTATAAGTTAATACATAGATATTTAGCTATAATCATAACATACAAGCTAATACGAAGGTAATACGCACTACCTATGCAACAATCAACACTCAATGATGTATAACCCCAGCTTGTTAAATTAGATACTTATAATGTATGGAATATAAATTATACCAAATTCTTCATCCCTACCTGGGAGTCTAATTATTTTCCAATAAAAATCCAAATTCCTTGCTTAAAATAGTTAATCCCAAAATTAAGGTTTGATTAAATGATTAAGATTTAGAAAATTTGAAAAATATAGGGTTTTCTAAAGCCAAAAAATATTAAATAGCTTCAGGATAAATGAACTTAAAAATTATAAAAATGCCACTGCTTAGAATTTGGTTAAATATCGTACCATTGCCATCATGTTGATGATGTACCAAATTTTTAATTGGCTCACTGATCTATCAACTTGCAATGCTCCATACGTTGGCATTTGTCTCAATTAGCAACACGTGTTTTGGTATGTCGATTGGTTGTACGATGCACATAATCTATTTAGCATAGCTATTTTGTCTCTATGGTTTTTGTCCAAAGCTATTGAAAATAGCAATGGATGCTCTAACTTGGAGATCCGTTGTTCACTTCGACAATGCGCCAATGTGTATTTTTGATACCCTTGTGCACTTTTTGTTTCACTCTTACATGTGTTTTCTTCTATTGTTTACTTGTTGTCCATTCTACTATATTTTTTCATTTACACTAAAATTAAACCAAATAAATATTAAAATGTATTCAACTATCATTTAGGATATGTATTTTTCTATTTTTAGGTCAAATGAGTCATAATTTTCTGACTCATCAAGTCACTCTCGAGTGGGAGATCAATTTTAGAATGGTATTCTTCTAGATATCCAACCTATATTAAGTCCTCCATATATAAAGACTCTAGCTAATCTTAAGGAATTAACAAATTAATTGAAAGACCATTTAGCAAAAGGTTTCATCAAACCCAATATATCTTCATGGGCTACTCAACTTCACTTCATTCATAAGAAAGCTAGTTTCCTCAGAATATGCATTGATTACAGTTAGTTGAACAAAGTTACAATCAAGAATAAGTATCCCATTCCTATGATTGTTGACTTGTTAGATAAGGTTTAGGGTTCTAGTTAGTTCTCAAGGATAGACCTCAAATTCGTCTATCATCAACTTAAAATCTAGAGTGTCAAATTTCCCAAATAATATTTTGTGCTTGGTAAGTTCATTATGAATTTATTGTTATGTATTTTATACCAATGAATGCCTTCGTGACTTTTATGTACTTGAGCAATGGGGTGTCAAAATATTTTTGGATATGTTCATTGTTATCTTCATAGATGACATCATCATTTATTCTAAGAGTGAGGATTAACATGTGGCCTATTTGAATCTTGTTGTACAGACTCTTTATGATCAACAATTATTTTCTAAGTTCAATAAGTGTGAATTCTGATTATAGTTAGTTTCATTCCTTAGTCATATAATTCCCAATAAGTTTATTCAGGTTAATCCTCAAGATACTAAAGTAGTTATGAACTCACCTAGACCCATCTCTTCCTCAGACATTAGGAGTTTTTAAGGTTTATTTGATTAATCTATTTTTTTGTCTTGAAGGTTTTTCATCTATTTCGTTTACTATTAATATATTAACCTAAAAAAATCAAATTTTAGTGTTATGATGCATGTACAAAGAGTTATCAGGAGTTTAAGACTCGACTAACTTCTGCTCTAGTTCTAACACTTCAAAAGAGTCCAAATTGACTTTTTGTATATTTAGATTCTTCTAGAGTTGCCCAAAGGTGTATGTTGATTCATCATTGTAAGGTCATAGATTATGATTCTAGATAACTCAAAATTCAAGAGAATAATTACCTAACTCATAATCATGAGTTGACAGTTGTAGTTTTTCCCTTAAAGATTTGGAGGCACTATCTTTGTTGAGTTTATTTAGATGTATTTACGGATCACAAGAGCCTCCAATATATGTTCAGTCAGAAGTATCTAAATCTTCATAATAGAAATGTCTGGAGTTTCTCAAAGATTATAATATGAGTGTTATGTAACATCTATGTAAAGACAACACAGTGTCTAATGTTCTTAGTACAATTTCTGTAGGTAGTGTTGCTCTTGTGAAGATGAAAAGAAAGAATTAGTTTGTTACATTCACAAGCTTTCTCGATTTGGATTTCATCAGGTTTATTCAGCCAAATATGGTGTTATGGTTCAGAATTGTTCAAAATATTCATTAATAATCCTATTTTTCTTATGTTGAAGAAAGTTTTCCATAATCAGAAAATGGAGGTTTTCTCCCAAAAAGGAGATGGTGTGCTTCATTATCAGGGTCACTTGTATAGTTTAGATGTTGATGATTTGAGATAGGGGATACTGACCAAAGCTTATAGTTCTTAATATTCAATTCACCCTGTTACCACCAAGAGCTATTGCTATCTATCATAAGTTTATTGGTGGAATGCAATGGAGAGGGATATTATAAAGTTTGTAACTAAGTACTTGAATTAATAGCAGGTTAAGGTTAATCACTATAGACTGGAACTTATAAATCAAAATATTAGTATTCCTAATTGGAAGTGGGAATAGATAAATATGAACTTCATTACATGTCACCTCATATGTATCGTCATTATGATTTGATATGGGCTATGGAAGATCAGGGATGACTAAGTAAACATATTTCTTGCTAGTTAACATAACAGATTCAACCAAAGATTATGCTAGAATTTACATTAAAGATTTGCTAAGGTTGCATGGTATTCCCTTGTATATCATCTCAGATAGGGGTACATAATTAACTTTATTGTTTTGGAAATACTTTCAGAAAGGTCTCAGTGCCTAAGTTAATCTTAACATCGCTTTATACCTACAGATAGATGGACAAGTATAAAAGACTATTCATACATTATAGGATATGATAAGAGCATGCATGATCGACTTAAAAGGCAATTATATTGATCACTTACCACTTATTGAGTTTTATTATGATAACCACTCTCAACCTAGTATTAAGGTAGCTTTATTTGATGCACTTTATGTTAGGAGGTGTAGATCTCCTATTAGATAGTTTGAGGTTGGTGAAGCTACTTTGATAGGTATTGGATTAGTTCACGAGGCTATGGAAAAGGTTTATCTTATTAAAGAAAGGCTAAAAATATCTCGGAGTAATTAGAAATATTTTATAGATGTGAGAAGAAGAGAACTTGAGTTCACAATTGATGATAGGGTCTATTTGAAAAAAAATCATGCATGAAAGGGGTGATCATATTTTGACAGAAAGGGAATTTTAGTCATTGATCCGTTGGTATTTACAGGATTCTAAGGCACATTGGTAATGTGGAATTGGAGTTAGAGTTGCCCACAGACTTAAAATCAATGCACCAAGTGTATTAAGTATCATTGTTAAAGAAGTGAATTAGTGTCCATCCCTAGTTGTTCCATTAGAGAGTATTGGTTTGAAAGATTGTAATGACTTGAGTCTACACCATGACGAGACATAGTTTTTAGATCCATAAGTGACCCCAAGCTAATATATGGCATGGTGTAATACCAACTAAACTAGATTAACTAAATAATTGTGCAAAATCATAATAGATTTTAATAGCATATCAACAATAAAACCAAGTCTAAACAAAGCCCTTAATAAGTACAAAATCTAAAATAAACTAAAAAGTTGAAAGTCTAAATCTATGCATGAAAATCCTCTGCTAGTAATGAGTTGCTGGGACAAGCCCCTAACTAACTCTAAATATGTAATGACCATCTAGGTCAATTTTTTGTATTTTCACTAATTTTCAACGTTTAGAGTTTTCCTATAGCAGACTTGCGAGAACTAACAGTTTGGTTGCTGGAGCCAATTCCCTATTTTGAAGCCTTTGTTGGTTCAACTTGGTTATCGGGTGAAAATATTAGTTAAACGGATGGATATTCAAACTATGACTGTTCCAACAACTCTAGGACATTGATTTTAGGTTAGGTGGACCCTGGTTTGGGTTCCGAGGCTCTCAGACTCATTTGGGACTATTGGTTGGAAGTTAAGAAAAATGGCAAAGGGTGTGGGACCCACTTTTCATCAAAATAACCTCTTATGGACAGTTTTACTACACCATTGAGTCGATAACATCAAACTTGATAGTGTATCATTGGCTGTTTGTGTATACGAGATCCTAGATAAATTTTGAGGGGTTGGTGAAGACTTGAAATTTCTCGACATCTCAGCTGGTGTAGGTGCATCTCTTCAGCAATACCTTTGATCACTTAAGTAATCTTCCAAACCCCTAATAAGTATCTCTTAAGAAATATATGTTTTCTCTTATGTGAATGGATTGACAGTGTGGGCATGTAATGACCCTTCAAGATATTTTCCATATTTCTTCTTATTTTCATAGTTAGAGATTTTCTATAGTTTCCCCAAGTTATTTATGACTTGATGGGACTAACAATTTGGTTAACAGACAATTCTTTTGTTTTTTAGAGCCAATTCACTATTATGAAGTCTTTATTTGTTGCAAATGGCCACATTGAAAAAACATCAGCCAAACAGCCTCGAGCGTAAATTCTGAGTATTCCAACATCTCGAAAATATTGATCATAGGCTATATGGACTCTTGGTTAGGGTACCGAGGCACCTAAGCTTTGATCAACCTTTTGGTTGAAAAGTTAAGAAAATAGAAATTGGGTGTGGGACCCATTTTTAACGAAACAACCTTGAATGGAAATTTTGGCTGCACCATTGAGTCTAAAACATCAAATTTGGTGACATATCATTGTTTTTTTTTACACGTATGGGGTTCTAACCAAATATCAAGCACCTAATCAAAGTCCATTCTGGATTTAAAAAATCTGGTGCACTAGGTTACTGGTCCAACCACGATCGCAAATGGTAAATCATGATTTACATGTGCATTTTATGCATATTACAATTTCTAAGGGTAAATCACGATCGCATCGTGCCTTTTCTATGTGAAGATCGCTATCACCATACCCAATTATGATAGCAATATTTGGGTACTCGGGATGGGTATAAATAGATAATTTTTGGCTGATTGTGCTCATTTTTCATCCATTCCAAGAGAGAAAGACCCCTAAATAGTTAAATATCTTAGAATTAAAGTTTTTGGGTGATTTTGGATCTTGGCTAACACTTATTTACATGATTATGTTTCGAGTCATTGTAAGATTTCACCCTTTTCATGGTAGATTTTTCTCATTTGTTTTTAAGAAATTCCTAAACCTTGGAGGCATGACTTTAGCCCAAATTGTGTCTAATTTTATCCATTCTTTGGGGTAATGAATCCTTGAGCATAAGGTAATATTGGGTTGGTTCCAAAAATGCTATTTCTATATATGGGACAAATGGGATTTTGATATGACTTTTGAACCCGAAGCACAATAATGCAATATGGTTATCGTTTTTCTTGTATTGATGAGTAGAATAAGAATTTGATAACTTTTCATATTGTGAAAGCTTCTCAAAAGGGAAAAATTAGCGGATCTTTTAATCTTTTTTGGAGTCCAGGTAGGCTAGGTTTTATCCTTTATTAGATTGAGCTAATTTATAGTACATTTATAATATAGTGTTGTATTTGGGGATAGATTTTTAGGTATTGATGTGATAAATTATAATACTTTGATTAGTTGGTGTAACACCCTCAAATTTTGAGCATCTTCATCTTTGGCCTACCTGTGTTTGAAACATCGATTATTGAATAAAATCAAACTTAAGTATGTTAAATGGGTGTCCTAGAAGAGTTTCAGAATTTTTGAATGGGATTTGGGGGGTTTTGAGTCATGGAGGCAGTAAGCCTCCGCAATATTGAAGTGCCACAGAGGATGGATTTTCATAATAGCCTCCATGACACGGAGGTTAGTCTTTGCATTATGGTTCACGGCATGGAGGTTAGTCTCCGCGATAAGGTCCGTACCATAAACCTAAGTAAATTTCATCTATTTTGTTATATTTTATTGGGATGAAGTATAATGAGGTCCTTTTGCTTATAAATAAACTTTAAACATTACATAGGCATATTCCCATCAGTTTTCAAGATGCAACATTAATTATTTCACTCTTAAACTCCAAATTCTATGAAAGCATAAGGGTTTCAACTTACGTTCATCATTTAGGTTCCAAATTCTCAAATCCTCACAAATCGTTGTGTGTCTAAGGAATGTTACTCTTCCCCAATTATTATTTTATCAAAAGCATGTATTTATAACTGTATCCATGTGATTTTATTAATGATTTTGAATGTGGTTTGATGGCTTTTGAAATATTGTTGATGTAATTGTTTTTCCCATGGTTTATATGAAATTATTCATGCTTTACTGATGATTTTAAACTTGTGAGGTGCATGGATATGGTGAATAAACTAGGGTACTATGATCTCCCCCAATTTATGAATACTGACAATTGAATTGTTTATAACCTCAATCCCATATTGTAAAATTGGTTTTGACTATGAAAAGTATGTACACTAAACTATTCTTGAACTACTGCATAATGGGAAAAACTAATGAAAGATAATTATTTTTAAATATAACAAAGAGGGTTATGAATTATCCTAAGTGATGATAATCAGTTTAGCTTGTTGATGTTACCTTGCAAGTTTAGTTGGTATGACGATACCTACAGTGAATGCCTATATGCGTAAATGGTTCAACAAATAAAAATGTGTGGTAAATATTTTAATTGGGCTTAAAAGGGGGTTATGTAGCTCGATCGTAAAAGTGGAGGTATTGAGGTACCAATACTAAAAACCGTGTTTGCCGATGTGGTGGTCGAAATAGCTTGGGCTTTGAGTCCCCTGACACATGACCAGGTGATTAAAGTCCACATGATTATTTGATTGGGAGGTTTGAGTACCCTATGCATAAATATGAGATTATTCTCTAGTTCATTCACACGTTGGGGCTCGGCCAGGGAGTGATAGCTAGGGCTCATATAGCCCGTTGGTATTATTAAATGACGGTTAAGCTACACAATCCAGTCTAATGTTTTAAAGTGCATGTTAAGTCTTGTTCCCTACCATAACATATGATATATATATGTATGTATATGCATTTGATTATATGCATAAAATTTGAATGATTTTGAATTTTTGATCATGACATTATTTTATCCTATATCCTTGAGTTGTATGCTAGCACTCCAATCCTTAAACATCTTCATATGTTGTATCCCCACGCGATGAAGGAACTAGAAATACTTCTACTCCTTCAGCCCAGAGACTAGGCAATCATGGGACAACTCATGAGTCAAACTGAAGTGGTGAGCTTTCATCCTTTGAAATTCTGCAATTCATTATTTGGGTCTCTATATGTTATTATCTCCTTCCTTTAAACTTAGTTTGGCTATTGTTGGGGTGATGTCCTGACTATTATTAGAATTCGGTAATTTAGAGGCTTTTGTGGATTATTGTGAACTTGGGATTGGTTGTTGAACTTATAGGCTTCTTTGAGTCTGAATCATATTCTCCTATCTTATTATATGTTGGTGTTCCACTGTTACGTTGAATTGAAATCTAGTTGACTAGGCTACGAGGGAGGTCTTCGATCCTCGGTGGACTTAAGATTCCTGTCACAACCACACCCTGATTCGGGTCCATATATTTGGACCATTTAGGTTATGTTGGACATTGCTTTTAAGTATAATTATCATAGTTAAACATTACCTTAGGTGAATTTTACCTCGTAGGCTCTTATTTAGGTTGGAAATTCTTTGGTTACTTCACTAATGAGAAAATTGCCTTAGTCACTTGAGTTTAGAGTTAGTTTTGGTTACTCTACTATTGAGAAGATAACCTTAGTTACTTGTGTTTAGGGTGGAACTAACCTTAGTTGCAATCAGTAATGTGGAATTGACTTAGTTATTATCAATTAGGAGAATTTACTATTTTACTGCTATTTATGGCATATTCAACATATAATAGTGGATTTTGATACCTTAGACTAGTCCGGGGTAGACATTGCTCGGTAAAGGATTTAGAGGATTTAGACGTGATCTCTTCAACTCACCCTAGGTCAAGACTTATGTTAGTTATTGAAGACCTCTTATACATTTGTGTGCATCCTATAAATATTTATTATGGTGATATTGATATTCCTTGATACTTGATGGTTATGATGGGTTGACATTAGAGTAGCACTTATTAATTTTTCTACTAATAAATTATTGATTAAGCAAATGATGAGCTAATTGATTATTCTATTGAATAAACCCTTGATCATGATATTGACTAAGCCATTTATAGGCTATTCATTGGTCCACTGGGTATGCCATTGACTATTATATTAGCAATTATGGTATTGATTATGCTAGAGATCATTCATATTATCTATATTAGTAATTATGCTATTAATTATACTTAAACTATGCTTATTAATTATGTTAACGAATATGCTATTAATTCTGCTAAGAACCATGCTTATTTACTATGTCAACGATTATTCTATTAATTATGCTAGAGATCGTGCTTCTATTATGATTAGTAATCATGCTAGATAGTTATGCTAGCGGTTATGCTATTAAACACTCTAACATTTATGCTATTGGCCTTGGTATCGATGATATGGTTATCGATATAACTATGGATATTATTTATACTATCATCTAAGCAAATACTGGTTCAAGTACGTATAATGATGATTATATCGATTATGTATACTGGTGCAGGTTCGAAGGAAGGAAATGATATTTGTGACAATGTTGATGTTTTTTGAAAAGATAAATAGAGTGATATCAATGATAATAATTATGATGATATTTTTGATTATACTTATAGGTTCGAGTCCGGATATACATATTATACCATTGTGATATACTCTTTATGATATGATGATATTTGAGTGTGAGATCTGGCAATAGTGATTCTAGCTAAGTCAAAAAAAAAATAAGGAAAATGTTATAATGTGCCATGATATAAATGGATTTTAGTGACACCATGATTAGTTGATAATTAATTGTTGGTTGATAATTGGTGATCTCTTGACAAATGATGGTGGTGGGTTGTGCTATTTTATTTGTACCTTTCAGGCTTATTGGGGCTTGCGATAGGCTATTTAACTTTTCGCACTAGTTGGATTATGAGGGCCAATTTTGTAGTTATTATGGCATGTGTTGATTCTTTATGTTATGTTAATATTCCAATTATCTACATATTCATGTACAGTGACGTTGTAGTTATTTCAGGTTTGTTTCCTTACCTCGACTTAACTATGTTATCTTGCATTTTTTCATACTTATATATTGATTTAGATCAGTCGACCGTTGATGCCTACTGAGTACCCAGTGTTTTGGTACTCATACTAAACTTCTGTACCTTTTGGTGAAGATCCTTGTACTAGTTGTTTCCATTGATCGTCATTCGTACTGTGTTTAGTTTTGAATATAGGGTGAGCTCTTGGAGTCAAAGTCACTCATTTTCTTCTATCTTACTTATGTCTAGTCTTTTGTTTCGAGAAAAATTGTATTGACTATTTTAGCTTCTTGAGTTGCATTTATTGATGCTCTTGAACTGGATCTACTAGTTCATGGGATTTGGTTCTTTATGTTTATCTACCGTTGGACTATTTCTACTCTCTTTTTTATTTATAAACTATGTTGATGACTTCCGCTATTATTTGGCATTCCCACCAAGTTAACCCATTGTGTTTAGCTCTTGGTTATGATTTTTATTACCTATTGGCGGGATAGAGTAGGTGCCATCATGACTTGTAAATTGGGTTGTGACATTTGGCATCAAACCCTAGTCTACACCGGTATTGTTAGTACTAGAGCAAATATCTAGTAAAGTCCTGCAGATTAGAACAATGACGTCTATTTCCTATCTTTGGGAGTCTATGGGATATTATTATGAGTTCTTCACTTCTATTACTCATTTCACGCTAAGAGTCTGTAATACCCCATAAGATCCTAGACAAGTTTCTAGCTATAAGTAGCTTTTTAAAGGGGGTCCAAGGCATTTATTTCAGACTAAGTACAAGAGAGTTAGCCATTTTAAGACTCATGATTTTGAATATTTTATATTTGGCCTTCTCGAGTTTGAAGCGTCGATTTATGACTTGAAATATGTTTTAGGGATGTTAAAGGGGTCATCCGGGAGAGTTTTGGAATTTTTTAATAGTTTCAAGGTATTTTTAGACCACGAAGGCAGAATGTCTCCACGATTTGGATGTGTCTCGAAGGATAGACCTCCACGATACATGGCGCATCACGGAGGTTAGTCTCTGCGTTACACACAATTTTATGGAGGTTAGTCTCCATGATAACCTCTGTGCCATGGAGGCTATATTTTTCCTGCAACATCATTTAAAGCCAAAGTCAGAATTTTGATCTTTCCCCCCTCCCCCTATACGTCCAAATCTCGAATTAAAACCCAAAAAGGGCATTATCTTCCCCATACCTCATCAGTTAACAACAGAAAAATTATCGCTATTCCCAAAAACACAAAATTTCAAGCTTCTTCCCAAGGATTCAACCATTTAAGGTCCCAATTCTAATCTTTTCTTCAAGAATTCAAGCAACTCACGTAGGTCGGGTATTGATCAATGGGTTTCTTCCACCCATTGAGTCCCAAGAACCCTTTGTATTTTATGTATAAACCATATTTGATATTTTTATGAAATTTTAGTGTTAAGTATGAATCTACTCAATGTTCTTTTAGTAGTTTTGAATTAAAGCCATGCCAATATGTTTACCCATGTTAATTATGTTATTACATGCTTTAAATTTCAATTACCCACATCATGTTCAGTTGACACCATGTTAATATATCAATTTATGAATTGAATCATTTGAGCATGTTGTACTCATAAGTTTGACATATTCCATACTCAGAATCATGGATTTCATCAGTTAGGGAAAGATTCTATGTTTTGGGTCTATGGATACAGAATTTCCTTACGGTGTTGTTAAATGATGTCATTGTATTTAATGTAATAATCAGTGTTGGAGGTTTATGAGCACCCAATACCTATCTGATTATACATGTTTCCATTTTTAAGAAACAACTGGTGACACCTAAGCTACACCTCCTCTCAGAAGATGATACGGTCTATGCCAAATATAGTAACCCAACAAAGGTTGGGGTCTAATCCTAAGGGAATATGTGGATTCATGACTCTCAGTTGTTGTAATCAACGGGATGAACTAGAAAAGTAAATGGGGGGTTTTGAGTATCAGTGTTGAACTAGTAGAAAATATCAACTTCTGTGGTGATCAATAATAAGTGAACACTAGGATTGTGTTCCCCCCGGATTATAAACTCCATAGGCTTATCTTTCTTTGTTGAACCAACCCGATACCTTGCATGCAGATTCGATAAGTTATATACCTTCTACAATTTTTTTGATGAGTAGAAGTATTTCTCCCTTTACCTTTAGAGTCTCAGCATGTCCCCTTACTAGCCCTTATCTTAATCCCAGTTAACTATTATCTTTTGAGTCTCTAGTTATTATATAAAACCTAACCATCTTACTAAGACAAAACCTAGAAGTGTGGATCGATATGTAAACTCCAAATTACTATTTTCTTTATCTTTTCCTAGTCATTACTTCTCTTTTGAGTAAGAACAAATAATATAGGCGGGATCCTAACGTTTGCACCCGTTAAGAAAATTTTTATAATGAAAAAGCAATACATGTATGGGTATCTATTCAGGACAACAATAGAACTTCCCCTACTTCGTTAATCTACCAGGGTTTCAACAACCCCAACTATGGGTTTCTAGCCTCTCATGCTTGTGAAGAAATCAACATCATTCATAATTGAAAGCATAGATGAAATCACAGTAATAAGAAGTAGAAAAACCCACAACCATGACTGAATTAATCAAATGAAGTTAATACAAGAGAATCCCAAGATCAAAATCAAATCTTGAAATTAAAATATGTTTGTGAGTATCGAAATTATGTAACTCCTACTAAAAAACACATAAAGGGTAATTATAGTACATGAGGAAAAACTAAAACCAAAGCCCAATAGAAATAGGAGAAAATGGGGCCGGTGGCCACTTATGGCCCCTACTTGAACCCTTACCCTGGGCGGAGGTAGTACCTGCGGCTAGCAGGATGGGTGTAGGTATAGGGCGCAGGTACGAAGATAAAAAAATGCTTCAAATCATCTCTTGGGATTTTGGACTTCTGGCACTTGTTTTGACTACTTACGGTTCATAAGTCCTACTTGTAGTCCATAAGTCATACTTGTGGTCCATAAGTCCTTCTTTCCCTTTTTTCATCTTTTTCATGAACTTAGCATCCGAAACATGATTTCCTGCAAAACATACCCACAACGCATCATATATAACAAAACAAACTCAGAAACTTGCATATTTTTCTCGATTTAAGAATCGAAAGTGCTATATTTCTATAGCACATCAACACACTCAACTTAGAATGTTTGTATGTCCTTAGGAAAGAAAACACAACAAAAGCAAAAATGACGCTTAACAAGGAGAATCTAATTTATTCAAGGAAGTTAGTCAATACATAAAGCTCAAAACACAACATCCCCACCAATCATATTTTTCAAAACAAACTGTGTATGAACGTGAAGCACAATAATATGACACAATTGGATCAAGGTATTATAATTACATTAGCAACAGACAACCACTCATAAATACCAGTTACAATACTCGAAACAAGTGAATAGCTAGCAATATAACTCAAGTACCCTCACAATAAGGATGTCCCACTCACTCATATGAAATAATGCATGTCAATGCAGGGATAGTAAAGAGACACTCATACTCAGAAGAGAAGTTCCTATCAATGCATGTCAAATACCATAGGATTGCCCTTATTTTCTTTACCTTAGTTTTTAGATAGTCAAGTTAAGATCACTATAGGACTTTTCTCGACTGGTATTGTAGGATTAGTGGAGGGTATGGTACATATGTAATTATCAAGTGACTAAGCCTCCTTGGAACTACATTAACCTTGGGGTCTCACTTGCTAGCCAATTTCCTTTTATTCCACCCTATTTCTCCCTTTTATTCTTTATTGTACATTCTGGTTGGGTATGGTATATTATTATTTTCTTTTTCACTTTTTGACAATTTTTTTCTTTTCTTTTCTTTTTCTAACACACCCATCCCTAATAATTTTTTCTCTTATTTTACCTTTCTTCATACCTACTTTACACTATGCACCCCTATGATAGCCACCCTCAACTTTGGCCTTTTGCTTGAGTTGAGTTACCCAATGTCCAAGGGGGAACCGGGCCAAAATAGGTTCATCATAGCACAAATGGGAAGGTGAATAGTTGAAACAATAAAAATAGACTACAAGGCTCAAAATAGGGATCAAGGAATAGAATTCATACTCAGAAGGTCATTTAGGCTAAAAGTGGACTGAAATAAAAATTGACCTATGATCCAATCTTAACTGATTATCTTTCAACCTAGGCAAGACTAACAAAGCAAGTTCTAAATTCAACACACAAAGGGAACTAGGTAGTACCTCACACATACAAAGAATAGAGTCAATATTACAAGATACAACCTATCCAGTTCATGCAATTGTTAGCAAGTGATTATCATGTCCTTAATTCTAATGCAATAACAAGATCCACAATGTCAACACATATGTACATTCGCACAGTTCTTAAGCATAAAATTTTGAAGAGGTATCAAAAATTACTCAAAACCTGACTACTGCCCTAAATACTTAAAAAATCTCCTAATTACATAAAACACAACATAATACGACATAAATTTATCCTAGAAATGTCAGTTCTACAACCATACCGCGACCGACAAAATAAGAATCACAGCAAAAAAAACCCCCGGAGACATGGTATGCCCACCCCCAACTAAAAATTATGCACTGTCCTTAATGCGCTAAAACAAAGTATAATTGAGGAAAGTGAGAACATACCCGGGACATACTATGTGCACGAATCATGAGCATCCCCAGATGAGGGCATATAAGCTGGAGGAGGCAGTGGTGGTGGAAGTTCACTACTAGATATTCCCCCACCGCTATAGCTGCACACCTTTCCCTATCAATGAATATAGTCTCCATCGAATTATGTCTGTCCCTTTTAACGGCTTGATCATATGGCATATCAGGATCCTACAAGTCTCCAACCTAACATCTATTGGACCCAAATACTGGGACCTTCTCCTCATTCTCTGTAAAGAAATCAAACTGTCCCAGTGTATATAGAGGTGATATATGGACCATCCAGGGTATAATTGATGGAGTGGCTACTACACAACTCTCTGTGAGAGAGCGTACCACTATTCATAATATATCCAACTCCTTCCTCGTCTAGGCTAGATTCGACACATCTATCTCTGTGAATCAGACCTATCTTTCAAACTCATTAAGCCAAGTTCTGATGTCATCACATAGCTCAGACAATGCGTCTCTCTATATCTTGTCCTATCTGGCCTATGCCTGCTCAAATCTAGTCCTAACCCCTGATCTTATTTTCTCATAAAAGATAGTTATCTCGGTTTTAACAACCCTCAAAATAGCATCACTGGCCCTCTGGGTGTCCACTAAGCTCTATTAAAACTTGCTAGATATAGTAATCATACCCGTAGCAGGATTTGTAATAGATGGGAGAGTGGGCTCTAAGGTTAAAGTCGGGGATAAAGAAGAAGTAGCTAGTGACCCTTCGCTCTGGTACTCAAATCTGGAGCCTCTCCCTACTCTCCAGTCTCCATATCAATACTAACACCCACATCACCTCCATGTGTATCAATAGGCTCTATGGAAACTGTTGGGCCCTCAGTCTGAGCTCTAGGTACTACTACTGGCTCTGTAGATCTCCTAGGAAGGTCTGGTGGTGCCAGACCCTTCATAGTCTTTCTTTAAATAGTCTTCATCGCATGTATCCCCTCATCTACTCCCAGTATCTCTTGTACAACAGCCTCATCACACAACTTTTGAATTATGTAAGGGAATGGAAGACTAGTCCTCTCCCCAAATACTCTATCGTATATCTTATACCGGAGAATGGAAACAAAATCAATAGCATATCCGGACATCAAACAAGTAATCAATGCTTCTGTCTCCCAAGTCAACATATTATTCAAAGCGGTGGAGAACAGTCGGTATCTAATCAGCAACCACCAAAACATGGCCTCAAATGTCAATACGCCCTTCTTTATCATACCACGACCCTCAATCTGTGGGTTTGCATTATCCAAAGGTGAAATATAATTGTCTATCCACCTAGCTATCTCAACCTTCTCTCATTGGTGTTCAGCCTCCTGCATGATATGTTAATTATGTGTGACCCACAGTTAGTGGTCACACTTAGCTGTATATGTAGGACTAATGTAATCTAGGCCAAAGATAACTCTGCAAATAGTCTCTGCTGAAATATCAACTTTGAACCCTCTAAATATTGTATGATCAAGTTGTGGCTACTTCATGAATTTCACCAGTCCTGGAGCTCTACACATAGGAAGGACTACTATAGCTTGGTATGATGCATAAAACTTACACACCATAGCGGGGATATAAGAATAGAGTGGTCGAGTCATCCACTCTAACTGATATTGATCAAATACGGTACATAACCGTGGTATTCGACTCAGACCCAATAGATCAATCTAGTACTCCTCATAAGGTACCCTTGTAGTCCTACCTTCTTCTCAAATAAGGTAGTTAATATCTAATATATCCTGCATCCCTTCCACACACCACCTCAGGTTTCCCTCATTAAGAGGTGCTTTCAATGCATATGCGGGTATGGGAATCTACCCCTGTTGTACTAATGCATCATGGGAAAGATACACTGTACCCTCCTCATATTGGGGTACCTCTGACTACTATACTGGTGTGGAAGTACCCTTCTTAGACTGGAGTATGATTGATGACTCCTCCTAATTTACCTCTTCGGATGAATCGTGAAACCCCTCTTCAGACTGGGGTTTGTGAGAAACAACTTATAGAGTAGACTCAGAATTTGTCTCCTCCTTTTTATGATTATCAGCATCAAGCAGAGGAGTGTGTAGAGGTAACACTCATTCTGACTTCATCCTTTGTCGGGCTACAACTATTTGAGCATCCTGGCCCATATTCCCTCTAGTAACTTTGTGTGTCACCCCAATTGTAGTTTATCTACATCGCTGCCTCGAGTACTCCTCCACTGAACTAGTAGGCTTGGGAAACTCTGCCTGTCTCCTAGTGGTATCATTCTTCTTCTTATTTATAGCTTTAGGTACCATATGTACCTGAAAACTAGTTTTTAGTTTCCAACAAAAGTGAGGGATAGAAAAAGTTGAAGAAAAACTCAATATTAAAAAAGTTCAAATTTTTACTCAATTTTCACACCCCTTTAACTATTTGAAATCCCAACAAGTCTAATGTACACAAATATGTCAAGAGTAATTATTTAGAAAACAAACTCAACATGCTCAACTAGAGGTATTACTCTATTCCTTCAAGTTCAACTTTCGGTTAAGGCGTAACCTAAGAATTTAATTCAAAAGAAGGCCCTACATTATGATTTTAGGCTACTTCATGGATCCTTCAAACAAGAATGATAGAATTTATATATTTTGCAGGAGAATACACATATCAACTTGTATAAATAACAAATAAATCAATACATAACCCTTTGGATCCAAGAAAGTTACCTCTTTTACGATGAACTCAAAGTTAACAATAAAAACTCGAGCAAAACCAAAGTTGGAACTTGTTTTTAGTATAGTGGGAGAAGTTGGTATCTCAAACAAGTGTCAATTTTGCATTTACTTAAGTGTGGGTTAGTTTGTGTTTTAAGAGGGAAGTTTGAATTCAATGAGAAAAGTGAAGTTTTGAGGATTTGAATT
Source organism: Capsicum pubescens (assembly GCA_030864215.1). Lineage (NCBI taxonomy): Eukaryota > Viridiplantae > Streptophyta > Magnoliopsida > Solanales > Solanaceae > Capsicum > Capsicum pubescens. Next base: position 148,270,914 of record CM061545.1, on the reverse strand, counting down.
AGTTAAAATTAGGTTAAGGATAGTTTAATATAGGTTTTGGGGGGATGGGCTGTTTTAGGTCATATATATGCGCTGGTGGGTCCAAAAGTTTAATTAAGACACAGGACCACTTTTTGAACTAGCAGCGACAGTCACTTGCACCTGCCACATACGGCCAGGCATGACATAGGTGCCACCTGCAACCAGCAGGTGTAGGGCGTAAGTGCAGGGCCAAAAGCTTTGGCTTATTTTCCCGTACTCCGAACTTGGTGTTTTAATATTTTTCCATCTATTTATGGTCCTATAACCTAAGTTTGAGGTCCAAAAGGTATTATTAGATGCCAAAGTCCGCAAATTTCTATTTTTCAACCTCAAAATTTCTACATTTAAATTTATTACTCAACTTACCGTGTGGGACTTGTGACCATGATGGGTGGGATCAAAAAGTCCCCTTACTTGGAAATCAATGAATGTAGAATTTTTTACCATATTCAGGGTAAGTCAAAGGGCTAATCAACCTACAAAAAGAAAAAAACAATAAAATCATGAACACTAAAAATCGTGGGTGGCCTCCCACTCAGTGCTTGATTTAACATCGTGGCATGATGCGGGTATCTTGACTACTCAGAATTTATCAAGATACCCATAGAAGTTTCCTCCAGGGTCATCAATATAATCAATCACCGACACTACTCTCATGTCGATTGGATTCTTCATTGATTTTTGGATGTTGAATGTAGCCTCCTCACTATGGACTCTTAGTTTCAGCTCACCTTTTTCTATGTCGACCATAGCTTTACCTGTGTCCATAAATGGTCTTCCCAATATAATGGGCATCTCGGTGTCAACTTCACAGTATAGAATGACAAAGTTATCTGGGAATATGAAATTGTTCACTCTCATAATCACATCAAGAGAATTCCAATAGGTTTCTTCACCGTGCGGTCAGCCATCAATAGATGCATTGAAGTTGGATATGGAGGTTTTAAACCCAACTACTTAAATTTGGCTAGTGACATCAAATTAATGTTTGCTCCTAAGTCATATAAGGCTCCGGAAACTCGGGATAACCCAATAGTACATGTATAGTGAATGCTCTAGGGTCACCCTTTTTCTATGCCAAAAACCTAGTCGTGACTACACTGCAGTGGTGCACACCATTAATATCCTCAATTGTCACTCCTTTCTTAGTCGTGAATTTTTTTTTCATAAACCTGGCATATCTAGGAATCTGCTCCAATTCCTCAAGAAGTGGTATATTCAAGCTCAATTCTTTCAGCATCTCAATAAATTACTTGAGCATACCTTCCCTTTTCTTTTTCTTTAATCTCTGAGTAAAAGGCAGGGGTGGTCTCAAAATTTGTCAGACTTCTGGCTTCATAATTGGATCCTTAATTTTTTCCTAAGAAACTTTAACCTTACCACCTATTACTTTTTTAGATGTAAGAACATGTGTCTCATCATGTGCAACTTCTGCAATAGCTAGTGGGGATCCATTGTAATGATACCACTACTTATGGTAATAGCAAGAACATGACCATCATTTTTTAGATTTTGCACAGTGTTGCTTGGAAGGGTACCTCCCTACCTCTGGTTTAGAGTTGATGAAATTTTCTCAAACTGGTGCTCCAACTACATAATAGCAGTGGAATATGACTCGGCCTACTGGGTGAATCCTTAAATATTGGTTTCAATCTCCTTAAGGATGATATCTTGATTTTATTGACCCTTCACAAGCTTATCCAGTATATCTTCCTAGATTCTGTATCTCGTTTGGAAGATGGAATGCACCTATCTCTCTTCTCTCTATAATAAACCTTCTATCTCCAGTCACTATCTCATTCTCTGCTATGATCTCTATATTTTTTATAGTAGTTCTGACCTTAGTTCCTTTACTCTTAGGCTCGAAAACCTGCCAAATGATGATCCAAATAATTTTCTTTCTCCTCTAATTTTGACTCATAAGGTTTGGAAACTAACCCCTATGTAGCAAGTGTATTTACTTTCTTAAAACATGCTGCTACAAGATGCTTTTGTAGTACCCCTAGATCAGTTCTTAGTAACATAATCTCATGTGCTACTATGTCCTCAACTACTTTCTGGTCACGCGAGGCACCAATGACATATAAGTTAGATCCCCTCCTAGACTCTTGAGTTTGCCACCCTCAGTTAGTGAGTGAGATCCGGTCTAACATCTCTGTAGCTTGCTTACAGCGTAATCTCATGAAAGATCCTCTAGATATGGTATCTGCCATAGATTTGGATCTGATGGTCAAGGCTCGGTAAAATATCTCCAACAGACTCATCTATGAAAATCGATGGTTGGGCACCATACTCAGCTTCTTCTTAAACTTGAACCATGCCTCATAAATAGATTCTGACTGCAGGTGCCGAAAATGATAGATCTTATCCTTAAGCTGTAAAATCCTAGAGGGAGGAAAGAACTAGTTCAAGATTTGCCTGCAAAACTTGTTCCATGTAGTAATAAAGCATTTTGGCAGTTACCCTAACCATAAAGATGCTTCTACTATAAGTGACAAGGGGAACAACCTCAGTCTAAGTGCTTCCTAAATCGCCCATGGATTTGTATGTGAACAGCAGATCCCGATGAAATTGACAAGGTGCAAGTTTTCATCATTTGTAGGCTGATAATGCTCACAAATACCATCAGAAGTGGTAAAGGACAGTCATTCTCAATAGCTCAACTTATGTTGAGGTTGAATCCATGACGAGAATAATTAGAATTCTAGTCCTATGGGTGTTAATGTAATGCCCCAAAAAATGGGTCCCGGAGCGACACACGGTACTTGAGGCTACGAGTAGCCCCAAGCTAACCCTTTGAGCCATTTTCATTCAGTTCAACACAAATCAACGGGGTTTCCATAAATAACCCTCAAATATCAACAGAGTAATCATCATCCAAGAATAAAAGAATTTAACAAAGATAACAAAAAACGACTTAATAGTCAACTCCCAACATCCATACTAGTCTGACAAGCGTCTAAGAAAATCAATAAAACCAGCGAGCCATTGCGACATGCCCCAACTGACTCATACTCAGTTATCAAATGTAAAAAATTCCGTGAAACCAACATAAGACATCACGTCCTCGGAACATGAGGACTCACCACAATAGAGGATGTCGAACAGCGTACCCAAAGAATCATTATCAAACCTGGAACTGATCACCTGAACCTACAGTCCGAGAAAATGCAGCCCACATCCGAAGATGTGGGTCAATACCATGGAAAGTAACCGAGTATATGGGGGTGTATGCAGTTATATAAACATCATCATCATAAATATTTATAAGAAATATGTAGGATGTATGAAAGACTCACATAGCCCAAAGAAAATTATCATAAACATAAGAGGATGAAATAAGTATAATAACACATGTGAGTCATCATATAATTTGTCAATCACTTTCATTTCATCAAGAATATCAATTATCATAATGTAAATATCATTTAAATCTTTCGAAAGAATAACTTTCACAATTCCACTTTCAAATCACTTCACCATTCACCATAGACACAAGGAAACAAACACACACTGGGAGATCCTATAACCGACATAAACCATGTGAGCTACATGGAGTCCAACTTACAACCCACGTTGGGGAGAGCCGTCCTATCCTTGCCATCGGAGTAGGACTATCGGTATCAAATCCACAAAAACTAGTAATCACTATATAAATCAGCCTTAGGCTTACTCTTACGGGAGAACGTAGTTCTAGGGAAGTAAGGTCGCTTTATACCTCCCACTCGGTGCTAAAGATTTCTCCCGGACTTAGCTCAGATCATTTCAAAGACAATCCATAACAAAACAATTTCAGTAATATATAAATATACATCGGGAGCCATCATGCTTCCCATCTATCAAAATCAACCATGTTGTGGATTTCTTTCACACTTGAATTCAAAACAACTCCATTAAGACCAAAAGGTCAAATCATTCGAAATATCTCAAATATTCAACATCAACGTGCTTATAACACACACTTTCTAAGAAAAACATAATTTCCAATGGGGATTCACGACCCAAATATCAAAATCAAGATAAATATCATTCAAGATTCATGCTTTATATCACCACACATGTAAATTCATCTTTCAAAATCATAAACATCAAGATTTCATAATAATCATAAGATATGGGTTCATGCTTCAAATTCATAAAAATCAAATAAAAATCATGCCTTTGTAAAGAAAATTACTTTTGGGCACAAGAACGAAAGAGAGTTCTTGTTGAAAAACCCCCACATACCTTGAATGATGAACTTTAGATCGATACTCGTTTTTAAGATGTTAATCGTTCCTTTGAATGATGGTTCTTGGAGTTCTTGAACTAGGAACTTGGAATCTTGAATAAATTTGCAGCATTAATGGTGAACTTTGGAGGTTCTTGAAGTTGGATGTAGGAGCTTAGGGTTTTATTTTTGAGGGAATTTGATGAAATATAACATATTATGCTTCTAATAGGCTTTAATATAGGGTTTGGATGGATTTTGGGTGAGGGGGAATGACCAAAACTCCCCTAAAAATCAAATAATTCTAGAATTTGTCCTTTAGTGGACTGTTTTGATAGTCTGAAGTAGATCAACCATAACGTTTTACTCCGATATCCAAATTGGATGAAACCAATTTCATTAGAAAGAGGACTCTCATATATTTCCGTTGATATATAGTATCTCATCCAGATCATTGTGTATGAGGAGTTATGATCGTTTGAAGTTGACCCAAAAATTCACTTTTGATAGGCTGAAGTAGATCCACCATAACTTTTTGCTCCGATAGATAAATTGGATGAAACCAATTTCATCGGAAAGAGGACTCGCAGAGATTTATGTTGATATATAGTAGATCATCTAGATCATTATGTACAAGGAGTTATGATCGTTTAAATTTGGAGCAAAAATACGCTAGGACTCAGTACTTTTTCCTGCATGTTTTACTATTCACTACTATTCACGGTTCGATCGGAATGTTCATAACTCGTCGCTCGGGTGTCCATTTTGGATGATCCACATATCGTTGGAAATATTATTTGATACTATATGCAATGGTGGGTCATAATCTAAGACATTCCGCACGGAAAATTTATAATTCATTCTAGAAGTTAGAACCCAACACGTTTACGCACAAAATTTCAACGAAAAATTTCCCGGGGTATTACATCACCCCCCTCCTTGGAAACATTCTTCCTCGAATGATGCTAGACATTCCAAGATCAGATAGGGAATAGAGAATACAGCTGAAACCATTCGTTAGACTCATCACCACATCGTTTCTCACTCCGAATGCAACATAGAATGCATAAATTCAAGAAACTACAGCTGAACACATAATAATTGACAGCTGAACTACTGCAACTTTTATCAAAAGTGCATGATTTAGGAAAGAAAGGTACCTTCGGCTTGATCGGAGTTTGCGGAAAATAGGTACAGGTACTTGGATCGCATATCCGCCTCAACTTCCCAAGTTGCACGCTCAACAGATTGGTTTTACCACAACAGCTTGACCAAATGAACTTCTTTGTTCCTTAGTCTTTGGACACTTAAATCAAGAATCTCAACAGGAATCTCATCAAAAGAAAGATTTTCTTGAATGTCAGCACTCACAGAGGAATCCACTACCAGAACATCGCTAATATGCTTTCTAAGCATGGAGACATGGAATATTGGATGAACAGAGGACAACTCGGAAGGTAACTCGACCTCATAAGCTACCTTACCCACACGGCTAAGAATTTTGTAAGGACCAACATAACGGGGACTAAGCTTCCCCTTCTTTTCGAATCTCTTAGCCCCCCTCATGGGTGAAATTTTCAGATACACTAGGTCACCAACTTAAAACTCAAGGTCTCTCCTTCTAACATTCGCATATGACTTCTGACGACTCTGCGCAGTTTTGAACCTTTCCCTAATCAACTTAACTTTTTCCATAGCCTCAAATACCGAATCAGGTCCACTCACAGCCGCTTCATCCACCTCGAACCAACCTATGGGTGATCTACACTTTCTCCCATATAAGTCTTCAAACGGAGCCATGCCAATACTAGAGTGGAAACTGTTATTGTAAGCAAACTCTATCAACGGTAAGTGATCATCCCAACTTCCCTCAAAATCAAGTGCACAAGCTCTCAACATATCATCTAAGGTCTGGATGGTCCGCTCAGCCTGACCATCGGTCTATGAATGAAAAGCAGAACTCAAAAGCACTTGGGTACCAAGACCCTTCTGAAAAGCTTTCCAAAATTGCGAAGTGAACTGAGTACCCCTATCCAAAATGATAGACAAGGGAACTCCATGCAGTCTGACTAACTCTCGGATATACAATCTAGCGTAATCCTCGGCAGTATATAAAGTATGAAAAGGCAAGAAATGAGCAGACTTAGTCAATCTATCAACCACAACCCAAATGGAATCATGATGGCGTCGGGAAGGAGGTAAACCAATCACGAAATCCATATTTATCTCTTCCCACTTCCAGGTGGGAATACTAAACTCTTGCATCATACCACCAGGTCTTTGGTGTTCAACCTTAATCTGTTGGCATGTTGCACACTTAGCTACAAACGCTGCTATATCTTTCTTCATGCCACTCCACCAATAGATTTCCCGCAAGTCTCGGTACATCTTGGTGGCACCAGGATGAATAGAATATCGCGCCCCGTGCGCTTCAGCCATAATCCTCTATCTCAAATCATCAACATTCGGGACAAACAATCTACCCTACAATCTCAACACACCATCTCCCCCTTGGGAGAAAACCTCTACTTTTTGGCCCTTGACTGACTCCTTCAGTCTGACCAAAATAGCATCTATGTATTGCTTTTCCTTCACTTCCGAAACCAAGGAGGATTCGGAACTACTCTGAACCCCTATACTACCTTCAGCAGAGTCAAACAACCTAACCCCCAATCTAGCCAAATGATGTACATCACGAGCCAACTCTTTCTTACCTTCTACTACATGCGAAACACTACCCATGGACACTCTACTTAGGGAATCCGCAACAATATTGGCCTTGCCCGGATGGTACAACATACTCATATCATAGTCCTTTAACAATTCTAACCATCGTCTCTGCCTAAGATTCAATTCTCTCTGGGTAAAAACATACTGCAGACTCTTATGATCAGTGAAAAAATCAACATGGACACCATACAAATAGTGTCTCCATATTTTCAAAGCAAACACAACAGCAGCCAACTCAAGGTCATGGGTGGGGTAATTTTTCTCATAGGGTTTCAACTGTCTAGAAGCATAAGCTATCACCTTACCCTTCTGCATCAATACGCAACCCAACCCAACTCTCGAAGCATCATAGTACACCATAATACCATCAACACCATCAGACAAAGTCAAAAATGGGGTTGAAGTGAGTCGAGTCTTCAGCTCCTGAAAACTCTTCTCACAAGATTCGAACAACAAGAACTTCACTTTCTTTTGGGTCAACTGAGTCATAGGAGACGCTATAGAGGAGAAACCCTCAACAAAATGGCGGTAATAGCCAGCTAAACCCAAGAAACTTCAGATATCAGTCGGAGAAATAGGTCTAGGCCAATTTCTAACAGCTCCGGTCTTTTGGGAATCAACTCTAATACCCTCGAAAGAAATGATATGACCCAGAAAAGCAACTGAACTTAGCCAAAACTTACACTTACTAAACTTGGCAAACAACTTGTGATCTCTAAGGGTTTGCAAGACAGTTCGGAGATGATCAGAATGTTCATCCTCACTACGGGAGTACACCAGTATATCATCGATGAACACTATGACAAACATATCCAGATATGGTATGAACACTCGATTCATGAGGTCCATGAAAGATGCTGGGGCATTAGTTAACCCGAAAGATATAACAAAAAACTCAAAATGGCCATAACGAGTTTGGAAAGCGGTTTTTGAGATGTCACACTCCCTAACTTTGAGTTGATGATAGCCGGAACGAAGGTCTATCTTTGAGAAATAACTTGCACCTTGCAGTTGGTCAAACAAATCATCTATTCTCGAAAGGAGGTACTTATTTTTTATGGTGACTTTATTCAGTTGGCGGTAATCAATGCACATATGCAAAGAGCCATCTTTCTTTCTCACAAACAACACAGGAGCACCCCAAGGAGAAACATTGGGCCTTATGAAACCCTTATCTAGTAGATCTTTGAGTTGCTCTTTCAACTCCTTAAGTTCTGCAGGGGCCATACGGTAAGGAGGAATAGAAATGGGCTGAGTATCGGGAAGAAGATCAATCCCAAACTCTATCTCTCTATCAGGAAGTATCCCTGGGAGATCATCTAGAAAGACATCAGAAAACTCATTGACGACGTTAACAGACTAGAGAGTTGGAGTCTCTGACTTAGTGTGTTTCACTCTAACCAAATGGTAAATACACCCCTTAGAAATAAGCTTTCTAGCTTTGAGGTAAGAGATAAAATGACTCTTGGGTGACACAGAATTCCCAGACCACTCAAACATGGATGCATTCGGAAACTGAAACATGACCATTCGGGTCCGACAATCAATAGAGGCATAAGAAGAATACAACCAGTCCATACCCAGAATCACATCAAAATCTACCATGTCTAACTCAATCAGATCAACCAATAAGACTCTATGAAGAACGGTAACAGGACACTTTTTATACACTTTCTGGGCAACAATTGAATCACCCACTGGGGTAGAAACTAGGATAGGATCAGGAATAATCTCAGGACTCATTTCAAAATTCACAGCAATCAAAGGTGTAACATATGAGAAACTGGATCCAGGATCCAACAAAGCATACACATTAAACTGAAATATAAGAAGCATACCAGTAACAACATCGAGAGAGTCCTCCTATTCCTAGTGGGACAGTAAAGCATAGAATCTATTCTGGTACTGCCCGCCAGCATTGCTAGAAGTGGCACCCTGAGCTGGGGCTGGGCGAGTCGCTGTTACTGAAGCACTAACAGTCTGAGTCTGGGTCTGAGGGCGATAGTACAGATGCCCTTGTCCATCCTATGGATAATCTCTAACTCTGTGACCCATGTCACCATACCAGAAATAATCCTTTTTCTCACCCCCAACACTCACCCAAATGAGCCCTACCACACTTAGGACACAGGGGACGATTTGGGTTACTTCCAGCACTGTACTGGGACCTGGATGCATATGACCTGCTACCTTGCTCCTGCCTACCTCTATACACGGGAGCACTAGAAGATGACGGTGCTGGCATAGACGAATGATCCTGATACTGAGGGTGACTCCCTCCTTATGATCTAGTCTGACCCTGTCCGTGCTGCTCGTACCAGGCTCTCTTATTCCTTCTCATTCTATCTCTCTCCTTAATCTTGTCTGCCTCAATCTGTTGGGCATGAGTCATTAGCCTAGAAAGATTCATCTCACTATTCATCATAGCAGAACTACACTCCTTAACCACATAACTAGACACTCTAGTCACAAACTTACTCACACTAGCCCGATTATCAGCCACTAAGTCAGGAGCATACTTGGCCAACTGATTGAACTTTAGACAGTACTCCCTAACAGTTATAGATCCCTGTCGTAGGTTCATAAACTTATCCACCTTTGCCTCCCTCATCTCCAAAGGGAAAAACTTACCCAGAAATGCATCCTGGAATTCTTGCCAAGTCGTAGGGACAGCTCCCTCACCTATACCTTTTCTCTAAGAAACAACCCAGTCATAAGTAAGGTCTTTCAACCTATACGCATCCAACTCCACACTATGTAGATACATGCGCCACCTGAGTAATCTTCTGCACCTCCTCTAAAAACAATTGTGGATCCTCATCAAACTTGGACCCAGAGAATTCCGATGGATTCATCCGCATGAAGTCACAGATCTTGACAGCAGCTGAATCACCTCCCTACTGCTGTGGAGCCAGGGCCGGGTTGGCCTAAATATTTGCAGTAAAATCTTGGGCCAACGCCTGAAAGGCTGCCCGAAATTTAGAATGAGACACATTTTCATTTAATGGGTCAGCGGGTTGAGGTTGCTGACCATCATTATTTCTTCTCGCTCGACGTAGAGGCATATTTTTGAAAGAGAAGAGAACGAATCAATAGCAGAGAGAGACACTTTAAGCACGATAGACTTTTGAAAGAAAGAATCACACTTTTTACTAAAACGTATTGTAACCTCTTGCTCATAGATGTGGTGCGCTACACACCGATGATCAATACTCTACTTAACGCGGCTTGTCAGACTCCCTAGGACACCTTAAAACATTAGGCTCTGATACCAAGTTTGTAACACCCCAAAAAATTTGTCCCGGAGCATCACACGGTGCTTGAGGCTATGAGTAGCCCCAAGCTAACCCTTTGAGCCATTTTTGTTCAGTTCAACACAAATCAACGGGGTTTCCATAAATAACCCTCAAATATCAACAGAGTAATCATCATCCAAGAATAAAAGAATTTCACAAAGATTACAAAATACGACTTATTAGTCAACTCCCAACATCTATACTAGTCTGACAAGCCTCTAAGAAAATCAATAAAATCAGCGAGCCATTGCGACATGCCCCAACTGACTCATACTCAGTTATCAAATGTAAACAATTCCGTGAAACCAATATCACACATCACATCGTCGGAACATGAGGACTCACCACAATAGAGGATGTAGAACAGCGTGCCTAAAGAATCACTGTCAAACCTGGAACTGAGCACCTGAACCTATATTCTGAGAAAATACAGCCCACATCCAAAGATGTGGGTCAGTATCATGGAAAGGAACCGAGTATATGGGGGTGTATGCAGTTGTATAAACATCATCATCATAAATATTTATAAGAAATATACAGGATGTATGAAAGACTCACATAGCCCGAAGAAAATCATCATAATCATGAGAGGATGAAATAAGTATAATAACACATGCGAGTCATCATATAATTTGTCAATAACTTTCAGTTCATCAAGAATATCAATTCTCATAATTTAAATATCATTTAAATCTTTCAAAAGAATAACTTTCACAATTCCACATTCAAATCACTTCACTATTCACCATAGACACAAGGAAACACACACACACTGGGAGATCCTATAACCGACATAAACCATGTGAGTTACATGGAGTCCAACGTACAACCCACGTTGGGGAGATCCGTCCTTTCCTTGCCATCGGAGTAGGACTATCGATATCAAATCCACACAAACTAGTGATCACTATATAAATCAGTCTTAGTCTTACTCCTACGGGGGCACATAGTTCTAGGAAAGTAAGGTCGCTTTATACCTCCCACTCGGTGCTAAAGATTTCTCCCGGACTTAGCTCAGATCATTTCAAAGACAATCCACAACAAAATAATTTCAGTAATATATAAATATACATCGGGAGCCATCATACTTCCCATCTATCAAAATCAACCACGTTGTGGATTTCTTTCACACTCGAGTTCAAAACAACTCCATTAAGTCCAAAAGGTCAAATCATTCAAAATATCTCAAATATTCAACATCAACGTGCTTATAGCACACTTTCTCAAAAAACACAATTTCCAATTGGAATTCACGACCAAAATATCAAAATCATGATAAATATCATTCAAGATTCATGCTTTATATCACCACACATGTAAATTCATCTTTCAAAATCATAAACATCAAGATTTCATAATAATCATCATAAGATATGGTTCATGCTTCAAATTCATAAAAATCAAATAAAAATCATGCCTTTGTAAAGAAAATGACTTTTGGGCACAAGAATGAAAGAGAGTTCTTGTTGAAAAACCCCACATACGTTGAATGATGAACTTTAGATCGATACTCGTTTTTGAGATGTTAATCGTGCCTTTGAATGAGGGTTCTTGGAGTTCTTGAACTAGGAACTTAGAATCTTTAATAAATTTGCAGAATGAATGGTGAACTTTGGAGGTTCTTGAAGTTGGATGTAGGAGCTTAGGGTTTTATTTTTGAGGGAATTTGATGAAATATAACATATAATGCTTTTAATAGGCTTTAATATAGGGTTTGGAAGGATTTTGGGTTAGGGCGTATGACCAAAACGCCCCTAAAAATCAAATAATTCTCAAATCTGTCCTTTGGTGGACTGTTTTGATAGTCTGAAGTAGATCAACCATAATGTTTTACTCCGATATCCAAATTGGATGAAACCAATTTCATTAGAAAGAGGACTCTCATATATTATTGTTGATATATAGTATCTCACCCATATCATTGTGTATAAGGAGGTATGATCGTTTGAAGTTTACCCAAAAAATCATTTTTGATAGGCTGAAGTAGATCGACCATAACTTTTTGCTCCGATTGACAAATTGGATGAAACCAATTTCATCGGAAAGAGGACTCGCAGATATTTCCATTGATATATAGTAAATCACCGAGATCATTATGTACAAGGAGTTATGATCATTTAAAGTTGGAACAAAAATACGCCATGCCTCAGTACTTTTTCCTGCACGTTTTACTGTTCACTACTATTCACGGTTTGATCGGAATGTTCATAACTCGTCGCTCGGGTGTACGTTTTCGATGATCCACATATCCGTGGAAAGCTTATTCGATACTCTACGCAATGGTGGGTCATAATCTAAGACATTACGCATAGAAAATTTATAACTCATTCTAGAAGATAGAACCTAACACGTTTACGCACAAAATTTCAATGAAAAATTTCCTGGGGTATTTCAGTTAAATACTACTAATAAGCTACCCACAATATGAATATACCAAAATTAGTAAATAAAAATGGGGGGAGGAGGGTTTGGTTTGGAACGTGTTTTGTAAATTCAAGCCAAGTAACACACTACGGTAACACTTTTGTTGTAGAATTCACTTTTGAAGGAATCTTGAGATTATGTCTACCTAAGGTAAAGTTATGGGATCATGATGGTTTGGTGTATGTTTTAATCGTTATTGAAATGTTAGCCTAGGTTGAGGGTCCTTGAGGCTAGTTTTTCAACAAAACCTTAAGGATGTCACTCCTTGACTCTTTCGAGTACCGAATGAGTTTATTAATGAAATACACCCAAAGCCTCAATTGGGCATTCCTATCTCTAGGATGATGCCCATGATGTAACCTACTCTCCATCCACCCTTATTTTTAAGATGACAAAAGATAGTAAGCTACATGCTCAATTATCCATTATTTTTCCCCTTATAGCCCTATTTCAAGGAAGCTATGTGTTCCCAAGAGGTCACCATATCCCTCTTTCAAGGATGGTAAGATCTTTTAAGAGTTTGGGGTTTTCAACCAACAAACCCATTTTGGGTAATTGGGGTTTTCACCCACAAATCCCAACTATTTAAAGCAATAGATAGTGGAATCCACTATCAACAACTAAGAATTACACAAACTCATCATCACCTAAACACAATTGCACCTTAGTTCAACATAATCCCAAGTCTATTAAATTTAGCTACTCAATAAGTAGAGAGAAAAAAATATACCAAAAGATTTATTTATGGCATCCATGACAATGAAGAATAAGGACAATTTCCCCTTTTTATACTTCAATTTCACCAAACTCAACTTGAAATTTCAAATACAAAAATGTTCCCAAATTCTAGGATTCACCATGCTTCTAATTTTCAATTTACTCAATTTAATAATGCCCAAAGGAAAAAATACTTGTGATTTAAATAGGAAGTGGAATCAGCTATGTCAAATTAAAAAACTGCCCTAGGCCAAAATCCCACTACAGCGCGATCACATCACGTTTACCACGATTGCAGCTGCCGCAACCGCAATAGGTTCTATGCGATCGGTGGATGAAAAATATTCATTGGCTCTAATCGCGGCCCTCAGATTGCGATCGCGGTAGCCGAGCCTAATCCGTTTAGGGTCTTTAACTGTTGACTTTTCCTCTACTTTTGATCTCTATTTAGCTCAAATCCACATCATTCTATTTCATCACCAATGTGTATGCAAAAATGTGGAAGTTAGTGCATTTAATCACAAACATGTCTCATTTACGCATTCAAATCATAATAGTGTGCACAAATATTGAGATCAAATGAGTGGTAAATTTACCACTTATGTACCCCCAACTTAAACCTTTGTTTGTCCTCAAGAAACACTACTTTTTACCACGATACAATGAATATGTATGCACAAATCATATGAAACGATAATCACAATGAATTCAACTTGGTTAGAACCAGAAATATCTCTTCAAACATGGGCTAAACTATTTTCACGACACCCCTCAACATAAATTGTGATTTTCAAGGATGCAAAAGAATTCAAAGAGCAACCATGTAACAATTTCTAATACTCTATAAATGACTCACTTTTTTTTACCTAAAATACATTATAATACTTTTGCCTCATTTCTTGGGAGATGAAAAAATCACCCACCTAAACATGTTTACATGTCTCCTATTAAGAAAGAAAATTCTACACACCAAGTTATCAAATATGCAACGAGGGATTTAAGTGAAAAATTCTCTCTCCCCCAAGGACTCTCGATGCTAAAAAGTACCATACCATAGGTTTACCCATAATTTTAATCTCCACTACAATGAATACACTGGTTGGAGATCTCAAAGGTCTTTTTGAGCTTGTAATGTAGGTTTGGGGTTCAGTAGGATACCATTTAGGAGAAACGTGGATATACCTTCCTTGAACATCTACATCATACTATTCTATCAAACTTTTGATCATGGTCCACTTCTTTTTTTTTTTAACTTTTTACACATGTGCCTACATTTATTTCCTTGGTTCACCCATTTTCTTTTCATTTCTTTTTCTTTCATCATTTGTACTTCTCTTTCCATTGTTGGATCCTTTTTTTTCTTATTCATTTGTTGTCAATGCTTAATCCCATAGGCACTCATCATACTTGGCATGTAAATTAGCCAAGAATGGAGTATCTACCAATTTTTACAAGCCAGAATTTCTAGAGTCACAAAAAGAGAATAAGTTTTGGTACAAGGTCACTCACGTCCATGGCCTTGAGTTTTTTTTTTTGGAAAATTTTGGACGAAGAAGGTGTTTACTTTGTATTTTTTCACAACACACAGTTTGCTATTTATAGAACCAACCCTAGCCTTTGTCTTACATTTTGGCTTTCAACCGAGCAAACCATATTGCTACTTAGACTTCTTCATAGGTATAAGTGCCATCCAAAACCTAAAATGCCAGGGTACTCAGACTTCCCCTGCATCCATTGATCGATGCCACAGGTACTTTAACTTTCCCTGCATCTATGGATCAAAACCCATTCACGATGCTTTTTCCTTAAGAATATCATCACTTAGTCTATAATAGGTTAAGACACGTCCAAAGTTATGCATAAATAAAAATAAGGTAGTCTCACACACCCCCAACTTAAGGAACTAAAATTCTCTCACTGCAGCATAAAAAAAAGTATAATGGTTAGAAGGGACTCCCTTTAGAAAAAACCAAAATATCCCCCGGATGCCGCGATCACGACATAATGTTCTGCGATCACGACCCTTACACTATGATCACGATAACTGAGGCAAAAATTCCTTATTTTTTCTCTATATTGATTTTGTTACACAACTGTCATTTTCTATTTCTATTTTCCTGATTTTTCTTGGCATTCAACCTATGTTAAAACACCTAGAAAACATCAAAACAAATAAGAAATGAGTCAAGGATGGGTTGCCTCCCATAAAGCACCTAATTTAACATTGCGGCACGGTTCTCCTTTTTCAACACATAGCATCTTTAAAGTGAACAAACTCCACCTTGGCCACCACGGGACCTTTCACATTATAGTTCTTCACCCTTTGGTCATTTACTACAAACTTCTTTCTTTCATAATTATCCAATTCAATGGCACCACTAGAGTAAACAGTAGAAACACAAATGGCCCGGACCCTTAAAACAAAGCTTCCCAGCAAATGAGCTTCAAATGAGAATTGCAAAGGAGTACACTCTCGCCAATATGAAACTACCTTCTTAAAATTCAAGCATCATGCTATTTCTTCATTTTTTCCTCATACAATGCGGAACTCTCATAAGACTTGAATAAAAAATATTCCAATTCATGGAGTTTTGTTACCCTCGCTCTGGAGGCTTCTCCTTAATTCATGTTCAACCTCTTTATAGCCCACAAGACTTTATGCTCGAGCTTTATGGGAAAATGACATGCCTTGCAAAATAGAAAATGGTAGGGATACATTCCAATTGGAGTTTTATAGTCCATTCTATAAGCCCAAAGTACCTCATCGAGCTGCCTTGACCAATTGGTTTGGCCTATATTCACTGTCTTTTAAAGTATGGCTTTGATTTCTCAGTTTGAAACTTCAACTTGGACAAATATTTTTGGGTGATATGGGGTAGCTACTTTGCGTTTAACTCCATACTTTTCAAGAAGGGCATTGAATACTCAATTATAAAAATGTGAGTCTCCATCAGTAATAATGGAACGTGGTGTTCTAAACCTTATAAAGATGTACTTCTTAAGAAAGGAGGTAACACTTTTGATCTCATTATTTAGAAGTGCCACGGCTTCCACCCATTTAGAAACATAATAAACCACTACCAATATGTATTTGTTTCAAAATTAGCTTACAAATGGGCCAGTAAAGTCAATCCACCACATGTCAAAGAGTTCAACTTTGAGGTTTGGTTTGAGGGACATTTTGTGTCTTTTAGAGATACCACCATGCATTTGACATCGGTGACATAATTTTTCCTACTCAATGGCATCCGTATGCATGGAGGGCCAATAATACCCACATTGAAGGATTTTAGTGGCAATTCGGATTCCCTCATGTTGACCACCGTAAGGTGAGGAATAGAAAGATTTAAGGATATTATTCATCTCAACCTCCATAATGCACCACCTTGTCACACTATCCGTGCACTTCCGCTATAGGAATGGTTCATCCAAAAAATAATTCTTTGCATCAAACAAAAACCGTTTCTATAGATGGTAGCTAAGCGTTTTTTGGAGTACACACTTTCTACATAGTTGGCATAGTCGGCATACCATAGTGCATTTTTTCCTACAATAGTCATGACTAACTCATCGAGAAAAGCATCATCAATTTCAATTTCTCCATGCCTTTTATGATTACCCTAAAGATGCTAGAGATGGTCGACCATTTGGTTTTTGCATCCCTTTCGATCCTTTACCTCGATGCTGAGTTATTGCAAGAGAAAAATCCATCTATTTAGGCGTGGCTTTGATTTTTATTTTCCATGAGATACTTAAGGGCGGCATGATCCATGTGCACCACTACTTTCGTACCTAACAAGTTGGGAAAAAAAATTTCAAAAACATATACAACCTCCAACAACTCTTGTTCGGTAACGGTGTAGTTGCATTGAGAATTATTCAAGGTCTTACTCGCATAATAGATAAGATGAAAGATATTTTCCCTTTGTTGCTCTATCACCGAACCCAATGCAATCCCACTTTGCATCGCACATTACTTCAAATTAGGAAGAACAATCCAGGGCCACTATAATGAGAGACAAAATAAGCAATTCCTTAAGATGATCAAAGGATTTTAAGTATGCCTCATCAAAGTTTAATTTTGTCTCTTTTTCAAGGAGTTTGCATATTGGATTAGCTATTTTGGAGAAATCATTAAAAAATTTCAATAAAACCCTGCATATCTAAGAAAACTCCTAGCACCCTTTGTGGAAATAGAAGGTGGTAACTTGGCAATCACCCCTACCTTAACTTGATAAAAATGTATGCCTTTCCCTGATATCTTATGGACCAAGATAGTACCCTCCTTGACCATGAAATGACATTTTTCAAAATTTAGGACAAGGTTGGTTTCCACACATCTCTGAAGAACCTTGCTTAGATGCTCAAGACATGATTCAATTGTGTTCCAACCACTGAGAAAAAATCCATAAAAATGTTCATTGAATCTTCGACCATGTCCGTAAAGACTGACAACATGCAACGTTGGAAGGTTGTCAGGGCGTTGCATAACCCAATCGACATTCGCTTGAATGCAAATGCCATATATGGGAAAGTAAAAGTCACCATCTATTGGTCCTCCGAGGAGATAAAAATTTGATTGTACCCCAAATAACCATCAATGAAGTAATACCATCCTCACCCAGATAACCTATTCAATATTTGGTCCATAAAAGCCATTGAAAAATGGTCTTTTTCGGTCCGTGAGTTCATCTTTCGGTAATCCATGCATACTTGCCACCCGGTGATTGGTCGGATGGGGATAAGATCTTTTTTTTCATTCTCAACTACCTTAATTCCACCTTTGTTTGGAACACATTACATTGGACTCACCCAAGTGCTATTGGATATTGGACAAATTACTCTCCAATCAAGACATTTTATGATTTCTTTCTATACCACCTCTTGCATGGATTGATTTAGCCTCCTTTAATATTCCACACTTGGTACATGATATTGCTCTATCTTAATTTTTGTGAAAAAATATCGGGGGCTATTCTTATGATGTCTATAATTGTCCATCCAATGGATCGAATGAACCTTTTCGCCACCAACTTCTAAGATTCCATTTGAAAGGGCTCAAGGTCACTTGCAATGATGATAGGTAACGTGTATCCATCCCCCAAATACACATATTTAAGATGTGGTGGTAAAGGCTTTAATTAAATTTTGGGTGGCTCGAGAATAGATGGTTTTGAGGGTGGGTTCTCACAATTTTTAAGATCAAGTCCCAACTTTACCCAGTTCATAGTTAAAGATACAAGTCTCGTTAAAGATGAAAACACCACATCAAATTATTCTACTTTTTCCCTTTTGAAATTCCATAACGCTTCTGCCAAAGAAACATCCAACAAGATCATATCAAAATGATTTGTTACCCCTTATCAACAACATCAATTACTGAGATGAATTGTAAATCCATCGGTTAATTTATGGATTTACATATGTTGAAGGACACCTCATCATTATTCAACAAGAACTTCATCTCACCAGATTCCACATCCACCAAGGATTTTCTAGTTGATAAGAATGGCCTTATGAGAATTATAAAAACTTTAATATCCAATGCACAATCCAAGATCACAAAATCAACTGGGAAGATGATTTAATCAACTTTGACTATAATATCATGAAGAACTCCCATCGACTTCTCGATGGACCAGTCAACCATGAGCAATTTCATTGTGGTAGGTTGTGGATTCCCCAATCTGAGCTTGTGGAATATCACATTTTGCATTTGGTTTACACTTGCTCCAAGGTCACACAATGCTTTTTCAAACTTGAACAATATGATGATGCATGGAATTGTAAAATCACTAGGGTCTTTTTTCCTTTTCACTAATGTGCTTAACATAATGACAAAGATATGTTATTTTTATTGTTTCATCCTCCACAAGCCACTTCTTAGTTACTAAATCCTTCAAAAATTTAGCACACCCTGGTATATCTTGTAATGCCTCAATTAGAGGAATACTAATAGATAGGGTGCTAAATTTATCAAAGAGATTGTTTAAATTTACATTTTTTTCCCTTTTATGTGAACCCTTAAGGGAAAAGGAGCAGAATATTTCTTGATGGTACAGAGAAAATTTGGCACTCATTTATCTTTGAATTTTTTACCACAATCCCACATGGCTTTGGCTCATCATCATTGGACCTCTTTCTATTTGCCTTTGTTTTCTCATCATCTTTGATTTCACTAGAATTACCAAACTCAATACTATTTTTGAGACTTTTTCTATTCTGAGTGACCATAGAATTTTTTACCTTCCAACTAGGCATTTCTTTATTTTATCTCTCCATGAGATACACTAATATTTTATTAAACTTTACCTCTAGTTGTTGGATTGCGATTGAGTGGGATTCAACTATTTGGTTGAGCATAGAGAAATCACTTCAGATTTCTCTTACCATTTTGTCAGTCCCCTCAACACCAATGAATATTTGAGCCAAAAATTCTCCATTGAGGCACACTTACTTTTCATATTGTGTCATTCTTTGACTTTTATAATTCTGACCTTGATTCCTGCGTTGCCCATGAGAGGAAAGGTGGAACCCTCCGAATATTTAGGCAACACATTCAATTTGTGATCAAGCATCCCTTCCTCTACATATTTGCATGTCTTAGCCTCTCTTGTATATATAACATTTACACTTTCACTTGAGGCTCCAACATATGTTTAGGAAGGAGCTTAAGGTGTGACATTACCTTGATCATCTTTACATCTCTTTCCTCCTATTGACTTTTTCAACATTGGTACACAAAGGATGAGGAGGGATCCATCTTGACATCCTTCATGTCCCAACCCCTAGACAAACTTGCTAGTTGATCTAATACCTTTGATGCTGCCCCATATGATGATTTAATGAGTGATCCACCGGATGCATTGTCCACTATGGATTTGTTGATATGGTCCAATGCCCTATAGAATATTTGGAAAAGCATCTTCTTCGGTATCTCATGGTTTGGGCAGTTCAAGAGTTTCTCCTTGAATTTTCCCCATGCTTCGTACCACGACTCTTTATCGAATTGGAAAAAATTAATGATTTCATCCTGCAATTGTAATTTCTTCAAAATAGGAAATATTTACTTAAGAAAGCCTCTGTAAGATTTACCCATCAGGTGATGGAATTGTCGGGCAAAGATCTTATCCATAGCATCGTCTTTCCCAATAGAGAATGAGAAAAGGCACAATCGGATGGAATCTTGGGATATGTGTGCAATATGAAAGCAAGCACAAACTTCTACAAACTTCTTCAAAAGAAAATTTGGGTCCTCATGGGTTTGACCACCAAAAAGTCCCTTCAAATAAAGCAATTGTAGCATCACGCTTGTGACATAAAATACTTTGTTTCCCTTGGTGGGGGAATGTGGATAGCACTTTCATTCTCTTCAATTCCAAAATAATCCAAGACATCTTGAATCATGGTTATTTGGAAGAAAAAGTGATTACCGAATCAAACATAAAAAACAAGGAAAGTAAATCAAAAATCACAATGGGTATACCCAAAGTAACATTTAACACCGCACCAGTGAAAACTAAGTTTCATTCCCCACCAATGACGCCATTTTGATAACACTCACATATACCATCAAAAGTTGAAAAGGACGATCATTTTCAATAGCTCAACTTATGTTGAGATAGAATCCACAAGGAGTAAAATTAGAATTCATGTCCTATGGGTGTTAAATGGTACTAAAAACATACCCTCAATGTTAATAAAATAGAATGCATAAAAAAATGGGGGGTTTGGTTTGGTACGTGTTTTGACAATATCAAGCCAAGAAACAAGCTACGGTAACCCTTTTGTCAATGTTTACCTAAGGTGAGTTGATCTTGGGATCATGATGGTTTGGTGTATATTCTAATCGTTGATGATATGGTAGGCTAGGTTGAGGGTCCTTGAGGCTACTTTATCAACAAAGCCTCAAGAATGTCACTCCTTGACTCTTTCGAGTACCTAACAAGTGTATTAATGAAAGGCACCCAAGCCCTTAATTGGGCATCCTTTTCTCTAGGAAGATGCCTATGACATAACCTACTCTCCATCTACCCTTATTTCTAAGATGGAAAAAGATAGTAAGATACGTGCTCAATTGTCTACTATTGCTTTGCCCACCTATATCCCTTTTTCAAGAAAGGTATGGGTTCTAAAGAGTTCACCCATATTTCTATTTCAAGGACGATAAGAGTTTCCAAGAGTTAGGGGTTTTCACCCAACAAACCTATTTTGGGTAATTGGGGTTTTCACCCATAAATCCTAACTATTCAAACCAAGAAATAGTGGAATCCATAATCAATAAGTAAGAATTACATAAACACATCATCACCCAAACAAAATTGTACTTTAGTTTAACATAATACCAAGACTATTGCATTTAGCAACTCATGAAGTAGAGAGAAAAAATAAACCAAAATATTCACTCATGGAATCCATGGAAATGAATAATAAGGATAATCTTCCCTTTTTACACTTTACTTTTACCAAACTCAACTTGAAATTTCAAATATAAAAATGTTCACCAAATTCTAGGTTTCACCAAGTCTCTAATTATCAATTTACTCAATTCAAGAATAGCCAAAGGGAAAAAAAATTGTGCCTTATATAGGAAGTGGAATTAGCTAAGTCAAATTACAAAACTGCCTTGGGCCAAAATCCTGATACGCAATTGCATCAGCTTTAACGCGATTGTGGCTACCATGACCGTGATAGGATCCATTCAATCTCGGTGGATGACCAATCTTGAGTGGCTAAAATCACGACTCTTAGACCGCGATCATGATAACTGAGCCAGATCCATGCAGGGTCTTCAGCTGTGCACTTTTTCTCTCTTTTTGATCTCTATTTAGCTCAAATCCACATATTTGTATTTCATCACCTGTGTGCATAAAAGTATGTGGAAATTAGAGCATTTAATCACAAATATGTCTCATTTACGCATTATAGTATGCCAAATATTAAGAGCAAACGAGTGGAAAATTCAACACTCATCATAGATAGACCTATAAACACACCCTTTATATTTAAGAGATGGATCATTATTCTAATGATGTCAAATGTGATGCTTGGGGGAAAATAGGAGGAATAGTGGCTCCAGTCTCTACCAGATCAATGTATTCCAAATCTTTCTCATCCTCTATATATGGCTGCACTTACTGATATGCTAGGATCATTTGAACACGGGCACCTCTAGCTCTATTTTGATTCCTACTGAGTGTTTCTAGGCAGTCTGTTACTTGTCTCTGCTCACCAAGATCTACCTCCCAAGCTACTCGTTGAGCTTTTTTTATTTCCCTTCTCTTATTTTTAGCTTGAGCTAATATCTCACTAATCTAATGATCAATAATATCCTATACTTCTTTAGAAGAAGGGGGAGGTACAACATCACAAACCCCTTCAGGAAGTTCATCTCATTTTTCCTCTAACATCCAACTAGGTGTTTGTAGGATCCTCTCTGGATTTTAATTCAGTGGGAGTAAGGGATTGCCTCTACTCTATGTTCTATTCATACACCGGCGTATGCCGAATTATGAATGAAATAACCTAAAACTACAACAACATAAATTCATAAATTAATAATATAATACCCAGACAATGGTGCCAAAATTTGGTGACATCCATGATATACCTCCTCTCAAAAGATTATATGGTCGCTACCAAATATAGTAACCCAACAAAAGTTGGGGTCAAAACCAAAAAAAATACATTGATTCATAGCTCTCAGTTGTTTCAATCAACAGGCTAAACTAGAAAAGTAAATGGGAGGTTCTAAGTATTAGTATAGAACTAGTGGAAAATATCAACTTCTATTGTAATCAGTCGTAAGTGAACACTAGGATTATGTTCCCCCTGGATTCTCAACTCCGTAGGCTTATAATGCTTTGTTGAATAAACCCGATATCTTGCATGTTGATCTGATAAGTTATGTACCTTTTATAGTTTTTTGATGAGTAGAAGGATTTCACCATTTACTCTTTGAGTCTCAGGATGTTGCCTTACAAGCCCTTATTTCGCTCTCAGTTAACTATTACTTTTTTAGTCTTTAGTTTTTAGATAAAACTTAACCATCTTGTTAAGACAAAACCTAGAAGCGTGGATCAATATATAAACTCCAAATTCCTGTTGTCTTTGTCTTTTTCTAGTCACTACATCTCTTTTGGAGTAAGTAGAAGTAATCTAGGCGGGATCCTAATGTGTGCACCCGTTAAGAAAACTGTTATAATATAAAATTAGTGCATACATTTTTATCTGTTCAGGACTATAATAGAACTTCACCTACTTTATTAATCTGTCAGGGTTTCCACAACCTTACCTATAGGTTTCTAGAGCTCATGCTTGTGAAGAAATCAACATCATTCATAATCGAAAGCATAGTTGAAATAACAATCATAAGAAGTAGAAAAACCAACAACCTTGATTGAATTAATCCAATAAAGTTAATACAAGAGAATCCCAAGATCAAAATTAAATCTTGAAATGAAAATATATTTGTGAGTATCAAGTTTACGTAACTCCCACTAAAGACCACATAAAGGATATTTATAGTACATGAGGAAACCCTAAAACCAAAGATCAAATAAAATAGGAGAAAATAGGGTCGGTGGCCACTTATGGCCCCTACTTACACCTTGACCCTGGGACCAGGTAGTACCTTCGGCCAATAGGGTAGGCCCAGGTAGAGGGAAAATGTACCAGGATTAAAAAATCTTACAGGTCAGTTCTCAAGATTTTGGACTTCTGGCACTTTCTTTGCCTACTTGCGGTCCATAAGTCCTACTTGTAGTCCAAATGTTGACTTTGTAAGTGCTAACAGTCATTTTTTTTTATTTTTCTTCAATTCCCAAACATGATTCGATCACGAACAAGCCAAAAAATGTCCCGAACATCAATAATTGCCCCAAAAAGTGGCCAAAAACACCTTTTTCATTTTTTCATGAGCTTAGAATAAAAAACATAAGTTCTTAGAAAACATACCAAAAACTCATCATATATAACAAAACAACCTCAGAAACTTGCCTATTTTCCTTATTTTATGCATCGAAAGTGCTATATTTCTATAGCACATCAACAAGTTAGTCAGATCAAGGTTTTATTATCATACTAAGTTTGTCATGATCATGTTTAGAATTATAAGTTTTGATGTCCAATAGACTTTAATTAGTACCAGTGCCAATTTAGTTGGGAGTAGGATTTAGTACTAGTAAACCCAGAGATAGGTGTTCACTTGTCAATATAGGGTGTGACCTTTAGTAGCAGTACCTGAGTTCCAAAACAATGTAGCCAACATTGGTTTTGAGAGGTCTTCCTACCAGTTGAGGGTTGACACTTTCTTAGGGGAACCTGCCAGTAAAGGGTAACATCTTAGTCCTTTGGGACACTAGTTTAGTGGATCCACATATTCAGTATCAGCACTCGTGATAAGGTACTGACATCTTTCCTTCTAGGTTACTGGTTGGACCTAGATTAGCTTAGATTGGGGCTTGTTGGTTAAATGATAGCTCCCATAGTTTCTGTTTAGTATGTAGATTTTATCATCATAGGTTTGCATGACAGAATGTTTAGTTTATCAACAATTCAGTTAGTTTTAAAGATTATTTTAGTACATGTTTTACTTGGTCTTGTATTTATTTTACATGTTCATGAATTTATGTTCAGTATCCAGAAGCATTTTAGTTAGTTCTTGTCTCATATACTAGTACATCAACGTATTAAACAAATACTCTCTTTTGCGCTATATTTACTTCACAATATAGGTTCAGACACTCTGTTCCTCGATTTTCCTTATCCAGCTCAGACTACTCTACAATAGTTTGTGGTTAGTCCTCATCCATTAAGGACAAGTATTTATATTAATTTTAAGTATTTCCTTTATTATAGTCAGTCGAAGATAGTTGGGGGCTTGTCCTATCAAATTCTCATTTCTTAAAGGATTTTAGATATTCAGATATTCTGACAGTCAGACTAGTTTTCAATTTTATCAACAGTTTAATACATGTTAAGTATTGTTTTAACATTATATCTTAATAGTATTTGATTAGTTTATCTTCCACATATGATGTTCTAGTAATTTTTTATTTAGTACTCACAATAGGTACTAGATCATGGGTTACCTTGGGGTCACTTGTGGCCATAAGCACCGTGTTACAACTAAGGGGTAATCTTGGGTCATGACTAAACTTAGTATCAGAGCCTAAAGTTTTAAAGTGTCCTAGGGTGTCTAAAAGTTGTGTTGAGTATATCCTTATGCATGGGTGTGAATCTAGCCACACTTATGGGAAAGAGGCTATGAGACGTTTTAGGAAAGTTTTCCTTTTTTCAATATTCATGTCGTGTAAAAGAGCATGAGCTATATGAATTCTCTTTCTAATCATCCTTTATCTTTTATTGAAAATGCCTCCCATAAAAAAACAATGTAAAAATATATGGGGATTATCTCACACCACCACTTCCTTAGAAAAATCCCCTGAATGAATATGTTTTCCACGCCTAATTTAGGACCACTTTTACTATTTTGGCCCAGACTGTGGCTTCTCAAAAAACTACTAGGTTGTTTCCCCATCCAATATAGTAGGAGATATAACTGCATCTAGGATCTGACTTCACCTGGATGAATCATTCATTATTTTTTGGGTCCAAGTTATAGGAGGATTTGCAGGTTTTTTTGGATAGTGTGTAGAAAGTGACGGACGTAATGGGTATCACTTCTAGTGTGAGTACTGATTTAACTTCTTACCTTTTATAGGGACCAACTCATACTTGGTTCAAATAGTGGAACGAGGACAAAGTTGTTGATGCAGGACCTATAGAATGGGAGAATATTGCCACAACTTTCTTAGAAAGGATCTTCCCACTAAAGTTGAGAGAGTATAAGTTGTATGAGTTTATTAACTAGAGGCAAGGTAACATAAGTATGAAGGAGTACTCACTTAAGTTTACTCAGTTGGTGAGGTCTTCTCTAATAATGGAGGCTGATTCTAGGGTCAGAATGAGTAATTTGTGACTGGTGTGTCAAATAGTGTAGTCAAGGAGTGTAGAATATCTATGTTGATTAAAGAGATGGAACTTTATAGTTTTATGTTTCATGATTAGAATATTGAGGAGAAATAGCTTAAACTGAAGGAAAGAGATTATAAGATGGCCAGAACCGCTAGCTTCAACTTTTCACGGCAAAGGTCTGATATAGGAATTATTCTCATTTTTGCCAAAAACTTTTAGCTCAAGTCCTCTCTTCAACCAGTGATCAGTGCCTAATTCAGGTAGGATGGTCAAGATAGAGTGCCAGGCTCTAAGTCCCGCGATAGCATAAACAGTGTTCGCACCAATCTTTTTTAAAGGAAATATGGTAAGAACCATAAGGGTGAGTACATGGAAGACAATGATATTTGTTTTGGATGTGGAAATCCAAGACATAGGATCAAGGATTTCCCAGGGGTTTTCCAGAAGGGAAATGATTTTCGTCCATAGGGCCTATCCAAATTTTTATTAACTCTAATATGTTGCCTGACTCTATAGGGTGCCACCTTCAGTGCCACTAGTGGACAACGTTAGAACTGACTTTATGCTCTCCAGACTTGACATGATTAGGCGACTTACAGTTATATGGTTAAGTTTATGTTACAACTCTTCCATCTTCATGTTTATGCACTGTTAGACCTTGGAGCTTCACTTTTCTTTGTAACTTCTTATATAGATGTAGACTTCGGTGTCAGTCCCGACATACTAGCATAACCTTTCTCAGTGTAAACCCTACTGGGTAGTTCTATTATAGCCAAATGAGTATAAAAATTACCAAATCACAGTGTCTCAGAAAGTTACTCCAGTTGACCTTATAGAGTTAGTGATGACTGACTTTGATCTCATTTTTGGCATGGATTGGCTCCACTCATGCGATGCCTCAGTTGATTGTAGAATAGAATTGTCCAGTTTCAGTTTCCTAATGAGCCCTCTATTGAGTGAAGGGGTAGAACTTAAGTTCTTATGTATCAATTTATCTCCTATCTTAAGGCAAGAGAGATGATATCCAAGGGATGTTTTTACCATCTCGTCTGAGTTGTGGTCTCAAATTCATAAACACTGAGTCTTAAGTCAGTTCTTGTAGTGAATGAGTTTCAAGAAGTGTTCCCTGCAGATCTTCTTGGAGTTTCTCCCAAAAGGGAAATTGACTTCGAAATAGATATCCTCACAAATACCTAGACTTTATCAACTAACCTTACAGAATTGATCCATTTGTGCTTAAGGAATTTAAGGAAACATCTGTTGAACAAAGGGTGATCCAGTTCTCTTCATGCGCAAGAAAGATGGTTCCCTCTAAATTTTCATCGGCAATCATCTGTTGAACAAAGTCATGATCAATAATAAGTATCCTCTCCCCAGAATTAATGATTTTATTGGCAAACTTCAGGGTGTAAGTTATTTCTCTAAGATATACCTAGATTTAATTATCATCAACTTAGAGTCAGTGAATAGATATCCGAAAGACCATCTTCAGAACTTGGTGTGGTCACTTCAAATTACTTGCTATGTCTTTTGGATTAACAAATACTTCTGTAGCTTTTATGGAATTGATGAACAAGGTGATCAAGCAGTACTTGGATATATTCGTCATAGTCTTTATTGTTGACATCCTCTTCTATTCTCTTAGTGAAGGTGATCATGAAGACCATTTGAGGATTGTATTGTAGACCCTTAAGGATCACCAGTTATTGTATAAGTTCATTAAGTGAGAGTTTTGGTTGAGATTAGTAGCTTTCCTTGGTCAAATTATTTTCAGTGATGGTAATCAAGTTGACCCTCAAAAGACCAAAATAGTGAGAAACTAGCCTAGACCTATCTCTATATTAGACATCAGAAGTTTCTTAGTTTTAGCTTGTTACTATAGAAAATTTGTTGAAGGGTTATTTTCTATTGCTGCTTCCATGTCTTGACTAACACAAAAGAAAGCCAAATTTTTATGGTCGGATTCTTGTTAGAAGAGTTTTTCGGAATTGAAAAGTCGACTTAATTCCTCTCTAATCTTGACTTTACCAAATGGTAAAGATTATTTTGTAGTCTATTATGATTCTTCTAGAGTTCTTCTTAGTTGTGTGTTATGCGAGGGAAGGTAAGATCATAGCCTATGCCTCTAGAAAGATTAAACCCTATGAGAAAAGTTACCCAACCCATGACCTTAAGTTGGCAACAGTTGTCTTTTCCTTAAATATTTAACGGCCTTACCTTTATGGGGTTCAAGTTGATATACTAATGGATCTTAAGAGTTTACAATATGTGTTCATGTAGAAAGACCTGAACCTTCATAAGAGAAGGTGGCTGGAATTTTTGAATGACTATGATATGAGTATGATGTATCACCTGGGTAAGGCTATTGTAGTGGTCGATGCCCTTAGTATATTGTCTATGGGAAGTGTTGCTCATATTGAGGATGATAAGAAGGAGTTAGTTCATAAGCTTCATCATCTTGTTAGGTTAGGTGTTCGGTCGGTTAATTCAGCCGAAGGTAGTATATGGGTTCATAATGATTTGGAATATTTATTGTTGGCTGAAGTGAAAGAAAAGGAAAACAGGGATCCTATTTTTGTCAAGTTGAAACAGACAGTTCGGGATAAAAAATTGATGTTTTCTCCCAAGGGGAAGATGGTATGCTTCATTGCCTAGGTAGATTATGTGTTCTTTTTGTTGATAGTTAGAGATAGAGAATATTAGCTGAAGCGCATAGCCTGTGATATTTTTTTCACTAATGAGCCACTGAGATGTACTGTGATTTGCGAGAAATATAGCAGTGGAGTGGTAAAACGAAAGATATTGCAGAATTTATGACTAAGTGTAATTGTCTGCAGGTTAAGGTTGAGCACCAAAGGAGTAGTGTTATAATTTAGTAGTTAAGCATCCTCACTAGGAAGTGGGTGGTAGTGAACATTGATTTTGTGATAGGGTTACCTCGTACGTGTTGTTAGCATAATTTGATATGGGTTATTGTAGATAAGATGACCAAGTCAGCCCTTTTCTTACAAGTTCATACTCCGTACTCAGTTGAGGACTATGCTAAACTCTATCTTAGGGAGTTAGAAAAGTTGGATGGGTTCCCTTGACCATTATTTTAGATGGAGGTACTCTGTTTACCTCCTATTTTTGGAAGACTTTTTAGAAGAGTCTTGGTACTTATGTTCATCTCAGTAAAACTTTTAATTTTCTGATAGATGGTCAAGAAGAGTGGACCATTCAAACTTTAGTAGATATGTTGAGGTCTTATTTTATCGACTTCAAGGGTAGTTGGGATTACCACTTACCTTTTATTAAATTTGCCTACAACAACAACTGTCACTCTTATATTTAGATGGCTCCGTTTGAGGTTCTTTATTGAAAGAGATGTAGATCACTTATTAGTTGGTTTGAATTAGGTGAGGCTTATTTTAAAAGGCCAGATTCATTTTACTAGGCAATGGAGAAGTTCAGTTAATATGAGAAAAGCTAAAGCCAGCCTAAAGTCGTCAGAAATCTTATGTAGAAATGAGGAGAAGAGATCTTATGTTTGATTTTTATCACTTGGTTAATATGAAAATTTCACCTATAAAAGGGGTAAAGAGGTTTGGTAAGAAGGGAAATCTCATCCCCCATTATATTGGCCCATATAGGATCTTGAACTATTTTATGAAGGTAGTTTATGAGTCAGAGTTGCCTGCATATTTTGCACTAGTGCATCCGGTGTTGCATGTCTCTTTGCAAAAGAAATATATTGGTGACTCAGCTTCTGTTGTTCCTTTAGAGAGTGTGGATGTAAAACATAGTCTTTCCTATGTAAAAGTCCCAGTTGAAATCCTTGATCACCATATTGGTAGGCTAAGGAAAAAAAAGTTCCCTTGGTTAAGGTTCTATGGAGAAATCAATCCGTTGAGGAAGCTACTTAGAAAATAGAAGTAGAATGCGAGCCAAGTATCTCCATGTTTTCTCTACTAATTTAGATTCAACTTATGGTAATCATTCTCTTAAATTGATTCTTTAATTTTCTAACTCAGATATCCAACCATCCTTATATCATAACATGTATTAATGAATCCAGTTCAGTCCATGTGTTATGTTTAAGACTCAATTTTTTAAACATTATTCAGTTCATAAGTATTTAGTGAATGATCTCATCTTTCTTTGTATCTCATCTTAAATAGTTTATTCAGGGATGAATGATCCCAAGAGAGAGATATTATAACACCAAGATCCTAGACACATTTCCAGTTATTATCGCTTCTTTAGAGAGGGTCTAAAGCATTTATTTAATACTAAATACAGGAGAAAACCATTTTTAGACCCCAAGATTTCGAATATTCTATTTTTGCCCTTCCTAAGTTCAAAACATCTATTTATGAGTTGACATATATTCAGGGATGTTAAAAAGGTCATCCGGGAGAGTTTCAGAATTTTTGGAATAGGTTTTGGGTGTTTTTTGACCATGGAGGTAGAATACCTCAGTGATTTGGATGTGTCATCGAGGCTAGACCTCTGTGATGCACGGGGTGTCATAGAGGTTATTCTCTATGATAACCTTCATGCTGTGGAGGTTGTGTTTTTTCCTGCAACATTATTTAAAGCCCACAAGGCTATTTTGATCTTTTCCTTCTCTCCCTAAACGTCCAAATCATGATTTAAAACCACAAAGGGGCATTATTCGACCTATTACTCATCAATTTACAACGTAAAGATCAATTTTATTGCCAAGCACACCAAATTTCAAGCTTCTTCACAAGGATTCAACCATTTAATGTCCCAATTCCATTGTTTTCTTCAATAATTCTAGCAACTCAGGTATTTTGGGTATTCATCAATGGGTTCCTTCCATCCATTGAGTCCCAAGAACCCTTTGTATTTTATGTATAAACCTTTTTCCCTCTTTTTATGAAATTCCAACGTTAAGTATGAACTTACCTAATATTCTCCTAGTAGTTTTAAATTCAAGCTTTGCCAATATCTTTACCCATGTGAAATATGTTATTACATGCATTAAATTTCAATAACCTATATCATGTTTAGTTGACACCATGTTAATCTATCAATTTATGAATTGAGTCATGTAAGCATGTCATCCTCATAAGTTTAACTTATTCCCATACTCAAAATCATGGATTTCATTAGTTAGGGATATATTTTATGTTTTGGGTCTCTAAATCATGAATTTTCTTCCAGTTTTGTTAAATGATGTCATTGTTTTCAATGTAGTATTCACTGCTGGAGATTTATGAACACCCAATACATATCTGTTTATACATATTTCCATTTTTAAGCAATAGGTCAGTCAGGTCATGTTTTATTATCATACTCAGTTGGTCATGATCATATTGAGCATTATTATCTGTGATGTCTAGTTGACTTTAATCAGTACCAGTGTCAGTTCAATTACGAGTAGGATTTAGCACCAAGTGAACCCAGGGATGGGGGCTCACCTGTTAGATGAGGCTGTGACCTTTAGTAGCAGTCCCTGAGTTCTAAAACTACGTAGCCAGTATAAGTTTTGAGTGGTCTTCCTACCAGTTGAGGATTAACCCTCTCTTAGGGGAACCTACCAATAGATGGTGACATCCTAGTCCTTCGGGGAACTAGTTTAGTGGATCCATAAAGCCAGTGGGTACTCGTGGCCAGGTACTGACACCCTTCCAACTGGGGTTACAGGTTGGAACCCAATTAGCTTAAATTGGGGCATATTAATTAAATAATAGATCTCGCAGTTTCAGTTCAGTATCTAGATTTTATCAGCCTTGGTTTGCATGGCAAAATTTTTAGTATATGTTTTACTTGGTCTTACATTCATTTTACATGTTCATGCATTCATGTTTAGTATCCATATACATTTCAGTTAGTCCTTATCTCATGTCACGGTACATTCAAAGTACTAACCGCATACTTTATTTTGCTCTATATTGATTTCACAATATAGGTTCAAACACTCAGTTCCTCAATCGCCCATAGCCAGCTTAGTACCACTCAACAGTAGTTGTGGTTAGTCCTTATATATCAAGGATATGTATTTACAATAATTTTCAATATTTTCTTTATTTTAATCAGTTATATTTAGTTAGGGGCTTGTCCTATCAACTTCTCATGTCTTAGAGGCTTTTAGATTTTAAGATTTTTAGATAGCCAAACTAGTTTTCATTTTTATCAGCAGTTTCAGATGTGCTAAGTATTTTTTTAGTAGTACATCTTAAAAGTATTTCTAGAGTTTATTTTCCACATATAATGTTATAGTATTATTTTATTCAGTTCTCACAACAGGTACCAGATCATTGGTTAGCTTAGGGTCACTTATGGCCTTAATTATCATATTACGACTAGGGGTAGCCTTAGGTTGTAACAGAATCTGAGTACATTTATAGAACATTTCTTTGACTTCATATTTTCACAGATTGCTAGGACACGTGCTACCACTACTCAAGATGCGGGTCCCAAGATCGAGCCTAGGGATCCTACTCCTATTCATGGAGAAACCAAATATCATGAATAACCATGAGATGTGTAGTCGCCTAAAGGACATGATTTGTGACATCTACCAGACCCTATTCCCACTCCTGACCTAGATATTCTTCCACCCCATCCAATGGTGCGCTAGGGACCATCCCAAGCTCCACTAATGTTTATTTCTTCTTCAGTGCTAAGAGATGCTTTTGGTTTAGCTTTTGGGGTTTGTTGGTGGTGCACCATCTAATGGTGCATAATTAAAAGATCAGAGTGGTATTGAGATGGAGGTGCAGCCTGTAGCTATGACTCCCATAGTTGAGGTCCTTTTTGTGTCAGTGGTTATTCAATCGATAGTTACTCAGCCAGTGTTTTCCCAGCCTGCTATGTCTGCCAAGGACTAGAATATGTTGAGCAGATTCTTGAGATTAGCTCAGCCTAGGTTTTTTGGTGCTCCGGGTGAGGATACATATGAGTTTTTGATTGCTTCTAATGATAGGCTTCACAATTTAGTCCTAGTTGAGACTCAGGGTGTGGATTGTGCTACATTTTAGTTGGACTTGGAATCTCAACATTGGTAAAGAGTTTATCTTGATTCTAGGCCTTCTGGATCTTCTCTTTTGACATGTATTAAGTTCTCTGATATGTTCTTTGAAAAGTACATGCCCCACAACCTTACAGATCAATTAATAGATTAATTTTTGAGATTGGAGCAAGGATCCATGACTTTGATAGAGTATGATGCTTATTTTTATAAGTTTGACAAGCATGCTACTTCTATTATGGGTACTGAGTATGAGAAGGTTTGTTGCTTTGTGCGAGGATTGAGGCTTTTTTTGCATGTCTACTTAGGGTTTGGCTGCTACGAGTAGGTATTTTTCTGAGGTATTTTATCACACTCAGTCTATGAAGGAGATAAATTATGAGGCCCATGGGGGAAATGATAAGA
Source organism: Capsicum pubescens (assembly GCA_030864215.1). Classification (NCBI taxonomy): domain Eukaryota; kingdom Viridiplantae; phylum Streptophyta; class Magnoliopsida; order Solanales; family Solanaceae; genus Capsicum; species Capsicum pubescens. Next base: position 148,237,151 of record CM061545.1, on the reverse strand, counting down.
AGCCTAGGTATTAGAGTGGTTTTAGTTGGAATCATATTAGTTTCTAATTCAAATATAGGAACTCTCATGGTAGATATCCTCTACTTCCAAGGTATTGCCTCAGAGTCAGCCTTATCGACCTATTTTAGCAGTAATTCATATTATAGTCGAAGGTCAGGCTAGTTCCAGTAATTTCCCTAGGCAGGGTGGCGATCAGTCTTTGAGGGGTTCAACTTCTAGTTATTATAGGCGTGGTGGCTATTTTAGGTCATTTGAATCTTTTGGTTCTAGTCTACTCTTATGACATGCTATAGTTGTGGAGTTTGTGGTCACTATTTATGAGAGTGCCCTAGTTGTAGGGTGATTGTTTCTTCAGATTAGAGTGTTTCCCCTATTAGAGTAGTTCATCCCTCGGCTAAATATAGGTATCAGGGTCATAGTGGTAGTCTCCAAGGTGCTCAAGGTGGTTCTAAGGTAGGTAGGATAGGATATCAGTTGAGAGCCCTTCTAGATGGCAGGAATGGTGAATTGTCAACAGTATTGTTAGACCTGAGGCTAAGAATTTATATGTTGTTGTCACGGGTATGATTTTAGTGTTCCGTCAATCAGCCATTGACTTATTTGATCTGAGATCCACTTATTCTTATGTGTCTTCTTATTATGCTCCACAGTTAGAGTAATATTGTAATTTATTATCTATACCCTTGTGTCTATCTACTCCCGTAGAAGCAGTGTATCGGGTGTTCAAATCTTATGTTGTGACTATTAGAGATGTTGATACTCATGCTAAACTTATTGTTTTGTATATGCTGGAATTTAATATTATTTTATGCATGGACTAGTTATCCCATTATCATGAAGTCATAGATTGTTTTTTAATGCCCATTATAACCCCAAACCAATACCTTAACCATACCGGTATAACCCTATTCGTATGGTAGGGAGTTGTTAGACGTGAACCCATGAGGATTTTTGCTTATATGTGCTCTAGAAGACTTATTTATAGGGGTTGTAAGTTTTATCTCGCTTATATTTGTGATTTTAGTATGGGGAGTTGGTCTTTTGACTTTATTCCTATAGTTTGTGAGTTTCCTAATGTTTTCCCTACCAATTTACTTGGTATACCTCCTTCCCGTGAGATTGAGTTTTTTATTAATCTTAAGCCTAGCACTCGACCTATTTTTATGGAACCTGCCGAGCTTAAGGAGTTGAATTCTTAGCATCGGGACCTTTTGGGTATGGGTTTTATTAGACCACATGTGTCTTATTGGGGAGCCCCTGTATTGTTTGATTGAAATAAAGATGGCTCTATGAGCATAAGTACTGATTCTAGGCAGCTTAATAAGGTGATAGTGAAGAACCATTATCCTATGCCTCTTCTTTATGACATCTTTGACTAGATTCAAGGTTCAGTGGTGTTCACTAAGTTTGATTTGAGATATGATTACCATTATTTGAGGTTTTAGGCGGAGGATATCCCAAGGACAACCTTAAGGAACCGTGATGGTCATTATGAGTTCCTAGTTATCTCTTTTGGGTAGACAATAGGCTAGCCATGTTTATGTATTTGACGAACCGAGTGTTCATTCCTTATTTGGATTCCTTTGTGATTTTTTTATCAATGACATCCTTGTGTATTTGAGGATTAGAGATCAGCATACACAACTATGATATTTATGGTCCAGAATTTAAGAGATTATTTACATTTTGCCAAGTTCTCTACGTGTGACTTTTGACATTAGTCGGTGACATTCCTTAGGCATATGGTGTCTAAAGGTGGGATTATGGTAAACCAGACAAAGATTTAGGCTATTCATGATTAGGCTAGGCCTACATCTCTGATTGAGGTTCATAGCTTTATTAGATTGGCCGGTTATTACAGATGGTTCATCGAGGGATTTGCTACTATTTCATCACCTATGACCAGATTGACCCAAAATGAGGTTCCTTTTCAATGGTTTGTGAAGTATGAGTCATTCTTTGTAAAGCTCAAGGATTTCTCAATTCATCTTCTATTCTATCTATGCCTGTAGATGGAGAGGGATTCACCATGTATTATGATGCTTCTAGTGTTGGCTTGGGTTGTGTGTTGATGCAGCAAGGTTGGGTTATTACTTATGCTTTAATGCAATTTAAGTTGCACGATCACAACCAGCCTACTCTGATTTGGAGTTGGCATCAGTAGTTTATGCCCTTAAGATTTGGAGACATTATCTTTATGGTGTACAATGTGAGATTTTCACCAATCATCGTAGAGTCAAGCATCTTATGACCCAGAGGGAGCTTAATTCTATGCAATGTAGATGGATGGAGTTTCTTAAGGATTATAACATCTTTATCTTGTATCATTCGAGCTAGGCGAGTGTGGCGGCAAATACCTTCAGTTGGAAGGTGGTAAGTATGGGTAGTTTGTCTTGTATGTTAGTTTATCCGACCATTGGCATAGGACATTCAATCCTTACCTAACTTATTGGTTCTACTTGATATTTCAGACCTAATAAAGATTTATTCTAGCATTGAGGTGAGGACTTTGTTTTTTTAGCAGATTTGGGATCATTATTTTGAAGATAATATTCTTTGTTACCTTCGTGATCAGTGTTGAGTGGTGAGTCCAAGAGGACCACCATAGATTCTAAGGGTGTTCTGAGGTTTGGTATCTGCATTTGTGATTTGAGGACCGAGACTTGATACAGTTAATTTTCCACAAGGATCAAAGCTCTTGATATTCTATACATTGGATACAACTAAGATGTGTAGAGATTTGAGAAAACATTATTTGTGAAGTGGCATGATGAGATATGTGGTGGACTTTGTAGCTAGTTGCCTTTATTGTCAACAAGTGAAGGCTGAGAATCAGTGACCAGGTGGTTTAATTTAGAGAATGCTGATGAGTGGTGAATTTACCACTCATTTATGTCCTAAATCCGTGCACACTACTACAATTTGAAGTTATGAATGAGACAAACTTATTACTTGAATGCACTAAATTCCAATTTTTGTAGGCTAACAGATGATGCAAAAAAAAGATTTGGATATCAGCTGAAAAGGAACCAAAAGAAGAAGAAAAGTGCACAACTTAAAGACCATGCACAGACAAAGCTCAGTTACCATGATCGTGGCTACTCAAGTTTGGTCATCTTCCGAGATCGCTCTGATCTGAATACATTCAAGGTAGTCGCGATCACGAACAAGCTTCATCTATTGCGGTAGCTGCGATCGAGGATAAGCTTCATCGATCGCGGCAACAAAAAAAATGTGCCGAGGGGAGATTTTGTAATTTTATACCGCTAACCCCAAATCCTTTAAAATATTCAAACCCTTTCTCATTTTGGTATTCAAACTTTTGGGAAAAAATCAATTTAAAGTTTTCTAACCCTAATTTTGGGCAACAATTTTTTGAATTTCATACCTTGAATTTGGTGAAATTAAAGGATGGATGCTTTAGATGAACCTTATGGAATATTTTTTCTCTTTACCTCATGATTAGATAAACTTTCCTTATCTTAGGATTATGTTGAACTAAAGTGCAATTATGTATGGGTTGTGATGTATTTATGTGGATTCTAGTTGTCGATGATGGGTTTCACTGTTTTTTTTTTGAATTGGTTGGGGTTTATAGGCAAAACCCCCAAATACCCAAAATGGATTTGTGGCTGAAAACCCCAAATTCTTGAAAGATCACACATCCTTGAAAAAAAGATGTCTCTGAAATTTTGGGAGCCCATATCATCCTTGAAAGAGAGATAAGGGTGACAAAGTAATAGTGGACAATAAGGGATGTAGTTTGCCATATTTTTCCATCGTAGAAATAAGGGCGAGTATAGAGTTAGCTATGTCTTGGTCATCTTCCTAGATGTAGGTATGCCCAATTGGGGTATTAGGTGGCTGTAATTAACACTCTTGTTAGGTAATCAAAAGGGTTAATAAGTGATGGTTTTGATGTTTTGTTGACAAACTAGCCTCAAGGACCTTCTACTAAGCCTACCACATCGTTAATGACTTGAATTTTCACCAAATCATCATGTTTCCATGCTTAACTTGCCCTTATTTAGACATAATCCCAAGATCCTTCTCATATTAAATTTTAAATAACAAGCTTTGCCTTAATTTGTTGACTTGATTTGATGTTGATAAATCTATGTCCCAAATCAACCCCCTCCCCCCATTTTAAATAATGAATTTTACTTTGTTTACATTATAGGCATCTTTTTAGTAACTATTAACACCCATAGGACTAGAAATCTAATTTTTCTCCTCGTGGATTCGACCTCAACATAAGTTGAGATATTGAAAATGACCTTCCTCTACCAATTTAAATGGTATAGGTGAATGTTATTGAAATGGTACCGTTGCTGGGGAGTGAAATTTGGCTTTCACTTGTGTGGTGTTGATTTTTACTTAGGGTATACTTGTAGTGGTGTGTATTTATTTTGGTTGTTGTTCATGCTTCCATTTTAGGTGATATTTATAGTATACATAGAGCCATGGGTTACAATGGAAGTCACGTCGGATCTTTCAATGGTCCTCTTGATGATGAGGAGCAACTCAATGACGTTGGATATTCAAGTTCCATCTGTATCCCACCTACTTATGCGAACGGTGTCTTTTATGTTACGAGGGTCATGTTGCATTTTCTACAAATGAAGGGACCTTTTTGGGGGAAATCTTATGAGGATCCCAACTTACATTTGAAGAACTTCATAGAAGTGTGTGCACCCTTTTATATTGCACACATAACCCAAGAGTCCATCCGGTTGTGCCTCTTCACGTTCTCTCTAATAGGTGAGGCAGTATTATTGATTCTCTCTCTTCCAGTCGGATCAATTACTTCATGGGATGAACTTACTATGGCCTTCCATAATCGGTATTTCCTACTATCCAGGATGCTGCAATTGCGTGATGAAATCATTAAATTTTGGTAATTGAATGGTGAACCCTTGTACGAGATGTGGGAAATATTCAACAGAAAACTCATGCAATTTCCCAACCAAGAGGTCCTAGAGAAGATTCTTCTAAAAATCTTCTACCAGGATCTTGATATATTCTACAAAATTGTGGTAGATAGTGTGGTGTGGGTCTCTCTTGTGAAGTTGACTTATCATGTAGTACAACCTTGCCTGAGGAAGTGACCAACCAAAATCGGGTGGCATATTCATAATGCCAATGTACCAAAATGCTCCCCTACTACCTCCTTTGTTGATAAAGAGAAAAAGAAGAGAGATGAAGAGAGGGAGGAAAACATGGAAAAAATGATGACGCAATTGGAGATTTTAACTAAGAATATGATGAGTGCACCCACATGGGCAGTAAATACCATGGCATCCAAGGCCTATGATGATGAAGAGGCTAAGAAGCTTGATGAGGAAATTTGACATTTGGCTAACTATTCAGGGGTTCTCACCCCTCCTATCAAAGGAAAGGTGGGAATAAAGGCTGGATGGATTGTGATCATGACTATGATGGGAGGGACAAATACCGAGAGTATGATCATTATGTGCCCCCATGACCAGGTAAAGACCAATGAAGCAAACCCCATCAACCCCAACAAATACAAAATGGAAGATGTCTTTTCAAGAATTTTGATGAAAGTAGAGGGAACAGACAAGATGGTCTATGAATTAAATGGGTACTTTTTGCAAATGTACAAAATAGTTGTGTATCACTCCGCTTCTATTAAGTAATTGGAAACGTAATTAGGTCAAATCTCCTCTTAACTAAATTCTAGACCAAAGAGGGGCCTTCCTAGTGACACTTTTGTGAACTAAAAGAATGATGCTCAAGTTTTAGCAATAATAGTCACAAGGATTGGTAAGACCCTCGAGGTTAATTTAAGGGATGTTGAGGAAGAAAGTGTGGGTGCAAAAGATCCCAACATTGATAACATAAATGTGAAGAAAAAGGTTATGGTTGAGATAAAAGAAGAAGCTCCGAAATCTCAAGAAGAATGGGATAAAAAAGAAAAAGTGTAAATTGATGAAGTGGTTGTAGAGAATGATAAGTCACAAAGTGATGTATTGCCCACTATTCAAATACCTCCTCCGATTCCCTAAAATATTAAGAGAAAAGAGGAGAACGACTAGCTTAAGAAATTCACGGCTAAGCTTAGAAACCCCTCAATCAATATCCCATTACTTCAGTCTATCCAAGAGATTCTGAGGTATGCTAAGCTTATGAAGAAATTGATATTGAAGAAGAATCTTGTTGAAGGAGACACCATTGAAGTCACCCATAGGTGTAGTGCTATCTTGAGTAGCGCAATTGCATAAACGAAGGAAGATCCTGGGGCTTTTATAATTCCATGCACCATTGGGACCATAAGTTTGAAAAATCCTTATATCACCATGGTGAGAGTATTAATCAAATGCCTTTTGCAATTTATTAAAGGCTTGGCTTGAGTACCCCTACTCTAACTTCGATGAGGCTTGTGATGGTGTAGCAGTCTCTCAAGAAACCGATTGGTGTTTTTTTGACGTGTTGGTGAAAGTGGATATATTCATCCTTTCAATGGATTTCTTGGTGCTAGATTGTCAAATATACCAAGAGGTTCCTATCAGCCATTGTCGACCTTTCCTTGCCACCAGTGGAGCCATTATTGATTTGGAGCTTGGGGAAATAAGGTTTAGAGTTCATGATGGTGAAGTGTCCTTCCGAGTATGAAAAATAAAAAAAACAATCCATGGAGATTCAAGTGGTATCGATTGTTGATGTTGAAGAGAGAAAGTGAATGATGGGTTCCTTGAGGATCCAACTTGAAAAGGATGGAAGACATCGTGCCACAACAATAACTAAGGCTCTATGTGGGAGGCAACCTACAAATTCCACCAAAATGGATCATATCCTTTCTTTCTAATTTAGTAGCATAGAATTTAATTTTTTCATTGATTAATCCATGCATTTCTGGAACTTTTGAGTGCTTTTGATTGAGATTGAGAAGAGGCAGTGTAAAATAATTGCATGGTGAACTGAACAGGGAAAATTGTGTCAAAATAAAGTAAAAAGATAAACAGGGGAAAATAGAGGTGCAGAAATGCCCACAATTACCACGATCGTGGGCCCCGTGGCTCCACAATCGTGGTGACCCGCTTGTCTGCGAAGATGGACCTTAGACTACATTGCGGTTAAATAAGACTATAGGACTATCCAAATGCCCTAATTCCCTCACACTTCCTTCTCAACTTTTTACTCAAATTGTACCAATTCCTGCCCATATTTTTATCATTCCAACCTTGCATCATCCGTATGATAAGTTCTTTTATTTTATGTTGTAATAGTTGGAAATAGGCCATAAAATGCATGTTATAGGGAAGGCTTAAAACTATGATTTTTATTGTTAAATACATATTAAAATATACTTGTGTAGTGGTTAGCTGCTAAAAATTATGTGCACACATGTGGGGAAGTCTTGACTACCCAAATTGCATTTGAAATTAAGTATATTGTAGGGTGAACACCAAGTTCTCCATCAAATGCCCAAATGAGTCCATAACTAGTTGTTTTCACTTTTTAGGGGAATGATCGGGTACTAAGACACCATGTTCAATGTTCTTAATGATTAATTTTTATTTTGGAACATAATTTTGCCCCATAATTAGAATCTTAGATTGTCAAAAAATTTGGCTCTAACTAGCCTCAGATACTGCAATAATGGTCATCGGCATCGTGATCGCAACTCGGTGGCACATGATCGCTACATCTGAGGCTGAATTCCAACCTGGGCCAAAAATTTTGGTCTTTAAATTCTTGTCCAAACACCACTAAGTGGACATCCTATGAGCTTTAGTGGACAACATAGCATAGTTTGTACATGATAAATTTTTATTTGTTGTTCTCATTCTCTTCAGGTTTACATTATAGTCGACTACGATCAAGTTAGTTTCATAGCCCCGGAGTACCACACTCTATACTATGGTGATCTTCCGTGTTCAAAGCTACTAATGGAGAGGGGAATATGCTTGGAGAAAGTGCCGGAAAATCTTTTGATATTTCATGACATACTCGTGCCCACTAGATGGCGGTGCTTCACCCTAGATCCTTCCAAAGCGAATAGCAGTGAGTACGGGAAATTCTATGCTAACCTTAGTATAGTTTTTTTTTCAGACTCAGTCATTAGGATCATTAGGATTTGGAGGAAGGAAAGGAACTTTGGGGTGGATCAAATCATTGATATATTTGAGCTCCCAAATGAAAGTATGGATTAATTTGAAGAAAAAGAGTGTGAGTCGGGATGTTGTATAACGAAGAAGATATGTCAAGAAAAGTAGGTCCCTTAGGAGGCTACCAAGAGGAAAATATCTATGAATGACTTCACTACTGAGGCACAAATTGGTTGACTATCATTTGTAGTTGGGTATCCCCTTGCACATATATGACAGTATTTCAAAATTTATGGGCTAGGATGGTTTCTTGAATATTAGATGACATTCCTTTGAATGTTGGTCGTCTTGTACTCTCAGAGATTAAGTTTTTCAAGAACTATGGTGGTATGTATCTGTCTTTCCCATCCTTCATTATCACGTTGTGTAGGATAGAAGGCATTGAGGAGTACCCTGAAGATACTTGGGTGCACCCTTCCACCCTCATCTACCCTCTCAAAATTCTAGGTGAGGGTTCACCTAGGAAAAAAAGAAGAGGAATATCGACTTGGGTATGTCAACTTTTGAGGAACCAACATCTTGTAGGCCATCTTTATTTGGGCCTCTTGAGGATATCAATGTTGATTTGGTGGCCATTAGGGAGTTTGTTTTAGGATTGGCCCAGGGTCCGAGAGAGACCTCCACCACCCACCAATCCTATGTGGCCCGATCCAATTATGAGAGGTAATTAAAGAACCATCAAAAGTAGGGATCCACTATTACTAGAATTAATAGGGCCTACTTATTAATACATATTCTCATAGAGAACTCCGAGACTTACACGAAAAGATAAAAAAAAAAAAAAATAAGAGGGATAATGTTTTGCAAGATGTGGAAGGGGGTGAAGGGTCTTTGGAATGCCCTAAAAATCCCTAGATAGAATTCATTCCTCTTGAGTTGAGAGTGATGATGAGGCCCAAGCATAGTGGTCTAAATTTGATGATGCTTGAGATAATGAAGAGTTTTAGGGAGAGAGCAGCTCTTGATTTAGTTTCAGGGAGTACCCTTTTCTCTCTTTATGCTTTATGGTTTATGTAGTGAGGAAACCATAAGATTTTTAGTTAGCGGTGCCTGTCCCTGCATTAATTTATTTACGTCTGTGTTATTGAGATATTTCTTGATATTTTCTATGTTATTTAGGATGATTTTTATTTATTTCTTGGTTGTAATATTCGGGCACTCGGATGGTGCCCACATTTTCATGGATTAGTCGTTTTGTTTTATTTTTAGATTGTTACTTTATATTTATTTTGCTTATGGTTATATTGGATGAGACTTTCCTTATGATAGATTGAGTGATGACATTTTAAAGGAAAAATCATCATGATTGCATTTCGATCCATGGATGCAGAGGAAGTCTGAGTACCCGTAGTGTATGAGCTATAAATGCAAGGGAAGTCTAATTACCCATTTCTTTTTGTATTTGGGATTGAACATATACCTATGGTGAAGTCTGAGTATCCATATGGTTTGCCCATATGAGAGCCAAAATGTGAAACGTATGCTTGGTATGGTGCCATAAATTGCAAATTGCATGTGGTGCAAATGTGAAGCAAACACCCCCCTTCGTCTAAAATTTTTTCAAAAATCAAGGGCACTAACGCGAGCGACCTTGTTACAATACTTTACCTCTTTTTATGACTCCAAATTTTTGGCTTGTAATTGGTAGATACTCTATTTTGTCTAATTTGGGAAGGCTAATTGAGCCCTTTTAAGGAGTTTGCATGACATATGCGGTAAGCATTTGTGTCTAAATCTCATGCATACTGGTAACATCAAGAACTTTCACTGTTAGTCTCTCAAGGCTAATTTTGATTATGCTTGGTTGGTGAAATGATCCTAGGCCATCTTTGTGAACTTAGGAACTCACTTTAGCCTAAATAGCCTACCCATGCTTAGGATAGTATCCTTAGTTACCCAATTCCAGCTTTCAATCAGTTCTTTGGAAACCACTTTACTAACCTTGATCCATTCAATGTTTTTCCCTCTCTTGAACCTTACCCTCCTTGAACATAAAAAATAAAAATTTAGGGTAAATACTTAAGTTGGGGATGGTAAGTTGATAGAGTTTAATTTGGGCCATGGTAGTGTAAGTGGATTCCTATGTGCTAAGCAATGAATAAAGTAAAAAGGAAAGAAATCATAAAAACAAGATTGAGGCATAGATTACAAAATAAATAAGTGAATGAAAGATGCCTTCAAATAGTTAGGTAAATCAAGGTAGCTAAAATAGGCATGCGTAAAGTGTGATAACAAATGAAGTGGACCAAGGTCAAAAATTGGATGGAATTGTGAGATGTATATGTTCAAGGAGGGTGTAGTCACTTTTTTCCTTAATGATATCCTACCCTTCCCCGATCCTACGTTACAAGATCATAAATCCCTTTGAGATCTCCAACCAAGTGTACTTATTATAGTGGCAATTGAAAATAAGGGCAAGCCAATGGCATGGTACTTGTTATCATTGAGAGTCTCTTTGTGTGAGAGATCTTCAAACATAAATCCCTTATTTCATATTAGATAATTTGGTGAGTGGGGGATATCCTTCTTGTGAGTAAGCATGTGAACAACTTGAGGTGGGTGATATTTTTATCTTTCAAATGATAAGAAAAAGGAGGATAATGGAGTTGAGGTCAATAGAGAGTCACTTTTAAAGTGTTAGTGATTTTTTAATTGTTGCTCTTTAAAGTCCTTTGCATCTTTGAGATTGTATTTCACGATAAGGGGTGTCATGAGAATAGCTTTGCCCATATTTGAAAAGCCACTTGTGGTAGAAATCAACTTTGAGGTCATTATGATCATTGAGTTGTATATATGGGCTTAAATTTTGCATTGTGTCATTGAGTAAGTGGTAGTGTTGCTTGAGGAGAAGTAAAGGTTTAAGTTGGGGGAGTTAATGAGCGGTGAATTTACCAATCATTTACGTCCTAAATCCTTGCTCACTACTACCATTATACAATATGAATGAGAAAAGTTTGTTACTTGAATGCTCTAAATTTCATTTTTTGTAGGTAAACAAATGATCAGAAAGAAAGATGTGGATTTGAGATGAAGAGGAACCAAAAGGAGATGAAAAATGCACATTTGAAAAATCTTGCACAAAAAAGGCTCAGTTATCGCGATCGAGATTACGACCAGTAAAGTTGGGTTATATTTTGCGATCGCTCTAATATGAATATGTTTACGGTAGTCACAATTGTGAAACTGCTTCAGCAATTGCAACAACACAGAAATGTGTGAAGGTCAATTTTGAAATTTTATAAACTGACCCAAAATCCCTTACAAGATTCAAACCCCTTGCCAATTTTTATTTTTGACTTTTGGGAAAAAATGAATTTGAAGTTTTCAAACCCTAATTTTAGGAAAAAATTGTATTTGAATTTCATACTTTGAATTTGGTGAATTTGAAGGATTGATAATTTGAATGACCCTTATGGTATATTTCTTTCTCTTTACTTCATGAGTAATAAACTTTCCTCGTCTTGTGATTATGTTGAACAAAGATGATATTATGTGTGCTGTGTGATGAATTTGTGTGGATTCTAGTTTGTTGATAATGGGTTTCACTATTGCTTTTTTTAATTGGTTGGGGTTTGTGGGAGAAAACCCCAAATACCCAAAATAGATTTGTGGGTTAAAACCCCAAATTCTTGAAAGATTACATCATCCTTGAAAGAAGGGTATGGGTGAACTTTCGGGAACCTATATCATCATTGAAATAGGGATATGGCTCACAAAGTAATACTGGACAATAATGGATGTAGTTTGATATCTTTTGTCATCTTAAAAATAAGGGTGAGTAGAGAGTTAGCTATGTCTTGGGCATCTTCCTAGAAATAGGGATGCCTAATTGAGGTATTAGTTTGTTGTAATTGATACACTTGTTAGGTACTTGAAAGGGTCAACTAGTGATATTCTTGATGTTTTGTTGACAAATTAGCGTCAAGGACCTTCGACTCAGCCTGCCAAATCATTAATGACTAGAATTTGCACCAAATTTCATATTTCCATGCATAACTTGCCCTTAGGTAGACATAATCCTAAGATCCTTCTCATATTAAATTTTAAATCACAAGTGTTGGATTGATTTGTTAACTTAAGTTGATATTGATTAATCCTTGTTCCAAATTTACCACCCCCCCCCCACAAATTTAAATAATGAATTTTACTTTGTTTACATTACGGGTATCTTTTTAGTAATTATTAACACCCACAGGACTAGAAATATAATTATTCTCCTCGTGGATTCGACCTCAATATAAGTTGATCTATTGACAATGGCTTTCCCTACCAATTTAAATGGTATAGGTGAATGTTATCAATTGCCCAATCTCGAGTGGAAATAGGAGCTCATTATCGTGGATTTAATTAGTTTGTTTTCCTTGAACTTTCCGTAGTTCATATGGAAATTAGGTCATTATAGACTGGTTAACCAAGTTGGCACATCTCATTCCTATTTAGATATCCTTCATGTTGAGAGGTCAACTCGTATCTATGTGTATGAGTTAGTCAATTTACATGGTGTGCCCATATCAATTATTTTAGATTAGGGATCTGTGATTACTTAAAGATTTTGGAGAGCCTTCCAGGAGGAGTTGGGTACTCTGGTTGATCTTAGTACAACCTTTCATCCATAAATAGATGTCCAGTCTAATAGGACTATTCAAGTGCTAAAACATATGCTCTGAGCCTATGTTGAGGATTTTGGAGGTCTGTGGAAGGAGCACTTAGCCTTGGTAGAGTTTGTATATAACAACATATATTATTCAAGTATTGAGATGGTGTCTTTTTAGACATTGTATGATAGGATATGTCGTTCTCTTATTGGATTGTGAGAGACTTCTGAGATTCGACCCATACTAATTTGCTTCAAGAGTTTTTGGATAGTGTTAGGGTAATTCACGATAGTAGAAGTACTAATTTGCTTAAGGAGTCTTTAGATAGAGTCAAGGTGATTCAAGATAGTTTGAGAGTGGCTTAGAGTAGGTAGAAGGCCTATACAGACCATAGGCTTTGCAACTTGAGATTTGGAGTTGGTGATAGGGTATTTCTATGTGTGTCACCCATGAAGGGTGTGATGAGGTTTGGGAGGATGGGAAAGCTCATCCTTAGGTATATTGGACCTTTCAAGATTTTTCGTATAGTTAGTGAGGTGGCTTATAAGTTAGCCTTAACTCTAGATTTTTCTACTTTCCATCTAATTTTACATGTTTTTATGTTACGTCAATACATTCTTGATCCATATCATATACCTAAATGGACTCAGTCCAGCTAGATGGGCGTTTTCCCTATGTGGAGGAGCCTGTGCTCATTTTGGCTAGTGATGTCAAATGGTTATGCACTAGTGAGATTTCTATAGTTAAGGTTTAGTGGAGGCATGGAAAATTAGAGTAGGCTACTTGGGAGATCGATAGTGAGATACAGACCCAGTATCCTCACATGTTTGTGACTTCAGGTATATCCTAACCTTTTGACTTTCGTAAACAAAAGTTCCTTTAGTAGTGGATGTTGTAATGACCCTTCGGTAAATTTTCCATATTTTCTCTTATTTTTTTCATTCGAGCTTTTCTATAGTTTCCTTAAGTCATTTATGACTTAGTGGGACAAAAAGTTTGAATACTGGGCAGTTTATTAGGGTTTTAGAGCAAATTCCTTGTTTTGAAGTCGTAGATGGTTCAAAATGGCTACCAGGCAAAAACATCAATTAAATAACCTCGAATGCAAGTTCTGACCATTCCAATAGCTATGGAATATTGATTTTAGGCTAGGTGGACTATTGGTTGGGGTCCTTAGGCACCAAGCGTACTTCAGCCTATTAGTCGAAAAGTTAAGAAAATAGAAATTGGGTTTGGGACCCATGTTTTGTCTAAACAATCTCGTATGGAAATCATGATCTCGGCATGTATTTTATATGTGCAAATTTTGCTTGCCATAGCGACATCCGGGTACCTGGGATGGGTAAAAATAGACCCTTTTTGCCCGAGTTTGCAAATTCTTCAGCCATTCCAAAAGAGATAATACCCTAAATAGTGAGATATAGTTAAGTTAAAGCTTGTGGGTGAATTGGGACCTTGGCTAACACTTATTTATGCGATGATATTCTAATTTGTGATAAGATTTCACCCTTTTCTTAGTAGATATTTCTCATTTCTAGTTGAAAGATCACAAAACCTTGGAGGCTTAATTTTAGCCTAAATAAGCTTGGATATCACCTATTCTTGAGGGAAAATCTTCCTTGAGCATGTGGGAACGTTGGGTTGGTTCTTAAAATGCGATTTACATAAGTGAGACTTTTTTTAATTTTTAGATCCAAAGCACAATGGTGCAATATGGGTATCATTATTATTTTATTGTTGAGTAGAATGTGAATTTGATAGCCTGGCATCTTGTGGAAGCTCCTCAAAAGGGAAAATAGTGATTTAGTAAATTTTTTGAACTTTCTTCAACATCCAAGTAGGTTGTTTTACCCCTTGTTAGATTGAGCTAATTCATAGTATGTTTATGATATTGTGTTGGACTTGGGATGGGTATTTGGTTATTGGTGTGATAAATTGCAATACTTGGATTAGTTGGACTATCTAGGATAAGTTGGACATCGCTTTTGAGCATAATTAGCCTATTTAAACCTCTCCTTAGATAAAGTTGGCCTTGTAGGCTCTTGTTTAGGTTGGAAATTCTTCGTTACACTACTAATAAAGAGATTGCCTAAGTCACTTGAGTTTAGGATGGAACTAACCTTAGTTCCCATGACTTAGGTGGAATTGACTTAGGTGCTCTATATTGGGAGAATTTACTATCTTAGGGTTATGGTGTATCAAACATCTAATAGTTGATTTAGATACCTTATCCTTATCTAGGGTAAATATTACTTGGTAATGTATTTAGAGGATTTATATATGGTCCCTTCGACCCACCCTAAGCCAAAACTTATGTTAGTTATTGAAGACCTTTTATATGTTTGAGTACATCTTGGAAATATTTATTATGGTGATATTAGTATGCCTTGCTACTTGATGGTTATGATGGGTTGACATTGGGAGTAGCGCTTCTTTATTTTTCTATGAATAACTTATTGATTAAGCAAATCAAGAGCTAATTGATTATGCTATTGAATAAACCATTGATTATGATATTGACAAAGCCATTGATTAGGATATTGATTGGGCCAATTGGGTATGCCATTGACTAAGTTAAAGATTATATTAGCAATTATGCTATTGTTTATGCTTAAGATCATATTTATTATGTATATTAGAAATTATGCTATTAATTATACTTAAGACTATGCTTCTTAATTATGTTAGCGAATATGTTATTGATTGCTCTAAGAATCATGCTTATTTACTGTATCGACGATTATTCCATTGATTATGCTAGAGCTCATTCATCTATTATGATTAGTAATCATGCTAGATGGCTATGCTATTAAAAAATCTAAAGATTATGTTATTGGCCATGGTACTAATGATATAATTATCGGTATAAGTGTGGATATTTGTTATGATATGATCTATGCAAATACCAATTCAATTCCGAATAATGATGATTATATCGATTATTTATGATTGGAGCAAGACCGAAGAATGTCTATGATATTGATGACAACATTTATGGTATTGGTGAAGTTATGAAGAATAATATCGATGATAATAATTATGATGATATTGTTGTTTATACATATCAGTTCAAGTTTGGATATACATATTATACCATGATGATATACTAATTATGATATGATGATGTCGAGATGTTAGGTTTTGCAATAGTGATGAGGAAATGGTTATAATTTGGTATGATATGAATGGATTCTGCTAATATCGTGACTAGTTGATAACTAATGATTGGTTGATAATTGATAATCGATGGGAAAATAACGGTGTTGCATTGTGTTATCTTGTTTGTACCTTCTAGACTTATGGGGTCTTGCGATAGGTTATTTACCTTTCCACACTAATTGGCTTATGAGGGTCAATTTTATAGTTATGATTGCATGTGTTGATACTTTACGTTATGTGATGTTAATATTCCAGTTATCTACTTATTCATGTACAGTGATGTTAGTGTTATTTCAGGTTTGTTTGCTTACCTTTACATAATTATGCTATTTTTCTTCTATCATACTTATATCATGATTTATCTCAGTCAGCTGATGATGCCTACTGAGTACCCGTTGTTTTGGTACTCATACTAAACTACTATAATTTTTTGGTGTAGATACGAGTACTAGTTGCCATCAATGATCAACATTCATGATGTATTATGGTCCAGAGATAAGGTGAGCTCTTAGAGGCAAACTCACCCCTTTCCTTTTATCTTACTTATGTCTAGTCTTTTGTTTCGACACAGATTGTATTAACTATCTTTAATTCTTGAGTTGTAATTATAGATTCTTTTGTACTTGCTATACTAGGTTATGAGACTTAGTTCTTTATGTTTAGCTACCCTTGAATTATTTCTACTCTCTTGTTTATTTATAAATAGTGTTTTTGTTTCGCTCTTATCGTACATTCAAACTAAGTCAAGCCATTATGTTTAGCTCTAAGTAATGGTTTGGCTTACCTACCTGTGTGATAGAGTAGGTGCCATCGTGACTCATAAATTGGGTCATTACGGGGAACTTTTGCTTGAGTGTACTTATGTCGCATACACAAAATTTTCTCAGGCTGCCAAATTTTACAGAAGCAATCTACTAATCACATAAATGATAGGCATGCCAGAGCACAAGTATGTCTTAAGCGACCCAACGTTTGATTAAGAGATACCCGTGCACCTAGGAAGGGTATAAATTGCCACTTAACCTAATTTTTAACTGTTTACATCAATTCTCTAGAATCATAAACCCTAAAAAGTGTAAATGCTTAGGAAAATATATTTGGGTTGTTTTGAAGCTTAGGTGGAGATTATTTACAATATTTTCTTTGAATTTGTGGTAAGCTTTCATTAATGTCAAGCTTAAACTCTACATGTTTAGCTAAAATCCCTAAAATCATTGTGGCTTGATTTTAGAACTGTTGGAGCTTAGAATTAACCCACTGCTGAGGGTAAATGTTCCTTGAGAACAAAGGGATGTTGTTTTGGTTTCAATTGTGTGATTCCATAAATGTTCCCCATATAGGATTCTTACGTAATTCTATATCCAAAGCATAATAGTGGAATATGGGTAATATTGTTCTTGTTTTGATAAGTAGATTATGATTTTGATAGTGTATCATCTTGAGGAAGCTTCTCGGAAAGGCAAATCGATGGTTTAGCAGATTATTTGAGATTTTCTTTAGCATCTAGGTAGGCTAGGTTTACCATCCTTATTTATTGAGGTATTTTGTAGTATGATTATATTAATATGCTATATAAGGGATGTAATTTAGGTGTTGAAGATAAGTTTGTCAATATATGTATTAGTTGGATCTCTTAGGCTATCTCAAAATTGTTAATTAGGAGAAATTAGTTTAGTTACTCATGTCTTAGGTGAATTCATCTTCGGGCTTATGTTTAGAATGGGAAATCCTTAATTTCTAAAACTAAATGAAATTTCCTTAAGTCATTCATGTTTATGGAGGAATTGGCCTTAGTTGCTTAAGTAAAGAGAATTTACCTTAGTTGCTAATTTGGGTGAGATTTACTTAGTTGTTCATGTTTGGGAAGAATTGCTATCTTGGGATGTTTATGGCTTACTCGACATCTATAGATGAATTTACAAGCCTTAGCCTAGAATGGGTTAAATTTATCTACATGGAATTCGAGAATTAAAAGTGGGGGCCAACTTAGAACAAGACTTGTGTTAGCCTTACAGATTTATCAATGCATGATATGCCCTTATAGATGTTTGGTTTTGGACTTGACAAGATTGAATATATTTATTGAGTATATTAGTTGGATATTGAAAGATTTATGCAAGTTCTTGATATTGCTAATGATATTGCTTATATACGTGATTAATGATATTTCTTATAGATATGAATAATGGTATGTCCTATGTATATATGATTATTGATGTATCTTTTAGAAATAATCAATGGAATATAGATATCATTAATGGGTTTTAGATATTGTTAATGGATTATAGATATGATCAATGTCTAATAGATATGATCAATGTCTTATAGATGTGATCAATGACTTTAACATGATTAATTACATATAGATTCGATTATAGATATAACTTATGAATATTGA
Organism: Capsicum pubescens; assembly: GCA_030864215.1. Taxonomy (NCBI): domain Eukaryota; kingdom Viridiplantae; phylum Streptophyta; class Magnoliopsida; order Solanales; family Solanaceae; genus Capsicum; species Capsicum pubescens. The sequence continues at coordinate 148,218,867 of CM061545.1, read as the reverse complement.
CTATTGACTTGGCCTATGGGCATGGTTATTGGCATGACTAGATTGACATAGTATTGGTGTGGTATATGGATGTGGGTACCTATATGACTTATGGTCATGATTCTTATTCCAATGTATAAATATGAGAAAAGGGGTGGTCTATAGTTATATTTCATTGGTATAGTCTATTCATTGAGTTTATCGATATGGCTTGTTGAGATGGTCTGTTGATATAGTTTATAAATACGAGTTCCGGTTTGAGTTTGACAATTGATGATGATATTGATAATATGAGTTTCAGTTCAACTCTAGAAAATGATGATACTATTGAGTTTTGATTTAAGTATGACACAGGGGATTTTGAATGAGATTATACGGTTTGGATGGATTTTTGGTTATGGCATGATAGTCAGTAACTTATGACTATTTGGTTACTCGGTTCCCTTTTATTGTACCCTCCAGGCTTATGGGGGGCGTATTGGATTATTTATGTTTTGGCACTTATTGGATTATTTGGACCAATATTGTAGTTATTGTGGTGTGATCTTTATGTTACCATTTCCTACATAATTATTTATTTATGTAAAACGGTGTTAGAGCTCATATCCAAGCTTGCCCCTTTTATTCTTACTTAGATTATTTTATCTTGTATCTTATTGTATTTGTATCAAGATTTAGCGTAGTCAGCCAATGATGCCTACTGAGTACCATGGTTTTGGTACTCATACTACACTTTTGTACCCTTTTAGTGCATATTCGAGTACTAGTTGTTGCGACTTATTCGACACTCGTGCAGGGTTGATTTTGGAGATTGGGTGAGCTGTTGGAGTTGGAGTTGCCCTTTTTCCTTCTATTTATCTATGTCTAGTTTTTGATTGTCAAGACAATTATGTTTGACTATTCAATACTTATAGTTTATTTATAGTAGCTCGTGTACCGACATTATTGAGTCTTGGGAGAGTTGTTGATTTCCTATCTATCTATTAGACCTTAATGACTGTATTATTGCTATTTAAGTCTTAGATTGTTAATTTTTGACTTTTGGGTAATTTTCCACCAAGTTATCCCAATGCATCTAGCTCCGGGACATGGTTCTACTTAACTACTAATAGAACTTAACTTACATGTCAAATATATTCCAAGGCGTTCGTTGTTAATATAAACCTAATGAGAGTCGAGGTCAAATCCTCAAGGAACAATGTGAGTGGCGAATGAGTATGTATGAAATAAAAGAAACTTGCTAAATTCAAACCTAAGATACAAGTATTTAGGGGTTTTGAATCAAACTTGTTTAAATAAAGAAATCTATAGTGCTAAATTGAGAGAAAACAAGGTATGGATTATCCAAATGAGAAGATTCTTGGGATTATGTTTTCCTAGTGGCAAATAATGCATGGGTTCGTGAAGATCAAATGCAAATTCTAGTTAATGACTATATGGGCAGGCTAGGTTAGTGGTTTTGATGCTAGTTTTTCAACCAAACACAAAAAATATCACCCTTGGACCCTTTTGGATACCTCATAGGTGTAGCAAGAAAATCCACCCAAAGCCTTAATTAGGTATCCCTATTTCTAGGAAAATCCCCAAGGCATAACAAAATTCATTATCCATCTTTATTTCTAAGACAATGCAAAGGAATAAGCTAGCATCTAATTATTGTTCACTAATACCTTGTCACCCATATCTATACAACAAGGATGATATAGGGTCCAAAAGCATACCCATATCCCCCTTTAAAGAATGATGCAAGATTTTGCGAATATAGGGTTTTCACCCATAAATTCCCACTCAACAAGCGAGTATTAGTGAAACCCAACATCTGTAATGCCCCTAGATCCCATCCCGAGATGTCACACAGTGCTTATGACCCCGAAGGACCATAATCTAACCCTTTACTGATATCTGTACCTGTACACTGCATAATATCTGAAATAAATGCGGAAACTAGCCATAACGTTCAACACATCTATGAATACTCATAATACAGAAAAACTGAATACTAATACATTCATCTGAAAGGCCTCTAAACTATCTAAACATACAGAATTGAAGGGACAGGTTCCCAACTATCTCCCTCAACAGAAAATAAACAAAGTCTTGAGCAATAATTGTAAACTGTGATTAGTCCTCGAAAGAAGAGGAATCACTGCTACTGCTACTGACTGGGACTGAACTACTGTGTATACTCTGGATCCTGTGCCTCTGAACCTATGGTATAAAATAAAACACCATAGCGCAAATACGTCAGTACATGAATGTACCAAAAATATAGGCGAGGTAGGCTAATGCAAGGGCTCATGTATACACGATATCTAAACTGAATAATCATGAAAATGCCGCATGAGAACACATATATATGAATGCACAGACCATGAACACAATCATTGCAACTCTAGAAACTAAAACTCGGATACCACTTTACTGCAGACTAAACTCACTACTAACACTGAGATACTGAATCACTGACTCATCTGATACTGATAATTGAGAGTTTGGACGTACTCACATCAAGGACTAAATTTTGATCTCTCTGCTTTCGACAAACAGGATTAGACATCAACTTTTCTAATAGATTATTCCGGAATCTATTATCAATGATAAAAAGTACGATCATGTTCGAATCTGAAAATAAGAATACTCAACAGAATATGAGATGGAGATCAAGCCTATCTGACGGGAGATCTCTAGATAAGATAACAAGAATACTCAACATGGTTTGAGATTGAGATCAAGTCTCTCTGATGGGAGATATCTAGATATGATAATAAGAATCTGCATATAAGACCAAGTCTATCTGATGGGATGGTCCATGAATCAATGGAACTATCTGAGTTCCTCACTAAGATAGATGACTGTACCACACAGTCCTAATTTTTGAGGATTGATACTGAAACTACAACTGTGGGTAGTAGTTACTTAAACGACATGCCCCAACCTACCACAGGTGGGGTCTAACCTGTAACCCCAGCTGGAAGGATGTCAATACCGTGCCACGGGTAATGACCTCTCTGGTCAAGCCTCTCTGACGAGATGACCCTCGCAGAAAGTCGGCCTGAGGCAATATAATAGTCAAACCTCTCTGACAGTGATAGCCTCTACTGATGGTGACTCCTGGATCCTGCGCTGGCTATGCAGTTCTGGAGTTCAGGGATTGCTCCTAGCGACTCGGCCTCTCTGACGGGAGAGCCGCTATCTCTTTCCTCACTCGGTACTAGCTTCTACTCCCAACTAAAAGACTCTGAACTAAATTCTTAATTGAACAAAACTGAACTGAATTTGATATTGATCATGTTTGTCAAAAGATCTGACCGAGTTACCCTGAGATTACTTAGTTTCGTATCTGATGGAACAGGTATCGAATCACGGTATCTGACTGACGATACAGCGCTGGAATAGATTACTCGAATCATTTCTGAGATTAGAATTGAATCACTTAAATACTATTAGATCTGAGCTGATTATAAGACTAAGGCTATATTACTAGAGATACAGAGATTACAGAGATAACTGAGATTACTGAACTTTCTTAAGTTCTGCACTTGTCTGAGGATATAGAGTTCTATAGTTCACAGAGTTCTGAGAATCATGGCTCGACTGAAATTGTCGACAAACTGACACGGGCTCTAGACAACAACTCTATTGTTGGGTATAAATACCCCCAGGACTCGATATCATAAAAGTAAAGAATAATCATTCTTGACTAGTCATCACCACAATAATTCATTCATTATCACAAGCATGAATTCATGATCACAAGTATTTGTTTATTATCACAATCATTAAAGTATCTCACAGTCATTAGGACATCACCTCAAGAATTTAAAGATCACAAATATATATTCATCATCACAATTGCTAAGGGGTCACTTTAAGCATCTCCGAATCATAATCATATAATAACGTAGGGGAAACATGCTACTAGATCATACTTCATTCAACAAGGTTTTACCTTAACTATTTCATACCTAAATCAGTCTTGACATATGTTTGTATATCACATGGCTTGGGGAAACTCCATACTATCATGTCATAACTTACTTGCTAACCACTTGGCATGTATTAAAAACTTAGCATATATCAAGAGAACATAATTGGGGAATTTACTACTATCACATCTCCACTTATTCACTAAGGTCCTTCAACAAACACTAGACATTAACAGGTTTTACACTTATGTGGGGATTTCCTACTACCATGGAATAATTTATTCACTTGGGCATTTTATCAAACACTAGGCATGCGTAAACTAACTCACAATTTGGGGTTTCATCTTCAACATGCTACAATGGCCCTTATGCTTAACCTAAGATCTTTATCAAACCTAGGGTGAGCATGCTTTGCTTATTCAACCATTTCTACACCCATTTGACATGAACACATCACATAGAATGCAACATAAGGAAGAGTCATCACAAATATCACTTGGATTCGACCTACTAGGGTTAAGGCTTATGAATATTGTAAACAAACATGAATCAAAACTCAACAACACATTGAAAATCAATTTCATCTCATACAAATTATTAACAACTCATAAACATAAAAATCTTTGAGTTTTGAAAAGGGTTCTTGAGCTTCTTGGATGAAAGGGACTCAAGTATCAACATCTACATACCTTAATCTTTGAAATTAAATGAATTCTAATGATTGAGACTCTATCCGCACTTGTAATAAATAATTCTCAAAGCCCACACTATGAGGAACTTGATTCTTGAAGAAATCTTGAGGAGTTATGGATGAATTTTTGGAAGATTAGGGTTATTGAGTTGAAACCTTAAATATTTCTCTTAAGAGAATTGGAAGAGTAAATGATGGAATTAGGGTTTGTATGGGGTTCCTCATATTTATAAAGACCTCTAAAATATGGGAAAATACCAAAATACCCTTGCAAAAACATCATTGAATTGCTGGAAAAAAATAGATGAGGACATTCGTGACTAGCCGTCAAGTTGGTGATAGGCCGTCACGAATTGTCGTCACGAAAGTGTGAACTTTTGAGTTTCTGGTTAAGGTTGACGACATTGGTGATAGGCCATCACGAGCATGATGGCTTCTCACAAAATGTCATCACCAGGGTCAGAAATTATCCGAGGTCTAACAACATTGCTGATAGGCCATCACGGGCGTGACGGCTTGTGACAATTGTCGTCACTAGTTTCCCAGCCAGACATGCTGGAGTAAAATGGGCATAACTCTTTGCTTCAATATCTGTTTTTGATGAAATTAGTATCATTGGAAAGATAATTTAAAGAGATTTCATTTGATATATAGTAGGTCCTCTAATTAGTTATATAAAAGGAGTTATGCTCAATTGAAATTGACATAAATTTTGACGCTCACTTAAACTTGAACGATAGGAAAGCTTTCAACTCGTCCTTGAGTTAGGGGACCTTTATGATCTTAATTCATGCTCAAATAAATTCCCACAAAATTCAAAGTATTTCATACTTGGGAAGATATTTCTAAAAAATTTAGACTTGAATTTTTCGCTTTACCAAATACGCTCTAAGGCTCAGAATGAAGAGGATTTTACGGGGCATTACATTATCTCCCCTTTGGGAACATTCGTCCTCTAATATCGCTTGATAGACTGAAAATACGGATCAACAGAACCTACTCAAGAAATGGAAACATTTCAAGGCATGCTTACGCAACTGGAATAACTGACATACTGAGTTCTCATACTGGGCATGATTCATATCTGGTGCATGTAATACTCGACTGATGATACTCATAGCTGAATTATATAACACACATGAATATATGATGCATGGACTCATAACTGGGTTGATATCAAGAATGCATGACAGATCATACACTGACAGGCTGAACTCATTTCTATTAAATGCGCATATCTAATCCATGAATGTCTTGCTAAGGTGACTTTCGAAAGCACGACTTGACAATGCAATAATGACTGGTGCTAACATCATAAAGAAAATTTGAACATGCATAGGGATGAATATAATGGAATGTGACATGATAATACTATGGGGTATCTCCCCCTTAGGACTCTATGTCCTTCTAAACACACTTTGTTGAAATACTGGGGCGGTGCGCGGGGCACCTACAGACTGGGTCATGATTGACCGATCAAGATCTGAAACTCAGCATAACTCATGTTATGTGCAAGCTCAAAATAGAAACAATAGATCTAACAATGCATATCATAAAGATGAAGGGTTCATAACATACCCGGGTTTATTTTAGGGAATCCTTCCCGATCAAGGCGAGCCTAAAATGCACGGAGTCTACCCCTTTGAGTCAACACCCTACATTCTCGCATTCTATGCCCTGGCTCACCACAATCAAAATACACATCACTACCGGCTCTACACACACCTTGGAGGCACCTGCCACACTCTCCACAATGCGGATGGGTACGAACACCACTAGTACTACTCTGGGATTTGGAGCTTGGCACTCCCTCAGATCTGACACCCCCAAACACAGGTGTGGGTACACTCGCTAAAGATGGAGCTGGAACTAAAAATCTCTGACCATACTGAGAACTACTACCACCTTGAGACCCTGACTGTGAGAAACTACGACTACCTGTCTTAGCTCTTTTACTCACTCTTTCTCTCTTCTTTATCTTATTTGCCTCAATCTATTGCGCATGAATCATCACTATAGCAAGGTCCATATCTCTATGAAGCATAGTAGATATACACTCTTTCAACACTAACCCGGATACACTAGTCACAAATTTACTCATACTCGCTCTAGGGTCATCTATCAAGTCAGGAGCATACTTAGCTAATTAATTAAACTTAAGAAAATACACATTCACGGTCATGGAACCTTGCCTTAGGTTCATAAACTATTCTACCTTATCCTGTCTTATCTCTAGTGGGAAAAACCTATCTAGAAAGGCACTCTGAAACTTTATCTAGGTCACAGGAGCTGCATTCCCCCCTCTACTCTTTTCCCATATCACTACCCAATCATGAGCAACATCCTTTGACGTATAAGATCTTAACTCAATACTCTCCTTATCAAAAACATGCATAATCTGGATGATCTTCTTCACCTTCTCTAGATAAAGTTTTGGTTCCCACCTACTACTGACCTAAATAATTATGGCAGGTTCATTTTCATGAAACTTCTGATTCTGACTGCGGTTGAGTCACCATCTTGCCGAGGTGAGGATGCAGCTTGACGGTTCCCCCGAACATTAGTCACATCTTGGGCTAGTGCCTGAAAAACTTCCAGAAACTCTGCATGTGACACACTTTCATTCTCAGGATCTTCTAGCTATGGGGGATGATCATCAACTCCACAGACAAAATCTCTGCAAGAAGGCATACTATGTAATTAGAAGAAACAAGTGGATTAGACTGAGAACCAACTTGAGCTCATGTTCACTCACACAAAATGATCACTTAAAGAAGGGAAACTACTCCTAAGAACATCCTGTAGCCTATTGTACATAAATGTGGTGCGCTACACACCCATACACAAGACTCTACTAGATGCAACTTTTCAGACTCCCTAGGACAATCTTGAACCATAGGCTCTGATACCAAGTTTGTAACGCCCCGAGATCCCATCCTGAGACATCACATGGTGCTTATGACCCCAAAGGAAAACAAGCTAACCCATTACTGATATCTGTACCTATACACTGCATAATATCTAAAATAAATGTGGAAACTAGCCATAAGGTTCAACACATCTATGAATACTGACAATACAGAAAAACAGAATACTAATACATCCATCTGAAAAGCCACTAAACTAATTGAACTGCAGAGTTTAAGGGACAGGTCACCAACTAACACCCTCAATTGAAAACAAACAAAGTCTGAAGCAATAATAATAAACTAAGATTCATCCTCTAACGAAAAAGATTCACTGCTACTGCTGCTGACTGGGACTAAACTGTTGTGGATACTCTAGATTTTGTGCCTCTGAACCTATGGTGTCAAATAAAATACCATAGCACAAATGGGTCAGTACAGAAATATATCGAGTATGTAGATGAGGTAGGCTAATGAAAGAGTTCATGCATGTACAATATCTAAACTGAATAATCATGAAGATGCCGCATGAGAACACATATATGAATGCACAGACCATGAACACAATCATCGCAACTCTAGATACTAAAACTCGGATACCACTTTACTGCAGACTAAACTCACTACTGACACTGAGATACTGAATCACTGACTCATCTGATATTGATAATTGAGAGTCTGGACGTACTTACATCAAGGAATAAATTCTGAGCTTACTGCTTTCAATTGATAAGATTAGAGATCTACTTTTCTAACAGATTATTCCAGAAGCAATTATCAATGATAAAAAGTATGATCATGTCTGAATCTGACAACAAGAATACTCAACAGAATCTGAGATGGAGATCAAGCCTATCTAATGGGAGATCACTAGATATGATAATAAAAATACTCAACATGGTCCGAGATTGAGATCAAGCCTCTCTGATGGGAGATCTCTAGATATGATAATAAGAATCTGTATATGAGACCAAGCCTATCTGATGGGATGGTCTATGAATCAATGGAACTATCTGAGTTCCTCACTGATATAGATGATTGTACCGCATAGTCTTGATTTCTAAGGATTGATACTGAAACTGCAACTGTGGGAAGTAGTTAGTTAAACGACATGCCCTAACCTACCACAGGTAGGGTCCAACCTGTAACCCCAGCTGGAAGGGTGTCAATACTATGCCACGGGTAAAGACCTCTCTGGTCAAGCCTCTATGATGGGAAGACCCTCATAGGAAGTCGGCCTGAAGCAATATAATAGTCAAACCTCTCTATGGTGACAGCCTCTACTGATGGGGACTCCTGCATCCTACGCTGGCTATGCAGTTCTGGAGTTCAGGGATTGCTCCTAATGACTCGGCCTTTCTGACGGGAGAGTCTCCATCCCTTCCCTCACTCGGTGCTAGCTTCTACTCCCAACTAAAAGACTCTAAACTGAATTCTCAACTGAACACAACTGAACTAAATCAGATACTGATCATGTTTCTCAAAAAATCTGACTGAGTTATGCTGAGATTACATAGTTCTGGATCTGATGGAAAAGGTATCGAATCATGGTATCTGACTGACGATATAGAGCTGGAATAGATTACTCAAATCACTTCTGAGATTAGAAAGGAATCACTTGAATACTATTAGATCTTAGCTGATTACAGGACTGAGGCTAGATTACTAGTGATACATAGATTACAGAGATAACTGAGATTACTGATCTTTCTTAAGTTCTGCACTTGTCTGAGGATATAGAGTTCTGTAGTTCACTAAGTTCTGAGAATCATGGATCGATTGAAATTATCGACAAACTAGCACGAGCTCTAGACAACAACTCTATTGTCGGGAATAAATACCCCCAGGACTCGATAACATAAAAGTAAAGCTTAATCATTCTTGACTAGCCATCACCATAATCATTCATTTATCATCACAAGAATTCATTAAAGCATCTCATTGTCATTAAGACATTACCTCAAGCATTTAAGGATGACAAACATCTATTCATCATCATAATCTCAAAGGGGTTACTTTAAGCATCTCTGAATTACAGTCAATTAATAACGTAGGGAAAACATGCTACTAGATCGAACTTCATTCAACAAGGTTTTACCTCAACTATTTCATACCTAAATTAGTCTGGACATGTGTTTGGACATCACATGGATTGGGGAAACTTCATACTATCATGTCATAACTTACTTTCGAACCACTTGGCATATATTAAAAACTTAGCATATATCAAGAGCACATAATTGGGAAATTTACTACTATCACATCTCCAGTTATTCACTAAGGTCCTTCAACAAAGACTAGACATACACAGGTTCACACTTATTTGGGGATTTCCTAATACCATGGAATAATTCATTCACTTGGGCATTTTATCAAACACTAGGCATGCATAAACTAACTCACAATTTGGGGTTTCATCTTAAACATGCTACAATGGCCCTTATGCTTCACCTAAGCTCTTTATCAAACCTAAGGAGAACATGATTTGCTTATTCAACCATTTCTACACCTATTTGACATGAACACATCATATAGAAAGAAACATAAGGAAGATTTATCACAAATATCACATGGATTCCACCTACTAGGGTTAAGGCTCATGAATCTTTTAAACAAACATGAATCAAAACTCAACAACACATTGAACGTCAATTTCAACTCATATGAATCATTAACAACTCATAAACATAAAAATCTTTGAGTTTTGAAAAGGGTTCTTGAGCTTCTTAGATGAAAGGGACCCAAGAATCAACATCTACATACCTTAATCTTTGAAATTGAATGAATTTTAATGCTTGAGACTCTATCCGCACTTGTAATAAATAATTCTAGGAGCCCACACTATGAGGAACTTGATTCTTGAAGAAATATTGAAGAGTTATGAATGAATTTTTGGAAGATTAGTGCTCTTGAGTTGAAACCATAGATATTTTCTCTTAAGAGAATTGGAAGAGTAAATGATGAAATTAGGGTTTAGATGGGCTTCCTCCTATTTATAGAGACCTCCAAAAAATGGGAAAAGACCAAAATACCCTTGTAAAAATGTTCTTGAATTGCTGGAAAAAAATAGCTGACGTCATCTGTGACAAGCCGTTAAGTTGGTGATAGGCTATCATGAATTATCGTCATAAAAGGGTAAAATTTTGATTTTCTGGTTAAGGTTGATGACATTGGTGATAGGCCGTCCCGGGCGTGATGGCTTGTCAAAAAATGTCATCACAAGGGTCAGAAATCTTCCCAGGTCTGACGATATTGGTGATAGGACGTCACGGGCGTGACGGCTTGTCACAATTGTCGTCACCAGTTTCCCAGCCAGACATGCTGGAGTAAAATTTACATAACTCTTTGCTCCGATATCTGTTTTTGACGAAATTGGTATAGTTGGAAAGATAATTTAAAGATATTTCATTTGATATATAGTAGGTCCTATAATTATATATATAAAAGGATTTATGGTCGATTAAAGTTGATCTAAATTTTGATGCTCACTAAAACTTGAATAATAGGAAAGCTTTCAACCCGTCGTTGAGTTAGGGGAACTCTATGATATTAATTCATGATGAAATATATTTCCACATGATTCAAAGTATTTCATACTTGGGAAGATATTTATGAAAAATTTATACTCGGATTTTTTGCTTTACCAAATACGCTCTACGGCTCAGACTGGAAGAGGATTTTGCGGGGCATTACAACATTAATAGCAAAGAATCTAGACTAATAATCAAAACCCACACATATTTTCACCATATTCAAACTTTACCCCAAGATAAAAACGTAGTTATGCATGAATGTAAAACAAGAAGCAGATTACACATATGTGCATTCAATTCTTCCTTTGAAATTAAAATAGAGCAAACCCAACAATCTTTAATTAAATTCTCCTTTGGAGTTTTCGCATACAATTGTCTCTCCTCATTTTCAAAAACTAAAAATTCGAATCAATATATATGTTCAAGATGATGAAAATTAGCTAAAACCCCTATTTGAGCTCCAATTCTACATTTGCCAATTATTTCAAAAATGCCACCTTGCTCTTGGTCTCTTTAAGAAAATTACAATTTGTCCTTGAACTTGTTCTGCCATATCGTGATTGTCATCTCTTAAATGCGATCGCGGTACCAAAATAACAATGATCATCTCATGATCTCCATTGGTTGACATGACTATATATCGTGATCGCGACCCTCAAGCCGTGATCGCGGTAATTGAGGGTCAATTTTTGAGCCTAAATTTTAGCTTTTGTTATTTTTGCTCACATTTCTTCTCTTTAACCTATTTCTCAACTCATTTTTATCAAGTTTTCTAAATCATCTTACTATTTAAACTTATACTACACAAATGAGCATTAAGCAAGAAATTTAAAACAAAGTAATGAAAAAGAATGATAATTTAGGCTTAAAAGGTGCTAGAAAATTGGCAAATTTACTACTCATCAACACTAAAACTTAAACTATTGCTTGTCCTCAAGCAACCAAGAACAATTAAATGAGATAGGATATTCAACTCAAACCACCCAAAAGAAAGCTATACTAAAGGAATAAACTAATAAAGTTATACAAAGATTTTCCAAACATGTCATGGTAACAAGTAAATCAATTTTTTTTTTTAAATAAGTTCATATTTATAAAGCAAGGATACAACTTTCTATCAAATGAACCTTTTAAATAAATAAAGCACCTTAAGAGGAGACATTAAATATTCAAATATTGTCTCAATCCTTACAATGTAATTTACCTCACTCATTTACCCAAACCGGCATTAAAACTTCACCCACTACCCAAAAATATCGATGTTGCTTACATCAAAGAGATAGATCCACAAATATAAGATATTTAAATTTATAAAGGAGCTCAAATAATCAAAGAATTCACACTCACTCTCGCAAGGAGATTTAAGTACAATGAGTAGAACCATAGGCTTGCTCTTTGTATTTTTTTACACTAATATGGACTTACTTAGTTTGGAATCACCAAGGTCTTACGGGTCAAGATGAATGTTTAAGGTGCGGAAAGGAATATATATGAATGAAGTGACTAAAAGACCTCCTTCAATGCAATCGCTCAACCCTTTCTACCCCTAAAATTTGCAGACTATCCACCTTATTCTTCATCAAATCATTTCCCATATTTGCCTAACTTTTTATTAGCATTTACCAAATAATTCAAAGCCATCAATTTCATTCTACATTTGTTTGACTTTTTCAAGAGACTTTCTAACTGTAAGACCTTCTTATCCCCTCATTCATCTAATTTCTCATTAAGTTCTATGGTCTAGGTTATTCAACTTTATCATCAAGCACATCTCTTATCTTTTAAGCACATAAGTTGACAACCTTATATACACCTTTATTGTATCATCTTAGTACTTCACATTCATCTCCACAAACTTGGACTTTGAACCACCCTTACATTATTCTCCTAATTACACAGACTCCCCAAACTTAGGCTTTCACCAATATTTCATTATTTAGAATCATATGATCTATCAAAGGAAGCTAAGTGCCAAAAGAAAGTTTTTAAAAAGGGTTTAGGTGTTTTGTCAAGGTTTTCATTACAAAAAAATGAAAGATAGGCAAAAAGGATCAAACGGGTTAACTAGAGAACAATATTAAAGTGGGAATTTGTCTATGTAATGGGTCAAAAATGGCCTTGGGTCATCCTCCAAACCAAGCTCGTCTAGGATTTCGGTTTGAAAACACTCGGGGAAAGTTCTAGACTACACATATGTACAATAATTTCACCACACATGGCATCATAATTATAGAGAAAAAATTTAATCTCCCAAAGAATTTGAGCAATTTGAGCTTAATAGGTTACTTCGAGTCAAGGGTTGTTCCTGTAAAGAGAGAAAAAAATAAATTTAATGGTCTCAATCAATAGAAAACTCAAAAATATCCTTGATCTTATTCAAAAAGAAAATTATACTTTGGGTTTTTCTCAAAATCATTTAATTTCTTGTCAATGGCATTTTTAAAGTATTTTCGAACTTTTTCCTCTTCCTAAACAATTAAAGAAAAACATAGGTGAACGCAAGGATATGTAATGTAATACCCATACTCCTAACTAGCTTGAAATCATTCCATGTATGTTAGAAACTTACTTTGAAAGATGAATCCACTTTTATATATGTGAAATTTTTAAGATTTTCACTTTTTGTCATATGAGAAATTGAATAAGATTTCCATCGATACCCATTTCGTCAAAATTTGGTATCAGGGTAGAAAATTATGGCCAAAATACAAAAAGCTGTCAAAATTGCCCAGGTACGATAGTGAGAGGCCACGGACCATCGAGCTAGCGACAGACCATTGCCCAAGCTGTCGCAGCAGAGGCAGTGAGACCACCTTCTACCTAAAGGCAATGACTCAGGCTGACGGACCGTCAAGATAGTGATGGAACATCGCCAAAGCCATTGCAACAGAGGCAGAGAACCCCTATTTTGCACAGGTACAATGGTCAGGACCGTCGACCCAGCGACAGACCGTCGCATCCACCGTCACATAGTTCATTCGGTTATTTTAAAGTCATTTTTAAAAGGGTATTTGGGTCTTTTCCCACCGGTTTTAACCCCTAATAATATCATATCAAGTCTCTTAAGTTCATTATCCATCTCTAAAGATATCAAAGATTAGGGTTTTCTCTTAAAGATAATCCTCAAGAACAAGATCCAAATCCATCTTCAAGAAACTAAGAGATTCAAGTTCTTCAAGTCGAAGGACTTCAAGGAACTCACAACCTAGGTATGCCATGTGTTAATTCTTGGGTACCTTTCACCCATGTAGCTCAAGAATCTCCTTTTAAAATCCAAGATTTGTGTATGTATGAATGTTCGTGATTTAAACTGAATTAAAATTCATGTTCATGATGTTGTGGGGTTTTGATTCGTGTATGAAATTACATATTCCAATGATTGACCCTAGGATGTGGTGATTTTCATAATAATCATGATAAACCCTAAAATTTACATGTTGATTGATGTATCCATGATTATTAGATGTGTTGATGATTGTATAACCAAAGCATGCTCCACATGTGTTTGATTAAATGTCTATGTGAAGGAAAAGTGTCATACTAGTATGAAAATATGAAATCCCCCATTTTTGAACAAGATTATGCATGCCAAATGTTTGATGAAATGTCTTAGTAAGTGAATTATGGATACATTTGTAACCCTTGTGGTTCTTTCGAACTTTTGCTTTATGAAATTTCCAACTTATTGTATTATGGATTATGATGTTGGTCATGTATTCAAGAAAGTCATGCTTTGTCAGTTTCATGCTATTGAGTCCTAGGAGTACTTGTACCCAACAATTTAGCTGTGTGACTAGAGCTAGTGTCATGTTTTCAAGATACTCTCAATCGATCCATGTTCATAGAAATCCAGTCTGTTATGTGACTCAGAAAAACTCAGTGATCTCATTAGTATTCCATCAGTCAACGAAACTCAGTTAATTTAGTTTAGGAATTTACACCGAGTGAACCCAAGGATGGGAACACACACTGTCAGATGAGGGTGTGATTCTTAGAAGTCATCCTTGCATTATAGAACTATGTAGCCAACATAGGTAGAGACATCAACACTATCAAATGAGGGTTGATGAGTTGGATAAGCACTATCAGATAAGGGCCCCACCATTAACTTTTGAGGACACTGTCAGATGAGGGTTACCGATAGCTTGTCCTTACCAGTGGCACTGTATTGACACCTTTCCAATTGGGGTTACAGATTGGACCCCACCTCAGCTATATTATTTTATTTAGGTCATGTCGGTTAGATGACTACTTCCCACAGTTTCAGTTACTGATCAGGATTATCAGATATAGTTATTTAACCTCAGTAAAAGAACTCAGATCGTTCTTCAGATTTTAGGACTGTCAGATACAGTCAACTCAAGACAATACAAAACTCATCTAGTTCCATAAAAACCTAGACGGTCAGATACAGTTACTCAGTATTAGGTATTTCAGTTATTCATTTATCAGTATCTCATGTTATCAGTACCTAGACTCAGTAATCATGTTATCACGAACTTAGTTATAGTTGCTATTTTTTCATGTATGTATTCTCACATTCATGTTATCCAGTCAATTAGTATAGTTCATGCATGTGAAACCTTTGCATTAATCCTACCTCACATGCATACCAGTACATTCAAATATACTGACGTATTTACACTATGGTGTTTTATACCAAAGGTTTAGAAGCACGATCTCCAGAGCATCAGTAGCGCTCAAGTCTCAGTAGTCTGAGTTAGTAGTAAGTCCTCATTCTTCGAGGACATGAAAATTACTTTATTATATCATTAATTAATTTATTTCAGTAGTTGGAGTTAGTTGGGGACATATCCTATCAACTTCTTATTCAAACAGTTCAGTCAGTTAGAGGCTTTTCAGACTTGCATGTTCAGACAGTTATTTCAGTTGTTTTAGGTATTTCATACCCCCTCCAGATGTTATGTTTTATCTTTTATGGTACAGTTTTGAACCTTATGGATTTTCATCATTTATTTCCATATTTATATAGTATATTATGCAGTGTTCCGCTACAGATATCAGTCATGGGTTAGCTTGTGGTCCTTCGGTGTCATGAGCACCGTGTAGCATTTGGGGTACCAAATTTTGGTCGTTATAAAATTGGTATCAGAGCCTAAGGTTCAATAGTATCCTAGGAAGTCTGAAAGTCGCATCTAGTAGAGTCTTGTACATGGGTGTATTGTGCGCCATATTTATGTGTAGGAGGCTATAAGATGTTTTAGGAATATTTTTCCTTCTTTTATTATTCATGTCATGCCAGTGAGCATAATCTCAAGTAAATCTCTCAGTCTAATCTGTTTCTCCCTTTCTTTGACAGAACATGCCTCCTAAAAAAAGAAATAAGAATCAGCCAGCCCATCAGCCCGAAGATCCTTTGGGCGAACATATCTCTTATGCAGAGTTTAGAGTTACATTCATTACTCTTTCTCAGTTAGTCGCAGCTTAGAATGAATGACCAGCTATTTTTTCGGCCAACCCAGTGGCTAATTCAGCTGCAGCCAGGATTTGGGACTTCACCCGAATGAATCCTCCATTCTTTCTTGGGTCTAAGTCAGATAAGGACCCTCAAGAATTTATCGATTAGGTTTATAAAGTTACATACATCATGTGGGTTACTTCTAGTGAGAGTGCTGAGATAGCTACATATTAGTTATAGGATGTTTCTCACACTTGGCATAAACAGTGGAAGTCAGAAAGGCCAGATGGTACAGGGCCTATTGAGTGGGAGGAGTTTGTCACTGCATTCTTAGATATGTTCTTTTCACTAGAGCTGAGAGAAGCTAAGGTGTTGGAACTTATCAACCTCAGGCAGGGAAAAATGATGGTGAAAGAGTATTCTCTTAAGTTTACTCAATTATCTAGATATGTTCTTTATGTGGTTACAGATAGCAGGGCCAAGATGAGAAAGTTTGTTTCTGGGGTGAATTATAGTATAGTCAATGAGTGTAGGTCCGTAATGTTGAATAGTGACATAAACATTGCCAGGCTTATGACTCATGCTCAATAGATAGAAAATCAAAAGATTAAGATAAGGGAGAATCAGAATAAGAGAGCAAGGATAGGTAGTTTCAACTTTGCTCAGCCCAAATAAGAATGAGAAAAACCGTTCTCAATTTTGTGCTAAGTTAGTAATTCCATCTCCTTCTTCATCTAGTGTTCCAGCTCCTAACTTCATGGATGGTAATAGAGATAGAGCGCCAGGCTCTAAGTCTTAGGGAAGTGTCAGCAATGCCCGAACTAATCCCCTTTCTCAAACTTATGGTAAGAACTACAAGGATGATTGCAGAGCTGGTAGCGATGTCTGTTTTTGATGTGGAAAGCCAAACCACAGAGTTAGATATTGTCCCCCGTCAGGTTATCAGGGTCAACAGAACCATTCCCCAGCTCAGTTCCATCATTAAAATCAGTAGGGTGCCACTTCCAGTGCTACTAGTGGGCAACGCCTAAATCAAATTTATGCTCTCCAGTCCCAAAAAGATCAGGAAAATTCTCCTGATGTGGTTACTATTACGTTACAGATCTTTCATGTGCATGTTTACGCTTTGCTAGATCCAGGAGCTTCTTTGTCTTTTGTTACTCCCTATATAGTAGTTAATTTCGGAGTCAGTCATAAAATTCTAGCAGAGCCCTTCTCTATCTCTAACCAAGTGGGTAAAACTATCATAGCCCGACGGGTATATAAGAACTGCCCGATTATGATATTTCAGAACGTTATCTCAGTAGATTTAATCAAATTAGAGATGACTGATTTTGATGTCATTCTGGGCATAGATTGTCTTCATTCCAGCTATGCCATAGTCCACTGTAGAAACTGAATAGTACAGTTCTTATTTCCGAATGAACCTGTCCTAGAATGGTGGGGTAGTACTTTAGCTTTCAGAGGTCAGCTTGTTTCCTACCTTTGGGTATGAAAAATGATATCTAAAGGATGATTCTATCATCTTCTTTGAGTTAAGGACACTAGTTCTAAAACTCCCAGTCTTGAATCAGTCCCAGTAGTAAATAAATATTCATATGTCTTTCCCAACGATCTTCTAGGAATTTCTCCCGAAAGGGAAATAGACTTCGTCATTAATCTTCTTCAAGATACTCAGCCTATATTTATTCCACCATACATAATGGCACCAGAAGAACTCAGAGAATTGGAAGAGCAGTTAAAGGATCTCTTAAATAAGGGATTCATCAGACCCAGCGTGTCCCCTAGGGGCGCACTAGTCTTATTCGTGCACAAGAAAGATGGTTCTCTCAGAATGTGCATTGATTACCTTCAGCTCAATAAAGTCACGGTCAAGAACAAGTATCCTCTTCCCAGAATTGATGACTTGTTTGACAAACTTCAGGGTGCCATCTATTTTTCTAAGATAGACCTAAGATCAGGCTATCATCAGCTCAGAGTCAGAGAATGTGACATTCCAAAAATAGCCTTTCGTACTCAGTATGGTCACTTCAAATTCTTAGTTATGTCCTTTGGTCTTACCAATAACCCAGCATCTTTCATGGACTTGATGATAAGTGTGTTCAAGCAGTACTTAGACATGTTCGCCATAGTCTTCATAGATGACATCCTTGTTTATCGACAATTAGTGTGATCATGCAGACCATCTCAGAATAGTATTGCAGACTCTCAGAAATCATCAATTGTTCGCCAAATTCAGTAAGTGTAAATTTTGGCTAAGGTCAGTAGCATTCCTTGGTCATATAATTTTTGGTGATGGCATTAGGGTTGATTCTCAAAAGACCGAAGTGGAAAAAAACTGGCCTAGACCTATCTCTCCATCATTTATCAAGAGTTTCTTGGGTTTTACATGCTATTACAGACACTTTGTTGAGGGATTTTCTTCTATTGCATCCCCTATGTCCAGATTGACTCAGAAGAAAGTCAAGTTTCAGTGGTCAGATCCTTGCGAGAAGAGTTTTCAAGAGTTGAAGACTCGACTCACCTCAGCTCTAGTTTTGGCTCTTCCAGAGGGTTAAGATGGGTTCGTAGTGTATTGTGATGCATCCAAAGTAGGTTTGGGTTGTGTCCTCATGAAGTATGGTAAGGTCATTGACTATGCCTCTGGATAGCTTAAACCCCATGAGAAGAATTATCCTACTCATGATCTCGAGTTAGAAGCCTTAGTTTTTCCCTTAAAAATTTATAGGCATTATCTATATGGAGTTCATATAGATGTGTTCACAGATCATAAGAGCCTTCAGTATGTCTTTTCTCAGAAAGATATCAATCTTTGTCAGAGAAGGTGGTTAGAGGTCTTGAAATATTTTGATATGAGTGTCGTTTATCATCCAGGAAAGGACAACGTCGTGGATGAAACTCTTAGTAGACTGTCTATGGGTAGTATTTCTTATGTTGAGGACAGTAAAAAGAAGTTAGCTAAGGAAATCCATCAGCTTACTAGAATAGGCATTCGCTTAGTCGATTCAGCGGAGGGTGACATATGGGTTCAAAGTAGTTCATAATCATCTCTAGTTTTCGAGGTGAAATAAAAAAAGATAGAGATCCCAGCCTTTTCAAGTTAAAAGAGTCAGTCAAGGATCAGAAAGTAGAGGTTTTATCCTAAGAGGGAGATGGTGTATTGCGTTGTCAGGGTCATCTATGTGTTCCAGGTGTAGATAACTTAAGGCAGCAAATTCTTGCAGAAGTTCATGGTACGCGCTACTCTATTCATCTAGGTGCTACAAAGATGTACCGCGACTTGAGGGAGAACTATTGGAGGAGTGGGATGAAGAGAGATGTTGTAGAGGTTATGGCTAAGTGTTCTACATGTCAGAAAGTTAAGATAGAGCATCAGAAGCCTAGTGGGTCCATGTAGGAGTTCAGTATTCCTACTTGGATGTGGGAATAAGTGAACATGGACTTTGCGATAGGTTTGCCTCGTACCCTTCATCAAGATGATTCATTTTGGGTCATTGTAGATAGCATGACCAAATTAGCTTATTTTCTTCTAGTCCATACCTCTTATTCAGCCGAGGATTGCGCCAAACTCTACACTAGAGAGTTGGTTAGATGCACAGTGTTCCGTTATCTATTATCTCAGACAAAGGTACCCATTTCACCTCTCATTTCTGGAAAGTATTCCAAAAGGGTCTTGGTACCCAAGTTCATCTTAGTACAACCTTTCATCCTCAGAAAGATAGTCAAGTAGAATGGACCATTAAGACTTTAGAAGATATACTAAGTGCCTGTACAATCAATTTCAAGGTTAGTTGGGATGAACACTTGCCTTTGATTTAGTTTACATACAACAAAAGCTATCATTCCAGTATTCAGATGGCTCCATTCGAAGCGCTCTATGGTAGGAGATGCAGATCTCCAAACGGTTGGTTCAAAGTTAGTGAGGCCTCAGTCATAGGGACTAACATAGTATTTGATGCCTTATAGAATGTCCAGTTGATTAGAGAAAGAATTTGGGTTGCTCAGAGCCAACAAAAGTCTTATGCAGATGTGTGTAGAATGGATCTTGAGTTTGAGATTGGTAATTATATCTATCAAAAGATCTATCGCATGAAGGGAGTGAAGAGATTCAGTAAGAAGGGAAAGCTCATTCCCCGATATGTCGGTCCCTTCAAAATTCTCAGTTGTTTTGGCAAGGTAGCTTATGAGCTCAAATTGCCTTCAGATCTAGCCTCAATTTATCAAGTTTTCCATGTCTCTTTACTCAAGAAGTGCATAGATGACCCAACAGTTAATTGATGTATCCATGATTATTAGAAGTTTTAATGATTGTATAACCAAAGCATCCCCATGTGTTTGATTAAATGCCTACGTGAAGGAAAAGTGTCATACTAATATCCTAATATGAAATCCCCATTTATGTACAAGTTTATGCATGCCAAATGTTTGATGAAATGTATTAGTCAGTGAATTATGGATACATGTGTAACCCTTGTGGTGCTTTAGAACTTCTACTTCATGAAATCTCCAACTTATTGTATTATGGATTGTGATATTGGTCATGTATTCAAGAAAGTCATGCTTTGTCAGTTTCATGCTATCGAGTCCTGGGGGTACTAGTACCCGATAATTTATCTATGTACCTAGGGCCAGTGTCATGTTTTCAAGATACTCTCAATTGAGCCTTGTACATAGAAATTTAGTCAGTCATGTGACTCAGGAAAACTCAGTAATCTTAGTAGTATTTTGTCAGTCAACGAAACTCAGTTTAGTCCAGTTCAGTTAATCATGTTCAGATTCTATTCAGATGGGAGTAGGAATTTGCACCGAGTGAACCCAAGGATGGGAACACACACTGTCAGATGAGGTTGTGATTCTTAAAATTCAGCCTTGCATTCATGAACTATGTATCCAGCATAGGTTGAGACTTCAATACGATCAGATGTGGTTTGATGAGGTGGATAAGCACTATCTTATGAGGGGCCCACCATTCTCTTTTGGGGACACTATAAGATTAGGGTTACCCACAGCTTATCCTTACTAGTGGCATGGTATTGGCACCCTTCCAATTAGGGTTATAGATCGGACCCCACCTCAGTTATATTGCTTTATTTGGGGCATGTCGGTTAGATTACTACTTCCCACAGTTTCAATTACAGATCAGGACTTTCAGATACAGTCATTTAGCCTCAGTAAAACAACTCAGAAAGTTCTTCAGATTTCAGAACTGTCAGATACGGTCAACTCAGGACAGTACAAAACTCAGCTAGTTCCATCAAAACCTAGACGTCAAATACAGTCACTCAGTATTAGTTATTTCAGTTATACAGTTATCAGTATCTCATGTTACCAGTACTCAGACTCAGTAATCATGTTATCATGAACATAGTTACAGTTACTATGTATTCATGCATGTATTCTCATGTTCATGTTATTCAGTCAGTTAGTATAGTTCGTGCATGTGAACCCTTTGCATTCAGCCTACCTCACATGCATACCAGTACATTCAAACGTACTGATGCATTTGTGATATGGTGTTTTATACCATAGGTTAACAAGCATGAGCTCCTGATCATCAGTAGTATTCTAGTCTCGGCAATCAGAGTTAGCAGTGAGTCCTCATCCTTCAAGGACATGACCATTACTTTATTATCTCATTAATTAATTTATTTCAGTAGTTGGAGTTAGTTGGGGACATGTCCCATCAACTCCTTGTTCAGACAGTTTAGTCAGTTAAAGGCTTTTCAGACTAGCATGTTCAGACAATTATTTTAGTTGTTTTAGGTATTTCATACCCCCTCCAAATGTTATGTTTTATCATTTATGTTATAGTTTTGAACCTTATGTCCTTTCAGCCTTGATTTCCACATTTATACAGTATATTATGTAGTGTTCCGGTACAGATATCAGTCATGGGTTAGCTTGTGGTCCTTTGGGGTCATGAGCACCATTTTGTGTTCTGGGTACCAGATTCGGGGCGTTACATGTTATCATTAAACTTTATGGAATTCTTTCCTCACAACTTCACATATTACCCATTTAACTCATCAAAAGCTCATGGTACCAATAGAAACACAAAATATCCTTTAATACACTTAAGAATGGAGTCACCCAATCTATCATAGTTCAAGACAAGCAATCAAGTCTTTTCATGTTACTCAAACTTAAACCGCAGATTATATCAAAAGAACATTTATCAATCAAATGATGGACGCAAAATTCATGAACTATTTCAACCAATGACCACCGGTTATCCCACATTTTAGAACAATTGGACTCAAAGATATACTCCAAAAATGATCACATAATGCCCCAAGAATATTTATATTAACCTCTACAAGCATATAAGGACTCTTATCAATTTTTTTACAAACATGTGGTGTGCATGAAAGGTAAGAGCTTCAAAAATAGAATAACTACACATGTGAACAGGATCAATGCACTAGTTAATCACTAAACACATCATTTGTAATCATACTAACCTAATTAACTCACCCACTACTCAATTAAGCCAACTAACTACAAGTGGGTGTTTCATAGAACGCATAGTGTGCATTATAGTATAGAAGCACGAATTTTGCAATTGAGCATTTGAAACAAGGTACAAATTCAAAATCTTTTGTCCCAACAACCATATTCAGCCAAATTAATCTCAAATAAATTAACTTTAAACCAAGAGAAATCATTGAATATGATCACTATTCATACTTTCAAGAAAATTTATCTAAGGATCATACCTTGTGATCTTGTTTAAGATAGAAAAATGATTAAAAAAAAGTCCAACATACTTACCTGGGGTTTTATTCTTGAGATACCCTTTCCAATTTATGCTATCACCCGCAAACACTTAAAAACAATCTAAAAATTGAATTAAAAACTTTAGAAAACATCAATAAAAATACCTTGGGCTTCCTTCCAAGAAGTGCCTTAGTTAAAGTTGCGGTACAACATCTTTTGACTATCGTTTATCTCACCACATTGAAGACTTGAACCATTCACCCAATTTCACATTAAACTTCCAAGTTGGCTCTTTGGGTATTGGTGAGAACATCAATAAGCCACTAGTAAAACATCAAATTTTGCACTTATTGTCTTTCAAGTGAAGGATGTCATTTTACCCTTTCGGAATGGCAAACTCCAAAATATAAGGATTTTGTACTTAATTTCAAAAGTTCATCATTTGATCGGGTGGTTCGACTTTTATCACATCCACCAAGCAGAATATTGAAAAGTGATTAGAAGGAGGCCGTCTTACCAATTCCAGATTCGTATTCTTCTTGAAATTATTACCTCGAAATGAACTAGAGTCTTCACAAAGGATTTTCATTGCTTTTCTGTTCAACTCTAGTACCATTTCTTCAATTCTGACATTCTTCATTATTTTTGGTTTGGTTGGTTGTAAAATCACCAAGAGTTCTTCAACATCAAACTTATTTTGAAAATTGGGTATATCTATTGCATTTTAAAGATCAGTCTCCTCACCCACTTCTTCTTCCTTTTCACTTTCCTTTCAAAATTACGCCATGGATTGAGGCAAGAGATTCATATTATCCCTATTTGTAGTCACCTAATCCAAGATAGTTAGAAGCATTGATTCAACACCATTGTATCCGACACGTTGCTCTTTATTTAACATATCATTAGCCCTATCAAACTTATAAGAAGAACTAACATTTTTATTGGCATAACTAGAGGAAGGGTATTTGGACAATCACTCTGATATCCATCTCGACCATCACATAAATAACAATTATACTCCCAATAGAATTGAGATGGTCCACACACCTCTTTTCGAGGATCATATTTACAAATCTTCCAAAAGTGGTGTCCATCATAATATGGACATGGATCATGAAGATAAGATTTGCAACCACTAAACTCATATTCATTCCAAGATGCAATAGTGACAAGTAGATAAAAAAAATCTATCCAACACAAGAAACAAAAGAAAATCACAAACACATATTCACAAGCTTGAATCAAAACAAGTAAGCTAAAATTCCGAACTAACTCAATACGCCAAATTTTTCACCGTCAACAACACCATTTTTGATAACAGTCAAGTTACATGTCAAATAAAGTGCAAGGCGTTCATTGTCAACATAAACCCAATAATAGTTTGGGTCGTATCCTTAAAGAATAATATAAGTGGAAAATGAGTAAGTTCGAAATAAAAGAAATTTCCTAAATTCAAACCTAAGATACAAGTATTTAGGGGCTTTTGAATCAAACTTATTTAATTAAAAGAAATATATAACACTAAATTGAGAGAAAACCATGCATAGATAAAACCAAATGAGAAGATTCTTGGGATTATGTTTTCCAAGGGGAAAATAATACATGTGTTCACAATGATCAAATGCAAATTCAAGTTAATGACTATATAGGTAGGCTAGGTTTGGGGTTTTGATGCAATTTTTTCAACAAAGCACCAAAATATCACCCTTGGACCCTTTTGGATACATCATCGGTGTGGCAAAAAAATCCACCCAAAGCCTCAATGGGGCATCCCAATTTCTAGGATAATGCCTAGGACATAACAAAAATCACAATCTAACCTTATTTCTAAGATAATTCAAAGGAATAAGATAACATCTAGTTATTATTCACTAATACCTTGTCAATCATATCCTTATTTCAAGGAAAATACAGGATCCAAAAGCATACCCGCATCCCTCTTTGATGAAAGATGTGATATTTTGGGAATTTGGGGTTTCCACCCACAAATTTCCACTCCACAAGCAAGTATTAGTGAAATTCAACATCATTAACAAAGAATCAACACTAATAATAAAAACCCACACATATTTGCACCCTATTACAACAATACCCCAAGATAAAAATTTAGCTATTCATGGATTTAAAGAGAAAAAGAAGATTACACATATTTTCATTCAATTCTTCCATTGATATTTAAATAGAGTAAAGTCGAGCTTCACTTTCAATCTTTAAAAAAATTCTCCTTTGAGATTTCTCATAGAATTGCCTCTTCTTAATGTCAAAAACTAAAAATGAGAATCAATATACATGTTCAAGATGATGAAAATAAGCTAAAAACCCATATTTAAGTTGTAATTCTACAATTTCCAATTATTACAAAAATGCCACCTTACTCTTGGTCTCTTTAAGCAAATTATAAGTTTTCCCTTGAACTTGTTCCGCCATATCACAATTGCCATCTCTGAACTAAGATTAGGATATAGAAATAGAGGTGATCATCTCACAATTTCTATTGGTTGACTTGATTGTTGATCTCGATCGCGATCCTTAGGCCAAAATAACGGTATTTCAGGGTCGATTTTGAAGCTTGCATTTCAACTTTTCTTCTATTTGCTCACATTTCTTATCGTTTACCTATTCCTTAGCTTATTTTCATCAAGTTTCCTTGATCGTCTTCATATTTCATCTTTTACCTACAAAAGTTAGCATTAAACAAGAAATTTTATAGAAAATTAATAAAAAAACATGATAATTTAGGCTTAAAAGTTGCTAGAAAGTTGGAAAATTTACCACTCATCACCTACTATTGATATAGAGTAGGTGACATCCAGTCTCATAAATTGAGTCATGACAAATTTGTATTAGTTTCTAGGTTTCACCGATATTATTAGAATTAGATCAAGTGTCTAGTAGAGTCCTACGGATCGAAATGATGACATCTATATCTTATCTTTAGGAGGATATAAGAAATTCTTAGGAGTTCTTTATTTCTTTCACTCATTTTGTTATAAGATTCTGAATTAGTTTCTAAAGCATTCTTTTGGGTTTAGTCTTTTGTAGATGGCTAGGACACGTGCTACTGCTACATGAGATAAGGATGTAGAGATTGAGCCTATGAATCCTTTTTGTTATTCATGGATAACCTAGAAGTCATGGAATACCTCGAGGTGTGTCCTAAGCTAGGAGGCCTTTACAGACCCTATTCCTACTCCTAAGGCAAGGATTCTTCCACCCTAGCCAATGGTGGGCCAGGGCCCAGCCCTGGATTCACTAGGATTTATTTCTTCTAAATGCTCAGGGATGCCTTAGTTTAACTTTTTAGATTGGCTGGTAGTGTACTTTATGATGGTGTACAGTCTATAAGTCAAAGTAGTACTGAGGAGGGGGCGCATCCTATAACTATAACTCCAAAAGCTGAGGCCCCTCTTACCCTGGTAAATATTTATCCAGTATTTTCCTATCCTTCTATGTCTGCGGACGAGAAGAAGATGTTGGGTAGATTCTTGAGATTGGCTCTGCCTAAGTTTTATGGTGCACCAAGTGAGGATGCATATGAATTCACGATTGCTTATGAGGATAGACTCTCTAATTTAGGCCTAGTGGAGACTCATTGTGTGGATAACAGTACTTTTTAGTTTGACTTGGCAGCTTAACATTAGTGGAGAGGACATCTTAATTCCAGGCCAGCCAGAATTTCCCCTTAGAAATAGACCCTATTCTCTATGATCTTTATGGAGAAATACATACCTCTCATCCTTAGGGATCATTTAAGAGATTATTTCTTCAGGTTGGAGTAGGGATCCATGAATGTAATGGTGTGTGAAGCTCAATTTCATGAGTTGGCTAGGCATGATACTTCTATTGTGACTACTGAGTATGATAGGATTTATTTCTTTGTTCGAGGATTGTGACGTTCTATTTATATGTCTACACAAAGTTTTATGGCTATGGGAAGGTCTTTTACTGAGGTTTTTTATCATACTCATCTTATGGAAAAGATGCATTGTGAGGCCTAAAGGGGCAACAATAAGAGGCCAGGATATTAGGGTAGGTTCTATGGGATCCATAGTGTCTCCTATTTCATATGAAGTAGTTCTTAGGGTAGGTACCCTTCGTGTTAATCATTTAGCATCAATGGCAATCTAGTATACCCTTTTAGGTCACACTTTAAATCATACATGGAGGCCAATCAAGCTTTAGTGATCATTCTAACCATGGTTGTAGTCAGTTTTTGATGGGTTCATCTTTTGGCTATTCTAGTCGTGGTGTTTCTTTCGGGTTAGCTAGATCTTCTATTTTTGGTCCAACACCTGGGGAATATTATAGTTGTGGAGCCTTTGGTTATTTCTAAAGAGAGTTCCTAGTCGTAGATTTATTGTTCCTTTAGCCCAAAGTGTTCCACCTACCAGGGCAGTTCATTCTCCAGCTAAAAGTGGTATGTATGGTGTTAGGGGTATTCCTCAGTGTTCTCATGGAGATTCTCAGATAGGTAGAATAGGAGATTTGTTAGGAGCCTAGCCAGCTGGTAGGCATGGTTAGTTATATGCAGTACATTCTATACCCAAGGCTGAGTTGTAACACCCCAAGACTATGCCCTAGGCATCACACGGTGCTTACGACCCCAAAGGATCACAAGCTAGCCCATGACTGGTACTTGCTATGAGCACCGAATAATAATACTGAAAATATATATGAAAGTTACGCTAGAAATTACATAAGTTTCATAAACTAAAACAAATACTAAATAATGATAATAATACTGAAAATACTGAACATCTGTCTGAAGTAAACTAGTTTGAAAGCCTCTAACTGTCTAAATTTGGAGTTGACGGGACAAGTCCCCAACTAACTCCGACTATTCAATATACTAAATCTGCTGAAATGCTAAAATAAAATAATATCCTCGAAGGATAGGGACTCACTACTAAATCTGCCACTGATATCTTGAGCTGGTAAGTACGATCAGGAACCGTGCATCTGAACCTATAGTATGAGATATTATAGCCCAAAAGAGAGTATGCGTCAGTACGTGGAATATACTGGTATACTAAGTAAAGTAAGGCAGATATACATGGATTCATATGCATGATATGATAACTAACTGAATGAACATCATGAAATAACTGGATAAGTGTACATACAAAACTGTACCTGCTGAATATACTAAATATGCAATACTGCGCATGCAGATATATATCAGGTATTTGAGATTATACAAAAACTGAGTACTGAATTCTGATGGCTGAGTAACTAATAACTGATAGCCATAGTTTTGTAGAACTTACAAAATACTGAGACTGAAACTGTAACTGTGTGAGTGTTCATCTAACTGACATATCCCGATTTAACCTGCTTTAGGGTCCAACCCGTGACCCCAGTTGGAAGGGTGTTACACCTTGCCACAAGATACTAACAATGTTGGGTCAACCCTAATCTTGCAGGAAAACTCATGAAATATATATATATGATTGCTTTAACCCTAGTTTGGAAGGAGAATGACTTACCCTACGCTGGCTACGTAGTTCTGTAATGCAGGGACTTCTACAAAGGATCAAACCCTCTGCTAACAAGAATTCTCCCAACCCTGGGTTTGATTGGTGCTGAATCCTACTCCAAACTGAATCAATACTAAATTGATCACTAGACTGTACTCTGTTTGACTGAACTGACACTGATCGTGTTGACTGAATGAACTGGACTGAGTTCACTAAGTTTTGTTACTAACTGAGTATTGTTGTTTTTTACCTTTTTGGGTACTATTCTATAATTACTGCAACTAAGATAATAGCTAGATTTTGGATAATAAATATCCCCAGGACTCGATAGCATCAATAATAACACATAGAAAATCTTGAAAGCATAGTAAAAGTCAATTGTTCACAATTCATTCACTGAGACTTTTTGTCAAACACTTGGAGGTCATGAACTTTTACATGAAAGAGAACACATGATAACATGACATGATTATACTATTCAATTCACATGGACATTCTATCAAACACTTAAGGATCATAATTAATGCATATGGTAAGGAATAACACATAAGCATCATGAATACAACATAAACTTTCAATTTCAAGGGTTTTAACATGGTAATTAAATCAATCAATATCCATGCTATATTATTTTCATGAATCTTATAATTAAATTTTGAACTAAAACCCATACAACAACACAAACATGAATACAACCCAATTTGTGCATGTGAATCATAAATCTAAAAACTTATAGTTTTAAAAAGGGTTCTTGAACTCGAAGGATGGAAGGAAACCTAAGGATTAAAACCTAACATACCGTGATTGTTTATTTAGTAAAGATTATTGGGGATTTCTTGGAACTTGGACTTGAACTTAAAGAAACTAGGGATTTGTTCTTGAGAGGATTTTGTGAACAATGAATGTAATTTTCCCTTTTGAGAGCTTACTTTCACGTTTTGTGATACGGGTACGACCACGAGGATGCATGTTTGTGAGATGTATTGAACCCAAGATTTGGAGTGTGAAAGTGAAGTGCAAATGAGGACTTCAAAATGGTCCAAAACCGTCCATATAATGCTCTCCAAGGACACCCACTTGAAGACTTGAGACTAAGGGGTCATTTTGGACATTTCACACCTTGTTTGTAAACTACTATATAAGAAACCTTTTAGGTCATTTGTTAGGGAGACTTGGCTGAATATTGATGTTGTATCACACTTATAAACATTTCTCTCTTATGATAAAAGGCTCCCATAGCCGAAATCCATGTAACTAGGATTTTTAACTTGAGGGTGGAATCTCTCGTGTTGGATTCATGCTTGGAAATGTTGGGTGCATTGAGATATCAAGGTCCCTCTTGTTCCTACATAGGAGATAGGTTAGTGTTGTGTGTAGTATTAAAGGTCCAAGAGTGTAACAATTCTTGGGTTGTTAATATTATTGCCTCATTTGGTCTATCTATCTATCTTTACATTTCAGATTTGTAAGTGGACTGTTTTGTGTCTTTGTTGAATCTAATTTTGTAATCATTGTTTTCATCTTGTTCATCGTGTATTGTGTCTTTTTTGGTGTTGAAAACACACCTCTTTATCTTGTTATTGTGTGGTTGTAGCGAATCCGAGAGTGGTCTCCATCTTAGTCCTCAAATCCTTCAGATTAGTGGACTGTTTTGGAGTTGTTTCTTGTTTCTCTTGTTTGTCCCGTATCATTTGGTATTAGATACAACATTGATTTTGTTCTAACAAGATCAATCTTGGGCTTGAGACTTGAAAACTACAAAAAAAAAAAAAAAAAAAAAACTGAAAACTGAAATTTCCAGAAAATAGCAATCTGTCCACTTTTTGTTCTTGGCCGAAAATTGTGTTCTTGTTGTATCTTGGCCGAGATTTTCACTTGTCTTAAGTATTTCTAGTGTTAGTATTGTTCTTCACTAACACTTTGAGTCTATATCTTGATTTGAGCCTTTGTTGTTGATGTTGTTATTGTGAACTTGGACTTGGCCGATTGTTGTTGGTATTGTTGTTGCGGGTTCAAGACTTGAACGTGTGATGTGTTGTTGGTTCAAGTTTTGAACGTGTATTTTGTAGATTGTGTTGTGGAATTTAATCTTGGAAAGTTGTTGTTGTTTTTTGGGAGGACCAACTTGAACCTTAGAACTTCAAGACTCAAAGTTTGTGTTCTTGGTGTTCTTCACCATCTCCATATATTGTTGAAAACAAAAGTGATTGTTGATCTTAGAAGTTGAAGAAAAAAGAGTTTGTATTGTGTTTGTCTTGCAAGACATAGATTCAAGTTTCAAGGTGTAGTACTTGTGACTCAAAGACTTTTTCTACACACTAAAGACTTTACATCACTTCTCAACCACTTTCCCATGAAACAAGGGTCCATGTTTTAAGGAAAAGTACTATAAAAGTCAAGTCTTGAAAACTTGAATTTGAAAAGGCTCCAAGACTTGTTTGAATTTCCCTCCTTAAAACAAATTCCACCAATTCCTAAATTATAAATTGACCAAGACTTGAAATTAGACAACAAAAATTATTAGAAACCGCAACCAATTACTTGCTGCCACATCATCCTTGTTACTGTTCACACAACAATTTTGGCTCAAATTTTAGATTTCTTAGTTTCATTTTATTGTCTCTTAGTTCGTTTGTTGGTTCTAACACTAATTGAAAACCTAGTAATCTCCTACTATCTTGTAAGTTAGTTTTGTGTCTGTTTGTTCGTGTTTACATTTGTTGTGTACTTTTATCTTTTTGAATTCGTTTTTAGTTCTTGACTCAAGTCCTATAAGATTTTATTTGAGTTTCAAACAAAAATACATTTGGGGACAAGAGTAGACTCGACACTCAATCACTCACGAAGTACAAGCCATCTTTCAACACTTGTGAAACCAAGTGGGAGGTAAAACCGAGAGTGAGAGTGTGGTGAGGCATTTTTATCTAATAAGTTTGTTTGTTTTCTTTGTTTGTTGTGTCTTTTTGTTAGGTACAATGGTTGCCCATAATTTCAATGCCACATGTGATCGTATCAATGACAATATTGAAGATATGAAACGGCACATTGAAATTATATGCTAATTGCTACCCAAACTATACCCACAAAATCCAATTGTCCAAGCACCTTGCGTTGAGAGCTTCCCAGAGGAAGTTGCTGCCCAACTTATGAGTAAAACTTGCCTACCACTTGAGGATATGTGTGATGTAATTAATGAATCTCAAGTGAGTGAAGGATTTAAAGATGTTGGCCAAGGAAAAAGGAGTGAACCTATGAGCCTATGTTGTTGTAAAGATGCTAATGTTAGTTTGACTCATAGGGTTAATTATGTGCTTGACATATCTTTGAAACTTGATAATGATTCCTTAGAGAGTGAAAGTTCAAAATCTATCCGCGGGTTAGATAATTCACTCTTTAGGCACAATGTCTTGTTTGAAGATAGTTTATTTACTCCTAATGAACCTAGTGGTGCAAGTGATGTTGACGTCATGGCTTGTCTTGGAAGCTATAGCCTATATGCTAACCCACTATGGTGTGACAACATTCCTCCTCAAGATGAAAATCTCTTCTTGGAAGATGAGAGTACTCTTAAGGGTAGGGAATGTGTAGTCTTGAAAAGGAATAGTCAATCGGGTAAAGATGACCATGATTTGCTTGATTTCTTGGGAAACCCAAAATGTGATTGTTCTTGTAAGACTGTTTTTGTGAATGATTCTTTTGCTGCCCATGGTGATTTATATCTATGTGGGGATTATTTTCTTGAAATAAAAGGTGGTGCATGCTTAGAAATTCCATCTACTTCTTCTTTATGTGTTCCCTATGTTGAGCATACTAGTGGTGATGGACTTGAAGATAGTGAGTACATTCATACGGACACCATAGCTGAAGTTAGCTTGTGTGACACCTTTCTCTACTCTCTTTGTGCTCATGATATTTCCACTAATGATCTTGCCTAATTTTGAGGATGACACCTTAGGGGAAAGTGAGAGTGGCCGAAATCCATGTCCATGGCTACTTCTCCCATTCGATCCCGGTACCATCTTAGGGTATGGTAGGAGTTATCTCGGCCCATGCTCATTATTTATTGATGTTCGTCATAGCCACTTCCTTTGTGACATTTGTACTAAGTTTTTTATGTTCAACACAAAGGATCCATGGATGTACTTCAAGTTTGTTCCACCTCGGCATGGCATATTGATATGTGTATTTTGCTAACCCTAACCCTCATGTCATGAGGATATGTGCTTGTTTGTCTTCACTTGATTTTGCAAGGCATGGATTCGAGGTCGAATCCTTTTCAAGAAGGGGAGGATGATACGGGTACGACCACGAGGATGCATGTTTGTGAGATGTATTGAACCCGAGATTTGGAGTGTGAAAGTGAAGTGCAAATGAGGACTTAAAAATGGTCCAAAACCGTCCATATAATGCTCTCCAAGGACACCCACTTGAAGACTTGAGACTAAGGGGTCATTTTGGATATTTCACACCTTGTTTGTAAACTACTATATAAGGAAC
This sequence comes from Capsicum pubescens, assembly GCA_030864215.1. NCBI lineage: Eukaryota > Viridiplantae > Streptophyta > Magnoliopsida > Solanales > Solanaceae > Capsicum > Capsicum pubescens. The sequence goes on along the minus strand of CM061545.1, from coordinate 148,185,722 downwards.
CTTTTAGGTCATTTGTTAGGGAGACTTGGCTGAATATTGATGTTATATCACACTTATAAACATTTCTCTCTTATGAGAAAAGGCTCCCATTGCCGAAATCCATGTAACTAGGATTTTCAACTTGAGGGTGGAATCTCTCGTGTTGGATTCATGCTTGGAAATGTTGGGTGCATTGAGAGATCAAGGTCCCTCTTGTTCCTACGTAGGAGATAGGTTAGTGTTGTGTGTAGTATTAAATTTCCAAGAGTGTAACAATTCTTGGGTTGTTATTATTATTGCCTCATTTGGTGTATCTATCTATCTTTACATTTCAGATTTGTAAGTGGACTGTTTTGTGTCTTTGTTGAATCTAATTTTGTAATCATTGTATTCATTGTGTATTGTGGATGTTTTGGTGTTGAAAACACACCTCTTTATCTTGTTATTGTGTGGTTGTAGCGAATCCGAGAGTGGTCTCCATCTTAGTCCTCAAATCCTTCAGATTAGTGGATTATTTTGGAGTTGTTTCTTGTTTCTCTTGTTTGTCCCGTATCATTTTAGCTGAACCGGGTGAGGGGAAAAGGACCTAATTACCCTTGGAAAGTTGGAATTTAATGAGCAAACTATGCCCAGCGATGCGGCAAGTGACGCACCGCATTGATAGTGTCGACGCGATAACCAATGCATCACGTCGATGGGTATGACAAGATAGACAATGTGACACGTCAAGATCACATTGGCTTGCTATTTTTTCCATCTAAACACGACTCAAACAATGTCCGAAAATTCCAAAACTCACCCAATATGTCCTATTGAAATCTCTAATTATGAATAAATTTAAAAATCGACAATCTAAGGCTGGAAAGATCGTAAATGATGCCATTTCCATATCGAGGCAAAAAATGAGACTAAGTGTCACACTTAGCTGAAATTTTCTAAGTCTAGACCTCTTTTGGCATGCTATATATGACTGAAAAGACTAGGACTTTTCGGTGTCTTACAATATCTCCCCTTGGGAACATTTGTCCTCAAATGAGACTGACTAAAGTGAGAGGAACTTAGGAATTGTACTTAAACTTACATGTATAACAAGAGAAAGACTGAATTCTTGATACAAGACACATGAAGGAACTATTTTATGATTGCATAAATGGTATGAGAATGTTATGCATCTATAACTGAGCATAGAATAGAGTAAATCTAAGGAAGACTGTTACCTTATACTGAGTATGAGTTTGTGGAGAAAAGGTGAAGATACTTGGTTTTCATGTTTGCCTCTGCTTCCCAAGTATCTCCCTCAACAGACTGATTCTGCCAAAGAACTTTGACCAAAGGAACTTCTTTGTTCCTTAGTCCACGAATCTTATGATCAAGGATTTCGACTGGGACTTCCTTATAAGAGAGACTGTTCTGAATATCTACACTCTCTACGTGGACTATAACTGCTGGGTCACCTATGCACTTATTTAGCAAGGTGACATGAAATACTGGGTACAATGATGCTAAGTCTACAGGCAACTTAATGCTCATAAGCTATCTTAACAAAACGACTTAGGATTCTGTAAGGACCAACATATCGGGGACAAAGTTTACCCTTCTAACCAAACCTCTTCATCCCCTACATGGGAGAGATTTTCAAATACACATAGTCACCAATCTCAAATTCAAGGTCTTTCCTTCTCACATCTGCATAAGTTTTTTGTTGACTCTGGGCTGTCTTAAACCTCTCTTTGATTAACTACACTTTCTTAAGAACATCAAACACCGAGTCAGGCCTGACTACCACGGCCTCACCTACTTCAAACCAGCCAATGGGAGATCTACATCTTCTCCCATAAAAAGCCTCAAATGGAGCCATCTGAATACCGGAATGATAGATATTATTATATGCGAACTCAATCAAAGTTAAGTAGCCATCCCAAGTGCCATTAAAGTCAATGACACACGCTCTCAATATATCTTCTAAAGTCTGAATGGTCCTTTCTACTTGACCATCTATCTGAGGGTGGAAGGCTGTACAGAGGTGAACATGGGTACGAGGACCATTTTGGAAGGCTTTTCAAAAGTGAGAGGTGGACTGCGTACCTTATTTTGAAATGATGGAAAACGAACACTATGTAGCCTAACCAATTCTCTGATATAGATCCTGGCATAGTCCTCGGCTAAATAAGAAGTATGAACTTTCAAGAAATGGGCGTACTTGGTTATCCTATCCACAATGAACCAAATTGAGTCATGTTGTTGATGAGTACGAGGAAAACCCATCACAAAGTCCATGTTCACTTCCTCCCACTTCCAAGTGGGAATATTGAACTCTGTCATAGACCCACTAGGCTTCTGATGTTCAATCTTAACCTACTAACACATGGAGCACTTAGTTACAAACTCTGCAATATCTCTCTTCATCCCACTCTACCAATAAACTTCTTGCAGACCGTGGTACATCTTCATGGCCCCTGGATGAATCGAGTAATCTGCAAGAATCTACTGTCTCACGCCATCTATACATAGCACACATAATCTACCCTGACAATGCAACACACCATCTCCCCCTTAGGAGAAAATATCTACCTTCTGGTATCTGACTGACTCTTTCATCTTAACTAAACTGGGATCTCTTTACTGATTTTCTTTCACTCAGTAACTAAAGAAGACTTCAAACTATTCTGTACCCATAAATTACCCTCAGCCAAATCAACCAAATAGAAACCTAGTTTGGTGAGCTGATGAACTTCCTGAACTAACTTTTACTTACCATCCTCAACGTGAGAAACACTACCCATGGACAACCTACTGAGGACATCTGCCACTACATTAGCCTTTCCTGTATGATATAGAACACTCATGACATAATCTTTTAACAACTATAACCATCTTTTTTATTCAAGTTCAGGTCTTTCTGCAAAAACACATACTGTAGGATTTTATGGTCTGTGAACATATAAACATGCACCCCATACCAATAGTTCCTCAAAATCTTTAAGGCAAATACAACAGCTATTAATTCAAGATCATAGGTGGGATAATTCTTTTCATGGGGCTTAAGCTATCTAGAGTCATAGGACACAACCTTACCCTTCTGCATTAAAACACACCCTAAGCCAACTCTAGAAGCATTACAATATACAACAAATCCATCTAAACCGTCGGGAAAAGTCTAAACTGGGCCAGTAGTGAGTCGAGTCTTCAACTCCTAAAAACTCTTCTCACAAGAATCTGACCACTGGAACTTGAATTTCTTCTGAGTTAATTTAGACATGGGGGATGCAATAGATGAAAACCTTTCAATAAACCACTGGTAATAGCCAGACAAACCCTAGAAACTCCTAATATCTAATGAAAAGATAGGTCTAGGCTAGTTTCTCACTGCTTTGGTCTTATGAGGATGAACTCTAATGCCATCACCCGAAATGATATGACCAAGGAAAGCTATTGAACTTTGCAAAAATTCGCATTTATTGAATTTGGCGAACAACTGATGGGCTTTAAGAGTCTGTAATACCATTTTGAGATGGTCTGCATGATTATGTTCATTGCAGGAGTGGAGAAGAATGTTATCAATGAAGACTATGATGAACATGTCTAAGTACTTTTTGAACACACAGTTTATTAAGTCCATGAAAGTTGCTGGGCATTGGTAAGACCAAATGACATGACTAGGAATTTGAAGTGACCATATTGAGTTCTAAAAGTTGTTTTCAGAATGTCACATTCTATTACTCTGAGCTGATGATGGCCTGATCTGAAGTCTATCTTAGAGAAGTAATTGGCACCCTAAAGTTGGTAAAACAAGTCATCTATTAAATAAAGTGGATACTTGTTCTTGATGGTGACTTTGTTCAACTGGTGGTAGTCAATACATATTCTGAGAGGCCCATATTTCTTACGCACGAATAGAACTGGAGCGCCTAACGGGGAGATGCTGGTCCTGATAAATCCCTTATCTAGGAGATCCTTCAACTTTTTCTTCAACTTTTTACTGGAGCCATTCTATATGGTGGAATAGAAATGGGCTGAGCATCTGGAAAAAATCTATTTCGAAGTCAATTTCCCTTTCGGGAGGAACTCCAGGAAGATTTTTGGGAAACACATCTATAAATTAACTTGCCACTAGAATTGACTCAAGGTTTAGGAGTATCGGAACTAGAGCCTTTGACGCGCACCAAATTATAGACACATCCCTTGGATTTCATTTTTCTCACTCCAAGGTATGAAATAAGTTGACCCTTAAGAGCTGTAGTACTATCCCTTAATTCAAGGACTAGTTCATTTGTAAACTGAATATGAACTACTCTATTTCTACAATCATCTGTGGCATATCATGAATAGAGATAATCCATGCCAAGAATGACATCAAAATCCATCATCTCTAACTCTACTAAGTCTGCTGAAGTAACTTTCTAAGATACCACAACTGGGTAGTTCCTGTATACCCTTCGGGATATGATAGATTTTCCCATTGGGTAGAGACTGAGAAGGGCTCTTCTAGGATTTTGGGACTGACTCCGAAGTCAACAGCTATATAAAGAGTAGCAAAGGACAAAAAAACTCCTGCATCTAGCAAAGCATAAATATGTAAATGGTAAACTTGTAACGTACCAGTGATCATATCAAGAGAACTTCCTTGATCATGTCGGGACTGAAGTGCATAGAACCTGTTTGGGCATTGTCCACTGGTGGCACTAGAAGAGGCACCCTACTCATATGGGCGACCAGACTGAGCTGGGGGACGATTATGCTGACTCTGTGAACTCACCTAAGGAAACTCTGATCCTATGGCCTAGATTTCTATACCCAAACATACATCACTGCCAACCCTACAGACACCCTGATAGTTTTTTCCATACTTCTAACAAAGAGGATTTGTTCGAGCACTGCTAATACTATCCTGAGATTTAGAGTCGTGCGCCCTATCCTTATTACCATTATGAATTTAGGCACTGGAGAACTGGCTGAGGACGGAGCTGGGATTAAAGATTTTTGGTGGAACTAAGGACGATTACTACCCTCTGACATAGGCTTAGTGAACTTAAAGCTACCTGTTCTAGCCCTCTTATTCTCTATTTTTTTTCTTCTTAGTTTTATGATCCTCAATTTGTTGAGCATGGACCATTAACCTAGCCAAGTCCATCTCCCTAATCATAATTGCAGTACTATACTCCTTGACCATACTATCAAACACACCAGACACGAACTTTACTTATCTTAGACCTGCTATTAACTACCACATGAGGAACATACCTAGCCAATTGAGTAAACTTGAGGGAATACTCATTCACTATCATGCTACCCTACTTTAAGTTAATGAACTCTAAAACCTTGGCTTCCCTCAACTCCAATGAGAAGAACCTATCTAGAAAAGTAGTAGAAAATTTCTCCCATTCTATGGGCCTTGCATCTACGGCCCTGTATACCTTCTACTGCTTAAACCATGTATGAGACAAATCCGGCAACTGGTAGGAAGCTAACACAGTACTCTCATTAGTGGTTACCCCCATAATGTCTGTTACCTTCTGCACCATGTCAAGGAATTCCTGTAGGTCCTCTTCAGACTTAGACCTTGAAAATAATGGAGAGTTTATTTAGATGAAGTCTCAAATTCTATCTATAGAAGCATTGGCCACTGGGTTGGAATGAACAATAGGTGAGAATTAATTCTAGGCTATCACAGAATAGGCTAGAGTGGTGAAAGATGCTTTGAATTATGATTGAGAAATATGCACATTCAGGGGATCTTCCTTAATGGGCGGAGGTGTTGGCTGGTTCCCAGTCCTTCTCTCATAGGTCTTTTAGGAAGGCATGTTCTACAAACAGAAGGAAAAATTGGATAAGACGGAGAGTTTAACTTGAGTTCATGCTCACTCGCTCTATATGAACACTTAAAGAAAAGACACTTTTTCCTAAATATAGCTCATAGCCTTTTGCCCATAAGTGTGGCATGCTACACACCCATGCACAAGACTCTACTTGATGGGGATTTCAAAATCGCTAGGACATTTTTGAACTTTAGGCTCTGATACCAAGTTTGTAATGCCTTGAGACTACGCTTTGGGTGTTACATAGTGCTTATGACCTGGAAGGATCACAAGCTAACCCATGAATGGTACCTACTGTGAGAGCTAAATAATAATATGGAAAATATATGCAAAAGTTAGTCTAAAAATTCCATAAAGGTCATAAACTGAAACAAATACAAAATACTAATAATAATACTAAAAATATTGAACATCTATCAGAAGTAAACTAGTCCAAAAGCCTCTAACTGTCTGAATATGGAGTTAATCTGACAATTCACAACTAACTCTGATTACTGAACATACTAAATCAACTGAAATGCTAAAATAAAGTAATATCCTCGATGGGTGAGGACTCACTATTGAATATTCCGCTGAAATCCCGAGCTGCTAAGTACGATCAGGAACCCGTGCGTCTAAACCTATGATATGAGACATCCTATCACAAAAGAGAGTATGCATCAGTACGTGAAATATACTGGTATGCTAAGTGAGGTAAGGTTGATAGACATGGGATCATATGCATGAGATGATAACAAACTTAATAAACATCATGAAGTAACTGGATGTGTGTACATGCAAAACTGTAACTGCTGAACATACAGAACATATAATACTGCGCATATAGATATACATCATATATCTGAGATTATACTAAAACTAAATATTGAAGTTTGATGGCTAAGTAACTGATAACTGATAGCCATAGTTCTGTAGAACTGATGAGTTCTTTACTGAATACTGAGATTAAAACTATAATTATGTGAGTATTCATCTAACCGACATACCCCGATATAACCTGATTTGGGGTCCAACCTGTGACCCCAGTTGGATGGTTGTTTGTAATATCCCACAAAATTCTCTCATAGTTTGAGCCTTAGAGTGTGTCAAGTGAAGCATAAATCCGATCCAAGAAGATTGAGAAGTGCCTTCCTAAGTGAGAAATATATTTAACCATGTAGAATTTATCTATTGTCGACTTTTTTCATGTAAATCATTGAATAAGATTTCCATCGATACCAATTTCATCAAAATTCGGCATCGAACGAGGAAGTTATGGCCGTTTTACTGAAAGCAATTGAAACTGCCTAAGTGCGACGATCGGGTTGACGGACCGTCAAGCTTGCGATGGACCATCGCCCAGCCCATTGTAACCAAGGCAGTGATGCCCAAGTTCAACGGCCAGGATGATGGACCATTAAGTCTACGACGGACCATCGCTGGGACCGTCGCGCTAAAGCAGTATGGCCTCATCCTGGCCAATATGCGACAGACGATCTGATGAACCGCCGGGTTTGCTACACACCATCGCTGAGACCATCGCATCGAGGTAGTATGTTCTTTTTTTGATCTAGGTGCGACGGGTAATCCGACGGACCGTCAGAATAAGTGACGAGTCATCGCTTTGATCATCACAGCCCCCGTTCAGCATTTTTAACTCAATTTTAAAAAGGTTTTTTGGTCTTTTCCCACTCTTTTCAGTCCCTATTTATACCCGATCAAGACTCACAACTTCATTTATCATCTTCAACATCAAAAACTAGGGTTTCTACAAAATCAAAACTCTACTTTCTTCTTCAAGACAAATCAAGAGAAATCAATAAATCAAGAATCTCTCCAAGATCCTTCAAGAAAAAGTTTCCTAAGGTATGCAGATGTTAATTCTTGGGTCCCTTTTATCCAAGAATATCAAGCATCCTTTTCTAAATTTCAAAGATCTTATGTTTATGAGTTTTCATGATTTATGTGGGTTGAAATTGATGTTCATGCTATTATTGAGTTGTGATTCATGTTTGTTTACAAGGTTTTCAAGCTTTGACCCTAGTATGTGATATTCATATGGTGTTCATGATAAGCACTCTTCAAGTTTCTTGTTAAGTGATGTGTTTATGTCAATTAGCTGTAGAAATTGTTAAATAAGCAAAGAATGCTCCCCATATGTTTGATAAAATGCTTATGTGAAGGAATTAGAGCCATTACAACATGTTGACTAGAAATCCCCAATTGTGTGCAAGCCTATGCATGCCAAGTATTTGTTGGAAAGCCTTAGTGAATGAATTGTGACACGATTATATAAAATTCCCAAATTATGTGATCTTCGATACATGCTAAGACTTTAATACATACTAGGAGTTTGATGCAAGACCTTGTTGAATGGGGTATGAGTCAATAGTATGTCTTTCTATACTATAATATGTTTATCATTCTAAATACTTGAAGAGATGCTTTAGTGGTTGTGATGTTGAATAAATGTCCATGGTCTTGATAATTCAGGAATGGTTATGCTTTATTTTTATGTTATTGAGTCCTGGGGTATTTATACCCGACAATTTACCTGCAATCTAGAGCCTGTGTCAGTTTTACCAGTAATCTCAGTCAAGCCATGATTCTCAGAACTCAGTAATTTATAGAATTCTGTGCTCTCAGATAGATACATAACTTAAGAAATCTCAGAAATCTCAGTAATCTCAGTATCGCTAGTATTCTAGCCTCAGTTCAGTACTCAACTCAGATCTAGTAGTATTCAAGTGATCAGTCTAGAACTTAGTATTATCAGTCAAATAATGAGATTCAGTAGTTTCCCATCAGATAGGAACCAAGTGAATTCAGCTTAACTCAATCAGATCAGTTGAGAAATATAACTAGTATCAGAGTTAGTTTAGTTTAAATTTAGAATAAGTTCAGAGTCTTTCAGTTGGGAGTAGGATCTAGCACCGAGCGAGTGCAGCGATAGAGGCTCCCTATTAGAGAGGCAGAGTCATTAGGAGAAATCCCTGAAGTCCAAAACTACATAGCCAGCACAGGATACAGGAGTCACCCATTAGAATAGGCTTGTCACCCACTAGATAGGCTTGACTATTATATTGCCTTAGGTTTGACTTCCTGTAAGGTTCACCCATTAGAGAGGCTTGACCAAAGAGGTATTTACCCATGGCATGGTATTGACACCCTTCCAGCTGGGGTTACAAGTTTGACCACACTAGTTTAGATTTGGGGTATGTCGGTTAAGTGAGCACTCCCACAGTTATAATTTCAGTATCAGTCATCAGAAAAGAACTCAAAAATTAGGACTGTCAGATACAGTCATCTATATAAGTGAGGAACTCAGATAGTTCCATTGATTCATAGGCTACCCTCTAGATAGGCATAGTCCCACATAAATTTATGGAGTAGTCTCATTATCAGATCCTGAGATCACCCGCTAGATTGGCTTGATCTCAGTCTTAAATTCAGTTGAGTAATCTCATTATGAGATCTAGAGATCACCTGTTAGATAGGCTTGATCTCAGTCTCAGATTCAGTTTAGTAATCTCACTATCAGATCCAGATATCACCCGTTAGATAGGCTTGATCTCAGTCTCAGATTTATTTAGGTATTATCATTATTTGATTTAGAGATCTTCTGCTAGATAGGCTTGATCTTAGACATAATCTTTTCTTATCATTGATAGTGGATTCCGAGATCATCTGTTAGAGAGGTTTGATCTTTGATTCAGTCAGTCGAGAGTAGAAAGTTCAGAATTCATTCATTGATATGAGTAGATTCATTAATTAGCTTCAGAATCATCAGTTTTCGAGATCACTTGCTAGATAAGACCGATCACAACTTCACTACTCAGTATCAAATAATTCAGTTGTTCAGTATCTTAGGCATTAGGAGTGAGTTCAAATGGTAGTAAAGTAATATCCGAGTTTCAGTACTTTGAGTTACGATGTTTTCAGTTATGTTTTGTGCATTCATGCATGTGTTCTTATTTAGTACTCTCATGATTATTCAGTTAAGTAATTGTTTATGCATAAGCCCTTGTATTTAGCCTTACCTTATCTCCATACTCAGTATATTCCCGTACTGACGTATTTGCTCTATGGTGTTTTATTTGACACCATAGGTTCATAGGCACGACATCCAGAGTACCCTTATCAGCTCAGTCCTAGTCAGCATCTGTAGACATAGTCGTGAGTCCTCTTCTTTTGAGGATGATCATTATTTTATTATCGCATCTGACTTAGTTTATTTTTAGTAGACAGAGTTAGTTGGGGATATGTCCCATCAACTCCATACCTCAGATAGTTTAGAGGCTTTTTGGATAGATGTATCAGTATTCAATTTTCAATTTTTAGTATTTTTAGATGTTTTGAACCTTATGGCCAGTTTCTATATTTATTATCTATATTATGTAGTATTCAGGTACAGATATTAGTCAAGGGTTAGGTTGTGGTCCTTCGGGATCATAAGCACCGTGTGATATTCCAGTTCTAGATAAATTAGGTCATTATAGTGTTAGCATCTTCCCACGGGATACTATCAATGCTGAGTCAACCCTAATCTGGCAAGAAGACTCATAAATATATATATGATTCTGTCAACCCTAGTCTAGAAGAAGGACGACTTACCCTAACTGACTATGTAGTTCTGGTATATAGGGACTACTACTAAGGGTCAAACCCTCTGTTGGCAGAAATGCCTCCATCTCTAGGCTCGCTCGGTGCTGAATCCTACTCCCAACTGAATCGACACTAAACTGATTACTAAACTATACTAGGCTTGAATGAACTCGCACTGATCATATTAACTAATTGAACTGGACTGATTTCTATAACTAACTAAGTACTGCTATTCTTGACCTTTACTAGGACTATTCTATAACTACTGTGACCAAGAAAATAGCTAGATTTTGGGTAATAAATACCCCCAGCACTCGATGGTATCAATAATAACACATAAAAAATCTTGAAAGTATAGCAATAGTCAATTGTTCACAATTCGTTTACTGAGATATTTTCTTAAAATACATGGAGGTCATGAACCTGTACATAAAGGAGGACACATGATAACATAATAGATTACACTATTCAATTCACATGGACATTCTATCAAACACTTGGGGAGCATAATTAATATACATGGTAAGGAACAACATATATGCATCATGAATACAATATAAACATGAAATTTCATGGGTTTTAACATGGGAATTACATCAATCAACATCCATGCTATCTTATGTTAATGAAACTTATAGTTAAATCTTGAATTGAAACCATACAACAACACAAACATGAATACAACCTAATTTATGCATATAAATCATCAATCTGAAAACTTGTTGTTTTGAAAAGGGTTCTTGAACTACAAGGGTGGAAGAAAACCCAAGAATGAATACTTAACATACCTTGATTGTTGATTTTGTGAAGATTGTTGGGGATTTCTTATTACTTGGACTTGAACTTGAAGAAACTAGGGCTTTATTATTGAGAAAATTTTGTGAATAATGAATGTAATTTACCCTTTTAGGATCTTAATTTCGTGTTTTGGCTAAATTGGGTGAGGGTTAAAGGACCTAATCTTTCTTAGAACGTTGGAATTTAATGAGCATACTATGCCAACAACGCGGCAGGCGATGCGCCACATCAATAGTGTTGACGCGATCACCAATGCATTATGTCGATGGATATGATGTAATAGCCATCGCGACCCATTAAGATCGCAGTGGCTTACTATTTTGGCTATCCAAACATAACTCAAACGATGTCCGAAAATTCCAAAACTCACCCACTATGACCTATTAACATCATTGATCATGAATCAATTTAAAAATCAATAATCTAAGGAAAGAAAGATCATAAATGATGCCATTGAAATATCAAGGAAAAAATGAGACTAAGTGTCAACACTTTAGATGAAATTTTCTAAGTTTGAGACCTCTTTTGGCATGCTATATAGGACTGAAATGACTAGGACTTTGAGGGGTATTACATCAGTCTTTGGATGTTATTATTACAGGTACAATCTTGGTGTGTCACCATTCGTCTCTTACTTTGTTTGATCTAGGATCCACTTATTTTTATGTGTCTTCTTATTATGCCTTACGATCAGATTTATCTAGGGATTCATTATCTATGTCATTACGTGTATCTACTCTCTTGTGTGATTCTTTAGTAGTAGATCGGATTTTCATATCATATGTTTGACTATTTAAGAGTTTGATACTTATACTGGTCTTATGATTTTAGACATGGTAGATTTTGATATAATTTGGGGCATGGATTGGTTATCCCATTATCATGTGGTCCTGTATTGTTTATCCTAGATTTTTACCAAGATAAGTAGCATTCTCTAAGATTGAATTGAGGTCTGGTTACCATTAGTTGAGTCTTAGGCCAAGGATATCATGAAGATAACCTTTAGGGCCTATATGGTCATTATGAGTTCCTAGTATTGTCTTTTATGTTAACAAATGCCCCAACTATGTTTATGGATTTTATGAATTGTATGTTCAAGCCTTATTTGTATTCCCTTTTTACTGTGTGAATTAATGACATCCTTGTATATTTAAGAAGTTGAGATGAGCACATGAAATATTTGATGATTATGATGTAGACTTCGAGAGATCATATGCGTTTTGCCAAGTTCCTTATGTGTTAGTTTTTTCTTTTATTTGTGATAATCCTTAGTCATATGATGTCTAAGGATAGGATTATGGTGGACCTCGTGAAGATCAAGGCCATTCGTGAACCGGCCAAGCCTATATCACCTACTGAGGTTCGTAGCATTATTGATTTAGCTATTAATATAGATAGTTCATTGAACGTTTTGCTACGATTGTCGCACTGATGGCCAGAATGACTCAAAATAAGTTTTTTTTAATAGTTCGAGGAGTGTGAGTTAATCCTTGAAAGTCTCAAGATATTTCTCACTTCATCTCTTATTTTAGCTCTTCCTATTGGGAGTGAGGAATTCACTGAGTCTTGTGATGCTTCTAGTTTTGGTTTTAGTTATGTATTTATACAACAGAGTCGTGTTATTGCTAATGTATCGAGGCAGCTAAAGGTGCACGAGCACAACTACCCCACTCATGGTTTAGAGTTGGCATAGGTATTTTTTGTGTATAAGATTTGGAGGCATTATTTTTATGGTGTGCATTATGACATCTTCACGGATCATCATAGTCTTCAATATCTTATGACGTAAATAGACCTTAATGCTAAGCAATGTAGATGGATAGAGTTTCTTAAGGATTATGATTCTCTATCTTGTATCATCTAGGTAAAGAAAATAAGGTAATGGATACCTTGAGATAAAAGATAGTAAGTATGGGTAGATTGGCTTGTATTTTAGTTTCTCAAAGGCCGTCGGCATGAGATATTTAATCCTTAAAAAACATAATGGAATAACATGATATTTTAGACTCTAGAAGGATTCTTGCTAGTGTTGAGGCGAGGTTCTCACTATTTGAGAAAATTTGTGATTGTTAGTTTGAGGATAATAGATTTTACATCATCTATGATCAGGTGTCGAGTGTTTTTTCCAAGAGATTTACCCTAGATTATGAGTGTGTCTTCAGATTTTATCATCTCATTTTTATTTCGAGGGTCGATGACTTGATTCAGTCAATTTTGCATATCACACATCTCTAGATATTTTATTCACCTAGGTATAGCTTAGATGTATAATGATTTAGACAGAACTATTGGTGGAGTAGTATGAAGAGATATTTGTTGAACTTTGTAGCTTACTGACTGTGTTATCAGCAGGTGAAGGCCAAATATTAGAGACATGGTGGATTGATTCAGAGAATGCCTATTGCAGAAAGGAAATGAGAGTGGATTATCTTGCATTTTGTTAGTGATTTTCCTCGTACTTCTTATGGTTCTAATGTTATTTAGGTCATTGTGGATCATTGACCATATCAACACACTTCATTCCTATTTATATTTCCTAAGTTCCAAGATGTTTTCTCTTATCTACGTTAGAGAGATAGTCAATTTGCATAGTGTTCCTATATCTATCATTCAAGCTAGTGTTTAGTGTTCACTTCTAACTTTTGTAGGGTATTTCAGGAGGATTTGGATACTTGGATGGATCTTAGTACAACATTCCATCCTCAGACTAATGGGCAGTTGTAGCGAACTCTCAATGATATTCTTTGAGCCTGTGTTATGGATTTTAGAGATCAGTGGGAGAAACACTTATCCTTGGTAGAGTTTACATATAATAATAGTTATATTTTGAGAATAGATATGGTGTATTTTGGGGCTTTATATGTAGGAGATGTCACTCTTTGACTAGATATTTTGAGGCTTCTAAGATTAGACTCCATGGTACTGACTTGCTTCAGGAGTCATTGAATAAAGTTAGGGTGATTTAGGATAGGTTGAGGGTATCTCAGAGTAGGTAGAATGCTTATGTAGATAATCTTGTAGATAAGGCTCAGTAGAGGCACCACCCAGTAGAGGAGGCTACTTTGGAGATCGAGAGTAAGATGCAAACCCAATATCCTCACCTGTTTGAGGCTCCAGATACATCCTAATCCTTTACTTTTGCGACCAAGTTTCTTTTAGTAGTGTTTATTATAATGACCCTTTAGGGCATTTTCTGTATTTTTGCTCACTTTTTCCATTTAGAGGTCTCTTATCCCTAAGTCATTTATGACTTGCTGGTACTAACTGTTTGGTTACAGGCAGTTCATTTGGTTTTTAGAGCTAATTCCCTATTTTGAAGCTTTCACTGGTTCAAATTGGTTATTGAGAAAAACCTTTAGTTAAATGACCTTGTATTCAAATTCACACTATTCCAACATCTTTGAGACATCGATTTTAGGCTAGGTGGACCCTTGGTTTGCGTCCCGAGGATCCTGGGCTCATTTTGAGCTATTGGTTGGAAGTTACGAAAAATGAAAAGTAGGTGTAGGACCCACTTTTCATCAAAACTACCTCGTATGGAACTTCAAGTATGCCATTGAGTCTAGAACGTTGAATTTAATTGGGTAGCATAGTTCTTTTGCATATATGGGATTTCGGATGAATCTCGAGGCTTTGGAGGAGAAGTAGAATTTCTGCAAGTCATAGGTTGTGTTGGTGCATTGCTTCAATGATGAGTTTGATTGCTTAAGAAATATGCAAAACCCCCAGCAAGGAACTCTTAAGAGACACATTTTGTCTCCTAAGATAGTGTGGCACAATCGCATAAGCTATACTTATGTTTTATACGTAATATTTGCTCAAACATCAAGATATCACATAATAAATCTACTAATTGCGTGAGGCGTGCCAATGAATAAGTATCGCTTAAGCGACCTGAAGTTTGCTCAAGCGATACCTATGCACCTGGGAAGGGTATAAATTCCAACCTAGCCTGATTTTTCAACATTTTCATTGATTTTCAAGAATCTTAGTCACTAAAAAGTATGGAAAGCTTTAGAGAAACACTTGTGGGTGATTTTGGAGCATGAGCGGAGATTATTTATGCATTTTTTCTTTGAATTTGTGGTAAGCTTCCACCTATTTCATGCTCAAATTCTCCATCGTTTGCTAAAATCCCTAGAATATTGGTGGCTCTATTTTAGCACTATTGGTGCTCGGAATTCACCCATTTTATGGGTAATATTCCTTGAACATAGAGAGACATTGTGTAAATTTCAAATGTGTGATTCTGTAAATGGGCGTCAATGGGATTTGTATGTAATTTTTGACTTGAAGCACAATAGTGAAATATGGGAAACATTGTTATCATTTTGATTAGTAGATTATGATTTTGATAGCCAGGCACCTTGCGAAAGCTACCCAAAAATTAAAATTGGTGGTTTAGCTTATTCTTTGAGATTTTTCTTGGCATCCAGGTAGGCTAGGTTTACCCTCTTCACAGATTGAGCTATTTTGTAGTAATATTATGATAATTTGCTAGATATGGGATAGGATTTTGGTGTTGAAGGTAAGTTTGTCAATATTTGGTTTAGTTGGACCATTTAGGTTATCTCAATATCGCTAATTAGGAGCAATTAGCTTAGTTACTCATGTCTTAGGTGAATTTACCTCTGTGGCTCATGTTTAGAATATGAAGTTCTTAGGAACTATGGTGGTATGAATTTCTTATTCCATACACTTAGAACTTAGATGTGTAGGAGATCTAGGGTTGTAGAGTACCCGAATGACACATGGGTGCACCCTGGAACCCCTATTTATCCAATCAAAATCTGGGGTGAAGGTGCACCAGGCAAGAGAAAATAGAGGAAGATCGACTTGGGCCAGTCCACATGTGAGATCTAGTGTCTTGTAGGCCATGCACTGCTGAGCTACTTGAAGATATTTGCATTAATACAGGGCCATTCGAGAGATTGTATCAGAATTGCACCTGAGGTCGGGAGAGCCTTCCACTACCCGTTATTCATATGTGTCCCTGCATAAATTATGAGAAGTATTAGAAAGACCAACAGACTCAAGGATCCACTATATCTAGGCTTGAGAGTGCCTACTCAGTATTGGAAGAGTTTTACAGGGAGCATCGAGATTTACACAAGAATATAAAAAAGGGAGAAAAAGAGAGACAAGTTTTTTAGTATGATGTGGAATAGGGTAAAGGGCCTGTAGAAGGCCCTTAAATACCGAGATAGACTAACTTTTCCTAAATTGGACAATGATCATGAGGCCCCTCCTGAGTGGTATGAGGATGATGCTGATAGAGATGATGCAGAGTCCACAGGCTAGAGCAACTCTAGATGCGTTTTCAAGGAGCACCATTTTCTCCTTGTTATGCTTTATTGTTTTATACAGTGAGGACACTGCTAGCTTTTCAGTTGGGGGTGCCTATCCCTGGGCCTATATTATATAGATATTTTTGGATGTTTTGATGATGTTTAGATGACATTTTTTATGATCTTTATTATTATTATTATTATTTATGGGTTGTTATATTTGTGCACTTTGATGGTGCCCATAATTCATGGTTTAGTTGTTGGTTTATTTTTATGATTTTTATCTTTATTTAACTTATGGTGATATCGGATGAGATTTTTCCTATGATAGATTGAGTGATGATATTCTTAAAGGAAAAGCATCATTATTGGGTTTCGATCCATAGATGTAGGGAATGCCAAAGTACCCATGATATCGAGGTCATAAATACAAGAGAAGTCTAAGTAACTGTAGCATTTTGGAATTAGGATCCCATTTATACCTATGGCAAAGCCTGAGAAGCCATATGGTTTGCCAGTGTGAAATTCAAAATTTGAGACAAATGCTTGGGTTGGTGCCATAATCAGTAATATGTGTGGTGCAAATGTAACAGAAACACTCCCCCTCCCCGTCCAAATTTTTTTAAAAAAATCAAGGGCATGGACGTGAGCGACCTTGTAACAATACTTTTTTCTCTTTCTGTGACTCCAAAATTTTGGCTTGTTAAAATTGGTAGATACTCTATTTTTCTCTCTAGCAAGAGGGGCAACTGAGTTTCTTTGGAGAATTTGCATGTGATGTATGGTGAACTTATTTGTCCAAATCTCATGTATACTTGTACCATCTAGAACTTGCCCCATTATTCTCTCAAGGCTAATTTTGATTGTACTTGGTTGGTGAGATGATCCTACTCCATCTTTGTGACAGTGGAAGTTCCCTCTAGCCTAAAAATCCTACCTTTGCATAGATGTTATCCCTAGTCACCCACCTTGATCCGTTTGACATTTCTTTGTCAAACACATTGCAAGCCGTGATCCATTAAATTTTTATCCATTTTTTAAACCTTAACATGCTTAAATATAAAAATGCAACTTGAGGCCAAAAGCCTAAGTTGGGGGTGGTGATGATTGGAAAAGGTAACTTCGGGACACAAAGTTGTAAGTGAGTACCTAAGAGATTAAGAATTAAGAACAAATGAATAAGACAAAGAATGTATCCAACAAAGGAAATAAAAGCATAAATTTTGCAAGAAAAAGAATTGAAAAAAGGGATGAACTAAGGAAATAAACGTAGGCACATGTCTAAAGAGTGAAAAAAAATAAGTGGTCGTCCCATGATCGAAAGTTGGATGGAATAGTGTAATGTAGATGTTCAAAGAGGGTATAGCCATTTTGTTCCTAAATGATATCCTACCCTACTGCGAACCTCCATTACATTCTCAAAAAGCCCTTCGAGATCTCCAACCAAGTGTATTCATTGTAGTGGACATTGAAAATAGGGGCAAGCTTATAGCTTGGTACTTGTTAGCATCGAGAATCCTTGTGTGAGAGATATATTAACACTTAAATCCCTTGTTGAATACTTGATAATTTGGTGTGTGAATTTTTTCTTCTTGTGAGGAGGCATGTAAACAAGTTGAGCTGGTTGATTTTGCCATCTCCTAAAAAAAGATGAAAAGAAAGTATAAGGGAGTTGATGACAAAGGTGAGTTACTTATAGAGTATGAGTGATTGTTCCATGGTTGCTCTTTGAAGTATTTTTCACTCTTGAACATTGCATTTCATGTTGAGGGAGGTTGTGAAATTAGCTTTTCCTATGTTTGAAGAGCTACTTGTGGTGTTAACTAAGCTTGAATTCATTTTGATTATTGGGTAATCTAATGTGGTCATAAATATGCATTGTCTCATGGTAAGAGGTTGTGTTTCTTGAGGACAAACAAGGCTTTATATTGGGGGAGTTGATGAGTGGTGAATTCACCACTTATTTTCACTCAATATTTTGTACATTAATATGATCTAAATATATAAATGAGACATATTTGTGATTAAATGCACTAATTTCCACATTTTACAGGCATACAGGTTATGAGATAGAAAGATGTGGATTTGAGCTAAAAAGGATCAAAAAGGAGAAAGAACTGCAGCTGGAAAACCTAAAGCAGTACCGCGATCTTGGCCTTAGGGCCGCGATCACAGATAGTCAAGCCAGATCAAAGTACCACCATTTTGAGGTATTGACCGTGGTTTCGGAAGCCACGATCGTGAACAAGTGTCAATGATTAAGGTTACACGGGATTATGCCATAGGCTATTTTATAATTTCAGATAGTAGTCCCTAATTCCCTTGAGAAGCTCAAACCTTTTCCCTTTGAGGAGAATCCCTAATTTTTGAAATTCTTTTTCCACCATCTAGGGTTCAATTTTTTTGTTTTGGGGGGGGGGATCCTATTATACTAATTTTGGTGTGAAAAAGACATTAGAGTAACTCCTAAGTGGAGAATTAGCAAGTTTCATTCAAGATTTGTTGCGATTTAGAGCTTGAATTTTCATTATCTTTATCCTTCATGAATCAATTTGATGGAGGTTTTGGTATATCTTTGTTTATTATCCATTTGAGTTTCTAGTTTTCCCTCTTGGGGTTATGCTTAAATAGGGTGCACCTGTGTGTGGGATGTGATTGTTATCTTTAACTTTTAGTTGATGTTGTTTGGTTTCAAAAATGTTTTACTCTAAAATGGAATTTGTTGGTTAAATCCTCAAATTCTATAAACCTCACATCATCCTTGAAAAAAGAATGTGGGTAATCTAGATCTTACATCATCATTGAAAGAGGTATGTTGGTGACATGAGATTTTGTGAACAATAAGATAGATTATAGTTATTCCATTTTTGTTATCATAGAAATATGGATAAATTGTGGAATTGCTATATCTTGGGCATCGTCCAAGAAATAAGGATGCCCATATTAAGGCTTTGTGATGAATGGTTGACCACACTCACGAGGTATTTGAAAGGCTAGTATCGAAACTCCTAACCAACCCATCCCACGTACACTTTAACTAAAATTTGAAGTCAATTATCATGAACCGACAAACTAGTTTCCCCTAGTAAAAGCATAGCCCCAAGACCCACTCTTAATTGACTACACTCTAATTATTTGTAGCCTCAAGTTAGTCCTTTACAATCCCAAATTTGTTATCTTTTTGGAAACATTTAAAATCGCCAAGTTATTTGTATCTTAGGGTTAAATCTAGCAAGCGACTTACATTTCGAACTTACCCGATCGCCACTCACATTGTTCCTCAAGGATTTGACCCCGACTTAAAGTTAGGTAATTTTATTGAAAATGACCGCCTTGCATTTAAATTGATGTGTAAATTGAGAGTTATTAGCGCTTAGTCTCAATATCGTGGTTAGTAAATTGCAATACCACCTCATCAGCTACTAGTGGTAAGTCCTTATCATCCCGATGAAGAGAATTTATTATTGATTTCCTTTAACACATTTTAGTTTCAGTACTTTTTCATGACCCAATTTACGAGTCATAATAGCAGCTAATCTAGCACACTAGTAAGTCAGCCGAACCATAGCCCGAGCTAGATGCAATAGGTTAACTTGGTGGAAAATGGCATAAAAGTTGGAAATTAACAATTTATGACTTAAATAGTAATAATACAGTCATAAAGGTCTAATAGAAACATAGGAAATCAACAACCATCCCATGACTGAGTAATGTCGGTACAAGAGCTACAATAAATAAACTACGAGTACTGAAGAGTCAAATACAATCTGTCTCATAGATGAAATATTAAACATATATAACGAGAAGGAAAAGGGTAACTCTAACTCCAAGAGCTCACTCAATCTCTTAATTCAACCCTGCACGAGCATCGAATCAATAGTGGTAACTAATACCAGATCTTTACCAAAGAGGTATAGAAGTGTAGTATGAGTATTGAAACCTTGGGTACTCAATAGGCATTGTCAACCAACAGAGCTAAATCATGATATAAATACGATAAGATAAGAGATAAAATAAGCTAAGTCAGAGTAAAAAGGGGCAAACCTAGAAATGATCCCCAACACCATTGTACATAAATAATTAATTACACTCAAAATGGTAACATAAAGATACAAAACTATAACTACAGGATAGGCACTCATTAGCGAATAAGTGTGGAATAGTAACTAACCCAACATAGGCCCCAAAAAGCCTGGAGGGTACAATCAAGGAAATTGAGTAACAAAATATTCATAAGTTACCGACTGTTATGCCATAACCAAAAAATTTTCCGAACTTTATCCAAAATCCCCATGTCAGACTTGAATTTAAACTAAATAGTATCATCATCATTATCATTATCTGCCAGACTTAAACCAAAACTTATATAATCAACATCATCATCAACTGTCGTACTCGAACTGAAAGTCATAATTATTAACCATCTCAATGGACCATATCAATAAGCCATATCGATAAGCTAACATAATACTATACCAATGAAGTATAACTATAGACCACCCCTTTTTCTCATATCTACACACTGAGACAAGAATCAGAATCATAAGTAATATCGGTACCCACATCCATTTACCACATCCATACTATGTCAATCTATTCATGCCATTAACCATGCCTATAGGCCAAGTCACTAGTCAATATTCATAATTTATATCTATAATTGAATCTATAAGTCATTAATCATGACTATAATCCATTGATCACATCTATAAACCATTAATCACATTTATAAACCATTGAACAAATATATAAGCCGTTGATCATATCTATAAGACATTAATCATATATAAAATCCATTAATCATATCAATAAGACATAGATCATATCTAAAATCCATATCAATATTTATGTATACATAGGACATATCATTTGTCATATCTATAAGACATATCATCAATCACGTATATAAGTAATATCATTAGCAATACTTGGAATTAGCATTAATCTTTCAATATCAAAATAATATAATTAATAAATATATTCAATCTCCTTAAGTCCTAAACCAAACATAAATAAGGTATCTCATGTGTAGATAAGTCTACAAGGCTAACACAAGTCTTGGCCTAAGGTAGCCGTAGGGACCCACTTATAATCCTTGAATTCCATTTAGACAAATTATACCCAGACTAGGCTAAGGTATCTAAATTAATTTCTAGAGGTAGAGTAAGCCATAAATAGCCCTAAGATAGAAAGTCTTCATAAACATGAACAACTAAGTAAATCTCACCTAAATTAGAAACCAAGGAAAATTCTCTTAACTTATGCAACTAAGGCCTATTCCACCCTAAAAATGAATGACTAAAGATATTTCATCTAGATTGAGTAACTAATGCATTCCTTATATACTAGAAAAAATTCATTTCTTATAATTCAATATTGGGAATGCAACTCTTACCCTACATGTTTTAGCCTAGTTAGTCTTTATTAGAGCACAGATGTTTCCTAGAGGAAGATATTGTTAAACCCCAAAAGTACCTAAGATCCTGTCTCAGACTTAACATAGAAAACCCATTGAAAGCCAACTTATTTCTAGTAGAAGGACTACTGTACGTTCCAAATGTGAGGCCACGAGTCATGGGCTGACATTGTAGAAGTCGGTAGCTTGCCTACTTCAATGAATGAGTCTAAGTCATCTAGGACAAGTCATGATGTTAACTGTTTCAAGTAGTATATCACAAGTCCTAAAATATAAAAATTTCCTCCCAGTGTCCATGAGTTTTATACGCTGAGTACGAGTCATCAGGTGACGTATACTGATAAGAAATTACAGGTCAACATTTTTCCATAAGGAACTATGGGTCCTAGACAAAACTCATGGGATGAATTCACAAGTCGCGAGGTAGAAATGTGCCGCAAGCATGCTAACCAACCCAATAACTAAGAATAAGAGTTTGATCATAGGTTAAGGGTACGACTCGAACCCAAACCCATGATAACTGATCCAAAAAGTTTACTTATGTTTTCAAAAGGGTATTTTCATAATTTCCTTATTTTATAAACCTATGCTACATCATTTATAGTATTTTAGGATGGGGTTAAAGGGTCTTGGCCTATTTCTTTCCATATTCTATTCCTAAATATTTAGAAACTTTAGAAAAGAGTGACTAAACTCTCTCAAGGAATAAAACCTAGGGTTCTTCTCGAGTTTAAAATTTCAAGATATGTTTCTATAATCCTCCAACTAAATTATATGGGATTTCAACCATGGATATACTTTCGCCCAAGTGTTCAAAAATACGTTATAAAATCTAGTTTTCTCAAAAAAATTTGATTTAGGGTTATTACCTAAGTTATGGCTTCACTTTTATTGTCTTCTAATGATCCATATACAGTTATGACATGTTTTTTATGATTTAACATAAAATGTGATATTATTGTATGAGAATTGAATACTAAAATGATTTCAAGTAAACTCATAAATTTTAATTGTGTTTCAAAAACATGTTTTAGATTATTCAATTTTATTATGAACAATCTTGAATAGTTTTCAACATACAAACTTTGGGAATATTTTAGACTAATATACTATTGACCAAGTTATTAGAACATCATATTCTAATAATCTATCAGTATATTATCTATCTCGGTTTTAATAGGGCCTAGTTTCACCCCGTGTCCCAAAATAATGTGCCACCATAGGTTTATTTAACCCTCAAATTTTGAGCATTAGTGTAGTGATTATGATAGTTATGCCTTTATAACTGGAAAATTATGTTTGGTCTCTCGATAGGGTGTATACATCAGACTCTATGTTAGCTCATGTAATTTATACCAATTAATTGACTCTCCCATAGACTTAGTATATTTGTACATAACCCTTAGTTTTTTTACTTGAAATGTTTTACGATTTTTAGAATTACTTTACATATTAATACCTATGTATATCATTTGTGTCAATGTACTATAGTTTAGTACTTCAAACTCGATTTGCATTTAGTATAAATTATTAGTGCATTTTAGTATGTTCAGTTTATTTTATACTTGCATATCTCACTTGCTCAGTATATTCAAATAATTTATGGCATACGTTCTTTTGTGATGTATCATCATATGATATAGGTTGGGGTGCACAGTCTCATCATCACAGTTAGTACATTCCAATGACACAATAGTAGCTACAAGTGGTGAGTCCTTATCATCTGAGGATGAGAGTTTTTATTGTTTTCCTTTAATCCATATTCAATTTTCGTATTTGGAGTTAGCTGGGGGCTTGTCCTAATAGATCGCCAGTAGCTTTAGGCATTTGAAACATAGAGTTAGATATTTCGGCTTTTCAGTTCTATTCAATATTGGATTTTACTCAAACTTATTTTTAATCTGGATATTTTTATAAAATTATTTTATCTTTCTCATAGTTACTTAATTGATTTAGTTTAATTATTGTTATATCAGGTTATGGGTTAGCTTGGGGTCGCTTGTGACTTTATGCATTGTGTTATATCCAGGATGTAGACTCAAATTATGACACACCCTTATCTCCTATTTCAAGCCAAATATGTGATCCAAGAACAATTAGATTTTTTAACCTATAAATATAAGATAAAGCATGGAAAAATATTTAATCCCACACCAAATAAATAATTTTTGAAGGAAGTAATTAGAACCCAAACATATACCAAGATTCATACATCATATACCCCTAAGAATTGGAGATTTAGCTTTGCATAGTTAAGAGAAAAGAAATATTACCTATAGTATTAGCTAAATCTTCCATAACTTGAATATCCACCAAAAAAATTAGAGAGGGGAAATTCAAAACGTGTCTTCATTAAAAACATATATACTTGATTACAAATTTCTAAAAACTAAAGATAGATTTGAATGAGGGTTTAGAAATCCAAAATTTCCTTTTTAGTACAAGATATTTGGAGCAATCAATTTGCAAAATTTCCACCTCCAAGGCTTGTGATATGTGTCAAGTTTTAAGACCACTTTTGCGTTACACAAAAGTGTCTTTCCATTTCCTGAAATTGCCTTCAATCTTTGGTTTCTTCGATACATTGTCTAATCTGGCAATACACTTGGACCTTCACATAATAATTTTGCAATATGCAGAATCTACTGTTAGATAGCATAGCTTTTCTTAGTAGGAAATTGATATTCTATCCACCTTAGTGATAAAAGCTCCATTTTGGCCATCACATAACACTTTTGCCATACTCAATGACCTCTTTTGAGATGGACTACTCTTTATTCTTTTCTTCATCCATGCTTCTGCTTCTTCTAGATTTATCCTACTCCCTAGATGTATTTTTAAATTCAATACCAAAATTTCAATCAATCTAACTTAAGAAAATGACTTAATTTGGAATTGAGAACATCAATTTATTATCAAATATAGGCTAATGACCCACAAATAGCAGGCTCATCAACCCTAAAGGATTTAAGCTTCTACTCTACACACAAATCTTAGGCAGTGATGCCATCATTGAAAATAGTGTAGTCATGGGTCTGAAGCAGTATACAATGTCAATTTCAAAAGTATAATGAAGTGCATAGGACAACATAAAGGTTATTCACCCATTAAAATGATGCCTAAATTTGGTGCAAAATGCCTTACCTTTAACGAGTTAAAGTTAAGAACGAATGTTTAAAATAAATATAGAGTGATGGTGAGTTGGTTAAATATTGAATTAAATAATGTAGGTGTATTCATGCATAGTCATTGATGACTCGATTAAGGAAGGCCACCTCTATGATTCATATATATTAACACACGACGTAAGATTTGATTCTTCATCATAGAAACCCTAATATTAGAATGGTTGCAAAGTTTAAACAAAAATTCAGTCCACAAAAATAATGGATATAACATCATTTGTGCACCGAATATATCAATACGGCTAGTTTTAGAGAAGTTAATATATAGAAATTCATGGCATATAAAGTCATTCATGGTCTGTCCATTCCTCTATAAAAATATGTATGGATGATATTTTGGAGTAATCTAATATGAAAAACAATTCATGAGTTTGAAGCCATTCATGGCCCATTAATTTCTCCATGAAAAATTCCAGAAGCAATACCGACATAATCAATTTTACACAAAACTAATATGTGACTAAAGTTAAGATTGTATTTTCAAATAACGACCATGAAATGATATTATGACCCAACATATACAACATTTTATCATGCTTACCTCTCATAAAGAGGTAATGCTTTGTTATTGCATACATAACGGGTTACTAATAGTTGTCTTTACTGCATATTATGGCACCTTAACTAGACCAAAAAAATTGGGGAATCTACCCTTTCTAAAAGAAGGAAAATAACTCTCCAAAATAAGTTATATCTTATAATATATTTGAGGAAGAGGAAATGGAATACCTACCCCGACAAACAAAGCTAAAGAGGAATCCACCCACAACATAAAGGGAACAATATATCAGCCTCTTCTAGTTTGAATTAGAGGATATAGAAGGATATTAAACTAACCTCAAAAGAACTTCATTATAATCTATGAACAAAAACATACACTAGCACACTGAGTCTACCCTAGTTGCATCAAAAAATGCATCAAAAAATGCTTCAAAAAGTTGTAAGTCAGGAGAATCTTCAGATAAGGCCATCTAATAGTTCATTCAAGGTAGTTTTGAAGACTTATGTGAAGATGGATTGGAAGTGGTAAAAAGAAAAATTAGGAATAACTTCACATGGGTTGGTGTTATGTCCGAAAATTGGGCCAGATGTCACCTACTTTAACCCTTAGTAGTTAAGCCAAGTCCAACAACTATATACAATAAGTAATACTAATAAATAGTAAGGAAAGTGATAATAGGAATAGCAAGACACCATATGTACAAACAAATACAAAACACAAAATGGGTACATGAAAATTAGAGAAAGATAAAATATACAAAATACCCATCCCAGTATTGGTGTAAGATCAATTAAATATATTAGAGTATCACTAGACTAATACATATCTATCTAATAATATATTGAAGCAAAGAATCTTCCTCGATCCACATGGAAACTTCCCTCCAATGTAATAATAATGTATACCAAATACATAGAATCTTACTTGTGACTTAGTAAAATCAGTAGAAAAGTACCATAATCTTACCTCAGCTTGAGTAGAAAGTTGGCATGATCAAAAGTCTAACTCATGATATTTTAATGAAAATCTTTTGAAAAAACCTAAAAATCTATATTTTTCCTCATGTCCAACATTATGCATATGGATGAATATGTATGCACCAAAGAGGTATAGATATATACATAGAAATATGTATATCAAATAGGGTAGATATGCCCATCCAAAATCCATAATCCACTGGAAGTCCCAGTACGGCACAAATCTCAACCATCGACCACACAATCTCAATGGACCAGGGAAGTATGGATATAAGCTAAAAATAAGATAACAATTGCAACCCTTTATTCTTCCACAAAATCCTAATCCAAATCTAACAAAGGATCCCTAACCTAATCCTAGAACTTAGCTTGCAACATAAACTATGGCTCAAACGAGAATACTATTCTAATGTTCCCCAAAATAGGCCAATAATATAGAGATTCAAAATACCAATTCCTAAATAGATTCTCTAACCAATATACAATTTGTAACATATACCATCAATCCAACCCAAGTATAAAGGAAGGAAGACTGTAACCTACCTCATGGAAAAATTGTAAATCTCAAATCTTCACATGGAAGCCTTCCCATTCCGCAAAGAGTAAAATTGCTTCCATTCCATAAAGTATGTAATATATATATTAAAACAAGGATAATGATATCCCTATTGATAGTTTACAGTTTTGAACCAAAAATTCGGTCAAAAAAAGACCCTCGAGGTCCATTGATGAAATCAAACTTTTTTATTATAATAACATTTATCCAAGGGTATGGAGTCCATGCCCAAAAGGTGGAAAAATATGTAAGTATATTTAGATCTTAATTTGCTTGGAAAGTCTATTTTAATGAAAGAAAACTAAGAAATTAAAGACACAATATGTGAATTAATGTTGGGAAAGTATTAAAAGATGAAAAGGAATGTAATGGTGAAGTAATCAGACTTACTAAGTGAAGAAATATAAAAATTCAAAACTTATCCTGCAAATGGATATTATGAGAAAGAAAGGTCCTGAATAACCAATGATCATCATTTCTCTCGAACATTCACTTAAGTTGTGATGTCAATTAAGAGGTAGATCTTCAACAGTAGTGGGATCCACTAAGAAACTAAAGCTCTATTGAAGTAGGGAGAATTCCATAGATTTTGTCCCATAATAATTGAAGAAGTTTGGAGGAGTTTAGTTGAGTGCAAAGTTTACCCTCCATAAGAGTGGGTGTAACACTATAAGAGTGGATCTATAAAAGTGAGGGGCACTAAAATCATCAACCCTCACGGGTGATGCCAATCGACTGAGCGACTCTACTTATATAGCCCAATCTCCTATAAACCTTGGGTTATTAAATTGTTACATAATTCTATGGATAGGGTATGTGTGATTTAGGAGAGTCTCAATACAACTCAGAGTAGGTAGAAGAGCTATGCCAACTAGAGGGTGTAAGGCTTGAGATATCTAATTAGGTATTTAGAGTTTCTTGAAATATCACCAATTAAGGGCATAATGAGGTTTAAAAGAAAGGAAATATCATACCTAGGTTCATCATTCCTTTTGAGATCTTGTAGTGTATTAATGGTGTCACCCAAGTTACATCTCACAACAAGATATAAAGCAGTCACTGTCAAATATAGAATCCAACCCAGGTTACGATCGATCCCACAAGGAATATAGTTCAGACCTAAGTTAATGCGGCTATTTAGATTATTGATCAACTATTTCTAAAAATAGGGGATTTGAAAGAATAATTAAATATTTTGTAATTTGAAGTCAAGTAAAAAAATATCAATTTATGTTGAGAAAATCAATGAGAATAATGAACTAGGGTTGTGTTTCCCATGATTTCATGGCTTCGTAGGTTCTACGTTCTAGTGATCTATCCCGATGCTTGGTATACAAAATCAATAGGTTATTTTTATATAATTGATTTTACACCCTTATTAGATGACTATCCTCAATAACATATGATTTTTACACTACTAATCCCTATCTTGGAAGATTAGCTACGCTAATTTATTGACTCAAGATTTTAAGTGGAGGTTGATAGCTCCAATTGTCGTTGTTCATTCCCTTTTGCTATCCATTACCTTTTTTAATGAGAGTAAAGATAAGGTGAGTTTGAATGAGTGCACTTATTAAAAAGCAATAAGAGTGAAGAGAATAACAACACATGCATTAATATCATTCAAGAATTACTATGTACATTAACATACTTCATTAATTCATCATCGTTCCCCTAATCCTAGTTGTGGGATGTAGCCATTCATAGCTTTAAAATAAAAAACAGAAATTATAGAAAAAAAAATCATAATAATGAACTTACAAATTAAGTAGAATAAATATGGAATCATGAATTAAAAAAGAAAAAATAATAAAGATGAAGAAGAAAAGAATATACAAATTTTCTTCGGCCTCCATGATGGCTCCTAGCTCTCTCTAGCTAGCAAAGTTCAAATGTTTCAAGAGTTATGTAAAGACTACTTTTATGGAATATTTTTAGGTGTAGAAAAAAATCTATATAAAATAACCGAGTTCAAAATTTAATAGGACATAAAAAACCAGTCCATTTGGGTCTACGCGGAGTATGTTGATGCACTGCAATCTTTTCATCTCTTGGAACTTGCTTTGTCTTCAACTAGAATGCCATGTGACAAACGTTGAAACTGAATCACAAATTTTCCAATTGCACCTAATAGTAATAAAATATTTTATTTAATCCTTAAGTTGCCTGCTTGATTTCTTCATACAATCTTTTACTTTTAATTTATTTTTACTCCAAATTTCTTCATCATCACGCCAATTTAATCCTATAAATAAAATATGATAGTAATCATACTCCGTAAAATCAATTCTCAAAAAGGATAAATAAAATTACTAAATATGAGGCAAATAATGACTAAATAAATGTAATTTTGGCCTCTCGTTAGTTAGTGATATGTCTTATGAGTTTGCGGTCACGATCGGAATAGCACGATGACCATGATCGTGATCGCAATAGCACGATGAACATGATCGAGGCAATCAAGACCTATTTTTGCCCCTATTATTAGTTTTCCAGCTTCCCACTCAATTTCGCCACACTTTCCATTAGTCAATTTCTCAAACACACAGTATAGCGCTAAAATTTCATGGATTACTCAAAAACAAAATGAAAACTACTTTAACAATAAAAATTTAAAGGATACAGGACAATTTTATTGGAATGATAGGTTGCTTCCCATACAACGCCTAATTTATCATTGCGACACGACGTCCATCAACCATCAAATTAGATCCTTAAGATGAAGTGACCCACGATCTATAATACGGGTGTACAAAGCTATCCAATATGTTCTCGACCATTCACACGAAGCCAAGCTTGGGAGTTACAAAAACTACAAGCCATGTTCATGCAAATGGTTGCGTGTGAGTTGGTACTTGATCCTCCAAAGAGCTTCAACATTTTTAAGTGTGAAAATAAGCCTTGAAGTGTAATAAATTACACTCTAAGGGCACCCCATGACTGAAGGGTAGGAAGGTCATTTGTCCTTTATTTTGTGTGTAATATAAATAGATGCTATTAGGGTTATTTTCAGCACTTAGTTCATTCTTCATATTTCACAACAACAAGTCTTGTAACATTGAATATTTCTCTCTCTCTTGTTCTTGAGAGTAGAACCTGAAATCTGTCCAACAAGTGTAGTTACACTTGTGTTGTTTCTTGGCTAGAAACTTGAGATCTTGAGGTTCATAAGTTCCTCTTGGTCTAAGTAAGAACTTGGTACTGAAATCTTTTGGTCTTAGGGTCCTATCTTCAAGTTAGGGTTCATAGATTCTAAGATATCTTTGTGTCAAGTTACTATCTTTCATTTTGTACTCTTAAAACTTTGTAGTAACTTAGTGAAGCCGTGTAGGGATGATTTTCGATTCACTATAGTTAATACCATTTGTTGTTCTTGTTTTTAACATTGTACTTTTTGTAATCTATCATCTTGTGTTGTTGAACCATTGTTTAATGTTATTGTTATCTTCTTTTTCTCCTTGTGTAGCTATTGTTTTGGTGTTGGTATTCCTTCAAAATTTCATGATTGTTGTTGTCTTCACATATTGGAGCTGTTATCTTCAAGCTCTCAGAATTGTAGTGTGTTTGGACTGATTTTGTGGCAAATTTTATACGCTCCAAGTTAGTAGTGTATCAATCTATTCCTTCATCCACAACATTGATCACAGACACTATTTGTAGCTATGTTAGTTGCTTTTGTTTTTGCATACATAATAAGAGACTTCATCATCATGCACCTAGTACTTTATTTCTCCAACACCATATCAACTAGAGCTCTTCCAGTTGCTAAAAATGGAACCAGAACATTGACCACAGACACTATTTGTAGCTATGTTAGTTGCTTTTGTTTTTGCATACATAATAAGAGACTTCATCATCATGCACCTAGAACTTTATTTCTCCAACACCATATCAACTAGAGCTCTTCCAGTTGCTAAAAATAGAATCCCAAGTATGATTGTTATCTTATGATTGATATAACAATCGAGGACTACCAAATCCCTTGGGAGAATGAATAGGTTAACCTTAACCAAAACATCACTCAATATGCTTATAAACTTTTATCAAGAGTCTCATGGTAGTTGGTATAGGAACTCCCAACCCTAGCCTTTGATATACGACATATGGCATTAAGTTTATACTAGCACCAAGGTCACATAATTCTCTTTCAAATTTGTGAGTCCCAATGGTGCAATGGATTCTAAAAGATGATATTTGACATGATGACGCTACAACTATAGGTTAATTCAATAGTCTCACAATCCATAAGTTTCTTCTTGTACATGAAGTGTTTCATTTATATTGAATACCCCAAGATCACTTGAAGAGCCTCTAACAGTGGAATATCTATTGAGAGGTTGCTAAGTTTTGCAAGGAACTTCTTGAACTTGGCATTTTCAATTTTTTTCCTCAGCCTTTGTGGAAATGGTGGAGAATTTTTATTGGGGGCAATATAATGCATTGAGGTTAATTCCTTATTTTCTTGTCACCATCAATCAATTTAGGAGTTTCCTCCACATCACCATTCTCTATAATAATATTGGCTCCTCATCACCCTATTTAAGAGAATTTAAAGCACCATCAATTGGCAATTTGGACCACTTCCACTTTGCATTCATTTGATCATCAAGAGACTTTCCCCCCACTCTAATAACATGCTTACCAAGATTTCTTTCACTTTTAGTAACTATGGCCATAACTTGGGCATTATTCTTCTGATTTGTCATTGTGTCACTAGGTAGACCTTCTTTTGGCCTATCATTGAGTTGGGTTGAAATTTGCCCCACTTGTGTCTCTAATTACTTGATGTAAGCCGAATGTGAAATGATCATTTGGTTAAGTTAAGAAAAGTCACTCTTTTTCTCCTTTACTATTTTGTTGGTACCTTAAACATTCATTAAAGTTCTAGAAAATACATCCTTGATTTTAAATTTTTTTGGTCCACCCAGCTTGATTCCTTGTCCTTGATATGATTATGAGGGGCACATATCTATCATAACCTTTCTCTTTGTCCCTTGAATCTCGATCTCTATCTCATTGTCTATCACACCAATCACAATCTCGATCTTGATTATTCCAACCTTGATTCCCGTCTTTCCTTTAGTGGGCGGGGTGAGAACCTTGGAAAATTTTCCAAAAACCTTATCTCTTCATTGAGTGCCTTAACTTCATCCTCATCATAACCTTTGGCACCTGTAATAGGTTTTGTAGGTTCTCCCATCATGTGTTAGTGAGGAGATCCAATTAGGTCATCTCTTTGGCCATATTTTTATCCCTTTCTTTGTCTTTCTTTCTTTGCTCTAAGTTGACATAAGATGCGGCGGGGGACCCTATGGACACTTCGGAGTCTCGGGTGTGCCATCCCCAGCTTTTCTTAGTGACTTGCTCAAGTAGATTTGTTGCACTATCATGTGAAAACTTCATAAGAGAACCTCCCAATGCATTGTCTACCATCGTCTTTTCTAATTTGTCCAATTCCTTATAAATTATTTGGAGACGCATATTCTCCAGCACTTCAACATTCGGGAATAGAATGAGTTTTTCATTGATCATTTGCCACACCTCATATAAGGACTCACCACTAAGTTGATAAGAAAATATTATTTTAATTCTAAGTTGTAGAATTCTAGACAAAGGAAGATATAGATCCAAAAAGGCCTCCATAAGTTTGACCCATGATGTAATAGAGCCGGCAAGTAGAGATCTAAATAAAAAAACTACCTCTCCCATCAATGAGAGTGGGAAAATCCATAACTAAATAGATTCTTAAATAATATGAGGAATATCAAATAGGGCATCGCACCTCAATGAAGTTTTTCAAATTGAGGTTTGCATCTTTTTGTGCTTTACCTCAGAATAAGCCTTTTATTTGTAACATGTAGAGAATTACACTAATGATATAGAATTCCCTATTTCCCTTAGTCAATGGGATGCATATTGAAGTCTCATGCCTTGCATTATTAAGATGATCCTCATCCTCGAGGTGTCCATCATATAAGCCTTCATTGATCCCATTATGGCTCATGGTGTCGTGCTTACTATAAAATCACATATCAAAACAAATACCACAAATAAGGTAAATAAAAGCACTATGAGAAACCCACATTCACTAACAACATTATAAAAATAAAACTAAGCTTCACTCCTCGGCAATGGTGTCATTTTATAACGCTTAAATTACACCATTATTTTGATGCAAGACGGTTGTCATTAATGTGAACCTTACCTGAGTCGGGGTCATATCCACTTGGATGGAAACTAGATTTCAACATCTTTCATGTGTTCAGAGTCAACTAGGAGTTAACCCGTAATATGTAGCTAAAATAAAACATTAAAGTAAAATTGTGGGTGGGGGGATTTGGTTTAAATCATTAGTAAGTGAAATCACACAATAACACTAATTTGGGATTTAGCAACTGACTAGTAAATAAAATTAAGAGACACCTTGGGGTTATGCTACCTTAGGGTTCATTTATGTGTGGGTAATCAAAGGTTATTCCAAGTTCTAGTTTAATGTTTTGGCTAAATTTAAGGTATTAGTGTTAGTCTTTAAGCAAAACACTAAATTTCACTCATGGATTCTTTCAAATGCCTCATCATCATGAAAAAATCATCAATCCAATACCTCATACTAGCATCTTTATTTCTAAGATGTTGCTTATGAACATAGTAAATCCACACAACATCCCTATTTCTAAGATAACACTATGAGAGAAGCTAATTCAAAGTGTAGTTTACTATTACTCATCACCCATATTCCTCTTTCAAGGATGATTTGGGATCCAAGTCAGTTGGGTTTTTCACCAATAATTCTCAATTCCAACCTAGATTAATATCAAAAACCAACTCCTTAACTAGTTATTTGGACTCATTATTATACCCACACAAAGTTAACCACCTAAGTGAACATAACCCCAAGATACGAATTTAGCTACTAATTAAATTATAGAAAAGATATATTCCCAAGTTGACATTCAATGCATCCATTTAAAACCAAATAAAGAATAATACAATTTTCAATCTCAAATTACAACTAAGATCTCATGAAAATTTACTAACAATTGTTCTTTCCCAAAATTGGAATGTTCTCCCCTACTCAAATTTGGTAAAATTGGTTGAAAGATGCCTTAATTGTAAAAGTGTTTACCTTTTGAGATTTAGGATTCAACTCTGTAAAATTCTCATTTTTTCTTGTAGCTTTTCCGTGACATTGCGATCTCCATCACTTGATTGCGTTTGCGACTTTTGTAATTGCGGTTTTCCTATCACGATTGCCATTCCATTATATTATTGACTGGTCATGATCGCGACACTCAGGATGTGATAATTGTACCAGAGGGTCGGCTCCTAGTCAAGAATTTTTGCTTTGGTTGCTCTTGCTCTCATTCTTTTCCCATTTTATATCTACTCAATTTTATCATATTTCCTGCAAGATCATCAACACTAGAAATTAGTGCATTTCAATAGATAATTAGCCTTATATGCATAATTATATCACCATATTGTTCTCCAATTTTTATATAAATAAGTGGGAAATTTGCCACTCATCATATGCCAAGTTCTTGAAGTGTGAGTTTTAGGTGAGTTCTATTACATTCATAGGGAATATGGTGACCTAGGGGTGTATTATGATCAATTCAACTAGGTTGGGGCTATATGGGATGAGTATAGGCCTACTTTTCCAACAAATTTTTAGAGTTTTATTGGGTTGGTTGTCTACTATTGATGATTTCTTGATACATGCTCTATGGGCTCCACTCCTTTGGGATCGATGCTTTATGAATCTCATTTATGGATCCAAGACTTAATTATTTTAGGGGAGAAAATACGTGTGTAGATGATAGATTGGAGTGTGGGAGGAGCTATGCTTGATGATGCCATCCAAGGGAGCATTTCACAATACCATATTTGGATAACAGCTTGGGCTTCGAGAGAGAATGGGCGCCCATTTGCATTATTTTGGTTGTTGGGTCACTTTTGGGTCCAAGTTGCATTTAGGGTCACTTTTGGGACCAAGTTGTAATAAGTGGCCTTTGGGCCTATAAATGGCTAGGACCCTCTTCATTTTAGACTTGGTTGATTTTAGATATGTTTGTATACACTTGCGAGTGATTTTATATTAAGCTTGTTGGGATCATATTAGTTTTATAGAAATGTGGGTTTTGAGGGTTCAACGTACCTCTCGGTCTTTATAAGATAATTGGTGTGTGTAGTTGGATTACATTTGAGGTCCTCAATTTAGTATATTGTGGTTTGCCTATGTTCCTTCTCTTGTGGCATTCAATTTATCCTTTACTTTCTATCCTTTACTTTATTGTCTTATTTCCTTTATTTGTCCTTATTTTTGTGATGTTTCTGTTTTCATAGTTTTGTCTCATATCATTTTGGTATCAGAGCCAAACTTCATTTCATTCCCACAAAGTCAATCTTAGGTCTTATTGTGTTGATAAATTAAAAATCACAAAAAAATCATTATTCCTATTTTAAGTCTTTGATTTTGTTATTTTCTTGTGTTTTTAGTGTTAGATTCTGGTTCCTTAACACTATTTGAGTCTAAATCTCGAATTTGAGCTCAATCAGAGTTAAAGAATAGAATCTGCCATTGTTGAGGAGCTTAAGTTTGAAGATTGAAGGTGGGTGCTAAAATCTAGAACTTTTGGTTGATAATTTGATCAAATTGATGCTTGTAATATGTTTAGAAGGTTGAAAATAGCCTTGTTTCAAAATTTCATTGAATTGCGATCAACGGTTTAAGTTAGAGATTTTTGGAATTTTTGGTGTTCTTGAAGAAATTCAAATATTAAAGAGGAATTGTCTTCAAAAAGTGTTTATTTGATCCTCAAAAGTGAATAAAAAGGTGTACAAAAGTGTTGGTGCAAAGAACCTTTTGAAGACCCAAAAGAATATTCCAAAGAGAGGACAAAACGGGGGACCATTTAGAAGTACAAGTGGTACAATACAAGCGGTTTTTTTGGTTGATCTGCCTTTGAAGTGACCTTGAGGTGGCCCAAGGTGATGCAGCACCTCAAAACAGTAGCCAAGGCTTCTCACGTGAGTCCAAAGTGCTTCACACCTGCCGGAGTAGGTCCCAAAGCATCCCCAAACATAGATCACCTCCAGTGAACACAAAACAACGTCAAATGCATCCCAAATGTATACCAACACTTCTCCAACACCAATTCAAGTTCTCAAACACATATTAAATTCAAAAACACCATTTTCTCAGGTTTAATTCCATTAATTTCATTTCTTAATTCCTCCTTTCATTTTTTTAATTCCTGATACTAATTAACAACTCAACCATAATCTACTTAGTTTTTTAATTAGTTCTTGTTTGTTATTATTTTTGTATCTCAATTCGTTGTTATTTTATTTCATTTAATCATTTTTTCTTAGTTTAAATATTTAATTCAAGTCTCTTATGATATATTTCTTATCCGTATTGTCATTTTGATTTGTTCCTTTCTAATTTTGATTCTTAAATTTAAAGTCCTTACCTTTATTTTAAAATGAGTCATCAATAGTTGTTTCCTCTCTTTTCTCAATTGTGATAATAAGCTATGGGTGGAGACACCTTGGATACCTTAATGGAAGCTCTCATGGGGATGCAGGGAACTATGGATAAAATAAATGGATCCATGACACAAATTGAACGTACATTAGAAGACATGAAGAAACGACTCATTAACCAAACATCGGGGTTCAACCATAAAAATTGTACCCCAATACATCAATAACATGTCCCCTCCACCCAAACAAAGAAAAGACAATCTCCAGAAACATCGTTCAACTAAATCTATGTCTAATTAAGCAATGAGTCTTCCCACATTAGGCCCACTAACTATGATACTTGCATTTTACCTAGTATCACTCCTTCATTGGTGTAGGATCATGAACAATTAATTTATAAGAAGGATGCTAGGAGGGTTCCTTATGAAAACGAGATTGAAGGCCTAACAGAATTCTTACCAACAGATTAAAAACTTGAAAGGTACAACAACAAGTTAATAAAGGATTTGTATTCAAGGATGAATCCTCTTCAGGAAACGGAGGATGATACAAGATCCATGGGCTCCACTTCTTTGGAATCGATGCTTCAAGGATTACATCTATGGATCAAAGACTTAATTATTTTAGTGGAGAAAATACGTGTCTAGATGATAGCTTGGAGCGCGGTAAAAGATATACTTGATAATTTCATCCAAGAGAGCATTGATAAACACTACATTTGGATGGTAGCTTGGGCTTCTAAATAGTATGGGCGCCTATTTGCATTGTTTTGGATGTTGGGTCACTTTTGGGCCCAAGTTTCTTTAGGGTAAATTTTTGGCCCAAGTTGTAATAAGTGGCCTTCGAACCTATAAATAGCTAGGACCCTCTTCACTTAAGACTAGGTTGGCTCCCAACAAGCTTAACATAAAAACACTCACAAGTGTATCCAAAATCAACCAAGTCTAAAATAAAAAGGGTCTTAGCTATTTATATGCCCAAAGGCCACTTATTATAACTTGGGAAAAAAAGTGACCCTAAATGTCACTTTGCCCCAAAGGTGACGCAACAACCAAAATAATGAAAATGGGTGCCCATACTCTCTTGAATCCCAAGATATTATCCAAAATTGGTGTCGCTCTATGCTTCCTTGGATGATATCATAAAGTATAACTTCTCCCGCACTCCAAGCAATCATCCACACACTTATTTTCACCCCTAAAATGATCAAGTCTTGGATCCGTAAATGTGATCCCTGAAGAATCGATCCCAAATGAATGGAGACCATGGATCTTGTATCATTTCCTACTAGTCTTCTACTCTACTACAGATATTTTCACCATATTTAAACAGAAAAATATTAATTTTTTGTTGTTTGATGAGTATGAGTCGAGCTTTTAAAATTTTAAGACCTAGTTATATTTGAGCCTATCTTGACTGTATATATGAAAGGTGAAGGTTTTACTATGTAATTATATTCTTTGAGAGTTGGCCTTAGCAGTATTTTGATGCAAAATCAAAAGGTGATAGCTTATGCTATAAAGTATTTTAAGACCCAAGAGAAGAACAACCCTAATAATGACATAGAGTTAGCGATTGGTATTGTTTGTTTTAAAGTTATGGTGGTATTACTTATATAGGGTCATTTTGAGGTTTAATTAATCAACATATCCTTTAATATATTATCAACTAGAAGGATTTGAATTTGCCACAAGACAAGTGGTTGGAGTGGTTGAAGGATAATGATTTGACGATTATTTATCACTTGGCCAAGGCTAATGTAGTTGGTTTACCTTGAGTAAAATGGTAGTGAGTATTTGGTCTTCTTTCTTTATTGATGAAAGATGAGATACCTTTAGCCATGGATGTTCAATTGTTGGGAAATAGTTTAATGTGAGTTGATAATTTTGAGTTGGTTAGAGTTCTTTTATGTGTTGGGGTACAGTCATTACTATTGAAGTAGATTAAGGATAGCTAGTTTGAGAATGGTAATTTAGGTTTCATTTGATATAAGGTGTTAAGTGGTTAAGCTAAGGAGGTGAATCTTGATCTAGAGAGTGCTTGGAGGATCAAGAGTTTTGTTGTTTTCCTAGGGTAGGGGTATTAACTAGATTGATCATAGAAGAGGCTCATAGTTTGAGTTATTCTATTCATCTAGGTGCAATAAAGATATATCAGACCCAAAGAAACACTGTAAGTCGTGTAAGATAAATAGAGATATCATAGATTTTATAGCTAAGTGTTTGTATTATTAGTAACTTAAGTATGATCATAGTAAGTCGGGTAGTTTGTTGTAATAACCCCAAACTTTGTCATGCTTAAATATGTGTAAAACCTCAGCTTAGCTCTTCCTTTGATGAAAATTTTTAAATTAAAAACTAGCTAGTTTAGGTCTATTTTGAGTGTGTTGTAGTCTGGGAGAATCTAGTAGCTATTAGATAGTTGATTCATTGTTTTAAGTGGATATTATGAAATAGGATGTCATAGAAACTTTTTATGCATAAAATGGGCAAGTAAAACTCTAGTTATAGAGTTTACAGTAATAAGGGGTCTACTAATAATGTTGACAATAGAGATGTGTATTGTGAAATGGCCAGAGATGGGACTAAATCTTGAGCTAATAGTTTGGTTTAACTGCAATAATAGAAGTATTGTTGTGTTACTACAGTGGCCAAATTGTTACCACAGTGATAGATCATGTTGGCTTAGGTGTTCTTGTGTCATTGCAACAATATTCATACGTCACTTCTGTATGTTTTCTCTAATATAGGTCCGAATACGATCAACTGGTATTGATGTTATCCTCAGTCTTTGTTATTGGTTTGGAGATGGGGTGAGCTTTTAATAATTCATGGCTGATACTCCTCCATATATTATATTTATAGTCTTTTGCATTCTGATACTACTGTATATAGATGTATATTTTTTATTTTATCTAGTACTCTAATTTTACATTATAGTGGCTCTAGTACCAACCTTAGTAGGTTTTGAGAGGTATTCATTTTTTTATTTTTTCTCTTCCTCTCATGAACAATGTGCAATGTATCTACTTATATTTCATTATTTTTGCTTACTTAGTTACTGCACCAAATTTTTTTTCATGTTTTCGTTATTTTCTGCCCGCTAGCCCATCACTTATCATTCATGCTACTGTTTACCATACCTACTGGTGGGATATACTAGGCACTATTATGCGTAAGAAATTGGGTCATGACTAAATAGTATCATAACCTAGGTTTCACTAGAATTATAAATACAAGGGCCAGTGTTTAGTGGAGTCCTACTAATCGGCCTAAAGATATTCATATCCTATCTTCAGGAGGTTACAAAACAATTTTATGAAAATATCATATTTTTGGTTCAATTTTATCCATTGAGTTTATATTGTTTTCCAAATCTTTATTTTTGTCACTCATTCTTAGATGGCTAGGATACGAGGTGTGGCAGTCGGGGATTAAGACCTAAAACCGGCTGTTAGTGGTCTAGTTAGAGGTTGAGGTTGAACCCAAGGTCAAGGGTAGGCCAGAGTTTAGACCTCAACTTGATATTAGGCTAGGGAGCCATCGCCTGATCCGATTATTGCTCCTAAGTATGAGATAGCTCCAGAAATTTTGTTACCACAATAATAGGTGGGCTAGAGGGCATCATAGACCAAACTCGAGGTTTTATTTTTTTTGTTCTATGTGATTCATTTGTTCAGTTATTAGGGTTAGTTTGTTATCCGCCTATTAATGGAGATTAGCCAGGAGTACAGGGTGGTATTGGTTTAGGGGAACAACTGCAATGCCTTGAGAGTACACCCTGGGCGCCACACGGTGCTTATAGTCCCGAGGGACCATTAGCTAAACCATGAGCTAGTACCTGCTGTGAGCACTGAATAATATGATAACAAATGCGGAAGAACAACTGATAAGCCATAAGGTTTTAATAACTGAAAACAATACTGAGCATGAATCTGGAAAACAACTGTCTAAAACTAATTAAATAAAAATAAATCCACTTACTATCAGAAATGTCCGAAAGTCTCTAAACTGCCTGAAAAAAGATTTGATGGGGCAGGCCCTAACTAACTCCATCTAACTACTGAACTGAAAACATAAAGATAAAAATAGTTTATCCTCAAAATATGAGGACTCACCACTGCTACGACTGATAATCTGGAAAGTTTATGCGCGATTCGGGAACTGAACATCCGAACCTATGATATAATACATCATAGTGCAAGAAAAGAGTATGCGATCATAACTTAGCATATACTGGTATGCTAAATTAGGTAGGCTAACATGCGTGGTTTCATGAACACGAGTAATAACTGACTGAATAAGTAGCATGAAATACTAAATAAAATGCATGAAATCTATGAGGATTGGAGATACATGAAATCTTATAAATGTTGAGGATGCATGAAATCTATAAATGCCGAGGACGCATAAAATTTATAAAAATTGAGGATGCATAAAATCTGCTAACGCTGAGGATGCATGACAAAGCATATAACATGTTCTGAATAAAATTTGTAAATACTAAAGTAGTGAAATTTGATAAATACTATATTACTGGTATCTATATTTTATGGTCAAGCAGCTGAAACTGAATTATTGAGATGATTACTAGACTGAGACTGTGGGAGCTATAATCTAACCGACATGCCCTAATAAGAAATTTGGGGTCCAACCTGTGACCCCAGTTGGAAGGGTGTCAGCACCATGACACAGGTACTAACACTG
Source organism: Capsicum pubescens (assembly GCA_030864215.1). Taxonomy (NCBI): domain Eukaryota; kingdom Viridiplantae; phylum Streptophyta; class Magnoliopsida; order Solanales; family Solanaceae; genus Capsicum; species Capsicum pubescens. Next base: position 148,144,426 of record CM061545.1, on the reverse strand, counting down.
GCTATGTGGATCCACTAAAGTGCTATCCCGAAGGACTAAGGGTTACCCTCAATTGGTAGGTACCCGTATGAGATCAACCCTCAACTAGCAGGTTAACATATCAACCTACACTGGCTACGTAGTTTTAGAATACGGGGAGTGCTGCTAAAGGTCATACCGTCAATTGGGTGGTGATCCCCATCCCTGGGTTCTCTCGGTGCTAAATCCTACTCCTAACTAAACAGACTCGGAAGACTGATCTGTGCAAAGATTAACTGATTTTGATAACTGACAAAACTGATAATGCTTATAATATATTCTAAAACTATTCTGAAGATATTAAGACTAAGTAAGAATCTATGGTTTCGGGTATTCATAACCCCCAGGACTCAATATCGTTAATATTAAAATAGTACTAAAATTTTGGGGACATAATATAAACACATATATTCAAAATTCTTCCTTGTAGGCATTTCATCAAACACTTCATGAGTATATTGTAAGCTAAGCATGGGAATAGTTTAAAGCTCGTAGGAATAGCATTATTTCAACATCAACATCACTGAGTATGATTCAAACCAGTGAATAACAACATTCAAACATGTGGGGTTTGATAAACAATAATAATTTCATGTAAACATGGTATAGAATTACAATTCATGGGAGTTCATGGTTAAATCACAATTTAAAAATCCTGATAACTTTTAAGGATCACAACTTTGCATTTAACATTGGATACTTGGGCTCCATGGGTGAAAGGAACCCATATATGAACACTTAACATACCTGGATTAGTTGTTAAGTCTTCCTACGCCCCTTACTCACTCAGCTGAGCATGAATTAAAAGCATAAATAGGACAACAACCAGCAGATTACTCTGAGAAACTACTGAGTAAGCTAAGGTAGTTAAAATAACTCTGAATTTGGCATAAGAGATATGCTCATTCAGGTGATCTTCATGAACTGGCGGAGGTGCGGGCTAATTCTCAGTTCTTCTTTCATTAGCCTTTGTAGGAGTCATATTCTATAAATGGAAGAAATATTGCAATTAGACAGAGAGTTTAACTTGAGAACATGCTCACTCCCATGATATGACCACAGAAAGAAGGGAACTTTTCCAAAAAATGCCTTGTAGCCTCTTGCCCATAAGTGTGGTGTGATTCACACCCATGTACAAGACTCTACTTGATATGGATATCAGACTTCCAAGGACACTCTAAAACCTTAGGCTTTGATACTAACTTTGTAACACCCCGAGAGTACACCCTGGGTACCACACAGTGCTTACAATCCTGAGGGACCACAAGCAAACCCATGAGCTAGTACTTGCTGTGAGCAATGAATAATATGATAAAATATGCAAAAGAACAATTGATAAGCCATATGTTTTAGCAACTAAAAACAATACTGAATCGTTAATCTAGAAAACAATTTTCAAAAATTGATATAATAAAAATAAATTAACTGACTATCTAAAATGTCTGAAAGCCTCTAAACTACCTAAATAAGAGTTGATGGGATAGGCTCTACATAACTCCATCTAACTACTAAATTGAAAACATGAAGATAGAAATAGTATGCCCTTAAAATATGAGGATTCGCCACTACTACGACTGATAATATGGAAAGTCTATGCGCGATTCAGTATTTGAGCGTCTGAACCTATGATATGATGCATCATAGAGCAAGAAAAGAGTATGCAATCAGTACTTTGAATATACTGGTATGTTAAATTAGGTAGGGTGACATGAATGGTTTCATGAATATGAGTAATAATTGACTAAATATGCAACATGAAATACCGAATATAATGCATAAAATCTGTAAGCACTGGAGATGCGTGAAATCCAATAAATACTGAGGATGCATGTAATATGTGTATACTGAGGACGTATAATATCTGTAAATATTGAGGATGCATTAAATTTATTAATAGTGAGGATGCATGACCAAGCATATAACATGTTCTGAATAAAATATGTAAAAATTGATGTAATGAAATCTGATAAATACTGAATTACTAATATCTGTATGCTATGGTTAAGTAGCTAAAACTAAATTATTGAGCTTATTACTAGACTGAGACTGTGGGAGCTATCATCTAATCGACATGCCCCAATGAGAAATTTGGGGTCCAACCTGTGATGCTAGTTGGAAGGGTGTCAGTTTCATGCCACGGATACTAACATTGGTTGTGTTGATCCACTAAAGTATTGTCTTAAAGGATTAAGGGTTACCCTTAACTGGCAGGTACCCGTATGAGATCAACCTTCAACTGGAAGGTTAACATCTCAACCTACGTTGGCTACGTAGTTTTGGAATGCGGGGACTGCTACTAAAGGTCACACCCTCAATTAGCAGTGAACCCCAATCCCTGGGTTCGCTCGGTTCTAAATCCTACTCCAACTAAACTGACTCAAAAGACTGAACTGTACTAAGATTAACTAATTTTCATAATTAGCTAAACTAATAATGCTCATAACATATTCTGAAACTATTCTGAACATATTGAGACTAAGTAAGAAAATATGGTTTTGGGTATTGATAACCCCCAAGACTCGATAGCATTAATAATAAAGTAGTACTAAAACTTTGGGGATATAATATGAACACATTTATTCAAAATTCATTCTTGTAGGAATTTTATCAAACACTTGATGTGCATATTGTAAGCTAAGAATAAGAATAGTTTAAAGCTTGTAGGAATATCATGATTTCAACATCAACATCACTAAGTATGATTCAAATCAGTGAATAACAACATTAAAACATGTGGGGTTTGATATACAACAACAATTTCATGTAAACATGGTGTAAAATTACAATTCATGGAAGTTCATGGTTATATCACAATTTAAAAATTTTGATTACTTGTAAAGATCACAACTTTCCATTTAAAATTGGATACTTGGGCTCCATGGGTGAAAGAAACCTATAGATGAACACTTAACATACCTGTGTTAATGAATTTGAGAGAATATATGGTGTATTCTTAAGATTTGATCTTGAATTTTTAAGGCTAGGGTTTTTGTTCTTGAAAGGATATTAGTTTCTTGAAGAAGATTTCTGAGTAATGGGGCATATAACTTTTTAGGGATTTAATTAAGTGTTTTGGGAGGATTTGGGGCTTTGGGAAAAGACCAAACGAGCCCTAGAAAATTAAATCGCAAACGTAAAATACCGATTTTGCTCACCGGTGCAAGCGGTACAATCACTTCAAACCACTAGTAAAAGGACAATCCCCATTTTATCCAACGGCGCGATGCGGTGCTATCGCATTATGCCATTGGAAAGGACAATTCTGAACTGGCAATTTGGCGTGATGCGATACCATCATGGCGCCTTATTGGAAAATAACAATTTTGTAATAACCCCTTGGCATAACTCGGTGGAAATCACAATGACACACTGGAAAAGGATGAATTTAAAATTTGCCATCACCGCAATGCGGCCTTATCGCGTTGGGCTACTTTTTTGCAGTAAAAGTGCCATAACTTCTCACTTGAGTAAAATTGGTATCATTAGAAAGATAATTGTATTTCCTACAACTTGGGGGGGGAGGGGGTCTTGATTTGGAAAATTCCAAGTAGAGAAAAAGATATGCTCGTTTGAAGTTGACTATTGCAACATACTTCCTGAAAACTCAGTCAGTAAGGAATATTTTGATTCATCTAATAGCTGTGAGTTATTTGAGGCCTTAATATACATCAAAATCACTCGTAAAATTACCAAAGGACTATAAGATACTTTGCATGAGCATGGAATAAGTCTTTAACATTGGTTTGGATTTTTGGGGTATTACTATAACTTAAAGTTGTGTCCCCCAAAAAGAGGTTCTGCTAGCACTGATAGTTAAGTATGTAGAGGATTATATAATTCTAGGACAATTTCTAACATTGAATCCACCCAGATTTATTGGGACTCAAACAGAGGATGCTTATGAATTTCTTACCGATTTTAAGGACAGGTTATGTAATTTGTAGTAGTTTGAATCACAAGGAGTAGATTTTGTTACTTATAAACTAGTCACTATAGTGTGGAGGTAGTGGAGAGTGTATCTTGATTCCAGCCAACTGGATCTAAACCTAGTACTTGGACTCAATTTTTGATGCTTTCTTGGGAAAGTATATACAACACATCATGCATGATCACCTAACTAAGGAGTTTTCTATGTTTAGATAGGGTTTTATGTCTATAGCTGAGTATGAGGCTATATTTCATGAGTCATCAAGACATAAAACTATGATTCTACCTGCAGAGTATGAATGAATTTGTGCTTTGTTAGGGGTTTGAGACTATCAGTTTGCAAGGCTACTCAGAGTTTGGTGACTTTAGGAAAGTCTTTTTAGATATAATTTAACATATTTATTCTATTAGGGAGATAAATTATGAGGTACAAGGGGGAAGTGATAATAGACCTTGATATTAGGTAGTTATAGTGGGATCTATAATAGCTCATAGTTTAGATGATGAGGGTCTTAGGGTAGGTACTACTAACATAAGCCTTATCTGTGTTAGGGTAAAACTAACAATTAACACTTCAGATATTAGATGGGGGTCAACCTTATTATAGTTGTTTTAGTGGTCAGACGCAGATGGGCCTACACTTTATTTTTAACTCCTTATATAGTAGTATAGTTTGGTGTTAGTCAAAAAATCATCTCAAAACCTTTCCGGATCTCTATTATAGTTGGTTACTCAATCATATCTAAATGGGTATATAAAAAATTTCAAGTTACTGTTTCCCAAAAAGTCACCTTAGTTGGTTTTGTAGAGTTAGACATGGTAAATTTTGATGCCATTCTTAGTATAGATTGGCTCCACTCTTGCTATGCCTTAGTTGATTATAGAAATAAAGCAGCTTAATTTTGGTTTCCAAATAGGCCAGTCATAGAGTGGAGGGGTAGTATCTCAGTGCCTAAAGGTCTATTTGTCTCATACCTTTAGAATAGAAAGTTTATCTCCAAAGGGTGTATCTATCATCTTGTTTGTGTTAAGGATTAAAAATTAAAAACACAAACACTTATGTCAGTTTCAGTGGTAAATGAATTTCCAAAAGTGTTTCTAGAAGATTCGCTTAGAGATTCTCCCAAAAGTAAAAGCCACATCAAAATATATCTCTTTCTAGATACCTAAACCATTTTAATTCCACCCTATAAAAGAAAAAATTAAAGAACCCCTCAAATAAGGGATTTATCTTGCCTAATCACTCTCCATTGGGTGATCCAATTCCTTTTATGGATTAAAAAGATGGTTATCTCAGGATGTGCATCAATAATCATTAGTTTAACAAGGTCACAATAAAAAATAAATATCCCATCACCAAGATTAATTGCATGTTGGACCAACTTTAGGGTGCAAGTTACATCTCTAAGATTGAACTCAAATTATATTATAATTAACTCAGAGTCAGTGAATGTGACATTCCAAATACAGTCTTTAGAACTTGGTATTTTCAATTTGAATTTGTTGTTATGTCTTTTGGGCTAATGAATGCTCCTAGAGCTTTTATTGACTTGATGAACATTGTTTTAAAGTAGTAATTGGATATGTTTATCATAGTCTTCGTAGATGACATCCTCATCTTTTCTTGTAGTGAGTATTAACACGTAAATCATTTGAGGATTGTCTTACAGACTATTAATGATCTCTGGTTATTCACCTACTTTAGCGAGTGTGAATTATATTTGAAAAAGGCATTCGAGTTGATCCTCAAAAGACCAAAGTATTGAGAAACTAGCCTAGAACCATCTCTCTATTAATTATCAAAAGTTTCTTAGATTTATCTAGCTATAAATGGTATATCATGGTATTTTCTTTATTGTGAATCTCGTGTCTAGGTGTAAGTTGAGTTTGAAAAACGAAAATTGGAAATCGTACTAACTAGTGCGGGCGTCTTATGACTGGGTGGTTTGAGTCCCCTGAATAAATATGTGAATGGGGGATTTGAGTACCCCATAATACATTTAATGGTTCTTAAGTCACCTTGATTTGTCAAGAGGTTCGAGTCCCTTATGAAGACATATACAAATAAGGAAATAATCTGGTTCATGTGGCTACACGCACTTAGACCCTTCCAACTAGGGGAAAGTTGGGCCCATATAGACCGTGGGTGCTTTGTTCTATGAAGGTCATGCTACACAACCAAGGTTAATGATTTCAAAGTTTATGTTAATCTTATTCCGTATCCTAGTATGGTTTTAATATGTATGGATATGTATGTATTGCATTAGTATATGCATTGATTGATTATTTTTGAACTGTTGGAACTATTTTATCCTTATCATTGAATTACATGCTAGCACTTTAATCGCTAACCATCTTCAACACTGTATCCCTACTCAATGCAAGTGTTTGTCATACTACAACTACTACTTAGTGATTGGACTCGTCATCAGCTTATATTGACTTGAAGTGGTGAGCTTCCATACTTCGAAAGTCTCTATTTTTTGTTTTAGTTTCTTATGTTTTATTGGTTAGTCTTGGACATTGGTTTTTGCTATGGTGGGGGGCCTGTCCCGACTGGATGTTTATTTAATTTTAGATAGAGGCTTTGTGGATCTACTATGGGATGGTATGGACGGTGTCGATAGTGGTGTTAGCCTTGGCATTGGTATTATTATTGGGACTAATACCATGTGTTTTTATTTTATTTATGATGGTTCCATTTTATTATGTTATGGATATAAAATTTTGTTATTATTTCGGTTTTTGTTATGGTTGGTGGTTGGTTTTGGAGATTTAGACTTGTTTTAGTTGGCCATGGTCATAGACCTATCCCAAAGTCTTTGGGTTCATAATAACTCTATGTTATTATACCTTTGAAATTCATCCGACTCAGGGTATATGATTAGAGGTTGATTGGGTATCTGGGGTGGTCTCCGGTCCTTGTTGGACTTGGGATGCCATTACGAAAAGCCTCTGGTTTGGGTCATGTTAGCCTATCAAGGATATTGGTATTTCAGATTCCTTGTCATACGAGGAAGTCCCTATTGGAATAATTGATCGACAAGTTCATTGATTACAGAAGAAGGACGTAGCTTCTGTAAAGGTTCTATGGAGGAATAACATGGTTGAAGAGGCAACATGAGAATCCAAAGAAGACATGAAGTCTAAGTATCCCTTCTTATTTTCCTGCCCGAAAGATTGTATGTAAGGTATGTGTTATTCATAAATTTTTTGTTTTCTAACATATTTAAAGGTATGAGTAGATATGTTTAGGTTTTAATTATGCTAGTCAATGCCTTGTCCCATCATTCAAGAATTAATAATCCATGTGTGGGGTAATTAAAACACCCTGGATTCTGACCCTTGAAATTTCTTGAGCTTTGAGCTCACTGCCTTGATTATGACTTGACCATACGAGTCATATGGTGTCTTAATGGGTCAGGTGACCCTAGTCGTAAGGTATCCAACAGATGGTGGTTGGGTATTCTAACTTTGTTATGACCTGGTGATACGCATTGTTAAGGGTGGTGAAGAGTCGTTAAGACAAACCTTAAGTAAATGGCTTGACTTTTCTCTGAGTACAAGTAGCTCACTAGGAGCCACAAGGATTGGTTATGAGTCATGGGGTAAAGTCATAGGTGTTCCAGTATCTAACATATATGGGAACTATGTTGGTTATGACTAGACCTTACGAGTCGTTGGGTCTGGTTACAGTAGGATCATGGGGTCGTAAGGTGGAAAGTGTATGAGTTTCTAACTCACTGTCTAGGATACGACTCAAGTCTTTGAGTCATTTGATGTGGTGATAAGTCAATGCATCGACTCATAACCAAGGGCGACTTTTCACAGGTTTTAAGTTGAGGGTATTCTGGATATTTACCAATTTATTTTCCTTTGATACCACAACTTAAAACCTTTCTTAGGACTTCATTAAAACATTATTCCCAATAAAATACTGTCAAATTCACTCTCAAACTCTCTGTTACATAAAGGCTAAGGTTTCAAAGAAAGTGGTCATCTAGTGTTCTAAGGGTGCAATCTCTTTAAATTTTTTTGGTATTTTAGGCAAGTTACTCCCGTGTCATTGTTGTTTTACATAAAGCACATGATTTAATGTATGGCTTTCATGGTATTGATAGGGTTTTGAAATAAAGGTTGGGGATCTTTTAGTGCTCAATGTTGAATGATGTTTTCCCATGGTTTAATTATGGTTTTCCATGGTTTAAATATTGTTTTGATCATGTGGGTGTATGGGTAGTATGGATGAACATATTAATGGTAACTTTCTCTAAACCTGTGACTTTTGAAGTGGTTATGACCCAAATCTTGTATTGTAAAACTTGGTATTAGCTAGGAGAAAGGTGGGAATTTGAATTAGGGGTACAATGGAATCTCCAAAGTTCTTGGATTGACTTATTTAATGAAACTAATGTTTGGTATAAATAATTAAATGCTTACATATGGTTTTGATAACCTTGTATGGTACAAAAAAATCCCCAAGTGATTTTAACAATGGAGTCTATGGGTTACATGGGAATCCCCTAGTCTTGGCTAATGACATTGCTTGCAAGTTATACTCATTATGAAGATACAAGTTTATAATACCTTAATAATTTACTCCTAGAATTTATGGTTTGGTTATGTGCTAAATGTTTTAATTGGGAAATAATGGAGGTTGTTATAGCTACTCGTGAAGGTGTAAGTCCGAAGCACGGATACTTGAAACTCATGTTTGCCGACATGAGGGTTGGTTTTAGTAACCTTTTTCTTGTGGGGTAGATAGGAATCCCCTACATCTATACACATATATATGTCTCATGGAGGGCAAAATGTATAAGGAAATCCCTAGGCATTTGTGATAACTCCGGTTTGTGCGGCTACACACACTGGGCCCCAGTCAGGGGGTAATACGGGACTTATATAGCCTGTAGGTGGACTTATGACTTTAAAGATACACAATCCAGGTTAAGAATTTAAATACATGCTAATCCTTGTTCCTATCCCAACACAATATATATATATATATATATGTATAGATGTGATTGCATATGGTTATTTGACTTGATTTTGAATTAATGGAATTATTTTATCTTTATCCTTGAGTTATATACTAGAGTTCACTCTACTAACCATCTTCCAATGTTGTATCCCTAGCATTGCAGGAACTGACCATCTTTTTACTCTTCCTACTTAGTGACTTTGTGATTCAGGGACAACTTTAGAGTCAAACTAAAGTAGTGAGTTTCCAAAATCTTAAAGACCCCATTTCATGCTATGGTCTTCTTTATATCATGTTTATTTCCTTGGTTTTGGTTTTGGATATGGTCGGTGGCATATCCTAACTTGATATTTTTTTATTTTGGTTAGAAGCTTTGTTGGACTACTATGGGCATGGGAAGTGTCGGTATTAGTGTTATCATTTGTATTAGTATTAGCATTAGGATTTATGTTGGATGGTTAATTGGTTGTGGCTTTTGGTTTGGGAATTTAGGCTTATTATAATGTCTTTAATTAAATATTATCTTATCTTTTTATATGTTTGGAATTCATCCAACATAAGGCATAAGGTGGCTAATGGTTTGGGTATTAGGGATGGTCTCTGATCTTGGTAAGACTTGAGATACCAGAAACGACTAGGCACTTATTCTAGTCGTGTAAGAACCGTTATCCTATGCCTTTCATTGATGGTTTCCTTGACCAACTTTATGGTGCAGTTATGTTTTTAAGATCGATTTAAAGTATGGTTACCATCAGTTAATGATTCGGGATGAGGATATCTCAATGGCAATTTTACGACCAGTTTGGTCATTATGAGTTCTTTGTGATGTCTTTTGGTTTTACTAATGATCTAACAGTGTTCATGGACTTGATGAACCAAGTATTTATTACTTATTTAAACTCCTTTGTGATCGTGTTCATTAATGACATCCTTGTGTGTTCGAAGAGTATTGAGGAGCTTGCACAATATTTAAGGAGCGTGCTCCACACTATTAAAGATCAAGTGCTTTTCACCATGTTCTCCAAGTGTGAGTTTTTTCTTGAGTTTATGGAATTCCTTGGACATGTGGTGTCTAAGTAAGGTATTATGGTAGACCCAACCAAGATTGAGGAGATTTGTAATTGGGATAGACCTACATCTCCGACTGAGGTTCGTAGCTTCATTGGTTTGGCTGGTTATTATAGACATTTTATGAAAGGTTTTGCTATTATTTCAATATCTTTGACCAGTTGACTTGGAAGGTGGATTCATTCCAACTATTCGAGGAGTGTGAGTCGATCTTTAGAAAGATCAAGGATATTCTTACTTCATCTTTTGTATTAGCTCTTCCTATTAAGGGTTAGGGATTCACCGTGTTTTATGATGCTTCTAGTGTTGTCTTAGGTTGTATTTTGATACAGCAGGATGTGTTATTGCTTATGCTTCTAGACAAGTTAGGGTGCATGAGTGAAACTACCCCACTCATGATTTGGAGTTGGCGGCGGTATTTTTACGCTTAATATATAGAGGCCTTTTTTGTATGGTGTTTATTGTGAAATTTTCACCAATCATTGAAGTCTTCAGCATCTTATGATCTAGAAGGATCTTAATGCTCGATAATATAGATGGATGGAGTTTCTTAAGTATTATGCTATTTCCATCTTGTATCATCCTAGAAAGGAAAATATGGTTGCAGATTCCTTGTGTCATAATGCAATGAGTATGGGTAGCTTGGCTTGTATTTTAGTTTCTAAGAGGTCGTTAGCATGGGACATTGAGTCCATAGTTAACTTGATGGTTTGCCTTTATATTTCGGATACTAGGAGGATTTTAGCTTTTGTTGAGGTAAGTAATCATCATTTTTAGGATAACAAGCATTGCTTCCTTCGTGACCAGGTATCACGTGGTGAGTCCAAGAGGCAAACCATTGATTCTGAGGGTGTTTTGAGATTTAATGGCCATATTTTTTTCCTCATATGGATGACTTGGTTCAGTTGATTTTGCATGAGTCACACAACTTAAGATATTTTATTCACCCCAGCACAACCAAGATGTATAGTGATTTGAGACAACACTATTAGTGGAGTGGTATGAATAAAGATGTGATAGACTTCATAGCTCATTGCATTTGTTGTCAGCAGTTAAAGGCCGAGCATAAGCGACCTGTAGATTAACGTAGAGGTTACTTATTCTCGAGTGGAAATAGGGATTGATTACCATGAATTTTTTCAGTGGTTTGCCTCATTGTTCCTCTGGTTCCAATGGTAAATATGTCATTGTGGATCTTTGACCAAGTTAGCACATTTCATTCCAATTTTGATGACCTTCAGTACTGAGATATTCACCTACATCTATGTTAGAGAGATAGTCTAATTGCATGGTATGCCCATTTCTATCATTTCATACCATCGTTTTATGCTTACTTAAAGGTTTTGGAGGGAATTTCATGAGAAGTTGGGTGTTTATGTGGATTTGAGCACAACCTTTCATCCATAAATTAATGGTCAGTCTGAGAAGACTATTCAGGTTCTTGAGGACATGCTCTAAGCTTATGTTATGGATTTTTCAGGCAAGTGGGAGCAACAATTATCCTTGGAAGAATTTGCATACCACATCAACTATCATTCAATTATTGAGATGGTATCTTTTGAGGCTTTGTATAGAAGGAGATGTCGTTCTACGGTTTGTTGGTTTGAGACTTCCTAGGATAGGTCCTATGGTACAAATATTCTTTAATATTTGTTAGATAGGGTAAGCGTATTTCAGGATAGATTGAGAGAGGTATAATGTAGGTAGAAGGCCTATGCAAATTATAGGCTTTGTTCCATGACATATAGAGTTGATGATCATGTAATCCTCTACGTATCGCCCATGATGAGTGTTATGAGGTTTGGGATGAAGTGTAAGCTTATTTTGAGATATATTGGACCTTTTGAGATTCTTCGTGCACTTGGTGATGTAGCCTATGAGTTAGCTTTGACTCCAAATTTTTATGTTGTTCATCCAATTTTTTATTTCTCTATGATGCAATAATATATTCTTGATCCTTCGCATGTGCTTAGATGGGACTCAGTCTAGTCAGATGGGAGTTTGAACTTAGTGGAGGAGTCGGTGCTTATTTTGGCTAGTGATGTGAGGTGGTTGTGCTCTAGAGAGATTCTTGTAGTTAAGGTTTAGTGGAAACACTGCCCAGTGGAGAAGGCTACTTGGGAGATTGAGAGCAAATGCCGACCCAATATCCTCATCTTTTTGAAACATCAGGTAATACCTAGTATTTAACTTTAGGGCCCGTAAGTTCCTTTAGTAGTTGATATTGTAATGACTCTACAGTTGATTTTCTGTATTACTGCTTATTTTCACCATTAAAGCTTTTCCATAGTTGCCCCAAGTCATTTATGTCTTGCTATAACTAATTGTTAAGTTATTGGGTAGTTCATTTGGTTTCTTGAGCCAATTCCTTGATTAGAAGTATCACTCATTCCAAATTACCACGGGGCAAAAACTTCAGCAAAACAGTCTGAGATATAAATTCCGATTGTACCCTCAGCTCCAAAATATCAATTTTAGGCTAGGTAGAGCTTTGTTTTGGGTCTCGATGTACCCGAGCTCATTTTGACCAATTGGTTGGAAAGTTGGAAAATTTGAAATTTAGTTGTAGGACCCACATTTGGTCAAAATAACTTACGATTTCAGATACAACTTCCCCATTGCATCAAAAATATCGAATATAGTGTGGTTACATAGTTCATTTACATATATCAATCTCCAAATGTATCCCAAGGAATTGGCAAAAACTTTGAATTTTCCAAGTAGTACGATCGTACTAGGGAGTATGGCGGTTGCCATTCCTACTCCTGCAGCTAGGTATTTCAATTGCACACTTGGTTGTGTGTTGCCATACCTGAACACTTGGCATGTGTATAAAAAGACCCCTTAGGCCGCGTTTTGTTCATTCCTCACTCATTCTTCATAGCCAATAACCTTAAAATAGTGTGCTAACATTAAATGGAGCCTTGGGGGTTGACTTGGGAGCTTGATTAACATATATTTTTGCAAATATCTTCATATTTATGGAAGAATCTTTTAAATTCATGCTTGAATTTCTTAATTTTTTTACCAAAGCCCCAAATCCTTTTGGGCATGATTTAGCCCCAAACATAGCTTGGTTTTTACCTATTTTTGAGGGGTTTTATTCTACAAGCTTGATATCATGTTGGGTTGGTCATAAAAGCATGATTTTTCGTGTGTGGGACCCACATGTGGTTTTGGCATAACTTTTGGTCCTGAGAACAATGGTGCAATATGGGTATCAATTTTCTCATTTTGATGATTAAAATGTGTTTTTGATAGATTTGAATCTTAAAGATGCTTCTCAGAAGGGGAAAACAAAGGTTTACCGAATTATTGAGCATTCTTTTGCATTGAGGTAGGCTAGCTTTAACCTGTTTTAGATTGAGCTACTTCATAGTATATTTATGATATTGTGTTGGATTTGGATGAGTTTTTGGTGTTGGTTTGATGGATTGCAAGACCTCGGGTTAGTTGAGTTGTCTAGACTATTTGACACTATAATCTTGAATCCTTTAGCTTATTACCTTGCGCTTTAGATGTATTAGGATTCATCCCTCATGCATAGCATGAGAATGACTAAGTTACTTGAATTAGGCATAATTAACCTAGTTACCCATATTTATGAGAATTTCCTATCTTAAGGCTTGGTTTGTTTGACATCTAAAGTTGAAATTAGATACCTTAACCCTACATTTGGTAGAATTTTGCCTAAAATGTAACTCGAGGAATAGAAGTGGACTCTTAACCCACCTTAAGCTATGACATGCTAGTTTTGGTGAACCTTTATGCTATTAGACTCTTAAAAAGGTCTATTGAGGAAATAATTAGAAATGTTGATACTTAATCATTATATGGGTGAATTTGAGGACAAATTTTGTTTTTATTTATGCTATTGATGATGTTATTATGATGATGGTTATGATATTTATGACCGGTTCAATTTTGATTCTTGTTGATATTTATGACCATTTTAATTCTGAGTCTTGTTGATATTTATGACTAGTTCAATTTAGAGTCTTATTGCTAATTATGAGTAGTTCAATTCTGAGTCTTGATGAATTTTCTAACCGGTTTAATTTCGAGTCTTGATGATACTTATAATTGGTTTAATTCTGAGTCTTGATTATATTTATTACCATTTTAATCCCAGATTGATGATTAAAAATATTCCATGTTGTCTAATATATTTTAAACAAGTTGGTTAATATTATGATGGCTAATGATAATGGATGCCTAGTTAGTAAAAATGGTGAATAGTTTATGGATGGTGGATAGTTGATAAATAATGCTAGTGATTAGAGGAAAACTAATGGCTAATTAGTGGATTATGGAATGATGATGGTAAATTTCTAAGTGATCGTATAATGTTTGATAGTGATAAATAATGAAATGATGGTTGAATTATGATGAATGTTAGTGTAAATGATGGATGCATAAGTTATTCTATCCCTATCTGTACTCTCCAGTAGTATGGGATGTTGTGATGAGTTCTTTACTTTTTGCACCAATTGATGTATGGGAACCGATTATGTAATTATGTTTGCACGTGTTGATCTCTTCACATTATGTTATCATTTTATCTTTATTTCTTTACTAATTATGTAAAGTGACGATGGATATGATTCAGGTTTGATTTTTTACCATGACTTAGTTATGATTATCTTGCATTATATTATCTGTATGTCATGATTTAACTCGGTCGGTTGATGATGCCTACTGAGTACCCATCGTTTTGGTACTCATACTACATTTCTATACCTTTTGGTGAAGATATGAGTACTAATATTAGCCGTTGATAGTTGTTTATGCAGTGTTTATCTTTCAGAGTTACCGTGAGATCTTGGAGTTTTGAGTCTCCCATTTCCTTCTATCTTATGGTTATTCAGTATTTTGTATTATTTACATTAGATTCTCTTGTACTTGTTCTACCAGGTCATGGGATTGGTATTCATGTGTTGAGTTATTTATCTATTTAGAACAACGTGGTTACTTATAACTTGTGTTCATTGAATTTGTCTTATGATGGAGATTACCTACCGACTTCACCCATTACGTTAGCTCTGGGTTATGCTATTGGCTTTCCTACTGGCAGGACTTAGAAGGTACCATCGTGACTCATAAATCGAGTTGTGACACGCATAGTGTTGGGGTTTCTTAAGGGAAACAACTCTATGCTAAGTATTTGAAGTGTTAATTTTGATTGCCTTCAGTGATATCTATGGGTCATATGGTATCTAAAAATGGGGTTATGGTAGACCCATAAATGATTGAAGATTTTATGAATTGGGCTAAACCAACCAGTGTGACAAAAGCTTATAGTTTTATAAGGTCAACCAATTATTATTGAAGGTTTGTGAAAGGGTTAACCTCCATTTCTTTGCATATGACTCGCTAAATTTGAAAAGAGGTACCTTTTGTATGGAATGGTGAATTCAAGGTGACCTTTCAAAACAATCTCAAGACTTTGTTGATGTCAGATCCTATTCTTACATTTCTTATTGAAGGTAAAGATCTCATTGTGTATTATGACGATTCACAGTCTAGTGTAGGTGCTTTTTTGAAGCAAGATCATAATGTAATTTCTTATGCCTCGAGAAAATTTATAGGGTAAAGTGTCTGTAATTCACAAACCACCACAGTTTGCAGTATGTAATACTTAGTGGAATTTGAATTTGCCACAAAGAAGATTGATAAGTTGGTCAAAGATTATGATATTTTGGTTTTGTATAACTCGAGTAAGGAAAATATGGTGGCAAACACATTGAGTTAAAATCCAGCAGGCATACAATGTTTAGTATGGTTGGAGGTTCCAAGACAATCATTGCTAGAGAGCTAAAAAACTATGACTAACAGTCTTATGAGATTGTTGGAGTCCAATAAGTGAGAATTGTTAGATCATGCTAAGGATAATCCACTCTCCTTTAGAATATTAAATAGAAAATAATTTGAGTTCAAAAATTTGAACAAACATAGGAAGAAAATGTTATAAGGTGGGGGCAAGGAGGCCATTCTTGAAGAAGAGAAAGTGTTAATGATTCACGGATGTGTGTGTTCCTTGTATGGGCAACTTGATTCCCACCATCCTTGCAGAGGCTCAGAATTCTAATTCCCTATAGAGGCTCACAATTCTAAGTACTTTATACATTTGGGTGCAACCAAAATGTATATTGACTTAAAGAAGCACTATCGGTGGTGTAGAATAAAGCAAAAATCAATGAAATTTAGTCGTCAGTGACAATGGGTCACTATACGACTCTTAGGAATCTATTACGACTTGTCATCATGAGTCGTAGCCAAGATAGTTTATAGGATACACACACTATTTACCCTATGACTAACCTAATACATCTCATAATGGGACACTACAACACATAGGGTCCAGTTGCAATCAACACAACAACCATTTGGGTATATACTAAACATCCTACAATTTTTACACAAAAACCTATAAAGAGTCCTCAGTAATCGTAGTGGGCCACTCGTGCTCAGAGTAAATTACATATCCACACACACTAGTCAGGCTATGATTTGGGTCCAACGACTCATCAAGACTCTCTATGACTTTAGGGTAAGTCGTAGTGACTATAGTGAGGATACAATTTAAGAAATTTCTAATGACCAAAATCCTAGGGTGTTATATTCTTACTCAATTAGGATCATTCGTCCTTCAATGATAGGACAAGGCATTTATTAGAATGATTTGAATCCTAATACATCCACACTTACCTTTAACAAAGACAGAAAACAAAGCTATTAAGGAATACATACTCCTTAAGCATGATAATCGAAAATAAGAAACATGAATAGGTATTTGGACTTCATTTCCTCTTCAACTTCCTAAGTAGTTTCTTCACGCTTTTGGTTCCTCCATAAAACCTTTATCAAAGCCATGTCCTTAGTCTGCATTCGATGGACTTGCTGATCCAAAATCCCTAGTAAGACTTCCTTGTACCATAAGAAATCTAAATTACCAACACTCTCCAAAGGAATGACCAAGAAAGAATCACCCATGCACTTCTTTAGCATTGAAACATGAAAGACTAGATAAATAGAATTAAAACTGGAAGGCAACTCCAACTCATAAGCAACCCTCCCTACTTTCTATAAAACATAATATGGGTCTACATAACAGGGAATGAGCTTCCATTTCCTTCTAAACAACATCACTCCCTTCATACGAGACCCATTCCAAAACATCAAATCATCTACATCAAACACCAAATCTCTTTTCCTTACAGCCATATAGGACTTTTTGTGACATAAGCCGGTCTTAAGCCTATCTCTAATCACTTTCACCTTCTCCAAGGGTTGGTGAACAAAGTACGGGCTAAACAAACTATTTTGCCAACCTCAACCACCTTATAAGTGACCTACACCTCCTAGCATATAACACTACAAAAGAGGACATCCTAATACTCGAGTAGTAGTTATAATTGTACGCAAACTCTATAAGAAAAATATAGTCAACCCAACTACCACCAAAATCGATCACACTAGACTTTATCATTGGTCCACTCTGTTTTTCCATCTATTTGACTGTGGAAAGAGGTGCTAAGGTTCACCTTAGTCCCCAAACCTTTCTGAAATAAATGCCAAAAATGATATGAGAACTAAGTAACTAGGTCAGAAATGATGGAAATTGGAGCACCATATAGCTTAACTATATCCTCAATGAACAACTTGGCATAATCGTTTGAAGAGATATTAGTCCCCACCGATAAGAACTGAGCCAACTTAGTCATCCTATCCACGATGACCAAAATTTAATCCAACTAGGCATGAGACCGCGGGAGGCCAATAACAAAATCCATATTAACCACTTTCTATTTCAACACGGGCAAATCAATCTCTTGAGAGAAACCACACGACCACAAGTGCTCAATCTTTACTTAATGACACAAAATACAGTTCGCCATAAAATTTTCCACATCCCTCTTTATGTTATCCCACCAATAAATATACTTCAATTCGTGACTCATTGAAACACCTTAGGTTTCAGCTCTTAGAAAATTCCTGAGGTTTATGCTCACTGTCCTATTGATGACTAACCATATGAGTCATATGATGTGGGTACGGGTCAGGTGACCCAAGTTATAAGGAGTACAATGGGTAGTGGTTAGAGTTCTATTATCGATAACGTTTAGTGGTACGGGTAGTTAGGTGCGGTGACGGGCCCTTAGGGAGATCCTTCATCAAATTAGAAACTTAGTAACTTTACTTGGTTCTGAGTACCAGTGGCTCACTAAGAGCTGTGAGGACATGTTATGACTCATTGTGAGAAGTCATAAGTTGTCCAGTGTCAATACCTTTGGATTCTCTCTTAGGTAAGACTGGACTATATGAGTCATATAGTCTAGTAAGAAGTGGGAATTAGGAAGTCGTATGGTGGACAATGCATGGATGATACCCAACTCATTGTATTGGTGATGACTTAATGGTTTGAGTAGTATGTTGTCGTCACGGGTCATGGGGTCGACTCATAGCCTCATGTTATAATTTTACAATTTTAATTTAGGGGCATTCTAGATATTTCCCCCCTTTTTTCTCTTATTAATACCATGACATAAAATACCTTTTGGGACATCATTAACCTATTATTCCCAATAAAACACTCTTAAAAATCTCTCAAACTCTGTTGAAGTAAAAGGCTAGGTTTTCTCCAAGATAATAAATTAAGGCTTTCAAGGGTGGTTTCTCTACTTCTTC
Source organism: Capsicum pubescens (assembly GCA_030864215.1). Lineage (NCBI taxonomy): Eukaryota > Viridiplantae > Streptophyta > Magnoliopsida > Solanales > Solanaceae > Capsicum > Capsicum pubescens. Next base: position 148,125,744 of record CM061545.1, on the reverse strand, counting down.
CATGATATCTGATAATGCTCACCTATACCTTTTAAAATTATAGAGGACGATCATTGTCAATAGCTCAACATACGTTCAGGTCGAATCCATTAGAAGAAAAATTATCTTTCTAGTCCTATGGGTGTTAACAATTACTAAAAAGATACCCAAAGCGGAAATAAGGTAAAGTACATGATTTAAAATGGGGGGGTTGGTTTGAAACAAAGTTTTGTCAAGACTTAATTGAAACAAGACACTAACGCAACAATTGTGATTTAAATTCAGTATGAGAAGAATCTTCATTTTTTGTACCTAATGGCAAGTTATGTATGGTTGCATGAAGATGTAGTGTAAATTTTAGTCAGTAACAATGTGGTAAACCATGTCGAAGGTCCTTGAGTTTATTTTGTCAACAAGACCCCAAGAATATCATTCATTAACCCTTTCAGGTACCTAACAAGTGTGTCAAATTAAACAATCTAATACCCCAATTTAGCATCCTTATTTGTAGGAAGATTCCAAAGATATAGTCAACTTCCCGATCACCCTTTTGTCTAAGATAGTGAAAATTAGCAAACTACATCCATTAATTGTCCACTATTGCCTAGTCACCCACATCCCTCTTTCAAAGATTATATGGTTCAAAAAGTTCACCCAAACCCCTTTTTCAATGATGGTTTAAGATTTTAAGAATTTGAGATTTTCACCCACAAATCCATTTTGGGTATTTAGGGCTTTCACCCATAAATCCCAACTAATTAAACAAAGAAATAGTGAAACCTATCACCAACAAACTAGAATATACACAAATACATCAAAACCCACACATAATTTCACCTTAGTTAAACATAATTACAAGACAATAAAAGTTTAGCTACTCACGAAGTAAAGAGAAAGAAATATACCATAGGGTTCATTCAAAGCATCCATTCTTCAAATTTCACTAAATTCAAAAGTATGAAATTTAAATTACAATTGTTGCCTATATTAGGGTTTGAAACTTCAAATTCAATTGTTCTCTAAAGTGTAGTATGCCAAAAAGAGAAAGGATTTGAGCCTTTTAGGGGAATTAGGGTCGGCTGAATGAAACTACAAAACTGCCTTAGGGCACATTCCCGCATATCCGCAAGCATTAAAGCTTATCTATAATCGCAGCTACTACAAATGTGGTAAGAACACCGTGATCCCAGTACCTTGACCTATCATGACTAGCCGTAATCACTACCCATAAACCACGATCGCGGTAACTTAGGCTGATTTTTTGCTTCAGTTCTTCTAGTTGCACTTCTTTTCTCCTTTTTAATCCTTTTCAGCTCAAATCTATATCTTTCCATCTCATAACTTGTATGCCTACACAATGTGGAAATTTGTGCATTTTATCACAACTTTGTCTGATTGATACATGCAAATCATAGTAATATGCACGAATATTGAGTGCAAATGAGTGGTAAATTCACCACTCATCAACACCTCAACTTACAAATTTGGGGTAGGGTTGGATATCATTAGGAACAACGTGGCTATACCCTACTTGAATATCTATATTCATACTATTCCATCCAACTTTTGACCCTGGGCCACTTCTTTTGTTTTCACTTTTAAACATGTGCCTGCCTTTATTACCAAGATTCACCCATTTTCTTTTCATCTCTTTTTCTTTTACACGTCATGTTTTTTTTACTTTGTAGGATAGTTCCTTTTCCCTATACATTTTATCTCAATGCTTAAGCTCTTAAGAACTCACTCACAACTTCATGGCCTAAAGTTACCTCTTCAAATCTTTACCACCCCCAACTTAGGCTTTTAGCCTCAAGTTGTATTTTTAAGTTCAGGGAGGGTAGATTTCAAAAAAGGGATAAAAATAAATGGATAACGGCTTGCAATATGTTTGCCAATGAAAGGTCCAAAGGTTCAATATGGCTGACTAGGGGTAACTTCTATGAAAGGGTATGCTTTATAGTCTAGAGTGGGATTCCAAGTACACAAAGATAGCCTATGATCATCTCACCAACCAAGTATAGTAAAAATTAGCCTTCAGATGTTGTAATACCCCATACTATTCCTAGCATATTTCATCTCAAGAATGTCTAGTATTAACTTCTAAATTGAATGATGGTTATTCCATGAGGAATTTTCAAGAAGTTCACTTTTTGTCTTGTGGGAAATTCATTAAGGTTTCCATCGATATAAGATTCACCCAAATCCGATAACCGAGTCAGAAGTTACGACTATTTTAAGTTCCTATTGTAAAACAACACCATATTAGTCAGTGGAGCACCGCGCTAGTAGAGAAAATGGCATTTGGCAAATTCCAGTAGGGTTCTATGATTATGGTGCATTGCACCAGGGCCCAAATCCAGAATTGTCCTTTTTCAGTGTCTCAGCGCGATTTTCCCCACGTCGTGCCAGAGTTCCAGGTCGTAAAAGAAGGGGCAACGCAATGGTTCCACGTCGTGCCATACCTCAGTTTCCCAATTGTCAAATTCCAATGACACGACGCGATAGTGCCACGTCGCGCTAAGGTTTCAGTTCGGGAAAATTTTACTGAAATTAAATGATGCGTCCAGGGTTAAAAGGGTCAGCTTCCCACCCCAATTTAAGCCCTTTAACACGTGATTCAACCACTTTTCACCTAAAATACACTCTCTTCTCTCAAAAACCACTCAATAACAATCTAGGGTTTTCATAGAAGATCCAATTCCAAGAAATTTTCTCCATCAATCTTCACGAAATCACGAACTAAGGTATGTGTAGTGTTTATTCATGGAGTCCTTTCATCCATGAAGCCCAAGAATCTCTTTTCTATGTTTATGTTTATGGATTTCTTTATGAATTTCATGTTGGGTTATTTTTGTTTATGTTGAGAATGATCAATTAAATTCAAATCCATGTTGGGTGATCAATTTTATGTGGAATTGATTTGTATAGATGTATATTCATGTGAACCTATGATTAAACCCTAGGATGATGAAATTAGAGATGAATTGTGATGATTAATTGTTGTATAATATTGTCTAAATGTGCTATTCCTACCATGTGTTTGATTAAATTCCTAGATGAAGAAACAATGCCCAATTAGTATGATACCATGAAATCCCCATTTATGTACAAGTTATGCCTATCAGATGTTTTGATGGAATGTTTCTATAAATGTATTATGGATTATGATGTTAGTTATATGTGAGTAAGTTATCCTTGGTCAGTTTCCTTCCATCGAGTCTTGGGGGTACTTGTACCCGAAACATTAGGTGTATGCTTAGATCCATGTCATATTTCCACGATACTCTCAGTCAAGCTATGAATCCTTAGAATTCAGACAGTCTTATGACTCAGGAAATATCCATGATCTCATGAACTCAGTCAGTTGTCAGATATCAGTAATATTCCATCAATTAGCGAAATTTAGTAACTCAGTTCATGTTAAGTTCAGTAAATTATATTCAGTATCTATTCAGATGGGAGCAAAAATTAGCACTGAGTGAACCCAAGGATGGGAACTGATACAATAAAAACTTGGATCGTATAAAAGAAAAGACAAAAATAGTCCACCAACAAAGGGAAACCTGAGAGCAACACAAACACAATTCTCAGGTCCAACAACAACAAGAAATAAGATGTAAATGACTATCAATCAACAAGGGATAAACCACATTATAATAAAAAGAACAACACTAAGATAACAAAAATCTAACGTTACAAGATTACAAGACACAACAAGAACCAACGGGTTTACTAGACAACACAAACTAAGACATGAAATATAATGATAGAAAGTGAGACATACACTATTACAAGATTAGGAACCCAAAGATATATTAAATCTAAGGACCCCTAGGACTTAAAATAGCAACACCACACCCTTACGAAGACACAAGAGGGATTCCACCGCTCAAGCACCAACGTTTCCAAGCAATACGCATTTATAAGTGAATCCATACTTACTCATATGTTCTATCATCAATATTCAATAACTAATGAACTAAAACCCTATCATGTACGATTTATAAACTTATTACAATAAGAGGTAAAAAGACCAAAAATCCCTTTAATGAAAAGGGCACAAAATAGGTGCCCATAGAGTATGTCTTAGGGAAGCCTTGTGCACACCAAGGCCCTTTTTCACACGTTAATTCGCACACTCCCTCGGTTGCATTCAAAATACTAAAAAAAAGTCCATCATCATGATCGTGCTCGTATCATCCTCTCCATTTTGAGAGGAATTTGACCTCAAATTCACGGCACAACTAAACCAAAATAATCCACAAAATAAGAAGAAACCGAGAACACAATAATTTCAAGTCTCGGCCAACAACTTCATTTTACATCATGACTTCCTCTCCATCTTAATATTTGCTTTTAATCTCATCCGGATCAATTGAGTTTAGCCAAGAAGTTTCACTACAAAAAAACAAACGAGTTAGTTGTAAAAGAAAGGTCCTCACACTCTCTTTACTTTTTTGTTCTCGGATTCCTCACACTTAGTCCCACAAGTGTTGTTTGCTTGCTTGTACTCCGTGAGGTGTTGAGAGGTGAACCAAATATTTACAACGACTCCAAAGAATAAGAAAAACACACAAGGACGTAAATACGAAGAACGGTTTCAAAACCAACTCACAATCTAGTAAATGGTCACTAGCTTGTAAGTTAGTATTGGAATCAACAAAGGAAACTAAAGAACACAACAAAATGAAACTAAGAGATCAAAATTTGAGCTTAAAATATGTTGTGTGAATAGTAAAAGTGATGATGTGGCAGTACATTATTGGTCACGATTTTGGCGCAATTTGATTCACCAATTTGAAGTCTTGATCACTTTACAATTTGAAATTAGTGGGAATTGGTTAAGGAAGGAAATATAAGTCTTGGAATCCCTTTTCAAATTTTAAAATGGAAGACTTGACTTTCTTTGTACTTTTCCTTGAAACAAGGGTCCTTAAATCATGGAAAAGTGGTTGAAAAGTTGTTGTCAAGTCAAGAGTGATGTGAACTAGGACTTTTACCAACAAATACTACACCTTGTCTTTCATCTTTTGTAGATCTAAAGTTAAGTTTTCTTGTTTTAACAAAAGATGAATGAGTAAAGAATCAACAAGAACACAACAACAACTTCCAAGAACACTAACAACAGAACCAAGATCCAACTACAAATTCCACAACAACAAAGTTAACCATACGGCCAAGGCTTTAACAATTTCAACAACGATTCGGTCAAGTTCACGCCAACAATACCAACAAATATAAGCTCAAATCATGATCGACTCAAAAATGTTAGTGAATAAGAACTAACACTAGAAACAACTAAACAAAAATAAAGGTAATCCTAGATATAAGACTCAACATTTTCGGCCAAGATGAACAACAACAATTTTCCTCAGCCAAGAACAACAATAACAACAAGGAACTCTCAGCCAAGAACACTCTTCTAGGCCAAGATCCAAGCTCAAGAACATATTTTTTTAACTTTCTAGCCCAAGATTGATCTTGTTAAAACAAAATCAAAGATTGCTCTGATACCAAATGATACGATAAAAACTTGGATCGCATAAAAAGAAGCCAAAAACCGTCAACCAACAAAGGGAAACTCGAGATTAACACAAACACAATTCTCGGGTCCAACAACAAGAAGAAACAAGGTGTAAATGAATAACAATCAACAAGGGATAAAAAACATTATAATAAGAAGAACAACACTAAGATAACAACAATCCAATGTTACAATATTACAAGACACAACAAGAACCAACGGGTTCACTGGACAACACAAACTAAGACATGAAATGTAAAGATAGAAAGTGAGACATACACTATTACAAGATTAGGAACCCAAAGATATATTAAATCTAAGGACCCCTAGGACTTATAATAGAAACACCACACCCTTATGAAGACACAAAAAGAATTCCACCGCTCAAGCACCAACGTTTCCAGGAAATACACATTCACAAGTGAATCCATACTTGCTCATGTCCTAGTTTTGGCCTAGGGAGGCCTTCTCTCTAAAGAGATGTGTTCTATCATCAACATTCAATAACTAATAAACTAAAACCCTATCATGTTCTATTTATACACTTATTACAATTAGAGGTAAAAAGACAAAAGAATTTTTTAATGAAAAGGGCACAAAATAGGCGCTCATGGAGTATGTCTTGGGGTGGCCTTGTGTACACCAAGGCCCTTATTCACACGTCAATTCGCACAATCCCTTGGTTGCATTCAAAATACTAAAAAATGTCCATCATCATGATCATTCTTGTATCAGGAAATGACCTGTTATATGAGGGTGTGATTCTTAGAAGCAAGTCTTACGTTCCTGAACTATGTAGCCAACATAGGTTGAAATATCATAGATTGCTATATGAGATGTCTTAGCCTAATATATGAGGGTTACCACCATTCTCACTAGAGTTACCTATTATATTAGGGTCAGTCACATGTTGTCCTTACCAGTGGCACGATATTGACACCCTTAAAATTAGGGCATAGATTGGACCCTAATTCGGCTATAAAGCATTAGTTGGTGCATGTCAATTAGATGACTACCTCCCATAGTCTACGTATCAGTTTCAGTAAAAGAACTTAGATAGTTCTTCAAAATTCAGGACTATCAGATATAGTCAACTCAGACACAGTATGGAACTCAAATAGTTCCACCAAATTCAGGACTATCAGATACAGTCACTCATGTTATCAGTTATATTAGTTATCAGAAAATCATGTCATCAGTATTCAGATTCAGTACTCATGTTAACACGATTTTAGATATAGTTACTATGTATGCATGCATGTATTCTCACATTCGTATTAGTCAGTTAGCTAGTATTTTTCATGCATATGAACCCCATGCATTTAGCCTACCCTATATGCATACCAGTACATTCAAAGTACCGATGCATTTGTGGTATAGTGTCTTATACCATAGGTTTAGAGACACGAGCTACAGATCAGCAGTAGATTTTAGTTTCAGCAGTCAAAGTTAGAAGTTAGTCCTCATCATTCGAGGACATGATTATTTCTTTATTATCTCATTAATTAGTTTATTAGTTGGATTTAGTTAGAGACATGTCCCATTAACTCCTTACTCAAACAATTCAGTCAGTTAGAGAATTTTTATACTATCATGTTTCAGACTTCAGTATTTTCAGTTTTGTTTTGGGTATTTCATACCCCATTTAGATTTATATTTTACTTCAGTAATGTGAACCTTAAGGCCTTTTAGTTCATGTTTCTGCATTATTAAGTATTTTATGTAGTATACAGATACAAATATAAGTCATGGGTTAGCTTGTGGTCCTTTCGAGTCATGAGAACTGTGTAGCATTCTGGGTACCAGATTTGGGGTGTCATAAACTTGGTATCAGACCCTAAGGTTTAATAGATTCCTAAGAAGTCTGAAAGCCACATATAGTAGAGTATTGAACGTGGGTGTGTTTCGTGCCACATTTATGTACAAAAGGCTATAAGATGTTTTAGGAACAGTTTCCCCTCTTTCAGTATTTATGTCGTACCAGTAAGCATAATCTCAAGTCAATCTCTCAGTTTAATCTATTTCTCCCCTTCTTCTACAGAATATGCCTCCTAAAACAAGAAATAGAAATAAGTCGGCCTCTCAGCCCGAAGATCCTTTGGGAGATTATGTTTCTCATGCGGAGTTCAGGGTCGCATTCACTACTCTTGCTCAGTCAGTTGCCGCTCAAAATGAACAACCAACAGTCTTTCCAGCCAACCCACTGGCCAATTCATCCGCATCTAGGATTTATGACTTCACCCGAATGAATCGTTTGTCCTTCCTCGGGTCTAAGGTAGAGAAGGACCCTCAGGAATTCCTAGATCAGGTGTACAAGGTGACAAACATCATGGGGGTGACTAATGTTGAGAGTGTTGAGCAAGATGCATATTAGTTATAGGATGTTTCTCACACTTGGTTCAAGCAGTGGAAGTCAGAGAGGGCAGATGATGAAGGGCCAGTTGAGTGGAAGGAGTTTGCATCTGCTTTATCGATAGAGTTTTTCCCCTAGATCTTAGGAAATCTAAGGTGTTAGAATTCATCAACATCAGGCAAGGCAATATGACAGTGAAAGAGTATTCTCTTAAGTTTACTTAATTAGCCAGATATTCCTCTCATGTGGTTACAGATAGCAGGGCAAGGATAAGTAAGTTAATTTCAGGGGTGAATGATAGCGTGGTTAATGAGTGCAGATCCACCATGATGAATATGGACATAACATTAGCAAGGATTATGACTCATTCTCAATAAATTAAGGAGCAAAAGATTAAAATGAGGGAGAAAGAAAATAAGAGAGCGAAGAAAGGTAGTTTCAACTTTGCTCAGCCTAAGTCAAAAGGAGGAAACCTTTCTCAATTTTTTCCTAAGTCATCAATTCCATATCCTTCTTTAGCCAGTGCTCCAGTTCCAAAGTTCTGAGAAGGTAACAAAGATAGAGCATCAGACTCTAAGACCCAGGTCAGTGTTAGTAGTGCCCATACCTATCCTCTTTTCTAGACTTCTGGCAAGCACCATCAAGGTATTTGCAGAGCAGTGAGTGGTATTTATTTCGGATATGGAAAGATAGGCTCCAGAGTCAGAGACTGTCCTCATCCAGGTCCTCAGGGTCAACAGAATCGCTCCTCAGCTCAGTCCGATCGCCCAAATCAGCAGGGTGCTACCTCCAGTGCTACTAGTGGGAAACACCCAAATCATCTCGATGATTTTCAGTCACGACAAGATCAGGAAAATTATACTGATGTAGTTACTGGTACATTATAGATCTTTCATGTGTATGTTTACGATTTACAAGATCCAGGAGCTTCTTTGTCTTTTGTTACTCCCTATATAGCTAGCAATTTTAGAATAAGTCCCAAAATCTTTATAGAGGCCTTTACAATCTCTACCCCAGTCGATAAAACCATCATAGCCTAATGTGTATACAAGAACTGCCCGGTTATGATATTTCAGAAAGTCACTTCAACAGACTTAGTCGAATTAGAAATGACTAATTTTTATGTCATTTGTGGCCTAGATTGGCTTCATTCCTTCTATGCCACAGTCTACTGCAGAAACAAAATAGTCTAGTTTCAGTTTCCAAATGAACCCATCCTAGAGTGAAAGGGTAGTGTATCCGCTTTCAGAGGTCATCTTATTTCCTACCTTTGGGCATGCAAAATGATAACTAAAGGATGTGTTTATCATCTTGTCCGAGTCAAGGACACTAGTTCTAAAACTCCCAATCTTGAATCAGTCCCAGTAGTGAATGAATATTCAGATCTCTTTCCCATCTTCCAGGAATTCCTCTAGAAAGTAAAATAGACTTTGGTATTGATCTTTTTCTAAATACTCTGCGTATCTCTATTATGACATACAAAATGGCATCAGTAGAACTCAGAAAACTGAAAGAACAATTGATGGATATCTTAGATAAAGGATTCATCAGTCTCAGTATTTCCCCGTAGGGCAATCCAATATTATTTGTGGGCAAGAAAGATGGTTTTCTCAGAATATGTATAGACTACCACCAACTTAATAAGGTCACAGTCAAGAACAAGTATACTATTCCTATAATGAATGACTTGTTTAACCAACTTTAGGGTGCCAGTTATTTGTCTAAGATAGATCTTAGATCTGGCTATCATCAGCTCGGAGTTAGGGAATGTGACATTTCAAAAATAGATTTTTGAACTCGCTATGGTCACTTTGAATTTCTAGTTATGTCATTTGTTCTTACCAACGAACCAGTCGCTTTCATGGAATTGATAAACCGTGTGTTCAAGCAGTACTCGGACATGTTCATGATAGTCTTCATTGATGATATTATGGTCTATTCCCGCAGCGAGCGTGATCATGCAGACCATCTCAGGACAGAACTTTAGACTCAGAGATCATCAACTATTCACCAAATTAAGTAAGTGAAAATTTTGGCTAAGGTCAGTAGCATTCCTTGGTCACATCATTTCTAATGATGGAATTAGAGTTGATCCTCAAAAGACCGAAGAAGTAAGAAACTGGCCCATACCTATATCTCCATCAGATATTAGGAGTTTCTTAGGTTTGGCTGGCTATTACAGATGGTTTGTTGAGGGATTTTCTTCTATTGAATCCCCTATGTCCAGATTGGTCAGAATAAAGTCAAGTTTTAGTTGTTAGATCCTTATGAGAAGATTTTTCAGGAGTTGAAGACTCGACTTACCTCAGCTCCAGTTTTAGCTCTTCTAGATGGTCCTGATAGGTTTGTAGTGTATTGTGATGCATCCAGAGTAGGTTTGGGTTGTGTCTTCATACAGAATGGTAAGGTCATAGCCTACTCCTCCAGATAGTTTAAGCCCCATGAGAAGAATTACCCTACTCATGATCTTGAGTTTGCAGCAGTAGTATTTGCCTTAAAGATTTAAAGTAATTATCTATATGGTATTCGTGTAGATGTGTTCACAGATCATAAGAGTCTTTAGTATGTCTTTTCTCAAAAAGATCTCAATAATCATCAGACAAGGTGGTTAGAGCTCTTGAAAGATTATGACATGAGTATCCTCTATCATCCGGGCAAGGCCAACGTAGTGGCCAATGCTCTTAGTAGACTACCCAGGGGTAATGTTTCTCCTGTTAAGGACAGTAAGAAGAAATTAGCTCAGGACATCCATCAACTTGCCAGACTAGGCATTCTCTTAATCGATACAGATGAGGGTGATATATGGGTTCAGAGTAGTTCAGAATCATCTCTAGTTTTCAAGATGAAAGAAAAGCAAGATGGAGATCCCAACCTTGTCAAGTTGAAAGAGTCAATTCAGGGTAAGAAAGTAGAGGTTTTCTTCTAAGGGGGAGATGGTGTTTTACGTTGTCAGGGTTGTCTCTTTGTTTCAGGTGTAGACGACTTAAGAAAGTGAATTCTTACAGAAGTGCATGGTGCGCACTACTCTATTCATCCAGGGGCCACAAAGATTTATCGTGACTTATGGGAAATCTATTGGTGGAGTGGGATGAAGAAAGATTTTGCAGAGTTTGTGGCTAAGTTCTCTATATGTCGGCAAGTTAAGATATAGCATCAGAAGCCTAGTGGGTCCTTGCAGGAGTTTAGTATTCCTAATTGGAAGGGGGAAGTTGTGAACATAGACTTCGTGATAGGTTTGCCTCGAAATCATCATCAACATGATTCAGTCTAGGTCATTGTAGATAGAATGACCAAATCAGCTCATTTTTTTTATAGTTCATACCTCTTATTTAGCCGAGGATTACGCTAAACTCTACATCAAGGATTTGGTCAGATTGAAAGTTTTTTTGCTATCTGAAATCTCAGACAGAGGCACCCAGTTCACCTCTCATTTCGGTAAAGAGTTCCAAAAAGGTCATGGTACCTAAGTTCATCTTAGTACAGCCTTTCATCCTCAGATAGATGGTCAAGTAGAAAGGACGATTTAGATGTTAGAAGATATGCTAAGGGCGTGCACAATCGATTTCAAGGGAAGTTGGGATGACTACTTACCTTTGATTGAGTTTGCATACTACAACAACTATCATTCCAGTATTCAGATGCCTTCATTTGAAGCTATCTATAGTAGGAGATGTAGATATCCAATTGGTTGGTACGAAGTTAGTGAAGCCTCAGTCATAGGCCCTGACTTTGTATTCGATGCATTAAAAAAGTCCAGTTAATTAAGAAATCCTCTGGGTTGCTCAGAGCCGACTGAAGTCTTATGCAAATGTTCATAGAAAATATCTTGAGTTTAAGATTGGTGACTATGTGTATCTAAAGATATCTCCCATGAAAGTATTAAAGAGATTCGGTAAGAAGGAAAAGCTCAGTCCCCGATATGTCGATCCCTTCAAGATTCTCAGTCGATTCGGCAAGGTAGCTTACGAGCTCGAATTGCCTTTAGATCTAGCCTTAGTTCATCCAGTCTTTCATGTCTCTTTTCTAAATATGTGCCTAGGTGGCCCATCAGTTGTAGTCCCTATTCAGAGCATTGATGTTCAGAACATTCTGTCTTATGAAAAGATTCCAGTCAAAAGCTTAGACTATCAGACTCATAGATTGAGAAATAAAAAATTCCCTGTAGTTAAGGTTCTTTGGCAAAATCAGTCCATCGAGGGAGATACTTAAGAAGCAGAGGCAGACATGCGTACCATGTATCCTTACCTCCTCTTCGCCAACTCAGATCAAGCTCAAGGTAACAGTTCTCCTTAAGCTTACTCAGTTTCAAGTTCAGTGTTCATCACAAACTTGGTATGCAGTTTCATGCTCATGTTCCCATTATAAACTTGGTATCAATTACCATGGCATATTCAGTCATGCATTCATGTATCAGTTCAGTTATGTAATTATGCATCAGACATGCATTCTCAAAATGAGAAACTTAGTTCTTCAGAACACTCAGTCATGCATTCATGAATTAGTTACACATGCGTCATATATGCATGTTTAGTATTATATGTTCATCTTGTCAGTCATGTCAGTCATGAGATCATGTTCCAGTTATTCGTGTTTAGTATGTACGTCAGCTGTCTTTTCTCCTCTCTTAGTTAATCTTATTCAAGGACGAATGTTCTCAAGGGGGAGATATTGTAATACCCTATACTTTTCCTAGAAAATTTCAGCTCAAGAATGTCTAGTATTATCTTCTAAATTCAATGATTGTTATTTCATGAGGAATTTTTAAGATTTTCACTTTTTGTTTGACATGTGGGAAATTCAATAAGCTTTCCATCGAAATAAGATTTGCCCAAATCCGATAACTGGGTTATAACTTATGACTATTTCAAGTTCCCATTGTAAAACAACGCCATATTAGTCAATGAAGCACCGCGCCACAAAAGGATATGGCAAATTCTAGTTGGGGTCCGTGATTATGGCGCGTCGCACCAAGGCCCAAATATAGAGTTGTCCTTTTTTTAGTGTCTTAGTGCAATTTTCCCCGCGTCACGCCAGAGTTCAAGGTCGCAAAAAAAGGGGCAACGTGAAGGCACCGCGTTGCTCCATCCCTCAGTTTCCAATTGTCAAATTCTAGTGACACGATGTGATAGCGCTGCATCGTTCTAGGGGTTCAGTTCGGGAAAATTTTACTGAAATTAAGTGATGGTCAAGGGTTAAAAGGGTCAACTTCCTACCCCTATTTAAGACCTTTAACACGTGATTCAACTACTCTTCACCCAAAATACACTCTTTTCTCTAAAAAAACCTCTCAAGAACAAGATAGGATTTTTATAGAAGATCCAATTCCAAGAAAGTTTTTCCATCAATCTTAACGAAATCACGAACTAAGGTATGCGTAGTGTTCATTCATGGACTCCTTTCGTCCTGAAGCCCAAGAATCTCTTTTCTAAGTTTAATTTTATGGGTTTCTTTAAGAATTTCATGTTGGGTTAGTTTTGTTTATGTTGAGAATGATCAATTGAATTCAAATCCATGTTGGCTGACCAATTTTATGTTGAATTAATTTGTATAGATGTATATTCATGTGCACCTATTAATAAACCCTAGGATGATGAAATTAGAGATAAATCATGATGAATAATTGTTGTATAATGTTGCCTACATGTGCTATGCCTACCATGTGTTTAATTAAATGCCTAGATGAAGGAACAATGCCCAACTAGTATGATATCATGAAATCCCCATGTATGTACAAGTTATTCCTATCACATGTTTTGATGGAATACTTCTATAAATGTATTATGGATTATGATGTGAGTTATATGTTCAAGTAAGTTATGCTTGGTCAGTTTCCTTCCGTTTAGTCCGGGGGTACTTGTACCCGAAACATTAGTTGTGTGCTTAGAGCCATGCCATGTTTCCACAATACTCTCAGTTAATCTATGAATCCTTAGACTTCAGACAGTCTTATGACTTAGGAAATCTCCAAGATCTCATGAACTCAATCAATTGTCAGATATCAGTAATATTCCATCAGTCAACGGAATTCAGTAACTCAGTCCATTTTCATTTTAGTAAATTATGTTCAGTGTTTATTCAGATGGGAGTAGAAATTAGCACCAAGTAAACCCAATGATGGGCACTCACCTGTTATATGAGGGTGTGATTCTTAGAAGCAATCCTTGTGTTCTAGAATTTTGTAGCTAGCATAGGTTGAGACATCATACCTTCTATATGAGGGTAGATAAGGTGGATTAACCTGCTATATGAGGGTTCCCACCATTCTCACTAGAGTTACTTGTTATGTTAGGGTCCCTCACATGTTTTCCTTACCAGTGGCGCAATATTGACACCCTTCTAATCAGGGCATAGATTGGACCCCAATTCAGCTATAATGCATTATTTAGGGCATGTCAGTTAGGTGACTACCTCCCACAGTCTCAGTATCAGTCTCAATAAAACAAATCTGATAGTTCTTCAAAATTTAGGGTTGTTAGATACAGTCAACTCAGACACTGTACGAAACTCAGATAGTTCCACCAAATTTTGGATTATCACATACAGTCACTCATGTTATCAGTTATATTAGTAATTAGTAGGTCATGTTATCAATATTCAGATTCAGTACTCATGTTAACACGATTTCAGATATAGTTGCTATGTTTGCATGCATGTATTCTCACGTTCATATTAGTTAGTTAGCCAGTATTATTCATGCATATAAACCCAATGCATTTAGCCTACCCAACATGCATACCAGTACATTTAAAGAACTGATGCATTTGCTTTATAGTGTCTTATAACATAGGTTTAGAGATATGAGCTCTAAATCAACAGTATATTATAGTTTCAGCAATCAGAGTTTGAAGTGAATCCTCATCATGTGAGGACATGATTATTTATCTATTATCTCATTTATTAGTTTATTAGTTGGAGTTAGTTGGGGACATGTCCCATTAACTCCTTACTCAGACAGTTCATTCAGTTAGGGGCTTTCTAGGCTATCATATTTCAGACTTCAGTATTTTTAGTTTTTTTATGGTATTTTATACCCCATTTAGATGTTATATTTTACTTCAGTTATGTGAACCTTATGGACTTTCAGTTTATGTTTCTGCATTATTAAGTATTTTATGCAGTATATAGGTACAAATATCAGTCATGGATTAGTTTGTGGTCCTTCGGGGTCATGAGCATCATGTAGCATTACAGGTACCAAATTTGGGGCGTTGCATACTTGGTATCAGAGCCTAAGGCTCAATAGAGTCCTAGGATGTCTGAAAGCCATATCTAGTAGAGTCTTGTACATGGCTGTGTTGTGCGCCATATTTATGTACAAGAGGATATAAGATGTTTTAGGAATAGTTTCCCCTCTTTTAGCATTTACATCGTGCCAGTGAGCATAATCTCAAGTCAATATCTTAGTCTAATCCGTTTCTCCCTTTCTTATACAGAACATGCCTCCTAAAAGAAGAAATGGAAATCAGTCAGCCCCTCAGCCCGTAGGTTCTTTGGGAAATCATATTTCTCATGCAGAGTTTTGGGCTGCATTCACTACTCTTGCTTAGTTATTTTCCGCTTAAAATAAATGGTTAGCAGTTATTCTAGCCAACCAAGTTGCCAATTCAACCGCAGCTAGGATTCTAGACTTCACCCGAATGACTTATTCGTCCTTCCTCGGGTCTAAGGTAGAGAAGGACCCTCAGGAATCCCGCAGACTTCATGGGGGTGAATACTGTTGAGAGTGATGAGCTAGATGCACATCAGTTGCAGGATGTTTCTCACACTTGGTTCAAACAATAGAAGTCAGAGAGGGCAGATGATACAGGGCCAGTTGAGTGGAAGGAGTTTGCATCTACTTTTCTCGATAGGTTCTTTCCCCTAGTGCTTAGGGAAGCTAAGGTGTTAGTATTCTTCAACCTTAGGCAGGGAAATATGATAGTGAAAGAGTATTCTCTTAAGTTTACTCAATTATCCAGATATGCCCCTCATGTGGTGGCAGATAGCAAGGCAAGGATGAGTAACTTCATTTCAGGGGTGAATGATAACGTGGTTAATGAGTGCAGATCTGCCATGCTGAATAGTGACATGACTTTAGCCATGCTTATGAATCATTCTTAGTAGATTAAGGAGAAAAATATTAATATGAGGGAGAAGCAGAATAAAAGAGTGAAGAAAGGTAGTTTCTATTTCGCTTAGCCTAAGTCAGAAGGAGAAAACCGTTCTCAGTTTCGTCCTAAGTCATCAGTTCTAGCTCCTTCTTCAGCCAGTGCTCTAGTTCCAAGGTTCTGAGAGGGTAAAAAAGATAGAGCACCAGGATCTAAGACCCAGGGCAGTGTTAGCAGTGCCCGCACCTATCCTCTTTGCTAGACTTATGGCAAGCACCATCAGGGTATTTCCAGATTTGGCAGAGGTATTTTTTTCGAATATGGAAAGCCAGGCCACAGAGTCAGAGACTGTCTTTAACCAAGTCCTCAAGGTCAATAGAATCGCTCCTCAGTTCAGTCCGGTAGCCCAAATTAGCCAGGTTCCACCTCCCGTGCTACTAGTGGGCAATGCCAAAATCATCTCTATGCTCTTCAGTCCCGACAAGATTCAGAAAATTCCTCTGATATAGTTGCTGGTATGTTACAAATCTTTCATGTTAATGTTTACAATTTTCTAGATCCAGGAGCTTCTTTGTCATTTGTTACTCCTTATATATCAGGCGATTTCAGAATCAGTCCCGAAATCCTATCAGAGCCCTTTTCAGTCTCTACCACAGTGGGTAAAACCATCATAGCCCAGTGGGTATACATGAACTGCCTGATTATGATATTTCATAAAGTCACTTCAGTAGATTTAGTCAAATTAGAAATGACTAATTTTGATGTCATTTTCGGCATGGATTGGCTTCATTCCTTCTATGCCATAGTTGACTGTAGAAATAGAACAGTCCAGTTTTAGTTTCCTAATAAACCCATCCTAGAGTGGAATGGTAGTGTTTCCATTTTTAAAGGTCATCTTGTTCTTACCTTTGGGCATGGAAAATGATATCTAAAGGATATGTCTATCATCTTGTTTGAGTCAAGGACACTAGTTTCGAAACTCCCTGTCTTGAATCAGTCCCAGTAGTGAATGAATATTTAGATTGCTTTCCCGAAGATCTTCTAAGAATTTCTCCCGAAAGGGAAATAGACTTTGGTATTGTTCTTCTTCCAAATACTCAACCTATCTCTATTCCGCCATACAGAATGGCACCAGCAAAACTCAGAGAACTGAAAGAAAAATTGAAAGATCTCTTAGATAAAAGATTCGTTAGTCCCAGTGTTTCCCCGTAGGGCACTCCAGTAATGTTCAAGTACAAGAAAGATGGTTCTCTCAGAATGTGTATAGACTACCGCCAACTTAATAAGGTCACAATCAAGAACAAGTATCCTCTTCCCAGAATTGATCACTAGTTTGACCAACTTCAGGGTGCCAGTTATTTCTCTAAGATAGATCTCAGATCTAACTATCATCAGCTAAGAGTTAAGGAATTTGACATTCCAAAAACAGCTTTTTGAACTCGTTATTGTCACTTTGAATTTCTAGTCATGTCATTTGGTCTTACCAACGCCCCAGCCACTTTTATGGACTTGATGAACCGTGTGTTCAAGCAGTACTTGGACATGTTCATTATAGTCTTCATAGATGATATTCTGGTCTATTCCTGCAGTGAGCATGATCATGCAGACCATCTCAGGAAAGAACTTCAGACTCTCAGAGATCATCAACTATTCACCAAATTCAGTAAGTGCGAATTTTGGCTAAGGTCAGTAGAATTCCTTGGTCACATTGTTTCCAGTGATGGCATTAGAGTTGATTCTAAAAAAAACTAAAACAGTAAGAAACTGGCCCAAACCTATCTCTCCATTAGATATTAGGAGTTTCTTGTGTTTGGCTAGCTATTTCTGATGGTTTCTTAAGGGATTTTCTTCTATTGCATCCCCTATGTCCACATTGACTCAGAAGAAAGTCAAGTTTCAGTGCTCAGATCCTTATGAGAAGAGTTTTCAGGAGTTAAAGACTCGACTCACGACAACTCCAGTTTTAGCTTTTCCAGATGGTCTAGATAGGTTCGTAGTGTATTGTAATGCATCCAGAGTTGGTTTGGATTGTGTCCTCATGAAGCATGGTAAGGTCATAGCCTACGCCTCCAGACAGCTTAAGCCCCATGAGAAGAACTACCCTACTCATGATCTTGAGTTAGTAGCAGTCGTATTTGCCTTAAAGATTTGGAGGCATCATCTATATGGTGTTCATGTAGATGTGTTGAAAGATCATAAGAGTCTTCAGTTTGTTTTTTCTCTGAAAGATTTTAATCGTCATAAGAGAAGGTGGTTAGAGCATTTGAAAGATTATGACATAAGTGTCTTGTATCATCCAGGAAAGGCCAACGTAGTGGCCGATGTTTTTAGTAGACTATCCATGGGTAGTGTTTCTCCTAGTGAGGACAGTAAGAAGAAGTTAGCTTAGGAAGTCCATCATCTTGCCAGACTAGACGTTCGCTTAGTCTATACAGATGAGGGTGATATATGGGTTTAGAGTATTTTAGAATTATCTCTAGTTTCCAAGGTGAAAGAAAAGCAAGATAGAGATCCCAGCTTTGTCAAGTTGAAAGAGTCAGTTCAGGATCATAAAGTAGAGGTTTTCTCCCAAGGGGGAGATGGTGTTTTGCATTGTCAGGGTCGTCTCTTTGTTCTAGGTATAGATGACTTAAGGCAGAGAATTCTTGCAGAAGAACATGGTGAGCACTACACTATTCATCTAGGGGACACAAAGATGTACCGCAACTTATGGGAAATCTATTGGTGGAGTGGGATGAAGTGAGATATTACAGATTTTATGACTAAGTGTTCTATATATTGCAAGTTAAAATAGAGCATCAGAAGCCTAGTGGGTCCATGTAGGAGTTCAGTATTCCTACTTAGAAGAGGGAAGTTGTAAACATAAACTTCATGATGGGTTTACCTCAAACTCGTCATCAGCATGATTCAGTCTGGGTCATTGTAGATAGAATGACCAAATAGCTTATTTTCTTCTAGTTCGTACCTCTTATTCAGATGAGGATTACGCCAAACTCTACATCAAGGAGTTAGTCATATTGCACGGTGTTTCGCTATCTGAACTCTCAGATAGAGGTACCTAGTTCGCCTCTCATTTCTGGAAAGCGTTCCAAAAGGGTCTTGGTACCCAAGTTCATCTTCGTACAACCTTGCATCCTCAGACAGATGGTCAAGCAGAAAGGACCATTCAGACGTTATAATATATTCTAAGGGCGTATGTAATAGATTTCAAGGGAAGTTGGGATGACCACTTACCTTTGATTGTGTTTGCATATAACAACCCCTATCATTCCAGTATTCGGATTGCTCCATTTGAAGCTCTCTATGGTAGGAGATATAGATCTCTAATTGGTTGGTTCGAAGTTAGTGAGGACTCAGTCATATGCCTTGACTTAGTATTCGATGCCTTAGAAAAATTCCAGTTGATTAGAGAAAGACTCTGGGCTACTCAGAGTCGATAGAAGTCTTATGCAGATGTTCGTAGAAAAGATCTTGAGTTTGATATTGGTGAATATGTCTATCTAAATATATCTCCCAAGAATGGAGTGAAGAGATTTGGCAATTAGGGAAAGCTCAGTCCCTGATACGTCGGTCTCTTCAAAATTCTCAGTCGATTCGGCAAGGTAGCTTATGAGCTCGAATTGCCTTCAGATCTAGCCTAATTTCATCCTGTCTTTCATGTCTATTTGCTCAAGAATTGCATAGGTGACCCATCAGTTGTAGTCTCTATTTAGAACATTAATATTCAGAACATTATCTCTTATGAAGAAATTCTGTCAAAATCTTAGACTATCAGACTCGTAGATTGAGGAACAAAAAAGTCCCTCTAGTTAAGGTTCTTTGGTGAAATCAGTCCGTCGAGGGAGAATCTTGAGAAGAAGAGGCAGACATACGTACCAAGTATCCTCACCTCTTCTTCTCCAACTCAGATCAAGCTCAAGGTAACAGTTCTCCTAAGCTTACTCAGATTCATGTTCAGTGTTTATCACAAACTTGGTATGCAGTTTCATGCTCATGTTCCCATTATAAACTTGGTATCAAGTACCATTACATATTAAGTCATACACTCATATATCAGTTTAGTTATGTAATTATGCATCAAACATGCATTCTCATTATGAGAAACTTAGTTCTTCAGAACACTCAATCATGTATTCATAAATCAGTTACACATGCATCAGATATGCATGTTTAGTACTATATGTTCAGTTTGTCGGTCATGTCAGTCATGAGATCATATTCCAGTTATTCATGTTCACTATGTACGTCAGTTTTCTTTTCTCCCCTCTTAGTCAGTCTCATTTGAGGACGAATCTTCTCAAGTGGGAGATATTATAATACCCCATACTTTTCCTAGAGAATTTTATTTCAAGAATGTCTTGTATTATTTTCTAAAATGAATGATGGTTATTCCATCAGAAATTTTCAAGATTTTCACTTTTTGTCATGTGGGAAATTTGATAAGCTTTCCATTGATACAAGATTCACCCAAATCCGATAACCGGGTCAGAAGTTACAACTATTTCAAGTTCCCTTCATAAAAAAGTACCATATTAGTCAGTGGCATGATGCGCCACAAGAGGAAATGGCATTTGGCACATTCCAGTAGGGGTCCGCGATTATGGCGCGTCGCGTCAGGGCCTAAATCTAGAATTGTCCTTTTTACAGTGTCTCAGTGCGCTTTTACCCGTATCGCGCTAGAGTTTTAGGTCACAAAAGAAGGGGCAACACGATGGATCCACGTCGAGCCATCACTCAGTTTCCCAATTATCAAATTCTAGCGACACGGTGCGATAGCGCCGGGTCGCGCCAGGGTTTAGTTCGGAAAATTTTTACTGAAATTAAGTGACGCGTCCAGTGTTAAAAGGGTCAACATCCTACCCCTATTTAATCCCTTTAACACATGATTAATCCACTCTTCACCCAAAATACACTCTCTTCTCTAAAATACCTCTCAAGAACAAGCTAGGGTTTGCATAGAAGATCCAATTTCAAGAAAGTTTCTCCGTTAATCTTCACGAAATCATGAACTAAGGTATGTGTAGTGTTAATTAATGGAATCCTTTCATCCATGAAGACCAAGAATATCTTTTCTAATTTTAATTTTATGGATTTATTTAAGAATTTTATGTTGGTTTAATTTTGTTTATGTTGAGAATGATCAATTGAATTCAAATCCATGTTGGGTGATCAATTTTATGTGGAATTGATTTGTATAGATGTATATTCATGTGAACCTATTAATAAACCCTAGGATGATGAAATTAGAGATGAATCATGATGATTAATTGTTGTATAATGTTGTCTACATGTGCTATGCATACCATGTGTTTGATTAAATGCCTAGATGGAGGAATAATGCCCATGATATCATGAAATCCCAATGTATGTACAAGTTATGCCTATCACATATTTTGATGGAATGCTTCTATAAATGTATTATGGATTATGATGTTAGTTATATGCTCAGGTAAGTTATGCTTGGTAAGTTTCCTTCCATCGAGTCCTTGGGGTACTTGTACCCGAAACATTAGCTTTGTGCTTAGAGCCATGTCATATTTACATAATACTCGCAGTCAAGCTATGAATCCTTAGACTTCAAACAGTCTTATGACTCAGGAAATCTCCATAATCTCATGAACTCAATCAGTTGTCAGATATCAGTAGTATTCTATCAGTCAACAAAATTCAGTAACTCAGTCCATGTTCAGTTCAGTAAAATATGTTCAGTGTCTATTCATATGGGAGTTGAAATTAGCACCGAGTGAACCCAATGATGGGAACTCACCTGTTATATGAGTGAGTGATTCTTAGAAGCAATCCTTACATTCCAGAACTATGTAGCCAACATAGGTTGAGACATCATATCCTGCTATATGAGGGTAGATGAGGTGGGTTAGCCTACTATATGAGGGTTCCCACCGATCTCACTAGAGTTACTTGTTATGTTAGGGTCCCTCACATGTTTTCCTTACCAGTGGCACAATATTGACACCCTTCAAATCAGGGCATAGATTGGACCCCAATTCAGCTATAATGCATCATTTAGGGCATGTCAGTTAGGTGACTACCTCCCACAGTCTCAGTATCAGTCTCAATAAAACAAATCTGATAGTTCTTCAGAATTCAGGGTTGTCAGATACAGTCAACTCAGATACTGTACGAAACTCAGATAGTTCCACCAGATTTAGGACTGTCAGATACAGTCACTCATATAATCAGTTATATCAGTTATCGGTCTGTCATGTTATCAGTATTAGATTTAGTACTCATGTTTACATGATTTCAGATATAGTTACTATGTATGCATGCATGTATTCTCACGTTCATATTAGTTAGTTATCCAGTATTGTTCATGCACATGAACCCCATGCATTCAGCCTAGCCCACATGCATACCAGTATATTTAAAGTACTAATGTATTTGCGCTATGGTGTCTTATACCATAGGTTTATAGACACGAGCTCCTGATCAGTAGTAGATTCTAGTTTCAACAGTCAGAGTTAGAAGTGAGTCCTCATCATTCGTGGACATTATTTATTTTTCTATTATCTCATTAATTAGTTTGTTAGTTGGAGTTAATTGGGGACATGTCCCATCAACTCCTTACTCAGACAGTTTAGTAAGTTAGAGGCTTTCTAGACTATCATGTTTCTGACGTCAATATTTTTTGTTTTGTTTATGGTATTTCATACCCCATTTAGATGTTATATTTTGCTTCACTTATGTGAACCTTATGGCCTTTCATTTCATGTTTCTGCATTATTAAGTATTTTATGCAGTATACAAGTACAAATATAGGTCATGGGTTAGCTTGTGGTCCTTCGGGGTCATGAGCACCGTGTAGCATTCAGGGTACCAGATTTGGGGCATTACATATACTAATGGGTCAAGTTCTAGATAGCACAAGTATACATAATATTTGGACAAATAAGCTCACCACACGTGGCATGCAAATTTGCCAAGGGGGCTCAATTACCCCTCCTATTCGAGACAAAAATTGAGTATCTACCAATTTTTACAATCTAAAGTTTTTGAGTCACAAAAAGAGGAAAAGTATTGCTACAAGGTCTCTCACATTTGTTCCCTTGATTTTTAACAAATTTAAGATGGAGAGGGGTGTTTTCCTTGCATTTGCACCACACATAATTTTCTAATTGTGGCACCAACCCAAGTCTTTGTCTCATATTTTGTCTTTCATACAGGCAAACCATATGGCTATTCAAACTTCGCCATTGGTACAAGTGAGATCCTAAATCCAAAATACCACAGGTACTCATACTTCCCTTGTATTTATATCCTTAATGCTATGGGTACTTAGACTTTCCCTACATCCATGGCTCAAAACCAAACTCATTCACGATGATTTTCTCTTAAGAGTGTCGTTATTCAATCTATTATAGGAAAAAGATCACCTGATGCGAACATAAGAAAACTAAAGACAAAGTAAAAATCTAAAAAAACAAAAATGACTAATCCATGAAATGTGGGCACCATCAGAGTGCTCGAATATTACAATACAAAGAAAAAATAAAAATCATCCAAAAGAACATAAAAACACCTAGAAATTTAAATAATATAGGCCCAAATTAAATGAATACGAAGATAGGTACCCCAACTAAAAAGCTAGTAGTGTCCTCACTGTATAAAAAATCAAGCATAAAGTGAGATAAGGGTGCTCCCTAAAACCATATCAAGAGCTGCTCTCGCTCTCAAATTCTGCATCATCACCTACATCTTTAGGATTGGACCACATATCTAGGGCATCATCGGTACTCTGTACTTGTGAGGAAGGAAGTCTATCTCGGTGTTCTAGGACCTTCTAAAGGCCCTTCACCCCCTTCCATATCTTATTGAAGAATTTATCTCTCTTCTTCTCCATTTTTACCATCTTCTCATGTAAAACCCAAACAAGAGAGATGCTTTAATGCTTTTGAATGCCTAAAGTATACCCAAGAGTGGGTGCGATTTGATAGAAATCTTGATAAAGGAGTATGAGGAAAATAAGAGTTAGATGGACTGTTTAAACTATTTTGTTTATTATTGTGGTGACACGAGTGACCACGATTGTGGTTTAAGATTTCAATCGCAATGACAGATAGCATTTCTGTACCTCTTGTTTCCCCTGTTCAGTCCAATATGAAAAATTTCATAGTTTACCCTTCTCAAACTCACTCAAAATACTCCATAATGCCACAAATACATGGATGAATCAATGGCAAATTTAAAATCAACTCTATCAAATTTAAAAGGAAACGATACGAGCCATTTTTGTGGCATTTTTAGGTTTCCTCCCACATACCTCCTTAGTTATTGTCGTGGTAAGACGTCTTCCATCCTTTTAAAGTTGGATCCTCAAGGGACACATCATGTACTTCCTTATCTTCAAGATCTATAACTTACAATACTTGAAGCTACATGGGTTGTTTCTTTGGGTTGCATACAAAGGATACTTCACCATCATGAACTCTAAACCTTAGTTCCCCAAGCTACAAATCATCAATGGCTCTTCCGGTGGAAAGGAAAGGTTGACCAGGAATAATAGATGTATTTATTAATTGTCAATTCAAATCAACAAATTAAAGCAACAATCGTGATTTAGATTCAATATAAGAAGGATCTTGGGATTATGTCTACCTAAGTGCAAGTTATGCATGGGTGCATGAAGATTTAGGGTAAATTATAGTCATTAATGATATGGAAAGCTTGGTCGAAGGTACTTGAGGTTAGTTTGTCAATAAGACCTCAAGAATATCACTCATTGACCCTTTTGGGTACCTAACAAGTGTGTCAATTACAAACACCTATGTAACACCCCAATTTACTGAACCGAAATGCTACACGGTGCTCATGACCCCGAAGGACCACAAGATAACCCATGACTGATATATGTACCTGTATACTGCATAATATATCATAAAATGTGGAAATATGTACTGAATGGCCATAAGGTTCAAATCTGAATAAACATCTGATAAGACAATGTCTGAAAATGATTGTCTGACATGTTATAGTCTAGAAAACCTCTAAACTATCTGAATAAGGAGTTGATGGGACATATCCCCAACTAACTACATCTAGCAAATAAACTTAAACAACAAATAAAGCACTAATCATATCATCCTTGAATGAAAAGGACTCACTGCAAACTCTAAACACTGGAATGCTACTGCTGATCTGGAGCACGTGCCTCTAAACCTATGGTGTAACATAAGAGAAAGCACCAAAGAGAAAATACGTTAGTATGTCTGAATGTACTGAGTATACAAGTGAGGTAGGCTAAATGCAAAGGATTATATGCATAAACAATGCTGACTAATAAGAACGTAAGAATACATACATGCATACATAATTGTAACTGAACTCGTGAAGATACTGACTATTGAGTTTGAATAATGATAACATGAGTGTCCTAATACTAAGATACTGAATAGATGAACGATTATTTCTAATAGTTTGAATGATGAAGAACTGGTCTGGTTGACTGTGTCTGATAGTCCTAAAGCTGAATACTAATATCATGAATTCTGATAACTGATATGACTGATACATGAGTTCAGAAAACTGATATAACTGATATAACTATGATGATCGGCCTAATCGATGTAACTGATACTAAGCAATTATATCTGACAGTCTAAGTTCTGATGGAACTATCTGAGTTCTCTTCTACTTGGAGTAACTAAATCTGAGATCAGTCCTATCTAGAGGGTGATCATGAGTATACTGATAATAAGGATGATTTGACTTAGTCTCAGATCAGTCCTATCTAGTAGGTGATCTTTAAATCTAATGATTCTGATACTGATTAATCATAGTTGAGATCAGTCCTAGCTAATGGGTGATCTTGAAGTCTATTTACAATGATAAGCATTGACTGTATCTAACAATATTGAATCTGTACTACTAAGATGAGTTGATTGTGTCTGACAGTCCTGAATCTGTAACTGAAACCTTGGGATGTGTTCATCTAACCAACATGCCCCAAGCTAAGCTGATCGAGGTCCAATCTCTGCCATGACTGGAATGGTGTCAGTACCGCGCCACCAGTAAAGACATCTGTTGTGGAGTCAGTCCTAATCTAGTGGGTGACTCCTGGGATTAGTCCTATATATATAAATGTGCTAATAGGTGACCCCTGAGTATCTCAGTCCTATCTAACGGGTACATCTCATACCTACGATGGCTACGTAGTTCTGGAACTTTAGGATTGCTTCTAAGGATCTCAGTACTAATCTAGCGGGTGAGTCCCCATCCCCAAGCTCACTCGGTGCTGAATCCTACTCCCATCTGAAAGACACTGAACTAAATAATTGGGCTGAACTGAATAACTGAACTGATACTGATTAACTAGACTGATACTAGTAGTATTGTTTAGCAGAGCTAAACTAAGTTTACTGGATTCTGATGACTGGCGAAATATACTGAGTTCTGAGGGATGGTTGAGAGTACTGAAATTACTGAGATTGACTTTGAATACTGAGGTTACAGATATTACTAAGTACTGAGATCACTGAGATTACTGAACTACTGAGATTACTGGGGTTACTGGATTTTTCCTGAGTCACGTGACTGACTAAATTCTATAGATCATGGCTTGACTGAGAGTATCATGATAACATGACATAGCTCTAGGCACACAACTATATTTTTGGGTACGAATACCCCCAGGGCACGATGGAAGGAAACTGACACAATATAACTGACTTGATCATAAGATTGGAGTCTACAATTCACAGTCATAAGTAGGGGATATTATACTTCATGTAGTTCTTCAATATCTTAAGCATGGTAGGGAGTGCATGGATATATTTCATGTATATATAGTAGATCTCCATTATCATACATGTTTCATACCACAACAATAGAAACACATCAATAGCATGGAATTTATATTGAAGTATATAGCTAACATGGACTTGTCATTTAGATACCATAGAACCATACAAACATGAACTTATAGCATCCTAAGAATTTTATCAAACACCTTGCATGCATTCTTTAAGGCATAGGTGGGTTTCATACTTGCACCATATTAAACCACCTAAAGTTCATGGTTTTTAATTAACAAATATATATATTACATGAAAACACCTTTAGACATCACATTGAAACTTAAACAACAATCGTCAACACGTACATATTCATATCACCACAAAAAGTTTACAAAATAATATATAAAACATGGTTCTTGAGCTCTATGAACGGATTGGATCCATAGATGAACACTACGCATACCTTAGTGATAGAGTCTTTAAAGAGATCTAATGTTTTTGAAGGTTCTTGAAGAATTCCTTAGGATTTCCCTTGATTTTTCTTGACTAGGGTTTAACCCTTTTGGGAAAGAATGCTCTTGTTCCTGAGGAGATGATCTTGAGAGAAAACCCTAATCTTGTGGTTGAAAGTGTATGAGAGAGCTTTTTAAGATGTTTTAACTTAAGAGAATGAAAGATAATACATTCATTGAGGGTTATAAGTCATGGAAAGTGAAGGGAAAAGACCAAAATACCCTTATAAAATAAATTCCCAGTTGCTGAAAATAATAGCTGACGACATTTGTGACAAGGCGTCAAAAATGTGGTAAGCCGTCAAAAATGTCATCACACAGAAGCTAGATTCTACCTCAAGATGACGACCTTCATGGTAGGGCATCACAAGTGTGGTAATCTACCATGAATGTTGTCACTTAGAATTTGGTTTCTGCCTAAGGATGACGAACTTGATGGTAGGGCGTCACAAGTGTGGTAAGCTACCACGAATGTCATCACTTGGGAGCTGGTTTCAGCCTAAGGCTGATGACCTTCGTGGTAGGGAATCACAAGTGTGGTATGCTACCACGAATTTCATCACTTAGGAGCTTATTTTTGCCTAAGGCTGACGACCTTTGTGATAGGGCATCACAAATGTGGTAAGCTACCATGAATGTCGTCACACTGTTTCCAGCCTGACATGCTGGAGTAGAATAGGAATAACTCTTTTCTCCGATATCGGATTTAGGAAAAATTAGTATATTTGTAAAGATAATTAAATTATATATCTTTTTATGGGTCATGAGATCAAAAGTTCCAAATGTAACGAGAGATATGCTCGTTTGAAGTTGACTATACCAATATCCTTCTCAAGAATTCAATCGGTAAGGAATGTTTTGATTCGTCTGATAGCTGGTAGTTATTTGAAGCCTTAATATATATCTAACTTACTCATAAAACTATAAAATAACAATGATGTACTATGGATGATATTGGTAATATTGGTTTGGATTTTTTGGTGTATTACAACCTAATACCTCAATTAGGCATCACTATTTTTAGGAAGATACCCAAGATATGGTCAACTTCCTAATCACCCTTATGTCTAAGATTATGATAATTATAAAAAATATATACATTAATTATCCACTATTTCCTTGTCACCCACACCCCTATTTGAAAGATTATATGGTTTCCAAAAGTTCACCCAAACCCCTCTTTCAAGGATAGTTTGAGCTTTCAAGAATTTTGGGTTTTCACCTACAAAGCCATTTTGTGTATTTGGGGCTTTCACCAAAAAATCCCAACTAATTAAACCAAGAAATAATGAAACCCATTATCAACAAACTAGCATATACATAAATACATCACAAGATTCACATAATTGCACCTTAGTTCAACATAATCCTAAGACAATGAAAGTTTAGCTACTCATGAAGTAAAGATAAAGAAATGTACCATAGGGTTCATTCAAATCATCTATCCTTGAAATTTTACTATATTCAAAGTATGAAATTTAAATTACAATTGTTGCCCAAATTAGAGTTTAGAACTTCAAATTCAATTATTCTCTCAAAGTGTAAAATTTGAATCTCTCAAAGTGTGAAATTTGAATTCTAATTGTTGCCCAAATTAGGGTTTGAAACTTCAAATTCAATTATTTTCAAAAGTATACTATGCCAAAAAAAGAAAGGGTTTGAGCCTCTTAAAAGAATTGGGGTTGACTGAATAAAATTACAAAACTTCCCCTGGGCATATTCCCATATATCTGCGATCGTTGAAGTTTTTCCTCTATTGTGGCTACAATGGCTTAGTAAGCACACCTTAATTGTGATAATTTGACCTGGTTTGACTAGTCGCGATTACAGCCCGTAGATTGCGATTTTGGTAATTGGGGTTGATTTTCTACTTCAGGTTTTCCAACCACACTTCTTTTTTTCTTTTTGATCCTTTTCAGCTCAAATCTATATCTTTCCATCTCATAACTTGTATACCTACACAATATGGAAAGTAGTGCATTTAATCATAAATTTGTCTCATTGGTATGTTTAAATCATTGTAATGCGAATGAATGTTGTGTGCAAATGAGTGGTAAACTCACCACTCATCAATGTTTAAGGCATGTGCCCCTCCCTCATTATTATTTTACAAAAAACATGTGTTTTAATGAATAATTTTCATGAAATTGTTATGGTTTGTAATAATGGTTGGAGTTTTTGGATGTTCAAGGTTAAATAATGTTTCTCTTGTTTTAATTATATTTTCATTCATGCTTTTAGTATGATTTTTACATTGTGGGGTGCATGTTAATGGTAAATGGATTTCGGGGTATTATTGATTACCTAAATTACTTGGTTATGATTATGAAACTTATGTGTCCTCAACTTGTTTGTTAAATTTCCAATAAGAATGATTTTGTTACAAAGTTTGACTACTCTTTACATCCTTACTTTGCATAAATGGTAATGGAACCTGAATTGGTTTTGTTTATTTTATAATGTTTTGAAAGACCATGGTGGTTATTGTTTTGGTTCAATTGTAATCTTTGGATTCAACATGGTTTAATGGTTTTGGTATGGCATAAAAGGATAGACTGGAAAGATATAATTTTTGTATGATGATACCAACGGTTAAAACTGAAACAAAAGACTCCTTGTTAAATTTTTTGGGATGAGTAATTGGTTTTAATATAGGCTTAAATAGGGTTGAGTTATCTAATACATAAAAGGTGGATGTCCCAGGGGAGACTGGAAACTTACATTTGCTGATGTGAGGGTTGGTCATGGTGACCATGTGCATGATATCTCACATATATTGTTTGAGATGTACTAGTCATTTTAGGATTTTCTCCGGTTCATGTGACTAACACATGTCATGGCCCTATTAGTAATTGGAGTTGAACCCATATAGCCCATAGGTAGACATTTAGGATTGCGGTGCTACATAGCCTATGTTAAGGATTTAAATGCATGCTAAACCTGATTTTCTATACCGACACGATATATATGTCTATGTGTGTATCCTTATTATTATTTGATTTTGTTTTGAATAATGTAATTATCTTATATTTATCCTTCAGTACATGGTAGAGTTGACTCCACTAATCGTCTTCAGTCATTGTATCCCCACGTGATGAAGGAACCGACTATACTACTATTTCTTCTACTCAGTGACTTAAATTCTAGGGACAACTTTGAGTCAGACTGAAATGGTGAGATTTTAGACTCCTAAAGACTCCACTTGATGCTATGGACTTCTTTTCATTATATTCGTTTTTTGGATTTTTTTGTTGGCTATGGTCGGGGGCATATCTCGCCTGGATGTTATTTAATTCTGATTAGAGGTTTTTTCTGACTACAATGGGCATGGGCAGTGTAGGTATTGGTGTCAGCCTTGGTATTAAATTTGCATTAGGGTTGGCACCAGTTGGATATTTGATTGAGGTTGTTTCATTATGAATAAAGACTTTCTTTGATGTCTTTTAATCATCATTGCTTTATCCTATTATTTGTTAGGAATTCATCCAACATAGGGAGCACGACAGTTGCAATTGGGTATTGAGGGTGGTCTTCGGTCTTGGTTGGACTTGAGGTTTCAGACATGACTAGGCCCTATTTTGGGTCATGTCAGATTTGTATTAGATCCCTAGGTTCATAATTAGTTGGGTATCTGACAAAGACCCATCGAGTAGAGTCTCTTTTATGGGTTTGTAGCGCCACACTTATAAGTAAGAAGCTACATGGCATTTAGGAATGTTTCTTTTTTTGTGTTCTATTTTCAGGTTGTTGAGTCTAAGGTCCTGAAATCTTCTCTAATAACCATTTGTTTGTTTTTTACATCATGCCTCCAAGTCCATCTTAAGTTTACGAAAACCCCTCTGTCCCAACCGAGGATAATGTTGATGGGACCCATCCTACTTATGCTGTCTAGACCCGGTCTAGGAGTCTAGTTCATGATTGCCCTTCTACAGTTCCACCGATCCCTCTAGTCCTTCTCAAACTATTCAGGATTATGTGACGAATGTTGAGTTTTTTCAATCTATCCATGTTACGACAAGATACCTTCCTCTAATTGCGACTCTGGTGATTACGATCACAAGTGATAACAAGCTAACCCATGAGCTGGTATCTGTTTTGAGTACTGAATGAAATAATTATCATACAAATGTGCAGAAGATAAACTACTGAAATAATACAAATCTAAATACTAAAAATGTGATTGACTCATAAATCTGAAGCATCTAGTGAAATATTAGAAGCTAACTGTCAATTTAAAAAATTGATATACTAAAAGGACTGATAAACTGAATAATCGTCTAACTGACTTTCTGATTCTCTAAGATCCTCTAACTGACAAAGGAGTTGATGGTACAGGCCCCCAACTAACTCCAACTGACTGAAAATAATGAAATAGTGAAAGACTGAATGAGCAATAATAGGTCCTCAATAGATGAGGACTCACCATCGCGGCCACTAAGTAGCGTTGGTTATCTAACTACATTAGGGAAATTGAGCCTCCAAACCTATGATATATTACTTCATAGCACAAAAAAGAGTATGCAGTCAATACTTTGAATGTATTGGTATTTGAGATGAGGTCTGGCTGAAATGCATGAGATAGTTGAGCATGAATGCATGAACATGAAATATTTGAGAATGCAAGACCAAGTATAAACATGATTCTTAAATAAGTTGTAAACTGAATGACTGAAATCTGTATAACTAAAAAATTGTATTTTGTACATTTGGTCAAGCAATCTTGAACTTACACTGAATACTTAATTGAGACTATTGGAGGTATTATCTAACCGACGTGTCCCAATCTGAGCTAATTAGGGTCCAACCTATAACCCCTTTTAGAAAGGTGTCAGTACCATGCCACGGGTACTAATAGTGGCTGTGTGGATCCACTAAATTGGTTTCCCAAAGGACTAATGAGTCACCCTAAACTAGAAGGTTCTCTAATGAGATATGTGTCACCCTCAATTGGCAGGTAAACACCTTGTCAAGACTCAACTGGCAGGAATATATCTCTAACCAACATTAGCTACGTAGTTTTGTGACTCGGGGATTGTTACAAAGGGTCAAATCTCTGCTGTCAGGTGAGCCCTCATCCCTGAGTTCGTTTAATGATAAATCCTACTCCCAACTGAACTGACACTGGTACTGGGCTGAACTGAAATAAATACAAGTGAACATACATTTGTCATTGCTTGTTATGATCTTATCATTAGAACTAACTGAATGGTAATAGTCATGGTTAACTAAAATTATTTCTGAGATACTGAAATCATGTAAAACATCTAGTATCGGGTGTTCATAACCCGACAACATTGAAAGATCACTTAATTAAATAGCAAGCTGAAAAATTGTAGAAAAGGATCATGGTTCAAAACCCATAAGCTTAGACATTCTATCAAACATGTGGGGATCATGAATTTAAACATAGGGATACTTTAAATAGGGTAAACAACATGATTGTATGGCTAAAATCATAATTTGGGGATCTCACATGGCATTCATTTGAAATAGGACATGGGAAACTAAAATTCAAAGCATGAGGATATCAAATCTTTCATGGAATCATACATGGGCTGAATTTTATTTAAAATCACCATGAAAACATAAATTAAACCCATCTTAAGCAATATAAAAATACCATAATAATAGAAAAGTCCATTCTTTTAATTGAAAAAAGGTTTTTTGGGTTCCATGGGTCAATGGTGCCCATGAATAAACACCCCACATACCTTAAGCTTCTTAACTTGAAAGGAAAACACTAATCTTGATGTTGTCTTGAAGGTTCTTGATCTTGGGGAACTTGAATTCTTGATTTCTTGGGGAGAAAGGAATTGAATTATTTTTCTTGGGTAAAGGAGATGGTTTTCTTGAGAGGAAAATTGGAGAAGAACTCCAAATAATTCCCTAATTGATGCCTCAAGTCATGATATGAACGATTAAGTTGAGGGGGAAAAGACCCAATTGCCCCTCATTCATTTAAATTCAAAATTGGATGCAACAAGCTTACCGCGACGTAGTCCTGGTCGTTCATTTCCCTTACCATAATGCGGTCTGCATGAATATGAGAATAGAGTTGTGACGATGTCTTATCACGATGACTCACTAGATTTTTGATCCAACAAGTCCCAAACCTCATTTGAAAAATCTAAAACTTCTCTGAGACATACTTCTTATATCCTTGAACATGAATCAACTAAAAAACAAACATCTCCGGATCGGGAAGACCAAAATAAAAATCCTCAAAGTTAGTGATCTTAAAAATGGAAAAGTTCCCAACACTTAGTGTAAAATTTCATGCCTTAAGCCCCTTATGTATGCAATTGAAAGTTGAGCTGAGCTAAGATTAGTACGCGGTATTACATTATCTCCCCCTTGGGAATATTCATCCTTGAATGAGACTGGTTACACTGAGAGTACTATACTAAGAAAAATAAGATCACATCTTGAACATGCATGATTGAGTACATAATTACATAACTGAGTCTGAAACATGATTCATGAACTGAACTAATTTCGTGAATGCATGCAATAACAAGAGATTTTTTTTTTTGATATATATATAGCTAGAACTGAGAATGGAAAAGAATCAATCTAGGTGAAACTATTACCTCAAGCTAAGTGTGAGTTTGCGAAGAAAAGATGAGGGTACTTTGTACACTTATCTGCTTTGACTTCCCAAATAGCTCCATCAATGGACTAATTCATCCATAGAAACTTAACCAAGGGAACTTTTTTGTTCCTTACTCTACGAATCTAACAATATAGGACCACAACTGGGACCTCTTCATAGGAAAGGATATACTTAACATCCATATATTCTAAAGGAAAAAGTACAATTGAATCACCAATACATTTATTTAAGAAAGAAATATGAAATACCGGATGCACTGATGAAAAATTTTGAGGCAATTCTAGCTCATAAGATGCCTTCCTAAAATGGTTCAAGATTCTATAAGGGCCAACATTTTGGGGACTGAGCTTCTCCTTCTTACCAAATCTTTTCACTCCCTTCATTAGAGTGATTTTTCAGATAAACTGTCACCTACTTCAAACTCAAGATCTTTTCTCCTCACATCTCTATAGGATTTCTAATGACTTTGGGATGTTTTCATCCTCTCCCTAATCAACTGAACTTTCTCCATCACATCAAATACTGAATCTAGCCCTATTAAAGCAGTCTCGCCGATCTTAAACAAACTAATAAGAGCTCTACATCTCCTCCAATAGTGATACAGATCAAGCTACGAAAGATAGAAATCTACCTAGGGAAGCAAAATCCAAAATAATACTAGAAAATAAAGATAAATAAGTTCACATAATAGATTACAAAGAAGTAAGAACCAACGCGTGTATCAAATACAAAGATCCCTAAAACTCATAAAAATAAACACCAACTTCTAAAGGTGACTGCAAAGGGAAATTAAATCCTCCTTACAACCATCGCTTCTAAGCAAAGTTAAATATCAA
Source organism: Capsicum pubescens (assembly GCA_030864215.1). Lineage (NCBI taxonomy): Eukaryota > Viridiplantae > Streptophyta > Magnoliopsida > Solanales > Solanaceae > Capsicum > Capsicum pubescens. Next base: position 148,091,086 of record CM061545.1, on the reverse strand, counting down.
CTTTTCCAAGCCATACCCTAATTGGCATTTCAAAGCCCTACACAAAAATCACTCCCAATGGTGTTCAAGAATATATCTTTTGAATAATCTTCCAAACACTAAGTGGAAATGACCTAACTAATCACTATTTATAGTCTAGTACAAAATGAAATATCTAAAATGCCCTTAATGAATTCAACACTCCATAGGCGCCTCTTTAATGCTCCAAAGCAATGACTAAAACACCCTTAATGAGTCTCAACACTCCAAAGGCTCATCTTCAATGCTCCAAAGCTATGGGTTCACACTTGTACTCTTTGGTAGGCATCAAAGGTAACCACTAACCAACCTTCCACACACTAAATTACTTTATGGTGAGCTCAAAATGGTTTCCCCATGCATACTCTCGTGCCTTCAATGTGAAGAAAATCAGATTCTTCATGCATTGGCCTTGAATAATGGTATCAAAAGATATGATGGCCATTTGGCTCATATCAAACAGAGAGCCTCAAACAGAGCCATTTGAATATTGTAGTAATAGTTGTTATTGTAAGCAAACTTTATCAAAGAAAAGTGGTCATCCCAACTACCTTTAAAATCAATAACACATGATCTCAATATGTCTTCTAAGGTCTGAATGGTCATCTTTGCCTGACCATCTATCTGAGGATGAAAAGTTATACTGAGATGAACTTGGGTACTAAGACCTTTCTGAAAAGCCTTCTAAAAGTGAGAGGTAAATTAAGTACCTCTATCCAATATGATAGACAACGGAATCCCGTGCCACTTAACCAACTCCCTAATATAAAGCTTGGTATAATCCTTAACTGATTAGGAAGTATGATTCGGTAAGAAATAAGCTGATTAGGTCATTTTATACACAATGACCTATGTCTAATCATGTTGACGATGTGTATGAGGCAAACCCATAACAAAATCCATTTTCATCGCTTCCTACTTCCTAGTGGGGATGCTGAACTCATGCAAGGTACCACTAGGCCTCAGGTTCTCAACTTTAACCTTCTGATAATTTAAGCACTTTGCCATATACTCTACAATATCCTTCTTCATACCATTCCAAAAATAGATTTCCCACAAGTGATGGTACATCTTTGTGGCCCCTAGATGAATAGAATACTGAGCACCATCTGCGTCATCTAAAATTTGCTGCCTCAAGCCATCAAAACACGAATCATATAACCTGCCCTAGAAATGAAAGACACTATCTACCCCTTGAGAGAAAACCTCTACTTTCTGATCTCTGATTGATTCCTTCAACTTAACCAGACTGGGATCCCTATCTTGCTTTTCCTTTACTTCGGCAACCAATGAAGATTTTGAACAATTTTGAACCCGTGCACTGTCTTCTGTGGAGTTAACTAGCCAAACACCTAATATAGCAAGCTAATGAACTTCCCTGACTAACTTTTTCTTATCCTCCTCAACATGAGCAATACTACCCATAGATAATCTACTAAGGGCATCTATCACTACATTGGCCTTGCTCAGACGATACAACACACTCATATCATATTTTTTTACCACTCTAGCCACTTTCTCTGACAAAGATTCAAACCTTTTTGTGAGAATAAATATTGTAAACTCTTGTGATCGGTGAACACGCCAACATAAACTCCATAAAGATAATGCCTCCAAATTTTCAAGGAAAAAAAAAAAGCTACTAACTTAAGATCATGGTTAGGATAGTTCTTTTCATGGGGTTTAAGATGTCTAGAGTCATAGGCTATGACCTTACCTCTTTAAATCAATACACAACCAGACCAACTCTGGAGGCATAATATTAAACTACAAACCCATTTGAACCATATGGAAATATCAGTACTGGGGATGAAATGAGTCGGGTCTTCAACTCCAGGAAACTCTTCTTGCAAGAATCTGACCCTTAATATTGTACCTTTTCCTGAGTTAATCAATACATGGGAGATGCAATAGAAGTAAACCCTTCAACAAACCATTTGTAATAGCTAGCCAAACACAAGAAACTCTTAATATTTGATGAAAAATGGGTCTTGCCCAGTTTCTCACTACTTTAGAATTTTGAGGGTCAACTTGAATGCTATTACTGGAAACAATATAGCTAAGGAAGGATACTAATCTTAGCCAAAATTTGCACTTACTGAATTTGGCAAACAACTGATGATCTCTAGAGGTCTGCAGCACAATTCTCAGATGGTTTGCATGATCATTTTTAGTACGGAAATAGACAAGAATATCATCAATAAATACTAAGACGAACATGCCCAAGTACTGCTTGAACACTTTATTCATCAAGTCCATGAAAGTTGTAGGGGTATTCATTAGTCCAAAAGACATAACTAGTAATTCAAAGTGACCATATTGAGTTCTAAAATTTGTCTACACAATGTCATATTCTCTGACTCTGAGCTGATGATAGCCGGATCTAAGTCTATCTTAGGGAAATAACTAGCACCCTAAAGTTTCTCGAACAAGTCATCAATCCTGGGGAGTGGATACTTATTCTTGTTTGTGACTTTGTTCAACTAACGGTAATCATTGTATATTCTAAGTGAACCATGTTTCTTATGAACGAACAAGACTGGAGCATGCCTTGGGGAAACACTAGGCCTGATGAATCCCTTATCTAAGAAATCTTTAAACTATTTATTCAATTCTTGAAGATTAGTTGGAGCCATTTTGTAGGTTGGAATAAAGATAGGCTGGATATAAGAATGAAGATTTATTTCAAAGTCAATTTCCCTTTCGGGAGGAAATCTGGGAAGATCATCAGGGAACACAACTAGAAATTCCCTTACTACTAAAATGGACTTGAGACTTGGAGTCTTAGAGCTAGAGTCTTTGAATCGCATAAGATGGTATATGCACCCCTTCGATGTCATTTTTCTTTCCTTAAGATAAGAAATAATCTGACCCCTAAGCACAGAGGTGATATCTCTCTATTCAATGACTGGTTCATTGGGAAACTAAAACTAAATGACTATATTTCTGCAATTAACTGAGGCATAGCAATAGTGGAGCCAATCCATGCCAAGAATAACATCAAAATTAGTTATTTCTAATTCCACAAGATCAACTGAGGTAACTTTTTGAGATACTATAACCGAGTAATTTAGGTATACCCGTCTAGCTATAGTAGACTTACCTACTGGGGTAGACACCGAGAAAGGTTCTGCTAAATATTCAAGACAAAAAACAAAATCAACTTCTATATAGGGGGTTACAAAGAAGAGTAAAGCTCTGGGGTCTAATAAAGCATAAACATAGAGATGAAAGACCTGCAACATACTCATAACTACATCTGGAGAACTTTTCTGATCCTAATAGGTATGAAGGGTATATAACATGCTCTGATGTAACCTACTGGTTGTACTGGAAGCAGCACCCTGCTGAGTTGGGCGATCGGCTGGAACTGGAGGGGGTTGGACTGAACCTGCATACCAGCCTTTGGGCAATCTCTAAATTTTTATCCTATCTTGCCACATCAAAAACACACATCACTACCAGCTCTACAAACACCCTGATGATACCTGCCATATTTTTCGTAGAGAGGATTAGTACAACTACTGTTTACACTACCCTAGTACTTAGAGCTTAGTGCCCTATCCTGACTATTTTGCTTGAACTTAAGCACTCGAGCATAAGATGAAGAAGGAGCTAGGGATGAAATTTTTTGACAAAACTTTGAATGACTACCACCCTCTGACCTTGGCTGGGAAAAGTAAAAACTACGTGTTCTGGCCCTTTTATTCTCTCTCTTTCTCATTTAGCATCTCTGCATTATATTGCTTAGCATGAACCATAATTATAGATAATTACATTTCCTTGAAAAACATGGTAATCCTACACTCCTAACCATACATTAGTTGTACCAGACACGAACTTACTCATTCTAGACCTGTTGTCAGCAACCATATTAGGAGCATACCTCGTCAACTGAGAAAACTTAAGAGAGTACTCGTTCACACTCATACCACCCTACTTTAGGTTAATGAACTCCTGTATCTTAGCCTCCCTCAACTCTAATGGGAAGAACCTATCTTGAAAAGTCGTGGAAAACTCCTCCCACTCAATAGGCTCTGTATCAACACCACTGTCCTTCTTTCACTTCTTTAGTCGTGTGTGAGATACATCCTATAACTAATATGAGGCCAACTCTGCACTCTCATTAAAAGTGATACCCATGATATCAGTCACCTTCTGCACTATATCCAAAAACTCCTGTGGATTCTCCTCGGACTTAGCTCCCAAAAATAGAGGGGGATTCATTTGGGTGAAATCCCAAATCCTAGATGTATTTTTATTTGCCATTGGATTGGCTGGAGAAATAGCCGGCTGATTGTTCTAAGCATTTACAAAATGGGCTAAGGTAATAAAAGCTACTATGAACTTGGTGTGTGGGACATATTCATTCAGGGGATCTTCGTGAATAGGCAGAGGTGTAGGCTGGTCCCTATTCCTTGTACTATTATTTATTCTGAGAGGCATGGTCTATAAATGGAATAATAGATGAGTTAGAAAAAGAGTTTAAGTAGATTTCATGTTGTTTTGCACAGTATGAATTTTGAAAGAAGGGAAACTTTTCCTAAAATATCTCGTAGCCTCTCATCCATAAATATGGTGCGTTTCACACCCATGCATAAGACTCTACTCAATGTGTCTTTCAGACACCCTAGGAAACTGTAAAACCTGGCTTTGATACCATGTTTTGTTACGACCTGAGTCCTGCCTTCAGTTGCGATAACGGTGCTTACGATCACAAGTGATCACAAGTTAACCCATGTGTTGGTACCTGCTATGAGCACTAAATAAAATAATAATCATACATGTGTGGGGAAGATAAACTACTAAAATAATAAATATTTGAATATTAAAAATATGATTGACTTACAAATCTGAAGCATATGGTGAAATACTGAAAGCTAACTCTCAATTTAAAACAACCGATAATACTAAATGGACTAATAAAGTAAATAACTGTCTAGCTGATAATCTAATTTTCTAAGAGCCTCTTACTAATTGAGGAGATAATGGAAAAGGCCCTCACCTAACTCCGACTGACTGAATATAATAAAATACTGAAGTACTAAATTATAGATAATAGGTCCTCGATGGATGAGGACTCGCCACTATAACGATTGAGCAATGTTGGCTATCCAATTGCAGTTGAGAAATTGAGCCTCCGAACCTATGATATAAGACATCATAGTGCCAAGAAGAGTATGCAGTCAGTACTTTGAATGTACTGGTATATGGATTGAGGTTTGACTGAAATAAATGAGATAGATGAGCATGAATAAATGAACTTGAAATATCTAAAAAAGCAAAACCAAGTATAAATATGATTCTGAAATAAGTTGAAAACTGAATGACTGAAATCTTTATAACTGAAAAACTGAGATCTTTACATATGGTTAAGAAAAACAGAACTGACTTATACTAAATACTGAAATTATACTATAGGAGGTATCATCTAACCAGCATTCCCCAAACTGAGCTAATTGGGGTCTAACCTGTATCCCAAGTTCAAACGGTATCAGTACCATGTCACGAGTACTAACACTGGTTGTGTGGATCTACTAAACTGGTGTCCTAAAGGACTAAGAAGTCATCCTTAATTGGAAGAAGATCTAATAATATATATGTCACCCTCAACTAGCAGGTAAATAATTTATCAACCCTAAATTTACAGGTAGACATCTCTAACCTATGTTAGCTATGTAGTTCTATAACTTAGGTATAGTTACTAAGGGTCACACCCTCTGCTATTAGGTGATCCCAATTTGATGAGTTCTCTCGATGCTAAATCTTACTCCCAACTGAACTGACACTGGAACTGGATTGGGCTGAATTAAATACAACTTAACATACAACTTTCAATGCTCATTATGATATGATCATAACAAATAACTAAATTACAATACTCATGTTTTAACTAAAATTATTTCTGATATACTGAAATCATGTAAGACAACTAGGTATTAGGGTTCATAACCTGCCAATACTTGAAGATCACTGAATGTAATAGAAAGCTTAAAAATTGTAGAAAAAGATCATGGTTCAAAACCCATAAGAATAAACATTCCATAAAACATATGGGGATCATGAATTTAAACATAGTAATAGTTTAAATAGGGGAAACAACATGATTGTAAGACTAAAATCATAATTCGGGGGATCTAACATGAAATTCACTTAAAATAGGACATGGGAAACTAAAATTCAAAGCATGAAGAAATCAATCTTGCATGGGATTATACATTGGATGAATTGAACTTAAAATCACCATGAAAACCTTTATTAAACCCACCTTAATAAATAAAAAATACCATAATAATAAAAAAAGTCTATTCTTTATTTGTAAAGAGGGTTTTTGGGCTCCATGGGTGAAAGGGACCCATTAATGAACACCTTACATACCTTATACTTCCTAACTTGAAAGGAAACACTAATCTTGATGTTCTATGGAAGGTTCTTAAATTTTCGGAACTTTAATTCTTGATTCCAGAGAAGAAATGAATTGATTTCTTATTCTTAGGGAAAAAAAGGGTTTCTTGAGAAGAAAATTTAAGAAGAGTGGTAAATAATGCCCTAATTAATGCCTCATGTCGTGATATAAATGATTGGGTTGGGGGAAAAAACCCAATTGCCCCTCATTTATTTAAATTTAAAACTGGATACAACAGGCTTAACGTGATGCAGTCTTATTGCATTCATTTATTTCCCTCACTGCAATGTAGTCTGTATGAGAATGGGAATAGAGATATGATGCGGGCTTATCATGATGACCTACTAGTTTCATGATTACATGTCCCAAACCTCATCTAAAAAATCCAAAACTTCTTTGAGACATACTTTTTACATCCAAGAACATAAATCAACATAAAAACCAATATCTCGGGGTCGGGAAAACCAAAATAAAAATCCTCAAAATTAGTGGTATTAAAAATGACACAGTCCTTAAATTTAGTGCAAATTTTTAGGTCTTAAGACCTTTATGCATGCAACTGAAAGCTGAACCAAGATAAGATTAGTACGGCGTATTACAGTCCATATGTTGGCATAGTTGGTAGCTTCTTAGGATAAGCATGGTACTTCTATTACTCTATCTTATGAGGCCATAAGGTAGGCCAGTTCATGAGGTTGAACCCTCCGACCTAAACTGGATTTAATGTTGAGGAGAATCCTAAAAGTTTTCTATATGAGATAGAAAAGATCTTTTATGTTATGCATGCCACTAATATGGAGGGCATGGAGTTTGCTGCCTATGATCTGAAATATGTGGCGAACTAGTGGTATAAAAAATGGGATCAATCAAGGGGTGATAATGCTATGTCAACCCTGTAGGCTGATTTTTCTATTGTTTTCCTGGACTGCTTGTTTACTCAAGAGTTTAGGGAAGTGAAGGTGGAATAGTTTGTTAATCTGAAATAAGGTAAAATTTTAGCCAAGGAGTATGACTTGAAGTTTCACTAGTTATATTTGTATGCTATGGAGTCAATTTCTAGCATAATGTGTTGATTGAGAAAGTTCACTTATGGATTATTTTGAGGCTTGATTTTAAAGGTTATAGATGCCTTGTTGAACAAGCACGTAGGTATCTATGGGTTTGTTGTGTACGTGTAATAGGTAGAGAAAGAGAAGAAAAAGTAGGTTGACATAGGGTAAAGGTAGATAAAGTAGTTTAAATTTTCATAGCAGGGTTTTGGCTAACAATAGATTGGAAAGGTTGGTGGGAAGTGACCCAAAAAAGAAATGGGGTTATTCTAGGTCATACTCAATGGCTAGTTCTTCCTAACCAAAGCCATCAGGAGACCACTGTTTCCAATACGGTGATAATTATAGGGCATAGAAAGCCCAATCTCAGGCTTGATAGTCCCAGTCAACTCCATCATATCCTTCTTGCAAATTTTATGGTCGATTGTATTTGGGTTACTGTGATGAAGAAAAAAAGAAGTGTTTCAGTTGTAGTCAACCAAGTCACATGTTTAGAAATTGTCCAGTGTCCAAGGTTGTTTCGGGGGAAAACAATGTTCCAGTTTTCTCTTATCAGCTCTGGTACCAAAAGGTGCACCATCTGGCTCCAACATTAGTTAGAATCATCTTTATGCTCTCACTACCCGCTAGATTCTGAGGCATCGACTGATGTCGTGACTGGTATGTTAAAAATCTTTTCCCATAAAGTGTATTATTTACTTGATCCAGGGTCCACTTTCTCCTATATTACCTTATTTGTAGTTGTGCTTTTTAGTTTTGATCCCAAGTGTGTTTCAGACCCCTTTTGTATTACTACCCCATTGGGTGACTCCGTCATGGCTAGAATAGTCTATAGTGGTTGTGTGGTATCTGGGAAGTTAGGAAACTCTGGTGGATCTATTTTAATTAAATATGGTTTATTTCAATGTCATATTGGGGACACATTGGTTGCACTCGTGCTATGCTTCTCTAGACTGTCAGACCCATAAGGTTTTCTTTAAATTCCCTAGTAAGCCAGTTATTGAGTGGCAGGGTGGTTCCCAAGATCCTAAGAGGAAGTTGATAGCGTATCTTAGAGATCAGAGATTAATCTCCCAAGGGTGTCTCTATTATCTTGTTTGAGTTAAAGATTCTATCACGGAGTGTTCTTCTTTGCATTTTGTCCCGGTGGTGAATGAATTTCCTGAGGTATTCCCTAATGAACTTCTTGGAGTCCCTCCTACTATGGAGATTGATTTTGGTATTTATCTTTCTCTATACACTCATCCAATTTTTATTTCTCCGTATAGAATAGCTCCAGCCGAGTTGAAGGAGCTTAAGGAGCAACTAAAGGATCTTTTAGAAAAGGGTTTCATCCATCCTAGTGTGTCCTCATGGGGTGTACTAGTGTTATTCGTGCATAAGAAGGCTAGTTCCCTTTGAATATTTATTGAATACCAGCAGTTGAATGATGTGATGGTAAAGAATAAGTATCCTCTTCAAAGAATAGATGAATTATTTTATTAGGTTCAGGGTGCTAAGATTTTTTCTAAGATTGATATTTGGTTCGGTTATGATAAGTTAAATATTAAGGAGGTCTTTATCCCTAAGACCTCCTTCCGTACTTCGTATAGGCATTTTGTATTTTTGGTTATGTCTTCTAGGTTAATAAATGCCCTAACAACATTCAAGGATTTGATAAATAGAGTCTGCCGACAATTTCCAAATTTTTTCATCATTGCATTCATAAATGATATTTTGGTGTACTATAAAAGTGAGGTGGATCATGCAGATCACTTCTACATTATATTGAAGACTCTAAAAGAGCAGCAGCTGTATGCAAAATTTTCAAAATGTGAATTTTGGTGGAACGTTGTCACTTTTCTAGGTCATGTCATTTCTAGTTAAGGGATCATAGTAGATCTACAAATAGTTGCAGTGGTTAAGAAGTGGCCTAGACCCACGACTCCAACCGATAGTTAGAGCTTCTTAGATTTAGCTTGTTACTAAAGAAGGTTTGTAGAGAGTTTTCAACTATAGCTACCTCATTGACTAAGTTAACTCAGAAGAAGGTAAAGTTTTTATGGTCAGATACTTGTGAGGGTAGTTTTGAAAAGCTGAAGGATAAGCTAACTTTGGCTCTGGTCTTCAATTTTCTTGAGGACACTGATGGATTTATGGTCTATTATGATCCATACTATGTAGGGCTTGGTTACATCTTGATGCGGTATGTCAGGGTGATAGCTTATTCCTCTGAACAATTGAAGGTGCATGAGAAGAACTATCAAACTCATAACTTAGAGTTCTTAGTAGTGGTGTTCGCATTGAATATCTAGATGCACTATTTCAATGGAGTGAATATGGATATCATTTCTGATCATAACAACATGTGTTTACTTAGAAAGTGATAAACTCAGGCAAAGAAGATGGCTTGAGCTGCTTAAGGATTATGACATGAGTCTTCACTACCATCTAAGTTAAAATAGTGTAGTTGCTGAAGCTCTTAGCAGGTTATCAATGGGGAGTCTAACTCATGTGGGTAAGGAAAAGTGAGAGTTGGTAAAGGATATTCATCATTTGGCTAACCTTGGAATTTGTCTATTTGACTCTGAGGATGGTGGTTTTTTTTGTGCATGAGGTAGCACAGTCATCTTTTGGTGCTGAAATAACGGAGAAACAAATGTTAGATCCTATCTTGATGAGGATCAAGGGTGATGTAGGTGTGCAGAAGGTGATGGACTTTGATATTAATGGCGATGGTATCTTGTGGTAGCAAGGAAGATCTTGTGGCGATGGTACACAACCCAGGTTAATATTTTAAATATATGCTAAACTCGGTTCCCTATCCTGGCACGATGTATATGTATATGTGATTCCATATGGTTATTTGATTTTATTTTTAATAATGAAATTTTTGTATATTTAACCCTGAGTACATGCTAGCGTTCACTCCACTAATCGTCTTTGAGAATTATATCTATATGCTATGCAGGAAGCGGCCATACTATTATTCCTCCTGCTCAGTGACTTGGACTCGGTGGATAGCTTTGATCTAGACTGAAGTGGTGAGATTCCATACTCCAAAATACTCCATTTCATGTTATGGAAATCTTTTCATTATTTTTGTTTCTAGGATTTTTCTTTTGTCTATGGTAAAGGGCATGTCCCAACCGGATGTTATTTGATTTTGGTTCTATTTTCTGTCAGACTACTACAGGTATGGGTGGTGTTGGTATTGGTGTTAGCCTTGGTAATTGTACTGGCATTGGGGTTGGCACCGGTTGGATATTTGGTTGAGGTTGTTGATTACAAATACATTCTTTATTTGATATCTTTGAATTATCATTGTTTTATCTTGTTATATGTTCGGAATTCATCCGACATATGAAGCAGGGCTCAAGTTGGGTGATGGGGGTGGTGTCAAGTCCTAGTTGAACTTGAGATGCCCAACACGACTAGACCGTGGTTCGGTTCATGTCATACATCATTGTACAATGAAGATGAACAATATATCTCGACTCATGAACTTCAGCCAAGATCCTCTCTCGCAGTCCATCAGTGTCAGGAACACATAGCCTACCTTGGTACCTCAAGATTCCATCACTACAAATCTCAAATGCCATCATTTTCTGGTGACCCATATCTTTCTTTCTCTGCATCAAAACAAGGTCCAAAATTTGTTTTTCCTTCAACTCAACACCAACAGATGACTTTGCCACTTCTTGAACAATCACACCACCATCTTTGGAGTCCAAGAGACTAACCCCAAAGATTAGACAAACGGTGAATATCTCTCACCAATTCTCGGTTCTCCCTATCAATATGAGACAAGCTTCCCATGGACAACCTGCTAAGAGAATCAACAAACATATTATCTTTAACTGGATGATAATGGAGACTCATGTTGTAATCCTAGCAACTCAAGATATCTCCTTTTCCTGAGATTTAACTCTTTCTAGGTGAACACATATTGCAAACTCTTAGGGTTTGAGAAAATATCAACATGAACCCCATATAAGTAATGTTGCCAGATATTTAGGGAAAAAACCACAACCCATAACTCCAAATCATGCATCAGATAGTTCTTCTCATAAACTTTCAACTGTTTAGAAGAATATGCAACCACCATGCTATGTTGCATCAACACAAAACCTAGTCCCACACGGTATGCATCATAATAAACCACAAAACCTTTTACCTCGGGTAGTGTCAAAATCAAAGCCAAAGTAAACTTATATTTCAATTTCTTAAAACTACCCTTACAAGCCTTCGACTATAAGATCTTTGCCTTTTTAAGAGTCAACTTCGTCAATAGGATAACAATAGGGGAAAATCTCTCCACATACCTTCAATAATACTCGGCTAAACCCAAAAAGCTATGAATATTGGTTTGAGTCGTGGGTCTAGACAACTTCTTAACCACGCAACCTTCTATGGATCCACCATAATCTCTTCGCTAGAAATAACATGACCCAAATAAGTCATAACATTTAACCAGAAATTATACTTAAAGAATTTAGCACACAATTGTTGCTTCTTAAAGGCCTGCACCGAAAAAAAGAGGTGATCAACATGATTGTCCTCACTCATAGAATATACCAAAATATCATCAATGAACACAATGACAAACAAGTTCAAAAACTAATAGAAAACTCACTTCATAAGATCCATGAATTCCTCTAGGGAATTAGTCAAATGAAATGACATCACCAAATACTCAAAGTGACCATAGTGGGTTCTGAAAGCGGTCTTAGGAACATCTATCTCCATAACATTCAACTAATAATAACCCGACTGAAGGTCTACCTTAGAAAAGATCTTAGCACCCTGAAGCTGATAAAATAGATCATTAATCCTCAGAAGTGGATCCTTAATTTTCACGGTCACCCTATTCAATTGGTGGTAATCTATGCACATCCAAAGTGATCTATCTATATTACACATGAATAGAATCAAATATCTCCATGGAGAAATACTAGGGTGAATAAAACCCTTATCAAGAAGATTTTTCAACTGCTCCTTGAGTGCTTTAAATGCAGGCGAATCCATTTTATAAGGAGGGATAGAGATTGAACGAGTGTCCAAAATAAGATAAATTCAAAATTAAATTTTTCTATCAGGGGGAACACTAGGAATATCATAAGGAAACACCTAGGGAAACTCACATACCAAATAGACAAACTGAATTGTAGGACCTTTGAATCTAGAATCCTTAACATGCACTAAATGGTATAAACACCCCTTGGAAATCAATTTCTGGGCTCTAAGATAAGATATAAACATTTCTTTGGGCACTAGGGAACTACCTTCCAATTCAATCATTGGCTTATTCAGGTAATGGAAACTGACCCTTCGGGTTAGAAAATCAAGGAAAGCATAGCAGGAGTTCAACCAATCCATTCCCAAAATCACATCAAAGTCTAAAATGTCCAACTCTATCAAGTTTGCTAATGTCTCCCTACCACAAGTAGATACCATAAAATCCCTATAGACTCTTCGGGCCACGAAAGAGTCACATAATGGGGTGGACACAGAAAAGGGATCCAGAATACACTAAAGATTAATACAAAAATTAATAGCCACTTAAGGAGTCACATAAGAAGGAGTAGACCTGGGATCAACCAAACAACACACATAACAAGAGAAAAGTTTTATAATACTTGTAACAATATTAGGAGATACCTCAGAATCCTGATGGGTAGCAAAAGCATACAGATGGTTCCGACCAGCACTGAAGCGAGATGTATCACTGTTTGGTACAAAAGTAAAAAAATCAGCATCCAAGCCCTTATTCTGCCCCCATAGCAACATGGCTTGAAGGACAGTTCCTCTGATAGCGGCCAAGATATCCATCCTTGAAACACTTATTTCTCCCCTCATAAAAGAAACCACGATGCAACTATTAATAAAATATACAAAAAATAGGGGATGGAGCTGACTGGGCCCCACTGGACTAAGATTGCGCACCTTGTTCCTTGGGGACAACACCGTTCTAATGACGACGATCACCCGATAGGTTTGGACATGAAGCACTAGCTGTAAAGTAGGAACCAAAACTTCCCTACTTCATCTTAGACTATTTTCCTGCATCCCTACCTCTCTGTTGCTGCCCTCCACATTGATCAGAATATAAAAACTTCTTATTCTTTCTTTCACTTATCTCAACCTGCTTTTTCTTTTCCTCATCTACCTGTTGCATATATATCAATAACCTATAGATGTCCATGTATTTGTTCAACAAAGTACCTTTTGATAGCAATACAATCCCAAAACAAATCTCCTCATTCAAGCTCGTATAAAGGAAACAAACCCTAGAACATAACAAGATACTTGGTTAAACTTTAAGGCATACACCTTAACTTTCATCGTACCTTGCCTCAGGTTCATGAACTCCTCACCCTTTGGCTCCATCATCTCTTGAGGAAAGAAATAATCAAGGAAAGCACTAGAAAAGTCATACCAAGATTTCAATTTTGACTTATCACTCCTTGACTGATATCACTTCTTATACTATTGATATGCCACATATTTCAGTTGGTATGTGGCAAATTCCACACCCTCCGAGCTAGGGGCATGGATCACACAAATTTTTTTTCCTCTCTTCACTAAATCCTTCAGGATCTTCCTCAACCTTAGAACCAGTGAAAATCGAAGGTTTGAGCCTCATAAATTGGCCAAATCTAGTGACCTCAGAAGGAGTAACATCACTTTTACACTTAGACTGGTGAAACTGAGAGGCCACCAATTGAGCAATAACATGGATCAAATGACAAAACTCGACAATATTCACACCATCTTGAGGATACCAAGAAGGACTAGTGGAATTCATGAAAACCCACGAAAGCCATTAGGAGTAGGAGCCTTCAATCGGGTCTAAACCCCATTAGTAGGAGGGTTCCATTAACTTTGTCCTCGAGTGGGACAAAGGAGGTTCTGTGAGCATTAGATATTTTAGGTGGCATGATATGAAAATCAAACATAGAAAAATATGAGGATATTCAAGACCATAGATTCTATTGCCAAAAATATATCACAAGAAAAGGGAAACAATTCTAAATACCTCATAGCCTCTCCCTTATAATTCTGGTTCCCTATATACCCATAAAGAGACTCTACTTAACATGACTTTGTGGACACCCAATGACACCATACCTAGGCTCTGATACTAATTTTTTTCATAACCCAAACTAGGTCCTAGCCGTGACGGGAATCCCAATTCCACTGCGGACCAAAAACCACCCTCTGAATTTAACTTAAATACCACACACTCCCTAATAATGTCTGAATTTCAAATATATAACAAGATAGAATAAAATAAACTCAAATAATAAAAGATATATCTATAATTGATAATTTGCAACCGACCTCAAAACAACCACCCAACATCACCTATGTTCACAGTAATCCATCAAAGCCTATACGCAAGGAAAACCAAAACTAGTCTTGGTTAGGACAAGTCCTCAACTCTGAAAATGATAATGATAATTCTAATAATAATGTAAATTCTCAATTCTAGTCTATGAAATAAACTAACAAAAAGCCCAAGTCTTTCAAATAATAGAAGTTGACCACATCATCACAATAAATTGATAAACCAAGTTGATCAACCTAACTCTGTGCCAAAAAAATAGCAGTATCTCTTGTGCCTACATCGCATGGGGATACAACCTTTGGAGGTGATTAGTGGGGTAAACACCAGCATGTAACTTGACGATAGGGGAGATAATATTGTCGAGCCAAACCATTTCAAATACCATATAAACCACGTCATAATACATATATAAAGAATATGTAGGGATAGGGAACAATGTTTAGCATAAAGTAAAACATTATCCTAGACAATGGAGCTCAACCATCATAATAGGCACCCATGAGCTATATGGGTTCAACTCTTCTGCTAAAAAGGTATTATGCATGTTAGTGACATACACCTAAGAAAATTTGAGGAAAAGTTAAAGCCATTAAGGAAAAAAGTCATCCCAAATTATCTATCAAGTGTGACATGTGCACTTAGGTCATCAATACCAAAACTTATATCGATAAACATGAGTTTCCAGTAGAAGTCATCTAAGAACCACACCTTTACAAATTCTCTACATAATCCTTGTTAAGACCAATTTAAAGCAAGATTCACATAACCCATTTATCAATCAATGAACCAACCATTAAGGTGCACCTTGGGTATTGTTATACCAAAATTCTTACAAGCTAATCTCTATGCCATAACAATCCCATTAAATCTTGGGGGAACGCATTGCCCCCGTTGTTCATTAATATCAAAATCTTGGGGGAATGCCTTGCCCCTTTGTCCTTTAATATAATATCCAACCAGGCCATTAAAATCCAAGTTCATTGATTTACCCATTATGCAATTCAATAACATAGGTGAGCAAGTCAAACTACATGCCAATTTTTACAATACAAAACCATTTATGCAAGTAGGTTATAGGAATGCCATTATTAAAAATTAATTCTAATTTTTAAAACTTTAGTTTTGGAAAACGATGTTCCCTTTTTTTATTTACCATTCCTATGAACACCAAAAGTTCCAAACCATTAATAAAGCATAAATAATTTATAATAAATCATAGGAAAATAATTCTAGGAGAAACCATGTCTAAACCCTCAATCATGTTGGAAACCTACATTCAAAACCATTCACTTGAACCATGTAATAAAATTATGCCTTTCATAAAATAATAATTTAAGAAGAGTAACATGCCTGAAATACAATGTTTTATGGGAAGAATTCAACCCTTAATCCCTTGGATGACCAACTTCTAGGAAACGATAAGTATCTTACTTGATAGAATTGCATAAAGTTTTGAGAGTGTTTAATTATCTTATGAATGAGAAATAACCCCTTTGAGTGAATTATTAATGTGGATTTTTAATTGGGTAAGAAGGTAATTGTCCAAAATGCCCTTAAATTAAATGTTGAAATTCAATCGTCCGTGACTACGGATCACTATATGGATCATAGGGATCCGTTATGACTCATCACCATGAGTTGTAGCCAAGATAGTTTCTAGGGAACTCATACATTATTGACCCTATTACTTACCTAATACAACTCCTAATAGGACACTACGACTCATATGGTCTAGTCGTAGTCAACACTGCTACCATTTGGCTATATACTGGACATCCTATGATTTGTACATGACCTATAAAGAGTCCTCATGACTGATATTATCTAATCAGAGTATAAGACTTGGCCATACACAGTAGTCAGGCTATGATTTGTGTCCAGTGACTCATCTAGACTCTCTATGACTCAAAGGGTAAGTCATAGTCAAGACGGTTAGAATAAAATTTTGGAAATTTCCAAGGACCAAAAGCTCGAGGTTTTACATTATGCAAATTAATACATAGACTGATACTACCATTACTCTTATTTTTATTATGTGTTGAGCATCTTCAAACATTTGAGACAAGACTACAACTCTAGATTATTAATCAAATATCGACTCAAAGGTGAGCACCATGTTCGGGAAACCATTGGATCATCTCCATTTATTTCATGTTCTTTGTTTTAAGGATAATGGAATTCTTCTTTATATAGTATTCTAGATTACGACTTAGATCTAATTTGTTTATTTTAGAGTTATTCTACGGTGACTTCAGTTCTCGAGGATTGTAATAATTAGAGATACTTGTATATTCTTATATGGTTTTACATTGATCGGTTAGTAATTGAATTGATTTGTTTATACTATATTTAGTAAGCTAGTTGGAAATTAAATAATGACGATGATTAATATAAGTACTCCTATAATTAGTTATGGGTTGGCTTAGATAGTTCTCCTTTTGTAGAGTTAGGGTGGGTTCCATGACAAGTTTGGTTTCTATATTGACTCAGAGGATGGCTATACCAAAGTGTAAGTGGGAACATATCACTATGGAATTCATGATTGATTTGCTTCAAACTTTAGAAAAATTTGACTCTATTTGGGAAATCATTGATAAAATGATTAAATCAGTGTCGTTTATTAGAGTGAAGGTGAAACACAATATAGGGAATTTATCAAAGATCTTTATTTTCAAGATAGTTTAGTTTCATGATATGCCTATTTTATCACTACAGATAGAGGTACTTAGTTTAACTTAAACTTTTAGAGTTTTGTACAATAGAAGTTGGGTACTTAGTTGTAGGTGAAAATTACTTTTCATTCTTAGACAGGTAGTCAATTAGAGTGGACTATTTAGTTTTATAAAGAACATGCTTCAAACGTGTTTGGTGGATTTCTGTGGTCGCTAGAACTAAATTTTGCCTTTAGTAAAGTTATCCTACAAAAATAGTTACTATTACACCATTCAAATAGTGTTATTTCAGGCTCTACATAGGGGGAGGTATTGATCTCTAATTGGGTGGTTTAATTCAATTAAGGTTAGGCATCAGGGTACAAATTTAGTAACAGATTCAATAGATAGAGTAACATTGATTTAGGATCGACTCATGGTAGTCTATAGTAGATTGAAGGGTCATGCAGACTTGAGGGTTTGTGACTTCATATTTTTGGTTGATGAGTGGGTATTGTATAAGGTTTTACCCACGAAGGTTTTGATGAGGTTTTGAAAAAGTTAAGCATAGCTAGAGATTTTTAATCCCTTTCGAGATCCATTGGCAGATCATAGAGGTACCTATGAGTTAGCCATACCTCGGATTCTTTTTGTTGTGTATCTAATTTTGCAAGTCTTGATGTTGAATCATTACTATTTTAATGGTTCTCATGTGAGCCGATGGGATTAAGTTTATTTTGATAAAGATATAACATTTAAGGATGAACCTATAACTATTTTTTATATACAAATTTGTAATTTAAGGTCCAAGATTATTGATTCAGTGAATGTTAAGTAGAAGAATCTTCTAGTTGATGACGCTACATAGGAAATAGAGTTAGACACATGGAGTAGATACCCCCTACTTTATGACAATTTAGGTACCTTACTAATCATTTTTTTAAGGAAGAATGTATCTTTTAGTAGTGGATGATGTAGCAACCCACATTTTTAATTTTTTTATTTGTATGTGATTTGATCATTTTACCCCTTCCCATTATTGTAATATGGTGATTATGGTCTATATGTGTGAGTGAAATAATTCTTGAGGTGTTTAGCTATAATTCACGTAATATTTTCCATTTGGAAGGTTTTGAAGTTGATAGGGTTGACTTTGGTATTATTTAGTGATTTAGATATCATATGCAAATTCCATCAGATTTGATAGCTTCAGAATGCTATTTTTAGGATAATGGCATTTTTTGTATTAGTTCACAAGGCATTCAGTTTTTTTTTGAGTCGCTGGTTGTAGAGTTGGTTAATTATGGATTAGGATTGACTTCATTCAACATAGATAATGACTTTAGTATAGTATCATAGTTGGTTTGTGTTAATGGGATTCTAAATGATTTTTAAGGATTTATTTAAGGAATTTTTAACTGATGTTGATATTGTCTAGTTGTTGGTGATGGTACATTCATTTATCCTATGGTTTTGTTGAACCTATGTAGCCATACCAGCAACTAGCAAATTTCTTCTGCTATTTTTGGTTAGCTGGACCTGAGCTACTCCTGCGGTGATATGTCCACATTGGTAGAGGTACACTTATGACCTTTTGTCAACTCTACGATCTCGCTCGTGTAGGAGAAGGACCACTTTGAAAAATGCAGATTTTTAGCATCTTTAAACACAATTCTTCTGCAGACTTTTCTCAATTGAAGTGGGAATGATGCACCTTAATAGTCCCGTTTCCTCATTTTTCATTATGTTTCCATACATAAAATTTTGGAGCTTAGAAACTCATTTTTTGGAAATTCAAAAAGGGGTTTTAAAGATTTTTCATCGAGTAAGTTTACCATTTTCAAATATTCGCCCATAATTAATTTGTGTTTTCAACTTCAAACCTTTGTGTTTGAACTTAAAATTTTGGTATTTTCCAAGTAATGTTAAAAAAACTTTTTCGATGATTCTGCGGTTGATTTTAACTGTATTGTTTTTATAAAATTTCAATTTTAAACTCCTTATGGGCAAATTGATTTCTACAAAAATTCAAAATTTTCCCTTGTGATATTAGAGTTGACTTTTAAGAATGGATTTTTGAATTTAAATTAAAAAAATAACTATATGAATGTTGTTTATTCATGTATAAAAATAGATCTTATTTTGGTAGCTTGAATGTGTTTCGAGGCCATTCAAAAGGGGAAGGGGAATTTCTTATTTTGTATGATTATCCCATGGCTAGGTATTATAGTTTTGGACCCTGATTATGTAAGCACTAGTTCTTACTATAAGTAGGAAGCCTTGAGATGCTAGTGTGATTACTTAGGTTGTACCTTGAGTTAACCTTGCTTATGTATACATATCCATCTATAATAGTTATAGCAAAACCATATATCTCTCCCTCACATTTATTCATGTTGTATATATATATTCTTGGCCTTGTTTACATATATATATATATATATATATATATATATATATCTTTCTTCTATTCTTTATTTGAATAATGGCCAGTGATATATGGTATAGTACATAAGGTCTTGTGAATGGCTAGAATGGGATAGTTCATCCTTATTACCTCCATAGCCTTATTTTATTTTTTTCTTGGTTATGCAATTAATAGTTATCCTTATAGTCTTAGTAGTTTTATTATGTAGATTGTTGGATATTTAGGTGTATTTTACATTCCTTCTTGCATGGTATTATATTTGCATTATCTTTGGAGTATAGTTAGTAGTTGCCTGCTGTGTACCATGTTTTTGGTACACATACTACACTTTTGTAGCCTGCAGATCATAGTATGGGTTCTTGCTATTGTTATATGCATCGTACAGAGCATCTATGGTTTTGATACATAGGGTGAGCTCTTGATTTTTAGAGTGTTGCTATTCTCCCTCTTATGTTTTAGACTAATATATATGTTGTATTTAGAAATGGGTTGAATCAGTATATTTACTTATCACTTCATTTTGTAAGGTTATTATATTAGAAGCTCTTGTACTTATTTCTCAAAATCTGGGACTATCTTATGTATTTTAGTCATTTATTATATTTATTTTGTTTTCGTCCTTCATTTCAATTGGTAGTTGATGTGTGAGCTAATGCTAACACATTTTAGGGTTTTAAATAAGAATAATGCAAAGTCTTAAGCAACTTTTGTCATTTCTAATTGGTTTATGTCTGATTTTGCAGTTTAAGATAATATGATAGAGAACCAACAACAATGGAAGCAAAGAAGTTGAAATCTGAAGAAATCTAAAGACAAGTGTGGCTAACGACATTTGTGATAAGTCGTCAGCCCTGTGATAAGTTATCAAGTTTGTCGTAAGTAGTAAACAGAGAATTGGCCTAAGTTGAAAGATGTGACAACATTTTGTGATAAGTCATCAAGGGTCTGATAAGCTGTCAAGAATGTCGTCAGCCTGAGGCAGCACAAGAGAACTGAAGCAGAGCTTTGAAAATATTTTGGATAGGCCGTCACGAAGTTGATTAGTTGTCAAGTTTGTCATCAGCCTTAAACAGGAAGAGCCAAAACTGAAGAAGGAGTTAACGACATTTATGATAAGTCGTCAGCCTCCTGATAGGCTATCAAAAATGTCGTCACCTAATTCGAGGGATTTATGAATTCTATTATTTTGTTCCATAATTAGGGTGAACTATTAAAAGCTTTGTTTTAGGATTTTCTGAAGAATTCGACACATTGAGTTTTGAGCAATATACTTTGATACTTTCTCTCTCTACTTTTGGCTTGAGAAAGCAATTACTTTGAACATATTATATTCATTATTTTTGGATTTCCTTTGTGATTTAAGCTGAGAATTTCTAGTTTCTATTCATCTTGTGGTAAGTTCATCTTTCAAAGCATGAATTCATCTATTTGCTTCGATTTTTACGTCATGAGCGGCTAAATTTCTTTACCGTAAATTATGGGATCTAGGGTTAGGTCTTGATAAGGTGCTGAGTGATAAGGATTCGGAAAGTGGTGAGACTTGATAATTCTAAGGTTTTAATTAACGTCTGTTGGTTGGAAACAATAGATAAAACCTAGTTTGATTTTCTTGAGAAAGAAATCAAATATAGTAGGAAGTGAATTATCAACAGGGACTTGGAAATACTCCGTTTAATAATCAGCGTTGTAACAAGGTCGGTTAACCTGAGGTAAAATCTGGGCAGTGAATATAAATTTCCTAAGTATGAGAAGATTAGGTAATTAAATGCTTAAGTAGGTCGAGAGACATTTAAGCATAACTTCTATAAAGATAACTTGTTGCCCTACCTACCGTGAGAATCCTAAACCGCTAGTAGCATCTGTCATGTACAAAAATCCCTAGTGAACATAATTATGGTTTTTCATATACTCTTGATTACGACCACTGAAACTAACGTAACCAAAAATTGCTTGTTAAACTAAAAACCCCCATTTCTGGAAACATCCAACAATCAGTTGATTAATTTGCAAACAACTTACGTTCACACCATATTCCCTGTGGGATTCGACCCCAACCTAGTTGGGATTTATATTGACAACGATCACTTACATTCTCTTTGAGAGGTGTAGTTTGAGCGTTATCAAAAATGGCGTCGTTGCCGGGGAATACGTTTGTAAACTAAAGTTTGTGTGCGTGAATTGACTGTTAGTTAACTTTCCTACTTTTAAATTTATTTGTTGTTTTTATTTATTTGCATTATCTTTATAGTGTATGCCAAGAACCAGAAGTTCTGGAGAACCATTATTACAACTTTATCCAGAACCACAACGAATTGGAAGAATGGCAGAACAACAAGAGGCTGATAGACTGGGAGCCTTAGCTTAAGCTTATGTGAATGTGCAAACTGTCGGGAAACAAGCACGACATCCAAACCCTGAGGACGATGATTTGGGAGATGAGGAGTTATTGAATCCTAGTAACCCAAGGCGTGTATAGCAAATAGCTTCACCAGTATGGTGTAATGTTAATAGGAACCATCCATTCCAAGAAAGACAAGAGTACCAGCTGGTCTAGTATAATCTCAATGATGATGATGATGGAATGGAAAGAGAAGGTGCAACGGGTACAATCATTCCTCCACTGTTGGCACCTGGGGCCAAGTTCAACATTACGAGTACTATGATCCAACTCCTCAATCTGAAGGGGTTGTTTGGTGGCCATTCTGGGGATGACCCAAACCTGCATCTACTGAATTTTTTCACCATCTGTAAATCTTTTGATAACAAAGGAGTGGCACAAATACTGTTCGTTTGAGATTGTTCCCGTTGTCTCTATCTGGGGAGGCAACTTTGTGTCTAAATGAGATGACGCCCGATTCTATAACCAACTAGAGGCAGTTGAAAGGAGCTTTCCTTGGAAGGTTCTTTCCGCCTTCTAGGAGGGTACAGTTGAGGGACGTGATCAACAACTTTAGGTAGCTCCCAACCGAAGCCTTGTATAAAACCTGGGAAAGATTCAAGAAGAAGCTAACACAATATTCAAACCACAACATGACGAACACACATTTGATGGAGACTTTGTACAGGGATCTTAACTCTATTACAAAGCCATTATAGATAATGTTGTTGCTGGTTTGTTTGTTGATCTTACATTCCCAGAGGATTCAGAGATGCTAGATAGAATGACCAAACTGAGTCGGGCATGGCATACCAGAGACTCTGTGGTGGCCATCCCCACTACTTTTGTAGGTATTACTGCAGAATAATGCAGAAGAGAAGAGGAGCGTGACCAAGACATGGCTCACCTGAAAACACAGATGGACTTGCTAACCAAGCACTTGCTATCAGGCAAGGTTGAGAAGGTGAAAGCCGTGGGATCTAAGGATAGGATTGAGGCTGATGCAAAAGAAGAGGCTAACTATGTTAATAATCATAGGGGTTTTTGAGGCAATATTCAAGGGAATCAAGGTTGGAACTTTTATGATAAGCCTGGTTATAATGATAGGGAGTAGGGAAATTAGAGGAATAATAATGATAGGAGAGGGTTATATGTTCCTCCTAGAAATTGTGAAGCTGCTTAAATAAGTTCTGAAAAGATGTCTATGGAGGACATGATGGCTAAGTTATTGAAGGGAGTGGAGGGTACCAACTATGGTGTGACCACCATGAAGACCGATCTGACATCCATCAGTAAGCTAGTGCACTTGTACTCCACCACAATCAAATAATTAAAGCAGCAGATAAGCCAACTCTCCACAGTATTCAACCAGAGGAAGAGCGGAACGTTAATAAGCGATATGGTCCAGAATCCGCAAAATGATGGCTCATGTATGGATATTCCCACTAGAAGTGGTAAGATATTACCTGGACCTTCTGTGGGCAAATCTGTAGTTGATGAGGTAGTTGTTGATGCACCAAAAAAAGGTGATCTAGTAGAGTCTGAAAAGATGGATAATTCTGATAATTCTCTGGAGAAAGGTAAAGAGAAGGAGAAAGAGGTAGTGCTAAAAACTATCCCAAGACACCCACCTCCCTTTCCTCAACAATTGAAGAATAAAACAGACGAGGTAAGATTCAGCAAATTCATGGAAATGCTTAAGAAATTGGCAATAAATATGCCTTTGGTTAAGGTAGTTAAGCAAATGCCAGGATATGCGAAGTTTATGAAATACCTTATGACTAAGAAATGGAAGGTTAGCCATGAACCGAAGGATAATCTCCTTCATTGTGGCACTATCTCTACAAGGTCTTTCGTGCAGAAAAAGAAAGATCTGGGATCGTTTATCATCCCGTGCACTATTGGTTCCCTAAATTTTACAAAAGCACTATATGATTTGGGAGCCAGTAAAAACCTAATGCAACTTGTTGTGTACAAAAACTAGGTTTGGGGGATCCTACTCTAACAAACATGCGGTTAGTGATGGCAGATAGGTCTGTGAAGCGGCCTGTGGGCATATTAAATAATGTCTTGGTTAAGGTGGACGATTTCATTCTGCCTGCTAATTTTGTAGTCCTGGATTAGGAAGTGGACTTTAAAGTGCCCATCATCTTAGGTAGACCATTCATTGCAACTGGGTGAGTGATAGTAGACATGGAGCTGAATGAGATGAAGTTCAGGCTCAATGACAAAGATGCACGCTTTGAAATACACTCATCCATGACTCAACAAAAAAAAGAGTGTTTTCTCAATCATTGATGTATTTTATGAAGATGGTAAAGGGGTATCAACAGGTTATCTTGACGAAGTCTAAAGTAATCGAGATACCTGAGTCATGTCGCGACGTTAAATCAGGCGTTGCATGGGAGGCAACCTATGACCCTCAAGATTGATCCATTCCAAGTATACACTAACCCTTAGTTCAGATTTTCTTTAATTTTAAGTTGAGGGTGTAGAGTAAATTATTGTTGTAAAATTTTGTAGACGATTAGGAGAAATACTTGTACTTGAGGTAGTTGAATTGTTTTGTGATTTTTGTACACCTCTTCAAGTGGTCTACTCCTTTAACTATGTGATTTGCATTCAAGTGTGGCCACTGTGCATCTTTGTATGGCATTAGTCCTAGTAACATAATAATCATAGCTAAATAGTTGCATGAACTGAATGAGTCATCGCTTGTGATATACGTGTGTGCCATGTGTGTGTGAGCAATTACTTAGTTCCCTTTTTATGCAAAACCTAGAACTTGCCCGGTTAGTCTTACCTAGGTTGAAGAATAGGGGTTAGGAAAGGATCATAGGCCATTTTGATATTAGCTCACTTTAGCATAAATGACCTTCCCTATGTGTATAATATCCCTTGATCCCTGTTTTGAGCCTAATTAGACTATTTCTTTGTATGACACCAGTCACCTTCCCATTTAAATCACAATGAACCTATTTTGGCCCTGGTCCTCCTTGGACACTGTGCACCTTGACTTAGGCAAATAGCCTAAGTTGAGGGTGGATATCATAGGGGTGCGTGATATAGAATGAGTATGAAGAAAGGTAGCATAAAAGAAAAGAATAAAAAGCTGGGTACAGAGAAAAAGAGCAATTAAAAGAAAAATTATGAAAAAGATTAAGTAATTGAGAAAAGACTGCACCCATCCTAATTGAGTGAGATCAAGAAAAGAGAAGAGCGGAAAAGGATAATGAGTGAAATCCCAAAAATCTATTGTAGTGTCAAGGAGGCTTAGTCACTTTAAATACCATTGAGTATCATACCAGCCTCTAGCCTACATTACAAGCCTATGAGAAGTCATAGGGATCCTAGCTGACCTATCTGAAGATCTGGTTAATGAATATAAGGGCAAGCCTATGGTACTTGGCATACACTGATTGTAACTTTCATCTAAGAGTGAGTGTTTTGATTGTCCTCATGGTTACATATATAATTCTTGATATGAGATGAGGGGGATATCTTTGCTGTGAGGGCACACTGGTTATATTGCTAGTTACAGACTTGTTCAGGTAGTGTAATAATGGTTTATGCATGGTTTTTATAATTGAATTGATATTGTATCTTGATTCATGTATGTTGCATTGGTGTTTTTCATTGATTCCTTAATTGAGTAACCTTGGAGATGGTAAAAGTGTTTTGAGATGATATGGACGATTGACTGCCAAAGGTACTTTGTATTCTCTTAGTTGTGTTGAGTTTCTTGAGGATAATCAATTGTTTTAAGTTGAGGGTATTGATGTGTAAGCTAATGCTAACACATTTGAGGCTTTTAACTAAGAATAATTGCACAGTTTTAAGCAACTTTTCTCATTTTTGATTGGTTTATGTTTGATTTTGTAGTTTAAGTTGATATGATAGAGAACCCACAAGAATGGAAGCAAAGAAATTGGAATTTGAAGAAATCTGAAGAGAAGTGTGGCTGACGATATTTGTGATAAGTCGTCAGCCCTGTGATAAGTTATTAAGTTTGTTGTCAGCAGTAAACAGAGAATTGGCCTGAGTTTAAAAATGTGATGACATTTTGTGATAAGTCGTCAAGGGTATGATAAGCTGTCAATAATGTTGTCAGCCTGAGGCAACACAGGAGAACTAAAGTAGAGGTTTGAAGATATTTTCTGACAGGCCATCACGAAGCTGATAAGTTGCCAAGTTTATCGTCAGCCTTAAACAAGAAGAGCCAAAACTGAAGAAGGAGCTGATGACATTTGTGATAAGTCGTCAGCCTCCTGATAGGCTATCTCAAATATCGTCACCTAACCCGAGGGATTTCAGAATTCTATTATTTTGTTTACATAATTAGGGTGAACTATTTAAATCTTTGTTTTAGGGTTTTCTGAAGAGTTTGACACATTGAGTTTTGAGCAATATACTTTGATACTTTCTCTCTCTACTTGTGGCTTGAGAAAGCAATTACTTTGAAGATATTATATTCATTATTTTGGGACTTTCTTTGTGATTTTATCTGTGAATGTCTAGTTCCTATTCATCTTGTGGTAAGTTTATCTTCCAAAGCATGAATTCATCTAGTTGCTTTGATTTTTACGTCATGAGTGGCTAAATTTCTCTAACTTGAATTATGGGATCTAGGGTTAGGTCTTGATAAGGTGCTGAGTGATCAGGATTCAAAAGGTGGTAGGACTTCTTGATAATTCTAAGTTTTTAATTAACGTCTGTTCTGTTGGTTGCAAATAATAAATAAAACGTAATTCTATTTACTTGAGAAAGAAATCAAATATAGTAGGAAGTGAATTATCAACAGGGACTTGGAAATACTTTGTTTAATAATCAACGTTGTAACAAGGTTGGTTAACCTGAGGTAAAATCTAGGATGTGAATATAAATTCCCTAAGTCTGAGAGGATTAGGAAATTAAAATCTTACGTAGGTTGAGAGACCTTTAATCATAACTTTGATAAATATAACTTGTTGCCCTACCTACCGTGAGAATCCTAAACCACTAGTAGCATCTGTCAAGTACCAAAATCTCTAGTGAACATAATTCTGGTTTTTCATAAACTCTTGATTACGACCACTGAATCTAACGTAACCAAAAATTTCTTCTTACACTAAAACACCCCCATTTCTGAAAACATCCAACTATTAGTTGATTAATTTGCAAATGACTTACGTTCACACCTTATTTCCTTTGGGATTTCACCCCAACCTAGTTGGGTTTTATATTGACAATGATCACTTACATTCTCATTGAGAGGTATAGTTTGAGCGTTATCAGTAGTGTATTATTAGTAGTTTTGGATTACGAGTTGTCTTGCCTACAGGTCTGTTATAGTAGGTGTCGTCATGACCTAAGAAATTATGTCATGACAATTTGGTATCAGAGTTTAGGTTTACTAGTGTGTTGGTACAATAGCTAAGTGTCTAGTAGAGTCCTATGGAGGCTCCTAGCCATTCTTAAAAAATTCTATTCTTGACTCCTTTTCATGTGTCCATATTTCTAAGGGTCTTAAGTACATTCTTTGAATCTATTCTATTCCAGATGAATGATGCAACATTATCAATAGATATAGATGGGACATTGATACGTGTTTCTATAGCTTTAGTGAATTGTCAGGCTAGGAAGTTAGCGATGGATGTCAAAAATCTTCAACATTAGTTAGAGGATTTTAGGCCAGCCCAAGCCTTGGTAGAGTTTGTGACTGCTTCAGCCTTTTGAAATTCATCATTCGGGCTACCAATATTTTTATGGATACCTCACAGCTAGAGATGACATTCAGTTCATTAAAAAGTTCTTGGGCCAGAGTTAGGTTTGTTGGTGTTCATCAGGGTTCCTCAATAGTTTTAGTGTACGAAATCAGTTTTTTGAGTAGGAAATATGTATTTTTATGTTATATACTCTAAAGAACGACATGGTGTGTGGATTTATTCAAGGATTAGAACTGCCACTTAGTTTGTCAATGGATTATTTGATAGCAGTTGGGTGTTCCATCTCTTAGGTTATTGATCATACAAGGTCCACAGAGAGAGAGTGTATTAAGACTTATGGAGGTTGCGGTAAAAGACCATGTCATCCATATAGTACTATTTGTATTCTATCTAGGAGTGAGGATACTCTCGGCGGAGGTCAGTTTTCCTTGCATCCTATCAATTATACGTAGGTAGCGTTTAAGACTATGGGGATCTTTGAGATTAGTCGCAGTTATCACAGTTGTAGGAGTTCTCATCAGACCTTTTGGAGTTTTTGGTATGGGTCTTCTGGATATGGGAATCATTCTAGATTAGGAGGGTCAGTACCTCAAAGTATTCAAGGGTCTTGTTTTGGTTATGGTAAGATAGAACATTGGTCTAGAGAGTGCCCTTAACAAGATTTGGTTGTTCATAAATAGTTAGCATTTATTTCTCTCCAAACTAGTGTTCCTAAGAAGTTTTATAATTGCAAGAAAAATGGTCAGTTCAGCAGAGAGCTCCCTATACATCAGTTGGTCAACCTAGTTGGGGTCAACTTATGTTTATCGCTAGATTAGGACTTCAGGGGTTTGCTACAACTATAGAAAGATAGCCTTCTAGTCCATAGAGTATCTCCGATATGGGATTATTGGTTGTTCAACTCATTTAGATTAGTCTTGTAATATTAAGTCATAAATAGCTAGAGGCAGTTTGCTTACCACATCTATTGATTATTTCGATGCTCAGCTCGAGTTTGGACCTATTTAGATTTGTTCTTCCTCAGGCATGTCAAGCATGTGACTTTGGGTTTCACCATGATGGGTGCACTTTATTATTTCTATCCTTTACCCTTTCATTAGAGCATATTGGGGTTCTCCTACTCATCGATTATTATATGCCTTAATAGGTTTATATTTATTACTATGCCTCTTGAGATAGAGTTCATGATTATATGACTACCCCCATAGATTATTTCTTTTAGTAGTTGATGGATTGAATCAATATTGATATTTTCCCCTTGGATGTAGCACTTTGGTTTGAGTCCTAATTACCATGGCTTATTGGCGTTCTTATAGCCCTATAGTGGTACTTGTTGATGATTTTATTTTTGGTACTGCCTATCATTTATATTAATGTTTATATTACTGTTTTTATAATAATAAATTTTTAAAGTTTATCGATCCTAGCTTGGTAGATGGCTAGACTAGTAGTATCTAGTAAGAAATTTCTTTTTTGTAGTTCTTATTCATTGTCATGGATAACTAGATTGATTGGTTGATTTCTCTCTTGTCGCGAGGTGATGTTTTTTCATCCTTTTTTTTGGTTGGCTGTGGTAGATTTGTTGTGTGGTGGATTATTGTCTTGAAAGTAGTTTGTTGTTCATGGTTCTAATGTGATTTTTAGAGTTGGCAATTTGCAATAGAGTTTATTTTTATGGTTGACTATTTTAGGTCTCGTTCTTCCAGTTTGACTAGTTTATCACCTGATAGTGGTTTTTATGTTGATGTCGAGAGGTCTTGGATTCATCTTTCTAGATTTTTGGGTTCATACCTTTGTGGTTGTTTGCTCTTGGTATTGATTTACGGTTGGATACTTTATTCTTGTCGTGATGTGGTTCTTGTCTTAGTGGAATTAGAGTGCTAGATATAGGTGATCTTTGTTGTGGCTACTTTTTATATGTATAAATGGGGTATTCATTATCGAGATGGAGTTTTGGATTGATTAATTTTTGGATAAGGTTACATTTCTCCAAGTTTCTAGAGTTATGGTCATGATTAGTATGGTTTGCACCCTTGGTGAGTTCTTGAGTACGCTTTGGTGGTTAATGCCCCCCAGCAAGATATGGAGTTGATTATTTCTTTTTTTTTTAGTCAGTGATCTGTCCTCTGTGTTGATTTTGTTCTTCATCTTTGTTTTGATTTTATCTCAACATGATGTAGTAAGGATATGTCTGACTTGGATAGTAATGTTGATTTGAGGTTTTGACATTGGGTAAGACTTGTCGGCTCAGTTTAGACTTGACATCCTTGAATGGCGAATTGGAGGTTATGATAGATTTGGAGTGTGAATTAAGGGTTGGTTTGGTTTGGGTAGTTCAGATCGAGCGGTTCAGCCTTGGTGTTGAGATTTTAGTTTTGTGTTGCATAGTTAGGTACAACCTTTATTTCAGATTGGTCTTAGTTGGATACCATTTATAGGCTAGCAAAGCCTACTCCGTCTGTACGTACCTAGTATTTTTGTAATGACCCTTCAGGTTATTTTCCATATTTCAGCATATTTTTATTGTTAGAGCTTTTCTGTAGATGCCTCATGTCATTTATGACTTTCCTGGATTGACAGTTTAGTTATCGGGCAGTACATTTAGGTTTTAGATCCATTTCCTAGTTTAGAAGTCTTCATTGGTACCAAATGGCCACCGAGCAAGAACATCAGTAAAAAAATCTTGTGTGGAGATTCTAAATGCGTCAGTAGCTCCAGAATATCAATTTTAGGTAAGGTATACCTTTGGTTTGGGTCTTAAGGAACCTGAGCTCATTCGACCTATTGGTCAAAAAGTTAAGAAAATGATAAATGGGTGTGGGACCCAATTTTTTTCAAAACGACCTCAGATGGAAAATTTGAGTGTACCATTGCATCCACAACGTCAAATTTTGTGTGTTTACATAGTTTATTTGCGTATATGGGATTTTAAATTAATCTCGATGCCTTGACAGAGACTTAGAAGATATCCAAGTCTTCAGGTATCGACTGATGCAACTGTGATCGCTATCCTTGGGATGTAATCCGATGCCTTGATTGCATAGTAGGGGTCGCGATCATGACTAATTGTACAATCTTCAGGTAGTGCAATTGCACACCTTGGGGTCGCCATAGCGATTTCCGAGAACCTGGACTGAGTATAAAATGCCCCTTAGTCTTCAACGTTAGCTATTTTTCACTCGTCTATTAAGAGCATAAACCCTAAATAGAAGGATTAAGTTAAATTGAATTTGTTAGTGATTGGGAAGCTTGAGTAACATTTATTTTAGTGAATATCTTTCAATTTAATGTACGATTCACCCTTTTCTTGATTATTTGTTCAAAACCCCAAATTCTTAGGGCTTGGTTTTGGACCCAATTAGCTTGCTTTTCACCCATTCTAGAGGGTAATGATTCATTAAGCTTTATATCATGTTGAGTTGGTATTGGAAATGCGATTTTCATTAGTGGGACCCAAATTGGGTTTTTGAGGTGATTTTTGAACCCGAAGCACAATGGTGTTATATGGATATCGCTATTGTCATATGGATGAGTAGAATTTGTTTGTCATAGCTTGGGATCTTGAGAAAGATTTTCATAATGGAAAAGTAGTGGTTTAGCAATTCGTTTAGTTTTCTTTGGCGTCAAGGTAGGCTAGGTTTATGCTTTATTATATTGATCTATCTCATAGTATTCTTATGATATTGTCTTATATTTGGTATGGGTTTAGGCATTGGATTGATGAAATGCAAGACTTGGGATAGTTGGACCGTTTAGGCCATATTAAAACCCTAGAGTTGATATACTTGGATTGTTGCA
Source organism: Capsicum pubescens (assembly GCA_030864215.1). Lineage (NCBI taxonomy): Eukaryota > Viridiplantae > Streptophyta > Magnoliopsida > Solanales > Solanaceae > Capsicum > Capsicum pubescens. Next base: position 148,059,324 of record CM061545.1, on the reverse strand, counting down.
TAGAACCTTAGTGCATTAGTGTAACACCCCGAGTTTTTGTTCCTTGAAAATTTCTGAAATTTTATCCTCACTACCATGAGTATGACTTACCCTATGATTTGTAGGGAGTCTTGATGAGTCGTTTTACTCAAATCATAACCTAAACAGTAAGTGTGTGACTAAATTACTCTCTTAGTACGAGTGGATCACTATGAGTCGTAAGGACTTGTGACGAGTTGATAGGTGAAAATTCTAGGATGTCCAGTTTTTACCCCTAATGGGTTTTGCGTTGACTATGACTTGACCCTACCAGTCGTAGGGTCCCATACGAGTCATAGCAGTTGAGTCGTAGGGTTAATAGTATGTGGGTGTCCTGGAAACTATCTTACCTATGACTCATGGTAATGAGTTGTAATGAGAACTTATGAGTCGTATAGTGATATGTAGTTACTGACGACTAAATTTTATCTTTTAAATTGTGGGCATTTTGGACAATTCCCTCCTTACCCAAATAAAACCCCACATTCATAAAACACTTAAGGGGCTTATTTGTCATTCATAACGTACTCAAACACTTCAAAAGCTCTCTCAAGTCTCTTAAGAAGCCATACTTAGGGTTTCTAAGAAGTAGGTCATCTAAGGGCTCAAGGGTTAAATTCTTTTCGTGAATCTTGGTATTGCAAGCATGTTACTCTTCCCTAATTGTTAAATTGCTAAAAACATATTTTTTTAAGTGTTGTTTGAATGGTATTGATGTTGGTTATGAATCATGGTTGAGGGTTTTAAATAAAAAATTTCTACGTGATGTTTCATGTTTGTCCCTTCATGGGTTATGTTTAAATGGTGGTTTTAAAATAATTTGATGCATGGGTATTGTGAATAAATTAAGGGATTGTGATTTCCCCAAACTAGTGAATTTTGAAGTGGTTGTGACCTTAGTCCCGCATTATGAAATTTGTTTTTGAATATGAAAAGTATGCGTATTGAACTACTCTTTAACTATTGCATAATGTGAAAAGTAAATGAAGACTAATGATTTTAAATTCAACTAAAGTTGTTGTGAATTCACCCAAGTGATGATAATTGGTTTGTCATGATTGATGTTACCTTGAATGTGTAGTTGGTATGACGATACCAACAATGTATGCTTAAATGTGTATCTTGGTTCAAGGAATGAGAATGTGTGATAAATGTTTTAATGGGTTTTTAATGAGGGTTGTGTTGAAATGAGGGGGTTGTACCACACTACGAGAGACTAGGTCCCTAAGAGTAAGACACAGGCAATCAAACAGAAAAACAGTAATGAAACAAAACACTGCAGTAAATTAAAGAACACAAAGATTAAACATGGAAACCTCCATTCTCAAGGGAGGGAAAACAACGGATTGCCCTCACAAGCACTCAACAATCCACAATAATCAAACTCTTGATTAAAGACTCAAATAGAACCTAACTCTAGGCTCAACTAGTTTGTAACAACTTTATTACAAACCTACTCTGACAACTCTGCCAAGAACTCACCTCGATATTGATTAACTCTAACCAATATCAACTCAAGTAACTCTACTCAAAAGAAAAAAATAAAAGCATTACTCTTATAACCCAATTAATTCAATTATAGACCAAGACTTTACACAAGAACATGCACTCTCTTAGCACACAAAAGATTGGGACTTGAGAAATATTTGAGTTTTTACCGATTTCTCTCTTTGAACAATCTAATATCTAAAACAAGTGAATTGAGGAGCATTCTTTTCCATTTATAGCTGATAATAAAGAGGCTAGAAATATGATTGAGCCAGGTGTCCTGATAGGTATAAGCTCACCTGCCGCAGTTTCTTACTCTAATAGAAAAAATTATGCAGGATAGTGACAACTGTACTGAATTCATAAAGTCCTTGGGATATCGTCCCTTGTTTTCAGCTGATCATCATCAAAACAGGATCTAGCAATTTTCCCTTTTTGACGATGATAAACCAACCTTAGATTTTTTAACATCAACATTCATTCAACTTATTTAATTAGAGTGATTACTAATACTATCGATGAATGTTCCCTCTATTATTATACACCATGCTTCCCCTATTATTCTTCACCAATATTCTTTTCCTATTACTATGCCATCATACTTCAAAAATATTCAACACATCATTCACTTTTCCCCTGTCAATATACTGCACATCCATTTATCATTCCTTACATGTGTCATAAGAGACCTGGTACCTACCATAGGAATTCAGTATCCCCCTTTTGGCATTATTGAAATGTGATAACAGTAAACCAAGAGTAAAATAAGGACAAGTTAGTTAACTCATGGCCACTGGGCAACACTAACATGCAGAACAACTTTAAAATTAAGGAAGATCATACCAGTGTATAATTTAAATATTTTAGGGGAAATCCATAGGAATCAAGAATTTAAATAGGTGAAAGACTTTGGAAGAGGGTTTGGGGAAGTAGAACCAAATAATTGTTTTTTGTAGCATGACATTGTAAAAATTCCTTGGTTAGATGCCTTATCTCTGCATTCAAGATAAGACCCTCATCAGTTTGAGTTAAAATTATATTCTTTAGTTTAGCATTCTCAGTTCTAATCTCTTCAGAGACACTGGAATCCTCGTTGGAAAGATGTTAATTGTCATCTGTAATTTGCTGAACTAGACATCCTTAGAAGTTGTGTTGAGCTTCAATTCCTCTATTTTCTTTGGAGATATTCTTGAGAGATATTACCTAATTTCTTTTCCAAACACTCAATTTTGATCAAATTCTTCATACCAAACAGTTGTATCACAGTTCTAAGAGTTCCATTTTCATAAACAATACCAAAATAATCAAACACGTTGTTCAACCAATATCCATAAGGCATGCCATGTTTTCCATTTTCCAAGGAACAACTTTATGCATATGCTCCATCATTAAAGAAGGTAAAATAATGAAATTAAAGCTTCTAATACACACCATTACATACAAATTAGTAGTTGCAACAATGTTTCTCCTTTGTGATCTAGGCAGAATCACTTTGTTAAAAAAAGCAAAGGCTAATTGTAACTCACTTTTGAGTAATTTCCTATTTATTGCAGCCACATAATTTTCTTTAAGATTTGATGCATTTGACATGATCTCTATTTAGGACTGTTGTTTTTAGACAGTCCTCACACCACTGATAGAAACTTCTAAAATTTTCCCAAGTAATTTAGCATCAAGATTCAGCTTCTTCTCTTAAACTACAACAGTCATCTTTAGAGAAATATGATGTGGAATAGAATTACTTGACTACCTCATCAAAGACTATGGGAATATTTCTTTCCATATTCATATTTGATGTTTAACAAGATCAACTAATTCCATCATACCTTGTTTTGCTAATACACTTGAGTCAAAAATTCTTACACTTAGCATCTTTTGATTTCTCAAGAAGCTGTTTTGCACTTTTATATACACAAACCTTCTTTGTTTACTAATTTTATCTTTATAGAATTACTTATAGGTTCTCCTTCAATCATTTTCCTCTTTTTAGGACCAGGTTCTTCAGAAGTGTACTTCTTCTCAGTAGAACTTCTAGAATTATCACTAGAATTGTATGTTATTTTACTGACATTTTGTTCCTTAGGAAGAAAGATACTCTTACTTGGTCAATTTTATAGAACAATGATATTTTCAAAAACCTAGGAATAATCTATCAATATACTACAGAAAGGTTTATGAAGCTCCATGGATGAATTTTCATAAATGAGTTGAGTGAAGAAAAAGTGTGGCTTTGGAAGGGTAGGAGAAAAAAGGTGATTTTCAAGAAGGTTTGACAGAGGATTTTTATTTGAAATATATGAGAAAGAGGAATCAACAACCATTTGGAAATCCTTTTCACTTGAGGTCTATTTGTTACTAGATTTTTTTCTTTTAACTAGAGAAGGTTTGTGGACAACAAGATTTAAGGGAACAAATAATCGTAAGGAAGGGTTTTTTGAATGAATGAGATGTGATCAATTTCAATTTTGGGGTGACACATCATTCCTTTAGGATATGAAAAATTTCAGACATAAGGATAGAGAGAAGATACAACTTTTTTGGATAGAACAAAAAAAGCACATTTATAATACTAACCTGAGAGATAGAATAAGGTCCCTCTCTTTCTTGAGTGAATCCTCAACTTTTTGAATGTCACATCTATCCTTCTCTAAAGTTGTTCACATGGGTGTATACCTCCAAAGGTTTGATACTGATTTAGACCAGAAGGTACATATATTATCAAGAATACCTGTCTCCTGATCAGAGCCGTTTATAAGGAAAAATGGATCCATCTAGTAGGTCAGGTTATCCTATGTTGATGTCATATTACCTATCCCTTCTTAACATTTTCTCTTAGAAAGTGATGTCTCACATCAATATGCTTGGTTATCTTATGTTGCACTGGATTCATTGCGATGTTGAGAGCACTTCTCTTATCACACATCAAAGGTATATTGTCTAAGACAATCCCAATGTCCTTTATTTGTTGTTTGATCCATAACAATTATTCTCAACAAGAAGAAAATGCTACATACTCATCTTTAGAAGTATATAAGGCAACTGAATTATACTTCTTAGAACCTGGAAGATTAAGAAAGAACGCTAAAATGAGCCATTTCCTAGGTACTTTTTCTATCAATTAGATATCTAACTTAATTAGCAACATCATATCCTGCTAGATCAACATTGTCTCAATAAAGATAGTATAGGGTAAGGTCTTCTATACCTTTCAGGTACATAAGAATTGTTTTTACAACTTTCAAATAAGACTCCTTAGGGTAGGCCTAAAATCTTGAACACATTCCCACACTAAACACAATATCTGTCCTTCTTGCAATAAGATATAGTAAGAATCTAATAAACCCTCTATACATGATCTTATTAACTGAGGGACCAAATTCATAATTTTCCATCTTAGAATTGGTTCTAATTGTAGTTTCAATTGGCTTGGCACCTCCCATTTTATATTTCTTCAGTAGATCCTTGATGTACTTTTCTTGATAGATCATTGTCCCTTGAGAAGTTTGGTTGATTTGCAAACTTGGGAAGCAACTCAGTTAACCCATCATGTCATTTCAAATTCATTCCCCATTATCTTTGCAAAATGTTCACATAGGTATTCAGAAGTATCTCCCAAGATCATATCATTAATATACATTTGAATAATTTGTAAGTTTCTACCTCTAGACTTTAAAAAGAGAGTATTGTCAATTTTTCCTCTTTTAAACCTATTTCTAGAAGAAACATTTAAAGTCTCTCATACCAAGCCCTAGGTGCTTTAATCAATCCATGGAGAGATTTTTCCAATTTAAGTACATGATGAGGAAAATCTTCATCTTTAAAACCTATAGGTTGTTTGAGGGAGAGTTCTCCATTCAATTTTCTAATAAGAAAATCACTTTTGACATCCATTTGGAAGAGTTTGAACCTCATATAGGCAAAAAAATAATAATAATCCTGATATCATATATCCTTGCTATAGGGGTAAATGACCGATCATAATTAATTTCTTTCTCTTATTAATAGCCTTGAACACCCAACATTGCTTTATTTCTATTGATAGTTCCCTGTTCATCTTGCTAGTTTCTATACACCTATTGATATGAGTCAAACGGCCATTAAAACTTTTGATGACATCCTTGGAGGCCAATACTTAGAAACTCAAGCTTTGGCCACCTCAAGGATACAATAGCATGCATGGAGGATCCATTTTGGACATTAAAGAGAGCAATTTCATTTGTGTAGGGTTTCTTGGAGACTTTCCTTGATAACTACTTGAGAGGACAAGTGAAGAAGTGTTTTGAAGAATTTTACACACTCCAAAACACTCTAAGGAAGCCCCTAATTTTCACACCAAAGCCATCCCGTTTTTAAGAGTAATTTAGATATTGAACATGGTGTCATAACACAATATGGCCACCCATCTCATTAAGAACATGTTTGTCATTTTTTCTTTTTATAAAATAGACTATAAATAGTCCCTTATTAGATCATTTTTCTACTTAGTTGATTATTAATATGGAATATTGAAAGAACAACTCTTCACACTAAAGAGAGAGAGAGTAAAATTTAAACTAGGGTGACACGTAGTGTTGATTCACTTGTGTTGTATTTTTTCATAGAAATATGAGTTCTTGAGTGGTGGATTCTCTCTTGGGATTACGTAAGAGTATGGTGTTTCTATTATGAGTCTTAGGGGTTCTAGTGTTTGATACACACTTCAGTTCCTATTTCTTATAATAGTCTATGTCTCACTATCTATCTTTACTTTATTGTAATTGTTGTTTTGTATCTTGTCCTCCTTATCTCATGTTTGTGTTGTTGTCGTGAGTTGTTGTTCATTTAGTGTCAATTTTCTCTTGTGTTGTTGGTTGTTTTTGTTTGTTTCGTATCCATTCCTATATCATTTGGTATCAGAGAAGTATTTATTTTCTTCCTATGGAATCAATTTTGGGCTTGTTAACTTGAAAATAAAAAAAGTGTTGAAAAACTGAAAAACTAATAAAGAAAATTCTGTCCCATTTTTCTACCTAGGACAAAACATGAGGCTTAGATTTCTTGTGTTTTTTTGTGTCTTTTGTTGTTTCTAGTGTTATCTCATTGTTCCCTAACACTAATAGGGCCTAGATCTAAGATTTGAGCTTAATTTGGGTTTGTTTGAGTTCTTCACCATTGTTGGACTTGAAGGTTGAAGAAGCTTGGAAAGGTGATCTCAAAATTTGTTGAGGGTTGTGTCTTGAGAACGTGGTTTTATTGTTGTGGATTTCAATGTGAGCTAAAAGAAACAAAAATATTTCAATTTGGGGATCATTTAGTTTGGTTTCCATTCTTGAATGTTGCTGGTGTTCATAGCCACCTTCATGTTGTGTTGAAGAAAATTCTTCCAAGGAGGTTTTTTGATCTTACAATAAGTGGAAAGAGAGGGTGTCTCTTTGTTTGTCTTTGAAATTTTTCCAAGCCATCATAAAAGAAGTAGGGGAACAAAAGAATTCCAAAAAGCCTTGTTACAAAAAAAGAGAAAGGGCACATTCTAAGGTTGACAAAAAAGAAAAGGTGAAAAGAACTTGCAAAAAGGTTGTCTTGTCAAAAAGGTACAAGAAATTCAAAGTTCTTTGAATTCTTAAAAAAGGCTCCAAAGTCTTTGTTTGTCTCTCTATTATAGCCGAAACATCACTCCTCCAATTAAAGATTGAACAATTAAATTTGGAACAAGAAAAATTCAAAATTTCAACAATTCAATGCCAATCCAAGGCTACCACATCATCACTCATCAAGAACCGAACCTTAGGCTCAAATTTTAGATTTCTAAGTTTCTTTTCTTTGTTCCTTTAGTTTCATTTATTGATTCTAATACTAATTGACAAACTAGTAATCATCTACTAGGTTGTGAGTTAGTTTTGAGTCTGTTTATTTTGTGTTTGCATTCTTTGTGTGCTTTTATCTTTTTTTCAATCGTTGTAATTTCTTGGCTCAAGTACGAAAAAGATTTCTTTGAGTCCCTCAAATGAAAATCCATTCCAGACAAGAGTAGAACTCATCCCTCAACTTCTCACAAATTATAAGACAATTTTCAACACCTATGAAGTAAAGTTTGAGGTACCCGAAGGTGTGAGAGTGTATGGTGAGAATAATTTTGAGCTAACTATTTTGTTATTTTCTTTGTTGCCGTCTTTTTTAAGTAACATAGATAATAATACTAGCTCGGACCCTTTTGAAGATTTCAAACGGGACCTTAAAGAGCTATGCCGATTGACATCCATACTATGAACACCAAATCCAACTCCTCTTTTCCACGCTCCACTATATAAAGAACTCCTTTATGATTAAGAGAGCTTCCCAAAGAAGCAAGTGGTCTACCGTGACACACACAAAGGTGACTACCATACCTCATGTGAACTACAAGGTAAAAATTCTATCTCCTACACTCCTACAGACTTAGAATGTTGTGGTGTGGCTAGTCGTATATAAGTAGATGTAGTTATTGGTTTTCCTAGAGGATAATTCCATGAGTATTCCTTTTTTGATACTCTTGGTATTGCTAGGTTGCAAGAAGATCCAATTCTTTTTGTAAGTAAGCAAGCACTAGTTGATCCTATAGATGACAAAATTGATTCTTCTCGTAAGAACAATTTGTTTCCACCTAGTGCTAGCACTTGTAATGTGAAAAGGGACTCATTTCCAAGTGATTAGAGTATTAACACACTAGTTGAACCTTGTGAAAATCAAGGTAAGTCTAAGTTGGCATGTGAGTTGCTAACAACAAGTGAGGGTGTGTATGATGATCAACTTACTCATGAATGTAGCCCACTACTTGAGCATGCGTATGGTGTGTTTGACGAGGCTCAAGTTATTGATGATGTTGATAGAGTTGATCAAGAGATTGGAGATGATTCTTTGAGCATATTGTGTGATGAAAGCCTTATTATTAGTTTTTCTCATAAAAATCATGTAAATTAAAATATTGGTCAAATGATAGGAGTGAACCCTTGAGATTGTCTTATAGTAAAGATTCTAATATTTACTTGGATCATAGGGATAATCTTGTGCTTGAAACATCTTTGAAACTTGATACTGATCTTTTCGAGAGTGAAGAACGTGCTTGTTCCAAATCTGTCTGTGGGATAGATCACTCTCTCTTTAGGTAGAATATCTTGTTTGAAGGTGGTGTAATCTCTCCTAATGAACCTCGTTGTAAGAATGATGTTGAATGTATAGCTAGTATTGAATTCTATAGCCTATATGCTAACCCACTATGGTGTGACAACATTCCTCCTAAAGATGGAGATCTCTTTTTGGAAGATAAGAGTACTCTTAACGGTAAGGAATGTGTAGTATTGGAAAGGAATAACCAATTGGGTGGTGAAAGTTTTGACTTTCTTGAATATTTAAGAAACCCAATAGGTTATTGTTCCTTGAAAATTTATGGTGTTTGTGGTTTCATGCTTGAAAATCCGTGAGCAAAGGTATCTATATATAAATATATGTCTCCTTGGGGTAATGCTTCTAAATGTACATCCTTGTTTGACACACTTGTGCTTAAGTTGAGTGATATCTAACTTGTGGATGCCAAGTTGTCTATTTATTTGAAAGGAAGAATGTGTATGTGTTTAAAATTTTTGTCTTCATCCGTGTATGTATTTACACTTGATTTCTTTCTATACTACTTTTTTGCTTATGATGACATCCATGCTAGTCTTGGATTTATGCTACATAGAGGTAGGAAATTTGTTGGTTTGTCCACTTGTGTGAGTGATAATGCTATTTGGATCTTATGGACTTTAGAACCAATTGAAGCACCACCCTTGGTATGGTCTCTTGAAGAAATAAAGAAGAAATTGTTTATTAAGGCTCATAAGATGAAGGTAGTTCTACCTTATGGATTATTTTATGCCATAAGGACCTTCGTAGTTTCCTTATCTCTTGGTGATTTCAATAACTAAATCCTTTGTGCATATTTTGGTAAGTTCTTAATACATAATTCAAAGGATCCTTGGTTATATTGCAAATATATGCAATCTTGGCATGTTGAGATGATTTGTTATGCTAACCCTAACCCTTATGCCTTGAGGAGTTTGTATTCGTTTATCCTTTCTTTTGTTTTACAGGGTTTGGATTCGAGGTTGAATCCTTTTCAAGAAGTGGAGAATAAAATGAGAGAAATGCACATCATAACTTTTGATGAAATCCTTAGATTCCAACACTTCAAGACTCAAGCTTTGTACACCTCGAGGACACAAGAACATGCACAAAAGACCCATTTTGGACATTCAAGAGAGGAACTCCGTATGTAGCGGATTGTTTGGAGTCTTCCCTTGATGACTACCCAAGATAATAAGCAAAGAAGTGTTCTAAAGATATTTACACACTCCAAAATACTCCAAGGAAGCCCCTAATTTACACTCCAAAGCCAGCCCTTCTTTAAAGGTAATTTCGAGATTGCACATGATGTCTTAACACACCAGGCCGCCCCTTTAATTTTGGGCATGCTGGTCATTTTGTCTTCTTTTGTAATAGACTATAAATAGTCCCTTATTAGGTCATTTTTTTACTTAGTTGATTATTGATATGGAATATTGAAAGAACACATCTTCTCTCGAAAGAGAGAGAGTATGAAACAAAAACTAGGGTGACATATACTGTGGATTCACTTGTGTTGCATTTTTTCTAAGAAACATGAATTCTTGAGTGTTGTATTACCTCTTCGGTTTACATAAGAGTGTGGCATTTCTATTGTGAGTCTTAGGGATTCTAGTGTTTGATACACACTTTAGTTCCTATTTCTTGTAATACTCTATGTCTCACTATCAATCTTTTCTTTATTACAATTGTTGTTTTGTATCTTATCTTCCCTATCTCCTATTTATGTTGTGTAGTTAGTTGTTTTAGTGTGTTTCATATCTATTCTCGTATCATCTATTTGGTCCCACTAGTTTTTCTGTCAATAGGCCTGAGGACCAGCTGCCAGACTTAACTTCTTTCAAATTGCTGAAGCTCTTCGTTCATTGCATTGATTCAGTCAACATCATTCAGAGCTTCCTTCGTATTTTTATCCTTAATTTGATATAGGAATGCTCAGAATGCGATAAATTTTCTGGCTTGATCTCTTATTTGAACTCCAAATTCCAATGGTTTAGTCATATTCTCAAGTGGATGAGAAGATTTGTGCCTCTAGTTTGACCTTTTGAGATGATTTCCACTGGGACCAGGTCCTTGAGAATTTTGAATAAACCCTTCTTATACTTCTTCTACTGGAGCTGGGGTCTGTGACTGAGATCCTTGATCACCATCACTTTCATCATTCTCATTTGCATCATTTAGTTTATCACCATCATCTTCAGTTATATCATCCCTTTGAACAGGAATGAGTTCTTCAATTTTTGAATCTTCACCCTCACCTTGATTAATTAACTTTTATGACTGATCAAAGACCACATGCACAAATTCTTCAACACACATAGTTCTTTTTCTGAAAACTCTGTATGCTTTAGTAGTTGAGGAATATCCCAGAAATACTGTTCATCACTTTTGTAGTCAAAGTTCCCTAAATAATTTTTTATATTATTTAGAATAAAGCATTTGAACCCAAAAGGTCTAAAGTAGTTAAGCTTAGGCTTTCTATTGAGCACAATCTTATATGGGGTATTGTTCATGAGTTATCTAATTAAGCACCTATTATTCAATAAAAAGCAATATTTACAGCTTCAACCCAAAAGTTCTTTGGAAACACACTATCAATAAACATGGTCCTGACAATCTCTATGAGGGTTTTGCTTTTTATTTCAATAACTCTATTTTTCTGAGGAGTCCTTGGAGTAGAAAAGTAATGACAGATTCCATTTTCAGCACAAAATCAAACAACTTGAAAGTTCTCAAATTCAGTTCCATGATCAAACCTGAATTCAGCAATCTTAAAATTCAACTTCATTTGAATTTGCTTGGAAAAAGTAACCAGAACCTTATAGGTTTCATACTTTGTTCTATACAACATTCTCCAGGTGAACCTTGAGTAGTCATCCACAATCACAAACACATACTTATTTCCTCATCTACTTTGGACTTTAACAGGTCCACGCGGATCTATGTGAAGCATCTTAAGTGGTCTAGAAGTACTCACCTGTTTCTTCCGCTTAGGGGAAGACTTGGTTTGTTTTCCCTTAACATAGGCATTACAAACCTTGTTGTCTAGAAATTTCAGTTTTTACATTCCATGGACCAGGTCCTTTGAATTCAACTTGTTTAGCAAAGTGGAACTTACAATTCCCAACTTTGTATAAATCAGCATCTTCACTTTGAACATTTCAGAAAGTTAATTCCCCTTCAGCCACAGACTATAAATCAGCCACATACCTATTTTTGACCCTCTTGTCCTTGAGAATAACTCTCCTAGATTTCAAGCTTTACAAAGCACATCAATCAGCTGAGAATTTGACCTTATTACCTTGGTCACAGATTTTAGAAACACTTAAAGACTGTACTTTATGCCATTAACATAGTAAAAATCTTATATTACTTGATTTGGTGATCTTCCAATCTTTTCCACACCATGAATATAGACTTGTTTACCATTTCCAAAAGAGACATCTCCACCTTAAAGTTTCTTGAGAGAAAAAAAGCAATCAATCCTCCCTGTCATATGCTTTTAACATCCACTATCCATGAACAAATTCTTATTACATTCCCCTACTCCAATCTGCAAACATAGTCATTTCTTAGATTTAAGAACCGACTTGAGTTTGAGTTCACAATAGGAAGACAAAGGTGTGATCAAATCTTTCTTGGCCCATCTAGGTAGAGTGTTCCTCTTCATCAATTTTTTCAAGGACATGAAACCCTTAGGATAATAGATCTCCTACTAGATGTATTAAGTACTTCTCATTTTAGCTCTAACCCAATGGTAAAAGTTTTCCTTCAAGTGTACATCTCTTTCACAATGACTACATAGAGGTGTGCATACTATTTCTAATACTATAAGTAGCATTCCCATGAGACCCAAGCTATTGGGTTTTGTACTGATATCCAAGCACTTTACCATTATTGACACTCTGACTAGTTAAATTAGAAAGGTTTTGAGAGGATGTGGTCCATTTTAGTGATTTGCTAAGTTCTTCCCTTAGATGGACGAAGTCCCTTTTTAATTCCTCATTCATATAAAGTGTAGTAATAAGATGATTTTAAGAATCCCTCAACTTTTCCTCTATCTAAATTTGGAGACTTGAGGCTTCATTATTCCCTTTACTATCAGAATCATCCACTTTCTTAAGTCTATTCATTAAACTCAAATTTTCAAATTTCAACTTAGTACATTGTTCCCTTATTTGTGATATCTAGAGAGTTAAAGCAATTAATTCAAGCTCCTAATTCTTTACTTTCTCTTTAGAGTATTTTTATCAATAGTCAGTTCACACACAAAATCAATCAACATATTTTCTAGTTTCTTTCCCTTTCTAGAAGAGTAGTAATCTAAATTTTCCTTAATATTAGAGAGAGTTACTTCATTTTCCTCTTTATCTATAGTATTTTTCATGAGATCAAACAATAAATCATAGGTAAATTCACACTCCTCCACAAACAATATAGACATATCTTCTGCCTTTTCAGCTTCATCAGATTCACAGGAGGAATCTCCCCACGTTGGTAACGCCTACTTCAAGCATAATTAGTTGTAGGTTTTCTTCTATATTTTACAGGGACTTGGTCACTATTTTTTCGTTTGTCACCTCTAGTCTTGAGATATTCCTGGTAATCTATTTTTTCCATTAAACTGTACTTAATTAAATTCTTAGGACTTCCACATTTGTGACAAACTTCAACAGTGCCTCCCTTTTTTTGCTACTTCTACTTCTCTGAAACTGACCAGTTTTCTTCATAGATCTAACAATTGTTTTTTCTGAATAAGCAACATCGGTGTCTTTTTCACTTGAATAAGTCTTTGAACCCTTCAATTCCAGAGAATTTTCCATTTTTTTCTTCCTTCTTGTCTTATCCTTGCTGCATCTTGAGCTCATGAGTCTTTAGATTACCAATAATTTCATTCATAGTGAGAGTCTTCAGGTTTCTTGCCTCAGTAAAAACATCTAATTTTCTTTCCCGGGATTTAGGAAGAACACTTGGAATTTTTCTCACTTTCTTATACAAAGAAATTACTTCTCCTAAGTAGTGTAGCTCATTTGTGATAGAAGTGAATCTTGTATGCATTTCTTAAATTGTCTCTCTTTCCTTCATAGAAAAAGTTTCATACTAAGTAGTCAGCATGTCAACTTTTGAATCATTCACATTAGTTGTTCCTTTATGAGTTGTATTCAGGCAATCCAATATTTCCTTAGCATTTTTACAACCTGAAATCCTATTATACTCATCAGGTTTTGTTCCATAGAAATCCTATTTCTTTCGATCTTCATCATCAAATTCTCTCCTACTTTTGACAACCATCCTTTTCCTATTTTTTTTTTCAACTCTATAACAGACATATAAGGACCATGAAGTATTATATCTATCAACTCACTATCCTCATCCATAATAAAGTCATACATCCTAGTTTTCCACAACAAATAGAACTGCCCATTAAAGCGGGGTGGTTTAGTGCTAAATTTCCGTTTTTCCAGATTAGATGGAGTAACCATGATTAATAAATCACTCTAGGTATGAACCTTTTAGAGTCTTCTCTCTTTGATACCAATTATATAAACATAAGGGTTTTCACCACACTATGAGGGACCAGGTCCCTTAAAGTGAAAGATAGGCTATCAAGCAGTAAAGAAGTTAGGAAACAAAACTTTGCGGGAAATTAAAGAACACAAAGATTTAACGGTGAAACCTCCTTGCTCAAGAGAGGAAAAACCACGGCTTGCCCTCAAAAGCACTCAACAATCCACTATAATAAAACTCTTGATTATAGACTCAAATAGAACCTAAATATAGGATCAACATGTTTGTAACAACTCTATTTTAAACCTACCTTAACAATTTTGCCAAGAACTCACCTCGATATTAATTAACTCTAAACAATATCAACTCAGGTAAGTATACCTAAGCACTGTCAAGAACACAAGAAAAGAATTACTCATATAACTTGAGTAATTAAATTACAGAACAAGACTTGACTTAACAACACACATTCTATCAGCACACAAAAGTTTTTGACTTGAGCAATATTTTAATTTTTGTCGATTTCTCACTTTGAACAACCTAATTGCAAAAACTAGTGAATTTAGGTGCATTAATTTCCATTTATAGATGGAAAATAATTAAGCTAGAAATATGATTGAGCTAGGTTTCCTGATAAGTAGCTCACCTACACAGTTTGTTACACTAACAGATAATACTGTATAGGATAGTGACAGTTGAATTGAATTCATGAAGACCCAGGGTCCTGGTTCCTTGTTGTCAGCTGATAATCATAAAAAATAACAGGTTGTGTGGCTGAGTTGTAAAAGTTTAGACTCTGAGTGACCAATACTTAAAACTGTGATTGCCGATGCGGGGTGTATATGACTAGGTGGTTCGAGACCCTTTATTTTTTCATATGATTGAGAGGTTCCAGTCCCCCATATTATATTACATGATTGCATTCTTGTGTTACCTTGATATGCTGGGAGGTTTGAGTCTCCCATAGTGCATACGTATATCCTTTGGTTCGTGCAACCAGACGCACTAGGGACCAACCATTGATGAGTGGTAAAATTACCACCCATTTTCTCTCAATATTTGTGCATACTATCATGACTTGATTGAATAAATAAGATATATTTGTGATTAAATGCACTAAATTTTATATTTTCCAGGCATACAACTTACGAGATAGAAAGATATGGATATAAGCTAAAAGGATCAAAAAATAGGAAAGAAGTGCAGCTGAAGAACTTGAAGCAGGAAAATGGATCAATTACCGTGATCGCAGTCTATGGGCCGCGATCGCAGCCAGTCAAGCAAGGTCAATGGACTGTGCTAGTAGTGTTCATATCGCGGTTGTGGTAGTCATGATCATGGAAAAGTGTCAGCGATCGAGACAATGTGGGATTCTGCCCAAAGGTTATTTAGTTGTTTCACACAGTCATCCCAAATCCTCTTATAGGCTAAAACCCTTTCTCTTTTGGGTATTCTACACTATTAAACCATTTTTAATTTGAAGTATAAAAAGCCTAAATTGGGATAGAATTTCAAATGGATTTTTGAAACTTTGAATTATGTATTTGTGAAGAATGGATGGTTTGAACAACTCCTATGGTATATTTTTCTTTATTTTTTCATAAGTAACTAAACTGTCATTGTCTTGGGATTATGTTGAACTAAGGTGCAACTATGTGTGGGTTATGATGTATTTGTGTATATGTTAATTTGTTGATGATGGGTTTTTCTCTTGCTTGTTTAAATTAGTAGGGAATTGTGGGTGAAAGCCTCAAATACCAAAAATGGGTTTGTGGGTGAAAACTCCAAAATCTTGAAATCTTAACCATCCTTGAAAAAGGGGTTTGGGTGAACTTTTAGAAACCATATCATCCTTGAAAGAGGGATGTGGGTGACAAGGCAATAGTAGGCAATTAATATATTTATCTTGCTAATTTTCACTATCTTAGATATATGGGTGATTAATAAGTTGATTATATCTTAGGAATCTTCCAAGAAATAGGGATGCCTAATTAAGGTAATGGATGGTTTAAATTTGACACATTTGTTAGGTACCTGAGAGGGTCAATGAGTTAAATTCTTGAGGTTTTGTTGATAGACTAGCCTCAAGGATCTTAGACCTATCCTACAATATTATTGACAACTAGCATGTACACTAAATCATCATGCACCCATGCATAACTTGCCCTTAGGTAGACATAATCCCAAGATTCTTCTCATGTTGAATTTAAATCACAATTGTTGTTTACGTTGTTGACTTGAGTTGATATTGACAAAAAACGTGCCAAACCACCCCCTTATTTTTATATATGCTTTTCTCTTTATTTATATTGTGGGTCACTCATTAGTAGCATTTCACACCCATGAGACTAGAATCTAATTTCTCTCCTCATGTATTCAACCTCAACATACGTTGAGTTGTTGACAACGACCATCCTCTACCACCTTCGATGGTATAGGTGAACATTATAAAAATAGTTTCCTTGTCCGGGAGTGAAATTTAGTTTTCAGTTATGCATTTTTGAGTGTTACTTTGGGTACACCCGTAGTTGTTTGTATTTATTTTTGTTGCTTTTCTTGTTTCCCTTTTAGGTGATCTCATAGTGTTCACAGAACCATGAGTTATAATGCAAGCATTGTTGGGACTTCTGGTGACCCTCTTGATGATGAGGAACAACTCAATGATGTTGCTTGATCAAGTGCCATCTGTATCCTACCTACTCAAGGGAACGATATCTTTCATGTAACTAGCGTCATGTAGCATATGCTCCAAATGAAGGGACTTTTTGGGGGACAAGCCTATGAGGACCCCAACTTACACTTAAAGAATTTCATCGAAGCATGTGCAGCCTTTAATATTTCTCACATATTGCAAGAGTCTATCCGGCTTCATCTTTTTCCATTTTCTCTAATGGGAAAGGCGGTGTTGAGGCTTCACACTCTCTCAGTCAGATCCATCACCTAATGGGATGAACTCACTATGGTTTTCCTTGATCGGTATTTCCCACCATCCAAAATGCTACAATTGATGTATGAGATCATGAACTTTAGGCAATTGAATGGTGAACCCTTGTACGAGGCATTGGAAATATTCAATAGAAAACTCTTGCATTGTCCCAACCTAGAGGTTCCGAAGAAGATGCTTCTCTAAATCATCTACCAAGCACTTGATCCACTCAATAAAATTATGGTAGACAATGAGGTGGGGGGATCTATTGCGAAGTTGACTTATCATGTGGCTTAAATTTTCTTGATGAATTTACTAAGAAAAACTGAAGGTGGCATACCCTGGATGCCGAGATACTAAAAGGATCTCCGACTACCTCTACTACTGATAAGGAACAAAAAAAGAAAGATTAGGAGAGAGAGAAGAATATGTAAGAATGATGACTTAATTGTAGATTTTAATAAACCATGTGATGGGTGCACCCATAAAAGTGATGAATTCCATGGAATCCAGGGTATATGGTGATGAAGAGGCCAAGAAGCTTGATAAAAAGATTTGGTATTTGGCCAATTATGCAGGGAGTTCCCACCTCGTCTATCAAACACAAAAAAAGAATGGAGATTAGAATGAAAGAGATAGGGACCGTGATATGTATTGGAGGGATAAGGATTTTTAGTTTGATCATTATTTTCCCACTCATGATCAATCAAAGGGTAAGAATTCCAACTCCGTTGACCCCAAGAAGTATAAAATGGAAGATATTCTAAAAAGGATTTGATGAAAGTGTAAGGAACAGACAATCTGGTCTGTGAATTGAAAGGCAATTTTTCACAACTCAACCAAATGGTTGTATCCCACTCCACTTGAATAAATAAATTAGAGATGCAAATCGGGCAAATCTTTACCTAACTAAATGCTAGGCCAAAGGGAGGCCTCCTTAGTAACACCATTGTAAACCCAAAAAATAAAGTCCAAGTGTTGGCTATTGTCACTATGAGTGGTAAAACCATTGGTGATCTTTTGGTATAGGTCATAAAGGAGCTCGATGTGGAGAAAAATCTTGTGAATGATTCAAAGAAAGAGACGCCAAAGTCTAATGAAGGGAAAGAAAAGAGCCAAAGTTGAATAAATAAGTCGATGGTGAAGAAGATGACCCAAAAGTAGTTGAAGATGATAAAGTGAAAAGTGACTCAATTCCTACCATGATGGTTCCCCATTCATTCCCTTAAAAGATTAAAAAGATACAGGATAATGCCAAATTTAAAACATTTATGGCTAAACTTGCCAACCTCTCCATTAACATCCCATTGCTTGAGGTTATCCAAGATATCTCGGGGTATGCAAAGCATATGAAAAAGTTGTTTTCAAAGAAGAATCTTGTTGAAGGTGACACCATTGAAGTCACCCATGGGTGTAGTGCCATCATGAGTAGTGAAATGGCAGAAAAAAGGACCCTCGGGCCTTTACCATTATATGCACCATTGGAACACATTAGTTTGAAAAATCTTTATGTGACATTGGTGCACGTATTAATCTTATTACTTTTTCAATATATAAGATGCTTGGCTTGGGAATTCCTACTCCAATATCAATGAGGCTTTTGATGGTGGACCAATCTATCAAGAAATCGGTTGGTATTGTGTTTGATGTGTTGGTAAAAGTGGATAGATTCATCCTCCTAGTAGTTTTTGTGGTGATAGATTGTGAAATGGGACATGATATGTGTATCATTATTTTTTGACCTTTTTATGCCACTGGCATATCCTGGGAAATGAGATTTAGAGTGTATGATGGCGAACTGTCCTTTTGGGTGTGCAAAAGAAAGAACTAATCCTTGGAGCTTCAAATAGTATTGGTGATCGATGTTGAAGTAAAGAATGTGAATGAGGGGGCCCTTGAGGACCCATATTTATAATGAAGAAAGATGTTATGTCACGGTGATAACTGAGGCGCTACGTGGGGGCAACTAACAAATGCCGTAAAAGTAGCTCTTACTCTTTTTTCTAATTTCATATTATTGATTTTAATTTTTCCATTTGATTAATTCTTGCATTTGTAGAACTAAGAAGTGTGTTGGATAAAGGGAATGTGCAAAATCTGTGCATGATTAACTGAATAGGGGAAAATGGGTCAAATTGAGCAATGATTTGAATAGGGGGAAATGGGTAGTAGAAATGCTATCTTTTACCGCGATCACAGACTTTTGGTTGCAATCGCGGTCACTTGCATATCCACGATTGTGAACACTTGATCGTGGTAACCGCCATGTGGTCAAGGCAGTTTTAAAGGACCATCAGATTCCCCGATTCCCCCACACTCTTTTCTCAAACTTTCTATCAATTTGCATCTTATTTTGAGCACCTTTCTGGCATTCAAAAGCATTAAAGCATCCTTCTTGCATCATTTTCTCTAGTATGTGTTTTATATCAAAGTTTTAAATATAGAGAATAGTCCATAGAATAAATATTATAGGGAAGACCTAAATCTACAATTTTCCTTGCTAAATATATTGCAAAGAACTTGTGTGGTTGTTAGCTGCTAGAATATGATATGCACATGCGTGGGGAAGTCTTGACTACCCAAAATCATGTGTGAAATTTAGTAAACTGAAGTGTGCATACCATGTACTCGATCAAATGCCCAAATAATTCATAGCTAGCTGTTTTTACATTTTAAGGGCATAATCGAGTACCTAGTCATCATGATTCATTGCTTTCATCATAAACACTTGTGTCAGAATATGTTTTGGCCTAATTTGATGACTGATACAAGGTCGAGAATGAGGATGTTCACTTCTAGGATGAACAGAGATCTGATTTTGGAGACAAAGACTATTTCTCTCAAGAAAGATATGGACATATCGAGGATGACTCTTCATATGCAGTAGGTTGAGGGTGAAAAAAGAAGGCAGGCAGAATATATAGATAGGCAGGGTAAGTGGGGTAGGTTTTCTGATCAGGGAGGTGCCCAATCTCAGGGTATTCAAAACAGTGGGAAGTGACAGAAAATTAAGTGGGGGATTTTTGGTTCCTTCTCTACTGCCAGTGCTCCTTACCCTCAATAGTTAGACGACAAGCGTCATTATGGTGGAGACAATTCTCAAGCATAGGGATACCAGTCTCAGGCAAGTAGAGGTCAGACTATTTCTCCATGTCCTCCTTGTCTATTTTGTGGTCATCCTTATTAGGTATTCTATAAGGAGGGGAAGGGATAATTTCTTCAAGTATAGCTAAGTAGGCCATCGTCTTAGGGGTTGTCCATCTAACAAGGTTTCTACGAGGGAAAATAATGTTTTGGTGGCTTTATCTTCTATTTCTACACCCGATGGTGTGGCATCTACTTCTGTTACAGCTCTTGGTTCCAACGCTGGTCGGAACAGGTTGTATACTGTGGCTTCCCATCAGGAATCTAATGCATCACCTAATACTATTATTGGTATGTTACAGTTTTTCTCTTGTGACATATTATTTTCTTAATTCGGGTTCTACTATTTCCTATGTGACTCCTGATATAGCTGTGTCTTTTGCTTTCAATTCAGAGAGTATTTTGGATCCTTTTTCTATTTCTACCCTTGTAGGAGATTCAGTCATTGTTGAACAGGTCTATGGGGGGTATCTGTGAGTGGTAGACAAACTTCAACAGATCTATTTGAGTTGGGTATGGTAGATTTTGATGTAATCTTAGGTATTGATTGGTTGTATTCTTATTATACAAATTTGGATAGTCGAACCTGTAGGATTATGTTTTTGTTCCCTAGTGAGTCTGAAATAGAATGGGAAGGTTGTTCCTTATCACCAAGGGGGAAATTTATTTCTTATCTTAGAGCTCAGTGGTTAATATCTAAGGGGTGTCTTTATCACTTGGTCTAGGTTAAAGATTCTAATTCGAAAGGTCATTTTGTATCTTCGGTCGCTATGGTTATTTAGTTTCCAGAGGTCTTTTCGGATGATCTTCCAAGTGTTCCTCCGAATAGGGAAATAAAATTTGCTATTGATTTGCTTCCGAACACTTGTCCAATTTTTATTCCACTGTATAGAATGGCTCCGGCTGAGTGAAGGGAACTTAAGAAGAAAATTAGGGATTTTTAGGCAAGGGTTTATTCATCCAAGCATTTCTTCATAGGGTGCACCGGTGTTGTTCGTGCAGAAGAAGGATGGTTCTCTTCGTATGTACATCGACTACAGGCAGTTCAATAAGGTAATAGTCAACAACAAACATCATCTTCCTTAGATAGATGATCTATTTGACCAGTTGCCAGATGTCAAGTTCTTTTCTAAGATAGATCTTTGGTCTGGGTACCATCATTTGAAGATTAGAGAGGTGGATATCCCTAAGAAAACTTTTCACACTCTATATGGGCTTTTTGAGTTTTTGGTGATGTCATTTGGATTGACAAATGCCCCGATAGAATTAATGGATTTGATGAACAAGGTGTTTCGGCAGTATTTAGATCTCTTCATCATTGTGATTTGTGATGATATATGGTGTATTTGAAGAGTGTGGTGGATCATGTTAATCACCTCCGTATAGTGTTAAAGACCTTAAATGAACAACAATTGTTTGCTAAGTTCTCTAAGTGCGAGTTTTGTATGAATGATGTAACTTTCTTTGGTCATATTATTTCTAGTAAAGGAATCTAGGTGGATCCACAGAAGGTGATGTGGTGAAGAAGTGGCCTATACCTATGACTCCATCCATTATTCAGAGCTTCTTGGATTTAGCCGGGTATTATAGGTGGTTTGTAGAGATTTTTTTGTTTATAGATTCTCCTTTGACTAAGTTAACTCAAACAAAAGTTAAGTTTTCTTGGTAGGGTACGTGTGAGGAGAGTTTTGATAAGTTGAAGGATAAGTTGACTTCGGCTCCAGTTCTGACCTTGCCAGAAGGTAATGATGGGTTTATGGTTTATTGTGATGCATCTCGAGTTAGTCTTGGTTGTGTGTTAATCCAGCATAGGAAGGTGATAGCCTATGCTTCCAGGCAATTGAAAGTGCATGAGAGGAACTATCCTACTTATGATTTGGAGCCATTGGCTGTTTTTTAATTTGAAGATATGACGGCATTATTTGTATGGTGTTCACGTGGATATCTTTTCTGATCATAAGAGTTTGCAGTATATATTCTCGCAGAAAGAGCTTAATCTCAGGCAGTAGAGATGGCTTGAGCTTCTCAATGACTATGATATGAGTCTTCACTACCACCTAGGTAAAGCTAACGTGGTTGTTGATGCTCTTAGCAGGTTATCCATGGATATTTTGGCTCATACGGATAAAGGAAAGCAAGAATTGGTGAAGGATATTCACCATAAGGCAAATCTTGGGATTCATCTCTTAAACTCTAAGGATGGTGGTATGATGGTACAAGAAGTGGTTAGATTATCTCTCGGTGCAGAGATTAAGGAGAAACAAGTCTTGAATTCTTCCTTGATAAAAATCAAGGGTATGGTTGGTGGGCAAAAGGTGGCGGATTTTGAGATTAGCGATGATGGTACTTTGCTGGACAAGGGAAGGTTGTGTGTTCCTAATGTAGACTATTTACATCAAAGGATCTTGGCTGAGGCACACGAGTCGTGCTATGTTGTTCATCCTGGTTCTACTAAGATATGCCATAATCTCAAGAGATCTATTGGTGGAGTGGTATGTAGAGTTGATTTTCTGTCCAAGTGCATTGTTTTTCAACAAGTTAAGGTTAAGCACATGAGGACTGGTGGGTTGTATTAAGAAATTGAGTTTCCTAAATGGATGTGGGAGGATATCAATATGGATTTTGTTACCATTCTTTCTCGATCTCGAAACCAATTTTATTCAATTTGGGTCATCATGGATAGGATGACAAAGTCTGCGCATTTCCTTCTTGTGCGGACTAACTTTTCGATGGGGGATTATGCAAAGCTTTATCTTTAAGAGATTCTGAAACTGCATGGGGTGCTTATTTTGATTATTTCCAATCATGGTACGCAGTTTATGTCCAACTTCTGGCAGTATTTCATGAAAGGACTGGGGACCAAGGTGAGTCTGAGTACTACTTTGTATCTGCAATCAGATGGGTAGGCGCAGAGAACTATTTAGACATTGGAAGATATACTTCGAGCCTATGTGGTTGATTATGATGGCAGTTGGGAAGAGCATCTTCCATTGGTAGAGTTTGCATACAACAATAGTTATCATAAGAGTATTGGTATGGATCCTTTTGAGGCAGTGTAAGATAGGAGATTTAGATCTCTTATTGGTTGGTTTGATCTCAGCGAGTCTGAGTTATTTGGTCTGGATTTGGTTCATCAAGCTATGGAAAAGGTAAAGGTGATTCGGGATAGGCTCAAGGCTGTGCAGAGTCATCAAAAGTCCTATATGGATGTTAGGCGTAGAGACTTGGAGTTTGCTATGTGGGATAAGGTTTTCCTTAAGGTGTCTCTTATGAAGGGAGTAGTATGGTTTTGCAAAAAAAGAAAGCTCAGTCCTCAGTACATTGGTCCTTATGAGATTTTGCAGAGAGCAGACAATGTTGTGTATGAGTTGGAGTTGCCATCTAGCTTGAGTTTGGTTAATCCGATATTCCATGTTTCTATGTTGAAAAAGTGCGTAGGTGATCCATTTTCGATTGTTCCTTTAAGGGGTTAGATATATCGGATTCTCTATCTTATGAAGAAGTCCCTGTCGAAATATTGGATAGGAAAGTTTGTCGATTGTGGACCAATAAAGTGGATTTGGTTAAGGTTCTATGGAGAAACCATAAGGTGGAAGAGGCCATGTAGGAAGCGGAGTAGGACATCAAGTCCAATTATCCTCTCTTGTTTTCTGCTCTTGATATTCGTGCAGAAGGAATGTGTTCTTGAACACATCTTTATTTTATGAGTTTGTTAAAGAAAAGTTTAACATCTTTGCCTTTTTGTTTTCAAACCTTGTTAAAGGGATTTTCTATAATGTAAATGACTCTTTGTGTAGTTACCCCTACCTTATCTATCATTCGGGGATAAATGTTCCTAGTGGGGGAGACTGAAGCATTCCGGGTTTTAACCATTAGAAAATTTCCTAGAATCCCATTCTTCAGACTCAATAAGACTAATGGTACGAGCCATATACTGGGGTACGAGTAGTGAAGTCCTATAGTAAGATGACCAGTGTTAGTTGGTATGATGGTTGTGGTTACTAGAATGGATACGACATAGGGGTGAGTGCGTATGGTTGGGTATTAGTCGTATGGGTAACTCGTAAGGTGGACAGTATTTGATCCTCGTGTTGTTACATTCTTCCTGGGATCAGATCATGGGTATGGATCATATGCTGAGGTTACGACTTAGGTGGATCAGTCGTATATTGAATAGTGTTTGAACCGTGGTTGAGTCTTAGTTAGGAGCTTGTCGGTTTCAACCATAAGGGAGGTTACGACTCATAAGGAGGTCAGTTGTGACCCTGTGTCGGGTTTTAGGGGATTTAAGTGGGGGTATTTTGGATATTTCCCTACTTACCCTAATAAGGACCCACAACATCTAATTCACTTAGCAGGTTATTTACCCTATTATTTTACTCTTCAACACTTAGAAACTCTTTCTAAAAATATCATAATTCTCTCAATAGCTTTTGGTGCAAAGATCTAGGGTTTCAACTAAGGGATTACTATAGAGATTGTCATGGTGATTTCATCCATTAATCTTCTTGGTTTAAGGCATGATTCTTCCATAATTGTTATTTCAATTATAGGCATTGTTATATGGTTGATTTCATGATTTTTCTCTTGCATGATTATGGCTTTTATCTATTGATTTAGTGGTTTTGATATTAAATGCTTGGTTATTATTTCTTATGGATTTAATTAAGTTTTCTATGCATTAACGGTAGTTTTGGACAATTGAATTGCATGGTAATGGTGGAATGGTAAAAGAATTTGGTTTTGGTTATATTATGCCCCTAAGGTATTTGATAAAAATACTTATAAACATATGTTCATTGCATTATCTTTTTTAATGGTACTCTTGCTTGTTTTTGACTTATATATGAAACTTTAAATGTTTTTCAATGATTTACAAAGGCTAATGGCTAAATGGTTATTCTTGTGGAGAACATGGTAGTCTCCCAAGAGGTTTAATATGGCTAATAATAGGGCCTTTAATGTCTTCTTAATCTAAATGATTTGGCTATAGATAATACTTGCAAGTATGGTGGTGTAATGACACCACTGGTTTATTGAATAGCCTTGGTTAATAAATGGATAATTGTATTATTTACTAATGGTTTTAATATGGCATTAATGGTAGGGAGTGTAAGCTAATCCATGAAAGGTGGTGGCATCGGGGAGATCAAAATTGTAAACTCATATTTGTCTATATAAGGGGTCTTCGATGGACACGTGCGAGTGTCACGTTTATATTGGAGAGATGTACTAGTCATCCCATGGATATTTCTTGGTTTTGCGGCTACACACCTGAGACATTTTCAGCAGGGGAGATGAACCCATATGGCCCGTAGGTGGTAGGACGGCTAAGCTACACAACCCAGGTAAAGGTTTTGACAACATGTTAAACCCGATCCTTTTTCCCAGGACATATATATATATATGTGTGTGTATGGTTGTTTGCATTGGATGGTTTTCAATTAGTTTGGATAACTGGCCATACTTTATCCTTATCCCTAGTTTCATGATAGTGTTCACCCACTAACATGTCTACTAGCAGATATATACCCACACTATTTAGGAACCAGTCATTCGAATCCTCTTTATAGTACTTGATTCGGGGACAACTTCTTGAACTGAAATAGTGAGCTTCCATCCATTCAGAAGCCATCATTTCATGTTGGATATTCTTAGACATTTTACTTTCTAAATATTGGTTTTTTCCATGGTTGGTGACATGTCCGAACCGGATAATTGTGTTCTTTTGAATAAAGGCTTTGTGGTACCTCTGGACGTTGGTGTTGGTGGGATCGATATTGGTGTCGGCCTAGAATTGGTATTGGTGTTGGGGATGACATCTTTGGACGATATTGTTGGTTGTTCCATCGTGCTACTTTTTGGGTTTGAATATCATATTACGTTGGATATTTTCTAAATTGTTTGGTATGGTTTGGATGGTTGAATTTGTAAGGTTAGACTCGGTTGGGTCGGTCATGGTTATGACCCTATCTCAGAGTCTTGATGAGAGCATTATGCAATCTTGTTATATACACAAAATTCAGCTCATCTAAAGATGTATAAGGTGGTTGGGTTGGTTTAAGGGGACGATCCTCAGTCCTGGTTGGACTTGGGATGCCCATTACCACAAGGCCCAGGTTCAGGCTGCGTTAATAACTGGCCGTTAGATAGACATAATCCTATGATTTATCTCATATCAAATTTAAATAACAATTTTTGTTTACGTTTTGACTTGAGATGATATTTATAAAACACGTGCAAAACCACCCCTACCCCCATTTTTATTTATGCTTTTAATTTTATTCACATTGCGGGTTGATTATTAGTAGCATTTCACACCCATAGGACTAGAATTCTAATTTCACTCCTCGTGGATTCGACCTCCACATAAGTTGAGCTATTGACAACGACTTTCCTCTACCGCCTTAGATGGTATAGGTGAGCTTTTTATTACTCTCACCTATACCAACAAAGGTGGTAGAGGACGGTCATTATCAATAGCTCAACTTTCGTTGAGGTCGAATCCACGAGGAGCGAGATTTATATTTCGAGTCCTATCGGTGTCAAGATTACTAAGAATATACCCAAAGTTTACACAATGGAAAACACATTATGTAAAGTGGGGAAGTTTTGTTTGGAATAAAATATTATCAATATTAAGTCACGCAACATATTACAATAATACTGTTGTTTTAGAATTCAATATTCGGAGGGATCTTAGGATTATTTCTACCTAAAGGCAAGTTGTGGGATCATTATGATTTTGTGTAAGTTCTAATGATTTATGACATGGTAGGGTATGTTGAAAATCCTTGACGCTAGTTTGTCAAAAATTCCTCAAAGATGTCACTCCTTGACTCTTTCGAGTACCTAATGAGTGTATCATAAAAAGCCGCTCAAAACCTCAATTGGGCATCCCTATTTCTAGGAAATGCCTGTGTCATAACCTACTCTCTATCTACCCTTATTTCTAAGATGGAGATACAGAGTAATCTACATTCCCAATTGTCCACTATTGTTTTGTCCCCCTATATCCCTCTTTCAAGGAAGCTACAGGTTCAAAGAGTCTATTCACATCCCTCTTTCAAGGTTGATGATGACTTTCAAGAGTTGGGGGCTTTCACCCAACAAACCCATTTTTGATATTTAGGATTTACACCCACAAATTCCAATTATTTAAACCAAGAAATAATGTAATCCATAATAAGCAACTAAGAATTATAAAAACACATCATAACCTAAGCACAGTTGCACCTTAGTTCAACATAATCTCAAGACTAGGGAATTTATCTACTCATGAAATGAAAGAGAAGAAATATACCAAAAAATTCATTCATGGCATTCATTACAATGGAGGACAAAAAAATCTTCACTTTACACTTCAACTTCACCAACTTCAACTTGAAATTTTGAATACACAAATGTTTCCCAAATTCTAGGGTTTACTAATTTTCTAATTTTTCAATCCTCCTCTCTTTCATAATGTTCTAAGGGCAAAAGAGTAATGTCTTATATGGGAATTGCGATCAGCTATGTCTTTTGACTTAAATTCCCTTGATTGTTAGACCCGCTAAGCCGCAATTGTGCCACTATTTTTGTGATCGCGGTGACTACGATCGCCCCCTAATCACCACTGTTGCGTTCATTTGACCAAGCTTGACTGACTGCGATCGCGACCCATAGATAGCGATCATAGTAACTGAGGTTGGTTCTTACTTCAGCTCCTTTAGCTACTTTTCTTTCCTCTTTTTTAATCTTTTTCATCTCGCATCCACGTCTTTTAATCTCATAACCTGTATGCCTGAAAAATGTGGAAACTAGTGCATATAATCACATGTATGTCTCATTTATACATTAAAATAATAGTAGTGTGCACGAATGTTTACTGTAAATGAGTGTTAATTTCACCACTCATCAACCCCCACAACTTTAAACATTTTTTCGTCCTCAAGCAATACTACCTCTTACGATGAGACAATGCACATTTATGCCCAAATTTTATGGCCCAATGATAACAATGACTTGAACTTGATTACTACCACAAAAAGCTTTTCAGACATGCATAAAACTATTTTTATAATACACCTCATCATAAAATATAATTTCTGAGGATGCAAAAGACTTCCAAGAGAAATCATGCAACGCTCACCAATACTCTAGAAGTGTCTCATATTTTGACCTCAACTATATTATACTCTTTGTGCCTCATTTTTCAGAAGATGAAAAAATCAACCATCTCAACTATTTTACAT
Source organism: Capsicum pubescens (assembly GCA_030864215.1). Classification (NCBI taxonomy): domain Eukaryota; kingdom Viridiplantae; phylum Streptophyta; class Magnoliopsida; order Solanales; family Solanaceae; genus Capsicum; species Capsicum pubescens. The sequence goes on along the minus strand of CM061545.1, from coordinate 148,030,890 downwards.
GCCTCTCACAAGAAGGAAAAGTCCACACACCGAGTTATCAAATATGCAACAAGGAATTTAACTTCAAAAATCTCTCTCTCTAAAAAACTCTCGATGTTAACAAGTACCATGCCATAGGATTTCCCCTATTTTCAATTGCCGCTACAATGAATATACTTTGTTGGAGATCTCGAAGGGCTTTATGAACTTGTAACATAGGGTTTGGGTAGGGTAGGATATTATTTAATAACAACATGGTTATAACTACCTTGGAGATCTATATCACACAATTCTTTCTAACTCTTAACCATGGGCCACTTATTTTGTTTTCACTCTTTTACACATGTGCCTACTTATATTTTTTGGGTTCACCCAATTTCTTTTAATCTCTTTTTTTCATATTTCATACTTTTATTTCCTTTGTTGGGTCCTTTCTTTTCCCTACTAAATTTTTTTAATGCTTAACCTCTTAGGCACTCACTTAAAACTTCGTGGCCCAAATTTACTTGTTCCAATCTTCACCACCCCCAACTTAGGCTTTTAGCCTCAATTTGTATTTTTACGTTCAAGGAGGATTGGGTTTAAAAGAGGTACAATACTTGAAAAGCTCATGGCTTGAAATTTTTTTGCCAAATAAAGGTCCAAAGGATCAAAGTGGGTGACTAGTAATAACAACTACGCAAGGGTAGGATTTTTAGGCTAAAGTGAACTTCTAATGTCCCAAATATGGCGTAGGATCATATCACCAACAAAGTACAATAAAAATTAGCCTTGAGAGACTGAGGAGGAAAGTTCAAGATAGTACAAGTACACATGACATTTGGACAAATAAAATCAAAACACATAGCATGCAAATTAGACAATGAGGCTCAATTTCCCATCCCGCTAGAAACAAAAATGGAGTATTTATCAATTTTCACCAGCCAAAATTTTTGGAGTCACAAAAAGAGAAAATGTCTTGTTTAAGGCCGCTTACATCCATGACCTTGGTTTTTGAAAATTTTAGGACGATGGGGGTGTTTGTTTCGAATTTGCACCACACACAATTTGCTAATTATGGCACCAATTTAAGTCTTTGACTGACAATTTGATTTTGATGTGGGGAAACTAGAAATACGGCTATCAAACTTTACCTTAGGTATACACGTGTGATCCCAAATCCATAATACCACAGGTAATTAGACTTCCATTACATTTGTGACCTCGATGCCGGGGGTACTCAAACTTCCCCTGCATCTATTGCTCGACCTATTCCCAAAGAATACCATTTAAGTGTGTAGCCATGATACAATAAAGACTAGGAAGAACAAAACAAACACCAAAACATTCCACTAGTTTAAAGAACCTATGGACCTATTTGGTGACCACACTCGGATTCAACAATACAAGACAAGAATAACAAAAGTAACAAGGATACGAAGTGTTTAACACCTTATTTGGAAGAAAACAACAAACTATTTTAACAACTAAAAGATGAAGGAAACGATGAAGATTATCAAGTCACGATTTGCATTAACAAGAAAACAAACTACACAATTACAACAAGATAAAAGGATAGTTCGATCGACTTAATAAAGGTATAATCTTAAGAACCCAAGAGCATAATCCACTCTTGGAACCTTAACACTACACACAACGTTAACCTATCTCATATGACACACAAGCTCGGAATCTAACTCCCAAGCATCACATTTCGAAGCCATGAGATCAACATGAGTGAATCTACACTCTATATGCCTAGTTTAGATTTTATGCCTCCAAAGGGAGAGGACTTGTGTTTCTTTGTGTTTCAAGACTTACAACATCATGAATAATCTAAGTCTAAAATCCCTACAATGTTCTATTTATACTAGGTTACATATAAAATACAAAATGTCCAAAATGCCCTTTAGGAGCTAGGCGCCCTTAAAATGTATTTAGGGGATACCTTGATGTGTTCCAAGGCTCCTCTTTACACTCCAAGTGTGAGATTAGGTTCGGTTTGGAGTGTTTTAAGTCATTCACTCGCACACTCCAAGCGTTAGATACATTACTCTCTCACATGCATCCATCTTTGTGGTTGTACTTGTATCATCCTCCCATACTTAAAAAGAATTCGACATCTAATCCATGCCTTGCAATATCAAAGAGAGACAAACAAGCACAGTTCCTCATGGCATGAGGGTTAGGATTGAAAAAACTAAACAATAATCATATGCACTCAAAACACTCAAAAGACTTAAAACAGTCCACACCAAAAAAAATACCGAGGATTTATAAAAAAAAGGGATACCAAATATATAAAAAAAATAAGCCCAAAACAGTCCACACAGAAAAAAAGAAATCGAGGAACCTTTGAGTTCCAGTCTCGGCAAACAACAAGTCTCGACATATCAAGGCAGTTCATACATGACATACAACCAAGTGTCCTTGAAGTTACACATTAGGAAACCATTGACAACCGCACCAAGGACTTGGTTATGACAAAAATCTTGAAAGGATGCACTTAATCTGAAAGTAACTCATCCCCACCCTAAGAGGGCACCAAGAACAATGGGAAGAGTGTCCATAGACACGGTTCTACACAACACACCTATTTCCTCTAGTCTTTACCACAACAACACAGCCTACCCTCTATATTGGCATACATATCATCACAAGTATAGAGAGAGTAGAGAAAGGTGGCAGTCAATTCTACTTCTACTATGGTGTTCTCTAAAAAGCCACAAAAAGCAGAAGAAGAAGTAGTTTCCAAGACCTCACATTTTTACCCATAAGAGTACTCTCATCTTCCAAGAAGATATTTCCATCATTAAAAGGAATGTGGTCACACCATAGTGGGTTAGCTTATAAGAAATAGCTTTCAAGGAAAGATTTACCATTATTTTCACCATTCTGTCTATTAGGAGTGTTTATATCATCTTCAAATAAGACATTATACCTAAAGAGAGCATGATCTATTTCATGAGTAGATTCGTAACAAACACGTTCATCACTCTCTAACAGATCAATATCAAATTTCAAAGAGATTTAATGCACAAGACTATCCCAAGAATAGCTCTCGGGTTCACTCCTATTTTGTTGACCAACATTTTCAAATTCTTCACTCACTTTAGAGTCATTAATCACACAACACATATCCTCAAGTGGTGGGAAACTTTTACACATAAGTTAGTCAATAAAATTTTCACACAATGATGTACTTTCATTCAACACAATAGCTTCAACACTATGTGGACATAAATCAATCTTACTAGAAGAGTTGATTCGGTCATCTATAGGATCAACTAGTGTATCCACTCGCACAATATGTACATCATTCATAAGTGAAAAGGAATCGATATACTCATATATAGGTAAGCTACTACTTACACTCAATGACTTATTAGCCACACGATCAACATTCACATGAACCAAAGTGTAAGAGTTAGCTATTTTACCTTGAAGTTCATGAGTATGTTTGTCTTTACCTCGTTGGGAAAGTTCTTCAGAAGCTCGGGCAGAAACTTCCTTCGGGAAGATCTCATTGCAAGGTGTTTAAATCTTAGGTTTTGGATTTGTTGGGATAAGTGTGGATACCAATTGGTGTGGGCTTTCAACATACCATTTCAGGTCCTCAAGATTATCGTTGATGCGATCAAATGTGGCATCGATATTATTGGCAGCCATGGTACCTAAAGAAAAGACACAGTAAATGAAAGAAAACAAACTAGTTAGTCGAAAAAGCCTCACCACACTCTCACTCTCGGTTTTACCTCAAACTTGGCCTCACAAGCATTGAAAGCCGACTTCTACTTCGTGAGTGATTGAGGGAGGAGTCCACCTTGGTACGGAATAGATTTTCATTTGAGTTGAATCAAACAAATTTTTATGGACTTTAACCAACAAGATACAATGAATTTACAAAAGAGAAAAGTGCAAAAGAAACGTAGATACAAACAACGAATTCAAAACCTAAGTGACAACCTAGTAGAAGGTTACTAGTTTGTTAATTAGTAGTAGGATTAATTAAACAAAACTAAGAGACAACAAAATAAAACTAAGAAATCAAAACTTAAGCCAAAAATTTTGCGTGAACAGTAACAATGATGATGTGGCAACACATAATTGGTTGCGGTTTCTAACAATTTTCTTTTCCAATTTCAAGTCTTGGTCAATAATTAATTTGGATTGGTGAAATTTTTGTTAGGAGGAAAAATAAGTCTTGGAGCCTTTTTTCAATTCACAATTTTCAAGACTTGACTTTTTCTTGTACTTCTCCTTAAAACATGGGTCCTTAAATCATGAAAATGTATTGTAAAGTGGTTGAGACTTGATTGACTAGTTGATGAGTGATGGTAAGTCTTTCAAGCCTAATAAAGCTTCACATTTTTTCCTTCACCTTTATAGATCTAAGGTTCACTTTATTTTAACAAGCTATGAAGGTTGTGAAGAACTTTAAGAACAACATCAACAATCACCAAGAACAACCAACAAAAATCTTCAAGAACACCAACAATTTTCACACGGCCAACTTCCAATTTTCACAACACAATATCTTCAACACTTGGCCAAGACAACTACAACTTCAATAAAATGGTTCTTAGGCCACCAATGAACAACAATATCATGTGGACAAGCTTAGAAAAACAACAAGACGAAGACCATAAGGCCAAAATAGTTCTCTACAACAATGTTTCAATAATAATTTGGCCAAGTCTTATATTCACAACACCAACACCAACATTTAAAGGTCAAATTTTGATTTAGACTCAAGAGTGTTAGAGATGAAGAAAATTAACATTAGAAACAACAAAACAAGTAAACATCTTGGCCAAGACACAATAATAACACCATTTTTTCCAAGAACACAATATCGACATATTGTTTCTTTTTGGTTTTTCAGTTTTCTAACCCTTTTTTTTATTTTTTAACAAGCAAGCCTAAGATTGATATTTTAGTAACAAGATCAAGCCATGATTTGATACCAAATGATACGATAATTACTAGGTAGCAAAAAATAAACACCAAAACATTCCACTAGTTTGAAGAACCCGTGGACCTGTTTGGTGACCACACTAGAATTCAATAAATACAAGAAAAGAATAACAATAGTAACAAGTATACGAGGTTCTTAACTACTTATTTGGCAGATAAAAACAAACTATATTAACAACCATCTGATGAGCATTAACGATAAGTCACGGTTTGCATCCACAAGAACACAAACTACACAATTATAACAAAATAAAGGGGATAGTTAGATAGACTTAATGATGGTATAATCTTAAGAACCCAAGAGAATATTCCACTCGTGGACTCTTAACACTACACACAATATTTACCTATGTATTATGAAGACACAAGGTCGGAATCTTTCTCCCAAGCATCACATTTCCAAGCCATAAGGTCAATATAAGTGAATCCACTCTCTAACCCTAGTTTCAGTTTTGTACCTCCAAAGGGAGAGGACTTGTATTTATTTGTGTTTCAAGACTTAAAACATCATTAATAATCTATTTCTAAAAGCTCTACAATGTTCTATTTATACTAGGTTACAAATAAAATACAAAATATCCAAAATGCCCTTTAGGAGCTAGGCGTCCTTCAAGTGTATTTAGGGGCAGCCTTTTTGTGTTCCAAGGCTTCTCTTTATACTCCAAGTGTGAGATTAGGATCAGTTTGGTGTATTTTAAGTCCTTCACTCACACACTCCAAGCCTCGGGTTCATTACGCTCTCACATGCATCCATCATTGTGGTCATACTTGTATCAAGTTACCCAGTCCATATAGGGAAATGTTTGTCCAAGGTAACGCAAAAGAAACAAAAGTAGTCTCACCCCCCCCCCCTCAAATTATGGACTAGAAGTGCCCTCATAGCAATATAATTAACAAGTACAATAGTTATAAGGGTCTTCCTTAAGTAGCAAGCAGAATTCCCCTTGGATGCCATATTCACGATAGAGAGTTTTATGATCGCGTTATCATGATTGTGGCCCATAGGCTGCAATTGCGGTAACAGAGGATGAAATCTCTTATTTTTGCTCTGTTTTGATTTTTTGCATAGTTGCCATTTTCTAGCTTTGTTTTTCCCTTATTTTCCTGGACATTAAAATTGAGTTAAAATACCTAGTAAACATCAAAACAAACAAGAAATGTGTCAAGGATAGGTTGTCACCCATCAAGTGCCTAATTTAATATCGCAGAATGACTCTCACCACGTAGTATCTTTGAAATAAACAAACTCCACCTTAGCCACTACAGGACCTTTCATATTATAGTGCTTCACCCTTTTTCCATTTACTACAAACTTCTTTATTTCATGTTCTTCCAATTAAATGGTACCACTAGGGTAAATGTTAGAAATCATTAATGGCCCCAATTATTTAGAAATGAGCTTTCCCGCAAGATTTTAAATGAGAATTGTAATGGTTTACATTCTCACCAATATGAAATTCCCATCTTAATATTCAAGCATCATGCTATTTCTTCATTTTATCCTTATACAATGCCAAACTCTAATAAGCCTTTAGTCAGAAATCTTCTAATTTGTGGAGTTTTGTGTCCCTCACCTAGAAGGTTTCTCCCCAATTCATGCTAAACCTCTTTAAAGCCAATAAGGCTTTATGTTCAAGGTCAATGAGAAAATGACATACCTTTCCAAACACCAATTGGTAGGGGGACATGCCAATTGGTATTTTGTAGGCCGTTCTATATGCCCAAAGTGCCTCATCGATCTGCCTTGCCCAATTTGTTTGGCCTATATTCACCATATTCTTAAGTATTTCTTGGATTTCTCTATTTAAAACTTCAACTTTTCCACTCGTTTGGGGGTTATATGGGGAAGCTACTTTGTGTTTAACCCCATAATTGTCAAGAAAGGCCCCAAATACCCAATTACAAAAAATTCAGCCTCTGTAACTAATGATGGCATGCGGCATTCCAAACCTTGTAAAGATGTAATTCTTTAAAAAGAAGGTAATGATTTTTCTCTTGTTATTCAGAAGTGACACATCTTCCACCTATTTAGAAACATAATCGGTCTCCACCAATATACATTTGTTTCCAGATAAGCTCAGAAAAAGGCTAGAGACTAGATTCCCCACACATCAAAGAGTTTAACTTCGAGGATTGGTTTGAGAGGCATTTTATGTCTTATTGATATACCACATTTAATTTGAGATTGGTGACATGATTTTACCCACTCATTAGCATCCCTGTGCATAGAGGGACAAAAATACACATATTGAAGAATTGGACCGCGATTTGGATTCCCTCATGTTGACCATAGTAATATAAGGAGTGGCAAGATTCAAGGATATAATTCATATAAACCTCCATAACACAACGCCTAATTTCACCATCCACGTATTCCTAAAATTTAAATGGTTCATCCCAAAAGTATCTTTACATCAAACATGAACTGCTTCTTTTAATCGTAGCTAATCCCCTCAGGAAGTACCCCACTTGCTATATAGTTGTCATAGTCGGCATACCACGGTGAACTTTTTATCGCAATAGACATGACTAGTTATTTATGAAAAGTGTCATCAATTTCAATTTCTCCATGCCTTTCATGGTTACCTTCAAGATGCAAGAGATGGTTGGGCACTCGGTTTTCGCACCCCTTTCGATCCTTTACCTCAAAGTTGAATTCTTACAAGAGAAAAATCAATATAATTAGGCTCAAATTTGCTTCTTTTATTTCCATGAGGTACTTAAGGGTGGCATGATCCGTGTACACCACTACTTTCGTGCCTAACGAGTAACCGTAAAAATTTTCAAAAGCATATACAACCGCCAATGCCTCTTGTTAGGTAATGGTTTAGTTACATTGATTTTCATTCAATGTATTTCTCGCATAATAGATAGGATAAAAGAGTTTTTCTTTGTTTTCTTTTCATTATTTTCCAAGCATACAACTTATGAAATCAAAAAGGAGAGTTGGGCCAATGTTTCCTGTGGGTGACTTCTTATGTTATGATAGTTGAGATACACAATTAAGGTTAAAGTTTTAAATATTCATGCTAAGCCTTTCTCCCTACCCTAGTATATGATATATATCAATAGCTGCATATTATTTTGTATATTGAATTTTGGACTTATTGTGAATTATTATTCATGAAAATATTTTATTCCCTTTCCCTGAGTTACTTGCTAGCAATACAACCTCTAATCATCTTTGAATGTTGTATCCCCATGTGATGCATGTACAAGAGATACCTCTACTTTTCATGTGCTGAGTTAGGTAGATCGGCTCGACTTGTCGATACATTGTGGTGAGTGGTATGCTTTTTCTCGGGAAGTCTTAGTCATTTAATCAAATCCTTTCATATATTTGAATTAAGAGTTTACATTATTATTATTAACATTTCCATTGTCATTGTCATCTATCAAGAGTTGGGGCCATGTCCCGTAAAAGATTGGTTTTTTGTTGTTTGTTAAGAAGGTTTTTATGGATTACTGAGGCTTGGATGTTGTTGGTCAATTGTTTGGGCCAATCTTTGGTTATTGGTTATAGAAATACCCTTTATTCTTTAAACTTATCTTGTTATATATTCAAAATTCATACGATATTAGGGATATTGTGTTGTTTGGCTAGGTATGGGGTGCTCTTTGGTCTGTGATAGACTTCAGATAGTCATCACGGCCAGGCACTGATTTAGGTCGTGAAAAAAATGGAAACATAGACTAGGTTTAGTGTCATTGGGTATCCACAAAGCCGTCTTAATTAGAGTATCTTTTATGAATATGTAGCATGCGATACTTAAAGAGGAGAGTTTACGAGGTTTTTAGGAATGTTCTCTTTTTTGATGTTCTATTTCAAGCTATAGAGTCTATGGTCTTAAATCTCCTCTAATTCCCATATGTTTGCTTTTCAGATCATGCCTCCTAAAAGATCTTATGCTCGTGGAAACTCTTCTATCCCATCTAAGGACAATGTAGAAGGAGATTATCCTACTCCAGGAGTTTAAACCCAGTCTAAGGTCGCTGCTTCTAATTGCCTTGATGGAGGTCCACCAGTTCCTTTTTTTCCTCCTCAGGCACCTTAAGGTGGCATGACCAATGTCGAGTTTTGCCAGTTGATTCATTTATTTACCTAGTTGGTGGCCTCCCAGACTGAGTGAGTTGCTTCTGTTTCTCCATCATTTGAGGCCACTAGAGTTGGTCAATTTATGAGGTTGAGTCCTCTTATTTTCACTGGTTTTAAAGTTAAGGAAGATCCTCAAAATTTTATTGATGAGATAGAAAAGATTTTGTGTAAAGCATGCTATAGACGTGGAGGGTTTAAAGTTTGAAACTTGTTAGTTGAAAGATGTAGCATACCAAAGGTATAAAGAGAGGGAGAAACTTAGCGGAGATAATGCTGAGTCTGCTTTATGACTGATTTCTCTCATGTTATTTTCTTGAACATATTTTTCCACAGGAGTTGAGGGAGGCAAAGGCTAAGGAATTCATGAATTTACATCAAGGTAGGATGACAGTAAAGGATTATGCCTTGAAGTTTCACTAGCTATCTCGTTATGCTCCAAAGTTGGTGTCCTCTCTGAGAGCTTAAACGGCGAAATTTAATTTGGGGTTGTCCGATAATTTGGTGTTTGAATATAGAGCTACTCTACTGAACAAGGACATGGACATCTCAAAGTTAGTAGTGTACATGGAATGGGTTAAGGATGAAAAGAAGAAAGAGGTTGATATAAGTGAAAGGCAGAATAAGAAGTTTCGATATTTAGATTAAGGTGGAGGTCAGTAGTAGAGTGATAGAGATAGTGGAATATGGTTTAGGAAGAAGTGGGGCAATTTTGGTTCCTACTTTACGGCTAGTGCTCCTTATACAAAGTCGTTTGGTTATTATTGTTTTTAGTATGATAGTGGGTTTAGAACACCAGGAGACCAGCCTTGAGTTAGTGGGGCTCAGCCAGGTCCATCCTATATTTCTTATACATTTTATGGTTAGGTCTACCATGGTGTTTGTGAAGACGGGAGGAACAAAACGTTTAAATATGGTTAGATTGGTCATATTAATAAAGATTGTCCTTTCAAGGTTGCTTTCGGGGAAAATAAGATTCATATTTCTATATCATTAGCTTCTGCACCAAAATTTGATACTTCTGCTTCTGTCTTTGGCCCTGGAAAGAATCATCTGTACGCTATTTCCACTTGCCTAGATTTTGATGCATCCCCTAATTTTGTAATTCGTAAATTTTCTTTTATGATTTATACTATCTTCTTGATCCTGGGTCTACCCTCTCTTATGTGGTGGCCCTTAATATGGCTATCCATTTTTGTTTTGACCCTGAGTGTATTTTGGATCTCTTTTCCGTGTCGTCCCCGGTGGGTGACTCCATTATGGCTTAAAAGTCTATAGGGGTTGTGTAATGTTGGTATATGTTAGGGAAACCTTGGTGGATTTTATAGAGTTGGACATGGTAAATTTTGTTATATTTGTGCTCTGTGTCTCTTAATTTTTACTCCCAAAGGGTTAGTTTTCATTTCCCAAATGAGCTGGGGATTGAATGGAAAGTTAGTTCCCTAGTACCTAAGAGAAGGTTTACTTCCTATCTTAGAGCCTAGATATTGGTCTCTAAATGTTACCTCTATCACCTAGTGCATTTAAAGATTCTAGATTTGAAGGTCCTTCTTTGCAGACTGTCCTTGTGGTCTGTGAATTTCTCAAGGTGTAACCTAATGATCATCCTTATATTCCTCCCACTAGGGAAATTGATTTTTAAATTGATCTTCTTCAAGACATTCATCCTATTTTTATCCCTCCTTATCAAATGGCGTTTGCCGAGTTGAAGAAACTCAAGGAGAAGTTGAATGATCTTCTTGACAAGGATTGTATCTGCCTAGTGTATCTCTGTGGGGTGCTCCTATTATTTTCATGCATAAGAATGATAGGTCCCATTGGATGTGTATTGATTACCGCTAATTAAACAAGGTGACCATGAACGATAAGTAACCCCTTCCGATGATTGATGATTTGTTCGATTAGCTTTAGAGGGATAAATTATTTTCTAAAATTGATCTTCGATCAGGTTACCATCAGCTGAAAATTAGGAAGGTGGATATCCCAAAAACTACATTTCAAACCTGATATAGTCATTTTGAGTTTTTGGTTATGCCCTTTAATTTAACTAATGACTTGGAAACATTCATGTATCTTGTGAATTAGGTTTTTCATCGGTTCTTGGATTTTTTTGTGATCGTGTTTATTGATGATATTCTAGTGTATTTAAAGATCGAGGTGGATCATGATGATCGTCTCTACCTTGTGTTGAAAACTTTTAAAGATCAGTGGTTGTATGTAAAATTCTCAAAATGTGAATTTTGGTTAAATGGTGTGACTTATCTAGGAAATGTTGTTTCTAGTGAAGGAATCATGGTGGACCCATAGAAGGTTGCGGTGGTAAAGAAGTGGCCTAGACCCCCAACTCCAACCTACATTCAAAGCATCTTGGTTTTAGCTGATTATTATATAAGGTTTGCAAAAAAATTTCTTCTATTTCTACCCCGTTGAATAAGTTGACTCAAAAGAAGTTGAAATTCATGTGTTCTGATGCTTGTGAGGGTATTTTTGAGTAGTTGAAGGATAAGTTAACGTTGGCTCTAGTTTTCATTCTGCTTGAGGCCACTGATGGTTTTGTGGTCTATTGTGATTCACCCCGGTTGGGACTAGGGTGTGTGTTGATGAAACATGGAAAAGTGGTTTCTTATGCCTCTATATAATTGAAACTTCATGTGAAGAATTTCTTGACTTATGATTTAGAATTATTATCTATGGTGTTTGCAATAGAGATCTGGCGACATTACTTATATAGGGTCCATGTTAATATTTTTTCTAATCATAAGAGCCTGCAATAGGCATTCAATCAGAAGGTGCTAAATCTCAGGCAAAGGAGATGGCTTGTATTGCTCAAGGACTATCACATAAGTCTTCACTATCACCTTGGTAAATCTAATATAGTTGTTGATTCTCTCAGCAGGTTATCAATGGGGAGCTTATCTCATGTGGACAAAGAGAAGCATGATTTGGTGAAGGATATTCAATGTTTAGCTAATCTCGGTATTCATCTTTTGTACTCCAAAAATAGTGGTGTGATTATTCAAGAGATGGCGAAGTTATCTTTTTGTGCTGAGGTGAAGGGAAAGTAGATGTTGGATCCTATTTTGATGCAAATTAAGAATGATGTAGGTAGGTAGAAGGTGATCATTTTTTAGATTGGTGGTAATGGTATCTTGAGTTATCAAGATATTTAATATGTTCCCGATGTTTATGGGTTGTGAGGAAGAATTAGGCCAAAGTCTATGTGTCGTGTTATACTATTTATCCTGCTAATTTTATGGCTAAGTGCATGATGTGTCTGTAAGTGAAGGTGGAGAACTTAAGTTTCGGTTGGTTGACTCAAGAGATTGAGTTTTCGGTATGGAAATGTGAGATAATTAACAAGGATTTTCTTACCGGTCTTTCGTGGTCTCGCCAACAATTTGATTCAATTTCGGTCATCGTGGATAGGATTACTAAGTCTTCTCGCTTCTTGCCAGGGGGGACTAATTTTTCTTTTGAGGATTATGCCAAGTTGTTCATTGAGGATATTATGAAGTTGCATGGTACTTTAGCTTCAATCTTATTTGATCGGGGTACCCAGTTCTTATCTCACTTTTGGAGGTCGTTCCAGCGAGGTTTGGGGACTAAGGAAAGCCTTAGTATAATTTTCCACCCACAGAAAGATGGGAATGCATAAAGGACAATTCAGGCCTTGGAAGATATTCTTCACACTTCTGTTTATTATTTTGGAGAAAGTTTGGTTGACTACATTCTTCTCATATAATTTGCCTAAAAAGCAGTTATCACTTTTACATTGGTATGGCCCCGTTTTAGGCCTTATATGGTAGGAGGTATAGGTCTCCTATTGGGTGGTTTGAGGTTCATGAAAATAAGATATTTGGCCCACATTTAGTTCACCAAGCCATGGAGAAGGTGAAGGTGCTTTGGGATAGACTTAAGGCCACCCAAAGTTGCCAAAAGTCCTACATAGATGTAAGACAAAGGGAGTTGGAGTTCAGTGTTGGCGATTAGGTGTTCTTGAAGGAGTTTCCTATGAAGGGAGTGATGCGGTTTGGTAAGAAGGGGAACTCAGTCCCCTTTATGTTGGTCCGTACATGGTTTTAAAGATGATGGGTAATGTTGCATATAAATTAGAGTTGCATTCTCGTTTGAGCTACATTCTTCTAGTTCTTCATGTTTTGATGTTGTGAAATTGTATGGGTCATCCTTCAACGGTTGTTCCTTTGTAGGAGATAGCTATTTAGGATTTGTTGTCCTTTGAGAAAGTCTCGATTGAGATTTTGGATCGGCAAGTCCGTCGGCTGCGGACTAGGGATATGGCTTCGGTAACGGTTTTTTTGAGAAACCAAAAGATTGAGGAAGATACATAAGAAGCCGAGGAGGTAATGAAGTCCTAGTATCTGTACTTGTTACCCATTTTGGATAATTGTGCTTGAGGCATGTGTATTCCTTAACATTTTGTTTTCTGACTTTGTTTCAGAAAATTTTAATTTCCATGGCATCTTTATTTTCTGTGTTTGTTAATGGTAAGTGTGGTTGTGTTGGGAGTCAAATAGTGCTTATAGATTCTATGTCCTATCATTCAAGGACAAATGATCCTAAGTTGTGGAGTATGTAACACCCCGGGTTTTTGGTCATTGAAAATTTCTGAAATTTTATCGGCACTGCCTGGACTACGAAATACCCTATAAGTAATAGGGAATCTTGAAGAGTTGTTGGACTCAAATTTTAACCTAAACAGTAACTGTGTGACTAAATTCTGCTCTGAGTATGAATAGTATTGACACCCAATTTTGGCTCTCTATGCCTAAAATTAACGCTTTCAGACTTTCTGATCATTAAAGGGTACAAAATAAATTTTTTAATAAATTTGATAATTGTATTTTTTAGAATTTTTTATCAATTCATTGTTATATTTTAAATTATCTTTAATTTCATAAATTATAAGATTTTAATCAGTTTACTATCATTTTAATACTTTTTGCATAGTTATCTACATGAATACATAACATAACACTACAACTCTTTATCATACACTATATTTTTTAATTATTTATAGCATAATACATTTTTTAAGAAAATTATTTTTTATTTGTTGTTTACATTTTTCTGTAGTTTTATATCGACATTCATATTTTTTATACATTATTTAAGACGATCTGGAAATAATAAGTCAGATCAATTATTTAATACACAGGGTAACAAAATGGTCAAGGTCTCATCACCTTTAAAAAAGATGTCATTTGAAGTGACGGGTTGAGATTTTTATCCTTTGAATAAAAAATCTTTATTGGATGATTAAAAAGGTGAAATATTGATGGGATAATATCTCATGGATTAATTCATGCTTTTAGAAGACAAAGAGGGATTAATTTTTAATATTTTGTATAAAAAAAGGGTTCATTTTGTTTTATAAATTGAGAAAAGGGTAAATTATTTTGAATAAAAAACACAAACAAGTCAGACTTTTTATCCCTTCTTTTTCTGTCATAAGTTACGTCTCTCTTTTCTCTCCCTTTCTCCTTTCCTTCGTCGTTTGCTCGAAAGTGGTGACCTGCGAGTTCAGCCGCACCACCAACGTCCGGCCACCAACACTGCCTCACCTTTTCTTTCTCCTTCTCACATAACTCATGAATCTCTCTCTCTTCTTTTCTGCCATGCCTCAATGGATTTGGTCACCGGTGGGCAAGCTTTCATCCACCGGCGACCACCGGTTCACAATCACCATGAGCCGCCCCCTTTCTCTCCTTCTTCAGCCAGCGAGCCCCACTGCCACCACGGTGTAATACCTCGCATGTTTCTAAGCTAGGAAGTGAATAAGTTTTCCTACGTATGAAACCTCCTATCCTGTGAGTAGCATTTTAGTGCATGACTTACAATGAATATCCTAGTGATAGGATAGCTTTCAATGTCTTAAGCATGCTCATATGAGTCGCTTAGAGTGATGCAAGCTAAGAGTTTTTAAATCCATCAAGTCTTAGTGTTCAATTTTGCAAGGGTCATCTTTGAATAGGAATAACATAATTTATATGTGACATTTTGGAAGATTTAGAACCACCAAATTGTATAGAATCGAATTAGCTTTCCAACGATACCAATTTCATCAAAATCTGACACTCGAGCAAGGAGTTATGGCCTTTCAAAGTAGAATGTGCCGCCTAACCAATCGCACATGGCCACTGGAAAGAATAGGTGATATCATATGTGGTGCCTATGTAAATATAGGCAATATCATATGCGATACCTATGTAAATATAGGTGATATCATATGCGACGCCTATGTATGATTTCAGCCACGAAAACACTTAGTTTTTGAGTTATTTCGAGAGTAGTTAAGTCTTTTAACACTCCTTACATGTCCCTAAACCTAAACTCATGAAATTTATAGCTTCTAAACATATTACAACTCTATTAACATCTCAAATTTCATTATCCAAGATCACCATAGGAGAAAAACAACTAGGGTTTCACAATCAAGATTGAAGATCCAATTTCAAAGAAATTCCTCCGTCAATCATCAAGAACCTACCTTCCAAGGTATGCATAGTGTTCATCGACGGATTCCTTTCATCGGTGGAGTTCAAGAATCAATCTATAAAATAAAAAAGCTTGGTTGGTTGTGGTGATATGATCATACCCATGTTGATGCTTGTTTTTTTGCTATATAATAGTATCGTGACTGTATATCTCATGAAAGTTATGTTGTTAGTTGAAAAACATGATCTTTAGATGGATTGATAGAATGCAAGTATGAAATCCACCTATGCCTTAAATAATGCATGCAAGGTGTTAGATAAAATGCCTAGTATGTTAGAACTTAATATTTACATGATTTCATGATATCTAAATAACAAGTTCATGTTAGCCATACACTCCAATATGAATTTCCATGCAAATTATGTGTTGTTATTGTTGTGGTATAAAGCATGTATGATAATAGAGATATAAATTATGTACACAAAATATATCTATGTTTTTCCTATCATGTTTGAAATTTTGAATAAATACATGAAGTATACTATCCCCTACTTAAGATATTAAGAATTGTGGACTCAAATCTTGTGATCAAGTCATGTCATGTGTGTCATTTTACTCCTATCGAGTCCTGGGGGTTTTCGTACCCAAAAACTATAGCTGTGTTCCTAGAGCCATGTCATGTTTCACGATATCCGAACTCAAGCTATGATTCCATAGACTTCAGCCAGTCATGTGACTCAGGAAAACCTCATGATCTCAATCAGTTGTTAGATATCAGTAACATTCCACCAGTCAACAGAATTCAGTAAGATTAAGTCATGTATAGTCAGTTATTCATGTCCAGTCCCTCCAGATGGGAGTAGAGGTTAGAACTGAGTGACCCCAAGGATGGGAACTCACCCGCGAGTTCAGGGTGTGATTCTTAGAAGTAGTCCTTGTGTTCCAGAACTACATAGCCAGGTAGGTTGAGACATCTTAACCTGTCAGATTAGGGTTGATGAGGTGGTTTAACCTGTCAATTTAGGGTTCCCACCGTTTTAATTATGTACCTACTAGATAAGGGTCACTCACAAGTTGTCCTTACCCGTGGCACGGTATTGACACCCCTCTAGTCCGAGTAAAGATTGGACCCCAGCTTAGCCATAACGGCATACATGGGGCATGTCGGTTAAACACTACCTCCCACAGTTTCAATATCAGTCTTAGTAAAAGAACTCATGGCGTTCTTTAGATTTCAGTATATACAGGACTATCAGATACTGTCATTATGTTCTTTAGATTTCAGTATATACAGGACTGTCAGATACAGTTGTCCGTGTTATCAGCTTGCAATATCAGTCATGACAGTTATCAGTAAACCATGTATTATCTTACATCATGCATTCAGGATCCCAGTTTCTATATATGTATGTTTGCACTTCCACGTTCATATTAGCCAGTCAGTATTGTTCAAGCATGAAACCCTTTATGTTCAGCCTACCTTCCTCGTATACTCAATACTCCAGTTGTACTGTCGCATTTGTGCTATGGTGCTTTATTTTCATGTTACACCATAGGTTTTGAGACACGAGCTCCAGCCCAGTAGTAGCGGTAGCATTCCAGTCGCAGAGACACAGTGAGTCCTCATTGATTCGAGGACAATATGATTTGATATATTTATTTACTTCTTCAGTTCAGTTTTACGGAGTTAGTTGGAGACATGCTCCTTCAACTCATTTTTTAGATAGTTTAGAGGCTTTCAGATTTATGTTCAGATTTACGTTCAGACTTAGCTTTCAGATTGAGTTGTTTTGGGTATTTTCAACCACATGGACGTTATGATTTTCAGACATGGTTTTATTCAGTTGAAACTTATGGCCTTACAGCTTTACGTATTCCGCATTAATATGTCATGATTTGCAGTATACAGGTACAAATATCCGTCATGGATTAGCTTGTAGTCCCTCGGGGTCATGAGCACCGTGTAGTATTCCGGCTTAGCAAATCGGGGCGTTACACACTGCCACCAGACATGTCCCCCTCCCTCGTGGATCTGCCATGAACTTACCCAAAAAACCCATTGCTCCGACATTCCATCGCCATTGAAGTAGCGTTGTTGGTTGGTTTCTCTGTTTACTACTAATGCTTGATAATATGTTTATTATGTTTGTTCTTGTGTGATTTTTCTTATTTTACTGGAGTTGTTTGAACCTGACTGGAAATATTTTTTGGAGATTTTGAATTATCCGGCGAGATCTCATTTTTAACATGCTTTTTAAGGATCCATTTATGATTGTTTTTTCCTTTTATGATTGTTTATTGTTGATTGTTTGTTTCTCTATATTAATATTGCTTTGGATATTTGTATTGATTCTATTTTGTTAACATTTTTGATGACTTTAAAAAAAAATTATGGTCAAGTGTCTCTCCATACTGTGTTTTGCAGGTGATTTAGGTTGCATTTCACCCTTTTAAATGGTTTATCAATATGTTTGACTAATAATGAATAGATACTATACCATTTTGGCCGATGAAGAAATTTTTCATCGATTTTCGAGGCCTTCACAAATATAAAGATGAATATTACGTATACAACTACATAATAAAAATAAATAATTTGGGAGATGACATAATTTTTATAACAACACAAAAGATTTTATGATTCATATCTTGGCAAGACAATTTAGGATGGACAATCAATTGAGCAACCACTTTGTAGCCATGGCGTATCTAAAATCTATTTTGAGCCCACTTTTTATCAAAAATTATATTTTTTAAACATATAATGTATACATACCTTCACAACTTATTTGGATAATTATTTACTTGTTACTAACATTTTTATTACAATTGTTTATATAGGATCTCGAGAATACTTGTCTTTGAACTGCATTCAAAGAAGACTTTTAATTTTGGTGATATAGTTTTTATATACTTATACTTGTACAAAAATTTTAATCATAGTGAAAACTTTATTTTTGAAATATTGGGTGGGGATGTGTTTACTTACGCAATCTTTAAAATACGTTTAGGCAAAATTTAGGCTGTTAATATTTATATTAAATTGATTTAGATATCTAAAAAATAATTCACATTTTTTACACTAAAAACATTATGTAATATTTTTTTCTTTAAATTTTTTTTCTTTATTCAATCTTTACTTTTCTTTTCATATACATTCTTATATATATTTTTATTTACATATCTTTTATACTTTTATACGTATTTTTACTATAATATCTGTAATTTATACATTCTTTACATATAAATTATTTACACCATTTTAATACACATTTTATATTTGTATTTATACAAATTAATCTTTTGTCCATCTTTTAATGAACCTAAGACTGGCCGGGAACCACATTTGTGGATTCTGAAGGATGCCTAATCCCTTTTCTTTGGAATAATTTGAACCCTTACCTAGAATATAAATTGGTTTCATAGATTAAAACACAAGTCCTACATGTTAATAAATAAATAGGTTTCTTTATTTTTCTTACAAATTAGGTGGCGACTCTATAGAACTAATTCTTTTTATAGTCCATAATGTCTTGCTTGTTTTGACCTTAGGTAAAAATAGAGTATGATAGCTTGGCAATTTATCTGGGGATGAAAGGTTCTAACCATTACAGACTTAGGTAAGCATTTAAGTTTTTATACATTATTATCTTTTATTTTTTTCATACTAATTGTCTTGATTTATCTTGTTTATGTGGAATAAATTATTTATTTGTTATTATTTTGTATAGATTGTTTATTTGTTTATCTCTTTATAGTAATTGGAATTCCGTTCATATTTCCTCTACTTTGTAATACTGACACTCACACTCATTGTACACGTGTATTGTATAATATACTTTCCCAAAAAATTTCAAATTACCTTACTTTAGAGAGAGTCAGTGCATATATGGGGTGAGCAGGTGTTTTACTGCTGTGGGACCACGTTCCTTCACAGCTAGGAAATTCAAGTCTGTGCCTACCCACTCCTAGTCAACATAGGATAGATCTAAAATAACACATTTTAGGTGGATGCATCATTAGTAACTTTTATTTCTAAAGGGTTCACGACGCAAGTGACAATTATCATAGTCTTTGTACATATTTGAAGATATTGTGCTTATATGTTAGCTACTTGCTCTAAATTGATTATTCTTTAGTGGGAAGGTGTATTCTAATATTTGTTATGCATGGCGGATAGTTAAAAGATACCCCTTTACATTATTGTCGATAGCTGCGTATATGCTTAAACTACGTTTTGACCTGATTCTTGTCCTTACAAGATATATAGGTAGCCCTCCATTAGGGTTCGATATCATCACTATTTTAGAATAATTCCTCCGGTATCAAACTGGGGCAATTTTCTATAACAGTTCAAAAATGCTCTACAAATTCTTCAAGGATTCAAATCAATAGCTCCTCAAATCCAAATCTTAATGACATTAGTGTCTAACCGACCTACCTCCAGATCCTTACTGAATTTTGGTTCGAGAATACTCAGCTTCTTATTTCAAACATCATAAATCATTAAATTTTTGGTGCATCGATTCCTTCTTTTCAAAGAAAGAGTTCAACATTCTTCCAATCATAAAAAATCTTGCCAACTGCAGCGAAATAATGACATACCTTCTTCAATTTCTGATCTTCTCAATTTTGTCAACATACTAAAGTAGTGTCAACGCTCTCCTGATGCTCGACATCCATCCTCTCAATCATTTGATCAGAAAAATTTTGATGCTAAAAGCAGTTTCTTCTTAGTCATCTCCACATAATTTTAAAAGATGACCACCATTTTTTTATCATACATAAGACTTTAGTCTTCGTAAATAATCGGAGACGACAATCAACATAGACTTCGTAGACAATCGGAGACAACATTAATTTCATAGTCTCTATAGACAATTAGAGACATCCTTTTATCATCAGTCTCCATAGACAATTAGAGATATCATGCATAGTCTTTGTAGACAATCAAAGATGACATTCAATATCAGTCTCAAAATATAATTGGAGATATCATACATCAGTTTTCGTAGATAATCAGAGGCGACATTCAACATCAGTCTCTATAGACAATCAAAGATATCATACAATAATCAACATAGTCTTCGTAGACAATCAAAGATATTAATCATCACATAGTCTTTATAAACAACTGAAGACGACGATCAACATAGTTTTCGTAGACAATCGAAGACATCAATCATCACATAGTCTTGGTAAACAATCGGAGATGATAGTTAATAGTGTCTTCGTAGACAATCGGAGACATCATTCATTACATAATCTTTGTAGACAATCAAAGATGTCATTTTATCATCAAGTCTCTATAGATAATTAGAGATATCATGCATTAAATCCTCAAAGACAACTGATGGACTTTACCACAATCAATATAGTCTTCGTAGATAATCGAACACATCATTCATAACATTGTCTTCATAGACAATCGAAGACATCAATCATCACATCTATCTTGATTGACAATCAAAGACGCCAATCAGTATTAGTATCTATAGACAAGTGGAGATATCATCCATTAAATCTCTATAGACAATCCGAGACATCTTTCATTCTCAAGTCCTCGTAGACAATCACAAACATCCTTTATTCTTAAGTCTTTGTAGACAATTGAAGACGACAATCAATATCAATCTCCATAGACAATTGGAGACGTTATTCATGTTCAAGTGTTAGTAAACATTCGGAGACATCACACATCTTTTCAATCAAAATACAATCCACAATAACGAGACATATTTTTCACTTTTTCCTAGAAGAGAGTCTTAGGCATGAATCATACAGTAGGGCAAATTTTGAGGCAGTTTTTCCAATTTTCTTATTTTGAACTACATTGACCTGATTCTCGTGACACTCGAGATACGTAGGAAGCTCTGTGAAGAGTTCGATCATCACAATTATAATCCTTCTTTCTCCCCAGCAAGTACATAATTTTGTATCCCAGTATCTTACAGCTTGATACTGGGGCAATTTTAAAAAGGAGCACCGAAAATAGATGAACACTTTTTTTATCAAATAGTTCTTCTCTCAATAATAATTTCACACAGTATTTCACAATTAATAATAGGGCAATTTACCTCATCTTATGAACTACATCTGACATAATCCTCATGTTACTTAAGGTATGTAGGAAACTCTAAACTGAAGTTTGGTCAAATCTTTTTAGCAAAAATATAATTTTGTCGAGCAAAATTAGCTACATGTCAATATTTTCATCTGAAGACTTCTACATCATCTTCAAACGAAAAGGTTCAAATTGTTGACACCAAATTTTGGCTCTCTATGACTAAAAATAACGCTTTCAGACTTTCTGATTGTTAAAGGGGAAAAAAATACTATTTTTTATAATTTTTAATAAATTATTGTTAAACATCTTTTTTAGGATTTTTTATCAATTTATTGCTATATTTTAAATTATCTTTAATTTCATAAATTTTAAGATTTTTATCAGTTTATTATCATTTTAATACTTTTTGCACAATTATCTACATGTATGCATAACATAACACTACAACGCTTTATCATACACTATATTTTTAAATTATTTATAGCATAATATATTTTTTAAGATAATTATATTTTTTTTAAATATTTTTCTATAGTTTTATATCGACATTCATATTTTTTATGTATTAATTAAGAAGATCTGCAAATAATAAGTCGATTCAAATATTTAATACACAGAGTGACAAATCAGTCAAGTCAAGGTCTTATCACCTTTAAAAAAGATGTCATTTGAAGTGACGAGTTGATATTTTTATCCTATGAATAAAAAATCTTTATCTAATGATTAAAAAGGTAAAAGACTCATGGGATAGTACCTCGTAGATTAATTTATTCTTTTAGGAGAAAAAGAGGGATTAATTTTTTATATTTTTGATAAAAAGAGTCATTTTGTTTTATAAGAAAAGAAAAGGGTAAATTATTATTTTTAAAAGAGACAGACAAGTCATATTTTTTATCACTTTTTTTCTCTCAAAACTTATGTCTCTGTCTTTCTCTCCCTTTCCCCTCTTTTCCATTGCTGGCTCATCGGATATGGTGACTAGCGAGTTCCAGCCGCATAACCAACGTCTAGCAACCACCACCACCTCACCTTTTCTCTCTCCCTCTTACATAACTCATGCCTCTATCTCTTCTTTTATACCACGCCTCGTCGAATTTGGTCGCCGGCAGGCAAGTTTCCATCTACCGCTGACCACCTATTCACATCCACCCTCAGCTTCCCCCTTTCTCTTCTTCTCCAGAAGACAAGCCCCACTGCCACCACGACCACCAGACACCTCTCCCTCCCCCAGGATCTACCATGAACTTTCCTAAAAAACCCATTTCTTTGGCGTCCCATCGCCGTCAAAGTAGAGATGTTGGTTGGTTTCTCTGTTTACTTATAATGCTTGATAATATATTTATTATGTTTGTTCCTGTGTGATTTTTCAGATTTGAGTGGAGTTGGTTGAACCTGACTAAAATATTTTCTACAGATTTTGAATTATCTAGCGAGATCTCATTTTTAACATGTTTATGTTGGGATCCATTTATGATTGTTTTATCCATTTATGTTTTTTGTTTCTAATTATTTATTTCTCTATATTAATATTGCTTTGGATATTTGGATTAATTCTATTTTGTTTACATTTTTATGACTTTGACAAATTTTTATGGTCAAGTGTTGCTCCGTTACTGTGTTTTACAGACAATTTAGGTTGCATTTTGCCCTTTTTACTAGCTAATGAATATGTTTGATTGATAATGAATAGATACTATATCATTTTGGCCGATGAAGAAATTTTTCGTCGATTTTCGAGGCCTTCACAAATGAAAAGATGGATATTACGTATGCAAATGTGTAATAAAAATAAATAATTTGGGAGAAGAAGAAATTTTTATAACCACGCAAAAAAATTTACGATTCGTATCTTGGAAAGACGATTTAGAATGGCCAATCAATTGAGCAACCATTGCGTAGTCATGGCGTATCTAAAATTTAATCTGAGCCTACTTATTAATGAAAATTATATTTTTTATACATATAATGCATACATACCTTCAAAACTTTTTTTTATAATTATTTATTTGTTACTAACATTTTTATTACAAGTATTTATACAGGTTCCCGCGAATATTTGTGTTTGAACATCATTCAAAGAAGACTTTAAATTTTTTTGTTATATTTTTTATATTCTTATACTTGTACAAAAATATTAATTATAGTGAAAACTTTATTTTTGGGGTGTTGGGTGGGGATGTGTTTACTTACACAATCTTACACACGTTCAGGCAAAAATTAGGCCGTTAATATTTATATTAAATTGATTTAGATATCTAATCAAATAATTCACATTTTTATACTATAAACATTATGTAATCTTTTCTTCTTTAAAACAATTTTTTTCTTTATTCATTCACTACATTTCTTCTCATATACATTCTTATATATTTTTTTATTTACATATCTTCTATATTTTTATACGTATTTTTACCATAATATATTTAATTTATACATTTTTTACATATAAATTATTTACATCATTTTTATACACATTTTATATTTGTATGTATACACATTGATTTTTTCTCCATGTTTAAATAAACCTAAGTCTAGCCGAGAACCACAGTTGTTGATTCTGAAGGATGCCTAATCCCTTTCTTTCAGAATTTTTGAACCCTTACAAAGAATATAAACTGGTTTCATAGATTAAAACACAAGTCCTACATGTTAATAAATAAATAACTTTCCCTATTTTTCTTAAAAATTAGGTGGCGACTCTGTATAAAACTAATTCTTTTTATAATCCATAACGTTGTGCTCATTTTGAATTTAGGTAAAAATGGGGTATGATAGATGGCTCACTAAGATTCTTAAGCACTTGTTACATGTAATTGGGTGAAAATTATAGGATGTCCATTGTTTACCCCAAATGAGTTATATGTTAACTACGACTAGACTCTATGATTTGTAGGGTCCCATTTCGAGTCACAGTTGTTGAGTAATAGAATCAATAGTAAGAGGGTGCCCTACTAACTGTTTTAGCTATGACTCATGGTAACGACTCATAATGAGACATTATGAGTCATATAGTCACCCGTAGTTAATGACGGCTAAATTTTTTCTTTTTAATTGAGGGTACTTTGGACAATACTCTCCTTACCCATTTAAAACCCCACGTTAATATAGAACTTAAGGGGTATTTCTCCTTAATAACATGCTCAAATACTTCCTAAGCTTTTTCAAGTCTCTTAAGAAGCCATACTTAGGGTTTCCAAGAAGTAGGTCATCTAAGGGCTCAAGGGGTGAATTCTTTTCATAAAACTTGGTATTCCAGGCATGTCATTCTTCCCTAATTACTATATAATTAAAAACATATGTTTTAAAGTGTTTTCGTATGGTATTGATGTTGGTTTTTAAACATGGGTTGAGGGTATTGAATAACTGTTGTTTATGTAATGTTTCATATTTGTCCCTACATGGGTTATATTTAATTGGTGGTTTTAAAATCAATTTGATACATTGTTATAGTGAAGAAATTAAGCGATTGTTATTTCTACAAACTTCTGAATTTTGAAGTGGTTATAACCTCATCCCCATATTATGAAATTGTTTTTTAAATAGGAAAAGTATACATATTGAACTACTCTTGAACTGTTTCTTAATGTAAAAAACAAATGAATCATAATGATTTTAAATTGAACCAAGGGGTTTTTTAATTCCCCTAAGTGATGATAATTGAGTTGGAATGATTGATGATACCTTGCAAGTATAGTTGGTATGATGATCCCAACAATGTATCCTTAAATGTGTATCTTGGTTCAAGGAATGGGAATGTGTGAGAATAGTTTTAATTGGGATTTAACAAGGGTTGTGTAGATGAGTCAAGAAAGTAGAGGTCCCGATGGGCCAATACTTGAAACTGTGGTTGGAGATGTAGGGGTCTATATGACCAGGTGGTTCGAGTCCCCCTTATTATTTTCATATGATTAAAAGGTTTGAATCCACCATATTATGTTACATATTGGGGTTCTTGTGTCACCTTGATATGCCGAGAGGTTTGAGTCCCCTATATTTCATATGTATACCCTCTGTTTCATACAACCATACGCACTGGGGCCCTACCAGCTGGGGGAGAGCTTGGCCCATATAGCCCGTGGGTGCTTTCTTATGTCATGACAGTTGAGTTACACAATCCAGGCTAAGGTTTTCAAAGTTCATGTTAAGCCTTATTCCCTCTCCCAGCATATGATATAATGAATATATGAAATTGTATATAATGTTGTGCATTGGATAATAGCCGTCACGGCTGCGGTGGACTTGGTATACCCGTCACAGCTAGGCCCTAGTTTAGGTTTTGACAATTAGACTTTATTACTCATGTTTAACATAGAATTCCATAGTGTAACATCCCAGATTTTTGCCTCAAAATATTTCATGAGTTTATAACTCACTGCTCAGATTATGGGTCACCTAACGAGTCGTGAGGTCTTGTATAAATCATAGAACTCGAGTCATAGGGTGACCAGTAAGGGTTTCCCATATTTCTATTGTGACTATGTCTTGGATATCATGAGTGATAATGGTTCTTTATAAGTGGTAGGGTGCTTTTCTTAGTCAACCCAATGTATGTGCCCAATGACATTGTTGTGGTTATGACTATGACCATATGAGTCGTAAGACCATGTAGGAGTTGTATTGTATCACACATAGGGTCTATAATGTGGATTTCTTGGGACACTGCCCAGACTATGAGGCTATGGGATGACTTATAATCAGTCATTATGAGTCGTAAGGTGACCCATAATGACTAGGTAACATATCTTTAGTGTTTCATTAAGGGTACTTTAGACATTCCCCTTTTCCCTAATTGTGACCCATGACTTTAAAACCCCATTTGGGACCCCATTATCACAAAAAGGCATAATCAAACACATTTTTAAACTCTCTCAAATCCCTAAGTCTAGAATAAGCTAGGGTTTCTCAAGGTTGATTATTTAGAGCTTCCAAATGGTTGTTTCTCTCTATAATTGCGATACTTTTAGGAATGTACCTCTCCTCTTAAGCTTGAATTACAAAAAGCATGAGTTGAAATGGTTACTCATGTGGATTTGAATATGGATTTTGATTTAGGTTAAGGGTTTTTGAAAGATTGTTACTTGATTTAAATGTTCATGGTTTTAATGCAAATGTTTAGGTTTTATTTATGTATTTTAAAATCCATTGGGGTGAATAGGTATGGTGACTGGAATGTGGTTGAGGTATTCCACCAATTTGATGATTTTGATTTGGAATTTTATTTTAGAAGTTGTGTTCCCTCAACCCACTTGCATAATTGGATTTGAAATATGGTGAATCTAATTATTCGGCTTACTTCCTTAGACTATTGCATTTCATCAATGGGTAGATGGATGAAAATAGTTTTGAAGGCCTTGTAGAAATGTTTTTTATTTAAAACATGATTTAATGAACAAAGAGGGTCTTGGAATTTCCAACAACTTGATTTAATGAACAAAGAACGTCGTGGTTTCCCCCAAGTTGATGGAATTGGCATGGCATAATTACAAGCTTCTAATCATAACGTATAATGAAACTTGGGGTTGATGCCTTAATGGATAATTTCCTAGTTAAATTGATGGGTTATGTGAAACTTTTTTTAATTCGGATTAAAGAGGGTTTTATATCTCATCGTGGAAGGTAGAAATCTCGAAAGGACAGATATTGGAAACCACATTTGCTGGCGTGGGGTTTTTTATGTCGTGTGCATGTTCGTACTTCTATATATATATTTTTCATTGGATCAGTCGAGGTATTCCCTGGTTATCCTTGGATTTTCCAGGTTCGTGCAACTAACACTTGTTGGGACCTTTCAGTAAGGGGACCTAAACCTATATAGTCCGTAGGTTCCCTTAGGATGGCTACTGGTACACATTCTAGGTTAATGGTTTTAAATCTCATGTTAAACCTTATTCCCGATCCCAACATCTTTTATATATATATAAAAACATATATATATATGTCTGTATGCATGTATGTAAAAATGTACATTGATTTTGGACTGGATTTCAAGGAGAAATTATTTTATCCCTACCTTGAGTTAAATGCTAACTCTCATACCGCTAACCATATCAGAATGTTGCATCCAAGTAATGCAAAGAACGGAGACACTTTTGATTTTCCAATAAAGTGATTAGGGGATTTCTTTATTGATCGTGAGTCATTTTGAAGTGGTGATCTTCCATTCTTTGAAACACCCTCATTTTATGTTCTTATTTCATTATGTTTTAGACTATTCCTTTTGGACTCTTTTTGATGATGGTCAGAGGCATGTCTCGACTTAGGTTGTTTTTGGATTGTAGAGGCTTTTTAGATTACTATGGATTCGGATGGATGTTAAAGTTTTTAAATTTTTTTATGAGTTTGTTGAGTTGCCTATATTGTTATATGTTTGGAATTCATCCGATGCAAGTTGTATTGTGTTCTATTATCTAGAAAACAATGGTGGTCATCAATCCTCATCGGGGTTGAGATACCCGTCACGGTTAGGCCTTGGTTTGGGTCATGACAAATTCAATATTAGATCATAGGTTTATGGTCATTAGGTGTTCATAAGTCACGTCATGTAGAGTTCTTTTTATGGTTGTGTAGCATACCACACTTATAAGGTAGAGTCTATGGGGCATTTAGGAATATTTCCCCTTTCTTGTGATCTATTTTTTGGGTTATAAAGTATAAGGTCTTGAAATCTCCCTTAATTCCATTTGTTCACATTTCAGATCATGCCTCTTCAAAGATCTGATTCTCGCAGAAACTCCTCTGTCCCACTTGAGGACAATATGGATAGAACTCATTCTACTTATGGAGTACAACCCGGTCTAAGGAACCTACTATTGATTGCCCACGTGGAGTACCACCAGTCCATACCAGTCCTCTCGATATTCTCAGGCTGATGATGTTTATACCCTATTTCCCTAAGGAGACATTTCTAATGCCAAATTCTGTTGATCTATTCATCTGCTGACTCAGTTGGTGACTTATCATTCTTGTCATCCAGACCTTGTTGGTTTTGTTTCTCCATCTTCTGAGGTCACTAGAGTTGGCCAGTTTATGAGGTTAAATCCCCCAAACTTTAGAGGCTATAGGGTTAAGGAGGATCCTTAGGGGTTTGTTTATGAAATATGAAAGATATTCAGGGTGATGCATGCTACGGATGTGGAGGGTGTGGAGTTTGTCACATATTAGTTGAAAGATGTGGCATACCAGTGGTATGAAGAGTGGGAGAAGTCGTGGGGTGACGATGCTGAGTAGGCTATGTGGGAGGAATTTTTTGGTATTTTCCTTTATCGCTTCTTTTCTGAGGAGTTGAAAGAGGCTAATGTTGAGAAGTTTGTGAAAATGAAGTAGGGAAGGATGACTATAAAGAAGTATGCTTTGAACTTCAATAGTTCTCTCATTACTCTCCGGAGTTGGGGGTCTAGCATGAGGGCAAGGATAAGGAAGTTTCCTTCAGGTTTGTCTCAGGAACTGGTACTAAAGTGAGGCTACGATGTTGAATAATGACATGGATATCTCTAGGATGGTGGTGTATAAGCAGTAGGTTGAAGATGAAAAGAAGATGAAAGCAGAAATAAGAGAGAGGTAAAATATGAAGTTTAGGTATTTAGAGCAGGAGATTCAACCTCAACCACCAACTTGCCACAAATTGAACTTAGGATAGTTGATTCACATAAATAAAAAATAATGACATATTGCTACCACACCGATAGAAACATAATCTAATTTAAATTTATCAAAGACAAAGGTAAACCATGACATGAGTCATGAAACTATCTCTAAATCCAAATATAACCTTCTTTCTGCAATACCAAATAGCTATCCACTCCAACCCAAACACAAAGTCACCTAGGTCCTATCCGTGCGATTCTATCACACTAACCTTGAAGAAATAATATTGAACCACTAAAATTCTATAATGGCAATCTGGAAATAAACCAATAATGTTCTACCTAGGCATACAAATGGAGTTAACCAAGGTCTTTAATCTATGTTGATGCTTCAACTAGTCAGATTGACCATTAAATCTGGAAACTAGGAGTCCAAAGCACAATTACTCACTATTAAATTATCCACTCCAGGATGTTCCATCAACTGAGAATGAAACTATGTTGATTCCAACTTATGCATTCTATTCCCACTGAATAAATCATTAAAGATATCAACGAAGGCTGAAAACTGGGATCAATACTGAAAGAACCAATATTGTACCAATAGACTATCATCTGTCCATCTATTAACCATAATCTCTTAGAACTGAATAAGTATCACAACATGATTAACGAGTCTAATGTCATCATCACCATAACTATTAAGTGGCAAGATTCTTAATATGGCATCAGCAAACATTCCTAAGTATACAACAAGCATATTGGGGTTTCAAGAGAACTAGTCATCAATCCTGACTTAAGGTGGGTCCAAGATCCCACTTATAAATTCTCAAAATATATTATAAGTCAAATTCTACCCCAGACTAGGCTAAGTTATCTAAATCCACTCTTAGATGAATTGTATGATCCCATAAAATCCTAAGCTTAATTCAGTCCTTTAAGCATGTTAAGAGAGGTCCCAGACTTAGAAAATTCAAGCTAAGTATTCAGAATTAGTGTTATTTTAGCCTTCGAAAGTTGGAAATATTATTTTGTGATATTTTCATCCATTAAATATTGATATTTGAGTTAGATCATGATCAGGAAGGTCAATACGTTTCCTGGACAAGTTTTGGATTTTTTGAACCTCGTTTAGACCATGTTTGAGTGGCCAAAAAGTGAGTCTACTCGATATCATCACTTCACGTCATCCATCGTGTCAACAAATAATTTTTCCCTTAGCTCGCTAGAAATTCAAGTGAACCGACGCGGTGCATTGGTCAGCGCATCGATGCCAATAAAGCGGCGCATCGGTGTGTGCATCGATAACACAGTTTCCATTCATTAAAATATTGTGTCCTTAGGGTTAATTAAGTCTTTTTCCCACACCATTCATCCCCCATAACATGAAATTTATCCCTCTTTTAGCAAGTTATATTCAATTTTTCACAAATTTCTCAAGAACAAAAACCCTAGGTAAATTAAATTCAAATTCAAGGCTTCAGATCCCACGGTTAATCTTAAGAATTCACCAACTAAGGTATATAAAGTTTTCATTCAATGGTTTCTTCCACCCTTGGAGTCCAGGAAACTATTTTTAAACTTCAAGTGTATGGATTTCATAAATTTCATGTTAGGTTTGATTATATACATGTTTATAATGATTAATTGGGATTCTAATCCACATTTTATGTTAAGTTTCATGTGGGATTAATTGATATATATGTAATATCATGTGAATCCATTTTCAACCTTAAAATTATGAAGTTGGAGTTGAATTATGATGTTTACTTATGTTTAATGTTATGTACATGTATCATGCTCGTTGAGTGTTTGATGAATATCTTATGTGAACCAATAAGACAAGGAAATCATGTCATGTCAGCTTAAGTGCGAATTATATCATGCAAGTGTTTGATAAAATGCCTTCATGAATGAGTTGTGACCTAGTGCACCTGATTATGCTTTTCAAGACTACATTATGATTTACTTTCACGCTATCGAGTCCTGGAGGTATTTAATACCCAATAATTTAGCTGTGTACTTAGATATAGTATCAGTTAAAAGATAATCACTTTCATGTCACAATTAGTAGTACTCTCAGTCAGTAATAGGACGCAGGAAAAACTCAGTAGACTAAGTACTAATCTATCTAGTTCAATAATCAGTTCGGACCATAGTAGACTCATTCAGTGGTATTTCATCAGTCAGCAAAACTTCATAAATTCATTAACATTTTAGTACTTCCAAGTACAGACTAGAAATAAGTTCAGTGTTTATTCAGCTGGGAGTAGGATTCAGCACCGAGCGAACCCAGGGATGGGGGCATTCCTTCCAGCAGAGGGTTTGACCCTTAGTAGCACTCCCTACATTACAGAACTATATAGCCAACGTAGGTTGAGATATGTTCATGCCAGATATTATGAGGGTTGATACATCTTATTTGAGTTTTCCTTCCAGCGAGGGTTGACGAAAAAGTTTCCTGTCAGAAAGGGTTAACTCGCAGCTTGTCCCTACCTGCGATATGGTATTGACTCTTTTTCAACTGGGGTTACAGGTTGGACCCTAATCTATTTAGAAAGGGGTATGTCGGTTAGATCATTACCTCCCATAGTCTCAGTTTCAAATTTTATCTCATTATAGAACTCAGTTCAGTTCTACAGACTCAGGACTGTCAATTACAGTCAGTCAGCTCAGTACGGAACTCAGTATAGTTCTAAAAAATTAAAACTATTGGATAAAGTCATTCAGTTATTAGTAATATAGTATCAATAAACTCATATATCAGTAAATCAGTATTCAAACTCAATATTTAGTGTTATTACGATTTCAGTTACAGTTTACATATTCATGCATGTACTCTCATTCAGTCATACTCATGTTATCTAGTTAGTACTGTTCATGCATTTCAGCCTACCTTACTGAGCGCACTAGTATATTTAAAGTACTGACATATTCTTTTCTTTTTCACTATGATGTCTTATATTATAGGTTCTGAAGCATGCATGGGCTCCAAAGCACCCTTAGCATCTTAGATTCTCTGTAAATAGAGTTAGTGTTGAGTCCTCATACTTTGAGAACATAATTGTTTTTCAATATTTCAATAGTCAAAGTTAGTTGGGGGCTTGTCCCATCAACTCCACAGTTCAGACAGTTTAGAGGGTTTCCAGACTAGAGAATTTTCGGACAGTTGTTGAGTTTTCAGTATTGATGTTCAGTTTTAGTATTATGATACCATATTCAGTATTTATTTCATATTTAAACCTTATGGAAAATTTCCACCTATTTTTTCATAGTTACAGTATTATTATTCAATTACTGCAACAAGTCCCAGCCATGGGTTAGCTTATGGTCCTTCGGGATTATGAGCATCGTGTAGCATTCGGGGTGTAGACTTGGGGCGTTACAAACTTCGTATCATCGAGATTATGAGAACTTTGTAGCATCTGAGGTGCATACTTGGGGCGTTACAAACTTGGTATCAGAGCCTAAGGTTCAATATAGTCCTAGTAAGTCTGAAATCCGCATCAAGTAGAGTCTTGTGCATTGGTGTGTAGCGTGCCACACTTATGGACAAGAGGCTACGAGATTTTTTAGGAAAAGTTTCCTTTCTTTCAGCATTAATATCGAGCGAGTGAGCATGATCTCAAGTTAAATTCTCAGTCTAATCCAATTTTCACTTCCATTAATAGAATATGCCTTTAAAGAGGACTCAGGGAAGAGGAACGAGAGACCAGCCAGCCCCTCAGCTCGTCAATACAGATCCTCTAGGCGAGCATGTCTCCCACGCTGAGTTTAGAGCAATATTCACCACCCTCTCTCAATTTTTAGCAGCCCATAATGAATGCCCAGCTTCTGTACCGGCCAACCTAGTGGCCAATACAGCTACTTCCAGGATTTGCAATTTCACCCGAATAAACTCTCCATCATTTACCAGGTCTAAACAGTAGGAATTTCTTGATCAGGTGAAAAAAGTTACTGATATTATGGGGGTGATGGCTATTGATAGCACAGATTTAGTTGTATATAATTTATAGGATATGGCACACTCGTGGTTTAAATAGTGGAAATAAGATAGGACTATATAGAATGGGAGGAGTTTGTAGTTGCTTTTTTAGATAGGTTCTTTCAGTTAAAGTTGAGAGAACTAGAGGTTTTGGAGTTTATAAACCTGAAGTAGGGAAATATGACAGTACAAGAGTATTCTCTTAAGTTTACTCAGTTGGCCAGATATGCCCCGCATGTAGTTGCAGATAGTAGAGCAAAGATGAGTACGTTTGTGTCATGGGTATCTAGCAGTATGGTCAAAGAGTGTTGAATCACAATGTTGATTAAGAAGATGGACATATCCAGGCTCATGGTCCATGCTCAGTAGATAGAGGAGGCCAAGAATAAAGAGGAGGAGAGGGAGAGCAAGAGAGTGAGAATAGGTAGTTTCAATTTTGCTCAGCCTAAGTCAGAGGGTAGGAATCGTTCTTAGTTTTACCCAAAATCCTCAGTTCCTACTCCACCCTCATCCATTGCTCCTGTACCAAAATTCAGAGATAGAAATAGGGAAAGGGTGTCAGGCCATAAACCCCAGGGTATTGTCAGCAACGCCCGAACCAATCCCCTTTGTTAGAAGTATGGCAGAAACCACTAGTGTATCTATAGAGCTGGCAGTGATGTGTGTTTCAGATGTGGCAAGACCAACCATAGGTTCAGACAGTTTCTTCAGGTGGGTTTTCAGAGTAAGCATAACCGTCCCCAGCTTAGTCTGGTCGCCTGAATCAGCAGGGTGCTGCATCCAGTGCCACTAGCGAACAGCACCCAAACAAACTTTGTGCTCTTCAGTACCGACAGTATCAGGAAATTTATCATAATATAGTCACTAAAAAGTTACAAGTTTTCCATTTACATATCTATGCTTTCCTAGATCCACGAGCTTTCTTGTACTTTATTACTCTATATATAGAAGTTGATTTTGGAGTCAGTCCCAAAATTCTAGCAGAGCCTTTCTTTGTCTCTACCACAATGGTAAATTCGTCATAGCAAGACGGGTATACCGAAACTACCCGATTATGATATCTCAGAAAGTTACTTCAGCAAACTTAGTCGAATTAGAAATGACCAATTTTGATGTCATTCTCAGCATGGATTGGCTTTATTCCTGCTATGACTCAGTCGACTGCAAAAACAGAATTGTCCTATTTCAGTTTTTGAGTGAACCCATCCTAAAGTGGAAGGGTAGTACTTCAGCACTTAGGGGTCTGCTTGTTTCTTACCTTCAGGCAAGAAAGATGATATCTAAGGCATATGTATACCATCTCGTTTAAGTCCAGAAACCCCTACTCTTGAATCAGTGTCACTAGCATGTGAATTCCCAGATGTATTTCCCAAAGATCTTCCCAAAGTTCCTCCTTTAAGGGAAATTGACTTTGGAATAAACCTTCTTTCAGATACTCAACCCATGTCTATCCTGCTATACAAAATGGCACCTGCAGAACTCTGAGAATTAAAAAAATAGTTGAACGATCTCCTAGATAGTGGATTTATTAGATCGAGTATGTCCCCGTGGGGTGCACCTATTTTATTCGTGTGTAATAAAGATGGTTCTCTTAGAATATATATTGACTACCGTCAACTAAATAAAGTCATAGTAAAAAATAAGTATCCACATCCTTGAATCAATGACTTGTTCGACAAACTTCAGGGTGCCAGTTACATCTCCAAGATAGACCTTAGATCAGGCTATCATTAGCTCAGGGTCGAGGAATGTGATATCCCGAAGACAGCCTTGAGAAATCGATATGCTCACTTCGAATTCTTAGTTATGTCCTTCAGTCTTACCAATGCCCCAGCAGCCTTCACGGACTTGATGAACCATGTGTTCAAGAAGTACATGGACATGTTCATCAAAGTCTTCATAGATGACATTCTTGTCTACTCCCGCAGTGAGCATGACCATGCAGAACATCTCAGAATAGTATTATAGACTCTCAGAAATCATCAATTATTCTCCAAATTTTGTCCAAAGACAGTAGATTTTCTTAGCCATATCATTTTCGGTGATGGCTGTAGAGTTGATCCCCAAAAGATCGAGACAGTGAGAAACTGACCCAGACCCATCTCTCCTTCAGATATCAGGAGTTTCTTGGGCTTGGATGGCTATTACTGAAGGTTTGTTGAGGCATTTTCATCTATTGCATCCCCTATGTCTAGACTGACTTAGAAGAAGATCAAAGTCCAGTGTTCAGATTCTTTTGAAAGAGTTTTTAAGAGTTGAAGGCTCGACTCACTACAACTCTAGTTTTGACCCTACCAGTTGGTTCAGATAGCTTTGTTGTGTATTGTGATGCCTCTAAAGTTAGCTTGGGGTGTGTTATTATACAGAGATTTAAGGTCATAACCTATGCCTATAGACAACTTAAACCCCATGAGAAGAATTATCCTACTCATGATCTTGATATAGCAGCAGTAGTGTTTGCCTTAAAGATTTAGAGGCACTATTTGTATGGTGTTCCCATTGATGTGTTCACTGATCATAAGAGCCTTCAGTATGTGTTATCTCATAAAGACTTGAACCTCCATAAGAGAAGGTGGTTGGAGTTATTGAAAGACTATGACATGAGTGTTTTGTATAATCCGAGCACGACCAATGTAGTGGCCGACGCTCTTAGTAGAATGTCTATGGGTAGAGTTGTCCTTGTTGAAGACTGTAAGAAGAAGTTATCTCAGGAAGTTCATCAGCTTGATCGACTAGGCGTTCGATTAGTTGATTCAGCAGAAGGTAGTGTGTATGTGCTGAGTAGTTCAGAATCATCCCTAGTTTTTTAGCAAAAGGAAAAGCAGCATAGGGTTCCCAGTCTATTCAAGTTGAAAGAATCAGTCAAAAATTAGAAAGTGGAGGTTTTCTCCCAAGGAGAAGATGGTTTGTTGCGCTGTCAGGGTCGTCTATGTGTTCTAAGTGTAGATAACTTAAGGCAGCGAATCCTTATAGAAGCGCATGTTGCTCGCTACTCTATTCATCCAGGGGGCCACTAAGATGTACTGTGATTTATGGATAATCTATTGGTTGAGTGGGATGAAAAAATATATTGAAGGATTTTGGATAAGTGCTCAACATACTATCAGGTTAAGATTGAGCATCAGAAGCCTAGTGGGTCCATGAAGGAGTTCAACATTCCCATATGTAAATGAGAAGAAGTGAACATGGACTTTGTGATGGGTTTACCTCGTACTCGTCATCAGCATAATTCAGTTTGGGTCATTGTAGATAGAATGACCAAATCAGCTCATTTTTTACCAGTCCATACCTCTTACTCAATCGAGGTTTATGCCAAACTCTATATTAGGGAGTTGTTCAGATTACACGGTGTTCCATTATCCATTATCTTAGATAGAGATACCCAATTTACCTCTCAATTCTGGAAGGCATTCCAGGAGGGTCTTGGTTCCCAAGTACATCTCAGTATGACCTTTCACCCTTAGATAGATTGTCAAGCAGACAGGACCATTTAGACTCTAGAGGATATGCTATGAATATGTGTGATAGACTTTAAAGGTAGTTGGGATGACCACTTTCCTTTGATTAAGTTCGCATACAACAACAGCTGTCATTCCAGTATTCAAATGGCTCTGTTTGAGGCACTTTATAGGAGGAGGTGTATATCTCCCAATTATTGGTTTAAAGTGGGGAAGGCCTCAGTGATAGGGCCTGACTTGGAATTTTATGACTTAGATAAAGTTCTGTTGATCTGGGAAAGGATTAAGACAGCTCAGAGTCGACAAAAATCATACGCTGATGTGCGAAGAAAAGATATCGAGTTTGAGATTGGTGATTTTATGTACTTGAAAATTTCTCCAATGAAAGGAGTGAAGCAGTTTGGCAAGAAGGGAAAACTCAGTCCCCGATATGTCGGTCCTTACCAAATTCTCATCTGTTTTGAAAAGGTAGCTTACGAGCTTGACTTGCCTTCAGATCTATCTTCAGTTCATCCAGTGTTTCACATCTCCTTGCTAAAGAAATACATAGGTGACCGATCAGTCGTAGTCCCTGTAGGGGGCATTTATGTTTAGAACAGCTTCTCTTATAAAGAGATTCCAATAAAAATCCTTGACTATCAAATTTGTAGATTGAGGAAAAAAGAAGTCCCTCTGGTTAAAGTTCTTTGGCAGAATCAGTCCATTGAGGATGCTACTTGGGAAGCAGAAGCAGATATGCGGACCAAGTATCCTCACCTCTTCTCTGCAAACTTAGACCCAACCCAAGGTAATAGTTTTTCTTACGCTTCTTCAGTTTCATGCCCAGATTTCCATTACAAACTTGGTATAAGTTACCATTGCATATTCATTTATGTATTCATGCATCAGATATGCATGTTTCATATGAGAAACTCAGCTTATCAGTAATCCCAGTCATGCATTCATGAAACAACTCAGTCATGTACTCATGCATTAGATATGCATGTTCAGTATAAAATTTATTATGTCAGTAATGTCAGTCAGATAATCATGTTTCAGATATTCATGTCCAGTAAGTAAGTTCAGTCTACCAGTATTTTCATCTTATTCAGTCTCATTCAAGGACGAATGTTCCAAAGAGGGAGATAATGTAAGATCCCACAAAATTCTTAGCTTAATTCAGTCCTTTAAGCTTGTTAAGAAAGGTCCAAGACTTAGAAAATTCTAGTTAAGTATTCAAACTTAGTGTTATTTTAGCCTTCAAAAGTTGGCAATCTTATTTTGTGACCTTTTCAACCATTAAATGTTGATATTTGAGTTAGTTCATGATCAAGAAGGACAATACATGCTCTCAAATAAGTTTTGGATTTTTTGGACCTCGTTTAGACCATGTTCGAGTGACCAAAATAGTAAATCGATGCGATATCGATGCATCATGTCATCCATCACGTCGACAGATAATTTTTTCTTCATCTCAGTGAAAATTCCAGTGAACCAATACAGACTAGACATAGTGCATTGGTCATCGCATCGATGCCAATGATGCGATGCATCGGTCTGTGCATCGAAAACACAGTTTCCAGTCAATATAAGAGCGCGTCCACAGGGTTAATTAAGTCCTTTTCCCATGCCCTTCTGTCCCCATAACAAAAAACTTAGCCCTCTTTTAGCAATTATATTCATTCTTTCACAAATAGCTCAAGAACAAAAACCCTAGGTAAATTAAATTCAAATTCAAGACTTCAGATTCCACTATTAATTTTCAAGAATTCACCAACTAAGGTGTGTGAAGTGTTCATCCAAGGGTTCCTTCCACCCTTGGAGTCCAAGAAACTATTTTTATACTTCAAGTATATGGATTTCATGAATTTCATGTTGGGTTTGATTATATTCATGTTTATAATGATTAATTGGGATTCTAATCCATGTTTTATGATAAGTTTCATGTGGGATTATTTTATATATATGTAATATCAAGTGAATCCATGATGAACCCATGAAATTGTGAAGTTGGAGTTGAATTATTATGTTTACTTGTGTTTATTGTTATGTTCATGTACCATGCTCATTAAGTGTTTGATGAATTGCTCATGTGAACCAATAAGTAAAGGAAATCATGTCATGTCAGCTTATGTGCGAATTGTATCATGCAAGTGTTTAATAAAATGCCTCTATGAATGAGTTGTGACCAAGTGCAACTGATTATGCTTTTCAAGACTATGTTATGATTTACTTTCATGCTATCGATTCCTAGGGGTATTTAATACCCGATAATTTAGCTGTGTACTTAGAGGCAGTGTCAGTTACAAGATAATCTCTATCATGTCATGATTAGTAGTGCTCTCAGTCAGTCACAGGACTCACGAAAAACTCAGTAGACTCAGTACTAGTCCAGTCTAGTTCAATAATTAGTTTGGACCACAGTAAACTTATTCAGTGGTATTTTGTCAGTCAACAAAACTCTGTAAATTTAGTAATAGTTCAGTCCAGCCAAGTGCAGACTAGAAATAAGTTCAGTGTTTATTCAGTTAGGAGTAGGATTCAGCATCGAGCGAACCCAGGGATGGGGACATTACTGCCAGCAAAGGGTTTGACCCTTAGTAACAATCCCTGAATTACAGAACTACTTAGCCAGCGTAGGTTGAGATATCTTCCTACCAAATATTATGATGTTTGATACATCTCATTCGAGTTTTCCTACCAACGAGGGTTGACGGAAGAGCTTCCTGTCAGAGAGGGTTAACTCATAGCTTTTCTCTACCTGTGGCACGGTATTGACACCCTTCCAACTGGGGTTATAGGTTGGACCCCAATATATTTTGAAATGGGCACGTCTGTTAGATGATTACCTCCCACAGTCTCAGTTTCAGATTCAATCTCAGTATAGAACTCAGTTCAATTCTACAGACTCAGGAGTGTCAGTTATAGTCAATCCGCTCAGTACGAAACTCAGTATAGTTCCACAAAATCAAAACTGTCAGATATAGTCATTCAGTTATCAGCAATATTGTATCAGTAAACTCATATATCAATAAATTAGTATTCAGACTCAGTGTTCAGTATTATCGCGATTTTAGTTATAGTCTACGTATCCATGCATGTACTCTCATTCAGTCATACTTATGTTATCCAGTTAGTATTGTTCATTCATATGACCCCATGTATTTCAACCTATCTCACTGAGCATACAAGTACATTTAAAGTACTGACGCATGTTTTTCTTTTGTGCTATAATATCTTATATCATACATTAAGACGCACAAGCTCTAGATCACCCTTAGCAGTTCAGATTCTCAGTAGATAGAGTTAGTGGTGAGTCCTCATACTTCGAGGACCTGATTATTTTTCAGTATTTTAGTTCATTTTCAATAGTTGGAGTTAGTTGGGGTCTTGTCCCATCAAATCCATAGTTCAGATAGTTTAGAGGCTTTCCAGACTAGAGTATTTTTGGACAGTTGTTCAGTTTTCAATATTGATGTTCAGCTTTTGTATTTTGATACCATATTAAGTATTTATTTCATATTTGAACCTTATGGCAAATTTCTGCTTATTTCTGCAATGTTAGAATATTATTATTCAGTTACTGCAGAAGCTACCTGCCATGGGTTAGCTTGTGTTCCTTCGGGATTATGAGCACTATGTAGCATCTGGGGTGTAGACTCGGTGCGTAACAAGAATAGAAAGCCCCAACTAGCCCTAAGGTAGAGATTCTACTCAAGAATTAAAACTAAGTGCAAAGAAAACTAAGGCAATCTTTATTAGTGTAGAAAACTAAGTCCAAACTTTTCCTAAGCATGATTAACTAGTGTATTTTACTTAATTTAGAGCCAACTAACTATCACAATCCAAACCATGGACTGTCCATGATGGGTATCTCTAGGTCGATGAGGACCGGAGACCACCCTCTTTGCCAAGCCAAATAGAACATAATACTACTAGCAGTGGATGAATTCTAAAAGTATAACAATATAGGAAACTCATCTAACTCATAAAGAAACTAAGATCTTTAACATCCATCCTAATCCACAGTAATCTACAAAGCCACTAAAATCCAAGAACAACCTAAGTCAGAACATGCTCCCGACCATAGAAAAAAAAGATTCCAAAAGAAATAGT
Source organism: Capsicum pubescens (assembly GCA_030864215.1). Lineage (NCBI taxonomy): Eukaryota > Viridiplantae > Streptophyta > Magnoliopsida > Solanales > Solanaceae > Capsicum > Capsicum pubescens. Next base: position 147,990,218 of record CM061545.1, on the reverse strand, counting down.
CCAAAACATAATAAATCAACAATATAAAATGAGGATCTTCCGAAGTACTGAAGTTCACCACTTTAAGCTAACTCACAATCAATCCAAAAATAGCCTAATCACTCTACAGTAAAAGTAGAATTGTCTCTATTTGTTGTATCACATGATGATACAACATTCGAAAAATATTAGCAGGGTGAGCGGTATCATGTAACTCTAGGTAGGGATAAAATAATTCCAACTCAAAATCTAGTCCAAATTCAATATACATGTTCATATACATGAATACATATATATATATATACACACACACACATATATATATACATATATATAAGATTTTGTAATAGGGAACAAGGTTTAACATGAGATTTAAAGCCATTAACCTGGATTGTGTAGCTCTAGCCTCCCTAGGGTCACCCACAGGCTCTATGGGTTCATCTTCCCCTACTCAAAGTGTCATGACACATGTTAGCCATACGAACTAGGAAAATCCAAGGATGAGCCAGGGAATACCTTGATGCAACACCCTGAATTTTTGACCTTTAGAAAATTTCTTGGATTTCTAGTTTTTGGTCAAGATACGACTAGGGGGTACAGGTCGTATGCTAGGATACTATTGGTAAGGCTTGGTCGTACACTAACCAGTGTTTGTTGGTATATTGGATTGGGTTCTGGAATGGTTACGATTTAGAGGGTATGAGTCATATAGTTGGATATGGGTCATATGGTTTGGGTTTTACCGTTACTTAATCTAAGACTTAGTGACTTAAGTTGGATATTAGAATGATTGGCTCACTAAGAGCCAAATAATTGGTTATGAGTCATACCATTGACTCGTATGGTAGACAGTGTTCAAATTTCCTTTGGTTCTATTCTGCCAAAGATACGATTTGGGGTACTAATTGTATAGGTGTCATACGACATGGTTTAAGACAGTCGTATGTATGACAGTGTTGGGTCCAAAGAGGGAGTCCTCGGGTATGAGTGGTGGTTACCACGCGTATTGGTGGCTACAATCGGTATGGGGTGGCCGTACCCTATCATGGAGATTTTGTGCATCTTAAGTGGGGGTAATTCAGAAATTTCCCCAGTTATCCACTTAAGGTACCACGAATTTTAACATACTTGGGAGGTTATTTACCGTATTTTTCTAATCTTAAACATAAAAAAACACTGTCTAATTTTCTCTAACTCTCTTAGGTAAATAAAGGTTGTGGTTTCATCTAGACGAGCAATTTAGGGCTTGTTTAGGTGATTTCTCTCCATCATCTGCATAATATAAGGCATGTACTCCTCCCTCACTGTTAGTTCCAAGCTAAGGCATAATTTATACATTGTTTTCATGGGATGATTATTAGATGGATTTGGGGTTTTCAATTAAATGCTTGGTTATGGTTTTCCCATGTTTTAATTATATATTTGCATGCTTTAATGGTGTCTTAGACAATTGGCTGCATGAGAATGGTTAATTAGTAATTGGAATTAGTTTTGGAAACATAATGCCCCCGACATATTTGATAAAATGGATAATACTTTTACTATATTATTGGATTTTTAATGGAACTATTGCATAGTATGTCTTAGTAATGGAGTCCTAAATGGTTTAACTGGTTTGGAATGGTTAAAAGAAATGGTTTGGTGGTCATGGTCATGGTTACTTAAACTTTCTTGTGGGGTGCGTGGGATTCTCCCAAGCTAATATAATAATGAGACACTTGTGGGGTTCATGAGACTCCCCCATGTTAAGTTGATAATGTAATCTAAGGATACATGGAAATCCCTTTACATAAAAAGGTTGGCCAAGGACATTGTTTGCAAGCTATAGTCGGTATGACGATACAACTACTTATAGCCTTGGTTAATAAAAAGGGAATAATGGTTTGGTTGTTTGGAAATTGTTTTAATTGGGCAATTATGGCAGGGTGTGATAGCTTACTATGAAGGTGCAACTCCAATAGACGAACACTGGAAACTCATGTTTGCTGATATGAGAGGTGGTTATAGTGACCTTATATGATACTATGAGGTACCTGGGAATCCTCTAACTACACTGTACATATGTATCATGGAGAGAAATGGGAACTTGGGAATCCCCTACTCTTATGGTATCTCTGGTTCATGTAGCTACACACATCGGGGTCCGTTTAGGGGGTTATGCTAGACATATGTAGACCATGGGTGGTTATAGTATGGTTAAGATACACGTACCCGGTTAATTGTTTTAAATGAATGCTAAACCCAATTCCCTTTACTGGCATGGTTATCTATATACATATATGTATGGTCTGTATATATATTAATTGTTACTTGGTTTTACTAGATGGCATTATTTTATCCTTATCCTGAGTTCATGTTATTATTCACCCATTAACCCATCTTTTGGCAGTTGTATCCCCACCCGATGTAGGAACCAATGATTCTACTCCTTCTACTTAGTGATCGGATTGAGATCTATTGGATTGAAGTTGTGATCTTCAATATTTAGGAAGGTTCCATTTCATATCATAGATTATTTTACATGCTGGGATTATTTTATTGATATTGGTTTGGCTATGGTTGGGGGCATGTCCCAACCGGATATTATTTTTCTTTTGGTTAGAGGCTTTTGTGACTACTATGGTTGGGGCATGTCCCAACCGGATACATGTTCAGCCTTAGTATTTCCATTGGTATTGGGGATGATACTGTTGAACTTGATTTATGATTGTTCCTTCCTCTTATATTAAATTATGGACAAAAACTTGGTTTTATATTTATTTGGTTATGGTTGTTGACTAGTAATGGATGGTTGGACTTATTGGGTTTGTCACGGTTATAGACCTATCCTAGAGTCTTAGGTTATACTTTAATTCTATCTTGTTATACGTTAGGAATTTATCTTACTCAGGGTATGCATTTGGATGTTTGGACCTTGGGATCCCCATTACGGCAAGGCCTCGTGTTAGGTCATGTCAAGTTTATATCAGAGCTTTAGGTTCATGGTCAATTGATAATCCACAAGTTGTGTTGATTAGAGTCTCTTTTAAGGGTGTGTCACATGCCACACTATTAAGGGAGAGGCTAAAAGGAATTTAGGAATGTTTTACTTTCTTTGTATTCTATTTTCAAGCTTGGAGTCTAAGTCTTGGAATCTTCTATAATCCTTGTTTGTTTGCCTTTTTAGAATATGCCTCGACGATCTGAGATGTAATGAAACTCTCCTACCCCAACTGAGTACAATGTTGAAGGGACACGCACTACTCAGGGGATCCATACTCGGTCTAAGGGTCCTATCGCTGATATTTATAGAGTTTCACCTGTTGCTATTAGTCCTTCTTAGGATGAGGTGATGAATGTGGAATTTCATCAATCTATTAATGTTATTGATCAGGTTGAGCGGGATGCATTTGTTGTTTTATCTATTGAGGCCACAAGGGTTGTCTAGTTTATGAAAATGAATCCTCCTACATTTACTGATGTGAAGGTAGAGGAGGATCCTCAAGGATTCTTGGATGAAATGGAGAAAAATTTTACGGTAATGCAGGCCATGAATATGGAAGGGCTGAATTTTTCTGCTTACCATCTTAAGGATATGGTGTACCAATGGTTTAAGAAGTAGGATAGGGTGATGGTGATGTTGAGGAGTCGACTTTGTGGTATACTTTGTCTAATGTATTTCTTGATCGCTTCTTTCCTCAGGAGTTGAGGAAAGCAAAGGCAAAGAATTTGTCAATCATAGAAAAGGGAAAATGTCGGTCAAGGAATATTCCTTGAAATTTCATCAGTTGTCAAGGTGTGCTCCAAAATTGGTGTCTGATATGAGGGAAAGGATTAGAAAGTTCACTTCTGAACTGTCTCGAGTTTTGATCCCTTAAAGTAAGACATCATTGTTTATCAAGGATATAGATATGTCTAGGTTGGTGGTTCATATACAACAGGTGGAGGAATAAAAGAGGAAACAAGATGAGTTTGGGGAAAGGCAGGGTAAGAAGTTCAAATATTTTGAACAAGGTGGTGCACAACAACAAGGTGGTTGGGATGGAGGCAAATGGCCAAAGAAGAAGTGTAAGAGTTTTGGTTCCTTCTTTAGAGCTAGTGCTCCTAATAACTCGCCATCTTATTAAACAAAAGTGGACTCTAACCACAAACCATCTTATTACTTAATTGTACTCTAACCACAAGCCATCGCGTCTATTCTTCGTCGGCATTGGGACTCTAACCCTTTGTCTATGCATTCATACCCACTCAATTCAACATTTAAGGACATCAACCCACTTTGTTTTTTCAAGCCATCAAGGCCACAATTCAACACCACAAATGACCATAAGGTCTCAATGAACCATATATCCATCAACCACTTTAATAGTCCATGTCTTAGTTTCAACCACCATTCAAGTCAAACTATGGTCATCAAGTCCTTTAGCAAACCATTCATTCTTCATTAGCATTCATACATCAAGTTTTAGTTCAAACACAATTCAATTTCATACATAGGGACTCAATCTTTTTTTAACCATTCTAACCACCAAGGTTACCAATTTACTTATTACATGGACAATAAGGCCTTTACAAAGTCATTTACCAAACATTCTCATTCATTAAGAAATCGCCTAAGTTTGAAACACCATTAATAATGACTAGTTATTTCTAGTAGACATTTTCACAAACACCATGAGGGCACATCCTTTCCAAGACCAAAATCAAAGTTGAAATCATCAAACTAAGGGTTGATCATGACCCATTTGTTAAACCACAATAAAAAATCATCTACATGTGAAAACCTTCACAAAAACAAGTATAAACAGAAGTTAAAACAAAAGTGAACATCACCCATCACTATATATCAAAACCCACAATATTTGATTCAAAAACTACCATTAATAATTCATTAAAATTGTCTAAATAAAATGATATTTGAGAAATAATAATAAGGACAGAGTCACATTCCTTTTACAAGATGATTCACAGAAGGATTCTTGGTCTTCAAGCCTCTAGAAGGACACCCCTTAAAACCCTTGCTTCAATCTTGAGAGTGAAGTTTTCAAGAGTGTTTGGTAGTTTTTTGATCTTGTATATGCGAAGAATGAAGGGCCAAATGAGGTTATAAGTCGTTGGTTATAAGGGTCTAGGGGGGAGTCTAAAATGTCCTCCGCTTAGAAGGTGAAAAGTGAAACCTGGAAGGTATGAATCCCTTATTGACACGTACCCTAGGGTACGAGTGGTACCCTAACTCATACCCTAGACCTCACCATTGACACCTAAATTGACCAACATACGACTCCACATGCATAACTCATACCTTAAGGTATGAGTGGTAGCTTACAACCCGTACCCAAGTAATAATACTTTGGCCAAGACTTCAAGCATCAAACGATTAGGTATAATACAACCTGTACCCTGACAAACAACTTGAGAGAGGCTAAAATGTACCTTGGACAGAAGGTAACCCCCCACTAGACCTTCTAACATACGAGTGAGAGGACTCTAAGTCATATCCTAGGGTACAACTTATACCCTTGAGTCGTACCTTGCCTAAAAAATTCATCTAAGGGAATATTTTTATGGTTCCAAAGCCTAGGTGTTTCATCTAGGCCACTTCTTAACCACCCCAACTTTTTTGGGATCCACCATGATCCCTTCAAAAGAAACAACATGACCCAGATAAGTCACAGGATTAAACCAAAACTCACACAGAGAATTTAGCATACAACTATTGCTCCTTAAGGGTCTACAACACTAAATGGAGGTGATCGACATGATCTGTCACGGTCTTTTAATACACAAAATATCATCAATAAACACGATCATGAATAATTCCAAGAACCGAAGGAAAACCTGATTTATAAAATCCAAGAATGTAGCTAGGGCATTGGTCAAACCAAAGGACATCACCAAAAACTCAAAATGACCATACTGGGTTCTTAAAGCAGTGTTAGGGATATACACCTATCTAATCTTCAGCTAATAAACCCCGACTGAAGGTCAATCTTATGAAAAAACTTAGTACCTTGAAGTTGATCGAACAAATCATCAGTCCTAAATATGGGATACATATTCCTCACTATCACCTTGTTCAATTGGTGGTAATCAATATACATCTGAAGGGACCCATCCTTCTTACACATGAAAACATAGAAGCACCCCATAGAGACACACTAGGTCCAATAAAACCCTTGTTAAGAAGATCTTTCAATTGCTCTTTGAGTTTCTTCAGCTCAGTCGGAGCCACTCGGTAAGGAGGGATAGAAATGAAATGAATTTCCAGAAGAAGATCAATCCCAATACCAATTTCCCTATCGAAAGGAATACCAGGAAGATCATAAGGGAACACCTCAAGAAATTCCCAGACCACAAGGACAGTTTGCAAAGAAGGACTTTAGGATCTAGAATCTTTAATATGCACAAGGTGATAGAGATACCATTTAGAAACAAATTTCTTAGCTCTAAATTATAAAATAAACCTTCCATTAGCCAATAGGGAACTACTTTCCCATTCAATCACTGGCTTATTAGGGAAATTGAGACTAACCCTTCGGGTTTGACATTCAAGAGATGCATAGCATGAATACAACCAATCCATCCCCTAAATCACATTAAAGTCTACTATGTCCATCTCCATCAGATCTTCCAAGGTCACCCTACCACAGACCGACATCACACAACCCCTATAGACTTTTCTAGCTACAATGGTGTCACCCACCAGGGTGGACACAGAGAAGGTATCTGAAATACTATCAAGGTAAAAAACAAAATGAATAGCCATATAAGGGGTCATATAAGAGAGGGTAGATGTGGGATTAAGTAGACAATATACATCATGAGAGAAGAGTTTGAGCATACCACTAACAACATCAAGGGATTCTTCAGAAATATAGTTGTTGGCAAGAGCATCAAGACGATTTCGTCTAGTGTCGGAGCCAGAAGAAGAAGTAGCATTCTTTGGCGCAGGAGCTCATAAAGTAGCAACAGGAATCTTATTTTCCCAAGAAGCAACCATAGAAGGAAAATACCTTTGCATATGATAAATCTTACCTCATTTAAAGCACTTGTTCCTCCCGACTTCATAAAAACCATGGTGCACCTAACCATAGAATCAACAAAGAGGATAAGATGGAGCTGACTGAGCCCCACTTGACTGAGGTCGGGCACCCTGTGCCCTGGACATACTATTCTAAAAATGGTGATCACTAAATGGCTTAAATACGGAGCACCAACCTAGAGTAAGAACCAGAATTGCTCGATTTTTTCTTAGACAACTTTCCACCGTCTCTACCACCCTACTTCTGGCCTCCACCCTGATTTGAATACCATAACTTTGTATTCCGCCTTTCACTCATCTCAACCTATTTCTTCTTTTCTTCCTTAACATGTTGATTGTACACTATCAAACTAGATATGTCCATGTCCCTATTCAATAGCTCTGCATTTCAACACCAAATCACGGGACAATCCCAAAGAAAATTTCCAAATGAGCTCTTATAGAGGACACCAACTCCAGAGTATAACGAGACAACTGGTAAAACTTCAGGGGATACTCTTTTACTACAATACACCTGACATGACCCAAACCAAGGCCTTGTCATAATGGGCTTATCAAGTCTAATAGGTACTGGAGAATACCCCCGATACCTAATCCAACAAACCAATATATACCCTGAGTCAATTGAATCCAGAACATATAACAAGATAATGTATTAAAGAATACGATGACTTTAGGATAAGTCTATATCCGCGACCAATCCAACAAAGTCAATCCATCCAATAACCAATCAACTTAACAAAAATGATAACCCAATGTATATAACACATATATCATAATCATTCCATACGCAAGTTCGTAGTTGTCCATAAAAAGCTTCTACACCAAGCCAAAGAGTATGTAGTTAAGACATGCCCCCGATCATAGACAAAAACCAAGTCTATTAAAAGACAAAAGTATATAGAGAGAACAATGACGTGAACTATATAGATTCCTTCTAAACTGTGAAAGCTCACCATTTCAATCCAACACCAACTATCCCCAAATCCGATCAATGAGCTTGAGGAGTAGTATGGTCGGTTCCTGCATTGCGTAAGGATACAACAGTTCAAAGAAGGGTTAGTGGGTAAACACTCGCATGTAGTCAGGATAAGAATAAGATAATGCCAACCTTTAAATCAAACTAAACAAACCATATGCCTTCATAACCATACAAATATATAAATACCAAGAAGGAAAATGGAACCGTGTTTAGTGTGCCTTTAAAATCATTAACATGGGTATGTGTAGCCAACCATCCTAGAACAACCCATGAACTATTTGGGTCAAGTGTAACCCCTTTGAATGCACCCCGATGCATGCAACGGCACGAACTCGAGATACCATAGTAGTAGGGAATTCCCGAGTACCTTTCGCTCTCCATGACACATATGTACAAATGTACATATGGGATTCCCGTGTACTCAGTAATATCATGTATGATCATCATGACCAATCCTCATGTCTGTAAACATGAGTTTCACTGTCCGTCCATTGGACTAATACCTTTACAGTTAGCTATCACACCCCGCTATTATTGCCCAATTAAAATCATTAACACACACCCAAAGCACCATTCTATTTTTTATTAACCAAGGCAATAAGTAATGGAATCATCGTACCGACTATACTTTGCAAGCAATGTTCTTAGGCATCACTTTAAAAAAGAAGGAATTCCCATGTACCTATAGATTACATTATTAAGTTAACTTGTGGGAATCCCATTGTACCCCGCAAGTATAGGTCATTACTAAGTTTGATTGGGGGATTCCCTTGTACCCCACAAGGCCTTCAATTAAACCAACCATGACCACAAAGACCCTACCATTTAACCATTCCAAACCATTTAGACAATATAAGGCTCCATTATAAAGTTATAACATGCAATAGTTCCATTAAATGTTCAATAATGTAGAAAAAACATTCTCATAGGCATTTTATCAAAACATTGGGGGCTTAGTGTTTCCAAAACCAAAACAAAAACCAAGTACCAATTAACCATCCCCTTACAACAAAGAGTCCAACCAGCATTAAAATATGCAAACCATAATTAAAACATGGGAAAACCATAACAAAGCATTTATAACCAAAACTCCCAACATATATTTGAAAATCCAAAACCACACAACAATTATGCCCTAAAACCAATTCATAAAACATGCCTTTGGTTCGAACTAACAATGAGAGACGGTAACATGCCTTATACAAGAAATTTCGAAGAAGGAAACTTGAATCTTGAGCCCTTGGAAGAACACTTGTAGAAACCCTAGCCTCCAATCTTCAAGAGTGAGTTTGAAAGAGAATTTGGAATATTTTGATCTTGCAATAAGTGTTACAAAAGGAAACAACATGAAATATAATGTGGGGACAAAAGGGTTTTAGGATGGGAAATGTCCAAACTACCCTCAGCTTAAAAGATGAAAAACTACCCGTAGAAAGGTACGGCCTACCCACTAAATCGTAAGCAATGGTACGAGTGGTACCCTTACTCGTACCCTAAACCTCACCTTGATCCCCTATAATGACCATCATAGGACTATCTAGGGCTAATAGTACCCATAATATTACCTTGGACAGATTCAACTTGTTCAATCTTTTGCAATCATACGACTTGGCATCCTACACCTCGTATTCTACCATACGACTAGTATGATTTTTAGTCGAATCAGGGACAAAACCCAACCTAAATACACTGACTAACATATGAGAGAGAGGACACCAAGTTGTACCATAGCATACGAGTAGTATGCTCAAACCGTACCTATCCCAAAATGTACAAAAATGAAGAAATTTTGTAAGGGCTAAGGTATAGGGTGTTTTATTCTCCACCACATAGGATCATTCGTCCTTAAATGAACAGTAAGGGAAATCATAAGCACGAGGTAACACATTAAATCTCATCAAACATACCTCCAACAAAAATAGAAGATCAAGACATAAATCAAGATGAGAAGACTATCACATACTCCAAGCATCATTTATACCCCAACACCTTCATTCCATCCTTTTCTAAGTTAGAGAACAAAGACACAAGGAAATCTGCCCTTTATTTAACCAAGTTAGAAAACAAAGATGTGATAAAGAACACTTACCTTACACAGAGTTTTCAAAATGAAGAACCAACACGAATACTTGAACTCCATGCCCTCCTCTGCACCCCTAAATGGCTTTCTTCAACTTTTTGTTCCACCATAGAACCTTCATTGAAGCCACACCTTTTAGTCCTAATCGGCAAACTTACCAACCCAAGATCCTCACCAAGACCTCTTTATAGGATAAGGAATCTGAGAGAGGAATATCACCCAAAGAAACCAACCCACGATTGACCATCAACACCTTACCTCAACGTAAACACATGGAATACCGGATAAATGAAACCCATGCCAGAAGGCAAGTCCAATTCAATTTACAATTCCCTAGAGACATATCACGATGAGAGACTGAGTCTAACAATATACTACTTCAATGTTCAAGCCTATCCAAAGAAAAAGGAATTAACTTAGGCCACTGATCTCTATTTCCTACATCTACAAACCATTCAAGCTATCCTATTCTATCAACCACAACATTCAAGCTTACCTATTTTAATCCAGCAGTACTGCCTATCTTTCCAATGATTTAGTAACCTCTATCATTTTACCTCAAAGATCATCACTACCTATTACTCTCATAACAATTCCTCATGACATAAACCTTACCTCACCCTCTAAGATCTTATCTATAATAGTTACCCCAGATACTCCCCCACTTAGGACCTTCTACCTCTCCACCATTTCAAAACATCATTAAACCTCTACAGCTACTACCACACTAACATAAGAAGGATCATTGAGGAACTAAAGTACATCAAGTACTCATACTAAACAAGGAAAGACCCCTAAAATGAGACACGATAAAATAAGCACGAGGCAATTAATAGCAATGACCTAGGTCATAATTGAAGAAATATCACGATATAACACACCATAATAGAAGTCCTTAGAACTGGACACAAATAGACATACGATCGCATACATCATAGGTAATGCAACAGAAGTTCAAGATTCATATCTAGGGAACAAGGAAAATGTAGAATGCGAACCTTAAGGAAAAGCGTTTTTAGAATGCATGCCACACAAAGAGAGTGCTCTAAACCGAGATAGAAGAGCATTGCTAGAATATGCACCCTGACCTTCTCTAGCAGTGCACTGCTAGAAGAAGATTAATATCAACCCTCTACTTTCACCTTACTATACCTCTAAGAACAACACTCCGCTCTAAAGGGTATCACCAAGCATGATTACTAAGGATGCTTGGTTCTCTTACACCTAAAACCTCATTTATCCAAATTCTACCTAAAGCCCAACATAGTCATCCAGACTCCATGCTCTAACCCAACCAATGACCTAACCACCATCCCACCAGTTCAACTTGAACCCTGACCTATATGTCACAATATTCCCCCTATCTCCTTCTCAAGTCACTAACCTTGCCCCTTCTTCATACCTTATCCAACCTATAAATCTACCTCCACTATTTCTGCATTTCTATCCTCGAAAAAATAGACTTCCTTCATCAGTATCAACATCTAAGATTCACACTTAGCATCAATCAACCACCAGATATTTTCTAATAAAGCACCCCATATAGACTATAAATATATAGTCCACCCACAATGAGGACACTCCAAATTCCTTATTTACACATAAACAACCTATGCATTTCTAGGGAAAATCATCCCTCTATTTCATAAAAGAAAGGAAACACTCCACGGAGAATCACTAGAATAGTTGAAACATTTTTCTGAAAGGATTCTTTAATGGCCCCTTATGCCCTTTTTAGTCAATCAAAACCATTCTATAACAAAGGAATAGAAATTTGGAAAAGTGTCCAGAACAACACCAATCCATAACTCAATCTCCCTAAAAGAAAGACTCATTTATGGTCATCAGGAAGGACCTCAGGAAAATTCATTTACCACCAACATTGAATACAAAGAATGACTTTTCGAGTTAGAATCTTTAACCAGACGAAATAATAATAAAGACACCCCTTTTGGAATTAATATCTGAGATCTAAGGTATGATATAACCTTTCCTTTAATAGATAGGGAATCATCCTCCTATCCCATAACTGACTTACCAAGGAGCCTAAAGATAACCTTATAGGTCTGACAGTCGAATGACGCATAGCTTAAGTATAACTAATCCATCCCTAGAACAACATCAAAATCCAACTTATTTGAGTAAAACAAATCCACCAAAACAACTTTACTACCAAAAGATGCCACACCCCTTATTGACCTTTTTGGAAAACACAGAGTCACCTACTAAGGTAGAAATAGAAAAAGAGTTTGAAATATACTCCACACCAAAACCAAAATACACAAACACAAGTAGGGTTACATAAGTGAGAGGGGACCCTGAACCATATAACCATACATATCACGAGAAAAAAGTTTACAACATACCAGTGTTAGCCTCAGAACATACCCCAGATTCTTGAAGGATACTAAGGGCAATGAGATGATCCCGACCAATACCAGAGCCAGAAGTAGCATCCCTCGGTACGAGAGCTAGAGAAGTGGTAACAAATACCCTATTTGCCCTTACGGTAATCATTATGGGATACTCATATTCTATATGACCCAATTGACCATAATTAAAACATGATTCCTCTCTTCCCTACAACAACCATGGTGTGACAGACCATAAAACTGATAAGGAGCATAAGATAGTATGGATTGGGCCCCGCTGGCTTGAGATTGGGAACCTTATGCCTTAGAAGCATTATAAATCATAAAATACTTATCCTCAACATCTTCGGGTAGGGAGCACCATCCATAGAATAGTAGTTAAGATCCACCCAACTCTTTTCCTTGGACCACTTACCATTGTACTATTGGCCTCCTCTTTGTTTAGAAAATTGAGACCTCTCACTCTGCCTATTTCCCGACCTTGCCTTATTCTCTCCCGTACCAATAGAACCAGTTAAGCATAATATAGTAATCACTATCTGGGTTAATATATTAATAGAATGTTGAAAGTCGACATTGGTAACCTCTTCTTGGGGTTACTGAGCATGAGAGACACCTTCCAAAGTAGGTTCAATGGATACTGGTGGAATTTCACGGGGAAAATCCAAAACTATGACCCACAACCGAGTCTGTACCCCAATAGTTGGACTAGATCCATCCATGTCGTCCTCAAGTGGGATATGTGAGTTGCCATAAACTTTAGATCGTTGATTAGAAATGATATGAAAGGTGAAGCAAATGAAGATTTTGCAAAAAGATCAGGACCTTAGACTCCATATCCAAAAAGTAAAACAATAAAAAAGTGAAGCATTTCTCAATGCCTCGTAGCCTCCTAAATATAAGTGTGTTGTACAACACACTCATAAGAAAGACTATATTCGACACGGCTTTGTGGACACACCATTACACTAAAACCTAGGCTCTGGTACCTACTTGACATGACCCAAACTGGGGCCTTGTCATAATGGGCATCTAAGTCCAACCAAAATCTGAGACCACCCTCGATAACCAATCCAACCAACCGCATATACCTTAAGTCGAGTGAATCCCAAACATATTTAATAATGTGGTGACATTTGGATAAGTCTATATTTGAGACAAAACCAACCATATCAATCCATCGAATAATTAACCAACCAAACCAAAATTATAACCTAATGTATAAAATGCATTATCATAACTATTCCAAACTCAAGTCCACAATTGTTGATGCAAAGCCACTAAACCAAATAAAAGAGTATCTAGTAGGGACATGTCCCCGACTATTGCAAAAAAACCATGTCTATGAAAAAACAAAAGTATATAAAGAGATCCATGATGTGAAATAGATTCCTTCCAAACTATGGAAGCTCACCACTTAAATCCAACACCAACTGTCCCCAAAATCGATCAATGAGTAGGAGGAGTAGTATGGCCAGTTCCCACATCATATGCAGATATAGTCGCCCTAAAATAGGTTAGCGGGCAAACGCTAGCACGTACTCAGTATAAGGATAAAATAATGCCAACCTTTAAAACCAAGTTAACCAACCATATGCATTCAGTACCATATATATATAAATATATAATCTATGCCTGGAAAGGGAACCGGTATTAACATGCCTTTTAAATGATTAACCTCGGTATATATAGCTTAACCATCCTAGAACCACCCACAGGATATATAGGTCCAGTGTAACCCCCTGAATACGCCTCGATATATGTAGTTGCACGAACTAAAGATACATTAGGAGTAGGGTATTCCCAAGAACTCTTCGGTCTCCATGATACATATGTACAAGTGTACTTCAAATATTCCCGTGTACCCCATAAGTATCATATATGGTCATCACGATCAATACTCACATTGGCAAACATGAGTTTTTAGTGTTCATCCATTGGACTCACACCTTCACGATTAGCTATCATACCCCGCCATTATTTCCCAATTAAAGCCATTACCACACAACCAAACCACCATTCCATTTATTAACCAAGGCTATAATTAGTGGTATTTTTATACCGACTATATCTTGCAAGCAATGTCCTTTGCCATCCTTTTTAAGAATAAGGGATTCCCATGTACCCATAGATTACATTATTAAGTTTACTTGGGGAAATCCTATGCACCCCGCAAGTATAGTTCATTACTTAGTGTGCTTAGGGGATTCCCTTATACCCCACAATGCCTTCAAATAAACAAAACATGACCACCTAGACCTTGCCACTTAACCATTCAAAAATATTTAAACCATTTATGCCATTTACGGTTCCTTGACTAAGCTATACCATGCAATAGTTCCATTAAAAGTTTAATAATATTGTAAAAATATTCTTATAGGCATTTTATCAAATATATTGGGGCATAGTGTTTCCTAAACAAAAACCAAGACCCAGTTAACCATTCCAATGCAACAAAGTTTCCAAACCACCATTAAAACATGAAAATCCATAATTAAAACATGGTAAAACCATAACCAAGCATTTATCACCAAACCCCTAGCATATATTTGAAAACCCAAAACTATACAACAATTATGCCATCAAAATAATTCAAAAAAGATGCCTTTAGTTGGAACTAACAATGATGGAGGAGTAACATGACTTATACAAGAAGATTCACAAAAGGAAACTTAACTCTTAATCCCTTTGAAGAACACATGTTGAAACCCTAGCCTCTAATCTTCAAGAGTGAGTTTAAGAGAGTATTTGGAAACTTTTATTCTTCCAATTAGTGTTATGAGAAGTCACAACATGATATATAACATAGGTACATAAGGGTTTTGGAATGGGAAATATTAACACTATGCTCGGCTTAAAAGCTAAAAACCTACGCAGAGAAGGGTATGAGCCACCCCCTAAACCGTACCCTAGCGTATGAGTGGTACCCTTACTCATACACTAAACTCACCTTGGTCCCCTATACTGACCATCATACAACTACCTTGGGCTAAATCGTATCTTAGGGTACTAAAAGTACCCATAGTTCGTACCTTGGATAGATTCAAATAGGCCAATATTTGGCCATCATACACTGTTTATACAACTATATGACTAGTATGATACTTTGTCGTATTTTGGACAGAACCAAACCCAAATACATTGACTAACTTATTAGAGAGAGTACACTAATCCATACCATAGAATATGAGTAGTATGCTTAAACCATACCTTTTCCAGAATGTCCAAAATGTAAGAAATTTTGCAAGGGCAAAGGTTTAGGGTGTTTAACATGCCTGGCTTCAAATTTATGCATTTCTCATCCTTCATCTCCCTCAACTCCTAAAGAAAAAGGTGATCAAGAAAAGAACTAGGTAAATCATCTCACAAAGAGTACTCAGCATCCTCGCCCCTAAGTTGTTCCCACTCTATATACCATTTATATGCTACATCCTTCAACTAATATGTTGTGAACTCTACACCCTCCACATCACTAGCATGGATCACAGGAAAGATCTTTTCCATATCATCAATGAAATTTTAAGGATCTTTCTAAATTTTAGAGCCAGTGAAAATAGATGACTCAAACTCATAAATTGGCAAACTCTAGTGGCCTCGAAGGATGGAGCAACAGAAGGAACTTTCTTAGTTTTAGAGGCCACTAACTGGGAAAGAAAATGAATTATCTAGAGAAACTTGACATTAGTCATGCCATCTTGAGGTCCCTGAAGAGCCATGGGGAGAATTGATGGAGCTCCATCAGGGCAATCAGAAGTAATAACCCTAGACCAGGTCTGAACTCCTGGAGTAGGCTGAAATCCGTCCACATTGCCCTCAGAGAGTACATCGGAGTTTCCACGAGCATCAGATCTTCTGGGTGTCATTATCAATAAAGCAATTATATAGACTGTCGTGCCGGTAACCGCGGTTTCCATTGTTGTTTCCTCGGGACCCCCACTTTCACAATTTAGTTACACAACTCTCATTAAATCCCAATTAAAATAATTATCACACATTCCCATTTGTTGAACCATGATACACATTTAGGAATACATTGTTGGTATCTTCATACCAACTACACTTTCAAGGTAACATTAGTCATGCCAAACCAATTATCATAACTTGGGGGAATTCACAACCTCCTTGCTTCAATTTAAATATATTATGCTTCATTTAATTTTCACATTATGCAATAGTTCAAGAGTAGTTGAATACACATACTTTTCAGATTCAAAAACCAATTTTATAATATGGGGCTGAGGTTATAACCACTTTAAGAGTCTCAATTTTGGGGAAATCACCATCCCTTCATTTATACACTAGCCATGCATCAAATTGATTTTAAAGCCACCATTTATACATAACCTATGCAGGGACAAACATGAAACATCACATAGAGAACAGTTATTCAAAACCCCCAACGACCAACATTAATACAATACGAACAACACTTTAAAATATATACCTTTAACAATTTTACAATTAGGGAAGATTAACATGCCTTGAATACTAAGTTTCACAGAAAGAATTCAACCGTTGAGACCTTAGATGACCTGCTTCTTGGAAACCCTAAGTATGGCTTCTTGAGAGACTTGAGAGAGATTTGGAAATGTTTGAGTATGTTATGAATGAGAATTAACCCCTTTAAGTTCTTTATGAATGTGAAGTTTTAATTGGGTAAGGAGGAAATTGTAGAATGTTCCCTCAATTTAAAAGCTGAAATTTAGCCGTCAGTGACTACGGGTCACTATACGACTCATAAGTTCTCATTAGGACTCATTACCAAGATTCGTAGCCAAGATAGTTTCCAGTGCACCCATACACTGTTGACCCTATGATTCAACTGCAATGACTAATAATGGGACCCTGCGACTCATAGGGTCCAATCGTAGTCAACACAGAACCTATTTTTGGTAATCTCTAGACATCCTACATTTGCACCAAATGACTCGTAATGAGTCCTTACAACTCTT
Source organism: Capsicum pubescens (assembly GCA_030864215.1). NCBI lineage: Eukaryota > Viridiplantae > Streptophyta > Magnoliopsida > Solanales > Solanaceae > Capsicum > Capsicum pubescens. The sequence continues at coordinate 147,972,832 of CM061545.1, read as the reverse complement.
AGTGAGTCACTCGTACTCAAAGAAGAACTAAGTCACACACATATTGTTTGGTTTACAATTTCAGTCTAACGACTCAGTAAGACTCCCTATGACTCAAAGGATAAGTCATAGTCAAAGCGGTGAGAATAACATTTTAAAATTTTCAAGTACCAAAAACTTGGGGTGTTACATAATCTAGGGATCTAAAGCCTATGACCAATCCTTTTATTCATACAAATTCAGTCTCAGGTGGTCAAATCCCCTAGGGCTAGGTGGATTCAAAATACTAGATCAAGAGGTGCAATTAAAGATCAGGTACTATTTTACTCGAGGAATAATGAAGTTAAAAAAGTGTACAATCAAGTCTAAGTCAACCCAAACCCAATGTAATAACCTAATGATGTAGTCATAAATCCAAATAAGCCTAAAGGAATATTTGTCAGGACCCAACCTAGGGCCTAGTCGTGAAGGGTATCTCAAGACCACCATGAGTCGGAGACCACCCTCTTAGCCTATAATCCAAAACACAATAAAAGAACATGGCAAAATTTGACCAAACAGTAATAAGATGGGTAGTTAATCAAATGTAAACTTTATGAATCAAAACCAACATCAAACAACACATGTCCACAAAAGTCTCTAAAGCTAGAATATCAAACTAAGTTGGGACATGCCCCCAACTATGGCAAAGGAATTAAAAAGTACAATGATAATAATAAGAATAATGAAAAGACCAACCTTTAGGAAGATGGAGGTTCACCACTTCATAGCATATCCACAGTAATACTAAATCAATTAACGCTTCATAGGAGTAACAAATAATATCCTTGAACATAAGTCATGAAATGATGCAACATCCAGGGATGGTCAGTGTGGCATGCACTGGCGTGTAACTCAGGGATAAGGTGTAAAATAATGCCAATGTCAAAACCAGTCAAAATCACTTGCACAATATTTATATATACCTATATAGGATGTCGGGATAGGGACAAGGGTCATGAACATGAGAGTTTAAGCCAATAACCTGAACTGTATAACTCGCTCCATCCTAATTGCACCCATGGACTATATGGGTTCAGCTCCCCCTATAGAAAGGGCCCAGATGCATTTTAGCTTCATGAATTAAGAAATTCGAAGAAAAGGCTAAGGACACCATTGTGCTGGATATCCCAAAATATAATGTATGAGCAAAGCACTTGTTTATATAGATCACCAATGAAGGAAAATGTGGTTTTGAATTTTAGTCTCCCTAGGACTACACCTTCACGGTGAGCTATACAATTCCCTATAAATCCAAATTAAAACTGTTTGCACATAAACCTAACAGTTATTATAGTATTCTTATATTAAGGCACTTATCACTTGGTATCTCTATGCTTGCAAGATTATATAATCATTCAAAACCAATCTATATAACCATTAGACTCCCAAGTTCCACTTAAAATCCAAAGCATGCCCACCAAGGGCCTTTCAAATCCGTTTATCCATTTATCCATTAACGGAATTCATCAGATTCAAAAAGACAACTTACATTATGTAATTATCTATGGTAAAACCAAAATTATATAATGTGTTGATGTTAATGCCGTTACCAAGCCAAAAAGTCATCAATTTGGGGAAACCCATGTTCCCCGTTCCAATTCCCATAACAATGCACTCATTCAGTCCAAAAACCACAAATTTAAAGAGTAAATCATTAATTTAAAACATGTGAAAAGTATTTCAAGTAATACCAATAAAAACCCCTCAACCCAATCTCAAACCCACGAGATAAATTACACTAAAATCCAATCCATTAATGCCATAATATTAAATTCAAGTTAGGTAAAGAGATATATGGATGAAATCGAAAATAATTCAGAGTTCATAGCATGGATGGTGAATACTCTGTAAAACCCTTCAGTTTTCTTAGGTTTTAAGTTTAAGAGAGAAAAAATGGAGTTTTATCTTTTGAAACTAAAGGGAATGAAGTTATTTTATGTTTAAAAGTCTTGTAAGGAGTAAAAAGACCAAATGTCCCACAATTCAAATTAATACAAGAACGTGGCAGTCCCTTATCACGAAGGGTAGCCTCTTTGCCACACTCTTATTATAGAGGCTAACCTCAGTGGAATGCCACTATTGCGGTGGCACACTGCCTCATGTTCCAAAATAATCCTAAACCCCTTTTAAAAATTCCAAAACTTTCCCAAAACACCCTTTTAACACCCCTAAACATAATTCAAGTTAAAAATTGACATTAAGAAAATTAGAGGGTAAAAACTAAAATCATTAAAATTTTGTAGGGTTTTATATTACCCCACCCCCCTTAGGATCATTGATTCACGAATTAGGAGTTAGGCTATTTTTAGCACAATGATTGAAAGAATACATCATAATGAAATAAAAAATTTGAAATGCAAAAAGAGGAAAATGAAACTCATACCTTAAGCACTCTAATCTGATACGAGGAAAAAGAATGGATACTTAGCCTTCATATCTTCTTCAGTTCCACTTTTTTATTTCTCCAAAGAACCTTCACCGAAGCTATATCCTTTGTCCTTAATCTACAAACTTGCCTTCCCAAAATCAAAATAGAGACTTTCTCATAGGACAAAGAATCCGTACCACCTATATCCTTAACTGACACTATCAAAGAAGGTCCCCCCACAAACTTTTCAGCATAGACACATGAAAAAAAGGTTGAATAGAGGACAAAGTGGCAGGTAAATATAACTCAAAAGTGACATTTCCAATTTTTGTTACAATCTGATGTGGACCGATGTATCGGGGATTTAGATTCCCTTTCTTCCTAAACCTCATGACTCCTTTCATAGAAAAAACCTTCAAGAATACCCTATCACTCACTTCAATCTCCAACTCCCTTCGCCTTAGATCCATATAAAACTTTTGGCAACTTTGAGCAGTCTTAAGTCATTCTCTAATCACTTTCACATTCTCCATAAATTGGTGAACCAAGTCAGGACCAAACAACCTAGTCTCGCCAACCTAAAACCACTAATAAGAGACCTACAACTCCTACATAAAGAGCCTCAAAAGGGACTGTATGAATGCTAGAATGAAAAATGTTATTATAAGCAAACTCAATAAAAGGAAAATGAACAACCCAACTTTCCTTAAAATCAATCACACAATCCCTTAGCATATTGATACAAGATCATTCCAACAACACCAAGAGCTACAAGTAGGTTCGGATTTCAGTCCAACAACACAAGAATAACAAGTTCAATTTTCAGTTTTCAGAACACAACAAGAGAGCAAATAGATGAACAAGAATGCTAGTGAATCGAAAGTAGCCCCACACGGCTTCACTAGTCTTTAAAGATAACAAAGTTAACAACAACAACAACAACAAGATAAAGAAAAGATAGATAACTTGACATATAACATTCAAGATACTAAGAACCCTAACATCAAGAGAGGACCCTAAGTCTAGAGAATGTAAACACCAAGTTCTTACAAGGACCAAGAGGCACTCAAAGACCTCAAAACCCTTGTTTCTAGCCAAAGATACAACCCAAGTATTCCTCTACTTGTGAGATGTTGGAGGCGGCTCCAAGAGTGGAAGAGAGAGGAAATGTTGTGATATTTTAGGTTACAAAAATCAGATTTCAAAAACTATCTAATAACTCTCTCACATCTTCTATTTATACTACAAAAGGAAAGGGGTAAAATGACTCATCCGCCCTTGCTTCTTGTGCCAACCTTGGAGAGTAGTTTATTACACATTAGGACCCCTCTTCACACATAAAAACGTTTAAGTCCTTGGTTGGTTCAATCACCAACTCACACACGGCCATTTGCATGAACAAAGCTTGGAGTTTTTGTAATTCCCGAGCTTGGCTTCGTGTGAAAGGCCGTGTGGCTGTCCTAACCGTATCATCCTCTCCATCTTGAGAGGAATTTGGCCTCAAATTCAGCATTTGGTCATCTTCAACCGCATCCACGAGGGAGAGATCACCAACGTTGAAAGTGTTGTGCACTTGATATTCCGGTGGAAGGTCAATCTTGTAGGCGTTGTCATTGATCCTCTCAAGTACTTGGAAAGGACCATCACCCCTTGGCAGCAATTTGGACTTCCTATGAGCTGGAAACCGGTCTTTTCGAAGATGCACCCACACCCAATCTCCGGGTTCAAGCACAAGCCTTCTTCTCCCTTTGTTTGCCCTTTTGGCAATCTCTTGATTCTTCTTTTCAAGCTTGATCCGCACCGTCTCATGCATTTTCTTCATTGCCTCGGCTCTTTTGCTTCCATCTAAGCTGGTCATGAGATCACTAGACAAAGGAGTGAGATCTAAAGGGGTAAGGGGATTCAGGCCGTAAACACATTCAAAGGGAGTCATTCCCGTGCTCGAATGTATTACCCGGTTGTAGGCAAATTCCACTAAGGGTAGGTGATCTTCCCATGAAGTCAGTTTACCTTTAACCATAGAACGTAGCATAGACCCTAAGGTTCTATTTACTACCTCCGTTTGGCCATCGGTTTGTGGGTGGCAAGACGTGGAGAAAAGTAACTTCGTTCCAAGCCTACCCCACATGGACTTCCAAAAGAGACTTAGGAACTTGGAGTCCCTATCGCTCACAATAGTCCTCGGTACCCCGTGAAGCTTGACAACATGTTCAACAAATAATGAAGCTACACTACTAGCATCCTCGGTTTTAGTACATGGAATAAAATGAGCCATTTTAGAGAATCTATCAACAATAACAAAAATGCTATCTCGGCCCTTTCTAGTCCTTGGCAGCCCCAAAACAAAATCCATCGAGATGTCCAACCAAGGCCTAAGGGGAGTAGGGAGTGGGGTGTATAATCCTTGGGGTAAGAGACGAGATTTCGCACTCCGGCAGGCCACGCATTGACTACAAATTTTAGTGACGTCTTTGCGCATTTTGGGCCAATAGAAGTTCTCCTCTAAGATTCCGAGGGTCTTGTCTATCCCAAAGTGACCCATGAGGCCTCCGTCATGGGCCTCCCTTACAAATAATTCCCTCCAAGAACTAGAAGGAACACACAACCTCCTCCCTTTGAACAAATACCCATCGAACCGAGAGTAGGAGGAATGGTTATTCTCCTTGAGCCAACGGTCCCTTCCCCACTCTTCGCATTCCCTAAAAATAGGAGCAAAGGTAGGATCCTCGGGATACAACAACCGCAAGCTCTCAAAACCCATCAATTTCGAAGACAAGGTAGCAACAAGCACATGCCTCCTAGACAAGGCATCGGCAACAACATTTTCCTTTCCCCTTTTGTAATGAATTACATAAGGGAAAGTCTCGATGAACTCAATCCACTTAGCATGACGCCTATTCAACTTGTCTTGGCTCTTAAGGTGTTTCAACGACTCATGATCCGTTCGTATCACAAACTCCTTAGGCCACAAATAATGTTGCCAATTTCCCAAAGCTCTAACAAGGGCGTACAACTCCAAATCATAAGTTGAGTAATTAAGAGTTGCCCCTTTGAGCTTTTCACTGAAATAAGCAACGGGCTTACCTTCTTGCATCAAAACAGCCCCGATACCAACTTTACTAGCATCACACTCTATTTCAAACATCTTATCAAAATCGGGCAATTGCAATAAAGGCGCCGAGATGAGCGTAGCTTTCAAGGCCTCAAAAGCCCTAGCTTGCTCATCACCCCATTTAAAGGGTCCGTCCTTTCTAATTACCTCGGTCAAGGGGGCTGCTATGGAACTAAATCCTTTGACAAACCTCCTATAAAAGCTTGCCAACCCGTGGAAACTTCGGATTTCTCCAATAGTTTTAGGGGTCGGCCAACTTCGGATAGAGTCTATCTTGGAATCGTCCACTTCCACACCCCGTGAGCTCACGACAAAACCCAAGAATATAACTTTATCTACACCAAAAGAACACTTCTCCATGTTGGCATACAGCTTCTCCTTTCGGAGCACATCAAACACACATCTCAAATGCATTACATGATCATTAATAGATTTACTATACACCAACACATCATCAAAGTAAACCACCACAAACTTTCCAATATAAGGCTTCATTACATGATTCATTAGCCTCATAAATGTGCTAGGAGCATTGGTAAGGCCGAAGGGCATGACCAGCCACTCATATAGACCGAATTTGGTCTTGAATGCGGTCTTCCACTCATCACCGGGTTGCATGCGAATTTGGTGATAGCCGCTCCTAAGGTCCACTTTAGAAAACAAACAAGATCCGTGGAGCTCATCTAACATATCATCTATTCTAGGAATTGGATGACGATACCTTATAGTGATTTTGTTGATGGCTCTACAATCGACGCACATGCGCCAAGTTCCGTCCTTCTTTGGTACCAAAAGCACCGGAACAGCACACGGACTCATGCTTTCCTTGATGTATCCCTTGTTGAGAAGCTCCTCAACTTGTCTCTCAAGCTCCTTAGTGTCCATGGGATTGCTCCTATAGGCCGGTTTGTTTGGAAGTTGTGAACCCGGCACCAAATCAATTTGGTGCTCAATTCCTCGAAGTGGGGGCAATCCTTGCGGAAGTTCTTGAGGAAATACATCTTCATACTCCTGCAACGCACAAGAAATCAAAGGGGAAATGGAAGAATTAGTGGGGTTAGTATTAAAACAATGGGCCAACAGTAACATCGGCTTGTTTTCATCATGGTCCACGAAGAGTTCTTTCCTCCTAGCCAACATCACTACGTTTTCCATCTCCTTTGTGGTTGGGACAGATTCGGATGGCCCTACTTCCTTACCTACGGCATCCCCCCCCTTTTCTCCTTTCCCGGTTTCCTTTCCCTTTCCTTTTAACTCTCTCATCTTTTGATGCCACTCATGTACTTGGGAGGGTGAAAGAGGGTGAAGTGTGACCTTTCGGCCATCCTTCTCGAGCGTATACCGGTTGGACCTCCCATCGTGTTTAGTAGACCTATCATATTGCCATGGTCTACCTAACAACAAGTGACATGCTTGCATTGGGATCACGTCACAAAGCACTTCATCGTGGTAGTTTCCTACCTTAAACCGAATCACACATTGCCTTGCGACCCTTAATTCACCACAATCGTTCAACCATTGTAGCTTGTAAGGACTAGTGTGTGGTGTAGTTGGCAGCTTCAAGAAATTTACCATAGCTTGGCTTGCAACATTCGTACAACTACCACTATCAATCACCAAGGTGCACACACTCCCCTTTACAAGACACTTAGTATGGAATAGATTTTCCCTTTGACTCGGGTCACCTATCGCCTTACTAATCATGACACGTCTAACCACAAAGTTAGGAACCACACACTCCCCTTCTTGTGGATAGGCATCTTCACTACCATCTAATTCATCATCATTCGGCCCATTTTCAGCTTCCTCTCCATCTTGAGGCTCGGCCTCATCCTCCCCCCTTTCGGAAACCACCTCCTCACCAAGGTAGTACACTTTCCCTTCTCGTAGGATCACATTGCGCCGGTTCGGACATTCATTGGCCTTATGCCCCCAACCTTGGCACTTGAAGCATTGGAATCCCTTTGGGTTGGGATATTTGTGAGCCTCCGGTTTCGGAGGGAATTTAGGGACTGTTTTGGACTCGTAGTGGACTGTTTTGGACTCGGGCAGCTTCGTAGGGGCGGGTTGGTCCTTGTTTTTGGGCCAACCCGAGGGAGCTTGTACCCTTGCCTTGAAGGATGATCTCTCCTTAAGTTCCCTTTCAATCTCTAGGGCCGCTTGGAATATACCGTCGATGGTTTCAAACCGATGAAGGGTCAAATGAGTGGAGATCTCTTTGTTCAACCCACACTTGAACCGGATGATGTCATGACTGATTTGCTCCCCACGATGATCAAGTTTCAACATGAGTTGTTGGAACTCGTCAAAATAGGCCATCACACTCTTGCCCCCTTGCCGCAAGCCATATAACCTAGCAAGCAACTCATGACGATATCTCTCGGGAAGGTATCGTTGTCTCATCAAATACCTCAACCGAAACCAAGGTGGTGGCTGCCCATCGACTAATTCATTACCAAATCGTTTAACATACTCCCACCAAGTGTTAGCATAGCCCTCGAGGTGAGCTATAGCGTAGCAACTCTTCTTTTCGTCCGAGATGTCATTAACTTGGAAAACTTTGTCACAAGCCGATTCCCAAGTTAAGTAGGCCTCGGGATCACTTTCACCCTTAAAGATGGGTAGGCTCAACTTGATGGTGTTGATGCCTACGTCTCTCTCTTGGTGTCGGTTTCCCCTATCTCCATACCCCCGGTATCTCCTAGGTTCTCCTCGACCCCCTCTTAACTCCTCCTCCCTCATATAAGCATCATCAAAGGCTCCATCTCCTTCATACTCCCCTCTACCGTATCCTTCAAAGTGGGCTGGTCGGCCTTGGCCGTTTTGAGTCGGAGGATTTGGAATTTGCGGTCTTTGGGTTAATGGAGCTTGGAATGGAAGGTTCGGATTTAGTGGAGGTACTTGTCGTCCAAATCCCTCTTGTGGAATTGGAGGGGCTTGGAAATGTAGTGGTCTAGTGGAGTCTCGGTTTGGAGGAAAATAGGTAGTTTGACTTGCGGTATTTAGTGGAGCTTGGGGTGCATTTAGCATTTGGTGGACTGTTTCGGGGGTGATGGTTGCGGAGGAGGTCCTATCATGACCATTGGTAGATACGTGTAGAGGAGTAGAAGGACGAGAGTTCCTTTGACTCTCCACTTGTTCTAATCTCCCACTAATAGTCGACACTTCCCCCTTTATGGCTGCCAAGTCCCCTCTCACGGCCCCAAATTCAGAATTCAACCTTTCAAGTGTCCGGGTAACGGCCTCAAGAGTGACCCTCATAGAATCAAGGGCATTAGTATCCGCATTATGAGACGTAGCTCCTTCCATTGTCAAGATATTATCCGCTTTAGTTCACCACAAGTTCGTGTTCCACAAGTGTTGTATAATTGGCTAGTAACCGTGAAATTTTCAAGGTATGAGTGAGCTCTTATCCGGAATGGATTCTTGTTTGAAGACTCAAAGAATTCTTGCCGGACTAGAATCAAAAATCAGCAACTCATTCAAACGAATAAAAGCACTCAAATAATCGTTGACACGAACAAACGGTTCAAGGAACTAGTTGACAACCTAGTAGGAAGGTACTAGTTTGTTAATTAGTTCTAGGACCAATTAAGGGAAACCAAGGATCAACAATTTGCAACCAAAGAATATCCTAAGTTGAGCTTATAGTGACGTGGCAGCATGCAATGGTTCCACCCGTTCCTCTTATCTTTTTTTTTTGTTTTTGTTTTGTGTTAATATTCACACAACTTGTTATAGTTTGCAAAATGTTTTGGTGGGAAAAATAAAATCTTGTAGTCTTTCAACCTTTTCAAACTCAAGAAAGTGGTGTTTGGTTGACCAATCCCACAAAACAAGGCTCCTTGAATTAGGGAAAAGTGATTGACAAGACTAGAGGGTGAGGGGTGCAAGTCTTTCACAACAACTTTATAACTTGTCTTACAACTTGAGCACACAACAAGATGAACAAGATGAACAAGTTCAAAAAAATGAACACCTCAACAAACTTCATCAACTTCTTTAGCACATAACACATAACCACCGATTTTTCTTTTGCTCATCAACAACATACAACCTTCGGCCACTTCAAGTCACTACTCAATGTTCAAGTTTTCAAGCTCAACTTTCGGATCTAGACACCTTAGTGTTGGTGAGAAAGAAACCAACACTAGAAACTCACTAAACAAGCAAAATAACGCCTAGGTCTAGACATGCAACATCATTCTCGGTTTTCAACCTTTAATGGACAGATTTTTCAGAACTTCCCTTTGGTATTGCTTGTTTAGACCGTGAACTAGCCCAAGATGGGTTATGTTGGAACACAACCGGTCTTGCTTTGATACCAAATGATACAAGATCATTCCAACAACACCAAGAGCTACAAGTAGGTTCGGATTTCAGTCCAACAACACAAGAATAACAAGTTCAATTTTCAGTTTTCAGCACACAACAAGAGAGCAAATAGATGAACAAGAATGCTAGTGAATCGAAAGTAGCCCCACACGGCTTCACTAGTCTTTAAAGATAACAAAGTTAACAACAACAACAACAACAAGATAAAGAAAAGATAGATAACTTGACATATAACATTCAAGATACTAAGAACCCTAACATCAAGAGAGGACCCTAAGTCTAGAGAATGTAAACACCAAGTTCTTACAAGGACCAAGAGGCACTCAAAGACCTCAAAACCCTTGTTTCTAGCCAAAGATACAACCCAAGTATTCCTCTACTTGTGAGATGTTGGAGGCGGCTCCAAGAGTGGAAGAGAGAGGAAATGTTGTGATATTTTAGGTTACAAAAATCAGATTTCAAAAACTATCTAATAACTCTCTCACATCTTCTATTTATACTACAAAAGGAAAGGGGTAAAATGACTCATCCGCCCTTGCTTCTTGTGCCAACCTTGGAGAGTAGTTTATTACACATTAGGACCCCTCTTCACACATAAAAACGTTTAAGTCCTTGGTTGGTTCAATCACCAACTCACACACGGCCATTTGCATGAACAAAGCTTGGAGTTTTTGTAATTCCCGAGCTTGGCTTCGTGTGAAAGGCCGTGTGGCTGTCCTAACCGTATCACATATCCTCCAAGGTTTAAATTGTCCAATCCACTTCTACATCCGTTTGGGGATAGAAAGCAAGGATAAGGTTCATCTGAGTACCCAAACTATTTTGAAACAAATGCCAAAAGTGAGAATAAAATTACTTTCGTTGGTCTAAAATAATGGACATAGGTACTTCATGCGATTTGACTATCTCCTCTATGGATAACTAAGCATAATCCTCTCCTGAGTAGTTAGTCCTCACTGACATAAGTTGAGCGTACTTAGCATTCTATCGACAATGACAAAAATAGAATCATACAGATTGTGAGATCGCGTAAGTCTCGTAACACAATCCATATTAATTATCTCACACTTCCACTTAGGCAACTCTATCTTTTAAGACTTGCCACCAGGCCTCAAATGCTCGACCTTGACTTGCTGGAAAACCATACACTTAGTCATTAAGCTCGCCACATTTCTCTTCATATTATTCCACAAACATATTTCCTTCAAGTTATGATAGATCTTAGTTAAGCCCAGATGAACTATATACCTAGACTCATGAGCCTCACTTAAAATCCTTTCTCGCAGCCCATCAACATAAAAAATACTTAACCTTTCTTGATACCTCAAAATTCTATCTCCCTTAATCTCAAAAACCATAATGTTTTGCTAACCCACATCATTCTTAATCTACATTAGAATGGGATCCAAAGCCTGTTTCTCCTTAAACACACCACCAAAAGATGATTTAACCATTCTTGGACAATTATTATTCAAACCTCAGAGTCCAAGAGACGAACTCCTAAGTTATCTAGCCTATGAATGTATTTTACCAATCCTATTTTCTCCTTATCCACATGCGATAAGGTTTCCATAGATAACCTTCTAAGAGCATCATTAATAACATTAGCTTTACCTAGATGATAGTGAAGGCTTATGTCGTAATCCTTAAGAAATTTAAGCCGCCGCCTCTGCCTGAGATTTTATTCCTTATGATTAAACACATGCTACAAGTTTTTATAATCTGAATAAATATCCATAAGCACCCCATATAGATAATAAAGCAAGATTATTAATGAAAAACCCACAATCTCCAACTTTAAGTCGTGAGCCAGATAATTCCTCTCATTAACCCTAAGCAGCCTTGAAGCATAGGCTACTACCTTACCATGATGCATAAAAACACAACCTAGTCCCATACAGGATGCATCACATTACACAAAAAAAACCCATCAGTACCCTATAGAAGGGCCAAAACGGGCACAAACATTAAATTTTCCTTCAACTACTCAAAGCTACCCTCACAAATATCGAACAACCAAACTTAACCTTTTTCTGAGTCAACCTTGTCAATGGAGCAACAATGGACGACAAAACTCTCCACAAACCTCCTAAAGTTCCCAGCCAACCTAAGAAGCTCCTAATGCCAATTAGAGTTATGAGTCTAGGACAGTTCTTAACTGCCTCACCTTTCTTTGGATCCACCTTAATCCCTCAATAGAAACAACATACCCAAGAATGGTGACAACACTTAGCCAAAATTCATACTTAGAAAACTTTACATACAATCTGGTCCTTAAGAGTTTGTAGCATAATTCAGAGGTAATCGGCATGATCCTTCTCACTCTTAGAGTACACCATGATGTCATCAAAGAAAACTATCACAAATAAGTCCAAAAATTTCTTGAACGCATAATTCATAAGATCCATGAAAGCAATTGGAGCATTAGTCAACCCAAATGACATAACCAGGAAATCTTAATGAACTTACTAGGATCGAAAAGAAGCCCTGGGAATATCATCCTACCAAATATTCAATTGATGATAGCTCGAATGAAGCTCAATCTTAGAGAACCACATAGCACCCTGAAGCTAGTTGAAAAATTCATCAATCCTATAAAGAGGATACTTTTTTTCGTGATATACTTGTTTAAGTGATGGTAGTTTATACACATCCAAAGAGTCCCATCTTTCTTTCGCAATAAAGCATAAGAGCACCCTATGGAGAAACACAAGGACGAATGAAAACCTTATAAAGAAGATCCTTTAACTACTCTTTTAGCTCCTTTAGCTCAGTCAAATCCATCATATATGGAGGAATAAAAATGGTATGGGTATCCTAAAAAAGATCAATCCCAAACTTTATTTCTCTATCAGGAGGAATTCTAGAAAGATCATCACAAAATACTTCTGGAAATTCACTAATCATAGGGATAGATTGCAAAGAGGGACCCTCAAAATTAGAATCCTTAACCCAAACTAGGTTATACAGACCCCTTTGAAAATCAATTTTCGAGCTCTAAGATAAGAAATAAACCTCTCTTTGGTCACTAAGAAACTCTCCTCCCATTTGATCACCAGTTCATTAGGGAATGCAAAGCAGACTTTCAGATCCTACAATCTAGAGAAGCATTGAACAAATGAAGCCAATCCATCCCTAAGATTACTTTAAAATACACCATATCAGGCTCCATCAATTCTACTAATGTCTTTTTATAAATTATGGAAACTACTCAACCCCTAAAGATTTTTCTTGCAATAACAGAATCACCCACCAAAGTATAAAAAAAAAAGGTTAGAAATGTTTTTAGGACCAAAACCAAAGTGTAAAGCCATATAAGGGGTCATATAAGATAGGGTAGAACCCATATCAAGAAAATAATAAACTTCACGAGAGAAGAGCTATAACATACTAGTAATAATATTTGGAGATGGCTCCGACTCCTGATGAGTATCAAGTGCATAAAGATTATTCTAGCCAGTTTCGGTAACCAAAGTGGTTCCCTTAGGTTCCAGAGCTGAAGAAGGGGCGATCAAAACCTTATTTGCTCTTGTGGAAACATTGGATATATAATAATTTCTTTACAAATGACCAGGCTGACAATAATTGAACACAAGTTCCTCCCCTTCCCATAGTATCCACGGTGAAGCTACCCACAAAATAAACAAGGAGGATAAGGTGGGGCTGACTGAGCTCCATTAACCTGAGACTGGGCATCCTTTGCCTTAGGACCACAAATATTATGAAAATGACGATTACTAAAAGGCTTAGGATGAGGAGCACTAGCTGTCGAATATGAATTTCCCAAGTTCTTTTTCTTAGCCCACTATCTACTATTTCTCCTATTATTTTGCTGACATACACCATTTTTTGATTACATAAACTTCTTGTTCTGCCTCTCTCCTTTATCTACCTTCTTATTTATTTTATCCTCTACCTGTTGCATATAAACAACAAACCTGGATATGACCATATCATTATTCAGCATTGCATCCTTATACTCTGATACCAAATTGCGGGACAGCCTAGTAGAAAACTTCCTCATTTGGATCTCATGTTAGCCACTAACTCCGTAATGGGACAAGTGTAAAAATTTCAGAGAATACTTCTTTACACTCAACTTACCCAGCTTCAAGTTTACAAACTTTTCAGCCTTAGCTTCCCTCAACTCCTGGGTAAATAAGTGATCAAAAAAGGCACCAAAAAACTCATCCCACACTGCTACTTCAATATCAGTACCCCCATCGCTTCCCACTCATCATACCATTGATAAACTATATCATTTAATTGATATGCAACAGACTCTATGCCCTCAGAGTCAGTAGCATGCAACACCCTAAAAATTTTCTCATGTCATCAATAAATCCCTGAGGTTCCTCCTCAATTTTGAGCCTGTAATTGTTGGATGATTTAACCTCATAAAATGGCTAACCCAAGTGACCTCAAATAAAAGAGCAATAGAACCAACTCGATCAAATTGATGAGACTACTATGCCACCAACATAGTAAGCATATTAATAGACTAATGAAACTCTGTATTAGATATATCTCCCTGCACTGACTGAGCATGAATGTCGCCAACTAGATAAGCTAGAGAAAGAATAGTAGGGACCAATGGAGTGGTGCAATTAGGAGTAGGAACACTAGACTGGGTCTACACGTCGTAAATAGGATGAGTCCCCTCCATATATTCCTTGGGAAAGACAAAGGTTCCAAAAGAGTTTCTACGAATGTCAGATCTTCGAGAAGGCATGGTTTGAAATGCAAGTAAGCCAGGAGTTAGAGAAGTTTCAAGACAACTAGACTCTAAAGGTCAAAATAGAACACAAGAAAGGGAAACATTCCTAAATACTTTATAGCTTACCCCTTATAAATATGGTACGTTATACACCTATAAAAGGGACTTTACTCAACATGGATTTATAGACACCGAATGACCATGAACCATTCTCAAATACAAATCTTGTCATAGCCCAAACTAGGCCTAGTCAACATAGGTAACGCAAGCCTACCGTGAGCCAGAGGCCACCTCTTAGCCCAATATCTAAAACACAATAAAATAATATAGAGGAAATAAACAAAAAAGTAATAAGAAGGATAGATAATCAAATGTGAACTGTATGAATCAGAATCAACATCCAACCCACACTTGTCCACAAAGGCCTCTAAAACTAGAATATCAAACTAAGTCGGGACTTCCTTTGACTATGACAAAGGAATCTATAAATACTGACATTGTAATAGAAATATTGAAAAGAATGGCCTTCTAAATATGGATGCTCACAACTTCATAGTAGATCCACAGGCAGAATAAATTACCTAATGCTGCATAGAAGCAACAGAAAAGCCCTCAGAACCTACATCATTTCATGATATAGCATCCAAAGACAATCAGTGAGGTTAGGACTCATGTGTAGCATGGGGATAAGGGGTTAAATAATGCCAATGTCAAAACTAATCAAAAACCACATGTATAATATTTATATATAAATAATAGGATGTCGTGAGACAAGGATCATGAAAATAAGAGTTTAAACTATAAACCTAAACTATGTAGCTCGATTTTTCCTAAAGGCACCTACAGGCTATATTGGTTTAGCTCCCCCTACTAAAATGGCCTCAATGAGTGTTAGTCGTACGAATTAAGGAATTCTAATTAAAGTCTAAAGATAACGAGGCTTTAGCAATACCAAAAATATAATATCTAAACCAAGAACACAGTCATATATACCCCCAACGCCGGCAACCGTAGCTTCCTATATTTGTCCCCTGGGACTACACCTTCATGGTAAGCCACACAATTCACTTTAAGAACAAATTAAAATAGTTTGCACATACACCCAACCATTATCCCAGGAGTCTTATATTAAGTCATTTACCACCTGGTATCATCATGGAAATTATGCTTGCAAGCTTATCTAGTCATGCCAAACAAATCTATGTAATAATTAGACTCCCATGTTCCACTTAATATCTAAACCATATCCACCAACGGCCTTTCAAATCCATTTTATCTATTTATCCATTAACGCAATGCATCAATTTCCAAAAGACAAGCTATATTATGAAATTATCTATGTTCAAAACCAAATTATAAACTAGGTTGTGGTTAATGCCATTACCAAACTAAAATGTCGTCAATTTACGGAAACCCATGTTTTACATAAAAATGTACATATTTAGTCTAAAACCCATAAATATAAAGCAAAAATCATTAATTTAAAACATGGTAAAAGTAATTCAAGTAATACCTATAAAAACCCCTCAATCCAATCTCAAACCCACAAGTTAAATCACACGAATATCTAATCCACTAATACAATAATGTGAAGCTCAAATTAGGCAAAGAGATACATGCATAAAATATTGAAAAAATTAAAATAATTCATAGTTCAGAGCTTGGATGGTGAATCTTCTATAAAACCCTTGAGTTTTCTTAGTTTGAGTTTAAGAGAGAAAGAATAGAGTTTGGTCTTTTGAAATTGAAGGGAATGGGTTATTTTATGCTTAAAGGTCGTGTAAGGGGTATGAAGAACAAAAGCCCTTCTCCCTATGTGAAAAAAACAAACCTAGATGGAATTAAAATATGTGCATAGCATGCCCTTATTATGGAGGGTAGACTCTATGCCATGCTCTTATCGTGAAGGCTAACCTCTGTGGCACACCACTATCGATGAGGCAAACTACCTCGGAGTTTAAAAATACCCTCGAACCCCTTCCAAAAATTCTATAACTTTCTCAAAAAAATCCTTTTAACATCCCTAAACATAGTTCAAGTAAAAAATTAACATTACAAATGTGGGAGGGTCAAAAATAAATTATTGAAATTTTGTGGGGTCTAATGATGTTATTCATGGTCTTCTATCTTAAAAAGGTAGTAGAACCCACTTTCCGACCCTAATCAATAAACCCAAGAAAGCACCTAATCGTCCTTTGCTAAGGTCTCCAAATCACATCCCAAGGCCTTAAAAATAGCTAAGTCTTGTCCTAAAGGTGGACTATATACTAGTATAAGGGAAAATGGGCCCAAATTCTTGAGAAAAGGATCCTCAACTATCTATAATAAGTATTAGAATGGTGATAATGCATGTATGCCATCATCGGTATCCAAACAATGTAAACATAAGAATCTAGGCATTTATAAACCAAATCCAAAACTCATTTAAAGTATAAAGCACTAACCTTGTGTCAACGGTCTAGTAACCAAGGTCTTGGGACCAATAACATCATATACCAAACAATAATAGTATATAAATATAGGCAGATAATTAAAAGTGGGATCAATGTAAGGCATCATTTTACCAAGTTAATTTAACTAATGAATGTCATCAAAATGGATAAGTACTACCCCAACTCTTAAACTAAGGATTACCATTGGCAGCCTATGGTTGGGTACATAACTAATCAAGCTTAGCTGTACACAAAAGAAATGGTGGGCATTCTTGTCTATGGTTCAATTTATAGCTCTATAACAAATCTCTAACCAGACCAATGACTAATACAACTAGCTTTTACTATTTCCTATAACCCCTACCTAGAATGTTATCAATAATAGACATAATAACATAAAGAAGAGTAGACCATAGCCTACCTCAGTGTCAAACTACATTCTCAAATTATCCACGAACTTCTCATCTCCACTTTATGATCTTTGATCAAGTCGTCACTTTTAAAAACATAATATACTTATTAATATAAGTAAATGAGACTTATATTGTAGTATAAATATTTTCTCTTGACAATTAGGAAAAAATATAACTTGGGTCAATAAATGGAATTCCAATTGAATCCATCAAGAGGTATCTTGAAGAACAAGGAAAGCTCAAAAGTTGAGCACAAATAGAGTCTCAATTGGAACTCAAAATATCATCAAGAGATAAGGGAAAAGAAATGAAAAGCAAGAGTCAACTAAAGAATTTGTCCTAAAGCTTATGCGATATTTATGAGGTTAAGGTCAAACTAGTGCCCCCGTATGATCACAACTTTAATTTTAAATTGCCCTAACTTTCTTGAGCTCACATGATCATAAAATCGAGGAGATGAGTTAGAAAATTGATTAAATTCACTTGAATAGTGAATATATAGATCCAACATGAACACTAAAGTGGCCACTTAACCTTTAAATCAACAATCAACTTCTAAAGTGATTGGTATGGAGGGTCAAGAATTTACTTAAGCGGCACCCTAGTAGATAAAGCGACATCCATTAAAGTAGACATAGGCCGCTAATGCAACCCTCATCTAGGTAGACAAGGAGGCTAAAGTAAAACAAGGTCACTAAAGTTTCTCCTACACTAATTTAACAATTGTACCAGATATTAATGACTAGTAAAATTGTAAAGTCACTAATTCAGAAACCCTCGTGTGCAAACAAATTGTGTTGCCTTACTAATTTTGATATTTTGGACTTAATAAAAAAAATCAAAATCCCAATAAAGACTATTTTGATATAAAGTAGGTGATACCTATAGTTCCATTTTCATCAAATCCACCTAATATCCCAAAATAAGTCCAAAAGGGTTAGAACCCAAACTATGGGCCCCTTAGTGTAAAATCTATGTTCTGAGGCTAATGATGTTGTCAGAATTCTTATACATAACTATTGACTCAATAGCTCAAAAATAGGAAACTAGGCTTAAAACCCAAATGAGCTGCCTAAATACTGAACCAACATTCCTGGCAAATCATAAATAACTTATAGCCACTATAAAAAGGCACTAAACACTGTAAATATATGGAAACAAGGAAATAACCTAGAGGGTAAGCCATTTGAAGTGTATAGACAGTTTAATGAATCTATTATAATGGGGCGAGTTTATAATAATTGCATAGTAACTATTTGTTATCATGATACATTGGCTTACTTTGTTATGCTAGAAATGGTAGATTTTGATATTATAAAGGGTATGGATTTGTTGGCTTCTTCTTATGCCATAGTGTATTACCAAGCTAAAATGGTGCATTTCCATTTTCTAAAGAAAACAACCCTTGAATAGAGAGTAGTCCTGAGGCACTAGGGGTAAGTTTATTTCTTATGTTAAGGGGAAGAAGATGATGTCTAAGGGGTATATATTTCACCTGGTAAGGGTTAAAGATAAAGATGTAGAGTCACCTACTCGTTAATCCATTCAAATAGTAAATGAATTTCCTTATGTATTTCTTGAAGATCTTCTAGGTTTGCCTCTAGAATAAGAAGTAAAGTTTGGTATTTATGTGATTTTGATACTCAACAAATATCAATCCCTATATATAGAATGGAACATGAAGAATCATGAGTGTTGAAGGAGAAATCAAAAGACTTATTAGAAAATGGATTCATAAGTCTTAGTTTGTCTAATTGGGGTGCACTTTTATTATTTGTACATAAGAAAGATGGCACATTGGGAATGTGTATTGACTACCGATAATTAAATAAGGTGATGATTAAGAATAAATATGCCCTTCCTACAATTGATGATTTGTTTGATCAATTACAATGTGCTAGATATTTCTCAAAGATTGACTTGATTTTTTGCTATGACCAATTATGTGTCAAAGAGAAAGACATACTTATGACAACTTTTCAAATATGGTATGGGTATTATGAATTTTTAATTAAGTTAGTTGGACTAAAAAATATGCCAGAAACTTTTATAGATCTGATGAATAAAGTGTTCAAGCCATTCTATGTATTTGTCATATTATTTAAAGATGATATTCTAGGTATTCAAGGTCAAAAGAGGATCATGCTAACTTTTTTTGGCAGGTGTAGAATATTCTTCATGATCTTAAGTTATATGCAACGTCTTATAGATGTGATTTTTAGTTAAAATAAGTGGCACACTTGGGGCATATTATATCTAATGAAGAAATAAAGGTTGATTCTCAAAAGATAGAATCCATTAAAAATGGCCAAGACCCATAATCCTATAGAGGTTTATAGATTCTAAGTCTTGGCAAGTTATTATAAAAAAAATTTTGAAGGGTATTTTTTTGTTTTTGTGCCATTAACCAAGCTAATATATAAAGCAGCAAAGTTTCAATGGAATGATGACTCTGAAGGAAGCTTTCAAGAGTTGAAGAATAAGTTAACTTTCACAGCTATTTTGGTAATTCCAAAAGGTACATAAGGGGTATGCATTGTATTGTGATGCTTTGGGAGTGGGTCCATGATTTGTATTAATATTCATGGTAAGGTAATGGCCTATGCAGGAAGGCAATTGTGATGACATGACAATAATTATCTAACACATGATATTGAGTTAGTAGTTGTTTTATTTACCATAAAGATATGGCACAACCACTTATATATAGTTCATGTTGATAAATATACTGAACATAAGAGGTTACAATATATTCAAGTAGAAAGATGTAACACCCCGAAAATCTATCCCGAGATGTCACACGGTGCTTAGGACCACAAGTGATCCCAAGCTAACCGTTCTACTGGCATAACTCATAAGCAACTGAATAATATGAATCAAATTACTGAGTTTACATCATGGAAACATAATAATGATGGAATATGTGAAAAATACAATACTGATACAAGTTTTACATTCTGATAAAGCCTGAAAGAGGGACTGAAAATACATAACTGACTCTAACTGACAACTTTGAAGCCTCTACTATACTGACTATAGAGATCTAGGACGCGACCCCAACTATCACTAATCAATACACGAGAGTAAGAAAGTAAACTATATAAATAACATCTAACTAAAGTCCCCAAAGTAGGAGGACCCATCATTTGCTGGTTGGAATCTGCAATTGTCCGATTCTGACTGTACATGCCATGACTTGTACCTACATTATGAGACAATGTAGAACATAGACGTATATATAGATTAGTACTTTAAGGATTTACTGAGTATATAGGGGTGAATTCATAACTGAAACATTATCATCATATTTTATAAAATCATGCATGCTAAATGTAAATGACTCACATAGGCTTGAGTAAATCTGAAATCCGAAGATCATAAATCATGAATAGTAAAGCATATAGTATAAATCTTGTGAGTCATAACACTTAGTTGTAAAATCTGTATTTCTATCTTATTCTCAAATCATATAGGCTAAGTGAAAAGGTCTTACCTTTTTAGGTCTAAAACTATAAGATATAATTCAATAATTAAAATCTTAAGTAAAATAATGTTTCAGTAAGTTTGTGAGCCTTTACACTAAGTTTTTCTAAAATTTGGAAAAAATGCTTTATCTTAGGGTTTTAGAAGTTTGAAAACTTATTCTACATGCGTGGTTCTTCTAAATAATATAAACCATGTTAGCATTCATAGAGTCCAATATCTCGCCTTCCTAAGGAATGGATCCTCATGTTGATAAGAGGAGTCATACTCTTGCCAAGGAGTATAACCTATCTAGGTGATCACATATTTGTCATCCACGTAGAAGTGGAAATAATCTGAATCCTACATTGGCACGTAGTTTTGGGGTATGAAACCATAGTAATGTAGTCATTTCGGTGCTAAATACTACACCCAAAACAATCTGTATGCACATTCTTATGGAAATCCACTTTTAAAATATTTTAATGGTTTATAATGAAAACCAACTGTATATCAGTAATCTGAATCTGTAATCTAAATCTGTAAAGTAAATTTCAAATCTATTCTGAGACCAAAAGGTCAAATATTTATCTAAAATCTAAAATTAATCTAGTCATGGGGTGCTTATAGCACAAACAATCTTGAAACAACAATCTTTATTTAGGGCTTAATGACCCATACATCAGACTCATGATACATCATTAAAATTCTCATGGTCAATAATGTAAATATTGAAAAACCAACTCAAAATATGGAAATTTCAGCAATATGCATGAAAATATAAACATAATTATGTAATTCAACTTCTAAATCATTGGGAACATCATAAGCTTGTAAATAACAATAATGGGTATAAACCCTAACTTGAACTCATGGAAAATCATATAAAATAAATATATTCGTAATTAAAAACAAGTTTTGGGAACAAGGATGAAAGGATTATCCTTTTTCATAAACCCACCCCACATACCTTAATTGATGATCTTAGACGAGAAATCTTGAACCTTGGATTCCTATGATTCTTCTGAAGATGAGTTCTTAGAGTTCTTGCATATGTTGTCTTGGGAATCCTCAATCTAAATCTTTCTTTGAGAAT
This sequence comes from Capsicum pubescens, assembly GCA_030864215.1. Lineage (NCBI taxonomy): Eukaryota > Viridiplantae > Streptophyta > Magnoliopsida > Solanales > Solanaceae > Capsicum > Capsicum pubescens. The sequence continues at coordinate 147,950,876 of CM061545.1, read as the reverse complement.
CTTTGGTTGAATTTGGTTTCTTGGAGAAGGGGATTTTGGTTTCTAGGGTTTTTCTTTTAAAGAGAATGGTGAATAATGAGCATAAAGTGCTTAGAATAATCTTAAATCTTATGTTTGGATGGATTAGGGCCTTGAAAATTGACCAAAATTCCCTTTTTTTAAAACTTTAAGTCATAATTGAAAAATGCAAAAAATTTCCCGATTAGATTGGTCACCGCGAAACGCCACAATTATGGTGGCTCACTGGAAAAGGATGAGTGCGAACTGGCATTCTCCACGATGTAGAGCTATCGCGGTGCCTTATAGTTTTTGCTATTTTGGCTACTGGCGCGATGCGCCACCATCGCGTTGAGCTACTGGAAATCAGCAATTAGGCATTTAGACCTCTCCGTGATGTTCCAACATCGCGGTCGTCCACAGGAATTGACAATTTTGAAATTTTCCTTCACCGCGACATGGTGGTTGCTCAGGTGGGACACTGTCAACTTAAAAACGTCATAACTCCTTCACCAAGTATCAGAATAGGGCGAATTTGGTATTGATGAAAAACTTATTCAATTTCCCACACAATGAAAAGTAAAAATCTTGAGAATTACACATGGAATAAGTATTATTCATTTTTTAAGATATCCCTTAACGTTCTAGGAACGAATTTAAGTTAGGAAAAGTATGGGGTATTAAGAAAGACTTGAATATAAGAAAACAAAGATGGCTTGAGATATTTAAAACTAAGGCATTTATATTTTATATCATCAAAGGAATAGAAAATCTGGTAGTCAATGCTTTAAGTCATAAGAAAATGGTAAGCATTTATGGGCAATAAATGGAAAATCAAGTCATTGGTTAAGATCTACACCAAATAGCTATTTTGGGGTTCGCCTTATTAAATCTTTTAAAGATGGGGTTTTTAAGCATAATACAATATAATTTTCATTTGTTGTTGAAGGGAAAGAGAATCAATATAGGGATTCTATTCTATTACAGCTTAAAGAAAATGTAAAGCAAGGTATGACAAAAGCATTTGATTTTTCACAAGATAGAGTACTCTAGTGTTAAAATAGATTGTGTACCCAATGTTTATGGTATAATAAAGAGGATTATGGAAGAAGCACACCATTCAAGATATTATATCCATTTAGTGTTAATCAAAATGTATCATGACTTGAAAGTAGTGTGTTGGTGGGGGACATGAAAAGGAACATTATATAATTTGTATCTCAATGTCCCAATTACTAACAAGTTAAAGTAGAGTACCACAAGTTAGGAGGTTATATGCAACGCATAGAGTTCTAAATTTTTAAGTGGGACATGATCCCCATGGATTTTGTCACTAGTTTTTCTTTCTCTTCTTAGATGTTTGATTCCATATAGGTAATAGTTGATAGACATACTAAATTAGTGTATTTCATATTGAATAAGGCCATATATACAAGAAAAAAGTATGCAATATTGTATAATAAAGAGATAGTTTGACTACATGGAGTCTTAATCTTTATTATATCCAATATGGAAGCTTGATTTACCATAAACATTTAAATTTAATTATAGTAGAGTTTGGGAATGTGAGTGATTAAGTCCAACTTTTCAGCCTCAAACGGATGGTCAGGCAGAATGTACAATCCAAACATTTGCGTATATGATGTAAGATTATGTATTGGATTTCAAAGGTAGTTAGCATAATCATTTATCACTTATTGAGATTGCATACAACAATATTTATCACTCATGTATTAAAATAGCACCTTATGATACTTTTTATGGAAGAAAGTGTAGATTGATAATTTCTAGATATGAAGTATGTGAAGCCACCTTATTTAGGCCAGATCTTATTCATTAAGCTAAGAAAAATTTAAGTTGATATAACAATGGCTAGAAATAACATGAAGTCAACATAAATCATATGCAGATGCTAGAAGAAGAGGGCTAGGGTATGTTATATTAGATCGGGTATTCTTGACGATGTCATAATGAAAGGAGTAATGAGGTTTAGTAAAAAGGGAAAACGAAATCCAAGATATATAGGTCCATAAAGATTATTAAATGATTTGGCCAAGTTACCTCTGAGTTAGAGCTACCACAAGAGCTTTTTTGATAGTACATCCAGTGTTCCACATCTCAATTCTTAAAAACTACATAGGAGATCCATCATATATTACTCTTACTAAAGATTACAAGTTACAAAATATCTTACTATGCCAATCTAGAGATTGCCATTCTAGATCGACTATTTAAGAAGTTAAGAAATAAATAGGTAGGGTTCATAGAAGTACATTAAAGGAACTAGAAAGTAGATGAGATCATATGGGAAATAGAGAAATTGATAAAATCTAAAGTCCTTATTTTTTTAATCTAAAGAGAAGTTCAAAATGCTGAATTAGGTTGTTATCAAGTAAAAATATGTATGTATTATGTGGCTAATAGTGGGATTGAACTTAGGCTTGTACTTTTTTAGGATGGCTAACTAAATTAGCATTTAAGGATGAATGCTTTTTAAGGGGTATGATGTAACACTATATATTCTATATGTTCTAGTTATACTTATATGGAACTTTACATAGCCCTATCATAAAATTAATGAACTAAGTTTCTTATATGAGTAATGAAAGTAAATAGGTTAGAAGAAAATTATTTGTACATTTCAGTGGGGCATAATCAAATTAACATTGATGAAGGTATTTCAACTTGGGATCATAAGGTGATATTTCAGTCTAAATCTTTATATGACCGAGTGTATATAGGTTTTAAGCTAAAATAAAGGGATTAAGATTTAGAAATTTAATAAATATTTAGATACTTGCTTGACTTAATTAAGCTAGTAGGTGAGTCACATACTTGAGCTAGATGAACCAAGTGAACAGAGCCAAAGGTATCTATATTAATGGACTTAGTTATGGACCAAACTATGTAAAAGAAAATGAGAAGAATACGTATCCCAAACACCTATAATTCTACACTAAAGCCCAATAATTTTAAGGCCCATTTTAGGCATGAATAAAGCATGTAGGGGCATCACCTACTCGGATCATTTTGACTAAATTATGGATGAATATTGGGCCAAAGAGGCGGTCCAAATGGGTCCATATACGATCGATATTGACTAATCTTTTCAATCCTTTTTAACACATAAAAATCAGCTTTTCTGTCTCACGTTCTATCACTTTGTCTCAAGACATAGAACAAACACCTTAATATCCTCCTAGAGATATTGAAGAAGCCCTCATCTTTGCAAGCTAATGTAAGTAAAAATACTTATGTTTTTAGCTTGATACTTTTATTGAAAACTAGGAAATCATGTTGGTTATCATAAATTTGTAGGACTAACGTTCCTCTATGTTAGTTGTCCATGTCCCTTGGTTATTAAGAGACCTTAGTCATCTTTTTGATTAACTTTGAAGAAAAATTCAAGATCTTGAAAGATGTGCTAATTAAGAGGATAACTATCAAAATTAAGGTAAAATTCAAGAACTTGAAAGATGTGTATTTTGTAGTTTATTCTTGACTTTTCTAAGACTTTGAGGGGTTGTTTTGAGGATCAATTTGAGGGTGGATCATGCTTAATTTTTTAGCACATGATCCTTGTCTCTCAAGGTACATAATTGTAAGTTGAATATTTTAGTTTTCATAAGCAAACCCTACAGGTGAAATTAGATGAAATATCTGACACAATGCATAAATTTTCAATATGGTTATTGTTATTCTGTTTGATGCCTAGATTACAGTTTTGATAGCATGCCATTTGTTAGAGGCTTCTCGGAAGGGAAAAGCTCTGCTTTAGTGGATTTGCACTAGTGTTTGGCATTAAAGTAGGCTACAATTTACTTTCTTTAGGCTTAATTCACCAAAAGTATTTTTGTATTGATCTGCTAATTGGTTTGGGGATATTATTGGTTGAATCTTCATTAACAAAGTATTTATGATCCTTGATCTTGGCTAGATTCCTTAGGATAGATTTATGCCTTCAAATCTTTATTTATGTAGTCAATTCTTTCTTAGGATATAGTGTGATATCCATAGTAATCTTAGGGGTAGTATTAGTTTCTTTAGCCTATTTTTGGATAGTTTCTACCTTAGGATGAGTCCCTTGATAATCTTAATCAGCTTAGCTTCTAGGTAAGCTGATTTTTAAAATATTTTACCTTTAGATTTAGAGATCATAGGCTTTAGACTTTACCTTCTCAGTGGAACGAACATAGTATTTGACCTTTGCCTTGCTTATTAATCACATACATATACTATAGGTATATTTCTTAAGTATGATAATAAAATTAATATAAACATGATTTTTGCCTTGAAATGGATTTTCTTTTTAAGTGAAAATGGACAATTTTAGTCTTGATTTTATTTTTAGCCCCTCATTATTGATTATTCCTAATTTAACCAGGATCCTATTTTGGTCATTCATATTATTGGTTATTTTACATTTTCCCAAAATTTGATTCCAGACATGTGTTAGTATCATATATATTTAGCCGTGGTTTGATTCCAGTGTGCATTGATATTTTTTTACATTTAAAACCTAGTTTAATTCTATGTGGGGATAGTTTCAAGGAAGAATATACTTTTCATTCAAACATCTAATCCTCTCATATTATACTTCCTAGAATATTATGCATTTATTTTCTTTTGAACTTACTTAAAAGTATTATTGGTTTTGTTTGCATGTACCTGGCTTATGGGGAATCAATTATGTTTAGCTAGACACTTATTCTATGTATTATTTACTTATAATTTTTCTAAACCTGAGTCTTGTCCTGTTATTCTATTTATGGACTGTACTTACTTACGTTTTTAAGCATATATTCACATTACCTACAAACTTTGATATTAGTTGAGCTTAGTCGCCAATGATACCTACTAAGTACTGTGTATTATACTACTCACATTAAATTTCTACATTTATTTGCGGATAAAGATCCTAGCATGAGTTATTGTTGCTGACTTCTAACTGGTACAAATGTATAGATTAGAGATGAGGGTTAGATTTTGGCAATCAAAGTTAATTTATATCCTTTTATTTTAGGATTAGTCTTATTTTACTTTCAAAGACTATTATGTATATATTGTACTTATCAAGTTTTTATTATGTTTAGTGGCTCTTGTATTAACTAAACTAGGACTTGCGATATTTCATTTATATAATTTGTCCCTTCCCTTCTTTATTGTATGCATGTTTTGGGTAATTTCTCTTTTACTTGCTTTACTTAACATTGTTATCCTATTTTCATATCTTTACTCTTTAGCTCGTCATTAGTCGTTGTGGGCTATGAATTTTTCTTGCTATTGACGAGTTGTAGTAGGTTCCATAATAACCTAAGTTTCTGGGTCGTGACACACTTTAGCTCTTTTAGAGATCTCAATTAATTTCTTGTACTACCACAAATTCATTACACCACTAATATGGTGAACATATCCTTTAAGGAGAAATTTATATAACTATGTTCTTGTTCATTAAATCACATAGGCAAGACTTATTTCTTTCTTTTTACTATATGAAAATCCATGGTAAGACATGTTGTAATTTTTGTGATGTACTAAAAGTACGTGACCAACGACCTTTTTGCCAAAATAAATATTTTTCAAACATCCCATAGAGATTAGATGTGACATTTATCCCATCATAAATGAGCATGCCTATATCCATAATTTTTATCACCTCTTGACACATTAAATTTTAAGAATAGTCAAACATCTATGATGCTTATCTGAAAATGCATTATATTCAGGGAATAGACTATAACCATATGTACATGCTTTAGAAGTTTTCATTATGATAATTGTCATTCTTTAAACTTCCCCATATTTGTATGACATACCTCAACATTAATTTGAAAGGTCAAGTGCACCACCACTATATATTTCTATAATTTTATGGAGATTTATAATACATATCAATTTAGGTGATGGATGTATTGATGTAACACATTCAAGAATAGGTTCCTTGATGTATTTTATTTGCAGATGATGTAGTTCTAATTAAAGATACTTGGGAAGGAGTTAATGACATGTTGGAGATTTGGAGACAAACCTTAGAGTTTAAAGGGTTTAGGTTTAATAGGACCAAGATGAAATATTTATAGTGCAAGTTTAGTGATTTGACATATGAGGTGGATGTATTAGTGAAGATGGATTCTCAAGTCATTTAGAAGAGTGATAGTTAAAGTATGTTGGGTCTATAATTTAGGAAAATAGAGATATTAACGAGGACGTGACACATAATATTAGTGATAGATGGATTAAATAGAGGCTTGCTTCTAGAGTCTTGTATGATAAGAGAGTGGATTTGAATTTAAAGTCAAGTTCTAAAGAGTGGTTGTTCGATCGTCCATATTCTACAAAGAAGGGTGTTGGCTTTAAAAGAACCCCTACATCCAAAGTCGAAGGTGATCGAGATAAGGATGTTATGATGGATGTATGGAATTACTAGGAGGGATTGGGTTAGAAAAGATATTATTCATAAGAAGTGGGAGTGGCTTTGGTGGAAGACAAGAAGCAGAAAGTGAGGTTGGTATAGTTCGATCATATGATGAAAAGGTGTACAGATGCCCTAATACAAAGGTATGAGAGGTTATCTATGGATTGTTTCAGGTGGGATAGAGGTCAACTTAAGAAGTATTGGAGGAAGGTAATTAGACATATGGAGAAGTTAGAAATTACTATACATATAACCCAATATAGGTAGGTGATGAGGATGTGGATTTGATACGACCCAACCGTGGGCCTTGTCGTAATAGGCATCCGAAGTCCAACCGGGACCGGATACCACCCCCATTACCAACCCAACCTCCTATGGTAAATATGTTGAATAAGTTTGTTGATTAGGTAATTATCTTGGGGTGGAAATTGTGGTTTCTGACTTTGTTAAATCCAATTATGGCAGTCAAAAGAAATAGGGGTAGTCATTGATTTCAGTTTCACTGACCCTTCTATAGTTCATGACAATGTCAAATAGGTCCAATTTTAATATTACTTCTTTAACAAAAAGGAAAAATATAGAAGGTAGTCTAAATTAATAATTATTCAATTTTGTTATCAAGGCAAGCCGCTTGCCCTAAGTTGGATGATTTTTTAACGTATAACAAGATAATATAATAGCTCACATGAAGACTTTGGGACAGGATCACAATCGTAACTAATCCAACAGATTCCAACAATCCCATACCAATCCTCCAATGATACGAAACCATTCCAAAGGCCATAAACCATGCCATAATCACATAAGTTCCAAAATATAATAAAATTAATCCCAAAATAAAATATGATGGAACAGTGAGAAATTTTGTCTAATGATGTTATCCCACCAGCCTATTCCAATGCAAAGGCCGACACCAATATTGACCATTCCAACCCACAGCAGTACCATAAAGACTCTGACCAAAAGAGTAATAAAATCTGATTGGTACATGCCCCCAAGCATGGATAAAACCAATATCTAAGAAAAATTAAAGTGTCTAGCAATATCCAAAACATGAAATAGAGCCCTCTAAAATAATCGAAGCTCACCACTTTAGTCCAAATGCTGATCCCCAAGTTATTCACTATCTAGGAGGAGTAGAATGATTCGTACATATATAGTGTAGGAATACATCCTCCAGTAGAGGGGTTAGTGAGTGATCACTAGAATGAACTTAGGATAAGGATAAAATAATGCCATTTATAAAGAAATATAAAACCATCCATATGTATGCCGGGAAAGGGGACCAGGTTTAACATGCATTTAAATCCTTTACCTAGGTTGTTTGGCTTTGCCGTCCTAAAGCACCCACAGACTATATGGGTTTAGCTTCCCCAACTAAATGGGCCCAGTGCATGTAGCCACACTACCAGGGAAGAAAACCTGGGATGACTAGTACATCCCCCAAATATAAAGTGTGGTATCAGGCACATAGTCACTAAGACCAACCTCACATCGGCAAATATGAGTTTTGAGATTTGATCCCCCCAGGACCTCCATCTTCTACGACTTTCCTACACATCCCAAAATTATTGCCTTATAAAAAATATTACCAAGAAACCAAGAATTACATTTACCATTTATTAACCACGGCCATTTAATTGTAGTATCGTCATACCGACCACACTTATAAGTACTATCCATAGACAACCATATATAGGTTTAAGGGAACTTCCAAATGCCCTTCCATTTTCCATATTAATCCACTTGGGGAATTCCATGTACCCCACAGGCATAACCATTTATCCATTTACCTTTTCAAGCCATATAAATCATGCATAATTCCTTTACCACGTTTAAAACAAGAAAGAGTTCCATTAAAAGTACTCAATGCAAATGAAAACATTGTTATAGGCATTTTGTCAAACACAATTAGGGCATAATATTACCAAAACCAATTTCAATTACCATTAAACCATTCACATGCAAAAGAATTATCCAAAACTGCCATTAGTTCATATAAAATCATAATTAAAATCATGGGATACAACAACCAACTATTTAATATCAAAAACCCCAATTTATTTTTGAAAACCAAAATCATGCAACCAATGAAATCATAAAAATATTCATAAAACAATGCCTTTAGTTAGAATTAACAATGAGGGGAGATAATATGCCTTTAATTGAGATGATGATGGAAAGAAATCACTAAGAAAAGCCCCTAATTAATCCTCTAGTTGATACCCTAGCTTCCCCTGCCTAAAATCTCTTGAGAGAATTATAGAGTTTTTATAAGTGTTTATAAGTGTTAATGAATGGAATAATAGGGTAAATAACCTCCCAAGTAGGTCTTTAATTTGATTGGGATGCCACATCACTTGAAATGTGGCATAAGTTTGGGCCTCAAGGTGAGATGGACCTTGAAGTCCTTGATGAGGAATAAAATAGGCTTATTATTTTTATATCCCAAAATAATTTTAGACCCAATAAAATATTGGTTAAATCCAAATTTTATATGAATTTGACCTAATAAATTTTACGTGTCTACAGTATCCCTAAGCAATTTAGGCATCAAAACTTCTGCTACTTTTTCCATATAGTGATCAGATTCTTGGGTTATTTCATGAGTTGACATTGATGTTGTGAGCTTTTATATTTTTGAAGGCTTTATCTCATGGTCCTTATTTCCTACATCTTAGACCTTTTTTAGACTTTGTTTTGGCTATTATCGGGGGCATATCCTGACATTTTATTATTTTAGTTTTATAGAGGTTTTGTTGGATTACTGTGGATTTAGGAGGTTTGGTTCATTGTTTTGGTGGCAGACGGTTGTCCCGTTACTAGTGGATGGTATAAACATATGATGAATTATTATTAGTTTTAGTTTACATTATCTTATTATATGTTCGGAATTCATCCGACACTTTATGTTGTTGTGTTGTTATGGTTAGATGAATGAGAGGGTGATCTCTGATCCATGTAGGACTTTAATGGGTTTTAAAAAATTTATAGGAGTTTTTAGGTTGTAGTTTTTAATTTTGGGGCAAATTTTTTGCCTTTGGGTAAAGGGGAGAAGGAGTGGCAGCTGAAGGAATATATATATATTTCCTTTATTCAATTTCTTTATATATAAAATAAATACTATAATTATGTATACCCATCATGGCAAGGCCTTGGTTCAGGTCGTGATAGTTGAACACTAGAGGCCTAACTGTATGCTTCAGGAATTCAGCATCCCAACCTGGAAGTGGGAAGTGGTGAATATGGACTTCATCACAGGGTTGCCTCATACTTTTTCACCATGGGTGTGTTAGGGTCTTTATTTTAGAGCATTGTGTATCATGCAAAAATGATTGAGTTAGTCCTTCCAGCATCTCAGGGAGACACCTAGAGGGTGCTCCGTCAGTGTGAGTTTGGTGGACATGTCACTTAAGTTAGATATTTTAGAGGTTCCTATGGTAACCAAGTCCAGATAGCTTTGTATGGTTTGAGTGGTAGATCTATAGATTCAGCAGCTATGGGTATTCATACATTGTTTCAAAGTGGTAATTTTAGCTCAACTGCACCTCCTCCTATTAAGTTGGGCCAAAGTGGTTGGTATGTGTGTGATATGTTTGGACTTGTGGAAAAGGATTTTCCCCATTATGTTTTTAAATATACTCATATATCGATAGGGAGAGATGACTCTCAGGGTTGTAGAGGTACTAATAGAGTGCGCGGGGCAGAGGTTGTTGTATCTATAGTAATGGTCGTAGGGTTGCTCAGCTCGGTAGAAAAAGTGTCAGTTCTATCATAAACCTGTTAAACTTGAGGATGTAGCTTCTAATGCTGTTATCATATGTATAATATCTACCTATTAGACTTGAGGATGTAGCTTCTGATGTTGTTAGCATATGTATCATCCCCAATTGCTTCATATCTGTATTTTTTTTATTTGATCTGTGGTCAACTTTCTCCTATATATCTGTATATTTTTCTTCTAGGTTGATTCTACTTGTGAGCCTATTGTTATTCCTACTCGTGTATCTACAACTGTAGAAGACCCATTAGTGGTGGATCGGGTGTATCGACCTTGTGTGGTGACCTTTGTTAGGCATGAGACTTAGTAGATCTGATTATCCTAGATATGGTAGATTTTGATGTCATCTTAAGTATGGATTGGCTAGCTCCTTACCATGCTATTATAGTTTGTTATACTAAGATGGTTATATTTGTTCTGGTAGGTGTGCAACAGATAGCTTGGAATGGTAAGCTTTATTTAGGTTAAAAGGGAGTCATAACCTTTCTACGTGCATGTCGCTTGGTGCTAAGGGGATATTTTTCTTATTTGGAGAATATGTGTGATACAAGTGTTGCTTCACTTAATCCTTTAGATTTTGTTTGTATTTTATGTGATTTCATAAATGTTTGTTGTACAGATTTTCTTGATATGCCTCCAGATCATGACATTGACTTTGCTAATAATGTTGAGTAGGGCACGAAGCCTATTTCTATTCCTCCTTACATAATGGCCATAACAGAGTTGAAGGATTTAAAAGATTAGTCTCAAGAATTGTTCATAGGGATTTATCTAACCTAGTGTATTACCTTGGGGTGCGCCTGTCTTGTTGTTGAAGAAAAAAGATTAGTATATGTGCATGCATTTTTATTATTGGTAGCTGAAGAAGATGACGATTAATAATAACTATCCACTTTTCCTATTAATGATTTGTTCGATAAGCTTCAAGTTACATTAGTGTTTTAAAAAATTAATTTGAGATCGTTTATCACCAACTAAGGATTAGAAGTTTGGATATTTTAAACAAAGCATTTTGGACTGGATATGGTAAATATGTTTCTTGGTCATGTCCTTCAGGTTGACTAATGCCCCATCCATATTTATGTAGTAGATTAACTATATGTTTCAACTGTATCTTGACTCTTTTGTCGATATTATTAAAGATGATATCTTGGTTTACTCAAAAAGAAAGGATGACCATAAGTAATATTTTTGAAATATACTTTAGAGGTTGAGATATGAGAAGTTGTATGTTAAGTTTTCCAAGTGCAAGTTTTCACTAGAGTCTGTCTATTTCATAGATTTTGTTGTGACCAAAGATAGAAACATGATTAATCTATCCATTGTGGCAATTCGTGATTAGTCTTGGCCTACTTTTCCTATCAATATTGAGAGGTTTGTTGGTTTAGCAGGCTACTATTGGATCTTTGTTAAGGTTATTTCATCTATTATGGCTCCTTTGACAAAGTTAGCATAGAGTAAGATTTCAATTTAGTTATTCATAGCTTGTGAGGCTAGTTTCAAAAGCTTAAAGATGTATTAACCTTAGCTCATATCTTGACTTTTCCTAAGAAGGGCATAGGCTTTACCATATTCTATGATGCTTTTTTTGTTAGGTAGGTGATGTGTTGAAACAGGAGGGTAAGGTAATTGTTTAAGCTTTTTTTCAATTGATGCTTCATGAGAAAAATTAACCTACCCAAGATTCTGAGTTGTGCACACTTTTATTTGCTTTGATGTTGTGGAGACGCTATTTGTATGGGGTCCATTATGAAATCTTCTCGGATCACCATAGTCTTTGGTATTTCTTCACCCAATGAGATCTTAATATGAGGCAGCGTTGTTGGTTTGAGTTTCTTAAGGATTGTGATCTTACTATTCTTTATGATTCATGAAAGGGTAATGTAGTTGTGGATTCATAGTGCTAGAATTTGACTATTATGGGTAGCTAAGTATCTTTGGACACAGGAAAGGCCTTTAGCCTTAGAATTTAAATCTTTGTCTAATCAATGATTAGTCTTGATAGTTTGATACCTGGGTGTGTTTTTTCTTTTATGGAGGTTAGATCTTCCTTGATGTAGTATATTCAGGCTTATCAAGTTGATGTTTTTTTAGAGTGATTCGGGATAAAATATTGTGTCGCGGGATAAGGAAGCCTTACTTGACTCTGATGGTTTTATGATGATTGGAGTCCGAGATTATCCATCGAGAGTTGGTGAGATTGATCATGGAGGAGGCCCATTGGTCTACGTACTTCATTCATTCAGGAGTGAACGAGATATATTGTGATTTGAGACAACACTACTTGTGGGGTGGTATGAATGATGTTGCATATTTTGTGACTAATTGACTATGATTTTAGCAGGTTAATGTTGAGCATTTGAGTCTTGGTGGTTTTACTTAGAGGTTATCCATTCAAGCGTAAAAGAGGGAACAAATCACTCTATACTTTGTGACTGGGTTGCTACATACTTCTCGCGGATCTAATAGTTTTTGGATAATAGTTGATCGATTGAAAAAGTTTGTTCATTTTATACCTCTTTAGGTTTCCTTAAGTGCTGAGAGGTTAACCCATATCTATGATCATGACTTAGTTCGTTTTCAAGGTGTACTAGTGTCTATAATCTTAAATAGAGGTTTAGTTTTCACTTTTCACTTCTGAAAGACCTTTTAGGAGAAGTTAGATACCCGAGTTAATCTTAGCATAAATTTTCACCCTAGACTGATTGTCCGTAGGAGAAGACTATATATGTTATAGAGGATATGCTCCACACTTGTGTTTTAGACTATGGAGGTCAGTTAGAGAAGAATTTATCCTTGGTGAAGTTTGCATATAATAATAACTACAACTCGAGTATTGAGATGACACCTTTTAAGGCTTTATATGGTGGGCAGTACAATCTTGAATTGGTTTGTTAGAGGTTTCCACGATCAGACCTTGAGGTATAGACTTACTTCGCGAGTATCTGGATAGAAATTGGGTTATTAAGGATAGGCCTCTAGCGGCTTATATTATGCATAAGTGCTACACAGATCATAGACATTAAGCTTCGAGGTTTATTATTGGGGATATTGTCTTTCTTCGTATATCGGCCATGAATGGTGTTATGATATATGGGAAAGGGGGAACCTAAGCGCCAGGTTTATTAAGTCTTTTAAGATTCTTTGTACTATTGGGGATGCAACTTATGAGTTAGCATTGGCCCCAGGTTTTTCAGTCATTTTCCTATTTATTATGTATCCATTCTATGATTATATATTCCTGATGAGACATGTAATTAATTGGGACACAGTGTAGTTAGAAAGATGTTGTTCTTTTTTTATGAACCACCATTGACAATTTGAAGTTATGAGCAAAGTAATTCTTCTTATGAACATTCAACTTCCTTAAAGCATGTGATATCACCTTATCATTCTACTTAATTACACATCTAAAACCAACCCGTGAAGAATTGTAATAGACCATAAATCCTTCACTGTCCATAGAAAAGGTCATAATTGGGGTTAAACCGAAATATCTTAAGCTTTTGAAAGTTCTCCTAACACTCACATTCATCTGCGATTGTTTTTTCATAAGAGAATGATGAGCCCTCCTGCCCAAACCATTCATATACTAGCTAAACCCACAAAATGTCGAGTCTCAAAAGGGTAAGTAGGATATCCAATCTATAATAGCCTCAATTTCCTTGATCTAAATAATATCATCCTTATGATCACAAGCTCCAAAATATCACATAACTGAGCAAAAACTCACCTTCGGAAAAACATCACACAAATTAACTCATGTACAATGTTTGTACCACAATTCTCAAATATTTATGATGCTTCTATAACTACCCCTCTCAACTATGTGTCACGCCCCTTCTTACCAGAAAAATTAAATTTATGATCAAAAGGGCTTTAAATTTTCAAAAGTTACTAAAAATGAGCTTCAAAAATAATTTGATTACCAAGCCAGAGTCTCCAAAACACTTCAATTGGTTTTCTATGTCATCTTAAAATGTCCTTTTCAAAATGCTTGACTCGTAAAACTGATTGACAGACAAAGATTCAAGTTAAGAAATTCTATTTATCGAAGGAAAGGTGTGAAGCCCCCTTAGATACCGAGGTTTGACTATGACCGTTTCAATGAATCTTATCTGCTAAATTAACACTATAAGGTTAATAAACTCACAGAAAGAACACAAGGCAAAGAAGTAGATAAACAAATAAGAATTCCAAGTAAAATAAAGTCTAGTCTCTTTATACAGTCCAAAATGAAAGAAAAATTACGGATAGGTTAACTTATACTAGTCTATCTTATCCTAAGGCTATGCTTTACCCAACATCTAAGACCTTGATCAAGAACTACCTTTGAATACATAGAGCCTTGGGGAATTCCCCGATAAATGTACATAGTACTTTGGGGCATTCCACGACAAATGATACAATTGAGTCAAAATGATAAAACAAACATGCTAGGAATCAATTCAAATACAATCCAATATTGAATCCTATGTTTTCTTATACAATTTGGCCTACACATGTAACTGCCAAAGTTAAATAAAATAGATACATATTACAATTCTCCTTTTCTCTTAATTAAACAAAAAAAATTGGTTCAACTAAAACTGAACTTTACTTTTAAATTAAAAGTTTAAAATTCCATATTGTAACCTCCGATTATGTGATTATGAATATGATGAACAAACTACATTCTGAAATTAAATCATCAAGCATGACAATTATTATTGCTTAACAAAACTACAAAAGATTAATCATTAGACAAATACCGGTCACATAATCATAACATCAACACACAATCTTAATATAAAAAGAAAATGGATAAAGTTAAAGAATTACAAATCAATTTTATTTCAATACATCAAATTTCAACTTTAATAATCAATCAATGGGCCTTATTTGATTCGAAAACATGAAGCCTCACCAGAACCTTGATAGTAAGTTCAACAGAACCAATGGGCTAATCCTATAACAACAAGTATCCTCAAAATCTCTCAAAAAATAATAAACCTTTTTTTCTTTAATTCTAATTTTTCATAATTAGATGCATATTTAACAATGATGACTTATGATGGAGGGTTTAGTAAGGTCAGAGATTACTGAGGTAATTTATTTGTGGTAATTGTACGATAGAACTAGTGGTATTTTTTCAAAGATGGGTTCGACTACTTGTTTTCATTTTAAGGTGGAATTTATCAAAATTGGAACTACAAGATCAACTTTTTCGGGTTTAATTTTGTTAAAGGGGGAGGTAGTTGTTGTTGGTTGGATTAAAGATGTTCCCCAATGATTGTTGTTGTTGTCTTTGTGATCAGTTGGTGGTGGTTCATTGTTGGTGGTGGTGTCCGACATTTTTAGTTGTGGATGATTAGCTTGTTGTATTGATGGTGGTGTTCTCATTCAAAAACATGTAAATGGATGTAGATTGTGTGTTAAAAGAGGTGAAGAAGAAGCACCCATATTGTTGTATCTATACATCCCCTTAGAGTGTGAATATATATGGTTGCTATATGCAAGTTGTTCCTATTTTGTATATCTATCATGGGTGTGTGTAAAAATTGTGAAAGGGCGTAGTCATGAGATAAGGAGTAGGGATAGACACTTATCAAGTGATGGTTAAGTGTGTGGGATGTACACCTATCCAATATTGGTAGGATGAGAATGTTTCCATGAATATGGTTATAGGGGCCATCTATTTTGTGTGGATAGGTCAATATTTGTATGGTGAGGTAGAGGATGATATTAGTTTATTATTTCTTTGATTAAAAAAAAGACTCATATGATTGGGTATAATTTGATTATGTTGTTTGTGCAGGTACAATAACGTACCAAATCGTTGTAGGCAAGATAAGAATGAAACAATCAAAAATAGAAATTTTTGGAGCAAAGAAATGGAACCAAGTGGCATCATTTTATTCATCACTATTTTTTTTTTGAATAGTTGATTTTCATATAAGGAGAAGGTTAATAAAAAATTAAATATGACACTAAGGAGGGTTAAATATTATATGTCTACATCCGTTCAAAAAGAGAAAATAAATATCAAGTATGACTGACCCCTAGTTTTGGACATCCTACCTATCTCCTGTTATAAATGAATCAGGTGACGTTTAGTTCATGGTTAACAAACGAGAGTGATTATACTTAGATGGAGAGTCGAATGAGGCCTGTCAAAGTTATGGTCTACGATTGTTGTCATTACATTAAAATGTAACTAAATTTTAAAAAGGAAAATAAAATTACAAAATTCTACCTATGTAGCATCTCTTAATCTTGACTTTAATCTTTATGATTTTTTAAAATATTGAAATATCCACTTTCATCTTTTATTGAACTTTTAAAATGAACTTTTTTTCCATGCGACTTTTGGTGTTAGAGATAAACTTTAATACTGAAAGTCTTCACCCTATTCTCCTCGTGGCCTCCTAAACTTTAAAATATAAGTATTCTCCAAATTGTCAAGGCGTGCTCTTGAACACGAAATTAAAGCCTTCACGCTATCCTCCAAGAGAGCTCGTGAATGTAAGATTAAAAATGTTTTCCCTATTCTCCTTATGGGCTCCTAAACATGAAACTAAAAGTTTTCACCCTGTTCTTGTAAGGACTTGACTCAGTGAATTTTCCTCTTTTATGTGTTTTGACCATTTTACCACTCATCATGGTTGCTATATATTGTGTCTAGCGTGTAGGGATTGTCAGCATGGTTCTTAATGTGATCTAAATAGTTATGTGCATGATTGAGAATTTTATAGGTTAAGAAGACTCACAGTTAACATTTGTTAACATTTTTTATTCTACTAATCGGATGGCAAAATAAACTGCGCAAGAAGATTATGAATGTTTATTTTGAGTTAGTAGAGTGGTCGATCTGATTTTATGGCTTTTAAATATCATTTTGACACCTAGTTTAGAAATTAGTAAAATGGAGTCCTAGGGGTTCAATTTTTTTAAAAAAATATCTTTTAAAAATCTTATATCACCATTTACTCCAAAACATCAAATTTAGTCTAGTAGCATATTTTGTTAGCGTTCACAAGATTCCAAAGGATTATCGATGGGTTGATCGGAAACTTTTCCACATTACAAAGTTGTTGATCCTACTCAATATTGGTGCAGTCGATTTAGCATCCAAAGGAACACCAGAGTGCAAGTCACTTAAGCGTTAAATGCACCTCTTTATCGATACCACATTGGCAGTCAATTACAGCTAACATGGATGCATGGCAGCTCTTGCGATCGCTGCTTTAGTGGTAAGGGAACACTTTAGCCACACAATTCTTTTGGGCTAGACCTCCTGAGCGATGATCACTTTAGTTGTCATATCTTGATAGGTAAAAGTCCAATTTCTTAATTTTTATTTTATTTTTGAGACTTAGAGCTTTGTGTTAAGAGATTTTTGAACAACTTCTTCAATTTTCAAAATCGGTTAAGCTCTAAATAACTATCTACATTCATTTACTTTGAGTATATCTTTTAAAACACTTCTTAATCATTATTTCTAATTGGGATTTAGGGATTTTTGGCTCGAAAAGCCCAAATGTTATTTATTTGATTTAAGCATAATTTTAACCCATTTTCAGTTGGATCTTCTCCTATGGCTCTATTTAATCATTGGTAAGGTTTTTCTAAACAAAAAATAGTGGTTTTATCCTTTTATTTTGGAAAATCATTTCAGGGGTCCATTTTGACCTTGACTAAAATATGGGCAACATGGATATCATTGGCTTCCTTTTAATGCATAGATTCTATACTTGTATAATTTAGTTCATTTCAAGATCGTTTGAAAGGGGAAAGCTTTGTGTTGAAGGTCTTCAAGTTTGGATTTCTACTTCACGAAGTAAGTTAGGGATTATTTTTCTCATACTGAATTAGGTAGTTTATTTGTATATAAAAGCATGTTATTTGTATGGGTCATAATTATGGAGAACATATTTTGATCACTTGTTAGTGGCTTATATTGTTGATTTTGGTGACTTGAGATGAAATTTGTTACGTATTGCCTGTGTGGGGGATTTATTTGATATTAATGGACTTATATGTGTATTCTATTTCTGTGTATTTCACATATTACCTGTGGGGGGGCTTAAACCAGTACATATGATATCGGTGGTGTCTTACTTGCATGCTTTTCCTAACGGTACAATGCACATGTTGAATCATGGATCGTTGACACATTATGTAGATTGTGAGCTCACATGTACTTTTATTGAATGGATTTGAGATCTTCATAATTTTTTGGTTTTGAGTACTACACCATCAAAGCACACATAAATTCATGATACATTGGTACCATTAAGGAAACACCAATTTTTTTTATAGAAATGAGATATTTTATCAAAACCATCAAACGTAGTCCACGAGTTAGAGAGGAGATATGGATATTGAGATTAGGATAGAGTATTGAGAAAGTATATAAGTTTTAAACCCCCCATGGGTCCTACTGGGATGATGACAATAGATGGGTATATACGGATAGTTTTCTACAACCTCGATCTTATCACACCATCATTATTACCATCGTCATTATTAATCTTTTGTGTTGTGCTTCTGTGTTTCATTTGAGGCATGTCTACTCACTTTCTTTTACATACTTGTTTTATTATTTATGTGATATATTTTAAGCTATTAGTGGAGAAAGTGTGATATATCATTTGGGACATTTTCTGATTGCGTGTGACGTTCTCATATTAAGTATTTATATACCCTATGTTGTACTTTGCCCAGTCGGCCTATGACACGACCCTAACCAGGGCCTATCCGTGTCGGGCATCTAAAGTCTAACCAGTACCAGAGACCACCCCCAATACCCAACCATAACTTCCCTGCATCCTATGTCTAATGAATTTAGAGCATATAACAACATAAAATTATAATAATTCAAAGACATTAATTAAAGTCTATAATCATAATCCAACAACCTCATCAAATATCCAACCGGTGCCGACCCTAATTCAAATATTGTTACCAAGGATGACACCAATACCAACACTGCCCATGCCTATAGTAATCTGACAAAGTCTCTAACTAGAATTAATGAACATCATGTCGGGATATGCCCCCGACCATCATCCAAACCAAAATCCAAGAAACAAAAATAATGAAAAGAAGTCCATAGCATGAAATGAAGTCTTCCAGAGTATGGAAGCTCACCACGTCAATTAGACTCAAAATTTACCCCAAATCCAAGTCACTGAGTAGGAGGAATGGTATTATGGTTGGTTCCTGTATCGCGTGAGGATACAAATACAAAAGATGGTTAGCAAAGTGAATGCTACCATTTACTCAATTATAAAGATAACATAATGCCATTATTAAAAACCAAAGTAAATAACCATATGCAATCACATATATATCTATATACACATTGTCGGGATTGAGAAGTAGGTTTAGAATGCATTTAAAACCTTTATCTAGGTTGTGCAGTGCTATCATCCAAGATGTCATCCACCCATGAGATATGTGGGTTCAGCTCTGCCTTTTTAAAGGTCCCCAGTGTGTGTTAGCCGCATAAACCAGTGAATAAAACCTGAGATGACAAGTACATTTCCCAAAGTATAAGTGTGACATCATGAACGTGGTCAACATGGCCAAACCACATATCAACAAATATGAGTTTCTAGTATTGGTCCCTATGGTACCTCCACATTCCCCGTCTTTGATAACACAACCCTATTTAAGCCAATAAACCAATTACACGTTCCAATCGTTTACCAAGGAGTCTTTTGTTTAGGCATTAATTGTTGGTATCGTTAAACCAAAATTAGTGCTTGTAACTCTATACTTTTATGCCAACTAATAACCATTAAGCCAAGTTGACTCTAAAATTTCAAATTAAACAAAAACCATGGCCACCAAGGCCTTTCAAAACAATTTAAAATCATCCAGACCAATTGATATTCTATTACAATTTATGCAATGCAAAGATATCAAGAGTAGTCAAACAATGTGACCAAATCATTCTCACTGGAAATTTAACAAACAAGTTGAGGGAACATGAGTTTCAGAACCATAGCCAACAAATTTTGGGAATCCAATGTACCCCTAAATCCATTTATCATTAACATGCATCCCATAATGTTAAAATCATATCAAAATCATTTAAGAAAACATAATTAAACCATGAGAAACATTGTTCAACCATGAACATCCAAAACCCCAAACCATTATTTCAAACAATAATAGTATCATGGAAATCATACATTAAAACACATGCTCTTTGAAAAATAACAATGAGGCAGGAGTATCATGCCTTAGACACCAAGGAAGATGAAGACAAACCTCCATTGAATGCCTTAATTAATTATCATAGAGAAACCCTAGCCTTTGATTGAACCATGAGTTTGAGAGATATTTTAATAGTGTTTGGTTGGGAATAATAGGTTACTGAAGTCCAAAAAGGTGTTTTGTGTCCTGGTAATCAAAGGGAGTTAAATGGGGAAATATCCAGAAAACCCCCAACTTAAAACTATAAAAATACCACAGGTGGTTACGAGTCAACCCCGTGACTCATGAACACAACATACAACTCGTACGATAGAGTCGTCATCAATACACTAATTTGATAACCCATACATTATTCCCCATATGGCATCTTGATCCCCACTCGTGACCAGACCATACGACTCGTATGGTCCATTCGTACCCAGAATAGAATCAAAAAGTAATTGACACTTGAAAACATACGACTTATTACAATGACTCATAACCTATCCTCACGACTCTTGGTGATCCACCCATACTCAGATCCAAGTCAAGATACTAAATTTTTTCTTAAATGAAAAATCGTCCTAATGACCCGTTACCACACCTAACAACCCATACCACCAAATTGTAACCACAATAGAAATCCAACTGCCATTCATTGTACACCTTATGAGTTGGGTCACCTGACTCGTGCCCATACCATACGACTCATATGGTTAGTTGTTACAAGGACAGTGAGCTCAATGCTCAAGAAATTTTCAAGGGCCAAAACCCATTTTGTTTCATTTCTTGCCCAATTGGATCATTCATTTTGAATGATGGAACAAGGCATTGACTAGCACGATCAAATCCCTAACATCCCTACTCTGAACTTTAACTAAGTAAAAAATCAAATATGTTAAGAATAACACATACCTTACGCACGAATTTACGGAACGGGAAAAGGAATGGGTACTTGGATTTCATCTCCTCTTCATCTTCCAGTGTAGACTCTTCCACCTTGTGGTTCCTCCACAGATTCTTTACTAAGGCCACATCATTGGTCCATAATTGAAGAACCTGCTGATCCAAGATATCACCAAGGACCTCCTCATAAGACAGGGAATTCAAACTACCAATATCCTTGATAGGTACGGTTTTCAACAGATCACTAATACACTTTCTTAACATGAAAAAATGGAATATCGGGTGAATGGAGCTTAAACTAAAAGAAAACTCCAACTCATATGCAAAATTGACAACCCTCCTAAAAACAAGTATGGACAAACATACTGGGGACTAATCTTCCCCTTCTTGCTAAATTGTATCTCTCCCTTCATGGGAAATACCTTTAAGAATACCCTATCCCCAACCTCTAATTCTAACTTTCTACCCCTTACATCTGTATAAGACTTTTGGAACCTTTAGGCAGACTTAAGTCTATCCTAATTATCCTTCACTTTCTCTGTATCTTGGTGAAAATAATTTGGGTCAAATATCTCAACCTCACCAACATCGAACCAATCAATAGGAGATCTACACCATGTACAACACAAAGCCTCAAATTGAGACATCCCAATGGCAGAGTGGTAGCTATTGTTATACACAAACTATATAGGAGGAAGATGCTCAACCTAATTACCACTATAGTCAACCACACAAGCTCTAATAATATCTTCCAATATCTAAATAGTACTTTATACTTTACCATCCGACTGTGGGTAAAAAGTTGTACTAAGACTCACTTTAGTCCCCAAACCTTTGTGAAACGACCACCAAAAGTAAGATGAAAGTACATACCATAATTAGAGATGATGGAAATAGGTACCCCATGGAACTTCACAATCTCATGAAGATAAAACCTTGCATAATCCTCTTACGAAAAATTAGTCCTTAATGGCAAAAAGTGGGCAGACTTTGTCATCCTATTTGCGATGACCCAAATTGAGTTGAACTTATTCCGATATTGAGGAAGACCGGTAACAAAATCCATGTTTATCACTTACAACTTACACCATGCAACTCAATCTATTGATACAATTCTTCAGGCCTCATATGCTCAACTTTCACTCTATGGCACACCATTAACTTTGCCACAAAACTAGTCACATCCCGCTTCTTATTTATCCATCAATACATTTTCTTAAGGTCATGATACAATTTCGTCGAACAAGGATGAAAACCTACCACAAGTCACACGCCTCAACCAAAATCCTTTCTCAAAAACCATCTACATTAGGAATGCATACCTTTATTGGTACCACAAGGTACCATAACCGCTAATCTCAAAGGCCATCACCTTTTTCCCTCTACTTCACCCTTGATCTTTATCAAGAAAAGATCTAACACTTGATTCTCCTAGATTTTAGAACTAAGAGACAACTACCCCACCTCTTGTACAAACACGCCACCATGCTCAGAGTCAAAGATATGAATTCTAAGGTTAGACAAATGGTGAATATCTCTTACCAACTCTCTCTTTTCTTTATCTACATAACCTAGAATCCCCATGAATAACCTACTAAGAGCATCAACAACCATATTAGCTTTACCTAGTTTGTAGTAAAGACTCATGTCATAATCCTTGAGCAACTCAAGCCATCTTCTTTGCTTGAGGTTCAGTTCTTTCTGAGTAAAAACATATTTCAAGATTTTAAGATCCAAAAAGATATCCACATGAACTCTATTCAAATAGTGATGCTATATTTTCAATGTGAACACCACAACCAATAGATCCAAGTCATGGGTTTCATAAATCTTCTCATGCACCTTCAACTGTCTAGAGGCATAAGCTATCACCTTGCCATGTTTTAACAAGTCACAACCAAGACCCACCCAAGATACATCTCAATAAACCACAAATCCATCTGTGCCTTCGTGCAAAGTCAAGACTGCAGTCGAAGTCAGCTTATCCTTCAGCTTCTTGATGTCGGCCAAAACTAACCTCTAAAAAGTATGATGCGGTTGATGCTAACTATAGTAACCCAACTAGGTTGGGGTCAAAACCACAGGGAAGATTCTAAATAGTTTCTTGATGTGAAGTAATCCATGAGCTATACAATAAAGTAAATAGGGGGATTTTAGTATCAATCCCAAGTAGTAACCAAATCTTGAGTGCTTTTGAGTTGTAAATAATAGAAGACGAACACTAGGCTTGTATTATTCCTTGTTTCTTAACACCATAAATTTCTCATGATCAACCTAACTATTCTTATGCTTTACATGTAAAGTTTAAGAGATATGTATTACCAATTGTCTTATGAACGTGATGATAAATTTAACCCTTTACCAGTTTAGTCTCACGACCTCATTTCACTATCACATTTTGAGTTCAAGTGCTTAAATGAGATGGTGGGAATTATATGGCAGAGGAGAATCTCAAATTACTAGCTTAATCTTTATTTCCTAATTAGATACTTCCTTGTGAAGATATTTGTAAATACAGGCTATCTCAAGATCCTACAGTAACTATGCGATTAATTATTATGAAGAAGATTAAAATACATGCATAAACCCTAGAATAGATGAATATCACACTTCCTCTAGGTAGTTAATCTTCTAGGGTTGCCACAACCCTAGTCAAGGAGATTAGCTGATCATGTTCATGCAAAAATCCATGATTATCAAAGGAGAAGACGTATAATTAATTGCACAAGAATAAGATGAATAAACTCAAAAGTCTTAAATTGAATAAAAACCTAAAATCTCAAGAATAATTGTAAAGTATGTGAAAATTAATAAGAATACTGTCAAAGTACGTACCCCAATAAAATATAAACCCTAGGGTATTTATAGTATCTCAAAAATACTAAAAAATCCTAATAAAAATAGAAAAGGTAAAGTTATGTCGGCACAAGGTACGACTTGTTCTTCAACTAATACCATCACCATATGAGTCGTACTTGTGCCTCTCGTATCCATTCCAGTGTCTGATCTCCCAAGGCTTCAACTTGATTTTCATCATACGACTTCTGCTTACAAGTTTTACATGATCATACAACTCGTGTCCTTCACTCATATCCACTTGGGGCTTCTACCTTTCCCAGCTTTGAACACTGGTCTGCTTACGGTTTCTCTATATGAGTCATACACAGACTTCCGACTTGTATACTTCTGAGACATCAACTTTGAATAAATTTGCAGAATTAATGGTGAACTTTGGATGTTGTTGAAGTTGGATGTAGGATCTTAGGGTTTTCTTTTTGAGGGAATTTGATGAAATATAACATATAATGCTTCTAATAGGTTTTAATATAGTGTTTGGATGGACTTTTGGTGATTAGGAATGACCAAAATGCCCCTAAAAATTAAATAATTCTCAAATCGATCCTTTGGTGGACTGTTTTGATAGTTTAAAGTAGATCAACCATAACTTTTACTCCGATATCCAAATTGGATGAAACCAATTTCATTAGAAAGAGGACTCTCATATCTTTCCATTGATATATAGTGTTTCACCCAGATCATTATGTACGACGAGTTATGATCATTTGAAGTTGACCCAAAAATTCACTTTTGATAGGTTGAAGTAGATCGACCATAACTTTTTGCTCCGATAGACAAATTAGATGAAACCAATTCATCAGAGCTTTCCGTTGATATATAGTATATCACCCATATCATTATATACAAGGAATTATGATCGTTTAAAGTTGGACAAAAAATATGTCATGCCTCAGTACTTTTTCCTACACGTTTTACTGTTCACTACTATTCACAGTTCGATCGGAATATTCATAACTCATTGCTCGGGTGTCCGTTTTGGATGATCCACATATCGTTGGAAAGATTATTCGATACTCTATGCAATGGTGGGTCATAATCTAAGACATTACGTACAAAAAATTTATAATTCATTCTAGAAGATAGAACCCAACACGTTTACGCACAAAATTCCAATGAAAAATTTCTCGGGGTATTACATCATCCCCCCTTGGAAACATTCGTCCTCGAATGACGCTAGACATGCCAAGATTAGATAGGGAATAAAGTATACAGCTGAAATCATTCATTAGACTCATCACCACATCTTTTCTCACTCTGAATGCAATATAGAATGCATAAATTCAAGAAACTACAGCTGAACACATAATCAATGACAGCTGACCTGCTGCAACTTTTATCAAAACAACATGATTTAGGAAAGAACGGTACCTTCAGCTTTATCGGATTTTGCGGAAAATAAGTGCGGGTACTTGGATTGCATATCCGCCTCAACTTCCCAAGTTGCACCCTCAACAGATTGGTTTCTCCACAACACCTTGACCAAGGGAACTTCTTTGTTTCGTAGTCTTCGGACACTGAAATCAAGAATCTCAACAGGAATCTCATCAAAAGAAAGATTTTCTTGAATATCAGCACTCACAAAGGAATCCACTACCACAGCATCGCTCAAATACTTTCTAAGCATGGAGACATGGAATATTGGATGAACAGAGGACAACTCAGAAGGAAACTCGACCTCATAAGCTACCTTACCAACACGGATAAGAATTTTGTAAGGACCAACATAACGGGGACTAAGCTTCCCCTTCTTTTCGAAACTCTTTACCCCTCTCATGGGTGAAATTTTCAGATACACTAGGTCACCAACTTCAAACTCAAGGTCTCTCCTTCTAACATCCGCATATGACTTCTGACAACTCTGCACAGTTTTCAACCTCTCCCTAATCAACTTAACTTTTTCCATTGCCTCAAATACCGAATCAGGGCCACTCACAGCCGCTTCACCCACCTCGAACCAACCTATGGGTGATCTACACATCCTACCATATAAGGCTTCAAATGGAGCCATGCCAATACTAGAGTGGAAACTGTTATTGAAAGCAAACTCTATCAACGGTAAGGATCATACCAACTTCACTTAAAGTCAAGTGCACAAGATCTCAACATATCCTCTAAGGTCTGGATGGTATGCTCAGCCTGACCATCGGTCTGCGGATGAAAAGCAAAACTCAAAAGCACTTAGGTACCAAGACCCTTCCGAAAAGCTTTCCAAAATTACGAATTGAACTGAGTACCCCAATCCGAAATGATAGACAAGGGAACTCCATGCAGCCTGACTAGCTCTCGGATATACAATCTAGCGTAATCCTCAACAGTATATGAATTATGAACTGGCAAGAAATGAGCAGACTTAGTCAATCTATCAACCACAACCCAAATGGAATCATGATGGCGTCGGGAAGGAGGTAAACCAATCAAGAAGTCCATATTTATCTCTTCCCACTTCCAGGTGGGAATACTAAACTCTTGCATCATACCACCAGGTCTTTGGTGTTCAACCTTAACCTGTTGGTATGGTGCACACTTAACTTCAAATGTTGTTATATCTTTCTTTATGCCACTCCACCAATAGATTTCCCGCAAGCCTCGGTACATGTAGGTGGCACCAGGATGAATAGAATATCGCGCCCCATGCACTTCAGCCATAATCCTTTATCTTAGATCATCAACATTCAGGACACATAATCTACCCTGCAATCTCAACACACCATCTCCCCCTTGGGAGAAAACCTCTACTTTTTGGTCCTTGACTGACTCCTTCAGTCTGACCAAACTAGCATCTAAGTATTGCTTTTCCTTCACTTCTGAAACCAAGGAGGATTCGGAACTACTATGAACCCCTATACTACCTTCAGCAGAGTCAAACAACCTAGCCCCCAATCTAGCAAAATGATGTACATCACGATCCAACTCTTTCATTCCTTCTACCACATGCGAAACACTACCTATGGACACTCTACTTAGGGCATCCGCCACAATACTTTCCTTGCTCGGATGGTACAGTACACTCATATCATAGTCCTTTAATAATTCTAACCATCGTCTCGGCCTAAGATTCAATTCTGTCTGGGTAAACACATACTGCAGACTCTTATGATAAGTGAAAACATCAATATGGACACCATACAAATAGTGTCTCTAGATTTTCAAAGCAAACACAATAGCAGCCAACTCAAGGTCATGGGTGGGGTAATTTTTCTCATGGGGTTTCAACTGTCTAGAAGCATAAGCTATCACCTTACCCTTCTGCATCAATACGCAACCCAACCCAACTCTTAAAGGATCACAGTACACCACAAAACCATCAACACCATCAGGCAAAGTCAAAATAGGGGTTGAAGTGAGTCAAGTCTTCAACTCCTGAAAACTCTTCTCACAAGATTCGAACCACAAGAACTTCACTTTCTTTTGGGTCAACCGAGTTATAGGAGATGCTATAGAGGAGAAACCCTCAACAAAAATGCAGAAATATCCAGCTAAACCCAAGAAACTTTGGATATTAGTCGGAGAAATAGGTTTAGGCCAATTTCTAACAGCTTCGGTCTTTTGGGGATCAACTCTAATACCCTCGGAAGAAATGATATGATCCAGAAAAGCAACTGACCTTAGCCAAAACTCACACTTACTAAACTTGGCAAATAACTTGTGATCTCTAAGGGTTTGCAAGACAGTTCGGAGATGATCAGAATGTTCATCCTCACTACAGGAGTACACCAGTATATCATCGATGAACACTATGACAAACATATCCAGATATGGTCTGAACACTGGATTCATGAGGTCCATGAAAGCTGTTGGGGCATTAGTTAACCCGAAAGACATAACAAGAAACTCAAAATGGCCATAACGAGTTCGGAAAGCAATTTTTGGGATGTCACACTCCCTAACTTTGAGTTGATGATAGCCGGAACGAAGGTCTATCTTTGAGAAATAACTTGCACCTTGCAATTGGTCAAACAAATGATCTATTCTCGGAAGGGGGTACTTATTTTTTATGGTGACTTTATTCAGTTAGCGGTAATCAATGCACAAATGCAAAGAGCCATTTTTCTTTCTCACAAACAACACAGGAGAACCCCAAGGAGAAACACTGAGCCTTATGAAACCCTTATCTAGTAGATCTTTGAGTTGCTCTTTCAACTCCTTAAGTTCTGTAGGGGCCATACGGTAAGGAGGAAACGAAATGGGCTAAGTATCGGGAAGAATATAAATCCTAAACTTTATCACTCTATCAGGAGGTATCCATGGGTGATCATTTGGAAAGACATCAGAAAACTCATTGACGACGTTAACAGACTGGAGAGTTGGAGTCTCAGACTTAGTGTTTTTTACTCTAACCAAATGGTAAATACACCTCTTGGAAATAAGCTTTTTAGCTTTGAGGTAAGAGATAAAATGACTCTTGGGTGACACAGAATTCCTAGACCACTCAAACACGGATGCACCCGAAAACTGAAACTTGACCATTTGGGTTCGACAATCAATAGAGGCATAAGAAAAATATAGCCAGTCCAAACCCAGAATCACATCGATATCTACCATGTCTAACTCAATCAGATCAGCCAACAAGACTCTATGAAGAATGGTAATAGGACGTTTTTTATACACTTTTTGGGCAACAATAAAATCACGCACTGGGGTTGAAACTAGGATAGGCTTAGGAATAATCTCAGGACTCATTTAAAAATTCACAGCAATCAAAGGTGTAACATATGAGAAACTGGATCCAGGAACTAACAAAGCATACACATCAAACTGAAATATACGAAGCATACCAGTAACAACATCAGGAGAGTCCTCCTGTTCCTGGTGGGACGGTAAAGCATAGAATCTATTTTGTCACTGCCTGCCAGCATTGCTATAAGAGGCGCTCTGAGCTGGGGCTGGGCGAGTCATTGGAACTGGAGCACTAATAGTCTGAGTCTGGGTCTGAGGGCGATAGTCACGACGCCCTTGTCCATCCTGTGGACAATATCTAACTCTGTGACCCATGTCACCACATCAGAAACAACCCTTTTTCTCATCCCAACACTCACCCGAATGAGCCCTACCATACTTAGGACACATGGGACGATTTGGCTTACTGCTAATACTGTACTGGGACCTGGATGCATATGACCTATTACCTTGCTCCTTCCTACCTCTAGGCACGGGAGAACTAGCAGATGACAGTCCTGGCATAGACAAATGATCCTGATACTGAGGGAGACTCCCTCCCTGCGATCTAGTCTGACCCTGTTCATGCTACTCGGACCTAGCTCTCTTATTCCCTCTCATTTTATCTCTCTCCTTAATCTTGTCTTCCTCAATTTGTTGGGCATGAGTCATAAGCCTAGAAAGATTCATCTCACTATTCAGCACAGCAGACCTACACTCCTTAACCACATAAATAGACACTCCAGTTACAAACTTACTCATACTAGCCCGATTATCAGCTACTAAGTCAGGAGCATACTTGGCCAACTGATTGAACTTTAGACAGTACTCCCTAACAGTCATAGAGCCCTGTCGCAGGTTCATAAACTCTTCCACCTTTGCCTCCCTCATCTCCAAAGGGAAAAAATTATCCAGGAATGCATCCTAGAACTCTTGCCAAGTCGTAGGGACAACTCCCTCACCTCTACCTTTCCTCTAGGCAACAACCTAGTCATAAGCAAGGTCTTTCAACCTATACGTAGCAACCTCCACACTATGTTCCTCAGATACATACATCACCTGAGTAATCTTCCGCACCTTCTCTAAAAATAACCGTGGATCCTCATCAGTCTTGGACCCATAGATTTCCTATGGATTCATCCGCATTAAGTCACGGATCCTGGCAGCAGCAAAATCACCTCCCTACTGCTTTGGAGCTGGAACCGGGTTTGCCTGAATATTTGCAGTAACAGCTTGGGCCAGCGCCTGAATGGCTGCCCAAAATTCAGTATGAGAAACGTTTTCATTCAATGGGTCAGCGGGTTGAGGTTGCTGACCATCATTATTTCTTCTCGCTCGACGTAGAAGAATATTTCTGAAAGAGGATAGCACAAATCAATAGCAGAGAGAGACACTTTAAGCATGATAGACTTCTGAAAGAAAGAATCACACTTTTTCCTAAAACGTCTTGTAGCCTCTTGCTCATAGATGTGGCACGCTACACACCGATGATCAAGACTCTACTTAACGTGGCTTGTCAGACTCCCTAGGACACCTCAAAATCTTAGGCTCTGATACCAAGTTTGTAACGCCCCAAAAAATGGGTCCCGGAGCATCACACGGTGCTTGAGGCTACGAGTATCCCCAAGCTAACCCTTTGAGCCATTTTCATTTTCAATTCAACACAAATCAATGGGGTTTCCATAAATAACCCTAAAATATCAACAGAGTAATCATCATCCAAGAATAAAAGAATTCCAGAAAGGTAACAAAACATGACTTATTAGTCAATTCCCAACATCTATACTAGCCTAACAAGCCTCTAAGAAAATCAATAAAACCAGCGAGCCATTGAGACATGCCCCAACTGACTCATACTCAGTTATCAAATGTAAATAATTCTGTGAAACAACCATCAGTCGTCACATCCTCAGAACATGAGGGCTCACCACAACAGAGGATGTAGAACAACGTGCCCGAAGAATCACTGTCGAACCTGGAACTGAGCACCTGAACCTACATTCTGAGAAAATGCAGCCCACATCCAAAGATGTGGGTCAGTACCATGGAAAGGAACTGAGTATATAGGGGTGTATGCAGTTGTATAAACATCATCATGATAAATATTTATAAGAATTATGCAGGATGTATGAAAGACTCACATAGCCCGAAGAAAATCATCATAATCATGAGAGGATGAAATAAGTATAATAACACATGTGAGTCATCATATAATTTCTCAATAACTTTCAGTTCATCAAGAATATCAATTCTCATAATGTAAATATCATTTAAATCTTTCGAAAGAATAACTTTCACAATTCCACTATCAAATTACTTCACCATTCACCATAGACACAAGGAAACACACACACACTGGAAGATCCTATAACCGACATAGACCATGTGAGCAACATGGAGTCCAACGTACAACCCACATTGGGGAGAGCCGTCCTATCCTTTCCATCGAAGTAGGACTATCGATATTAAATCCACATAAACTAGTGATCACTATATAAATCAGCCTCAGGCTCACTCCTATGGGGGCACGTAGTTATAGGTAAGTAAGGTCGCTTTATACCTCCCACTCGGTGCTAAAGATTTCTCCTGTACTTAGCTCAGATCATTTCAAAGACAATCCACAACAAAATAATTTCAGTAATATATAAATATACACCGAGAGCCATCATGCTTCCCATCTATCTAAATCAACCATGTTGTGGATTTCTTTCACACTCGAGTTCAAAACAACTCCATTAAGACCAAAAGGTCAAATCATTCAAAATATCTCAAATATTCAACATCAACGTGCTTATAACACACTTTCTAAAAAAACACAATTTCCAATGGGGATTCACGACCCAAATATCAAAATCATGATAAATATCGTTCAAGATTCATGCTTTATATCACCATACATGTAAATTGATATTTCAAATTCATAAACACCAAGATTTCATAATCATCATCATAAGATATGCGTTCATGCTTCAAATTCATAAAAATCAAATAAAAATCATGCCTTTGTAAAGAAAATTACTTTTGGGCACAAGAACGAAAGAGAGTTCTTGTTGAAAAACCCCACATACCTTGAATGGTGAATTTTAGATCGATACTCATTTTTGAGATGTTAATCGTGCCTTTGAATGATGGTTCTTGGAGTTCTTAAACTAGGAACTTGGAATTTTGTATAAATTTACAGAATTAATGGTGAACTTTGGAGGTTCTTGAAGTTGGATATAGGAGCTTAGGGTTTTCTTTTTGAGGAAATTTGATGAAATATAACATATAATGCTTCTACTAGGCTTTAATATAGGGTTTGGATAGATTTTTGGTGAGGGGAAATGACCAAAACGCCCCTAAAAATCAAATAATTCTCGAATCGGTCCTTTGGTGGACTGCTTCGATAGTTTAAAGTAGATCAAACATAACGTTTTACTCCGATATCCAAATTGGATGAAACCAATTTCATTAGAAAGAGGACTCTCATATCTTTCCATTGATATATAGTGTCTCACCCAGATCATTGTGTAGGGTGAGTTATGATTGTTTGAAGTTGACCCAAAAATTCACTTTTGATAGGCTGAAGTAGATCGACCATAACTGTTTGCTCCGATAGACAAATTGGATGGAACCAATTTCATCAGAAAGAGGACTCGTAGAGATTTCCATTGATATATACTAGATTTCCCATATCATTATGTACAAGGAGTTATGATCGTTTAAAGTTGGAGGAAAAATACATCAGGCCTCATTACTTTTTCATGCACGTTTTACTGTTCACTACTATTCATGATTCGATCGGAATGTTCATAACTCATCGCTCGGGTGTCCATTTTGGATGATCCACATATCGTTGGAAATCTTATTCAATACTCTACACAATGGTGGGTCATAATCTAAGACATTCCACATGGAAAATATATAATTCATTCTAGAAGATAGAACCCCACAAGTTTATGCACAAAATTTCAACAAAAAATTTCCCGAGGTATTACATATAGTTTTGATATGGGTCATCATGATAGGATTCTAGACTACCAATATAATATTGGTAAGGAGATGCCAAAGATAAAAGTAATAATAAAATAAAATCTACCTACAAAGAAAAATTACAACAAATATATACAGCTAGAATTCAATCAAGTAAATATAATTTCAAACTAACTTAAAAAGCCAAATTTATCCACAACAATGGCACCATTTTTTTATAATGCTCAAATTACACATCAATATAACTACAAGGCGGTCATCATCAATATATTTACCCAACTTTGGAGTCGGGGTCGAATCAATGGGAAATAATGTGAGTGGCAATCAAGTTACTTTGAAATAATAGATACACGTTAAATCCAAACCAATGTTACAAGAAGGTAAAAATGGGGGAGATAGGTATCTACACTAATGTTTCTTTTTTGTTTTTTCTAGTATAAATTTTGGCTACAAATAATTAGAGTTTTGACAGTATGCATGGATTTTGGGATTATGCACTACGAAGGGAGTGATATATGGGAGTTATCAATCAATATCAATTTAGTTGGTAAAATATGGGTAGGATTGGTCACAAATTTTGATGCTAGTCTTTCAACAAAACACCAAACTTTCACACATTGATTATTTCGAATACCTAATAGGTATGTTCAACAATTAGTTACCACAATCTCAATCTAGGCATCCCTATTTCTAGGATTATACCCATGGTATAATCGACCTCACATTCACCCTTATGTTTAAGATAGTGAAAATTTAGCAAACTACATATACAATTTTTCTATCATTGTTTTTGTCTCCACATCCCTCTTTCAAGGATGATATGGACTCCTAAACTTCACCCAAAACCCTTCTTTTGAAGATAGCTTTAGGTTTTTTAAGCATGAATCTTGCACTTATCATACCCATATGGTTATTTAGTGCTTTCACCCATCAAAAACCAACCAAGTTAGCATAGCAATGATAAAACCCATAAACATGAACTACTAAATAGAAGCTAATCAATAACAACCCACGCATACTTTAATCCCTATTCACACATAAACCCAAGATTGAGATCTAGCTACACATAAGATAAAAAAATCTTTGATATACCCATAATCTCCATTGAAGTGATTTATTCAAGCTTAAGTGAATGTTACTTCAAAATTGGCATTCCCACAAATCAATAATGGAAGTGATCTAATCTTTCACTTTGAAAGTCTCCAATGTATTCTTCACCCAAAAATTATACAATTTTTTATTTTCCAAAAATGGATGCTATGAACTCAATTGCTAAACCTAGAAATTAGGAAAGATGAAATATCATACATAATGCTAGGGTTTGAGTATTTTTTTCAAAATTGGCATCCGCCACGTGCATTTATAGGTTTTCCCTTGGGCTTATTTCTTCTGCTATGCCGTGATCACGCGGGTCTAGTGGCAACCGCAATTACGCGACTATAGGTAACTTCCGTGATCGCGGTTTAATGAATTTTGTTTGACTACCATAATTGCGGTCAGCATACTACGACAGTGGTACCTAAGGCCTTTCTGCTCCATGTCTTTAGCTACATTTTTCATTATTTTCAGCTCCAATCCACATCTTTTGATTTCCTCAACTCAGTGCATGCAAAGAGTGGATATTTGTGCATTTTATCACCAATATATCTAATTTATTTATTTAAATCAAGGTAATTTGCACAAAGGTTTCCAGAGAATGAGTGGTAAAATCATCACTCATTAACACCCCCAACTTAAAGTATTTGCTTGTCCTAAAGCAAAACTACCTCTTACCATGAGACGATAAATATTTATGCCCAAATTTTAAACCTTAAATCTCGCAATGAGTTTCTAATCTTGAAATATGGGTTCAGGTTACGGTAGGATATCATTTGAGAATAACATGGCTACACCCTTCCATGAACATCTACATCACACATTTTCAATCCTCTTTTTTTACTAAGGACCATTCTTCTTTATTTTCTTTCTTTTCTTATGCCAACTTTTAGCTTCCTTTGTTCACCACTATTCTTTCATTTCTTTTTCTAGCAACTTACCTGCATTTCATTCCTTTGATGGACTTATTTATTTTCTATTTGTTTATTTTCATAATTTAGGGTCATAAGTCATTTCACTAACGATTTGTGGCCTCACACTTTCTTTCATCAACCTTTACCAACCCCAACTTAGGCTTTTAGCCTCAAGTTACATTTTCAATTTTAAGGAGGCTTTGGTTAATAAGTGGGATAAAAATAATAGATGACGAGTTATAATGAGTTTGCCAAAGAAAGGTCCAAAGTCTCAAAGTGGGTACTACAAATTATAATTATGCATAGGTAGGCTTTTAGGCTAGAAAGGGTTCTAAAATCACAAAGGTGGACTAAGATCATTTCTTCAACAACATATGATCAAAATTAGTTTTGAAAGACTAACAGGGCAAGTTCAAGATAACACAAGTGTACAAGAGATGAATACAAAAATCTCACCATACATTGCATGGAAAATTCCCCAAGGAGGCTCACATGTCTCTCCCGCAAGATGAAAAATTAGAGTATCTATTTCTATTCATAAGTCAAAATTTATGAATCCACAAAAAGAGAAAAAGGTTTTTTACAACATTTCTCATGTCCATGCCCTTGATTTTTCAATAATTTTGGCCGGAGGGGATTGTTCATTTTACATTAGCCTCTCGCACAATTTGGTAATCTATGGAAACAACCAAAGCCTTAGTCACACATTTAGGCTCAAAATAGGAAAAATACCCATATGTCTACCCAGACTTTGCCAATAGTGTAAAAAGTGTCCCCAACTTTACAACATACAATGCCACAGGTACACAGACTTCCCTTGCATTTTTGACATTTATGCTTTGGGTACTCAGACTTTCCCAACACCTATGGCTCAAAATCCAAACACGATGCTTTACCCTTAAGAATGTCATCACTTAATCAATCATAGGGCAAAGCTAGTCGTGCATCACAAAAATTAAAATCAAAGTAAAAGTAAACGTCAAACAAAAAACCACATAATAATTCATAAAACGTTGGCACCATCAGGGTACAAAAAATGTATCCTCCAAAAAAAAAATTAGTATCAAGAGTGTCATCCCAACACAACATCAAAAAAAATATTTGGCGCACAAAACCAAAACAATACACATCCAAGGGCACCCACTCAACTAAAAGAATGCAGTATCCTCACTTCATATGTGAGTATGCAAGAGTAAAAGGGTCTCCCTGAATATGAATCAAGAGCTATCCTCTCCCTCTGAATCTTCTCCATCACCCTAAATATCATTAGCAGACCATTAAGTAGGGGCCTCATCTTCACTGTTCATCCTTGGTGAAGGTAGTCGATGGTTGGGATTGAGCACCTTGAAGATGCCCTTCACCTCCTTCAAAACATTTTGAAGAATTTATCTCATTTCTACTCTCTCTTTACCATATTTTTATGTGAATCCCTAAAGTCCCCATGTAATACAGCTATGGCTGAATAAGCTCTCTCCAAAAGGGTAACAGTGGCTTCCTTCTTCTACCTGTATTTCTCATAGTTCGACTGAGCTATGTATGAGTGGCGAGCGGTGGAGGACTCTCCCATTCCCTGAGGTACTCTAGATAGTAGTTCTCTCAACACCTGCATCTGACCAGAGATATCATCGAAGGAAGTGGCTAATGAAGGTCTACAAGAGTCTGTGTCCTATAGGGATGATTTGCTCGAGTCAATCTTCATCTTCTTGCTTTGACCTGGGGCATCCTCACCTCTAAATTTAAGTAGGAAGATGCAGGGCCTAGGGACACCCAGGTATCTATAGCATACTCATTTACCTGTGATATCCTACATAGCTCTACGATAAGGAAAGGGAAGAAAAGATGTGTACCTCCATGATCTATGAAGTACCTCCATTCTGAATGCAAAATCTTATCCACATTTAGGGAAATTCTCGATAGAAGACAATCCATAATCCGAGCTCTCATGTCTGTGACAATGGTCATGTGAGAGCACGATGATACTCGGCTAAAGACGATATTCAACAAAAGTGTAGCCTCATCTTTGAAATCATTCTTCAGAACGTCTCTATAGGTGGTAACCCTATGAACCTCTTTACCGGTACATAAGATATCCTCCATCCAGGTACTTGGTGCATATGATTTTGCATGAAATTTCTCCATGTCTGCATTTGGGACCCCATATTTCCATTGATCTACTCTGTTGCGAAGTTTACTTTTCTCCCCCTAATAGTTATTACTGGGTTTGTGAAAGAGGCTATTCTTAGGTTAGTATAGATTTTACGTACCCAGTGCTCATTAGAAACATAGGGTTCCGAGTAAAAACACATCCACCTAGTCTGATTAAGTCTGGCATGAAAACTTGGGAGTTTTTTTTCCTCTTTATCTAAGTTGATACCCCTTTCAGGAAGCAACTAGTTCTATGGAAGTCTGCATTATAGTAGTTCTGACATTGTGGGGTCATGAATCTGTTGTTGTCAAATTCTTTCATTCTTGAGGTGGCTTAATACAAGTAAACAAGTCATTCCATACCATTATTATCACTATCACACTAAAAAACATGCTATATTAAACAAATAGGCTCATCTAGTATTGTGTTAGAAGATTCTAGTAGACGAAATAGTTGTGCAAAAATTATTTATTTCTACAAACACTGTAGTTAGGTATGGTGATTGTGGGTCAGTGACCACAATCGCGGTCATCAGGATCGCGATCGTGGTACATGAGACCATAGTCAACAGTTTTGCAGTTTTCATCGAAACCATAATTTTATCCCAAATTTCATGTTTAACTAGGCATCTAAAAATTATGATTAAGGAACTTAAGCCTAGACTTCATAATTATAACCCCAACCTTAAAATATTTAACATGGAATTCATAGGGGCATTGAATCAAACACATGGTGTACATGTTCTTTTCAACCATTGAAGGTTTAAATCTGGGTACTTAAGACTTCCCCATTAATGTGTAAACCAACTACAACAACTAAACACAACTACAATTTCACACAAACATGAATTTAGTATTAAAAAAAAAAATTCAGGCCTTTCCCTAAACTATTAGTTCTAACCATGTAATAACATTAAGAATAAGGGAATAGAGACAACATACCAAGTTTTATGATGTGAATGGGATGAGAAGACACTTAGGTAGGCAATGCAATACCAAAAATTAAAGAGAATTTTGAGAGAAATTTAGAGAGGAGCCTGGAAAAATTGGTATTTAGATGGTCATTTAAACTGATTTGACCATGATCATGGTACTAGTAATGCGGTCAGGGTCATACGTCCTCAACGATTGTGGTGGCATGGACCGCAGTCACGGTAACTTAGACAAAATTACCTGGTTTCCTGCAATTGTTGTTCAGTCCAACTTGACAATTTCACATGTTTCTTTATCAAATTCAATAAAAATTCCTCTTTATACCAATATTTTAAATATTATGCATGCATAAATAAAACAAACAATAAATCTACTCTACCATGCATGAATTAAAAAGGATATGTGTTATATTTTTTGGTATGATGAGGTGCCTCCTATTGAGCGCTTAGTTTAATGTCATAGCACGAAACCCTCATCACTCTTTTTAGGCTTCCTTTTAGAAGATTTGAATCTCTGTTCCAGGTTTTATACAATATGCAATGAGGGGTAGAGGGACAAAAGATTAAGATTTTCTAAGATGAGGCTTGGAAGAGGTGATGAAATGGAAATCAAGCTTCGATCTCACCATTTTAAAGATTTCAACCTTTTACCAAAATTTAGATCAAACTTTTTGTTTGGATCCTTGGGTAAAAGTAAGCATATCAAAAGTCTATTCCTTGTACTTCGTAAGTTGAGCATCTTGGCCATTGATGGATGGGGTTCCATGTGCTTTTTTGGAATGTCAAACTCCAAAATATGCGAGTCAAACATCGTCTCCCCAACATTAACCATTTGTTTAGAAGGATGGATCCTCATCATATCCTCTAAGAAATATATTGAAAAGTGGTTTGAACGAGGTCCAACCCCTAATTTTGCGTTAGCCTCCTCCAAAGTATTTTTCCCCATAATGAGCTAGAGCCATCATATGAGATTTGCATGGATTTTTCTTTTGACTCTTGTATCATTTCTTTTATTTTAGATTTTTCTTCCACGTATGATTTTGATGGTTGGGAAGTCACTTAGGAGTCTTTGCTACCATGCCCATCATCATAGCTTAGTTTTACTTCTCAAAAAACCTCCTCTTAGGAAATAGGCATAGTTGTGAGGTTTGCAAGAATTATAACCTTGCCTAATTCCTTTTCCTTGATATTTTCCCTTTTGAAAACCCCATAGGATTGATGCAAGTCTTGCACATTCTCCTCGGTTATTGTTACCAGATCCAAAATAGTTTGAAGCATTGTTCAAAGACCAATGGGTCCTGTTTGTTACTCCTCCTTCTTCTCATCATACAACCTATCAATCTTATAAGAAAAACTATCAATTTGGTTACTATAATAGGGTGAGGGGGAATTTGGACAATCATCATAATATCCATCTCGACCACTACATAAAAAGCACCTATACACCCAATAGGGTTTAGACTGTGAGTCCATATCTATTCGAGGAGTATAGTTACAATCTCTTCTGAAGTGTGGTCCATCATAGATCAACATCGATCATTACAACAGGATTCCCAACTACAAATATCATATTTGTAAGGAGATGCCATAGGGAAACTAAAAATAAAATAAATTCTAACTTCAAAGAAAAATCAAAAACAAATATATAAAAGCTTGAATTTAAGCAAGTAACAAAAATTTCAATCTAACTTAATAAGCCAAATTTTTCCCTGACAAAGGCATCATTTTATTATAAAGCTTAACTTACACGTCAATTTAAGTGCAACGCGGTTATCGACTTTATATTTATCCAACTTTAGATTCGGGGTCGAATTCATGAGGAAAAGTGAGAGTGGCAATAAAGTTACTTTGAAATAATAGATACAAGTTAAATCCAAACGAATGTTACAAGAAGGTAAAAATAAGGGAGATAGGTATCTACACTAATGTTTTCTTTTGGGTTTTTCTAGTATAAATTTGGGGCTACGAATAAGTAGAGTTTTAATAGGTATGCATGGATCTTAGGATTATGCACTACTAAGGGAGTGATATATGGGTGTTAGCAATCAACATCAATTTAGTAAGTACAATATGGGTAGGTTTAGTTTCATATATTAATGCTAGTCTTTCAACATAACACCAAACTTTCACCCATGGATTCTTTTGAATACTTAATTGGTGTGTTCAACAATTAGTAACCACTACCTCAATCTAGGCATCACTATTTCTAGGATAATACCCATAGTATAGTCTACCTCACATTCACCCTTATGTCTAAGATAGTAAAAAATTAGCAAACTACATACACAGTTTTCTATCATTGCTTTGGTATCCACATCCCTCTTTCAAGGATGATACAGATTCCTAAACTTCACCCAAAACCCTTCTTTCAAAGATTGCTTTATCTTTTCTAGATCATGGAGCTTTCACTAATCATACCCATATGGGTATTTGGGGATTTCACCCATAAAACCCCACCAAAGTTAGCATAGCAATTATAAAACCCATAAATATAAATGACTAAATAGAAGGTAATCAATAACAACCCACGCACACTTTAACCCCTATTCACACATAGATCTAAGAGGGAGATCTAGCTACACAAAAGATAAATAAGCTTAGATATACCCATAATCTCCATTGAAGTGATTTATTAAATCTTAAGGAAATCATACTTCAAACTTGGCACTCCCAAAAATCAACAATGGAAGTGAGCTAATATTCTACATAGAAAGTCTCCAATGTAGTCTTCACCCATAAATTATACAATATTTTCTTCTAAAAAAATAGAGGCTATGAACACAAGAGATAAACCTAGAAATTGGGGAAGATGCAATATCATACATGATGCTAGGGTTTGAGTCTTTTTATCAAAATTATGATCAGCCCCGTGCATTTCCAATTTTTCCCTTTGGATGATTTCTTCAGCTATGTTGTGATCATGCGGGTCTGTCTATGACTGCGGTTATGCAACCATGGTTAACTTTTAGGATCACATCTGAATGACTTTTGCTTGACTGTCGCGATTACGGTCAGCAGATTGCGACCATGGTATCTGAGGACTTTCAACTCTAAGTCTTCAGATGCACTTTTCTCTACATCTTTTGATCTCCTCAACTCTATGCTTGCAAAGAGTGGATATTAGCGCATTTTATCACCAATATATCTCATTCATTCATTTAAGTCAAGGTAATGTGCTCAAATGTTTAGTGAGAATAAGTGGTAAAATTATCACTCATCAAATACCTTTGTGAAGTTTGAGTAATCATAGTCCCTACATCATGTCGCAAACATTAAATAAGGCACTTCTTGGGAGGCAACACAAGTTGTCTTGTTATTTTTTCATTTTTTATAATTTGTGTTATTATGATTGACCTCAACTCTACGTAGCTAAGGTTCCACATGTATGCTCCAAACTATCCTGTTTTACTTTGACCTAATATATTAGGGACAAGGCGTGCTTATTTGATAAAGGTAGGGATACCTGTTGATCAAGATGTCCAATTGTGTTTCTAGTTGTTGTGTCTCTTTTCCCCAAAGTATGTTATCATATAATAGTCGGCATTTTAGGATATTGTATTATTCATTATATGTGTTATGTTTTGTTTTGTTTGACTAGAAAAAAATGAGAAATTATGAGGTAGTCAAATTTTGTTTTTGTTTTTATGTGTTTGAAAAAATAAAACCCTTCAAAAAAATGATGTAAACAATGAGTTGTTAATATAAGTTCTCCCCATGGTTGAATCTTGTTAAGGCATTAGTATTAGGGATAAAATAATCATATCTTAGCATTGTATAAACCGGATAGGTAGTAGTTGATGATATAATTATGTACCATGTTTGTGTAACCTATCTACCTAGTTCACTTTATTATTTAATACTAAACATGTTTTTTTAGTCTTGCATAGGATGTAGGATAGTTGTTTGGGGCTTGATCTTAGGCCATATATGAATACGTCCTCTCTTAGCATAAAAGATCAACCAAATGATAATGAGTATCCCTTAATCCCTAATTTGAGGCTAAATTTGCCTATTTTGTTGTTTTAACCTTTTTCCATTCCTATTTAATTACACTAAACTTGTTTTTTTCATGGTCCCTCCTTAGACACTTTGTACCTAAATTCAGGAAAATCGTCTAAATTGAGGGTGGCTATCATAGGGGTGCCTAGTTGATAATGGGTATGAATAAAGGTGTTGAATAAAGTAAAAGAAAGCGGGGTTGGGTGTGGTAGAAAAGTATGAAAATAAAAAAAATGAATAAGTTCAAAGAATAAAGAAAACCACACCCAGTCCGGATAAGTAATAAATGAGAAAAAGGAAAATACAAGAGGAATAGTTAACTAGTGGAGAGAATAATTTAAATGAATATCAAAGAGGTAATTCATTGTTTCCCATATGTATTATACCTGCACCCAATCATAAATTACTATCCTAGAAAAGACCTAAAGTGATCCAAATCCAACTATCCTAAATACTAAGGTATAGAAATAAGGGAAAGCCTATGATATGTTATGCAGATTGTTTGAACTTCTTTGGAGAGCGTGAGTGTTTTGATGTATTCCCTGCATTGACATGCATGATAATAATATGAGAGTTGGGACTTCCTTGATGTGAGGGTACATGAGTTGTGTCGTTAAATTGTATATATTCTTGGTTTTTTGTTGGTAATCTAATGCCATCACTTGATTCATTTTTTAAAAATAATGTTTTGCTACATGGTTTTGAAATTTTTAACTAAGAGGGTATCAAAAATTTGAGCTAAATTCAGTTGATTGTCGTAGGAGCCTTAGGTTACATTTATTTAAGAATCATGTTGGTTAATTTTTTGTTAGTTCCCTGTGGACATGAAAACATTCTATATTGAGTGTTTTGTTTTCCTATGGTTTCCTGGAATTTTTAATGATTAAAATAAGAAAATTGTGAAATTACTTAGGTACTGTTGTTAGATGTGATGTGCTTTTGTGTTGATTTTTTCAGAAAAATAGGGTTTAGAGCAAATACTGAGAAAAATGAATAAAGAGTTGTTGAAAAAGTAACCTACGACCAATCCTACAAAAATTAGGTTTTATCTACCACCCTAATTATGGGGGATAGTTTGAGATTCTGATGATTACAAACTGATTATGATTTCTAAGACCAAACCTATGGGAAGTAGGTTACGCCTATGACCCAACCTACAGGTGGTAGGTTGGGGCCAACAAACTTTCCATATTGGATAGGTTTTCAGATGTATCTATAAATACCCCTAGAGGGTTTTATGATTTATTTTGACTCTTTTTTATAATAATTTATGCTCTTTATCCACTTTGTAATTATTTTAAGTTCCAAGATACCGTATTGATCTTGGAATTAGTGTTCTTCATCTTTAAGGTTTACAATTAATTTAAGATTTTTGATTTTAATTGTTACTCATTGTAAGTTCACTATTATTCATTCATCTATGAAATATATGTGTGGTTTTAGATTCTTGAGTATCTAAACCCCTAATATGGGTTGTGGGAACCCTGATGGATTAATGAAGCAGTAAAGTGCAAAGCAATGCTAGATTGGTATTTTTGCATGTATTGGGGTTTCCTTTAGTTTGATTACTTTTTAATGGTTGCAAACTTTAGGAGCTTGACATTATTTGATGATACTTGCCTGAGAGAGAAGTAGATTAGGAAAAGGAGATCACAATAGTAATTTGAAACTAATTTTAAACTATCAACCTCCATCTAATTAACTTAGTACCGAGAATAGATAGTTATCTAAGATAAAAAAAACAAGTGTTAGTAATGTGAAACTCTTAGACCAAGAGGAGATGAGTAAAATTGAAAAAAAATAATGAGATATGTTTGGTTAGGTGATATATACTATGTTAGATTTGCATACAAGGTACCGAGATTATCTGATTAGCACAAACAGTCTGTGGAGTTATGATGTAAGGGGAAACACAATCCTAGTGATTGTATCATATTGATAACAACCCTAATTTCCCAATATTAATTTTTTTACTATTGCTTTATCAAAACTCCTATTTTAATTTCTTCAAATTCCAGTTACATCAGCAATCTTATGACAGATTTCCAACCTATTCCTTGTGGGATCGTCCCCAACATTGTTCACTTCTATCTTTGGCAAGGAACTGCTTTATACTTTATTGGAGGAGTCATTTGGGAGACACCAAAGTAACAAAGGATCAGTTGTAGGAATTGTTGGATAAAGGATTTATGATTGGGAGACACCTATTTTTTGAAGAAAAAGGATGGGTATATGCACATGTGTAAGATTATTGACAGCTAAATAAGGTAATGGGTAAGAATAAGTATTCTTTTCCTCGTATTTATGATTTGTTCGATCACCTTAAGGATTATTTTATGTTTTTAAAAATTGATTTTATGATTGGGTAACACCTACTGAGGATTAGAGTTTTAGATATTTCAAATAAATTTTTTTTCAACTTGATAGGGTTATTATGATATCTTGGTCATGTCCTTCGGGTTGACCAATGCTCTGACCAAATTCATATAGTTGATTAACGAGATATTTTGTTCATATTTAGACTCTTTCGTTAGTTTATTTATAAAATATATCTTTGTTTATTCCAAGAGTAAAGCCGAC
Organism: Capsicum pubescens; assembly: GCA_030864215.1. Taxonomy (NCBI): domain Eukaryota; kingdom Viridiplantae; phylum Streptophyta; class Magnoliopsida; order Solanales; family Solanaceae; genus Capsicum; species Capsicum pubescens. The sequence continues at coordinate 147,906,440 of CM061545.1, read as the reverse complement.
CATGAGCAAAATTTATAGATTGTACTTCAGATGTTGAGAGATGAGAAATTATTTGCTAAGTTTTCCAAGTACCAATTTAAGTTGGAGTCTATCTCATTCTTAGGTTATGTTGTGACCAAAAGTTGGTATCATCATTGATTTACCCAAGATTGTGGTGCATTATGATTGGTTTAGGACTACTTCTTTAATTAATATTTGGTGATTTTTTTGTTTTGCAAGCTATAATTGATGTTTCATTGATGGTTTTTCAACTATTACAGCTTCTTTGAAAAAGTTGACTCAGAAGAAGATTTTGTTTCAGTGCTCTAATGCTTGTGAGGCAAGATTTCAAAATCTCCAGGATTTATTTACCTCAACTCATATCTTGAGTTTTCCCAATGAGGGAGTGTTCTTTACCCTCTTATAAGAGGCTTTTGGTGGCATTCTGTTAATTTTGGATGGTAAGGTAATTATGTATGTTTCTCTTCAGTTGTAGCTTTATAAAAAGAATTACCCTACCCTTGATTTGGAGTTGTACATGGTTTTACTTTATTTGAAGTTGTGGGGATACTATTTGTATGGATTTCATTGATACATTATCATGGATCACCATAGTCTTCATTATTTTTTAACCCAGCAAGATCTTAATATAAGGTAACATCATCGGTTTGAGTTTTTTAAGGATTGTGATCAAACTATTCTTTATCATTCGTGCAAGGCTAATTTTGTTGAAGATGCCTTGAGATGGAAGTCGTCAAGTATGAGTAGTTTGATACATCTTTTGATCGTGGAGTGGCCTTTTCCCTCAAAGGTTTAGTCTTCGGCAAATCAGATTATTATGATAGATATTTCGACACCTTGGTGTGTTTTGGCATTTGTGGAGGCTATATTTTCTTTAATGGAGTGGACTCGGGATAATCAATTTTATTATATTATTTTGAGATATTAGGGATAAGGTATTGAGTGGTGAGGCTATGGAAGACTTACTTGACTCCAATGGTGTTGTAAGAATTGGGGTCGATTTTGTATGCCGAGAGTGGGTGGTTCGATAAGATTTATCTATGATGAGTCCCATTGTATTACACACTTTATTCTTCTGGGAATGACCGAGATATGTCATGATTTGAGATAGCACTACTGGTGGGGTGTAAGGGGAAGGATGTGCAGATTTTGTGCTTATTTCTAATTTTTTAGTAGGTTAATGTATAGTATTTGAGTGTTGGTGGTTTACTTCGGCGGTTACCCATTCTCGAGTGAAAGTGAGAATGGATCACTATGTATCCAAGCTATGGAGTTATATTCAAGATGAGACTCATGTCTTTCATTGGAACACAATACAGTTAGAGGAGAGGTTGTCCTTTATTTAAGAGCTAGTCTATATTTTATCCTAGGGTTGTTAGGCGGTTTCATTCTAGATATAATTTGGTGGTTAAGATCCAGTGGTGACAACATTTAGTAGATGAGGCTACTTGTGAGGTTGATTCTGACATGCGTAGTAGTTATCCACAACATTTAGCCAATTCAGGTATTTCCTTTACCTTTAATTCGAGGACGAACTAGATTCTTAGTGGTGGACATTGTAATGACTTGATTCTATGAATTTTTTCCTTTTTATGTTTTTTGACTATTTTAACACTTCTTATATTTGTTATGTGTTATTTCGAGGGTATGGGGATAGTCTATTTGGTTAGAGGTGCTATCTGGAACATTTTGTGCAAGATTATGGATTTTAGAGGATAAAAAGGGCTCATAGTTGACTTTAGTCAACATTTGTCATTCTATGTGCGGATGGCAAAACGGACTACGCCAGCAGACTAGGAACATCAATTTTGGGTGTTAGCATGGTTGATTCAATTTTATGGTTTTTGAATCTCATTTCGACCCTTGGTTCTATATTTATTGAAATTGGGTCCTAGAAATCTATTTTGTGCAAATAATCTTTTTTGGAAAATATAATGTTGCCATTGAATTTGAAATATTGAATTAGTCTAGTAGCATATTTCATTTGTCTTTGAAGAATTTCAAATTAATCTTGAGGGGTGGATTGGTAAGTTTGCAACTTAGCAAAAGTATTTATCCATCTAAATTTTGGTGCAATCGCTTTAGCAGCAAAAGGACCGCTAAAGTGGTAGCCACTTAAGCAGCCAATGCACCATTTTAGCAACACTGTGCTGGTAGTCAACTACCACTAAAGTGGATTCTTGATCGGTTTAGCAGACGCTGATTTAGCAGTAAGAGACTGCTCTAGTGGCCCAACTCTTTTAGCCAGAACTAATTAAGAAGTCAACCTGCACTTAGGCGGTTATTTGGTTGCTATAGCAGTCATAGCTGGACAGGTATAAAATTTAATTTTCTCAATTTTCCTCCATTATAGAGACATAAAGCTCCAGGTTTGAATATTTTTGATCATTTTCAACCATTTTCAACCTTGGGTACGCTCTAAATAACTTTCTCCATTATTTTAATTTGAGTAGATTATTTAAAACACTTTAAAATTAGATTTGGAAATTGGGATTTTGGGATTTTTTCCTTGGAAGGTCCAAATCGTATTTTATCGATTTAAGAATCATTTTAAACCCATTTTCATATGGGTATTCTCTTATGGCCTCCCTTAATTATCAGTATGGTTTTTTTAAACATAAAATTCTGGTTTTACCCATTCATTTGAAAATCCATTTTAGGGTCTTTTTTGTACCTGATTTGAAAGTGGCAATATGGGTATCATTGTCTTTATTTACTAATAAATTCTATATTTATAATGTTTAGTTGATTTTGATGACATTCAAAAAGGTAAAGTTCCATTTTGATGGTCTTTAGGTTTGGATTTCAACGTCATGAGGTATCTTTTCGCTTAATTTTCTTCAGCCTTGGTTGGGTAGTTAGTTTTTATCTAAACGCATACTATGAGTATAGGTGATAATAATGGAAAACATATTTTGATTTTATTATTACTGTTGTATGCCCTTGTGGGGGCATATATTGTTATTGTTGGTGACTTGTGATGGTATTTTTTGTGTATTGCCTTTGTTGGGGCTATATGTTATGTTACTGGACTTGTATGTGTATATTATGCTTGTGTAGTTGACGTATTTCCTGTGCGGGGGCTTAAACTAGTAAATATGATATTAGTGGTTTCTTACTTGCATGCTTATTTTTATGGTATAATGTGTATGTTGAATCATGGATGGTTGACACATTTAGTAGATTTTGAACTTATATGTACATATATTGAATAGATTTGAGATTTTCATACTAGTTTGGTTGTGAGGATTATATCCTCATAGCATAAATGCATTCACGATACATTGTTACCATTAAGAAAACATCAATTTTTTATAAGAATGAGACATTTTTTCAAAACCCTTTGCCGTAGTCCACAAGTCTGACAAGAAATATGGTTATTGAGATTGAGATTGAAAATTGAGAAATCATCATTGCATTTAATACATTATGCATCTTTAGTGTTTTTCTTCTGTGTTTCATTTGAGGCATGCCAACTTTGTTTCTAAGTACCTGTTTTATTGTTTATGTGCTATATTTATAACTGTTTGTGGAGATTGTGTGAGCTATCGTATGGGACATTTTCTGATTGTAGGTGACGTGCTCATAGTGTGCATTTATATACCATATTTTCTACTTTGCTCAGTTGGAATATGATACCTACTAAGTACAACTAGATTGTACTCATCTCTACTATACCCTTTTGGTGCAGATCTAGGTACGACTGCGTCACACAAAAACTAATATTGTGTGGTGGATCATTGTCATTTTTGAGGAATCGGTCATTCTATGTCTTAAGATTTGATCTCAAATATCCTCCTATCTAGTTGATTTCCTTATTTTGTATTTAGAGATAGACTTGTTGTTTTCATTTTGAATCGGTTGTATTTCGAGTTTTAAGTTGTATTTAAATTACTCTTACACTGTGACATCAGGTTTTTGAAAAATTTATATTATCTTTATTGTTCAGACTTACTTTGGTATTGTATATGTATGTTCTGAGTTTTCTCTAGAAGTCTTGCATTAGGAATTATTGTACTATTTTTCTTCTTATTTATCAATTTGGATGATAGACTTACTTGTAAATGCTTAGTCACGATAAGTACCATCATGACCTTATTTTTTTATTGTGACAATTCTCCATGTGGATTCCTAAAAACTAAGTAAATGGTGAACTAGAACAAAAATTATCTCAAAAGGGTTATGATTAATAAATATCCCATTTTTCAAGAGAGTCTTGAATAACAAAAAAAGTACCTTTTTCAGGAGGGTCCTGCTAATCCCATTTTTTAGGAAGGTCCTGTTAAACGAAGTTTCATTTTTTCACGAAGGTCCTACAATCCTATTTTTCAGAAAAGTCGTGTTAAATGATTTTCCATTTTTCAGGATGGTCCCACTAATCCTACTTTTTCCAGAAGGTCCAGTTAAACTATTACCCATATTTTTGTAGGGTCATATTAATCCTATTTTTTAGGAAGGTCCTGTTAAATGATGTTGTATTTTTCAGGAGGCTCATACTAATCAAAGTCCTAATTTTTTAAGGAGGGTCCTACTAATCCTATTTTGCAGGAAGGTCATGTTAAATAATGTCCTATTTTTTCAGAAGGGGTTTATTGATCACATTCTTTGTGGAACCCAATAATACTATTTCTTGGAGGGTCCAGAATAATATTCCCATTTCTTGGAGGGTTCCATTCAAAAAATAAAAGTATCATTCTCCAGAAGGGTCCTGCTAATCCCATTCTTCATAAGAATCCTTCAAATGCTATTTCTAAGAGGGTCCCAATAAATAATACCATTTCTAGGAGAGTCCTAAAAAACAAATTACAGTCTCATTATCCATGAGGGTCCTTTAAACCTATTTTAAGGAGGGTCCCAATAGAAACTAAATCTCATTTGTTAGGAGGGTCCTGACAAAAAGTAAAGTCTTATTTTCTTGGATGGTCCTGAACAAAAAGTGAAGTTCTATTTTCTGGAAGGGTATAGTATGATAACTCATAGACATGCTTCTCCTAAAGATACCTAAACTCAACTGTTAATATTTTTCCCTATTTTAATAAAGAAATTTTGTTTGTTGAAAACATAAAGGTGGTTTGCCACACTTGGCTTTCCAGGCAACTGCTACTGCACTCATCCCATTCATCTCTATTTTTGTTTTTTGGTATTTTCCCTTGATTTATTACACCATTAACAAAAACTAAGTCTATCAAGAGTTAATCTAATGCAAGAACTTGTTGCTCCATTGATCCAAACTCAGGCTATCCAAAGTGACTCTGACTTAGATAATATACAACTTTCTCATGGTATCTCAAAACTAAACTCTATTGAAACTGTATATTATCATGAGTTCACAACTTGTTAGTTGATATAGATTAATTGAATATTTTTCTTCACTTTGGGTCATTTTACCTTAATATGCTTGGCTTTTGTTTTGCTTTATGCAATTGAAGAATTTGGTTTCATGTTTTGAAATCCTTTTTTACTTGCATTGACATGGACTTGACTAAAAAACATAATAAAAATGATAATAATTTTCACATTGATAACAGAAAAAGAAAACACAATATAAATTTGGAAAGAAAATAAAACACAATGGGCATCCCTTTTTCCAAAGCAAAAGAAAGAAAAACTTATTTGAGCGGGACAGTCAGCTCCAATGATTATGACATACATTTTTGATTGAACAACTTTATCTTTATATCCAAACTTTTAAATAGTTTTTGTTGTGTTAATCAACCAAAAATTGAGTTTCTTCAGTAAGCCCATTGCACTCATTGACCTTATTTAGCATATGACGCCCTAAAGCATGTTAGTCGATGAGCCTCTTTGATTTTTATTCCTCTAAATGTACCATTACCTTTGGGTGACCATAATGGTTTTCACAAATAAGACTCTGTCATTTTTATTTCTCTCAGCTCACCATTTCCTTATGATGTCGTGAGGATTTTAATCTATAAATCTATGATTTTTATTTCTATCAAATTTTCTTAAGATGGTGAACAAAGTATTACACAAAATGCAACATCATATATCCGTCACGTGTTTACCATTGACATTCTGAATAATTGACCTAAAGGACTTTTTTTGGTTGTAACAAAGATTTTGGATATGATTAGATGGAAAGAACAACATGAAGCTCAAAAGGGTATAGGACTTTTAACTTTTGGAATCTATTCAAAGAACGAAAACAAAATCTTGCACTAGTTTCTTTTAAACCAAGAAGTTTTACCTTTTTACTTGGTTGGATCGAACCCAGAGTAAGGTTGCCTACTTATTTTGTCATATCAAGAATCAGGTCAAAATTAGCATGGGAAGGTTGTTCTTTACTTGATTTAGGTTTCATTCCTTTTTTTTCGATTCTTATTTTGACTCTTTTTTTTCTTTGGCTTTTTACTTTTTCCAACTCTATTTCTTTATCTTGATAATTTTTATGGACTTGCGGATTTTATATATTTCTTGACATTCTTTCATTTTTCTTTTATTTTGACTTTTTAGACTCTATTTTAATTTCAAAAGAGGGGCACAAAAGTAAGTAGAACTAAAGCTAAAAAAGGTAAATAAATATGACACAATATTTTGGTAACAAAATGAAATGTCTTCATCATATCAATTCTTAAAAATGCAATACATATCATGCTATATGAAAGTTGAAGATAAATATCATTTATAACATCTTTTCACAAAACCTAACTTTAACTGAGCATGGGTGTCACTACTTATTCCACACTAGTAAAACAAACTACTACACCTTTGTTGTACATACCTAACATTGGATGACCCTCGTTTAGTGGAGCTAATTTTCTTTTTTGTTTAGCTTGATAGAGGACATTTTCCATCCTCTTAGTGATCCAATTCAAAAGTTTTGAGATGTAATTTCTCATTGATGGCCAAGTCATTTGTTATTCTCAAAGTGATTGTCTGCCTCAATCCATTCAATGTGAGGCTTCAATTCAGTCAACAAATGTCTTATACTTAATCAATTACTTCAACAAGATTTTTTTCATTTCTAACTTCTTAATTCAATGTTTCATGATTAGAATGGATTTTTTTAAGATCTGCTTGAAAATTTTGTTAACATTTCATATTGTTAGAACCAACATAGAATAAGTTGTAAATGAAAATGAAAAAACAACACACACACACATATATAAAAACAAAAAGAAAAATGAACACTATGTTTTGTTAAGCTAATAGATAGAAGGGTTTGAACATAAAATAAAAAAAAAGAATACAAAGTCTGAATTACAACTCAAAAATAATTCAGATAACAGAAAAAAAAAAAAAAAACTACCAAAACTCCTTCTGAGTTAGGAGAGAAGTGTCTTTTCAATTACAAAGCCTGACATCTTACCCACTTGTTTTCATATGAATCTTAGCAGAACCTCCACCAATTTTAGTTGTATTTTCGTGAGAATTTAGAAGACTGTTGCATTCTTGGTTATCACATATCATCTTAATGAAGTTCATATCATTACCTGTTGGTAGAGGATTCTGAGTACCATTAAGGAGATCACTATCTTAGACCACAATCATTTATTCATAAATCATATTTTCCACTGTGCATTTCAAAGATCGACATTCTTAAATGATGCGTCCTAGAGCATCAGAATGTTATTCATAATGTACATTGGGATTGAAACCCTTCAAAAGAAGATCTTTTTTATTTTGAGGATTAGTACTTATCATGTCTGAACTTATCAATTTCTTGAACAAGCTTGTGTAAGACTCTCAATTCAGTGTGATAATATCTTTAGTCCTTGAATTCCTTTAGTATTACTACTTTGAACAGGGTTTATAAGATGCTCAAACATTTGAAGAAGCATAACGAGGGTTTTGTGCTTTCCAATGTGTATAACTCAGTGGTCAGACATATGTTTGTGAGCTATAGATAAGATATATAGGAGGAGAAATTCAGTATACTGAATTTTTTGGAGGATAGTAATATTGTGGCTAATTATATGGATTTTAGCTATCGTTTTGGGGTTGGAACTGTGGTTAACAATGTTAATGACCTCTTGGGTTTTGTTGTGATCCAGGTATAACAATAACTACATACTCCTTTGTCTTATTTCCTCAAAAATTACCTAAACCATTTTGAACTATCTAGGAATTTTTTCTTAATGCTTCAAAACTGATAATGAGGCATGTCGTCATCCCATCTTCTATCATCTCTTCCATTTTAATGACCTCAATAAATGATTTGCCTATTATAGGTAACAAGTGTTGTAAATATATTTCATTTTGTATAGGAATAAACACCTCTACCATCTTATCTTCTTTCATTGGAGGTTTTATCCTAACATCTTGTTCACGCCATATAATGGGAAATTCCCTAACACTTTCAACACTCTTCGTTTTCAAGTTGGTTAAGGATTTTTCATCAAGGACCAAATTACTATTGTATTAAAATTGAAGTACAAATTCATTATCCATATCATCCCAATAGTTTCACTTAATAATATCTTGATCAACAAAACATTCAGATGCTAAAACTGGACTTTCCTTAAAATAAGACATAACTAATTATTTTTTCCCTCCAATTCCCCTCAATGATTGTAATAACATCTCAAATATGCTATGGATTCATTGTGTCCATCACACTTTTCAAATTTTTGCATCTTATAGCAAGAAGGGAAGCTAACACTTGAAAACCTGCACAAGTCCTCATATGAGACATGTTGGGTTTTAAGTTGGGGGCATTCTGGATATTTTCTCTTTTTAACCCCCTTTGATACTATGACATAAAACACTTTTTGGGACTTTAATAACCTATTATTCCTGTTCAAACATTCTTAAAAATAACTCAAACTCTCTCTTCAAGAAAGATTCTAGGATTTCTCCAAGATAATCAACTAAGGCTTTAAAAGGTAGTTTTTCTTCATCTTTCTTGGTGTCTAAGGCATGCTACTCCTCCTTAATTGTTATTTTACAAAGGAAATGTGTTTTAATTTATTGTTTTCATGATATTGTTATGGTTTTGAAATAAAGGTTAGGGTTTTTGGATGTTCATGGTTGAATAATATTTCTTATGCTTTAGTTATGTTTTATTTCATGATTTTAAGATGATTTGACATTATGGGATGCATGTTAATGATAAATGGATTTGGGGGTATTATGGATTCCCCAAATAACTTTATTATAGTTTTGAAACATATGTTCCCTCAACCTATTTGTGAAAACGCCAACGAAAATAATTTTTTTGCATAGTTTGACTACCCTCGATATCTTTCCATTGCATATATGGTAATGGAACCTGAATTTGTCTAGTTGATTTTAAATGGTTTGGAAAGGCCTTGGTGGACATTCTTTTGGTTTAATTGAAAACTTTGGAGTCAATTAGATTAAATTTTTTTGGTATGGCATAAAAGGATTGACTTGCAAGTAATAATTTTTGTTTGATGATAACAACGGTTAATGCCTAAAAAAAGGGCACCTTGGTAAATGGTTAGAATGTGTAATTGGTTTTAGTTTAGGCTTAAAGGAGGTTGTGTTAGCAAAGTTGTAGAAGGTGGAGGTCCCAATGGGACCAATATTGGAAACTAACATTTGCTGATGTGAGGGTTGGTCATGATGACCGGGTGCATGATGTCACACTTATAGTTTTGGAGATATACTAGTCATCTCAAGTTTTCTCTAATTTCTGCAGCTAGCACACACTGGGGACCTTTTATCAGGGGCAACTGAAACCACATATCTAATGGGTGAACATTTAGGATGACAGAGCTACACAACCCATGTTAATGTATTAATTACATGTTAAACCCGGTTCCCTATCCCGACATGGTATATATGTATACATGTGATTGCATATAGTTATGTGATTTGGTTTTGAATAATGACATTATTTTATATGTATCCCTAAGTACATGCTAGTGTTTATTCTGTAAATTGTATCCGCGTGCTGTATCCCCATGCGATACACGAATAGGATAAATTATTATTCCTCTTACGCAGTGACTTAGATTAGGGGAAAGCTTTTGAGTCAGATTGAAGAAGGGAGCTTCCATACACCATAAGGCTCCATTTCATGCTATGGACTTCTTTTTATTATTTTTATTTCTTAGATTTTGGTTTTTTCAATGGTCGGGGGCATGTCCCGATCGGATGTTATTTAACTATGGTATAGACTTTGTCGGACTACTATGGTCATGGGTGGGTTGGTATTGATGTCAACCTTGTTATTGGTATTGGTATTAGGGTTGGCACTTGTTGGATATTTGGTTGAGGTCGTTATAATATGAATATAGACTTTATTTGATATGTTTGAATTATTGTTGCTTTATCTTGTTATATGTTTAGAATTCACACGACATAGGGTGCAGGGCAGTTACGGTTGGGTATAGGGGTGGTATTCTGTCCTTATTTGACTTGAGATGCCTGACATGAGTAAGCCCTGGTTCGTGTCATGTCAGATTGGTATCATAGCCCTAGGTTCATGGTAAATTAGGAGTCCACAAAGTTGCGTTGAGTAGAGTCTCTTTTAAGGATGTCTAGCACTCCACACTCATAAGGGAAAAACTACGAGGCATTTAGGAATGTTTATCTTTCTTGTGTTTTGTTTTTGAGATATACAGTCTAAGGTCTTGAAATATTCTCTAATTACTATTTATTCTCTTTTCAGATCATGCCTCCCAGATGATCTAAAGTTCATGGAAACTCCTTAGTCCCAATCGAGACAATATTGATGGGACCCATCCTACTTATAAGGTCCAGACCCAGTCTAGGGGTCGAATTCATGATTTCCTTTCTAGATTTCCATCGGTTCCCTCCTGTCCTTCTCGAGCCCCTCAGTCTAATATGATAAATGTTGAGTTTCATCAGTCTATCCATATGTTGGAACAGCTGGTAACTTTTTAGGCTGAGCGTGGTACTTTTATTTCTCCATCTTCCGAGGCCACAAGCGTTGGCCAATTCATGAGGTTGAATCCACCTACATTCTGGATGAAATGGAAAAGATCATTCATGTTATATGTGCCACAAATATGGAGGGCATGCAGTTTTCCATCTACCATCTGAAAGATATTGCATACCAATGGTATAAAGAATGGGATCAGCCAGGGGTGACAATTCTTAGTCATCTCTATGGGAGGATTTCTCTAATGCTTTCCTAGACTACATCTTTCCTTATAAGATAAGGGAAGCAAAGACAGAAGAGTTTGTTAATTTGAAGCTAGGTAATATGTCAATCAAGGATTATGCCTTGAAGTTTCACCAGTTATCTCGCCATGGTCTGAAGTTAGTTTCTAGAATAAAGGCAAGAATAAGAAAGTTTACTTCCTTGTTATCTAGAGACTTGATTTTGGAGAGCAAGGCTACTATGTTGAACAAAGACATGGATATATCAAGGTTGGTTGTGTACATGCAGCAGGAAGAGGAAGTGCTCCCTACTTTTGGTGTCTAACAATCGAGTGGCAGGGATGGTAGAAAGTGTCCCAAGAAGAAGTAGGGCAATTTTTGGTCTTACTCGATGGATAGTGCTCCCTACCAAAAGTTATTGGGTCATATGCGTTTCAAAGGTGTCAACAATTATAGGGCATAGGGTGCCCAATCTCATGCTAGCGGGGGTCAGTCAGCTTCATCATTTCCCCCTACAGATTTTGTGGTCGATTGCATCGAGGTTATTATGATGAAAGATAGGATAAGTGCTTCAACTGTGATTAGATAGGGAACATAGTTAGAAGCTGTCCAGCATCCAAGTTTCATCGAGGGAAAACAAGGTTCCATTTGCACCTTCATTAGGCTCTAGTACTAATAGGTGCACCATTTACCATTAGCGTTGGTTGGAAGTGTCTTTATGCTCTCATTACCTACCATGAGTTTGAGGCATCGCCTGATGTCGTGCCGAGTATGTTGAAATATTTTCATGTAATGTGTATTGTTTACTTGATCTAGGGTCTACTCTCTCTTATGTGACCTCATTTATGTCTGTGCATTTTGGTTTTGGTCTCGAGTATGTTTTGAACCCTTTTTCTATTTATACCTCGGTGGGTGACTCTTTGGTGGCTAGAAGAGTCAATAGGGGTTTTGTGGTATCTGTTCATGGTCAGGAGACTTTGGTGGATCTGTTTGACTTAGACATAGTTGACTTCTAATCATATTGGGGATGGATTGGTTGCACTCGTGCTATGCTTCTTTAGATTGTTGGACCCGTAAGGTCATCTTTAAATTCCCTAATGAGACAATTATTGAGTGGGAGGGTGGTTACATAGCTCCTAAGAAAAATTTCATATCGTATCTTAGAGCTCGGAGATTAATCTCCAAGGAAATTCTCTATAATATGGTCCTAGCTAAAGATTCTAATTTGGAGGGTCCTTCCTTGCATTTTGTCTCGGTGGTGAATGAATTTCCTGAGGTCTTTCCTGATGACCTTCCAAGTGTCCCTCTTGATAGGGAGATTGATTTTGGGATTGAACTTGTTCTAGACACTCGTTCGATATCTAATCCCCCATATTTAATGGCTCCAATTGAGTTGAATGAGCTAAAAAAGCAACAAAAGGATCTTTTACACAAAGGTTTCATCCATCCTATTGTGTCCCCTTGGGGTTTACTGGTGTTATTTATCTGTAAGAAGAATGGTTCCCTTCAGATATGCATTTATTAATGGCAGTAGAATAAGGTGACGGTATAGAATAAGTATCCAATATCAAGGATCGATGATTTGTTTGATCATCTTCAGGGTGCTAAAATTTTCTCCAAGATTGATCTTTGGTTCGTTTATTATCAATTAAAGATTAGGGAGTTGGATATCCCTATGGCTGCCTTCCATACTCGTTATGGACATTTTGAGTTTTTGGTTATGTCTTTTGGGTTGACCTATGCCCCACCGGCATTCATGGATTTGATGGATAAAGTCTTCCGATAGTTTCTAGATTTGTTCTACATTATGTTCGTAGACGATATTGTGGTGTACTCTAAGGGCGAGGTGGATCATGATGATCACTCTGCATTGTATTCAAGACCCTAATAGAGCAGCACTTGTATGCTGAATTTTCAAAATATGGATTCTGCTTGAACGCTGTCACTTTTCTAGGTCATGATATTTTTAGTGAAGGGACCATGGTGGATCTGCAAAAAGTTGGATTGGTTAAAAAGTGGACTACACCCACGAATCCAACCGATAGTTAGAGCTTCTTGGGTTTTTCTTGTTACTAAAGGAGGTTTGTAGAGAGTTTTCGACAATAGTTGGCCCATTGATGACATGACCACCTGAATCGAGGCCTTGTCATAATGCGCATCCCAAGTCCTACAAGGATCAGAGATTGACCCTCTACCCAATCCAACCAACCAACATATACCCTGAGTCAGAGAGATTCCAAACATATAACAAGATAGAGTAACTATCAACTCACTGACTTTAGGATAGTTCCATGACCATGGCCAACCCAAACAAGTCTAACCATCCAATTCCAACTAACAACGATAACCAAAACCAAAATAATAACAAAATCATATCCATACTATAATAAAATTGAACAATCTCATATCAAATAAATTCATATAGAATCATCCCTAATACCAACACTAACACTACTGCTGACACCGCCTATACCAACCAATAGAAGCCTCACAAAGCCGCTACCCGAAATCAAAAAACATCTGGTCAAGAAAAGCCCCAGACCATAGACAAAACCAATGTCTAAGAAAAAACAATGAAAACATAAGAACTAAAACTAGAAATGGAGCCTTCTGAAGTATGAAAGCTCACCACTTTAAGTTAACACAAGCTGATCCCCGTCCAATCATAGAATAGGAGGTGTAGTATGACCAACACCTGTATCGCGTGGGGCTACAATGTCGAAGATGGTTAGTGGTTGGAGAAGAATCATGTAACTCAAGGATAAGGATAAAATAGTGCCAACAGTTTCAAAACCAATCAATTAATGCATATACCAATGCAACACATACATACACATATATATTTATACCATATAGGGATATGGAACCTGAGTAACATGAACTTTGAAATGATTAACCCGGGTTGTGTAGCATGATCGTTATTGAACAAAGAACTGAAGTGCTATATGGGCCCATCTCACCACTAGCTGGAAGGGCCCTAGTGCGTGTAACCGCATGAACCAGAGAATATCTATCTCCGTATAATCCTATATAGGGGACTCGAACCTCCCAACATAATCAAGATGACTTAAACACCAATATATGTGTCATGGAGGACTCGAAACTCCCATTTATATATTTATTCGGGGTAGACAAACCACCCAGTCATTAGAAACCTGCACCATCTTGAGCGGATTCTAGTGTTTGTCCTTCGGAGTCCACTTTCAGGGCTCGGCTACATATCCTCCTTTAAAGTCCAATTTAAAACCATCATTCCACATACACAACCATTAATCCAATTACTTTTCAAAGGCATTTCGTTGGTATCATCATACCAACAATACTTGCAAGTATAGCATATGCCATTACCATTATGAATCAACCATGCAGTCATTTGACTTTAGGACTCGAACCCATCTTCTAACAAAGACACTTGTTAAATTTAAATTTTAGAGACTCGAACATATTATCAAGATTTAAATTTTAGAGACTCGAACATATTATCAAGTGGAGACATAAATCAATTTAATGTTAGGGACTCAAACCCATGTAAGAAATTAAACCACCAAGGTTACCATTAAACCATTACATGGCCAACAAGTCCTTCACAAAACCATTTACTAACCATTCATATTCATTAGGCCAATGCCTTAGTTCAAAACATCATTGTCATGTGACAATTTTACTCTTATAGGCATTTTTACAAACACTTAGTTGGAATACTATTATCATGGACAAAATCAAGGTAAAGACCATAAAGTTTAGGATAAACCATGACCCATTTGTTAAGCCACAAATACCAAACACCCACATGTGAAAACCATCTCCAACAACATGTATAAACATAAGTTTAACCAAGAGTAAAATATACTCAATCATATGCAACTAAACCCTCAATTTTGGTTCTCAAAACCACTATTTAAGAATCATAATCACACTTCAAAATATATGATATTGGAGAACTAACAATTAGTGAAGAGTCACATGCTTTATTCAAAAAGATTCACTAAAGAAACTTGACTATTAATCCCCAAGATGATCACCTTTGAAGAACCCTAGCTCAAATCTTTAAAAAAGAGTTTAGAGAGTGTTTTTAGAGGTTTTGATCTTTCAATAGTGGGTTATGAGAGGCCAACACATGTTTTAAGACTTGGGGACTTAAGTTTTTTGGCATGGGAAATATCCAGAATACCCCTAGCTTAAAAGATCAAAAGATGTATGCAGAAGGGTACGACCTATCCCCTTAAATTGTACCCTAGCATATGAGTGGTACCCTTATCTCACACACTAGCATCATCTTTGACCCACATACAGACCAACATACGACCATACCTAACTAACTCATATCCTACTATACGAGAAGTACCCAACAACCCATATCCTATATAGATCACTTTGGACAAAACATAGGGCACCATAGGACTTAGCAAATACAATTCGTACCCCAACAAATGACTAGTAAGGTGTTCAATCGTACCTTAGATAGAAACAAGCTCAACCACAATGATTTACATAAGAGAGGAGGGACCCCATATCATAGAACATCAGATGCCTAGTACCTCAAGTCGTATGATGTCCATAAGCTCAATATTCAAGAATTTTCTAAGGGTCTAAACAAGGGTGTGTCAATTCTCCCCTACTTGGATTATTCGTCCTTGAATGACGGGTAAGACGAACACAAGCATGAGTTAACAAAACAACTCCTCGACTCTAACCTTTAACTAAGAAAACAAGATACAAGGAAGTCAGTCTTTCCTTTAACAAAGTTTGAAAAAAAAACTATGATGAAGAACACAAACCTTCCGTATGAGTTTCGGGAGGAGAAAATAGGAATGGATACTTGGACTTCATGTCCTCTTCCACTTCCCAAGTAGCCTCTTCAACCTTATGCTCCCCATAAAGGACCTTTACAAAAATTCACATCCCTTGTCTGCATCAGACGAACTTGATGCCCCAAGATCTCAATCGGGGATACCTTATAAGATAAGGAGTACAAAATACCCAAACCTTCAGAAGGAACAATCGATGAATGATCACCCACACAATTTCTTAAAATAGAGACATGGAAAATTGGATGAATGGAGTTCAAACTAGAAATTAACTCCTATTCAGAGGCAACATTACCAATCCTCTTCCAAAGTAAGTTGGGACCAATATACCGAGGACTTAAATTCCCCTTATTACCAAGCCACATTAATCCCTTAATAGGATATACCTTCAAAAATATCCAATTGCCAATATTGAACTCCAAATCTCTACGCCTTATATCCGTATAGGACTTTTGGCAACTTTAAGCGTCTTTCAACCTATCACTAATCACCTTTATCTTTGAAAATCTTGGTGAACCAAAATAGGGACAAAAAATTTACCCTCACCAACTTCATACCACCCAATAGGAGAATGACATCTCCTACCATACAATGCCTCAAATTTAGACATACCAATGCTAGAATGATAACTATTATTATAAGCATATTCAACTAATGAAAATGGTAGAACCAACTACCACCATAGTCCATCACGCAAGCACAAACTATATATTCCAATGTCTGAATGGTCCTCTCTACTTGTCTATCCGACTGCGGGTGGAAAATAGTACTAAAGACAACCTTAGTTCCCAAACCTTTCTGAAATAACTTCCAAAATTTAGATGAGAACTGAGTACCATGATCCAAAATGATAGAACTAGAGCACCATGAAACTTAACAATATCCTCAAGATACGACTTAGCATAATCCTCCACCAAATAAATAGTACTCACCGGCAAAAAATGAGCAGACTTGATCATCCTATCCAAATGACTCAAATAAAATTGCATTGATTCCAAGATTGAGAAAGACTATTACAAAATCCATGTTAATCGCTTCCCACTTTCACTTGGGCAACTCAATCTCTTGGTACAAACTATCTAGTCTCATGTTTTCAACTTTCACTTGTTCACTCACCATATACTTTGCCACATATCTAGCCATATCTCATTTCATATTGTTCAACCAATAGAACTCCTTGAGATCATGATACATCTTTGTAGAAAAAGGATGAATAGCATAATGAGATTCATAAGCTTCGGCTAGAATTCTTTATCTAACCCATCATCGTTGGGAACACATAACCTATCTTAGTACATCAGGAAACCATCACCACCAATCATAAAGTCAATAACCTTTTGCTGACCCATGTTACTCTTACTCTTCATCAAATCTGGAGCCAACATATACTTTTACTTTATCTCAACAACAAGAGGTTACTGTTATACCGGATTTACAAATACACTACCATTTTATGATCCGTGAGACGAACTAAAAGTTTAGACAAAGGGTGAATGTCCTTCACCAACTTAAGCTTATACTCATATACATGAGCCAAACTCCTCATGGATAACCTTCTAAGAGCATCATGAAAAATGTTAGCCTTACTTGGATGCCATGGAAGTCTTATATCATAGTCCTTCAGCAACTTAAGCCACCTCTTTTGCCTGAGATTTAGATCTTTTTTAGTAAAAACACACTGCAGGCTTTTACGATCAGAAAGGATATCAATATAAACCCCATAGAGATAGTGATGCCAAAATTTCAATGCTAATACCACCTCTAACAACTCTAATGAGTAGGATAGTTTTTCTTATGAAATTTTAACTGCCTTAGAGCATAAGACACTACCTTACCATGCTACATAAACACAAAACCCATCCTAACATGAGAAGCACCATAATACAATACAATACAAAAGCATTATTACCCTCTAGCAGGGTAAAAACTGGAGCTGAAGTCAACTTATGTTTCAACTTTTCAAAACTACCATTACACGCATCAGACTACAAGAACTACACCTTCTTCTGGGTTAACTTAGTCATTGGGGCCTCGATTGTCAAAAAACTTTCCACAAATCACCTATAGTAACTGGCTAAGTCTAAGAAGCTCTAAATATCAGTTAGAGTCATAGGTGTAGACCACTTATTAACCAACACAACATTTTGCAGATCTACCATGATCCATTTATTAGATATAACATTACCTAGAAAAGTCACAGACTTAAACCAAAACTCCAACTTGGACAACTTGGCATACAAATATTGGTCCTTCAAGGTCAACAACACAGCACGATGGTAATCGACATGATCTGCCTCACTCTTAGAAGAGACCAGGATGTCATCAATGAAGACAATGACAAAAGAGTCCAAAAGCTAACAGAAACCTAATTCAACAAATCCATAAGTGTCGTTGGAGCATAGGTCAACCCAAAAGACATGACTAGGAACTCATAGTGATCATACCAGCTCCTAAAGGTAGTCTTAGGGATATCCACTTCTCTAATCTTAAGTTGATGATAACACGACCTAAGATCAATCTTAGATAACCACTTCTCACATTGAAGCAAATCAAATAAGTAGTCCATTCTAGGAAGAGGATACTTATTCATTATGGTAACCTTATTCAACTTATAATAATAAATGCACATCCGAAGGGAACCATCCTTCTTAAACATAAATAACACAAGAGCACCCCAAGAAGACATACTAGGATGGATAAAACCTTTTTTTAAAAGATCATTCAATTGCTCCATAAGCTCTTTTAACACAGCCAAAGCCATTCTATAAGGAGTGATAGAAATAGAACGTGTGTCTGAATAAGATCAACCCTAAAATAAATTTACCTATCATGAGGTAACCTAGGAGGATCATAGAGAAAAACCTCGAAAAACTCATTAACCACAGAAAAGGATTCTAGATAAGGACCTTCAAAGTTAGAATTCTTAACCCAGAACAAATGATAAAAAAACATTTGGAAATCAACTTTTGGGCTCTAAGATATGAGATCAATCTTCCCTTAGGCACTAAAGAACCCCCTTCCCATATAACGATCGGCTCATTAGGAAATTTGAACGTGACCTTATGGGTCCGACTATCTAAGGAAGCATAACACAAATGCAACTAATCAATCCCTAATATGAGATCAAATTAACCATATCTAATTCAATCAAATTTACAAGAGTTTATCTAAAACAAGCAGATACCCCACACCACCTATAGACTATTTTAGCATTCATAGAGTATCCAATCGGGGTAGATACAGAAAAGTATTATAAATAAATTCAGGGCCAAAACCAAAATGCACAGCCATAACGGGGTCACATAAGAAAGTGTTAACCCTAGATCAAGTAAACAAGACAAATCTCAAGAGAAAAGTTTTAAAATACACGTGAAAACATTCGGAGATGCCTCAGAATACTTGCGAGACACAATAGCATATAACTGATTCCAAGAAGTTTTGGTAACATAAGAAGAAATAGATGCAGAAGCAGCACCCTTTGGTGCAAGAGTAGATAAAGAGGCAACTAAAACCTTTTAAGACCATAATCCATTCTAGCATGATAGTCATGCTGCATGTGACCAATCTGACCCTAATAAAAACACTTATTCTTCCCATTCCTATAAATCCACTATGTGACCGCCTATAAAATCTACAAGAAGGGTAGGATAGATAATAATGAGCTCCACAAGCTTGAGATTAGACCCCCTATGCTCGGGACCCACCATCATGCTGAGGTCGACTATAACTTGACAACTTTTGGTAAGGACCACTACTCGTGGAGAGAGAACTAGAACTCTCTTAATTCTTGTTTGGCCACTTGCTACTATTTTTCCCACTCTGCTCAGAAGGCCTAAATTTTTTCCCATGCTTCTCATTAAACTCATACTTCTTCCTTTTATCTTTCTCTACTTATTGTATGTAAAAACCAATCGTAGACATATCCATGACCTTGATAAGAAAGACAGTCTTACTTTCAAGGATCAACTCATGAGATAGTCCTGAAGTTAACTTCCTTATCCATACTCTCATATTAGCTAACATCTTTGGAACATGTAAAGACAACTAGTAAAATTTTAATACATACTTCTTGACCGACATCCTTTCTTATTTCATAGTAAAAAACTTCTTGGCTTTGACTTCTCTCAACTCTTTAGGAAAAAAATGGTCTAAACATAAATTAGAGAAATCCTCTAACGGAGATGCCTCATCAATGTCACCCCTATCCTAATCCTATTTCTCATACTATTGGTATGCCACATCCTTCGGTTGATAGGAAGAAAACTCCACCCCTTCCACATTTGTTGCATACATCACCCTGAAAATCATTTCCATCTCATATAGAAAACCTTGAGGACCTTTCTCCATCTTAATACTAATCAAATTAGAAGGATTAAACCATATGAATTGACCATCCTTTGTTGCCTCAAAATTTAGAGTAGCAGATACTCTACACGCCAGCTTGAGAAGCCACCAACTAAGAAATCATATGGATCGACTGACGAAATGCAATATTTGTCAAATTATCCTGAAGAGAACTATAAGGAACAGGTGGAACTCAAGAATAATCAGGGACTAAACCCTTAGACCAAGTATGGAATCCATTAGTAGAGCATGTCCCATCAACATTGTCCTCTGTTGGGACAAAGGAGTTTTTTTGAGCTTCAGATCATCGAGACATGATCTGAAATATATTAAGACAGAAATTAGAAGAATCCAAGAACTTAGACTCTATAACTCGAAATAAGACACCAAGAAAGTAAAACATTCCTAAATGTCATGTAGTCTCTCTCTTATGAGTATAGTGCGCTACACACCCTTAAAAGAGACTCTACTCGATACGACTTTATGGACTACCAATTGACCATGATCCTAAAGCTCTAGTACTAACTTGACACGACCTCAACCAAGGCCTTATCGTAATGGGCATCCCAACACAAATAAGGACCAAATATTTTCCCGGTACCCAATCCAACCGACAAGCATATACCCTGAGTCGAATGAATTTCAAATATATAACAAGATAAAGTAACTATCAACATAAAGACTTTGGTATCGGTCCATGAAAATTTCTAACCCAAACAAGTCTAACTATCTAATACCAACTAATAACCATAACAAAAGCTAAAATAATAACCAACTCTATATCCATACCATAATAAAATAAAACAATCATAGATCAAATAAATTATTATTGTATTATCCCCAATACCAATACCAATTCAAAGGTTGACACCATATTCGACACCGCCCATACCAATACACAAAAGTTTCACAAATCCTAGTTGTGAAATCAAAATAACATCCTATCAGGACATGCCCCCGACCATAGACAAAACTAATGTGTTAGACTAACGAATCAAAATATAAGAACTAATACTAGGAATGGATCCTTTTGAAGTATGGAATCTCACTACTTCATGTCAATACAAGCTGATCCCGAGTCTAATCACTGAGTAGGAGGAATAGTATGACCTAAACCTAAATTGCGTGGGGATATAGTGTTGAGCATGGTTAGCGGATGGAGTTATTAGTTGTAACTCAAGGATAAGGATAAAATAGTGCCAAAAGTATCAAAACCAATCAATTAATGCATATACCAATACAACGCATACATATACATACATATTTATACCATGCAGGGATAAGGAACCAGATTATCATGAACTTTGAAATCATTAACCTGGGCTATGTAGCATGATCATTATACAACAAGACACCCACATGCTATATGGGTCCATCTATACCCTAGATGGAAGGGCCCCAGTGAATGTAGCTGCGCGAACCAGAGAATATCCATATCCATATATGCCTATATGGGGGACTTAAACCTCCTTGAATAATCAAGGTAATTTAAGAACCAATATATTTTTCATGGGGACCTCAAACCTCCCATTTATATATTTATTTAGCGGACTCAAACCACCCATTCATAAGACACCCGCACCAGCTAGTGCGGTTTCTAGTGTTAGTCCTTCGGACTATACTTTCATGGACTGGCTACACATCCTATTTTAATGCCCAATTTAAAATCATCATTCCCCATACACAACCATTAATAAAATTACTTACGAAAGGTATTTCATTGCTATGTTCATACCAACACTAGTTGAAAGTATACAATATGCCATTACCATTATCAATTAACCATGCATTTATTTCATATTGGGACTCGAACCCATACTCTACCAAAGAAACTTGTCCAATTTAAAGTTTAGGGACTCGAACCCATTATCAAGTGGAGACATAAATCAATTTAATCATAGGGACTCAAACCCATGAAGCCATTTAAAAAAATAAGGTTACTATTTAAATCATTACATGGCTAATAAGGCCTTCACAAAACTATTTACTAATAATACATATTCATTAGGCTAATGCCTTAGATCAAAATATCATTATCATGTGACTATTTTACTCTTTTAGTCATTTTCACAAACAGTTTGAGGGCATACTATTAGCAAGGATAAAATTAAGTTAAAGACCATCAAGTTTAGGGTCACCCATGACCCATTTGTTAATCCACAAATACCTAAAACCCAAATGTGCAAACAATCACAAAAAACATGTATAATCAAAAGTTAAACTAAGAGTAAATAGTACTCAATCATATGCTACAAAACTCTTAATTTTTGTTTTCAAAACAACCATTTAAGATTCATAATCACACTTTAAAAAAATGATAGTTGAGAACTAATAATGAGGGAATATTCACATGCCTTATTCAAGAAGATTCACAAAAGAAACACGACTCTTATGCCTCAAAATAATCACCTTTGAAGAACCCTATCCCCAATCTTTAAGAGATAGTGTTTTTGGAGGTTTTGATCTTTCAATAGTGGGTTATAAGAGACCACAACTTATTTTAAGACATGGGAACTTATGGTTTTTAGGTTAGGAGATGTTTGAAATATCCCCAGCTTAAAAGCTCAAAACATGCTGCAGGAGGGTACGACCCATCCCCCTAAATCGTACCCTAAGGTACGAGTAGTACCCTTATCTTGTACCATAGAATCATCTTGGACCCCCATACTGACCAACATATGACTACACTTGATAAACTCATATCCTAACATATAAGAAGTACCTTATACCCGTATCCAAGATAGATTACTTTGGACTAGACATAGGGACCATACCACTTAGAAACATACCATTCATACCCCAACAAATGACTAGTAAGGTGTGCATCATACCTTGGATAGAAACCAACCCAACCACAATGATATACATACGAGAGGAGGAACCCCAAATTGTACAACATTATACGGCTAGTATCTCAAGTCGTATTATGTCCAGAAGCTCAATGTTTAAGAATTTTCCAAGGGTCAAAACCAGCGTGTTTCAGTTGACTAAGTTAACTCAAAAAATAGTGAAGTCATTATGTTAAGATACTTGTAAGGGTAGTTTTGAAAAGCTATAGAATAAGCCAACTTTATCTCCGATCTTGACTTTTCTTTAAGGTATTGATGTATTTATGGTTGATTATGATTTATCCAATGTGGGGCTTCACTGTACCTTAAATCAGTATATTTGGGTAATAGCTTATGCCTGTAGACAGTTAAAGGTGCATGAGATGAACAATACAACTCATGACTTAGAGTTGTTAGTGGTGGTGTTTGTGTTGAAACTCTGGAAGAATTATTTGTATAGAGTGTATATGGATATGTTTATTGATCATACGATCCTTCAACATGTGTTTACTCAGAAAAATCTTAACCTAAGTCAAAGGAGAAGGCTTGAGCTACTCAAGGATTGTGACATGTGTCTTTACTACCATCAAGATAAAGCTAATGTGGTAACTATGCTCTTAGAATATTTTTCATAGGGAGCCTGGTTTATATGGATACGGTGAAGTGGGAGTTAGTGATGTATATTCACCAATTGTCTAACCTTGGAGTTTGTCTCTTGGGCTCTATGAATGGTGGTATATTTGAGAAAAAAAGTGGTATGGTCATCTCTTGATTCCTAAATAAATGATTATCAAGTGTTAGATCTTATCTTAATTAGGATTAAGAGTGATGTAGGTGAAAAAAAGTTGATGGCCTTTGAGATTAGGAGTGATGGTACTTTGCGGTACCAAGGAATATTATGTGTTCCCAATATAAATATTTTGTTAGAAAGGATCCTGGCTGAGGCGCATGAGTCACGTTAGTGTATTCATCCTAGTTTTATGAAAAATTTTCATGACTTTAAGGAGATGTATTGGTGGAACAATATGAAATAAGATGTGTGTAGTTTTATAGCTACTGCGTGGTGTACCAATAAGTGAAGGTTGAGCACATGAGGCCTAGATGATTGTATCAAAAAATTGAGTTGCCTATGTTGAAGTAGGAAGTGATCAACATGGATTTCATTATTAGTCATCCTCTATCTCAGAATTAGTTTGACTTAATTAGGACTATCATGGATAGGATGACAATGTTTGCTCACTTTTTGCAGCGAGGACAAATTCTCAACTAAGGATTATGCAAATTTGTATCTCCAATGATTGTGAAGTTTCATGGGGTACCTATTTCTATCCTCTCTGATCATGGTATATAGTTTTTATCTCACTTTTGGCGATCGTTTAAGAAAGGATATGGTACCAAGGTGAATCCTAGTACTGTTTTTCACCCACAGTTGGATTAGTAACCAGAAAGAACTATGCATACATTAGAGGATATGCTTCGATCTTGTGTGATTGACTATGGCAGTTGTTGGGCTGAGCATTTTCCTCTTATAGAATAGTCTTTTAATAATAGCTAACACTTTAGCATTAGAATGTCTCTATTTTTGGCATTGTATGGTAAAAAGTGTAGAATCCTATTAGGTTGTTCGAGGTTGGTGAGGTAAATCTGTTTGGCTTGGATTTGGTTCACCAATCTTTGGAGAAGGTGAAGGTGATTCGATATAGGAATAAGTCAACCTAAAGTCACCAAAAGTTTTATGCAGATGTAAGGTGAAGGAAGTTAGACGTCGAGGTTGGGGATAGGGGGTTCTTTAAGGTATCTCCCAAGAAAGGAGTGATGCAGATTAGGAAGAAGAGGAAGCTCAGTCCCCGATATGTCTATCCATACTTTATTTTAAGGAGGGTTTGCAGTGTTGCGTATAAGTTAGAGTTGCTTATTGTTTGAGCTTCATTTACTCGGTATTTCATATTTACATGTTGAGGAAGTGTATGAGTGATCAGTCGGAATTTTACTTATCAAGGATATTGGTATTTTGGATTCCCTATCTAATGAAGAGGTCCCGCTTGAGATCTTTATAGGAAGGTTCGTGGGTTGTTGACCAAGTATGTGGCCTTGATAAAGGTTCTATTGAGGAACAACATGGTGGAATAGACTACATAGGAAGATAAAGGGAACATGAAGTACAAGTACCCATTCCTATTCCCCATTCTGGAAATTAATACTTGAGGTATGTGTTGTTCTTAACATCTTTGTTTTCTATCTTTATCAAAGGTAGATTGAAAAAAAAAATCTTGGCATCTTTGTTTTGTAACTTTATTAAAGGTAAGAGTAGGGCCGTGTGTGGTCCACATCATGTTTGTACTGCCTTGTTCCGTCATTCGAGAATGAATGATCCCAGTGAGGAAGAATTGAAACACCCTAGACCCTTGGAAATTTCCTAAGCTTTGAGCTCATTCTCCTAGTGACGACTCACCATATCAGTTGTATGGTGTGGGTACGTGTAAGGGGACCTTATTCCTTAGGAGACTAGTAAATGGTGGTTAGGTTTCTGTTATGCTAAAAGATTGATGGTATGGGTCCTTTAGTGTGGTGACTGGTCGGTCCTTCATTAAATCGGAGACAGTGACTTGACTTTTCCCTGTGTAGTTGTGTCTCATTAAGATCCATGAGGAAAAGTTATGAGTCATTGTGAGAATTCATGTGTTGTCCAATGTCTGTCCCTTTGGTTTTTGTCTTAAGTACGAATGGACCATACGAGTCATATGGACTGGTCATGATTTGGGGTTAGGAAGTTGTATGGTGGATAGTTCATAGATGTAAGACTCACTCTATTAATGATGACTCGATGGTACGAGTCGTATGTTGTGATCATGAGTCACGGGGTTGACTCGTAAGCACCTGTTGTAATATTATAGTTTCAAGTTGTGGGCATTCTTGCCATTTCCCTTTTTTAACTCCCTTTGTTACCATTACATAAAAACCTTGTGGGACTTCATTAACCTATTATTCCAAATAAAACATTCTTAAAAATCTCTCAAAATCTATGTTCAAGCAAGAGGCTAGGGTTTGTTTAAGATAATCAATTAAGGCTTTCAACGGTGGTTTCTATTCGTCTTTCTTATTGTCTAAGGCATGTTACTCCTCACTCATTGTTATTTTACAAAGATCATGTGTTTAATGTATGGCTTTCATGATATTTTTATGGTTTTGAAATAAAGGTTGGTGTTTTTTGATATTCATCGTTGAATAATGTTCCTCATGGTTTAATTATGCTTTCTTTCATGCTTTTAGTATGATTTTTTCATTGTGGGATGCATATTAATGGTAAATGGATTTCAGGGTATTATGGATTCCCCAAATTTCTTGGTTATGGTTTGGAAACTTATGTACCCTCAACCCGTTTGTGAAAATGCCACTGAGAATGATTTTGTCACACAGTTTGACTACTCTTGGTATCTCTGCATTGCATAAATAGTTATGGAACCTGAATTAGTATGGTTCATTTTAAATGGTTTGGAAATTCCTTGGTGTAATGCACTATAAATACACCCTAGATGTCATGCGGTGCTCAATACTAAAAGTATTCCCAAGATTAACCCTTTAAGCCTTCTTAATAACTTTGGAACTCATAATAAAGATAAATTGGACTTGTGAAATTTTGAGATACTGAATTAATGTCATAACTGAAATTGAATTAATATTTTACTAGAATTCTTAAACATGGAAATATTGAAAGAAAACATTTTTAAGTCTAAACATAAAATAGTCAGACAAGTCTCTACTTCTAAGTAGAGAGCGACTGGGACAAGCCCCAGCTGACTCAAACTAAATAGAATAAAATAGCTAAAAAACTTCATCAATAGCAAGTCAGATAAAATGGGTTCTCAAACTATGCTGACTCACCAAGTGTTAGGATGTTGGTGGAGATGCTCAAAATCAATCACACAGCTTTAACTGAGCACCAGAACCTACATTATAAGATAATGTAGTACATAGACATATATGTGGATCTGTACTTCTAGAATGTACTAAGTATGTGGGGGTTAATGCATAAATAAAACAATAACTGAATCATTATATATATATGCTTTAAAATGATGCATGTTACGTGTAAATGACTCACCTTGGGACTGAATAGACCCAAAAAACTGAAAAATCATAAACCATGAATCATAAAGAATACTGAATAAACATTGAAAGCCACACAATTAGTTTCTAAAAGCTTTACTTTTTCTCTTTATTTTGGGAGGTTCTTCTAACCAACATAAACCATGTGAGCATTCATGGAGTCCAACATCTTATCCATATTTGGAAGAGTTGTTCTACCCTTTCCATCAGAATAGAACCTAAGCTAGAATTATCACTACACTGAACCCACTATGGTTATTAAAACCTAAGGTGGCACGTAGTTCTGGGGCATGTGACCTTGGAGTAATACCCAACTCGGTGATAAATACTACTCCCATACTCATACTGTAGGAAATCCACCTTTAAAAAGCATAAGGGTTTATAAAATGAAAAAACAATTATGATTCTCTTTACTTTAAATCATTAATAGTCTGAATAGTGTGGATTTCATAATCATAGTTGGGGATCAAAAAATCCATTCTTGCTTTAAATTTTGATATAATCTTGTCATAGAATGCTTAAAAACATAAATTTCTTGAATTCTCATCTCTTAAACTTAGGGCTTAAAATTCATGATTTAAACTCATGCTAATTCATAACAAAACTTCATGCTTTAAAATCATGGTAATTCATACCAAAACATCATCCTTTAAAATCATGGTAATTCATACCAAAACTTCATGCTCAATAATTCTTGAAAAATTTCAACAATAACAAGTCAAGATAGTGCAATCTCATTCATAATATAAATATTGTAAGTTAAAAACATAAAAATAAGCATTTCTTGATATACTTTATGCTTTAAATATCATGATAATTATATGCTTCAAGAATATATTATCTTGGGTATAAACCCTACTTATAAACAAGTAAATAGAATCTTAAAATCATGCAATTTGGGCACAAGGTTAAAAGGATACCCATGTTCATAACCACACATACTTTAATAGGCTTGATTTGATGAATGAAAGCTTAACATTGTAGGCCTTGGAGATGATCCTGAAACCTTTCTTAAACTTCTTGAATTAGAAACTTAAATTCTTGTTTATATTGAAGCGAAAGCAATGGATTTTTGGTGTTCTTGGAGAGAAAATTGATAGAAAATAGGCAAATGATGCCTTAATCGACATTTAATCTATTATTTTTACGAGTTGAGTTAGTGGGAAATGACCTAACTGCCTCTCAGAAAATTAAACTTGTAACTAGAATGTCGTTCAGAGGCTTAGTGTGACGTGATGACATGCTCATCGCTATATAGAAGGTGACGCGATGCAATCACGATGAGCTGCTGGAGTTAAAAACCAAACACGACCCAATCCTTATCTGAAAAATTTGAAACTTCCCCAAGACATGCTCCCTACACCCCTAAATATGAAATAACTAAAAAACAATCATATCGGAGTCCTGAAGGTCAACTTAAAAATCTTCAAAGTTATTAGGTCAAAACAAGGTTAAGTCTTCAAAACATAGTTAAATTTTCATGCTTTAAGCCTCTTATCAAGCACTAGGAGCTGAACTAAGCTAAATTTAATACGGGGTATTACAATATCTCCACCTTTGAAACATTTTTCTTTAAATGAAACTGATTAAACTGAGTATACTAAGGAACTAAGATTACGTACTGAACTTTCATAACTGAAACATGCTTACATGACTGAATTGATTAGCAATGTATAAAATAACATGAAGATGATTATACTAAACTAGAACTGAGAATGGAACAGAAAAAATCTAGGAAAAACTGTTACCTTGGTGGTTCCCTCAACAGATTGATTTCGCCAAAGAACTTTAACCAAGGGAACTTCTTTGTTCCTTAGTCTTCGAATCTGGCGATCAAGGATCTCAACTGGGATTTCTTCATAAGAAAGGCTATCATGAACATCAATACTTTCTAAAGGGACTACAATAGTTGGATCACCAATACAGTTCTTTAATAAGGAGACATGAAACATTGGATGCACTGATGCAAAATCTGCAGGCAACTCAATCTCATATGCTACCTTCCAAACACGGCTCAAGATTCTATAAGGGCCAATATATCGGGGACTAAGTTTCCCCTTCTTATGAAATCTCTTCACCCCCTTCATAGGGGAAATCTTCAAATAAACTAAGTAATAAACTCCAAACTCAAGATACCTTCTCATCACATCTGCATAAGATTTCTGTTGGCTTAGGGTTGTTTTCAACCTCTCTCGAATTAACTAAACTTTCTCTATTGCTTCAAACACCACATCTAGCACTATCAAAGTAGTCTTACCGCTTCAACCCGACCAATAATTTACCTACATCTTCTTCCATAGAGAGCCTCAAATAGAGCCATCTGGATACGGGAATGATAACAGTTGTTGTAGTCAAACTCGATCAATGGGAAGTGATCATCCCAACTACCCTTGAAGTCAATAGAACAAGCTCTCAACATGTCCTTTAGGGTATGAATAGTCCTCTCTTCCTTACCATCTGTCTGAGGATGAAAAGCAGTACTAAGATAAACTTAGGTACCAAGGCCTTAAAAAACAGAGGTAAACTAAGTACCTTTGTCTGAAATGATTGACAAAGGAACTCCATGCAATCTGACCAACTCTCTTACATAGGCTTGGTGTAGTCATCGATTGAACAGGAAGTATGAACTTTCTAGAAATTGGTTGACTTGGTCATTCTATCTCCAATAACCCAAATTGAATCATGCTGATGACGCAAATGGGGTAATCTTGTCACAAAGTTCATGTTCACCTCTTCCCACTTCCAAGGGGGAATGCTAAACTCCTGCAAGGTAGCAACAGGCCTTTAGTGCTTAACCTTAACCTGCTGATAATTAGCAAACTTATCTACAACCTCTATGATATCCCTCTTCATGCCGCTCTACCAAAAGATTTCCCACAAATCATGGTAAATCTTAGTTTCTCCTAGGTGAATTAAGTAACGCTCACACGAAACACATAGTCTACACTGGTATCACAACATACCATTTCTCACTAAAGATAAAACATCTACTTTTTAATCTCTAACTGACTCCTTCAACCTAACCAAACTGGAATCCTTATCTTGCTTTTCATTTTCTTTGGAAATTAAAGAAGATTCCGAACTATTCTAAACCCAAACACTACCTTCAGCTGAATCAACCAACTGTATACCTAATCTGGCCAACTGATGAACCTCCTAAACTAACTTGTTCTTATCATTCTCAACGTGAGAGACACTACTCATAGACAATCTACTAAGGGTGTCTTCCATTACATTGGCCTTGACCTGATAATATAACATACTCAAGTCATAATCATTAAACAAATCTAACTATATTCTCCAACAAAGATTTAATTCTTTCAACCAGAATACATATTGCAAGCTTTTGTGGTTTGTGAACACATCAACATACACCCTATACTGATAATGCCTCCAAATTTTTAAAGATAAAACAACAACTACTAACTCAAGATCATGGGTAGGATAATTCTTTTCATGAGGTTTAAGTTGTCTAGAGGCATAGGCTATGACCTTACCTCCATGCATCAAAATACAACCCAAACAACCTATAGAAGAAACACAGTAAACAATGAATCCATCTGAACCATTTGGTAGCGTCAAAATTGGGGATGTGGTGAGTCGAGTCTTCAACTCTTGAAAACTCTTCTCACAAGAATCTGACAACTGAAACTTGACTATTTTCTAAGTCAATCTAGACATGGAGGATGCAATAGATTAAAACCTTTCAACAAACCGTCAGTAATAGCTATGCAAACCCAAGAAACTCCTGATATCTAACAGAGATATGTGTTTAGGCCAGTTTCTCACTACTTTTTTTCTTTTGAGGGTTAACTATAATGCCATCACAAGAAATAATATGGCCAAGTAAAGCTACTAATCTTATCCAAAATTTGCACTTACTGAATTTAGCAAACAACTGATGATCTCTAAGAGTTTGTAGTACAATTCTGAGATGGTCTGCATAATCATTCTCACTACTAGAATAAACAAGGATGTCATTAATGAAGAATATGATGAATGTGTCCTAGTACTTCCTAAACACTATTCATCAATTCCATGAAAGCTACTGGGGCATTTGTTGGCCCGAAGGACATGACCAGAAATTCAAAGTGACCATAATAGGTTCTGATGGCTATCTTTGGAATGTCACATTCCCTTACTCTAAGATAATGATACATAATAGGTTCTGATGGCTATCTTTGGAATGTCACATTCCCTTACTCTAAGATAATGATAGCCAGATCTGAGGTCTATCTAAGAGAAATAACTTGCACCCTGAAGATGGTCGAATAAGTCATCAATCCTAGGAAGAGTAAATTTGTTCTGATTGTGACTCTTTTCAACAGGCGGTAGTTGATGCACATTTGGAGAGAGCCATCTTTCTTACGCACGAACAGGACTGGAGAATCCCATGGATATACACTGGGTCTTATGAAACCTTTATCTAGGAGTTCTTTAAGCTGCTTTTTTACCTCTTTAAGCTTAGCTGGAGCCATGCAATATGAAGGGATGGAAATGACCTAAATATCAGGAAAGAGGTCAATACCGAAGTCAATTTCTCTATCGGGAGGTACCCCTGGAAGATCTTTGGGGAGAACTTTGGGAAACTCATTGTCTACATAGATTGACTGGATTGTGGGAACTTCAGACTTAGTATCTTTGACTCGAACTAAATGGTAAATGCATATTTTTTATATTAATTTTTTGTCCTCAAGATAAGATATGAAATGACTCTTAGGAGATTAAGAACTACCTTCCCACTCAAAGACTGCCTCATCAGGAAACTAAAATTTTACCACACGGGTATGACAATCTATTAATGCATATCATGAATGGAGCCAATCCATGCTGAGAATAACATCGAAATCTAATATTTCTAACTCTATTAGGTTTGCTAGTATAGTTTTATGTACGACAGTGATAGGACAGTTCTTATAAATTCACTTAGCAATAAATGACTCACCCAATGGGGTGGAAACTAGAAAGGGCTTAGAGAGCAATTTAGGACCTATCCCAATATTTACCGCAACCAATGGAGTCATATAAGATAGATTTTTCACTACGTCTAGCAAAACATATACATCAAGATGAAAGAAATGAAGCATACTAGTAACAACATCTGGTGAACTCTCCTACTCCTTTTGGGATGGTAAAGAATATAACTGATTATGGCGCTGACGACCACCAATACTAGATGATGTGCCCTGAATAGGAAATGGGCAACCAAGTAGAGTTGGTGCGGTAGTAGCCTGAGCCTGGGGACAATCATACCTACTTCTCTTCTTAGAAAACAAGAACTTTTTTCCCATCAAATACTCACCAGGATGGTTTCTTCCACACTATGCACATGTCGGATAACTGTGTCTTCCACCCATACTTTTCTGAGACCTAGAAACAGATGACATGCCCCACTGCTCCTGCTTAGTTCTGGGTGCAGGAGAACTGGCTGAAGATGGAACTGGTTCTGCTAAATGGCCCTATACCTGTGAATGGTTTCCCTCTCTAGACCATGGTTGACCATACTCAAACTATCTAATTCTAGCAATCTTATTTTTTTCTCTTTTCTCTTCAATTTCTTTGCCTCAAACTACTAAGCATGAGTCATCATCCTAGCAATATCCATATCCCTAATAAGTATTGCAGTCCTACACTCCTTGACTACCAAATCAGATACTCCAGTAACAAACTTACATTAGTCCTAGGGTCAGCTACCAACTTAGGAGTACACTTAGACAACAGAGTGAACTTAAGACAGTACTCCTTCACTATCATCGAGCCCTACCTGAACTCCATGATCTCCTGAACCGTAGCTTCCATTATCTCATGAGGAAAGTACTTTTCCAGAAATGCATCCTCAAATACCTGCCAACTCATAGGAGCTACATTCTCACCTCTACCTTCCTTTCACATAACAAACCAATTATAAGAAATATCCTACAACATATAGCACGCCAATTCTACACTCTCCTCCTCAGTAACATATATAAACTGAGGGATCTTTCTCACCTCATCAATGAAGAGTTGTGGATTCTCACCAACCTTTGACCCAAAGAACTCAAGTGGATTTATTCTCCTAAAATCACAAATTCTGGCTACAGCTAAATTACAATTTTGCTGAAGTAAGACTGCCACTTATTGATTGTCCTAAACATTAGCATCACATCTTGGGCAAATGCCTAAAAGGCAGCCCAAAATTCAGAATGAGACACATTCTCATTCAGAGGGTTCTCTAGCATTAGTGGTTGGTCAACATTTATGTATGCATTGGCTGGTTGAGAAGGCATATTCTGTCACATAAAAGCATAAGTTAAAGAAGATAATAACAACTATAAGCACAATAGGTCATGAACAATAATGATAATTCCTAACTTATTCCATAGCTTTTTGCTCATAAATGTGGTGCGCTTCATACCCACGATCAAGACTCTACGTAATGTGGCTTTTCGGACTCTCTAGGACTCTTTAAAACCTTAAGCTCTGAAACCAAGTTTGTAATGCCCCGAAAATACATCCTAGACATCACATTGTGCTCAAGATGATAAGTAGTCCCAAGCTTACCCTTTAAGCCTTCGAACAACATTGGAACTCATAATAAAGATAAACTGGACTTGTAAAATCTTGACATACTAAATTAATGTCTTATCTAAAACTGAATTAATATCTTACTGAAAGTCTTAAACTTGGAAATCTTGAAAATCAACACTTTTAAGTCTAAATAGAAAACAGTCGGACAAGCCTCTACTTCTAACTAGAAAGCCACTAGGACAAGCCCTAGCTGACTTAAACTAAATAGAATCAAATAGTAAAAAAACTGCATCAATAGCAAGTCTGATAAAATGGTCCCTCGAACTATGAGTACTCACTATGCGTCAGTATGTAGGTTAAGATGCTCATAATCAATCACTCTATTGGAACTGAGCAATAGAACCTACATTATAATAAAATATAGCACATAGACGTATATGTGGATCAGTACTTCTGGAATGTACTAAGTATGTGGGGGTGAATGCATAAATAAAAAATTAACAGATTATATATATATGTATATACTTTCAAATAATGCATGCTAAGTGTAAATGACTCACCTTGGGACTAATAGACCTCAAAAACTGAAAAATCATAAAGCATGAATCATAAAGCATACTAAATAAACTTTGTGAGCCGCACACTTAGTTTCTAAAGGGTTTACTTTTACTCTTTCTTTTGGGAGGTTCTTCTAACCGACATAAACTATAAGAGCTATCATGGATTCTAACGTCTTACCCACATTGGGGAGAGATGTTCTACCTTTGCCATTAGAATAGAACCTAAGCTAAAGTTATCATTATACTAAACCCACCATGGGTATTAAAACCCATGGTGGCATGTAGTTCTGGGGCATATGACTTGGCCTCATACCCAACACGGTGCTAAATACTACTCCTATATTATATGTATCCTCATACTGTAGGAAATCCACCTTAAAATTTGGGAGCATAGAAATATGCTTACTTTGTGAAAACACTTTTCCTTTATGATTTTGAAAATAATGGTTCAAATCTCACCAATCAAGATCTAAATTTATCAACAACAAGAATTAGACATCAGCTAAAGGTTACTAAGACAAGCACATGCTCATAGACTTCAACTGAGTTTAAAGAATACTCAAGCATAAAAATTAGGTGCAATCACACATGATGTACCTTACCACCAGTCATGATTATTTAAAAAGATTTGGGACTAACACGAACCATTCAATCTAAAAAAGATGATTAAGGACACAAGTACCACTCCATAGGCTTGGCCATAAGCTCCATTTCACCATATTCAAGCTTGTGACTTTAAAGATCCCCTAAATTATAGCTCGCCATGTAGAGTTGGCTATGGGTAAGGTAGGGAATATTAAGGTTTTAGTGACTCTACCTCATCAAAGCATCTAAAGAGACCTATCATCAATCAACCTTCCTAAGGTTTATTCTTTACATTATGTCACAAACAAATTTCTTTCTCATTTTCTTAACTATTTCCTCTTCCTATCCTTTCAAACAACTAGAAATAAATCACACCTCTTATAGATTATTTTTGACTATTTTTATTTTCTTTTTTTTAAATATCTGCTATACATACAAGGATGATTAGAATTGGAATGTAGTGTCCCCTATATTTATGAATTACGAAATACATGACAATTATGAGGTATTTTCACCCCCGATTTTGGATTTTGGCCTAAGTTAGTCTTTAACCTTACTTATACACTTTGAGAAGGTTTGGTTAAAAATAGGGTATGAGGAAAAGGGGTTTTGACTTATAACATGTTACTCAAGGAAGTAGGTTTCAAGGCTCAAATACGAGGGAAAGTTGGTCACTCAACTCGCCAACGGATGGCTCAATGTTGGTCAAATTGGTGGTATGCTCTCGCATAATGGCTTAATCTCATATCTTCAATATTGCACACCATTTTTCTTAAATGTAGAGCAACCGGGAAAGTTCTAGGTGTACTCGATGCACATGATCAAATTAAAACCTCCCCCACACATGACACTCAATCTTATACTCTAAGTTCTCTTCCTCAATTATTTTATGTCTTTCATAGAACATATTGAGGAAGGTATTCAAATAGCCAAAATGAGATATGAGTTTTCACAAATATAAGATCCTAACTAGCTTAAACAAATAAATAGTAATTTTTTAAAGATGGGAACTTTTTTGAAAATTAAACATTCATCACAACAGATAATGAATTCAAAAATCCCATAAGTGACAGCCTACCCAAGTGTACCATTTATCAGAGTGTTACATTACTAGTACATTCTCCTTTAGAAAAAAGAATGAAAAAATGGATTTATTTAAAATTAAACTAATTAACTTCTCGTATTTATTATCTAGTTAAATTATCGCACCTAATCCGCACCCCCTACAAATGGTATCAGAGCCCAGTTATTTAAAAAATACAGAAGTAGCATCTATGTATGAATTTATGAATTTAGATTGGATTTACTTGACAATAATTAATATTGATTAATTATGAGAAGACCATTTAAAAATACAAAAGCTTTTAGAAAAATTAAAGAATCTCTAATTAGTAATTATTCAGAATATATAAGTCAAAATAAAACAAAAGAAAACCCACAAAGACTAGCCTACCTAATTACCTTAATATCTAGTATTGAAGCAAAATTAATAATCCATTTAAAATCTAGAAGAATGAGACACATACCACCTAATTATGATAAAATCAGATTTAGGTATCCGCCAAAATACTATAAATACGGTTTAAATGAATAAAATACAAAAATACAAAGAACTAAAACAAATTATTTCTGAAAAACGTAAAGAATTAAAAATAAGAATAGAAAGATTAAGTTATAATATATTTGCCGGAGTTAGTAAAAACTCAATAAATGCACAAAAAGATGAAATATCAAATTTAGAATCACAAATAGATAGTTTAGAATATATATATCAACATGAACTATTTACAATAAAATGAACAAAGAAGAATTTATAATAGATGAAAAAATATATGAAAATCACGAAGGATTAAAAATAAGAATAGTATTTTCTAATCTAGGGAGAAGATATAAGAAAATAGGTGAACATTTATATTTAATGTTAGAAAAAGAAGAATTAAAATTAGAAGATAAATTGACAGCTATGGTAAGAATAGAAAGGGAAAACGAAGAAATAGATAGAAAAAAGGAAATAGAAAAAATAAAACAACAAACTACAGAAGAAATACGAAAAATAGAAGAAACTAAAAATAGTAGGATTGCTGAATTAGAAAAAGAACTACAAATGTTAAAAGATCTGTATGAAAAAAGACAGAAAGAAAAAGAAGAAAAAGATAAAAAAACAAAAATTATTAAACGAGATAAATCATTTTAAAGAAAAATTAGAAATAGACAATAAAGAAATAAAAGACAAGGAATTAGAAATAAATAATATAGATGTTGAAGAGACAGATAATTATGATTCAGAAGATAGTGAAACATATACAGAAATATTAACAACTACAAAAAATTTAGAAATCAATGAAAAACAAGAACTAATTAATGAAGAAAATTTAGAAAATATCAACACAGAAATAAATACTCTTGATAAAAAAGAAGATCAAAATATAATACCCAGTACATCAGAAATAAGGAAACCTACATATTATAAGAATAAGTTTAAAAGATATAATCTGAAGAATAAATATGACAAATGGACACCAAAACAAATAGTTAATAAAAATTATAACATTTTAGACTTAGATTGTGTAATAGATACAGAAAAAACAATACAATTATGGATAGGATATATGACAAAACAATTATTAGATAATAATATAAGTGTAATAGATGCACCAGAATATATAGAAAGAACACTAATAGGAACAGTGAAATTATGGTTTTTAAATCTAACTGAAAATAGTAAAAGA
The DNA here is from genome assembly GCA_030864215.1 of Capsicum pubescens. Lineage (NCBI taxonomy): Eukaryota > Viridiplantae > Streptophyta > Magnoliopsida > Solanales > Solanaceae > Capsicum > Capsicum pubescens. Next base: position 147,868,917 of record CM061545.1, on the reverse strand, counting down.
ATATTAAGAACTGACAAACCCACAGAAGGAACATCATCAACAAAATTAACACCTATAGAATTATTAAAAAAATATGAAACAGCTATAAAAGACGAATTTAGTAGCATGACAACAAAAGAAGAAGAACAAAATGAAGAGAAAGATATAAATAGGAATTTAATGTTAACATTAGCAATATGTAATATGTGCTACATAGATGAATATACTTGCGCATTTAAAGAATATTATTATAAAGAAGCATATAATACAGAAGAAAGTAAAGAAATAAGAAAATTATATTTTAGTAAATTACCTGAACCATTTAGTTCAAAAATAATAAAAAGTTGGGATGAAACAAAAATAGTAGATACTCTAGGAGCAAGAATAAAATTTTTACAACAATGGTATAGAAACCTATGTGAAAAATACAGAGAAGAAATAAAAATGGAAAAAATATTATTACGAAATTTAGCATGTTGCAAAGATAAAATAGCACCTCAATTTGGATGCGAAGAAAGATATTATAAGAAAAGAAAAAGGCATAAGAAATATAAGAAATACAAAAAATCAAAATATAAGTATAAGAAACCAAGAAAAAAATATTATGTAAAAAATTATAAACGTAAAAGACCATATAGGAAAAAGAAATCTATAAAGGAATGTACTTGTTATAATTGCGGAAAAATAGGACATTTAGCTAGAGATTGTAAATTACCTAAAAACCCAAAAAATAAACAAATATCAGAAATAAAAATAGAAAATACAAAATATATGCAGATAGATTACATAGATTACGAAATAGAAAGTGAAGACAGTATATATGAAATTTCAGAGAATGAAACAGATAATGAATAAGATAGTGAATTAGACGAATTAAATGTCTGAAGAAGATATAAAAATAATAATAAAAGAAGAATATTTAAATGACGAAGGAACAGATCAAAAAATAATATTTGATAACAATGTATTTGATGAAATAAAAGGAAAAGAGTTAGACTTAAGTGTAGAAAAAATATTTAAAATACCAACAATAAAAAATATATTTACTAGGAAAAAGGAAGAATATTATGTAGTAAGCCAAAAGGAACATGTAATAGACTGTAGATATGCAAAAGGTAAAGTTAGTATACCACTAGTAACAAAAAGAATAATTAATAAAGAGATAAACGATATAAAAAGTAGAGACCCAATAAAATATGTACACCTTGGAGGTACAGAAATATTAATAAAAGCATGTTTTAGAGAAGGAATAGATACACCAATAGAATTATATTTAGCAGATGATAGAATTATAAAACCTATAGAAAAAAGTATAATAACTGCCATAAAAGGAAACTTAATATACCAAAAATTTAAATTTATAATAAGTGTGAATTATTCAGTAGCAGTAACGGATAAAAATATAGACAAATCATTAGTATTATATTGGAAAATATCAGGAATAAAATTAACCCCAGGAAGTAAAATATTAACGGCAAGATGTAAAAATCTATATGTATTAACAACAAAACATAAAATAACGGGAAAAATAAAATTAATAAAATACAAATAGAAAGCCCTTTTGAACAATTTCTAAAAACAATTGATAATAATGATTATAGTTACAGAAATATAGACATAGAAGAAGGTCTAGAAATAATAAATGATAGAATAAGTACAACAAAAAGAATAGCTTATGATAAACCGAAATCATCTAGATCATAAAAAAGAACAAGTTATGAAACAAGTTCAATGGATAATTCAAACCAATATTACATAACAGGAAAGGTAAATGAAAAAGAATATTTAATACTGTTAAATACAGGACAAGAAGAAAATTATATAACAAAATATCTAGTAAAAAATGAGGAAATAAAACTGACAATTATATATGCCCAGATCTACCAAGAAGTTTAATAAATACTAAAAATATAGCAGAAAAAGAAATAATAATAGGAATAAGAAAAATAAAAATAGAATTTGAAGTAAAAGAAGAAATGCAAAAAACAGACATAATATTAGGAATAAAATGGTTAGAACAAGTAAAACCATATAATATAGAACATACACAATTAACTATAACATATAACAGAGAGAAATTATTCTTAAGAAGAGCTTTAACATAAAATGAAAATATATGTATTAATGAAGATAGTAGTAGAAGGATATTACAGTAGATATTATACGCCTATGATAGACACGGGAGCAGAAGCTAATTTATGTAGATATAATTGTTTACCAGAAAGTAAATGGGATAAATTAAAAATACCAATAATAGTTAAAGGATTTAATAATGAAGGAAGCTTAATTACTTATAAAGCTAAGAATGTAAAAACACAAGTATGGGATAAAATATTAACAATAGAAGAAATCTATAATTATGAGCTAACATCAAAAGATATACTTTTAGGAATGCCGTTTTTAGATAAATTATATCCACATATAATAACTAGAACAGATTGGTGGTTTACAACACCATGTAAACAGAAAGTAAGAGCAAAAAGAGTTATTAATAAAATAAGAAAGAAAACTGATTGGATAAAAGGAAGTGAAAAAATTACACAAAAATTGGAAAATATAAAAAATACTGAAGATACAATAGAACTGGTCGTATTTTCAATAAATAAGAAGGAGCTAACTATATTTTCAATAAATAAGATAGAAATAATTAAGAAAAAATTAGAACAATTATATAGTGAAGATCCATTAAAAGGATGGGAAAAACATAAAACCATTATAAAAATTGAATTAATAGATAAAAATAGCATAATAACTCAGAAACCATTAACATATAATTTTGATGATTTAAAAGAATTTAAAATGCATATAGAAGAATTATTAGAAAAACAATATATACAAAAAAGTAACAGTAAACATAATAGCCCAGCATTTATAGTAAATAAACATAGTGAACAAAAAAGAGGAAAAAGTAGAATGGTTATTGATTATAGAAATTTAAATGCAAAAACAATGACTTATAATTACCCAATACCAAATAAGATATTAAAAATAAGATAAATACAAGGATATAATTATTTTAGTAAATTTGATTGTAAATCAGGATTTTACCATCTAAAGTTAGAAGAAGAATCTAAGGAATTAACCGCATTTACGGTACCACAAGGATTTTATGAATGGAATGTATTACCATTTGGATATAAAAATGCACCAGGTAGATATCAACATTTTATGGATAGTTATTTTAAACAACTACCTAATTGTATAGTATACATAGACGATATACTATTATATACAAAGACCAAAGAAGAACATTTAAAATTATTGGAACAATTTACGGATATAATAGAAAAATCGGGAATAAGTTTAAGTAAAAAGAAAGCCGAAATTATGAAAAATCAGATAGAATTTTTAGGAATACAAATAGATAAAAGTGGAGTAAAAATGCAACAACATATAGTACAAAAAATAATAAATTCAAAAGAAGAATTAGATACAAAAAAGAAATTACAATCATTTTTAGGATTAGTAAACCAAGTAAGAGAATATATACCAAAATTAGCAGAGAATCTAAAGCCCTTACAGAAAAAATTAAAAAAGGATGTAGAATATAATTATAACGAAGAAGATAAAAAAACAAGTTCAGAAAATAAAAATACTTTGTAAAGAATTACCAAAATTACAATTTCCAGATGAAAATAGAAAATTCATATATATAGTAGAAGCAGATGCTAGTGAACGTAGTTATGGAGGAGTACTTAAATATAAATATGAAGAAGAAAAATTAGAACACCACTGTAGATACTACTCAGGTACATTTAATGAAACAGAAATAAAATGGGAAATAAATAGAAAAGAATTATGCTCATTATATAAATGTTTATTAGCATTTGAGCCATATATTGTATATAACAAGTTTATTGTACGAACAGATAATACACAGGTACGTTGGTGGCTAACAAAGAAAATACAAAATTCAGTTACAACAAAAGAAATTCGGAGACTAGTCTTGAATATATTAAATTTTACATTTACAATTGAAGTAATTAGTACTAACAAAAATGTTATTGTAGATTACATATCAAGACAAAGCTACACAGACTGATATAATAGAAGAGGATACTCTAGAAAAGATATTCAACACCCTAACTACGCTTTCAATAAAAGTGGACAGTATGGGTAATAAAATAGAAAAGCTAAAGACTAATGAAGTTAAACTGAAGTCTGAAGCTACAAATCAGCTAACTCAGCAGTGTGCAGAGCTATGTCGATCGGAAGACATTAAAATTCCAGAGCTAGAAGGAGACGTTGGGATACTCCATAAAACCCATAACATTTATCAATCTACTTCTGCAGGTACAAGCAAAGGAGTTAGGAAAAATATAAATATGAACCTAAACAAGCTAGTTGATAACCCATTTATTCTAAATACACCAAAAGATCCTATGTTTATACCCCCACAAATTACCACATACCGAGAAAGTCTAAACCAAGACAAAAAGACCTACAACTATACAGCCCGAACATACATAAAAAATATTTACAAAATACAAACCTTCTTAAATACCAACCCCAGAGCTATAAACATCCAAGAACCACATACGAATTGCATAACCCAGAAGCTAACCGGATACAATAAGCTAATTGCTTTGCCCAAAACCAAACCAGGTCTAGTTAAAACCTGTTACGAATATGGATTACTTAGTACCATATATACCCAAGACGGAAATGAAATATCCAGTATACCAGAGATATATGATTCATTTAACATTTTCAAAAGAATAATCAAAGGTAACCTATTTTTTATAAAATTTTATACGGCACCAGCAGAGATATTGTATGATGAAGTTAAATCACCTATACAAGTTGTAAAAATAGGAATGACCCGAGATATGATTATAACAGAAGATATTACTCAACAACCAGAAATACCTAGAATTGAGATACCAAATTTTTATGCAAATAAGAGAATTATTGGACTATCTATGATTCTTCAAACGCAAACACTTATCGCAATAGAAATCCTATATGGAGTTATTATTCAAGAGGTAATGTAATAGTCTACTCAAATTCAAAGGAACTACGAGAAGAAGATATGGAAGACGTTAGGCAATGGATCCTAACTTTACTCAATCCAGAGAAAAAACCTATCGCCAGAGCCATTAGAGAAAAAATTATTTCAGAAGAATTATTAACCAGATATTGCAAGTTAATTGGACATAAATATCCAGACCATCAATGTTCAAAATATAATGGACAAGATAATATTATCCCAGAAGTTCAACTGGAATAGAAGAAGATAAAGGCGACAGCTGGAAGATAAGATAAGAAGCAATAATGGAGATATGGAAAAACAACAGATACGACAACAAGAAGAAATCAACGGAGTGATAATAGAAGACAAGATATTAAATATACTTTACGTAAAATTGTTGTATAGATTTTTAGCCTTTTAGACTTTTTAGGCTATAGCACTAATAATTCTAGTAGCCTTTTTAGACTTTTAGACTTTTTAGGCTATAACATTAATAGTTCTTGTCTCATTAGGAGACTTTTATTTTAGAATTTTAGAAAACGTGCAAAAAATGTAAATGCTTTTGTAAAAATTCATTCTATAAATAAAAGGAACTGAAGGCATTGCAAGGAAAGCCTTCATGTGTTGAAGCGAAAACTCTCTCCTGCCCATTACAAATATTTTGCTTAGTTATTAAAAAATAGATTTATTTCAATGGAAAAATCTATGGAGGAACAAAGCTCAGAAATATCAAACCTACCCGAACAGGTATATTTATTTATGATTATGAATAGCTAAATTCATAATTTTCAACAGTCATGGTATGATAAAATAAATTCATGTTAGTTACTTTATAGTAGAATTATTCGAAGAATAATATGTTAAGAAGTTTATTAGCAAAGTGGAAACGGAGAAAAATCCCTAAGAGCTATGCCATCCTAAAGGTGAAACCAATAAGGCAAGAAGCCGTGGTGGGGAGTAACCAGAGTAGAGGCGCTGTTTAAGGGAAAATATCCAGATTACCATGCTAATAGTGACCGAAGAACATGTTATTTAAGAATAATCTAGTATATAGTAATCTAAGATGACCATATTTTGATATGTACATGATTGAAGGGAATATTTTGAAAATAGCAATTTTATGAAAAATAATAATTATTTATCTGATACAATGGTAGATAAATTTAAAATACTCATTTTGTATGCACTTAAGGATATAAAAGTAGTAGATATAAGAAAAATCATATTAGAAAAAGCATTTGGTAAATATTATATGACTAGAATAAATTACATATCATACCTACCTAACTACTCTTACAAATACTTACCATGATAAATTACATATATTTAGAATTTTTGAAAAAAGACATGAGAAACATACAGTTAATAGAAAAACAGATGAAAGTAAATTTAGACAAATACATGGAAACTAAAGATATAAAATATATAAAATTTCTTAGTAAAAATATAAAAGAGTTAATAAGATTAAAACAAACAACTACAAAATATTATAATAAAATATTTAGTCAATTTTAAATGATAGATAATCTTAAAGTATTAATCTTATATATACTTAGAGATATAGAAATTATAGATATTAAGAGAATAATATTAGAAAAAGTATTAGACTATGAAATTGAAACTATAAATTGGATAACACAGTTATACTTGGATAATTACCCAGATGGATATTATTCAGATTAAAAGATGTTAGAATATATAAGAAAAATAGAGAAAATCAAAATAATCTAAATGACGAAATTAATTATAGAAATCGAATTAGAAAAATAATGGAGAATCTAAAAGAAAAATTAATATGGATAGAAGAAACCTTGGAAAATTTAGGAAAAAGTACATGTAATTGTTTATATAATTTAAAAAACTCACTACGAGAATAACAACACAAGATAATAAATAACATTGAAAATCTCGAATTAGATATACATTACAGTACAATTAGGGTAAATTATTGTACAGAAATCTGTAACTCTACAATTACCACAGGATAAAATAATAAACTACACAAATTAATGAATACATTTTACGAAAAGAATAAATCATTAAAAGAAATAGAAACCCAACTATATAGTTTATACCTAGAATACAAAAGGTTACATATTACTAACGAGGATCCTAAAATACTAGATAATTTAATTACGATAATATCTAATCTAGAATATGAATTAATAAAACATCTTAAGTCAAGAAGATAAAAATGAAAATTATTCCAATCAATAATATTCATTATAAAAATAAATACCTACATATTTATTATCTAGTTAAATTATCGTACCTAATCCGCACCCCCCTAAAAATGGTATCAGAGCCCAGTTATTTAAAAAATACAGAAGTAGCATCCATGTATGAATTTATGAATTTAGATTGGATTTACTTGACAATAATTAATATTGATTAATTATGAGAAGACCATTTAAAAACAGAGAAGCTTTTAGAAAAATTAAAGAATCTCTAATTAGTAATTATTCAGAATATATAAGTCTAAATAAAACAAAAAAAAAACACAAAGACTAGCCTACCTAATTACCTTAATATCTAGTATTGAAGAAAAATTAATAATCCATTTAAAATCTAGAAGAATGAGACACATACCACCTAATTATGATAAAATCAGATTTAGGTATCCACCAAAATACTATAAATACGGTTTAAATGAATAAAATACAAAAATACAAAGAACTAAAACAAATTATTTCTGAAAAACGTAAAGAATTAAAAATAAGAATAGAAAGATTAAGTTATAATATATTTGCCGGAGTTAGTAAAAACTCAATAAATGCACAAAAAGATGAAATATCAAATTTAGAATCACAAATAGATAGTTTAGAATATATATATCAACATGAACTATTTACAATAAAATGAACAAAGAAGAATTTATAATAGACGAAAAAATATATGAAAATCACGAAGGATTAAAAATAAGAATAGTATTTTCTAATCTAGGGAGAAGATATAAGAAAATAGGTGAACATTTATATTTAATGTTAGAAAAAAGAAGAATTAAAATTAGAAGATAAATTGACAGCCATGGTAAGAATAGAAAGGGAAAACGAAGAAATAGATAGAAAAAAGGAAATAGAAAAAATAAAACAACAAACTACAGAAGAAATACGAAAAATAGAAGAAACTAAAAATAGTAGGATTGCTGAATTAGAAAAAGAACTACAAATGTTAAAAGATCTGTATGAAAAAAGACAGAAAGAAAAAGAAGAAAAAGATAAAGAACAAAAATTATTAAACGAGATAAATCGATTTAAAGAAAAATTAGAAATAGACAATAAAGAAATAAAAGACAAGGAATTAGAAATAAATAATATAGATGTTGAAGAGACAGATAATTATGATTCAGAAGATAGTGAAACATATACAGAAATATTAACAAATACAAAAAAATTAGAAATCAATAAAAAAAAAAAGTAATTAATGAAGAAAATTTAGAAAATATCAACACAGAAATAAATACTCTTGATAAAAAAGAAGATCAAAATATAATACCCAGTACATCAGAAATAAGGAAACCTACATATTATAAGAATAAGTTTAAAAGATATAATCTAAAGAATGAATATGACAAATGGACACCAAAACAAATAGTTAATAAAAATTATAACTTTTTAGACTTAGATTGTGTAATAGATATAGAAAAAACAATACAATTATGGATAGGATATATGACAAAATAATTATTAGATAATAATATAAGTGTAATAGATGCACCAGAATATATAGAAAGAACACTAATAGGAACAGTGAAATTATGGTTTTTAAATCTAACTAAAAATAGTAAAAGAATATTAACAACTGACAAACCCACAGAAGGAACATCATCAACAAAATTAACACCTATAGAATTATTAAAAAATATGAAACAGCTATAAAAGACGAATTTAGTAGCATGACAACAAAAGAAGAAGAACAAAATGAAGAGAAAGATATAAATAGGAATTTAATGTTAAAATTAGCAATATGTAATATGTGCTACATAGATGAATATACTTGCGCATTTAAAGAATATTATTATAAAGGAGCATATAATACAGAAGAAAGTAAAGAAATAAGAAAATTATATTTTAGTAAATTACCTGAACCATTTAGTTCAAAAATAATAAAAATTTGGGATGAAACAAAAATAGTAGATACTCTAGGAGTAAGAATAAAATTTTTACAACAATGATATAGAAACCTATGGGGAAAATACAGAGAAGAAATAAAAATGGAAAAAACATTAATAAGAAATTTAGCATGTTGCAAAGATAAAATAGCACCTCAATTTGAATGCGAAGAAAGATATTATAAGAAAAGAAAAAGGCATAAGAAATATAAGAAATACAAAAAATCAAAATATAAGTATAAGAAACCAAGAAAAAGATATTATGTAAAAAATTATAAACATAAAAGACCATATAGGAAAGAGAAATCTATAAAGGAATGTACTTGTTATAATTGCGGAAAAATAGGACATTTAGCTAGAGATTGTAAATTACCTAAACACCCCAAAAATAAACAAATATCAGAAATAAAAATAGAAAATACAGAATATATGCAGATAGATTACATAGATTACGAATTAGAAAGTGAAGACAGTATATATGAAATTTCAGAGAATGAAACAGATAATGAAATAGATAGTGAATTAGACGAATTAAATGACTGAAGAAGATATAAAAATAATAACAAAAGAAGAATATTTAAATGACGAAGGAACAGATCAAAAAATAATATTTGATAACAATGTATTTGATGAAATAAAAGGAAAAGAGTTAGACTTAAGTGTAGAAAAAATATTTAAAATACCAACAATAAAAAATATATTTACTAGGAAAAAGGAAGAATATTATGTAGTAAGTCAAAATGAACATGTAATAGACTGTAGATATGCAAAAGGTAAAGCTAGTAAATCACTAGTAACAAAAAGAATAATTAATAAAGAGATAAACGATATAAAAAGTAGAGACCCAATAAAATATGTACACCTTGGAGGTACAAAAATATTAATAAAAGCATGTTTTAGAGAAGGAATAGATACACCAATAAAATTATATTTAGCAGATGATAGAATTATTAAACCTATAGAAAAAAGTATAATAACTTCCATAAAAGGAAATTTAATATACCAAAAATTTAAATTTATAATAAGTGCGAATTATTCAGTAGCAGTAACGGATAAAAATATAGACAAATCATTAATATTATATTGGAAAATTTAGGAAAAAGTACATGTAATAGTTTATATAATTTAAAAAACTCACTACGAGAAGAACAACACAAGATAATAAATAACATTGAAAATCTCGAATTAGATATACATTACAGTACAATTAGAGTAAATTAATATACAGAAATCTGTAACTCTACAATTACTATAGGATAAAATAATAAACTACACAAATTAATGAATACATCTTACGAAAAGAATAAATCATTAAAAGAAATAGAAACCCAACTATATAGTTTATACCTAGAATACAAAAGGTTACATATTACTAACGAGGATCCTAAAACACTAGATAATTTAATTACGATAATATCTAATCTAGAATATGAATTAATAAAACATCTTAAGTCAAAGAAGATAAAAATGAAAATTATTCCAATCAATAATATTCATTATAAAAATAAATACCTACGTATTTATTATCTAGTTAAATTATCGCACCTAATCCGCACCCCCCTACAAATGTGGATACACTAATACACTTGAAGGAGAAACTATAAGAGTAGGAGTAGGAATAGATACTGGAGAGATAGAAGAAAAATAATGAGTGTGTTGGTTAGAACCACTATTAAAATAACATAAATCACAAATAGAGGAAACAATCATCCGAGCTTTCTTATTGCTCACTTCATCAACAAGCTCAATTGTAGTAATTTCTAGTTTAGAGATAGGTATGTACTCAAACTCCTTCATCTTAGATAAGGCACCTTGGAACACTTAAAACACTCCGTAACAAAAACAAGGAAAAATAAGTGTGGTCTGATTTATTTGCGTTCAACTAGTAGTATTAGAAAAATTGAGCTATCCTAAATTCAGAGCCTCCTTGCCAGTAATGGAGCCTGCAAGTAATTACAAAAGACATACAAAAATATACTAATTTTGAGAAGAAAAAATTACTTAAACAAAGATCAACCACTATCCAGCTGCTAAATAGATGTATGCCTTATGGATTGGACTATGTTTTGCAAGCCACGGAGGTTTAATATCATACAACAACGGAACTAACAAAGTCCACATATCCTCCACTAGATCCTTCCCTCATGTACTAAAGTAGTTGGCATCAATTTTCTTATAACTAATACCTTATTTATCATTTCAAAATCATATAAACCATCCCCCCTCAATCTAACAACATCCCTTATTTCTCATGGCCTTTCTCTTTCTTTTTGGTAAAATTTTCCCATAGGCATGGTAAAAATCCTTGATTGAATTTTCAACATAAGGCTTTAGGGGTTCAGGGGATACCTAAATTTCTTGATAGTGCAACACGAAAATACCTAAGGATGATTCCCCTCTAAGCCATTCAAGCTCAACCATTGCTCTTAAATGATAAAGCACAGATCTGACACTTACAGCCGGTTGAGAACATGGTGACCACCATATAGATATGGAGTTTGATTGGCTGTAATAATGAGGTATACTCAACTATCTTTTTCTTAGTTGGGGAAACTTTACAAGAGCAGAGAGGGTTATGGATAGATGTAGTGGCTTCCTCCTCATATGAATCTAGATTGTACCTATGAAAGTTTGAATGATGTTCCAAGCTCTTATCTACAGAAACTAGGGCTTTAGACTTTCCCTCATAAACTCATTTGAACTTATATATTTTTCTGTGTTTGTCTCCTCTCAGATGGTCACTTCTTATGAAAACCTAAAGGTTAGAGGAGGATATTTTGATTGCTTCTTTGACACGTTTTTCATTCGATACATATCTGCATGTAAATATAACTATGGGCTTATAAAAAGCAATAAAATAAAACCCAAAAAAATTTAGGATGGCATCACAAAACTAATCGATGCATCGCCAATTAATTTGATAATGGCAATCACCACCAATGAATCATATAGAAAATATAGAGTCACTTTGACAAAGGAAGGTGAGAATTTTGTAATATACTAAAGGACTTACAAATGCTCCTTTAGTATCATTGATTCACTAAGGCATCTCCAAACTGTACCTAACTTTTCCCCAGTTTACTATGACTTTCAACAATTAAAGGAGTACTTTAGTAATGCGTTGTGTAGTTTGGAGCATCATTGAGGTTCTCGACCATATCGTTGATTTTCATGGACCCCTACACAACACTTAAATTTAAGATACTCTTTAATTGTGATTTTTGAACTCTTCAATTATGGTTACGATACTTACCCATGTTTTACATTTCACCACAACACAATAATTTTCCCCTTAAGAACAACGTAACATAATATATCATTTGGGAAAGTCATCCAATTTTTTAAAAAATCCAATTGAAATTTTAAGAAAACTTTTGATGTCCAAAATATAAAACAAATAATTTTGGTGCCAGCATGTACAAATCATCAGCAATCAAAGATCATTATGATTATATCACCCTAATCTCATATCTAACCATCTACGATGAATAAATTAGAATTTTTACATAATAGAGAAACTAAAAACAATTAATCAATTAACCTCAATTCAATTCAAAGTGGGAAATAAGTTTGAACCTACAAGACTTATAAGATAAACTCCTAGAAGAAGACGTCAAACTCATAAGCTTTGTATGCATGCGGTGGTGGTGTAGAAACCCAAAAGCAAAGTTTGTGTATGAATATAACAGTGTAAAAGATATTAAGGCAAGTGATAGAATATATAGAAAGTAAGAAAAAATGGATTTTATATTAAATGAAGAGTTAATATAAACGGAAAGGTTAATGGTAAAAGAGTCAAATCATCATGTTTAAATCCAACCATTTTGGAGTTGGTTTTTCCATTCTAGATCACATCTATGTTTTGCCAATTTGGAGCTTTTTTATTGAACATGTCAATTTATTCTGCCTAAATTACCTATTGGCGGAGTAGTTCAGTGATGGACTCTCTGTAACCAAAGGCATCAGTGATGCACTAATTAACTTATATCATTGTCAAATATAACAAATTTTTTGAGGTTGGGAGACCTCTATTAGCGATGGCCTTCAACAATGCACCAAATTGGTCTACACATCGACGAAGCCTCCTCTATGAAGATTTCTCTATAATCTCCTAAATTTTCTTCTCTGAGATGGGTGACGTCATGATTTCCACTTCCACATCCTTCATTCACCTATACGAAAAAACAAATTTTATTTAAAATGACAAAAGCTAAACTAGGTTTGCCTCCCAAGAAGCACCTTAGTTATCGTTGTGGAAAGATGTTGTTCTTCACTCTTCATGCATCATCGTGATAAATCATCTCAAGGAAATCCACCTTTGAGTAACCTATGGTGGTGCTTTAGACATTTTTTTGGTTGACCGAAATCCCAATTTAATTCCAATTTGATTGCTCAACTAGTAAAATATTACTCCACTTTGAAGGGAACCAACCATTTTGTTTTGAGCTTTCTTGGAAACAAATTACATATCAAATTAAATAATAAGACATCATCACCTACCTTGAACTTAGTTTTTAGAATCTAGGCTTCATGCCACCTCTTCATTAGATCTTTGTAAAGAGCATAAATCTTGTAGGCTCCCAAACGAAATATATCAAGCTCTTGAAGATGACCTACTCTTAACTCCACAAGGCCAAAAAATCCTTGTGTTCATCCTCAATTGGAAGATGGAAAGATTTTAAAAATACTAATAACTATTGATAAATGCTGATAGAAATTTTAAATGCGGTCCTATTGGCCCATAAGGTTGTCACATCTCAATCTCATTGGGGCGTACAGGCACTCGTAGCCATAAAAGTCCGAGAGAACTAATTCATAACCTTGTACTTCCCATGCATGTAACTATGACAACCAAATGTTCTGACAAACATGATATTATGTATCGATGAAAATAATTACACATGCAAGTACAAACTGATATATACAACACTTGACCGTTAGGGCCACCATGTCTAAAAACAAGACACTACCATAACTTTACATTAGTCTACAAAGCCTCTAAAAGATACATAGACTTAGTTAGGGTCGGGACAACCCCCCCCCCCCCCCCACTCTTAACCTACTGTGCAATACCAAAACATATGGAACAAACTCAAAAAGCCCCGAATCAACCTGGAGCTCACCAATATGCACGGAATAACCTGCGCTCCTATGAGTGGGGGGTATAAGCTGAAGTACCTGTGCCTGCAGCATGAAATACAGGTCCCCCGTGAGGGACGTCAGTACGAAAATATGTACTGAGTATGCAAGGCTGAAGGTAACAACACATGATACAAAAACTCAATAGAAATCAGATATAAGTAGTACTAGTAGACCACCTTTATAAACACTTGTGTGAATACATACATTACGTTCCTTTCTTTATTTTTACCTTATTACTTCATAATCTTTGTAATCCATATATAATACAAATGACCAGCTGATCAGTGGTAAATAGATAAATTACGATCAGCCTATGCTAGGTTTACGCCCCTGAGCTGCCACCTACATATAAAGATTGGGATCGGCCCATGCTAATGCCCCTGAGTTTCCACCCACATATAAAGGTATTGAGATCGGCCCATGCTAGGCTTATGCCCCTGACTACTACTCATTTTACAGATTTGCATTATTTAGTTTATTTAGCCTTTGAGATTGTTACTTTGGTGGTCATCACATTATGGTGCCTTGAAATAATAATCTGCTAATAAGAGACATATAAATGGACACTTAATGCAACAATAATAAGGTAGGGAGATGTTGGCACACAAATGAAGTTCATAGGAGCTTAAAATAACACATGGGTCTTAATTGAGTAAATGGAGAACTTCTGAAATTTTCAAATGAAGATAGATGTGCAGGTTTAATAATAAACACGTATTGAGGTGTTTTGATATGTTAAAGAGTGGGAACAAGGTTGTTGGCTTCTTGATATACAATACGCTGCTATTTTGTGTCACTTGTTATAGGACAACCTTGGAAACTTACTTGGTGGAACAAATGTTCGATTTCTTGCCAAAGAGTACAAAATGGAGTATGCCTTACATACCTGGTTATATAACTCCGAAACTAACCCGACTTGACTTCTCGCCTTTTAGATTACTTATCTACAATAGATTATATGGTAAACTATTATTATCAACCAACCAACATGTTTAGGCTACTTAACTTCATCAAAACAGTAACCGGGCAAAACACACGTAATCCATCAATAAAGGGCATTATTTTAACCCTTTCCTCCTCCAATTACACCCACATACCAAACATGTCCTCATAAGATCACCAAAACCACATCAGCTTCATTACACCCTCCAACCAACACACAAAATAAATTGGGCAGTAACAAATGCAACAATTAGTTCGGTGGTGTACCACCACACCTTTCTTATATATTTCATTACAAACTAACCACACCTTTCTCCAATATTAACCTGGCAGTCCATAACACAAACACACAAAACAGTCCGCAAACGACACCCCAATCATCCTTTAATAACAACCAAATATATTCAATCCTCTACCAACACATGTATATAGAAAAAGGACAAAAGTGGACAACAAACATACCTTGATTTCCTTGTTAGTTTAGCCTCTTAATTTGTATCTCTTCAATAGCTTAATCCCTTCACACATACACCAAAACAGAAAGAAAGAAATCCTTTAATAACTAAGAACAATGGACTGTCCAACTTATAGAAAGAGCTATCCAGAAATTAATCTTAAAGAACACATAGTTTCCTTAGTACAAGCTCATGAATTTCTCACTTACCTTTATCTTGGGAGGAAGGTCAATTCCAAGAACCTTTGTGAGAAGATAGGGTTACTTCATAGACAAGAGAGAACAAGAGAGAGAAAACTAGAAGCTGAAATTTTTGTCTAAGTTAAAAATGAGCAAAAATTGCTGATTTCAATCTATATAAAGGAGCTGCTCTTTGGCCGACTTTCTTGACCCTTTTTATCCCATATTTTTATCAAGTAAATGATGTATCTACTTGCCCAATATATTGGGATGTTGTGGATCCAAAGTTATTGGGCCTTAGCCACCCATTTCCCCTTCTTTTCTTCTCTTTAACTTGGGCCTTGGCAGATTTGAGTATTGGGCCTTTTTACCCATTTTAGTTCTCTTCTATTCAATTTGAGCCCAAATGAGTAAATTACATTAGTATAGGCCCAAATCTGGTCCATAGCCATATGTCCATTAATTTGGTCCAAATAGTTCAAGTAGGTGACTCACCTACTAGCTTAATTAAGTCAAGCAAGCACCTTAATATTTTGTTCCATTTTCAGCTCCTAATCCCTTTAATCTAACCTTAAACTTATACAAACTTGGTCACTTTAAACTTCAGATTCAAATACTAGCTTACAATCCCAAGTTTAAATAGTTGTATTAACGTTAACTTGTTCGCATCACATAAAAACTGTACGGGCAACATATATAATTCTATCTATGCCATTACTACTTTCATAACAAACCTCACCCGTTACCTATTCTATAATACCATACCGGGTTCCATATAATTAGAATAAGTACAAGAAAAATACGCGATGTTACATCCTTCCCCCCTTAGAAACATTCGTCCTCGAATGTTAGCATAACTGTCCAACTAAAATGAGTTCAAGCCTAAGTTTAATATCCCTATTACCACATAGTACCTATATATTTTACACTTACTTGTTATTGCTCCAATTCAGCATCTTGGACTTTTTCTTCGTATTTGAACAAATAGAGGTACTTGGATTTCATCGCTTCTTCAGCTTCCCATGTGATCTCTTCTACTTGATGATTCCTCCAAAGCACTTTTACAGAAGCTATTTTCTTATTCCTCAACTTCTTAACCATCGATCTAGAATAGCAATAGGAATTTTCTCATAGGTGAGATCTTCTATAATTTGTACATCTTCAGCAGGGGTAATATGACATGGATCTCCAATGCAGGTCCTTGAAGATGCCCTTCACCTCCTTCCTCAGTGAAGGTAGTCGATTGAAGTGCTTGAGCTCCTTGAAGATGCCCTTCACCTCCTTCCACAGCTTCTTAATGAATTTATCTCGCTTTTTCACTCTATCTTCACCACTTTTCATTTGAATCCATTAGGTCCCTGTGTGATGCATCTAGGGCTGAAAAACCTCTCTCCAAATGGGCATCAGTGGCTTTCTATTTTTTATGTGCCTCTCTATATTTCTTATTTTCTGATTGAGCTACGTACGAGTGGCAAGCGATGGAGGACTAACCTAGTCCCTAAGGTAGTCTTAAAAGTAGTTTTATCACCACCTATATCTAACCAGATATATCATCTAATAAGGTAGTTGATGAGGGTCTGTAAGAGTTTGTATCCTCTAAGGATGATTTACTGAGTCCATCTTATTTTTATTGATTTGACATGGGGAACCCTCACCTCAAAAATTGAGTTAGAATATGTGGGGGCCTGGGGACATCCAGATGTCTGTAGCATACTTCTCCACCCGTGCTCTCTTGCATAGCTCTATGATAAGGAAAGGAAGGAGAAGATGTGTACCTTTATTCTGAATGCACAATCTTGCTCACATTTAGGGCAATGCCCAAGAGAAGACATACCACCATCCAAGTACGCATGTCTATGAAAATGGACATGTGAGTGCACGATGATACTCGACTACTGTCGATATTCAGCCAAAGTCTAGCCTCAGCTGTGAAACTATTTATCAGAATGTCTCTCTTGGTTGTGGCCTAAGGAACCTCTTTTCTAGCATATAAGATGTCCTCCATCTATGTCCCTGGTGCACGTGCTTTTGCATGAAACTTCTCTATGTCAGAATTTGGGAGCCTATATACCTCGTTGATCCACTCTATCCTAAAGTTCACTTGCCTATCCCTAATAGTTAATACCGGGTTTGTGAAAGAGGCTACTCTTATTTAGCGTAGAATTCAAGTACCCAGTCCTCATTAGCAACATAGGGGACGGGTCAAAACAAATCCACCCAGTCTGATTATGTCTAGCATGAAAATTTGGGTGTTTTTCTTCCACTTTATCTAAGATGAATACCCCTTTCAGAATGCAACTTAGTTCTGTGCAAGTCTGCATTATAGTAGTTCTGACATTGTAGTGTCGTGAATGTGTTGTTGTAAAATTCTTCCATCCCTGAGGTGGCTTAGTACTTTTAAACAAGATATGCCAAACCATCACAATCACTATCAAACTCAAAAACATGCTAGATTAACTAAATAGGAGCATGTAGTAATGTGTTAGAAGGTTCTAGAGGAGGAAACAACTGTGTAATTTTGTTAAATTTTTGTAGACACTTCCCTTAGGTATGGCGATCGCAGGTCAGTGATCACGATCACGGTCATCAGGACCGCGATTGCAGTACCTGAGACTATAGTCGGCAGTTTTGCAGTCTTCACTAAAACCATAATTTTATCCCAAATTTTGTGTTCAACTAGGCATCTAATCATTATGATTAATGAACTTAAGCCTAAACTTCATAATTATAACCCAACCTTGAAAAATTTAACATTGAATTCATAGGGGCATTGAATCGAACACATGGTGTACACATTCCTTTCAATCGTTTAAGGTTTAAATCTTGGTAATTCAGACTTCCCGATCATTGTGTACACCAATTACAACAACTAAACACAACCACAATTTTAAACAAACATGCATTTAGTATTGGAAAAGATATTCCAGGCCTTTCCCTAAACTATATGTTCAAAGTATGTAATTACATTATGAACAAGGGAATAGAGACAACATACCAAGTTTTATAATGTGAATGGAATGAGCTGACACATGGGTAGTCAATGTAATGCCAAAAATTAGATAGAATTATAAGAGAAATTGAGCAAGGAGAATGGGTAAAATGGGAATTAAGTTGCTCATTTAAACTGATTTGACTGCAATCGCAGTGGCATGGACCGCCGTTGCGGTAACTGAGACCAAACAACTGGTTTTTTTGCACTTCTTTTTATGTCCAACTTGCCAATTTCACATGTTCCTTTTTCAAATTCAATCATGATTCCTATTTGCACCAACATTTCATGGATTATGCTGAATAAACAAAACAAAAAAAAAATTGTTCTACCATGTATGAATTAAAAAGGATATGTGCCACTTTTCGTGGCAAGATGGGGTTCCTCACATCGAGCGCTTAGTTTAACGTCGTAGAATAACACCCTCATCACTCTTTTTGTGATTTCACTTAGATGATTTGAATCTTCGTCCTAGATTTCGTTCAATATGCAATTAGTGGCAGAGGCATATAAGATTCAGATTTTCTAAGATGAGGATTGGAAGAGGTGATGAAATGGAAAGAAAGCGTCGATATCATCATTATGAAGATTTGAACCTTTTACCCAACTTTACATCGAGCTTTCGGTTAGGCTCCTTGAGTAAAAGTGAGCACATCAATAGGCCATTCCTTGTACTTTGGAAGTTGAGCATCTTGGCCATTGATGGATGGGGTTCCATGTGCTTCTTTGGAATGAAAATCTCCAAAATATGCGAAGCGGACTTCATCTCCCCAAAATTAACCATTTGTTCTGAAGGATGTATCCTCATCATATCCTCTAAGTAATATGTTGAAAATTTGTATGAACGAGGTTCAACCCCTAATTTTAGGTTAGCCTCCTACAAAGCATTTTTACCCCAAAATGAGCTAGAGTCATCATAAGAGATTTGCATGCATTTTTCTTTTGACTTTTGTATCATTTGTTTTATTTTGGCTTCTTTTTCCTAGTATGATTTGGATTGTTGGGAAGTCACCGAGGAGTCTTTGCTACAAAGCCCATTATCATAGATTGGTTTTTCTTCTCGACAAACCTCCTCTTGAGAGATGGGTATGGTTGGGAGTTTTGCAAGAATTATATCCTTGCCCAATTTATTTTCCTTGACATTTGCCCTTTCGAAAACCCCATACAATTGATGAAAGTCTTACGCATTCTCCCTTGTTATAGCTACCTTATCCATAATGGTGTAATGTATTTATCAAATACAAATGGGTCTGGTTTGTTGCTCCTCCTTCTTATCATCATACGAACTATCAATCTCATAAGAAGAATTAGCAACTCCGTTAGTATTATAAAGGAGGGGGAATTTGTACAATCATCCCTATGTCCATCTCGAACACTACATAACGAGAACCCATACTCCCTATAGGATTTAAACAGTGGGTCCATATCTTTTTAGGGAGTATAGTTATAATCTTTTTTGAAGTGTGGTCTATTATAGTGTAACGCCCTAAAAAATGGGTCCCGGAGCGTCACACGGTGCTTGAGGCTACGAGTAGCCCCAAGATAACCCTTTGAGCCATTTTCATTCAGTTCAACACAAATCAACGGGGGTTCCATAAATAACCCTCAAATATCAACAGAGTAGTCATCATCCAAGAATAAAAGAATTTCAGAAAGGTAAAAAATATGACTTATTAGTCAACTCCCAACATCTATACTAGCCTGACAAGCCACTAAGAAAATCAATAAAACCAGCGAGCCATTGAGACATGCCCCAACTGACTCATACTCAGTTATCAAATGTAAACAATTCCGTGAAACCAACATCAGACATCACGTCCTCGGAACATGAGGACTCACCACAACAGAGGATGTAGAACAGCGTGCCCGAAGAATCACTGTCGAACCTGGAACTGAGCACCTTAACCTACATTCTGAGAAAATGCAGCCCACATCCGAAGATGTGGGTCAGTATCATGGAAAGGAACCGAGTATATGGGGGTGTATGCAGTTGTATAAACATCATCATCATAAATATTTATAAGAAACATGCAGAATGTATGAAAAACTCACATAGCCCGAAGAAAATCATCATAATCATGAGAGGATGAAATAAGTATAATAACACATGTGAGTCATCATATAATTTGTCAATCACTTTCAGTTCATCAAGAATATCAATTCTCATAATGTAAATATCATTTAAATCTTTCGAAAGAATAACTTTCATAATTCCACTTTCAAATCACTTCACCATTCACCATAGACACAAGGAAACACACACACTGGGAGATCCTATAACCGACATAAACCATGAGAGCTACATGGAGTCCAACGTACAACCCACGTTGGGGAGAGCCGTCCTATCCTTGCCATCGAAGTAGGACTATCGATATAAAATCCACACAAACTAGTGATCACTATATAAATCAGCCTCAGGCTCACTCCTACGGGGGCACGTAGTTCTAGGGAAGTAAGGTCGCTTTATACCTCCTTCTCGGTGCTAAAGATTTCTCCCGTACTTAGCTCAGATCATTTCAAAGACAATCCACACCAAAACAATTTCGGTAATATATAAATATACATCGGGCGCCATCATGCTTCCCATCTATCTAAATCAACCACGTTGTGGATTTCTTTCTCACTTGAGTTCAAAACAACTCCATTAAGACCAAAAGGTCAAATCATTCAAAATATCTCAAATATTCAACATCAACGTACTTAAAACACACACTTTCTCAAAAAACCACAATTTACAATGGGGATTCACGACCCAAATATCAAAATCATGATAAATATCGTTCAAGATTCATGCTTTATATCACCATACATGTATATTCATATTTCAAAATCATAAACATCAAGATTTCATAATAATCATCATAAGATATGCATTCATACTTCAAATTCATAAAAACCATGCCTTCGTAAAGAAAATTACTTTGGGGCACAAGAACGAAAGACAGTTCTTGTTGAAAACCCCACATACCTTGAATGCTGAATTTTAGATCGATACTCATTTTTGAGATGTTAATCGTGCCTTTGAATGATGGTTCTTGGAGTTCTTGAACTAGGAACTTGGAATCTTGAATAAATTTGCAGAATTAATGGTGAACTTTGGAGGTTGTCGAAGTTGGATGTAGGAGCTTAGGATTTTCTTTTTGGGGGAATTTGATGAAATATAACATATAATGCTTCTAATAGGCTTTAATATAGGGTTTGGATGGATTTTTGGTGAGGGGGAATGACCAAAACGCCCCTAAAAATCAAATAATTCTCGAATCGGTCCTTTGGTGGACTGTTTCGATAGTTTAAAGTAGATCAACCATAACGTTTTACTCCGACATCCAAATTGGATGAAACTAATTTCATTAGAAAGAGGACTCTCATATCTTTCCGTTGATATATAGTGTCTCACCCAGATCATTGTGTATGACGTGTTATGATCGTTTGAAGTTGAACCAAAAATTCACTTTTGATAAGCTGAAGTAGATGGACCATAACGTTTTGCTCCGATAGACAAATTGGATGAAACCAATTTCATCGGAGAGAGGACTCGTAGATCTTTCCATTAATATATAGTAGATCACCCATATTATTATGTACAAGGAGTTATGATCGTTTAAAATTGGAGAAAAAATACGTCAGGCCTCAGTACCTTTTCCTACACGTTTTACTGTTCACTACTATTCACCGTTCGATCGGAATGTTCATAACTCATCGCTCGGGTGTCCGTTTTGGATGATCCACATATCATTGGAAAGATTATTCGATACTCTATGCAATGTTGGGTAATAATCTAAAACATTACGCACAGAAAATTTATAATTCATTCTAGAAGATAGAACCCAACACGTTTACGCACAAACTTTCAATGAAAAATTTCCCGGGGTATTACATCATCCCCCCCTTGGAAAAATTCATCCTCGAATGACGCTAGACATGCCAAGATTAGATAGGGAATAGAGTATACAGATGAAACAATTTGTTAAACTCATCACCACATCTTTTCTCACTCCGAATGCAATAGAGAATGCATAAATTCAAGAAACTACAGCTGAACACATAATAAATGACAGCTGAACTGCTGCAACTTTTATCAAAACTGTATGATTTAGGAAAGAACATTACCTTCGGCTTGATCGGATTTCGCGGAAAATAGGTGCGGGTACTTGGATCGCATATCCGCCTCAGCTTCCCAAGTTGCACCCTCAACAGATTGGTTTCTCCACAACACCTTGACCAAGGGAAACTTCTTTGTTCCTTAGTCTTCGGACACTGAAATCAAGAATCTCAACAGGAATCTCATCAAAATAAAGATTTTCTTGAATGTCAGCACTTACATAGGAATCCACTACCACAGCATCGCTAATATGCTTTTTAAGCATGGAGACATGGAATATTGGATGAACAGAGGACAACTAAGAAGGCAACTCGACCTCATAAGCTACCTTACCAACACGGCTAAGAATTTTGTAAGGACCAACATAACGGGGACTAAGCTTCCCCTTCTTTCCGAATCTCTTCACCCCCCTCATGGGTGAAATTTTCAGATACACTAGGTCACCAACTTCAAACTCAAGGTCTCTCCTTCTAACATCCACATATGACTTATGACAACTCTGCGCAGTTTTCAACCTTTCCCTAATCAACTTAACTTTTTCCATAGCCTCAAATACCGCATCAGAACCACTCACAGCCGCTTCACCTACCTCGAACCAACCTATGTGTGATCTACACTTCCTCCCACATAAGGCTTCAAACGGAGCCATGCCAATACTAGAGTGGAAACTGTTAATGTAAGCAAACTCTATCAACGGTAAGTGATCATCCCAACTTCCCTTAAAGTCAAGTGCACAAGATCTCAACATATCCTCTAAGGTCTGGATGGTCTGCTCAGCCTGACCATCGGTCTGCGGATGAAAAGCAAAACTCAAAAGCACTTGGGTACCAAGGCCCTTCTGAAAAGCTTTCCAAAATTACGAAGTGAACTGAGTACCCCTATCCAAAATGATAGACAAGGGAACTCCATGCAGTCTGACTAGCTCTCGGATATACAATCTAGCGTAATCCTCAGCAGTATATGAACTATGAATAGGAAAGAAATGAGCAGACTTAGTCAATCTATCAACCACAACCCAAATGGAATCATGATGGCGTCGGGAAGGAGGTAAACCAATCACGAAGTCCATATTTATCTCTTCCCACTTCCAAGTGGGAATAATAAACTCTTGGATCATACCACCAGGTCTTTGGTGTTCAACCTTAACCTGTTGGCATGTTACACACTTAGCTACAAATGCTGCTATATCTTTCTTCATGCCACTCCACCAATTGATTTCCCGTAAGTATCGGTACATCTTGGTGGCACCAGGATGAATAGAATATCGCTCCCCGTGTGCTTCAGCCATAATCCTCTGTCTCAGATCATCAACATTCGGGACACAATCAACCCTGTAATCTCAACACACCATCTCCCCCTTGGGAGAAAACCTCTACTTTTTGGTCCTTGACTGACTCCTTCAGTCTGACCAAACTAGCATCTAAGTATTGCTTTTCCTTCACTTCCGAAACCAAGGAGGATTTGGAACTACTATAAACCCCTATACTACCTTCAGCAAAGTCAAACAACCTAACCCCCAATCTAGCCAAACGATGTACATCACGAGCCAACTCTTTCTTACCTTCTACCACATGCGAAACACTACCCATGGACACTCTACTTAGGGCATCCGCCACAACACTGTCCTTGCCCGGATGGTACAGCACACTCATATCATAGTCTTTTAACAATTTTAACCATCGTCTCTGCCTAAGATTCAATTCTCTCTGGGTAAACACATACTGCAGACTCTTATGATCAGTGAAAACATACATATGGACACCATACAAATAGTGTCTCCAGATTTTCAAAGCAAACACAACAGCAGCCAACTCAAGTTCATGGGTGGGGTAAGTTTTCTCATGGGGTTTCAACTATCTAGAAGCATAAGCTATCATCTTACCCTTCTGCATCAATACGCAACCCAACCCAACTCTCAAAGGATCACAGTACACCATAAAACCATCAACACCATCAGGCAAAGTCAAAACAGGGGATGAAGTGAGTCGAGTCTTCAACTCCTGAAAACTCTTCTCACAAGATTCGAAACACAAGAACTTCACTTTCTTTTGGGTCAACCGAGTCATAGGAGACGCTATAGAGGAGAAACCCTCAACAAAACGGCGGTAATAGCCAGCTAAACCTAAGAAACTTTGGATATTAGTTGGAGAAATAGGTTTAGGCCAATTTCTAACAGCTTCGGTCTTTTGGGGATCAACTTTAATACCCTCGGAAGAAATGATATGACCCAGAAAAGCAACTGACCTTAGCCAAAACTCACACTTACTGAACTTGGCAAACAACTTGTGATCTCTAAGGGTTTGCAAGATAGTTCGGAGATGATCAGAATGTTCATCCTCACAACGGGAGTACACCAGTATATCATCGATGAACACTATGACAAACATATCCATATATGGTCTGAACACTGGATTCATGAGGTCCATGAAAGTTGCTGGGGAATTAGTTAACCCGAAAGACATAACAAAAAACTCTAAATGGCCATAACGAGTCTGGAAAACGGTTTTTGGGATGTCACACTCCCTAACTTTGAGTTGATGATAGTCGGAACGAAGTTCTATCTTTGAGAAATAACTTGCACCTTGCAATTGGTCAAATAGATCATCTAATCGCGGAAGGGGGTACTTATTTTTTATGGTGACTTTATTCAGTTGCCAGTAATCAATGCACAAATGCAAAGAGCCATCTTTCTTACTCACAAACAACATAGAAGCACCCCAAGGAGAAACACTGGGCCTTATAAAAACCTTATCTAGTAGATCTTTGAGTTTCTCTTTCAACTCCTTAAGTTCTGTAGGGGCCATACGGTAAGGAGGAATAGAAATGGGCTGAGTATCGGGAAGAGGATCAATCCCGAACTCTATCTCTCTATCAGGAGTATCCTTGGGTGATCATCCGGAAATACATCAGAAAACTCATTAACGACGTTAACAGACTGGAGAGTTGGAGTCTCAGACTTAGTGTCTTTGACTCAAACCAAATGGAAAATACACTCCTTGGAAATAAGATTTCTAGCTTTGAGGTAAGAGATAAAATAACTCTTGGGTGACATAGAATTTCCAGACCACTCAAACACGGATGCACCCGAAAAACTGAAACTTGACCATTCGGGTCCGACAATCAATAGAGGCATAAGAAGAATATAGCCAGTCTATACCCAGAATCATATCAAAATCTACTATGTCTAACTCAATCAGATCAGCCAACAAGACTCTATGAAGAACGGTAACACGACAATTTTATACACTTTCTGGGCAACAATCGAATCAACCACTGAGATAGAAACTAGGATAGGCTCAGGAATAATCTCAGGACTCATTTCAAAATTCACAACAATCAAAGGTGTAACATATGAGAAACTGGATCCAGGATCTAACAAAGCATACACAACAAACTGAAATATACGAAGCATACCAGTAACAACATCGGGAGAGTCCTCCTGTTCCTGGCGAGACGGTAAAGCATAGAATCTATTCTGGCACTGCCCGCCAGCATTGCTAGAAGAGGCGCCCTGAGCTGGGGTTGGGCAAGTCGTGGGAACTTGAGCACTAACAGTCTGAGTCTGGGTCTCAAGGCGATAGTCACGACGCCCTTGTCCATCCTGTGGACAATATCTAACTCTGTGACCCATGTCACCACACCGGAAACAACCACTTTTCTCACCCCAACACTCACCAGAATGATCCCTACCACACTTAGGACATAAAGGATAATTTGGCTTACTGCCAGCACTGTACTGGGACCTGGATTCATATGACTTGCTACCTTGCTCCTGCCTAACTCTAGGCACGGGAGCACTAGCAGATGACGATGCTGGCATAAACGAACGATCCTGATACTGAGGGTGACTCCCTTCCTACGATCTAGTCTGACCCTATCCGTGCTGCTCGAACCTAGCTCTCTTATTCCCTCTCATTCTATCTCTCCCCTTAATCTTGTCTTTCTCAATCTGTTGGGCATGAGTCATAATCCTAGAAAGATTCATCTCACTATTTAGCATAGAAGACCTACACTCCTTAACTACATAACTAGACACTCCAGTCACAAACTTACTCATACTAGCTCGATTATCATCCACTAAGTCAGGAGCATACTTGGCCAACTGATTGAACTTTAGACAGTACTCCCTAACAGTCATAGAGCCCTGTCGCAGGCTCATAAACTCTTCCACATTGGCCTCCCTCATCTCCAAAGGGAAAAACTTATCCAGGAATGCATCTTGGAACTCTTGCCAAGTCGTAGGGACAGCTCCATCACCTCTACTTTTCCTCTAGGCAACAACCCAGTCATAAGCAAGGTCTTTCAACCTATACGCAGCCAACTCCACACTATGTTCCTCTGATACATGCATCACCTGAGTAATCTTCCGTACCTCCTCTAAAAATAACCGTGGATCCTCACTAGACTTGGACCCATAGAATTTCGGCGGATTCATCCGCATGAAGTCACGGATCCTGGCAGTAGCTGAATCACCTCCCTGCTTCTGTGGAGTCGGGGCCGGGTTGGCCTGAACATTCGCAGTAACATCTTGGGCCAGTGCCCAAAAGGCTGCCCGAAATTCAACATGAGACACGTTTTCATTCAATGGGTCAGCGGGTTGAGGTTGCTGACCATCATTATTTCTTCTCGCTCGACATAGAGGAATATTTTTAAAAGAGTAGAGCATGAATCAATAGAAGAGAGAGACACTTTAAGCACAATAGACTTCTGAAAGAAAGAATCACACTTTTTCCTAAAATGTTTTGTAGCCTCTTAACGCGGCTTGTCAGACTCCCTAGGATACCTTAAAACCTTAGGCAACCTTAGGCTCTGATACCAAGTTTGTAACACCCCAAAAAATGGGTCCCAGAGCATCACACGGTGCTTGAGGCTACGAGTAGCCCAAAGTTAACACTTTGAGCCATTTTTATTCAGTTCAACACAAATCAACGGGGTGTCTATAAATAACCCTCAAATATCAACAGAGTAATCATCATCCAAGAATAAAAGAATTCCAGAAAGTTAACAAAATACGACTTATTAGTCAACTCCTAATCAGTTATCGAATGTAAACAATTCCGTGAAACCAACATCAGACATCACGTCCTCGGAACATGAGGGCTCACCACAACAGAGGATGTAGAACAACGTGCCCAAAGAATCACGGTCGAACTTGGAACTGAGCACCTGAACCTACATTCTGACAAAATGCAGCCTATATCCGAAGATGTGGGTCATTACCATGGAAAGGAACCGAGTATATGAGGGTGTATGCAGTTGTATAAACATCATCATCATAAATAATTATAAGAAATATGTAGGATGTATGAAAGACTCACATAGCCCGAAGAAAATCATCATAATCATGAGAGGATGAAATAAGTATAATAACACATATGAGTCATCATATAATTTGTCAATCACTTTCAGTTCATCAAGAATATCAATTCTCATAATGTAAATATCATTTAAATCTTTCGAAAGAATAACTTTCGCAATTCCACTTTCAAATCACTTCACCATTCACCATAGACACAAGGAAACACACACACACTGGTTTATCCTATAACCGACATAAACCATGAGAGCTACATGGAGTCCAAGGGAAGTAAGGTCGCTTTATACCTCCTTCTCGGTGCTAAAGATTTCTCCCGTACTTAGCTCAGATCATTTCAAAGACAATCCACAACAAAATAATTTCGGTAATATATAAATATACATCGGGAGCAATCATGCTTCCCATCTATCTAAATCAACCACGTTGTGGATTTCTTTCACACTTGAGTTTAAAACAACTCCATTAAGACCAAAAGGTCAAATCATTCAAAATATCTCAAATATTCAACATCAACGTACTTAAAACACACATATTCTCAAAAAAACACAATTTACAATGGGGATTCACGACCCAAATATCAAAATCATGATAAATATCGTTCAAGATTCATGCTTTATATCACCATACATGTAAATTCATCTTTCAAAATTATAAACATTAAGATTTCATAATAATCATCATAAGATATGATTTCATACTTCAAATTCATAAAAATCAAATAAAAATCATGCCTTCGTAAAGAAAATTACTTTGGGGCACAAAAACGAAAGACAATTCTTGTTGTAAAACCCCACATACCTTGAATGATGAATTTTAGATTGATACTCATTTTTGAGTTGTTAATCGTGCCTTTGAATGATGGTTCTTGGAGTTCTTGAACTAGGAACTTGGAATCTTAAATAAATTTACAGAATTAATGGTGAACTTTAGAGGTTCTTAAAGTTGGATGTAGGAGCTTAGGGTTTTCTTTTTGAGGGAATTTGATGAAATATAACATATAATGCTTCTAATAGGTTTTAATATAGGGTTTGGATGGACTTTTGGTGATTGGGAATGACCAAAATGCCCCTAAAAATTAAATAATTCTCGAATCGATCCTTTGGTGGACTGTTTCGATTGATTAAAGTAGATCAACCATAACTTTTACTCCGATATCCAAATTGGATGAAACCAATTTCATTAGAAAGAGGACTCTCATATCTTTCCATTGATATATAGTGTTTCACCCAGATCATTATGTACGACGAGTTATGATCATTTGAAGTTGACCCAAAAATTCACTTTTGATAGGCTGAAGTAGATCGACCATAACTTTTTGCTCCGATAGACAAATTGGATGAAACCAATTCATCAGAGCTTTCCGTTGATATATAGTATATCACCTATATCATTATATAAAAGGAATTATGATCGTTTAAAGTTGGAGAAAAAATATGTCATGCCTCAGTACTTTTTCCTACACGTTTTACTGTTCACTACTATTCACGGTTCGATCGGAATATTCATAACTCATTGCTCGGGTGTCCGTTTTGGATGATCCACATATCGTTGGAAAGATTATTTGATACTCTATGCAATGGTGGGTCATAATCTAAGACATTACGCACGAAAAATTTATAATTCATTCTAGAAGATAGAACCCAACACGTTTACGCACAAAATTCCAACGAAAAATTTCTCGGGGTATTACATCATCCCCCCTTGGAAACATTCGTCCTCGAATAACGCTAGACATGCCAAGATTAGATAGGGAATAAAGTATACAGCTGAAATCATTCATTAGACTCATCACCACATCTTTTCTCACTCTGAATGCAATATAGAATGCATAAATTCAAGAAACTACAGCTGAACACATAATCAATGACAGCTGACCTGCTGCAACTTTTATCAAAACTGCATGATTTAGGAAAGAACGGTACCTTCAGCTTGATCGGATTTTGCGGAAAATAAGTGCGGGTACTTGGATTGCATATCCGCCTCAACTTCCCAAGTTGCACCCTCAACAGATTGGTTTCTCCACAACACCTTGACCAAGGAAACTTCTTTGTTTCGTAGTCTTCGGACACTGAAATCAAGAATCTCAACAGGAATCTCATCAAAAGAAAGATTTTCTTGAATGTCAGCACTCACAGAGGAATCCACTACCACAGCATCGCTCAAATGCTTTCTAAGCATGGAGACATGGAATATTGGATGAACAGAGGACAACTCAAAAGGAAACTCGACCTCATAAGCTACCTTACCAACACGGCTAAGAATTTTGTAAGGACCAACATAACGGGGACTAAGCTTCCCCTTCTTTTCGAAACTCTTTACCCCTCTCATGGGTGAAATTTTCAGATACACTAGGTCACCAACTTCAAACTCAAGGTCTCTCCTTCTAACATCCGCATATGACTTCTGACAACTCTGCACAGTTTTCAACCTCTCCCTAATCAACTTAACTTTTTCCATTGCCTCAAATACCGAATCAGGGCCACTCACAGCCGCTTCACCCACCTCGAACCAACCTATGGGTGATCTACACATCCTCCCATATAAGGCTTCAAACGGAGCTATGCCAATACTAGAGTGGAAACTGTTATTGAAAGCAAACTCTATCAACGGTAAGGATCATACCAACTTCCCTTAAAGTCAAGTGCACAAGATCTCAACATATCCTCTAAGGTCTGGATGGTACGCTCAGCCTGACCATCGGTCTGCGGATGAAAAGCAAAACTCAAAAGCACTTAGGTACCAAGACCCTTCTGAAAAGCTTTCCAAAATTACGAATTGAACTGAGTACCCCAATCCGAAATGATAGACAAGGGAACTCCATGCAGCCTGACTAGCTCTCGGATATACAATCTAGCGTAATCCTCAACAGTATATGAATTATGAACTGGCAAGAAATGAGCAGACTTAGTCAATCTATCAACCACAACCCAAATGGAATCATGATGGCGTCGGGAAGGAGGTAAACCAATCAAGAAGTCCATATTTATCTCTTCC
This sequence comes from Capsicum pubescens, assembly GCA_030864215.1. NCBI lineage: Eukaryota > Viridiplantae > Streptophyta > Magnoliopsida > Solanales > Solanaceae > Capsicum > Capsicum pubescens. The sequence continues at coordinate 147,837,735 of CM061545.1, read as the reverse complement.
CACTTCCAGGTGGGAATACTAAACTCTTGCATCATACCACCAGGTCTTTGGTGTTCAACCTTAACCTGTTGGTATGGTGCACACTTAACTACAAATGTTGTTATATATTTCTTTATGCCACTCCACCAATAGATATCCCGCAAGCCTCGGTACATGTAGGTGGCACCAGGATGAATAGAATATCGCGCCCCATGCACTTCAGCCATAATCTTTTATCTTAGATCATCAACATTCAGGACACACAATCTACCCTGCAATCTCAACACACCATCTCCCCCTTGGGAGAAAACCTCTACTTTTTGGTCCTTGACTGACTCCTTCAGTCTGACCAAACTAGCATCTAAGTATTGCTTTTCCTTCACTTCTGAAACCAAGGAGGATTCGGAACTACTATGAACCCCTATACTACCTTCAGCAGAGTCAAACAACCTAACCCCCAATCTATCAAAACGATGTACATCACGATCCAACTCTTTCTTACCTTCTACCACATGCGAAACACTATCTATGGACACTCTACTTAGGGAATCCACCACAATACTTTCCTTGCTCGGATGGTACAGTACACTCATATCATAGTCCTTTAATAATTCTAACCATCGTCTCGGCCTAAGATTTAATTCTGTCTGGGTAAACACATACTGCAGACTCTTATGATAAGTGAAAACATCAATATGGACACCATACAAATAGTGTCTCTAGATTTTCAAAGCAAACACAACAGCAACCAACTCAAGGTCATGGGTGGGGTAATTTTTCTCATGGGGTTTCAACTGTCTAGAAGCATAAGCTATCACCTTACCCTTCTGCATCAATACGCAACCCAACACAACTCTTAAAGGATCACAGTACACCACAAAACCATCAACACCATCAGGCAAAGTCAAAACAGGGGTTGAAGTGAGTCAAGTCTTCAACTCCTGAAAACTCTTCTCACAAGATTCGAACCACAAGAACTTCACTTTGTTTTTGGTCAACCGAGTTATAGGAGATGCTATAGAGGAGAAACCCTCAACAAAAATGCAGAAATATCCAGCTAAACCCAAGAAACTTTGGATATTAGTCGGAGAAATAGGTCTAGGCCAATTTCTAACAGCTTGGGTCTTTTGGGGATCAACTCTAATACCCTCGGAAGAAATGATATGATCCAGAAAAACAACTGACCTTAGCCAAAACTCACACTTACTAAACTTGGCAAACAACTTGTGATCTCTAAGGGTTTGCAAGACAGTTAGGAGATGATCAGAATGTTCATCCTCACTACAGGAGTACACCAGTATATCATCGATGAACACTATGACAAACATATCCAGATATGGTCTGAACACTCGATTCATGAGGTCCATGAAAGCTGTTGGGGCATTAGTTAACCCGAAAGACATAACAAGAAACTCAAAATGGCCATAACGAGTTCGGAAAGCAATTTTTGGGATGTCACACTCCCTAACTTTGAGTTGATGATAGCCGGAACGAAGGTCTATCTTTGAGAAATAACTTGCACCTTGCAATTGGTCAAATAAATGATCTATTCTCGGAAGGGGGTACTTATTTTTTATGGTGACTTTATTCAGTTAGCGGTAATCAATGCACAAATGCAAAGAGCCATCTTTCTTTCTCACAAACAACACAGGAGCACCCCAAGGAGAAACACTGAGCCTTATGAAACCCTTATCTTGTAGATCTTTGAGTTGCTCTTTCAACTCCTTAAGTTCTGTAGGGGCCATACGGTAAGGAGGAATAGAAATGGGCTAAGTATCGGGAAGAATATCAATCCTAAACTCTATCACTCTATCAGGAGGTATCCATGGGTGATCATTTGGAAAGACATCAGAAAACTCATTGACGACGTTAATAGACTGGAGATTGGAGTCTCAGACTTAGTGTTTTTGACTCTAACCAAATAGTAAATACACCCCTTGGAAATAAGCTTTCTAGCTTTGAGGTAAGAGATAAAATGACTCTTGGGTGACACAGAATTCCCAGACCACTCAAACACGGATGCACCCGAAAACTGAAACTTGACCATTCGGGTTCGACAATCAATAGAGGCATAAGAAAAATACAGCCAGTCCAAACCCAGAATCACATCGATATCTACCATGTCTAACTCAATCAGATCAGCCAACAAGACTCTATGAAGAATGGTAATAGGACGTTTTTTATACACTTTCTGGGCAACAATAAAATCATGCACTGGGGTAGAAACTAGGATAGGCTTAGTAATAATCTCAGGACTCATTTAAAAATTCACAGCAATCAAAGGTGTAACATATGAGAAACTGGATCCAGGAACTAACAAAGCATACACATCAAACTGAAATATACGAAGCATACCAGTAACAACATCAGGAGAGTCCTCCTGTTCCTGGTGGGACGGTAAAGCATAGAATCTATTTTGTCACTGCCTGCCAGCATTGCTATAAGAGGCGCTCTGAGCTGGGGCTGGGCGAGTCGTTGGAACTGGAGCACTAATAGTCTGAGTCTGGGTCTGAGAGCGATAGTCACAACGCCCTTATCCATCCTGTGGACAATATCTAACTCTGTGACCCATGTCACCACATCGGAAACAACCCTTTTTCTCACCCCAACACTCACCCGAATGAGCCCTACCATACTTAGGACACATGGGACGATTTGGCTTACTGCTAATACTGTACTGGGACCTGGATGCATATGACCTACTACCTTGCTCCTTCCTACCTCTAGGCATGGGAGAACTAGCAGATGACAGTCCTGGCATAGACAAATGATCCTGATACTGAGGGAGACTCCCTCCCTGCGATCTAGTCTGACCCTGTTCATGCTACTCGGACCTAGCTCTCTTATTCCCTCTTATTTTATCTCTCTCCTTAATCTTGTCTTCCTCAATTTGTTGGGCATGAGTCATAAGCCTAGAAAGATTTATCTCACTATTCAGCACAGCAGACCTACACTCCTTAACCACATAAATAGACACTCCAGTTACAAACATACTCATACTAGCCCGATTATCAGCTACTAAGTCAGGAGCATACTTGGCCAACTGATTGAACTTTAGACAGTACTCCCTAACAGTCATAGAGCCCTGTCGCAGGTTCATAAACTCTTCCACCTTTGCCTCCCTCATCTCCAAAGGGAAAAAATTATCCAGGAATACATCCTAGAACTCTTGCCAAGTCGTAGGGACAGCTCCCTCACCTCTACCTTTCCTCTAGGCAACAACCTAGTCATAAGCAAGGTCTTTCAACCTATACGCAGCCAACTCCACACTATGTTCCTCAGATACATACATCACCTGAGTAATCTTCCGCACCTTCTCTAAAAATAACCGTGGATCCTCATCAGTCTTGGACCCATAGATTTCCTGTGGATTCATCCGCATTAAGTCACGGATCCTGGCAGCAGCTGAATCACCTCCCTGCTGCTTTGGAGCTGGGACCGGGTTTGCCTGAACATTTGCAGTAACAGCTTGGGCCAGCGCCTGAATGGCTGCCCAAAATTCAGTATGGGACACATTTTCATTCAATGGGTCAGCGGGTTGAGGTTGCTGACCATCATTATTTCTTCTCGCTCGACGTAGAAGAATATTTCTGAAAGAGGATAGCACAAATCAATAGCAGAGAGAGACATTTTAAGCACGATAGACTTCTGAAAGAAAGAATCCCACTTTTTCCTAAAACGTCTTGTAGCCTCTTGCTCATAGATGTGGCACGCTACACACCGATGATCAAGACTCTACTTAACGTGGCCTTTCAGACTCCCTAGGACACCTCAAAATCTTAGGCTCTGATACCAAGTTTGTAATGCCCCAAAAAATGGGTCCTGGAGAATCACACGGTGCTTGAGGCTACGAGTATCCCCAAGCTAACCCTTTGAGCCATTTTCATTTTCAATTCAACACAAATCAATGGGGTTTCCATAAATAACCCTAAAATATCAACAGAGTAATCATCATCCAAGAATAAAAGAATTCCAGAAAGGTAACAAAACACGACTTATTAGTCAATTCCCAACATCTATACTAGCCTAACAAGCCTCTAAGAAAATCAATAAAACCAGCGAGCCATTGAGACATGCCCCAACTGACTCATACTCAGTTATCAAATGTAAATAATTCTGTGAAACAACCATCAGTCGTCACATCCTCAGAACATGAGGGCTCACCACAACAGAGGATGTAGAACAACATGCCCGAAGAATCACTGTCGAACCTGGAACTGAGCACCTGAACCTACATTCTGAGAAAATGCAGCCCACATCCGAAGATGTGGGTCAGTACCATGGAAAGGAACTGAGTATATAGGGGTGTATGCAGTTGTATAAACATCATTATGATAAATATTTATAAGAAATATGCAAGATGTATGAAAGACTCACATAGCCCGAAGAAAATCATCATAATCATGAGAGGATGAAATAAGTATAATAACACATGTGAGTCATCATATAATTTCTCAATAACTTTCAGTTCATCAAGAATATCAATTCTCATAATGTAAATATCATTTAAATCTTTCGAAAGAATAACTTTCACAATTCCACTATCAAATTACTTCACCATTCACCATAGACACAAGGAAACACACACACACTGGGAGATCCTATAACCGACATAGACCATGTGAGCAACATGGAGTCCAACGTACAACCCACATTGGGGAGAGCCGTCCTATCCTTTCCATCGAAGTAGGACTATCGATATTAAATCCACATAAACTAGTGATCACTATATAAATCAGCCTCAGGCTCACTCCTATGGGGGCACGTAGTTCTAGGGAAGTAAGGTCGCTTTATACCTCCCACTCGGTGCTAAAGATTTCTCCTGGACTTAGCTCAGATCATTTCAAAGACAATCCACAACAAAATAATTTCAGTAATATATAAATATACACCGAGAGCCATCATGCTTCCCATCTATCTAAATCAACCATTTTGTGGATTTCTTTCACACTCGAGTTCAAAACAACTCCATTAAGAACAAAAGGTCAAATCATTCAAAATATCTCAAATATTCAACATCAATGTGCTTATAACACACTTTCTAAAAAAACACAATTTCCAATGGGGATTCACGACCCAAATATCAAAATCATGATAAATATCGTTCAAGATTCATGCTTTATATCACCATACATGTAAATTCATATTTCAAATTCATAAACACCAAGATTTCATAATAATCATCATAAGATATGCGTTCATGCTTCAAATTCATAAAAATCAAATAAAAATCATGCCTTTGTAAAGAAAATTACTTTTGGGCACAAGAACGAAAGAGAGTTCTTGTTGAAAAACCCCACATACCTTGAATGGTGAATTTTAGATCGATACTCATTTATGAGATGTTAATCGTGCCTTTGAATGATGGTTCTTGGAGTTCTTAAACTAGGAACTTGGAATTTTGAATAAATTTGCAGAATTAATGGTGAACTTTGGAGGTTCTTGAAGTTGGATATAGGAGCTTAGGGTTTTCTTTTTGAGGAAATTTGATGAAATATAACATATAATGCTTCTACTAGGCTTTAATATAGGGTTTGGACAGATTTTTGGTGAGGGGAAATGACCAAAACGCCCCTAAAAATCAAATAATTCTCGAATCGGTCCTTTGGTGGACTGCTTCGATAGTTTAAAGTAGATCAAACATAACGTTTTACTCCGATATCCAAATTAGATGAAACCAATTTCATTAGAAAGAGGACTCTCATATCTTTCCATTGATATATAGTGTCTCACCTAGATCATTGTGTAGGGTGAGTTATGATCGTTTGAAGTTGACCCAAAAATTCACTTTTGATAGGCTGAAGTAGATCGACCATAACTGTTTGCTCCGATAGACAAATTGGATGGAACCAATTTCATCAGAAAGAGGACTCGTAGAGATTTCCGTTGATATATACTAGATTTCCCATATCATTATGTACAAGGAGTTATGATCGTTTAAAGTTTGAGGAAAAATACATCAGGCCTCAGTACTTTTTCATGCACATTTTACTGTTCACTACTATTCATGATTCGATCGGAATGTTCATAACTCATCGCTCGGGTGTCCATTTTGGATGATCCACATATCGTTGGAAATCTTATTCAATACTCTACGCAATGGTGGGTCATAATCTAAGATATTCCACATGGAAAATATATAATTCATTCTAGAAGATAGAACCCCACAAGTTTATGCACAAAATTTCAACAAAAAATTTCCCGAGGTATTACATATAGTTTTGATATGGGTCATCATGATAGGATTCTAGACTACCAATATAATATTGGCAAGGAGATGCCAAAGATAAAAGTAATAATAAAATAAAATCTACCTACAAAGAAAAATTACAACAAATATATACAGCTAGAATTCAATCAAGTAAATATAATTTCAAACTAACTTAAAAAGCCAAATTTATCCACAACAATGGCACCATTTTTTTATAATGCTCAAATTACACATCAATATAACTACAAGGCGGTCATCATCAATATATTTACCCAACTTTGGAGTCGGGGTCGAATCAACGGGAAATAATGTGAGTGGCAATCAAGTTACTTTGAAATAATAGATACACGTTAAATCCAAACCAATGCTACAAGAAGGTAAAAATGGGGGAGATAGGTATCTACACTAATGTTTCTTTTTTGTTTTTTCTAGTATAAATTTTGGGCTACAAATAATTAGAGTTTTGACAGTATGCATGGATTTTGGGATTATGCACTACGAAGGGAGTGATATATGGGAGTTATCAATCAATATCAATTTAGTTGGTAAAATATGGGTAGGATTGGTCACAAATTTTGATGCTAGTCTTTCAACAAAACACCAAACTTTCACACATTGATTCTTTCGAATACCTAATAGGTATGTTCAACAATTAGTTACCACAATCACAATCTAGGCATCCCTATTTCTAGGATTATACCCATGGTATAATCGACCTCACATTCACCCTTATGTTTAAGATAGTGAAAATTTAGCAAACTACATATACAATTTTTCTATCATTGTTTTTGTCTCCACATCCCTCTTTCAAGGATGATATGGACTCCTAAACTTCACCCAAAACCCTTCTTTTGAAGATAGCTTTAGGTTTTTTAAGCATGAAGCTTGCACTTATCATACCCATATGGTTATTTAGTGCTTTCACCCATCAAAAACCAACCAAGTTAGCATAGCAATGATAAAACCCATAAACATGAACTACTAAATAGAAGCTAATCAATAACAACCCACGCATACTTTAATCCCTATTCACACATAAACCCAAGATTGAGATCTAGCTACACATAAGATAAAAAAATCTTTGATATACCCATAATCTCCATTGAAGTGATTTATTCAAGCTTAAGTGAATGTTACTTCAAAATTGGCATTCCCACAAATCAATAATGGAAGTGATCTAATCTTTCACTTTGAAAGTCTCCAATGTATTCTTCATCCAAAAATTATACAATTTTTTATTTTCCAAAAATGGATGCTATGAACTCAATTGCTAAACCTAGAAATTAGGAAAGATGAAATATCATACATAATGCTAGGGTTTGAGTATTTTTTTCAAAATTGGCATCCGCCACGTGCATTTATAGGTTTTCCCTTGGGCTTATTTCTTCTGCTATGCCGTGATCACGCGGGTCTAGTGGCAACCGCAATTACGCGACTATAGGTAACTTCCGTGATCGCGGTTTAATGAATTTTGTTTGACTACCATAATTGCGGTCAGCATACTACGACAGTGGTACCTAAGGCCTTTCTACTCCATGCCTTTAGCTACATTTTTCATTATTTTCAGCTCCAATCCACATCTTTTGATTTCCTCAACTCAGTGCATGCAAAGAGTGGATATTTGTGCATTTTATCACCAATATGTCTAATTTATTTATTTAAATCAAGGTAATTTGCGCAAAGGTTTCCAGAGAATGAGTGGTAAAATCATCACTCATTAACACCCCCAACTTAAAGTATTTGCTTGTCCTAAAGCAAAACTACCTCTTACCATGAGACGATAAATATTTATGCCCAAATTTTAAACCTTAAATCTCGCAATGAGTTTCTAATCTTGAAATATGGGTTCAGGTTACGGTAGGATATCATTTGAGAATAACATGGCTACACCCTTCCATGAACATCTACATCACACGTTTTCAATCCTCTTTTTTTACTAAGGACCATTCTTCTTTATTTTCTTTCTTTTCTTATGCCAACTTTTAGCTTCCTTTGTTCACCACTATTCTTTCATTTCTTTTTCTTGCAACTTACCTGCATTTTATTCCTTTGATGGACTTATTTATTTTCTATTTGTTTATTTTCATAATTTAGGGTCATAAGTCATTTCACTAACAATTTGTGGCCTCACACTTTCTTTCATCAACCTTTACCAACCCCAACTTAGGCTTTTAGCCTCAAGTTACATTTTCAATTTTAAGGAGGCTTTGGTTAATAAGTGGGATAAAAATAATAGATGACGATTTATAATGAGTTTGCCAAAGAAAGGTCCAAAGTCTCAAAGTGGGTACTACAAATTATAATTATGCATAGGTAGGATTTTAGGCTAGAAAGGGTTCTAAAATCACAAAGGTGGACTAAGATCATTTCTTCAACAACATATGATCAAAATTGGTTTTGAAAGACTAACAGGGCAAGTTCAAGATAACACAAGTGTACAAGAGATGAATACAAAAATCTCACCATACATTGCATGGAAAATTCCCCAAGGAGGCTCACATGTCCCTCCCGCAAGATGAAAAATTAGAGTATCTATTTCTATTCATAAGTCAAAATTTATGAATCCACAAAAAGAGAAAAAGGTTTTTTACAACATTTCTCATGTCCATGCCCTTGATTTTTCAATAATTTTGGCCGGGGGGGATTGTTCATTTTACATTAGCCTCTCGCACAATTTGGTAATCTATGGAAACAACCAAAGCCTTAGTCACACATTTAGGCTCAAAATAGGAAAAATACCCATATGTCTACCCAGACTTTGCCAATAGTGTAAAAAGTGTCCCCAACTTTACAACATACAATGCCACAGGTACACAGACTTCCCTTGCATTTTTGACATTTATGCTTTGGGTACTCAGACTTTCCCAACACCTATGGCTCAAAATCCAAACACGATGCTTTACCCTTAAGAATGTCATCACTTAATCAATCATAGGGCAAAGCTAGTCGTGCATCACAAAAATTAAAATCAAAGTAAAAGTAAACGTCAAACAAAAAACCACATAATAATTCATAAAACGTTGGCACCATCAGGGTACAAAAAATGTATCCTCCAAAAAAAAAAATTAGTATCAAGAGTGTCATCCCAACACAACATCAAAAAAAATATTTGGCGCACAAAACCAAAACAATACACATCCAAGGGCACCCACTCAACTAAAAGAATGCAGTATCCTCACTTCATATGTGAGTATGCAAGAGTAAAAGGGTCTCCCTGAATATGAATCAAGAGCTATCCTCTCCCTCTGAATCTTCTCCATCACCCTAAATATCATTAGCAGACCATTAAGTAGGGGCCTCATCTTCACTGTTCATCCTTGGTGAAGGTAGTCGATGGTTGGGATTGAGCACCTTGAAGATGCCCTTCACCTCCTTCAAAACATTTTGAAGAATTTATCTCATTTCTACTCTCTCTTTACCATATTTTCATGTGAATCCCTAAAGTCCCCATGTAATACAGCTATGGCTGAATAAGCTCTCTCCAAAAGGGTAACAGTGGCTTCCTTCTTCTACCTGTATTTCTCATAGTTCGACTGAGCTATGTATGAGTGGCGAGCGGTGGGTACTTAAGACTTCCCCATTAATGTGTAAACCAACTACAACAACTAAACACAACTACAATTTCACACAAACATGAATTTAGTATTAAAAAAAATAATTCAGGCCTTTCCCTAAACTATTAGTTCTAACCATGTAATAACATTAAGAATAAGGGAATAGAGACAACATACCAAGTTTTATGATGTGAATGGGATGAGAAGACACTTAGGTAGGCAATGTAATACCAAAAATTAAAGAGAATTTTGAGAGAAATTTAGAGAGGAGCCTGGAAAAAATTGGTATTTAGATGGTCATTTAAACTGATTTGACCATGATCATGGTACTAGTAATGCGGTCAGGGTCATACGGCCTCAACGATTTTGGTGGCATCGACCGCAGTCACGGTAACTTAGACAAAATTACCTGGTTTCCTGCAATTGTTGTTCAGTCCAACTTGACAATTTCACATGTTTCTTTATCAAATTCAATAAAAATTCCTCTTTATACCAATATTTTAAATATTATGCATGCATAAATAAAACAAACAATAAATCTACTCTACCATGCATGAATTAAAAAGGATATGTGCCATATTTTTTGGTATGATGGGGTGCCTCCTATTGAGCGCTTAGTTTAATGTCATAGCACGAAACCCTCATCACTCTTTTTAGGCTTCCTTTTAGAAGATTTGAATCTCTGTTCCAGGTTTTATACAATATGCAATGAGGGGTAGAGGGACAAAAGATTAAGATTTTCCAAGATGAGGCTTGGAAGAGGTGATGAAATGGAAATCAAGCTTCGATCTCGCCATTTTAAAGATTTCAACCTTTTACCAAAATTTAGATCAAACTTTTTGTTTGGATCCTTGGGTAAAAGTAAGCATATCAAAAGTCTATTCCTTGTACTTCGTAAGTTGAGCATCTTGGCCATTGATGGATGGGGTTCCATGTGCTTTTTTGGAATGTCAAACTCCAAAATATGCGAGTCAAACATCGTCTCCCCAATATTAACCATTTTTTTAGAAGGATGGATCCTCATCATATCCTCTAAGAAATATATTGAAAAGTGGTTTGAACGAGGTCCAACCCCTAATTTTGGGTTAGCCTCCTCCAAAGCATTTTTCCCCATAATGAGCTAGAGCCATCATATGCGATTTGCATGGATTTTTCTTTTGACTCTTGTATCATTTCTTTTATTTTAGATTTTTCTTCCACGTATGATTCTGATGGTTGGGAAGTCACTTAGGAGTCTTTGCTACCATGCCCATCATCATAGCTTAGTTTTACTTCTCAAAAAACCTCCTCTTAGGAAATAGGCATAGTTGTGAGGTTTGCAAGAATTATAACCTTGCCTAATTCCTTTTCCTTGATATTTTCCCTTTTGAAAACCCCATAGGATTGATGCAAGTCTTGCACATTCTCCTCGGTTATTGTTACCAGATCCAAAATAGTTTGAAGCATTGTTCAAAGACCAATGGGTCCTGTTTGTTGCTCCTCCTTCTTCTCATCATACAACCTATCAATCTTATAAGAAAAACTATCAATTTGGTTACTATAATAGGGTGAGGGGGAATTTGGACAATCATCATAATATCCATCTCGACCAATACATAACAAGCACCTATACACCCAATAGGGTTTAGACTGTGAGTCCATATCTATTCGAGGAGTATAGTTACAATCTCTTCTGAAGTGTGGTCCATCATAGATCAACATCGATCATCACAACAGGATTCCCAACTACAAATATCATATTTGTAAGGAGATGCCATAGGGAAACTAAAAATAAAATAAATTCTAACTTCAAAGAAAAATCAAAAACAAATATATAAAAGCTTGAATTTAAGCAAGTAACAAAAATTTCAATCTAACTTAATAAGCCAAATTTTTCCCTGACAAAGGCATCATTTTTTTATAAAGATTAACTTACACGTCAATTTAAGTGCAACGCGGTTATCGACTTTATATTTATCCAACTTTAGATTCGGGGTCGAATTCATGAGGAAAAGTGAGAGTGGCAATAAAGTTACTTTGAAATAATAGATACAAGTTAAATCCAAACGAATGTTACAAGAAGGTAAAAATAAGGGAGATAGGTATCTACACTAATGTTTTCTTTTGGGTTTTTCTAGTATAAATTTGGGGCTATGAATAAGTAGAGTTTTAATAGGTATGCATGGATCTTAGGATTATGCACTACTAAGGGAGTGATATATGGGTGTTAGCAATCAACATCAATTTAGTAAGTACAATATGGGTAGGTTTAGTTTCATATATTAATGCTAGTCTTTCAACAAAACACCAAACTTTCACCCATGGATTCTTTTGAATACTTAATTGGTGTGTTCAACAATTAGTAACCACTACCTCAATCTAGGCATCACTATTTCTAGGATAATACCCATAGTATAGTCTACCTCACATTCACCCTTATGTCTAAGATAGTAAAAAATTAGCAAACTACATACACAGTTTTCTATCATTGCTTTGGTATCCACATCCCTCTTTCAAGGATGATACAAATTCCTAAACTTCACCCAAAACCCTTCTTTCAAAGATTGCTTTATCTTTTCTAGAGCATGGAGCTTTCACTAATCATACCCATGTGGGTATTTGGGGATTTCACCCATAAAACCCCACCAAAGTTAGCATAGCAATTATAAAACCCATAAATATAAATGACTAAATAGAAGGTAATCAATAACAACCCACGCACACTTTAACCCCTATTCACACATAGATCTAAGAGGGAGATCTAGCTACACAAAAGATAAATAAGCTTAGATATACCCATAATCTCCATTGAAGTGATTTATTAAATCTTAAGGAAATCATACTTCAAACTTGGCACTCCCAAAAATCAACAATGGAAGTGAGCTAATATTCTACATAGAAAGTCTCCAATGTAGTCTTCACCCATAAATTATACAATATTTTCTTCTAAAAAAATAGAGGCTATGAACACAAGAGATAAACCTAGAAATTGGGGAAGATGCAATATCATACATGATGCTAGGGTTTGAGTCTTTTTATCAAAATTATGATCAGCCCCGTGCATTTCAAATTTTTCCCTTTGGATGATTTCTTCAGCTATGTTGTGATCATGCGGGTCTGTCTATGACTGCGGTTATGCAACCATGGTTAACTTTTAGGATCACATCTGAATGACTTTTTCTTGACTGTCGCGATTATGGTCAGCAGATTGCGACCATGGTATCTGAGGACTTTCAACTCTAAGTCTTCAGCTGCACTTTTCTCTACATCTTTTGATCTCCTCAACTCTATGATTGCAAAGAGTGGATATTAGCGCATTTTATCACCAATATGTCTCATTCATTCATTTAAGTCAAGGTAATGTGCTCAAATGTTTAGTGAGAATAAGTGGTAAAATTATCACTCATCAAATACCTTTGTGAAGTTTGAGTAATCATAGTCCCTACATCATGTCGCAAACATTAAATAAGGCACTTCTTGGGAGGCAACACAAGTTGTCTTGTTATTTTTTCATTTTTTATAATTTGTGTTATTATGATTGACCTCAACTCTACGTAGCTAAGGTTCCACATGTATGCTCCAAACTATCCTGTTTTACTTTGACCTAATATATTAGGGACAAGGCGTGCTTATTTGATAAAGGTAGGGATACCTGTTGATCAAGATGTCCAATTGTGTTTCTAGTTGTTGTGTCTCTTTTCCCCAAAGTATGTTATCATATAATAGTCGGCATTTTAGGATATTTTATTATTCATTATATGTGTTATGTTTTGTTTTGTTTGACTAGAAAAAAATGAGAAATTATGAGGTAGTCAAATTTTGTTTTTGTTTTTATGTGTTTGAAAAAATAAAACCCTTCAAAAAAATGATGTAAACAATGAGTTGTTAATATAAGTTCTCCCCATGGTTGAATCTTGTTAAGGCATTAGTATTAGGGATAAAATAATCATATCTTAGCATTGTATAAACCGGATAGGTAGTAGTTGATGATATAAATATGTACCATGTTTGTGTAACCTATCTACCTAGTTCACTTTATTATTTAATACTAAACATGTTTTTTTAGTCTTGCATAGGATGTAAGATAGTTGTTTGGGGCTTGATCTTAGGCCATATATGAATACGTCCTCTCTTAGCATAAAAGATTAACCAAATGATAATAAGTATCCCTTAATCCCTAATTTGAGGCTAAATTTGCCTATTTTGTTGTTTTAACCTTTTTCCATTCCTATTTAATTACACTAAACTTGTTTTTTTCATGGTCCCTCCTTAGACACTTTGTACCTAAATTCAGGAAAATCGTCTAAATTGAGGGTGGCTATCATAGGGGTGCCTAGTTGATGATGGGTATGAATAAAGGTGTTGAATAAAGTAAAAGAAAGCGGGGTTGGGTGTGGTAGAGAAGTATGAAAATAAAAAAAATGAATAAGTTCAAAGAATAAAGAAAACCACACTCAGTCCGGATAAGTAATAAATGAGAAAAAGGAAAATACAAGAGGAATAGTTAACTAGTGGAGAGAATAATTTAAATGAATATCAAAGAGGTAATTCATTGTTTCCCATATGTATTATACCTGCACCCAATCATAAATTACTATCCTAGAAAAGACCTAAAGTGATCCAAATCCAACTATCCTAAATACTAAGGTATAGAAATAAGGGAAAACCTATGATATGTTATGCAGATTGTTTGAACTTCTTTGGAGAGCGTGAGTGTTTTGATGTAGTCCCTGCATTGACATGCATGATAATAATATGAGAGTTGGGACTTCCTTGATGTGAGGGTACATGAGTTGTGTCGTTAAATTGTATATATTCTTGGTTTTTTGTTGGTAATCTAATGCCATCACTTGATTTATTTTTTAAAATAATGTTTTGCTACATGGTTTTGAAATTTTTAACTAAGAGGGTATCAAAAATTTGAGCTAAATTCAGTTGATTGTCGTAGGAGCCTTAGGTTACATTTATTTAAGAATCATGTTGGTTAATTTTTTGTTAGTTCCCTGTGGACATGAAAACATTCTATGTTGAGTGTTTTGTTGTCCTATGGTTTCCTGGAATTTTTAATGATTAAAATAAGAAAATTGTGAAATTACTTAGGTACTGTTGTTAGATGTGATGTGCTTTTGTGTTGATTTTTTCAGAAAAATAGGGTTTAGATCAAATACTGAGAAAAATGAATAAAGAGTTGTTGAAAAAGTAACCTACGACCAATCCTACAAAAATTAGGTTTTATCTACCACCCTAATTATGGGGGATAGTTTGAGATTCTGATGATTACAAACTGATTATGATTTCTAAGACCAAAACCTATGGGAAGTAGGTTACGCCTATGACCCAACCTACAGGTGGTAGGTTGGGGCCAACAAACTTTCCATATTGGATAGGTTTTCAGATGTATCTATAAATACCCCTAGAGGGTTTTATGATTTATTTTGACTCTTTTTTATAATAATTTATGCTCTTTATCCACTTTGTAATTATTTTAAGTTCCAAGATACCTTATTGATCTTGGAATTAGTGTTCTTCATCTTTAGGGTTTACAATTAATTTAAGATTTTTTATTTTAATTGTTACTCATTGTAAGTTCACTATTATTCATTCATCTATGAAATATATGTGTGGTTTTAGATTCTTGAGTATCTAAACCCCTAATATGGGTTGTGGGAACCCTGATGGATTAATGAAGCAGTAAAGTGCAAAGCAATGCTAGATTGGTATTTTTGCATGTATTGGGGTTTCCTTTAGTTTGATTAATTTTTAATGGTTGCAAACTTTATGAGCTTGACATTATTTGATGATACTTGCCTGAGAGAGAAGTAGATTAGGAAAAGGAGATCACAATAGTAATTTGAAACTAATTTTAAACTATCAACCTCCATCTAATTAACTTAGTACCGAGAATAGATAGTTATCTAAGATAAAAAAAACAAGTGTTAGTAATGCGAAACTCTTAGACCAAGAGGAGATGAGTAAAATTAAAAAAAAATGATGAGATATGGTTGGTTAGGTGATATATACTATGTTAGATTTGCATACAAGGTACCGAGATTATCTGATTAGCACAAACAGTTTGTGGAGTTATGATGTAAGGGGAAACACAATCCTAGTGATTGTATCATATTGATAACAACCCTAATTTCCCAATATTAATTTTTTTACTATTGCTTTATCAAAACTCCTATTTTAATTTCTTCAAATTCCAGTTACATCAGCAATCTTATGACAGATTTGCAACCTATTCCTTGTGGGATCGTCCCCAACATTGTTCACTTCTATCTTTGGCAAGGAACTTCTTTATACTTTATTGGAGGAGTCATTTGGGAGACACCAAAGTAACAAAGGATCAGTTGTAGGAATTGTTGGATAAAGGATTTATGATTGGGAGACACCTATTTTTTGAAGAAAAAGGATGGGTATATGCACATGTGTAAGATTATTGACAGCTAAATAAGGTAATGGGTAAGAATAAGTATTCTTTTCCTCGTATTTATGATTTGTTCGATCACCTTAAGGATTATTTAGTGTTTTTAAAAATTGATTTTATGATTGGGTAACACCTACTGAGGATTAGAGTTTTAGATATTTCAAATAATTTTTTTTTCAACTTGATAGGATTATTATGATATCTTGGTCATGTCCTTCGGGTTGACCAATGCTCTGACCAAATTCATATAGTTGATTAACGAGATATTGTGTTCATATTTAGACTCTTTCGTTAGTTTATTTATAAAATATATCTTTATTTATTCCAAGAGTAAAGCCGACCATGAGCAAAATTTATAGATTGTACTTCAGATGTTGAGAGATGAGAAATTATTTGCTAAGTTTTCCAAGTACCAATTTAAGTTGGAGTCTATCTCATTCTTAGGTTATGTTGTGACCAAAAGTTGGTATCATCATTGATTTACCCAAGATTGTGGTGCATTATGATTGGTTTAGGACTACTTCTTTAATTAATATTTGGTGATTTTTTT
Organism: Capsicum pubescens; assembly: GCA_030864215.1. NCBI lineage: Eukaryota > Viridiplantae > Streptophyta > Magnoliopsida > Solanales > Solanaceae > Capsicum > Capsicum pubescens. Next base: position 147,821,035 of record CM061545.1, on the reverse strand, counting down.
GTTTTGCAAGCTATAATTGATGTTTCATTGATGGTTTTTCAACTATTACAGCTTCTTTGAAAAAGTTGACTCAGAAGAAGATTTTGTTTCAGTGCTCTAATGCTTGTGAGGCAAGATTTCAAAATCTCAAGGATTTATTTACCTCAACTCATATCTTGAGTTTTCCCAATGAGGGAGTGTTCTTTACCCTCTTATAAGAGGCTTTTAGTGGCATTGTGTTAATTTTGGATGGTAAGGTAATTATGTATGTTTCTCTTCAGTTGTAGCTTTATAAAAAGAATTACCCTACCCTTGATTTGGAGTTGTACATGGTTTTACTTTATTTGAAGTTGTGGGGATACTATTTGTATGGATTTCATTGATACATTATCATGGATCACCATAGTCTTCATTATTTTTTAACCCAGCAAGATCTTAATATAAGGTAACATCATCGGTTTGAGTTTTTTAAGGATTGTGATCAAACTATTCTTTATCATTCGTGCAAGGCTAATTTTGTTGAAGATGCCTTGAGATGGAAGTCGTCAAGTATGAGTAGTTTGATACATCTTTTGATCGTGGAGTGGCCTTTTCCCTCAAAGGTTTAGTCTTCGGCAAATCAGATTATTATGATAGATATTTCGACACCTTGGTGTGTTTTGGCATTTGTGGAGGCTATATTTTCTTTAATGGAGTGGACTCGGGATAATCAATTTTATTATATTATTTTAAGATATTAGGGATAAGGTATTGAGTGGTGAGGCTATGGAAGACTTACTTGACTCCAATGGTGTTGTAAGAATTGGGGTCGATTCTGTATGCCGAGAGTGGGTGGTTTGATAAGATTTATCTATGATGAGTCCCATTGTATTACACACTTCATTCTTCTGGGAATGACCGAGATATGTCATGATTTGAGATAGCACTACTGGTGGGGTGTAAGGGGAAGGATGTGCAGATTTTGTGCTTATTTCTAATTTTTCAGTAGGTTAATGTATAGTATTTGAGTGTTGGTGGTTTACTTCGGAGGTTACCCATTCTCGAGTGAAAGTGAGAATGGATCACTATGTATCCAAGCTATGGAGTTATATTCAAGATGAGACTCATGTCTTTCATTGGAACACAATACAGTTAGAGGAGAGGTTGTCCTTTATTTAAGAGCTAGTCTATATTTTATCCTAGGGTTTTTAGGCGGTTGCATTCTAGATATAATTTGGTGGTTAAGGTCCAGTGGTGACAACATTTAGTAGATGAGGCTACTTGTGAGGTTGATTCTGACATGCGTAGTAGTTATCCACAACATTTAGCCAATTCAGGTATTTCCTTTACCTTTAATTCGAGGACGAACTAGATTCTTAGTGGTGGACATTGTAATGACTTGATTCTATGAATTTTTTCCTTTTTATGTGTTTTGACTATTTTAACACTTCTTATATTTGTTATGTGTTATTTCGAGGGTATGGGGATAGTCTATTTGGTTAGAGGTGCTATCTGGAACATTTTGTGCAAGATTATGGATTTTAGAGGATAAAAAGGGCTCATAGTTGACTTTAGTCAACATTTGTCATTCTATGTGCGGATGGCAAAACGGACTACGCCAGCAGACTAGGAACATCAATTTTGGGTGGTAGCATGGTTGATTCAATTTTATGGTTTTTGAATCTCATTTCGACCCTTGGTTCTATATTTATTGAAATTGGGTCCTAGAAATCTATTTTGGGCAAATAATCTTTTTTGGAAAATATAATGTTGCCATTGAATTTGAAATATTGAATTAGTCTAGTAGCATATTTCATTTTTCTTTGAAGAATTTCAACTTAATCTTGAGGGGTGGATTGGTAAGTTTGCAACTTAGCAAAAGTATTTATCCATCTAAATTTTGGTGCAATCTCTTTAGCAGCAAAAGGACCGCTAAAGTGGTAGCCACTTAAGCAGCCAATGCACCATTTTAGCAACACCGTGCTGGTAGTCAACTACCACTAAAGTGGATTCTTGATCGGTTTAGCAGACGCTGATTTAGCAGTAAGAGACTGCTCTAGTGGCCCAACTCTTTTAGCCAGAACTAATTAAGAAGTCAACCTGCACTTAGGCGGTTATTTGGTTGCTATAGCAGTCATAGCTGGACAGGTATAAAATTTAATTTTCTTAATTTTCCTCCATTATAGAGACATAAAGCTCCAGGTTTGAATATTTTTGATCATTTTCAACCATTTTCAACCTTGGGTACGCTCTAAATAACTTTCTCCATTATTTTAATTTGAGTAGATTATTTAAAACACTTTAAAATTAGATTTGGAAATTGGGATTTTGGGATTTTTTCCTTGGAAGGTCCAAATCGTATTTTATCGATTTAAGAATCATTTTAAACCCATTTTCATATGGGTATTCTCTTATGGCCTCCCTTAATTATCAGTATGGTTTTTTTAAACATAAAATTCTGGTTTTACCCATTCATTTGAAAATCCATTTTAGGGTCTTTTTTGTACCTGATTTGAAAGTGGCAATATGGGTATCATTGTCTTTATTTACTAATAAATTCTATATTTATAATGTTTAGTTGATTTTGATGACATTCAAAAAGGTAAAGTTCCATTTTGATGGTCTTTAGGTTTGGATTTCAACGTCATGAGGTATCTTTTCGCTTAATTTTCCTCAGCCTTGGTTGGGTAGTTAGTTTTTATCTAAACGCATACTATGAGTATAGGTGATAATAATGGAAAACATATTTTGATTTTATTATTACTGTTGTATGCCCTTGTGGGGGCATATATTGTTATTGTTGGTGACTTGTGATGGTATTTTTTGTGTATTGCCTTTGTTGGGGCTATATGTTATGTTACTGGACTTGTATGTATATTATGCTTGTGTAGTTGACGTATTTCCTGTGCGGGGGCTTAAACTAGTAAATATGATATTAGTGGTTTCTTACTTGCATGCTTATTTTTATGGTATAATGTGTATGTTGAATCATGGATGGTTGACACATTTAGTAGATTTTGAACTTATATGTACATATATTGAATAGATTTGAGATTTTCATACTAGTTTGGTTGTGAGGATTATATCCTCATAGCATAAATGCATTCACGATACATTGTTACCATTAAGAAAACATCAATTTTTTATAAGAATGAGACATTTTTCCAAAACCCTTTGCCGTAGTCCACAAGTCTGACAAGAAATATGGTTATTGAGATTGAGATTGAAAATTGAGAAATCATCATTGCATTTAAGACATTATGCATCTTTAGTGTTTTTCTTCTGTGTTTCATTTGAGGCATGCCAACTTTGTTTCTAAGTACCTGTTTTATTGTTTATGTGCTATATTTATAACTGTTTGTGGAGATTGTGTGAGCTATCGTATGGGACATTTTCTGATTGTAGGTGACGTGCTCATAGTGTGCATTTATATACCATATTTTCTACTTTGCTCAGTTGGAATATGATACCTACTAAGTACAACTAGATTGTACTCATCTCTACTATACCCTTTTGGTGCAGATCTAGGTACGACTGCGTCATACAAAAACTAATATTGTGTGGTGGCCATTGTCATTTTCGAGGAATCGGTCATTCTATGTCTTAAGATTTGATCTCAAATATCCTCCTATCTAGTTGATTTCCTTATTTTGTATTTAGAGATAGACTTGTTGTTTTCATTTTGAATCGGTTGTATTTCGAGTTTTAAGTTGTATTTAAATTACTCTTACACTGTGACATCAGGTTTTTGAAAAATTTATATTATCTTTATTGTTCAGACTTACTTTGGTATTGTATATGTATGTTCTGAGTTTTCTCTAGAAGTCTTGCATTAGGAATTATTGTACTATTTTTCTTCTTATTTATCAATTTGGATGATAGACTTACTTGTTAATGCTTAGTCACGATAAGTACCATCATGACCTTGTTTTTTTTATTGTGACAATTCTCCATGTGGATTCCTAAAAACTAAGTAAATGGTGAACTAGAACAAAAATTATCTCAAAAGGGTTATGATTAATAAATATCCCATTTTTCAAGAGAGTCTTGAATAACAAAAAAAGTACCTTTTTCAGGAGGGTCCTGCTAATCCCATTTTTTAGGAAGGTCCTGTTAAACGAAGTTTCATTTTTTCACGAAGGTCCTACAATCCTATTTTTCAGAAAAGTCGTGTTAAATGATTTTCCATTTTTCAGGATGGTCCAGTTAAACTATTACCCATATTTTTGTAGGGTCATATTAATCCTATTTTTTAGGAAGGTCCTGTTAAATGATGTTGTATTTTTTTAGGAGGCTCATACTAATCAAAGTCCTAATTTTTTAAGGAGGGTCCTACTAATCCTATTTTACAGGAAGGTCATGTTAAATAATATCCTATTTTTTCAGAAGGGGTTTATTGATCACATTCTTTGTGGAACCCGATAATACTATTTCTTGGAGGGTCCAGAATAATATTCCCATTTCTTGGAGGGTTCCATTCAAAAAATAAAAGTATCATTCTCCAGAAGGGTCCTGCTAATCCCATTCTTCATAAGAATCCTTCAAATGCTATTTCTAAGAGGGTCCCAATAAATAATACCATTTCTAGGAGGGTCCTAAAAAATAAATTACAGTCTCATTATCCATGAGGGTCCTTTAAACCTATTTTAAGGAGGGTCCCAATAGAAACTAAATCTCATTTGTTAGGAGGGTCCTGACAAAAAGTAAAGTCTTATTTTCTTGGATGGTCCTGAACAAAAAGTGAAGTTCTATTTTCTGGAAGGGTATAGTATGATAACTCATAGACATGCTTCTCCTAAAGATACCTAAACTCAACTGTTAATATTTTTCCCTATTTTAATAAAGAAATTTTGTTTGTTGAAAACATAAAGGTGGTTTGCCACACTTGGCTTTCCAGGCAACTGCTACTGCACTCATCCCATTCATCTCTATTTTTGTTTTTTGGTATTTTCCCTTGATTTATTACACCATTAACAAAAACTAAGGCTATCAAGAGTTAATCTAATGCAAGAACTTGTTGCTCCATTGATCCAAACTCAGGCTATCCAAAGTGACTCTGACTTAGATAATATACAACTTTCTCATGGTATCTCAAAACTAAACTCTATTGAAACTGTATATTATCATGAGTTCACAACTTGTTAGTTTATATAGATTAATTGAATATTTTTCTTCACTTTGGGTCATTTTACCTTAATATGCTTGGCTTTTGTTTTGCTTTATGCAATTGAAGAATTTGGTTTCATGTTTTGAAATCCTTTTTTACTTGCATTGACATGGACTTGACTAAAAAACATAATAAAAATGATAATAATTTTCACATTGATAACAGAAAAACAAAACACAATATAAATTTGGAAAGAAAATAAAACACAATGGGCATCCCTTTTTCCAAAGCAAAAGAAAGAAAAACTTATTTGAGCGGGACAGTCAGCTCCAATGATTATGACATACATTTTTGATTGAACAACTTTATCTTTATATCCAAACTTTTAAATAGTTTTTGTTGTGTTAATCAACCAAAAATTGAGTTTCTTCAGTAAGCCCATTGCACTCATTGACCTTATTTAGCATATGACGCCCTAAAGCATGTTAGTCGATGAGCCTCTTTGATTTTTATTCCTCTAAATGTACCATTACCTTTGGGTGACCATAATGGTTTTCACAAATAAGACTCTGTCATTTTTATTTCTCTCAGCTCACCATTTCCTTATGATGTCGTGAGGATTTTAATCTATAAATCTATGATTTTTATTTCTATCAAATTTTCTTAAGATGGTGAACAAAGTATTACACAAAATGCAACATCATATATCCGTCACGTGTTTACCATTGACATTCTGAATAATTGACCTAAAGGACTTTTTTTGGTTGTAACAAAGATTTTGGATATGATTAGATGGAAAGAACAACATGAAGCTCAAAAGGGTATAGGACTTTTAACTTTTGGAATCTATTCAAAGAACGAAAACAAAATCTTGCACTAGTTTCTTTTAAACCAAGAAGTTTTACCTTTTTACTTGGTTGGATCGAACCCAGAGTAAGGTTGCCTACTTATTTTGTCATATCAAGAATCAGGTCAAAATTAGCATGGGAAGGTTGTTCTTTACTTGATTTAGGTTTCATTCCTTTTTTTTCGATTCTTATTTTGACTCTTTTTTTTTCTTTGGCTTTTTACTTTTTCCAACTGTATTTCTTTATCTTGATAATTTTTATGGACTTGCGGATTTTATATATTTCTTGACATTCTTTCATTTTTCTTTTATTTTGACTTTTTAGACTCTATTTTAATTTCAAAAGAGGGGCACAAAAGTAAGTAGAACTAAAGCTAAAAAAAGGTAAATAAATATGACACAATATTTTGGTAACAAAATGAAATGTCTTCATCATATCAATTCTTAAAAATGCAATACATATCATGCTATATGAAAGTTGAAGATAAATATCATTTATAACATCTTTTCACAAAACCTAACTTTAACTGAGCATGGGTGTCACTACTTATTCCACACTAGTAAAACAAACTACTACACCTTTGTTGTACATACCTAACATTGGATGACCCTCGTTTAGTGGAGCTAATTTTCTTTTTTGTTTAGCTTGATAGAGGACATTTTCCATCCTCTTAGTGATCCAATTCAAAAGTTTTGAGATGTAATTTCTCATTGATGGCCAAGTCATTTGTTATTCTCAAAGTGATTGTCTGCCTCAATCCATTCAATGTGAGGCTTCAATTCAGTCAACAAATGTCTTATACTTAATCAATTACTTCAACAAGATTTTTTTCATTTCTAACTTCTTAATTCAATGTTTCATGATTAGAATGGATTTTTTTAAGATCTGCTTGAAAATTTTGTAAACATTTCATATTGTTAGAACCAACATAGAATAAGTTGTAAATGAAAATGAAAAAACAACACACACACACATATATAAAAACAAAAAGAAAAATGAACACTATGTTTTGTTAAGATAATAGATAGAAGGGTTTGAACATAAAATAAAAAAAAAGAATACAAAGTCTGAATTACAACTCAAAAATAATTCAGATAACAAAAAAAAAAACTACCAAAACTCCTTCTGAGTTAGGAGAGAAGTGTCTTTTCAATTACAAAGCCTGACATCTTACCCACTTGTTTTCATATGAATCTGAGCAGAACCTCCACTAACTTTAGTTGTATTTTCGTGAGAATTTAGAAGACTGTTGCATTCTTTGTTATCACATATCATCTTAATGAAGTTCATATCATTACCTGTTGGTAGAGGATTCTGAGTACCATTAAGGAGATCACTATCTTAGACCACAATCATTTATTCATAAATCATATTTTCCACTGTGCATTTCAAAGATCGACATTCTTAAATGATGCATCCTAGAGCATCAGAATGTTATTCATAATGTACATTGGGATTGAAACCCTTCAAAAGAAGATCTTTTTTATTTTGAGGATTAGTACTTATCATGTCTGAACTTATCAATTTCTTGAACAAGCTTGTGTAAGACTCTCAATTCAGTGTGATAATATCTTTAGTCCTTGAATTCCTTTAGTATTACTACTTTAAACAGGGTTTATAAGATGCTTAAACATTTGAAGAAGCATAACGAGGGTTTTGTGCTTTCCAATGTGTATAAATCAGTGGTCAGACATATGTTTGTGCGCTATAGATAAGATATATAGGAGGAGAAATTCAGTATACTGAATTTTTTGGAGGATAGTAATATTGTGGCTAATTATATGGATTTTAGCTATCGTTTTGGGGTTGGAACTGTGGTTAACAATGTTAATGACCTCTTGGGTTTTGTTGTGATCCAGGTATAACAATAACTACATACTCCTTTGTCTTATTTCCTCAAAAATTACCTAAACCATTTTGAACTATCTAGGAATTTTTTCTTAATGCTTCAAAACTGATAATGAGGCATGTCGTCATCCCATCTTCTATCATCTCTTCCATTTTAATGACCTCAATAAATGATTTGCCTATTATAGGTAACAAGTGTTGTAAATATATTTCATTTTGTATAGGAATAAACACCTCTACCATCTTATCTTCTTTCATTGGAGGTTTTATCCTAACATCTTGTTCACGCCATATAATGGGAAATTCCCTAACACTTTCAACACTCTTCGTTTTCAAGTTGGTTAAGTATTTTTCATCAAGGACCAAATTACTATTGTATTGAAATTGAAGTACAAATTCATTATCCATATCATCCCAATAGTTTCACTTAATAATATCTTGATCAACAAAACATTCAGATGCTAAAACTGGACTTTCCTTAAAATAAGACATAACTAATTATTTTTTCCCTCCAATTCCCCTCAATGATTGTAATAACATCTCAAATATGCTATGGATTCATTATGTCCATCACACTTTTCAAATTTTTACATCTTATAGCAAGAAGGGAAGCTAACACTTGAAAACCTGCACAAGTCCTCATATGAGACACGTTGGTAACCCCTAATTCTCTATAAGTTTTCATAGTCTTATGTTATGGTCATGAGTCATGGGGTTGACTTATAACCACCAGTGGTAATTTTTGGGTTTTAAGTTGGGGGCATTCTGGATATTTTCTCTTTTTAACCCCCTTTGATACTATGACATAAAACACTTTTTGGGACTTTAATAACCTATTATTCCTGTTCAAACATTCTTAAAAATAACTCAAACTCTCTCTTCAAGAAAGATTCTAGGATTTCTCCAAGATAATCAACTAAGGCTTTAAAAGGTAGTTTTTCTTCATCTTTCTTGGTGTCTAAGGCATGCTACTCCTCCTTAATTGTTATTTTACAAAGGAAATGTGTTTTAATTTATTGTTTTCATGATATTGTTATGGTTTTGAAATAAAGGTTAGGGTTTTTGGATGTTCATGGTTGAATAATATTTCTTATGCTTTAGTTATGTTTTATTTCATGATTTTAAGATGATTTGACATTATGGGATGCATGTTAATGATAAATGGATTTGGGGGTATTATGGATTCCCCAAATAACTTTATTATAGTTTTGAAACATATGTTCCCTCAACCTATTTGTGAAAACGCCAACGAAAATAATTTTTTTGCATAGTTTGACTACCCTCGATATCTTTCCATTGCATATATGGTAATGGAACCTGAATTTGTCTAGTTGATTTTAAATGGTTTGGAAAGTCCTTGGTGGACATTCTTTTGGTTTAATTGAAAACTTTGGAGTCAATTAGATTAAATTTTTTTGGTATGGCATAAAAGGATTGACTTGCAAGTACTAATTTTTGTTTGATGATAACAACGGTTAATGCCTAAACAAAGGGCACCTTGGTAAATGGTTAGAGTGTGTAATTGGTTTTAGTTTAGGCTTAAAGGAGGTTGTGTTAGCAAAGTTGTAGAAGGTGGAGGTCCCAATGGGACCAATATTGGAAACTAACATTTGCTGATGTGAGGGTTGGTCATGATGACCGGGTGCATGATGTCACACTTATAGTTTTGGAGATATACTAGTCATCTCAAGTTTTCTCTAATTTCTGCAGCTAGCACACACTGGGGACCTTTCATCAGGGGAAACTGAAACCACATATCTAATGGGTGAACATTTAGGATGACAGAGCTACACAACCCATGTTAATGTATTAATTACATGTTAAACCCGGTTCCCTATCCCGACATGGTATATATGTATACATGTGATTGCATATAGTTATGTGATTTGGTTTTGAATAATGACATTATTTTATATGTATCCCTAAGTACATGCTAGTGTTTATTTTGTAAATTGTATCCGCGTGCTGTATCCCCATGCGATACACGAATAGGACAAATTATTATTCCTCTTACGCAGTGACTTAGATTAGGGGAAAGCTTTTGAGTCAGATTGAAGAAGGGAGCTTCCATACACCATAAGGCTCCATTTCATGCTATGGACTTCTTTTTATTATTTTTATTTCTTAGATTTTGGTTTTTTCTATGGTCGGGGGCATGTCCCGATCGGATGTTATTTAACTATGGTATAGACTTTGTCGGACTACTATGATCATGGGTGGGTTGGTATTGATGTCAACCTTGTTATTGGTATTGGTATTAGGGTTGGCACTTTTTGGATATTTGGTTGAGGTCGTTATAATATGAATATAGACTTTATTTGATATGTTTGAATTATTGTTGCTTTATCTTGTTATATGTTTAGAATTCACACGACATAGGGTGCAGGGCAGTTACGGTTGGGTATAGGGGTGGTATTCTGTCCTTATTTGACTTGAGATGCCTGACATGAGTAAGCCCTGGTTCGTGTCATGTCAGATTGGTATCATAGCCCTAGGTTCATGGTAAATTAGGAGTCCACAAAGTTGCGTTGAGTAGAGTCTCTTTTAAGGATGTCTAGCACTCCACACTTATAAGGGAAAAACTACGAGGCATTTAGGAATTTTTATCTTTCTTGTGTTTTGTTTTTGAGATATACAGTCTAAGGTCTTGAAATATTCTCTAATTACTATTTATTCTCTTTTCAGATCATGCCTCCCAGATGATCTAAAGCTCATGGAAACTCCTTAGTCCTAATCGAGACAATATTGATGGGACCCATCCTACTTATAAGGTCCAGACCCAGTCTAGGGGTCGAATTCATGATTTCCTTTCTAGATTTCCATCGGTTCCCTCCCGTCCCTCTCAAGCCCCTCAGTCTAATATGATAAATGTTAAGTTTCATCAGTCTATCCATATGTTGGAACAGCTGGTAACTTTTTAGGCTGAGTGTGGTACTTTTATTTCTCCATCTTCCGAGGCCACAAGCGTTGGCCAATTCATGAGGTTGAATCCACCTACATTCTGGATGAAATGGAAAAGATCATTCATGTTATATGTGCCACAAATATGGAGGGCATGCAGTTTTCCATCTACCATCTGAAAGATATTGCATACCAATGGTATAAAGAATGGGATCAGCCAGGGGTGACAATTCTTAGTCATCTCTATGGGAGGATTTCTCTAATGCTTTCCTAGACTACATCTTTCCTTATAAGTTAAGGGAAGCAAAGACAGAAGAGTTTGTTAATTTGAAGCTAGGTAATATGTCAATCAAGGATTATGCCTTGAAGTTTCACCAGTTATCTCGCCATGGTCTGAAGTTAGTTTCTAGAATAAGGGCAAGAATAAGAAAGTTTACTTCCTTGTTATCTAGAGACTTGATTTTGGAGAGCAAGGCTACTATGTTGAACAAAGACATGGATATGTCAAGGTTGGTTATGTACATACAGCAGGAAGAGGAAGTGCTCCCTACTTTTGGTGTCTAACAATCGAGTGGCAGGGATGGTAGAAAGTGTCCCAAGAAGAAGTAGGGCAATTTTTGGTCTTACTCAATGGATAGTGCTCCCTACCAAAAGTTATTGGGTCATATGCGTTTCAAAGGTGTCAACAATTATAGGGCATAGGGGCGGGGGTCAGTCAGCTTCATCATTTCCCCCTACAGATTTTGTGGTCGATTGCATCGAGGTTATTGTGATGAAAGATAGGATAAGTGCTTCAACTGTGATTAGATAGGGAACATAGTTAGAAGCTGTCCAGCATCCAAGTTTCATCGAGGGAAAACAAGGTTCCATTTGCACCTTCATTAGGCTCTAGTACTAATAGGTGCACCATTTACCATTAGCGCTGGTTGGAAGTGTCTTTATGCTCTCATTACCTACCATGAGTTTGAGGCATCGCCTGATGTCGTGCCGAGTATGTTGAAATATTTTCATGTAATGTGTATTGTTTACTTGATCTAGGGTCTACTCTCTCTTATGTGACCTCATTTATGTCTGTGCATTTTGGTTTTGGTCTCGAGTATGTTTTGAACCCTTTTTCTATTTATACCTCGGTGGGTGATTCTTTGGTGGCTAGAAGAGTCAATAGGGGTTTTGTGGTATCTGTTCATGGTCAGGAGACTTTGGTGGATCTGTTTAACTTAGACATAGTTGACTTCTAATCATATTGGGGATGGATTGGTTGCACTCGTGCTATGCTTCTTTAGATTGTTGGACCCGTAAGGTCATCTTTAAATTCCCTAATGAGACAATTATTGAGTGGGAGGGTGGTTACATAGCTCCTAAGAAAAATTTCATATCGTATCTTAGAGCTCGGAGATTAATCTCCAAGGAAATTCTCTATAATCTGGTCCTAGCTAAAGATTCTAATTTGGAGGGTCCTTCCTTGCATTTTGTCTCGGTGGTGAATGAATTTCTTGAGGTCTTTCCTGATGACCTTCCAAGTGTCCCTCTTGATAGGGAGATTGATTTTGGGATTGAACTTGTTCTAGACACTCGTTCGATATCTAATCCCCCATATTTAATGGCTCCAATTGAGTTGAATGAGCTAAAAAAGCTACAAAAGGATCTTTTACACAAAGGTTTCATCCATCCTATTGTGTCCCCTTGGGGTTTACTGGTGTTATTTATCTGTAAGAAGAATGGTTCCCTTCAGATATGCATTTATTAATGGCAGTAGAATAAGGTGACGGTATAGAATAAGTATCCAATATCAAGGATCGATGATTTGTTTGATCATCTTCAGGGTGCTAAAATTTTCTCCAAGATTGATCTTTGGTTCGTTTATTATCAATTAAAGATTAGGGAGTTGGATATCCCTATGGCTGCCTTCCATACTCGTTATGGACATTTTGAGTTTTTGGTTATGTCTTTTGGGTTGACCAATGCCCCACCGGCATTCATGGATTTGATGGATAAAGTCTTCCGATAGTTTCTAGATTTGTTCTACATTATGTTCGTAGACGATATTGTGGTGTACTCTAAGGGCGAGGTGGATCATGATGATCACTCTGCATTGTATTCAAGACCCTAATAGAGCAGCACTTGTATGCTGAATTTTCAAAATATGGATTCTGCTTGAACGCTGTCACTTTTCTAGGTCATGATATTTTTAGTGAAGGGACCATGGTGGATCTGCAAAAAGTTGGATTGGTTAAAAAGTGGACTACACCCACGAATCCAACCGATAGTTAGAGCTTCTTGGGTTTTTCTTGTTACTAAAGGAGGTTTGTAGAGAGTTTTTCGACAATAGTTGGCCCATTGATGACATGACCACCCGAATCGAGGCCTTGTCATAATGCGCATCCCAAGTCCTACAAGGATCAGAGATTGCCCCTCTACCCAATCCAACCAACCAACATATACCCTGAGTCAGAGAGATTCCAAACATATAACAAGATAGAGTAACTATCAACTCACTGACTTTAGGATAGTTCCATGACCATGGCCAACCCAAACAAGTCTAACCATCCAATTCCAACTAACAACGATAACCAAAACCAAAATAATAACAAAATCATATCCATACTATAATAAAATTGAACAATCTCATATCAAATAAAGTCATATAGAATCATCCCTAATACCAACGCTAACACTACTGCTGACACCGCCTATACCAACCAATAGAAGTCTCACAAAGCCGCTACCCGAAATCAAAAAACATCTGGTAAAGAAAAGCCCCAGACCATAGACAAAACCAATGTCTAAGAAAAAACAATGAAAACATAAGAACTAAAACTAGAAATGGAGCCTTCTGAAGTATGAAAGCTCACCACTTTAAGTTAACACAAGCTGATCCCCGTCCAATCATAGAATAGGAGGTGTAGTATGACCAACACCTGTATCGCGTGGGGCTACAATGTCGAAGATGGTTAGTGGTTGGAGCCGAATCATGTAACTCAAGGATAAGGATAAAATAGTGCCAACAGTTTCAAAACCAATCAATTAATGCATATACCAATGCAACACATACATACACATATATATTTATACCATATAGGGATATGGAACCTGAGTAAAATGAACTTTGAAATGATTAACCCGGGTTGTGTAGCATGATCGTTATTGAACAAAGAACTGAAGTGCTATATGGGCCCATCTCACCACTAGCTGGAAGGGCCCTAGTGCGTGTAGCCGCATGAACCAGAGAATATCTATCTCCGTATAATCCTATATAGGGGACTCGAACCTCCCAACATAATCAATCTTAGATAACCACTTCTCACATTGAAGCAAATCAAATAAGTAGTCCATTCTAGGAAGAGGATACTTATTCATTATGGTAACCTTATTCAACTTACAATAATAAATGCACATCTGAAGGGAACCATCCTTCTTAAACATAAATAACACAAGAGCACCCCAAGAAGACATACTAGGATGGATAAAACCTTTTTTTAAAAGATCATTCAATTGCTCCATAAGCTCTTTTAACACAGCCAAAGCCATTCTATAAGGAGTGATAGAAATAGAACGTGTGTCTGAATAAGATCAACCCTAAAATAAATTTACCTATCATGAGGTAACCTAGGAAGATCATAGAGAAAAACCTCGAAAAACTCATTAACCACAGGAAAGGATTCTAGATAAGGACCTTCAAAGTTAGAATTCTTAACCCAGAACAAATGATAAAAAAACATTTGGAAATCAACTTTTGGGCTCTAAGATATGAGATCAATCTTCCCTTAGGCACTAAAGAACCCCCTTCCCATATAATGATCGGCTCATTAGGAAATTTGAACGTGACCTTATGGGTCCGACTATCTAAGGAAGCATAACACAAATGCAACTAATCAATCCCTAATATGAGATCAAATTAACCATATCTAATTCAATCAAATTTACAAGAGTTTATCTAAAACAAGCAGATACCCCACACCACCTATAGACTATTTTAGCAATCATAGAGTATCCAATCGGGGTAGATACAGAAAAGTATTATAAATAAATTCAGGGCCAAAACCAAAATGCACGGCCATAACGGGGTCACATAAGAAAGTGTTAACCCTAGATCAAGTAAACAAGACAAATCTCAAGAGAAAAGTTTTAAAATACACGTGAAAACATTCGGAGATGCCTCAGAATACTCGCGAGACACAATAGCATATAACTGATTCCAAGAAGTTTTGGTAACATAAGAAGAAATAGATGCAGAAGCAGCACCCTTTGGTGCAAGAGTAGATAAAGAGGCAACTAAAACCTTTTAAGACCATAATCCATTCTAGCATGATAGTCATGCTGCATGTGACCAATCTGACCCTAATAAAAACACTTATTCTTCCCATTCCTATAAATCCACTATGTGACCGCCTATAAAATCTACAAGAAGGGTAGGATAGAGAATAATGAGCTCCACAAGCTTGATATTAGACCCCCTATGCTCGGGACCCACCATCATGCTGAGGTCGACTATAACTTGACAACTTTGGGTAAGGACCACTACTCGTGGAGAGAGAACTAGAACTCTCTTAATTCTTGTTTGGCCACTTGCTACCATTTTTCCCACTCTGCTCAGAAGGCCTAAATTTTTTCCCATGTTTCTCATTAAACTCATACTTCTTCCTTTTATCTTTCTCTACTTATTGTATGTAAAAACCAATCGTAGACATATCCATGACCTTGATAAGAAAGACAGTCTTACTTTCAAGGATCAACTCATGAGATAGTCCTGAAGTTAACTTCCTTATCCATACTCTCATATTAGATAACATCTTTGGAACATGTAAAGACAACTAGTAAAATTTCAATACATACTTCTTGACCGACATCCTTTCTTATTTCATAGTAAAAAACTTCTTGGCTTTGACTTCTCTCAACTCTTTAGGAAAAAAATGGTCTAAACATAAATTAGAGAAATCCTCTAATGGAGATGCCTCATCAATGTCACCCCTATCTTAATCCTATTTCTCATACCATTGGTATGCCACATCCTTCGGTTGATAGGAAAAAAACTCCACCCCTTCCACATTTGTTGCATACATCACCCTGAAAATCATTTCCATCTCATCTAGAAAACCTTGAGGACCTTTCTCCATCTTAATACTAATCAAATTAGAAGGATTCAACCATATGAATTGACCATCCTTTGTTGCCTCAAAATTTAGAGTAGCAGATACTCTACACGCCAGCTTGAGAAGCCACCAACTAAGAAATCATATGGATCGACTGACGAAATGCAATATTTGTCAAATTATCCTGAAGAGAACTATAAGGAACAGGTGGAACTCAAGAATAATCAGGGACTAAACCCTTAGACCAAGTATGGAATCCATTAGTAGAGCATGTCCCATCAACATTGTCCTCTGTTGGGACAAAGGAGTTTTTTTGAGCTTCAGATCATCGAGACATGATCTGAAATATATTAAGACAGAAATTAGAAGAATCCAAGAACTTAGACTCTATAACTCGAAATAAGACACCAAGAAAGTGAAACATTCCTAAATGTCATGCAGTCTCTCTCTTATGAGTATAGTGTGCTACACACCCTTAAAAGAGACTCTACTCGATACGAATTTATGGACTCCCAATTGACCATGATCCTAAAGCTCTAGTACTAACTTGACACGACCTCAACCAAGGCCTTATCGTAATGGGCATCCCAACACAAATAAGGACCAAATATTTTCCCGGTACCCAATCCAACCGACAAGCATATACCCTGAGTCGAATGAATTTCAAATATATAACAAGATAAAGTAACTATCAACATAAAGACTTTGGTATCGGTCCATGAAAATTTCTAACCCAAACAAGTCTAACTATCTAATACCAACTAATAACCATAACAAAAGCTAAAATAATAACCAACTCTATATCCATACCATAATAAAATAAAACAATCATAGATCAAATAAATTATTATTGTATTAGCCCCAATACCAATACCAATTCAAAGGCTGACACCATATTCGACACCGCCCATACTAATACACAAAAGTTTCACAAATCCTAGTTGTGAAATCAAAATAACATCCTATCAGGACATGCCCCCGACCATAGACAAAACTAATGTGTTAGACTAACGAATCAAAATATAAGAACTAATACTAGGAATGGATCCTTTTGAAGTATGGAATCTCGCTACTTCATGTCAATACAAGCTGATCCCGAGTCCAATCACTGAGTAGGAGGAATAGTATGACCTAAACCTAAATTGCGTGGGGATATAGTGTCGAGCATGGTTAGCGGATGGAGTTATTAGTTGTAACTCAAGGATAAGGATAAAATAGTGCCAAAAGTATCAAAACCAATCAATTAATGCATATACCAATACAACGCATACATATACATACATATTTATACCATGCCGGGATAAGGAACCAGATTAACATGAACTTTGAAATCATTAACCTGGGCTATGTAGCATGATCATTATACAACAAGACACTCACATGCTATATGGGTCCATCTATACCCTAGATGGAAGGGCCCCAGTGAATGTAGCTGCACGAACCAGAGAATATCCATATCCATATATGCCTATATGGGGGACTTAAACCTCCTTAAATAATCAAGGTAATTTAAGAACCAATATATTTTTCATGGGGACCTCAAACCTCCCATTTATATATTTATTTAGCGGACTCAAACCACCCATTCATAAGACACCCGCACCAGCTAGTGTGGTTTCTAGTGTTAGTCCTTCGGACTATACTTTCATGGACTGGCTACACATCCTATTTTAATGCCCAATTTAAAATCATCATTCCCCATACACAACCATTAATCAAATTACTTACCAAAGGTATTTCATTGTTATGTTCATACCAACACTAGTTGAAAGTGTATAATATGTCATTACCATTATCAATTAACCATGCATTTATTTCATATTGGGACTCGAACCCATACTCTACCAAAGAAACTTGTCCAATTTAAAGTTTAGGGACTCGAACCCATTATCAAGTGGAGACATAAATCAATTTAATCATAGGGACTCAAACCCATGAAGCCATTTAAAAAACTAAGGTTACTATTTAAATCATTACATGGCTAATAAGGCCTTCACAAAACTATTTACTAATAATACATATTCATTAGGCTAATGCCTTAGATCAAAATATCATTATCATGTGACTATTTTACTCTTTTAGTCATTTTCACAAACAGTTTGAGGTCATACTATTATCAAGGATAAAATTAAGTTAAAGACCATCAAGTTTAGGGTCACCCATGACCCATTTGTTAATCCACAAATACCTAAAACCCAAATGTGCAAACAATCACAAAAAACATGTATAATCAAAAGTTAAACTAAGAGTAAATAGTACTCAATCATATGCTACAAAACTCTTAATTTTTGTTTTCAAAACAACCATTTAAGATTCATAATCACACTTTAAAAAAATGATAGTTGAGAACTAATAATGAGGGAATATTCACATGCCTTATTCAAGAAGATTCACAAAAGAAACACGACTCTTATGCCTCAAAATAATCACCTTTGAAGAACCCTATCCCCAATCTTTAAGAGATAGTTTAGATAGTGTTTTTGGAGGTTTTGATCTTTCAATAGTGGGTTATAAGAGACCACAACTTGTTTTAAGACATGGGAACTTATGGGTTTTAGGTTAGGAGATGTTTGAAATATCCCCAGCTTAAAAGCTCAAAACATGCTGCAGGAGGGTACGACCCATCCCCCTAAATCGTACCCTAAGGTACGAGTAGTACCCTTATCTTGTACCATAGCATCATCTTGGACCCCCATACTGACCAATATATGACTACACTTGATAAACTCATATCCTAACATATAAGAAGTACCTTATACCCGTATCCAAGATAGATTACTTTGGACTAGACATAGGGACCATACCACTTAGAAACATACCATTCATACCCCAACAAATGACTAGTAAGGTGTGCATCATACCTTGGATAGAAACCAACCCAACCACAATGATATACATACGAGAGGAGGAACCCCAAATTGTACAACATTATACGGCTAGTATCTCAAGTCGTATTATGTCCAGAAGCTCAATGTTTAAGAATTTTCCAAGGGTCAAAACCAGCGTGTTTCAGTTGACTAAGTTAACTCAAAAAATAGTGAAGTCATTATGTTAAGATACTTGTAAGGGTAGTTTTGAAAAGCTATAGAATAAGCCAACTTTATCTCCGATCTTGACTTTTCTTTAAGGTATTGATGTATTTGTGGTTGATTATGATTTATCCAATATGGGGCTTCACTGTACCTTAAATCAGTATATTTGGGTAATAGCTTATGCCTGTAGACAGTTAAAGGTGCATGAGATGAACAATACAACTCATGACTTAGAGTTGTTAGTGGTGGTGTTTGTGTTGAAACTCTGGAAGAATTATTTGTATAGAGTGAATATGGATATGTTTATTGATCATACGATCCTTCAACATGTGTTTACTCAGAAAAATCTTAACCTAAGTCAAAGGAGAAGGCTTGAGCTACTCAAGGATTGTGACATGTGTCTTTACTACCATCAAGATAAAGCTAATGTGGTAACTATGCTCATAGAATATTTTTCATAGGGAGCCTGGTTTATATGGATACGGTGAAGTGGGAGTTAGTGATGTATATTCACCAATTGGCTAACCTTGGAGTTTGTCTCTTGGGCTCTGTGAATGGTGGTATATTTGAGAAAAAAAGTGGTATGGTCATCTCTTGATTCCTAAATAAAAGATTATCAAGTGTTAGATCTTATCTTGATGAGGATTAAGAGTGATGTAGGTGAAAAAAAGTTGATGGCCTTTGAGATTAGGGGTGATGGTACTTTGCGGTACCGAGGAATATTATGTGTTCCCAATATAAATATTTTGTTAGAAAGGATCCTGGCTGAGGCGCATGAGTCATGTTAGTGTATTCATCCTAGTTTTATGAAAAATTTTCATGACTTTAAGGAGATGTATTGGTGGAACAATATGAAATAAGATGTGTGTAGTTTTGTAGCTACTGCGTGGTGTACCAATAAGTGAAGGTTGAGCACATGAGGCCTAGATGATTGTATCAAAAAATTGAGTTGCCTATGTTGAAGTAGGAAGTGATCAACATGGATTTCATTATTAGTCATCCTCTATCTCAGAATTAGTTTGACTTAATTAGGACTATTATGGATAGGATGACAAAGTTTGCTCACTTTTTGCAGCGAGGACAAATTCTCAACTAAGGATTA
Source organism: Capsicum pubescens (assembly GCA_030864215.1). Lineage (NCBI taxonomy): Eukaryota > Viridiplantae > Streptophyta > Magnoliopsida > Solanales > Solanaceae > Capsicum > Capsicum pubescens. The sequence continues at coordinate 147,801,149 of CM061545.1, read as the reverse complement.
TGCAAATTTGTATCTCCAATGATTGTGAAGTTTCATGGGGTACGTATTTCTATCCTCTCTGATCATGGTATATAGTTTTTATCTCACTTTTGGCGATCGTTTAAGAAAGGATATGGTACCAAGGTGAATCCTAGTACTGCTTTTCACCCACAGTTGGATTAGTAACCAGAAAGAACTATGCATACATTAGAGGATATGCTTCGATCTTGTGTGATTGACTATGGCAGTTGTTGGGCTGAGCATTTTCCTCTTATAGAATAGTCTTTTAATAATAGCTAACACTTTAGCATTAGAATGTCTCTATTTTTTGCATAGTATGGTAAAAAGTGTAGAATCCTATTAGGTTGTTCGAGGTTGGTGAGGTAAATCTGTTTGGCTTGGATTTGGTTCACCAATCTTTGGAGAAGGTGAAGGTGATTCGATATAGGAATAAGTCAACCTAAAGTCACCAAAAGTTTTATGCAGATGTAAGGTGAAGGAAGTTAGACGTCGAGGTTGGGGATAGGGGGTTCTTTAAGGTATCTCCCAAGAAGGGAGTGATGCAGATTAGGAAGAAGAGAAAGCTCAGTCCCCGATATGTCTATCCATACTTTATTTTAAGGAGGGTTTGCAGTGTTGCGTATAAGTTAGAGTTGCTTATTGTTTGAGCTTCATTTACTCGGTATTTCATATTTACATGTTGAGGAAGTGTATGAGTGATCAGTCGGAATTTTACTTATCAAGGATATTGGTATTTTGGATTCCCTATCTAATGAAGAGGTCCCGCTTGAGATCTTTATAGGAAGGTTCGTGGGTTGTTGACCAAGTATGTGGCCTTGATAAAGGTTCTATTGAGGAACAACATGGTGGAATAGACTACATAGGAAGATAAAGGGAACATGAAGTACAAGTACCCATTCCTATTCCCCATTCTGGAAATTAATACTTGAGGTATGTGTTGTTCTTAACATCTTTGTTTTCTATCTTTATCAAAGGTAGATTGAAAAAAAAAATCTTGGCATCTTTGTTTTGTAACATTATTAAAGGTAAGAGTAGGGCCGTGTGTGGTCCACATCATGTTTGTACTGCCTTGTTCCATCATTCGAGAATGAATGATCCCAGTGAGGATGAATTGAAACACCCTAGGTTTTTACCCTTGGAAATTTCCTAAGCTTTGAGCTCATTCTCCTAGTGACGACTCACCATATCAGTCGTATGGTGTGGGTACGTGTAAGGGGACCTTATTCCTTAGGAGACTAGTAAATGGTGGTTAGGTTTCTGTTATGGTAAAAGATTGATGGTATGGGTCCTTTAGTGTGGTGACTGGTCGGTCCTTCATTAAATCGGAGACAGTGACTTGACTTTTCCCTGTGTAGTTGTGTCTCATTAAGATCCATGAGGAAAAGTTATGAGTCATTGTGAGAATTCATGTGTTGTCCAATGTCTGTCCCTTTGGTTTTTGTCTTAAGTACGAATGGACCATACGAGTCATATGGACTGGTCATGATTTGGGGTTAGGAAGTTGTATGGTGGATAGTTCATAGATGTAAGACTCACTCTATTAATGATGACTCGATGGTACGAGTCGTATGTTGTGATCATGAGTCACGGGGTTGACTCGTAAGCACCTGTTGTAATATTATAGTTTCAAGTTGTGGGCATTCTTGCCATTTCCCTTTTTTAACTCCCTTTGTTACCATTACATAAAAACCTTGTGGGACTTCATTAACCTATTATTCCAAATAAAACATTCTTAAAAATCTCTCAAAATCTATGTTCAAGCAAGAGGCTAGGGTTTGTTTAAGATAATCAATTAAGGCTTTCAACGGTGGTTTCTATTCGTCTTTCTTATTGTCTAAGGCATGTTACTCCTCACTCATTGTTATTTTACAAAGATCATGTGTTTAATGTATGGCTTTCATGATATTTTTATGGTTTTGAAATAAAGGTTGGTGTTTTTTGATATTCATCGTTGAATAATGTTCCTCATGGTTTAATTATGCTTTCTTTCATGCTTTTAGTATGATTTTTACATTGTGGGATACATATTAATGGTAAATGGATTTCAGGGTATTATGGATTCCCCAAATTTCTTGGTTATGGTTTGGAAACTTATGTACCCTCAACCCGTTTGTGAAAATGCCACTGAGAATGATTTTGTCACACAGTTTGACTACTCTTGGTATCTCTGCATTGCATAAATAGTTATGGAACCTGAATTAGTATGGTTCATTTTAAATGGTTTGGAAATTCCTTGGTGTAATTCACTAGAAATACACCCTAGATGTCATGCGGTGCTCAATACTAAAAGTATTCCCAAGATTAACCCTTTAAGCCTTCTTAATAACTTTGGAACTCATAATAAAGATAAATTGGACTTGTGAAATCTTGAGATACTGAATTAATGTCATAACTGAAATTGAATTAATATTTTACTAAAATTCTTAAACATGGAAATATTGAAAGAAAACACTTTTAAGTCTAAACATAAAATAGTCAGACAAGTCTCTACTTCTAAGTAGAGAGCGACTGGGACAAGCCCCAGCTGACTCAAACTAAATAGAATAAAATAGCTAAAAAACTTCATCAATAGCAAGTCAGATAAAATGGGTTCTCAAACTATGCTGACTCACCAAGTGTTAGGATGTTGGTGGAGATGCTCAAAATCAATCACACAACTTTAACTGAGCACCAGAACCTACATTATAAGATAATGTAGTACATAGACATATATGTGGATCTGTACTTCTAGAATGTACTAAGTATGTGGGGGTTAATGCATAAATAAAACAATAACTGAATCATTATATATATATGCTTTAAAATGATGCATGCTACGTGTAAATGACTCACCTTGGGACTGAATAGACCCAAAAAACTGAAAAATCATAAACCATGAATCATAAAGAATACTGAATAAACATTGAAAGCCACACAATTAGTTTCTAAAAGCTTTACTTTTTCTCTTTATTTTGGGAGGTTCTTCTAACCAACATAAACCATGTGAGCATTCAAGGAGTCCAACATCTTATCCATATTTGGAAGAGTTGTTCTACCCTTTCCATCAGAATAGAACCTAAGCTAGAATTATCACTACACTGAACCCACTATGGTTATTAAAACCTAAGGTGGCACATAGTTCTGGGGCATGTGACCTTGGAGTAATACCCAACTCGGTGATAAATACTACTCCCATACTCATACTGTAGGAAATCCACCTTTAAATAGCATAAGGGTTTATAAAATGAAAAAACAATTATGATTCTCTTTACTTTAAATCATTAATAGTCTGAATAGTGTGGATTTCATAATCATAGTTGGGGATCAAAAAATCCATTCTTGCTTTAAATTTTGATATAATCTTGTCATAGAATGCTTAAAAACATAAATTTCTTGAATTCTCATCTCTTAAACTTAGGGCTTAAAATTCATGATTTAAACTCATGCTAATTCATAACAAAACTTCATGCTTTAAAATCATGGTAATTCATACCAAAACATCATCCTTTAAAATCATGGTAATTCATACCAAAACTTCATGCTCAATAATTCTTGAAAAAATTCAACAATAAAAAGTCAAGATAGTGCAATCTCATTCATAATATAAATATTGTAAGTTAAAAACATAAAAATAAGCATTTCTTGATATACTTTATGCTTTAAATATCATGATAATCATATGTTTCAAGAATATATTATCTTGGGTATAAACCCTACTTATAAACAAGTAAATAGAATCTTAAAATCATGCAATTTGGGCACAAGGTTAAAAGGATACCCATGTTCATAACCACACATACTTTAATAGGCTTGATTTGATGAATGAAAGCTTAACATTGTAGGCCTTGGAGATGATCCTGAAACCTTTCTTAAACTTCTTGAATTAGAAACTTAAATTCTTGTTTATATTGATGCGAAAGCAATGGAGTTTTGGTGTTCTTGGAGAGAAAATTGATAGAAAATAGGCAAATGATGCCTTAATCGACATTTAATCTATTATTTTTACGAGTTGAGTTAGTGGGAAATGACCTAACTGCCCCTCAGAAAATTAAACTTGTAACTAGAATGTCGTTCAGAGGCTTAGTGTGACGTGATGACATGCTCATCGCTATATAGAAGGCGACGCGATGCAATCACGATGAGCTGCTGGAGTTAAAAACCAAACACGACCCAATCCTTATCTGAAAAATTTGAAACTTCCCCAAGACATGCTCCCTACACCCCTAAATATGAAATAACTAAAAAACAATCATATCGGAGTCCTGAAGGTCAACTTAAAAATCTTCAAAGTTAATAGGTCAAAACAAGGTTAAGTCTTCAAAACATAGTTAAATTTTCATGCTTAAAGCCTCTTATCAAGCACTAGGAGCTGAACTAAGCTAAATTTAATACGGGGTATTACAATATCTCCACCTTTGAAACATTTTTCTTTAAATGAAACTGATTAAACTGAGTATACTGAGGAACTAAGATTACGTACTGAACTTTCATAACTGAAACATGCTTACATGACTGAATTGATTAGCAATGTATAAAATAACATGAAGATGATTATACTAAACTAGAACTGAGAATGGAACAGAAAAAATCTAGGAAAAACTGTTACCTTGGTGGTTCCCTCAACAGATTGATTTCGCCAAAGAACTTTAACCAAGGGAACTTCTTTGTTCCTTAGTCTTCAAATCTGGCGATCAAGGATCTCAACTGGGATTTCTTCATAAGAAAGGCTATCATGAACATCAATACTTTCTAAAGGGACTACAATAGTTGGATCACCAATACAGTTCTTTAATAAGGAGACATGAAACATTGGATGCACTGATGCAAAATCTGCAGGCAACTCAATCTCATATGCTACCTTCCAAACACGGCTCAAGATTCTATAAGGACCAATATATCGGGGACTATGTTTCCCTTTCTTATGAAATCTCTTCACCCCCTTCATAGGGGAAATCTTCAAATAAACTAAGTAATAAACTCTAAACTCAAGATACCTTCTCATCACATCTGCATAAGATTTCTATTGGCTTAGGGTTGTTTTCAACCTCTCTCGAATTAACTAAACTTTCTCTATTGCTTCAAACACCACATCTAGCACTATCAAAGTAGTCTTACCGCTTCAACCCGACCAATAATTTACCTACATCTTCTTCCATAGAGAGCCTCAAATAGAGCCATCTGGATACGGGAATGATAACAGTTGTTGTAGTCAAACTCGATCAATGGGAAGTGATCATCCCAACTACCCTTGAAGTCAATAGAACAAGCTCTCAACATGTCCTCTAGGGTATGAATAGTCCTCTCTTCCTTACCATCTGTCTGAGGATGAAAAGCAGTACTAAGATAAACTTAGGTACCAAGGCCTTAAAAAACAGAGGTAAACTAAGTACCTTTGTCTGAAATAATTGACAAAGGAACTCCATGCAATCTGACCAACCCTCTTACATAGGCTTGGTGTAGTCATCGATTGAACAGGAAGTATGAACTTTCTAGAAATTGGTTGACTTGGTCATTCTATCTCCAATAACCCAAATTGAATCATGCTGATGACGCAAATGGGGTAATCTTGTCACAAAGTTCATGTTCACCTCTTCCCATTTCCAAGGGGGAATGCTAAACTCCTGCAAGGTAGCAACAGGCCTTTAGTGCTTAACCTTAACCTGCTGATAATTAGCAAACTTATCTACAACCTCTATGATATCCCTCTTCATGCCGCTCTACCAAAAAATTTCCCACAAATCATGGTAAATCTTAGTTTCTCCTAGGTGAATTGAGTAACGCTCACACGAAACACATAGTCTACACTGGTATCACAACATACCATTTCTCACTAGAGATAAAACATCTACTTTTTAATCTCTAACTGACTCCTTCAACCTAACCAAACTGGAATCCTTATCTTGCTTTTCATTTTCTTTGGAAATTAAAGAAGATTCCGAACTATTCTAAACCCAAACACTACCTTCAGCTGAATCAACCAACTGTATACCTAATCTGGCCAACTGATGAACCTCCTAAACTAACTTGTTCTTATCATTCTCAACGTGAGAGACACTACTCATAGACAATCTACTAAGGGTGTCTTCCATTACATTGGCCTTGCCCTGATAATACAACATACTCAAGTCATAATCATTAAACAAATCTAACTATATTCTCAAACAAAGATTTAATTCTTTCAACCAGAATACATATTGCAAGCTTTTGTGGTTTGTGAACACATCAACATACACCCTATACTGATAATGCCTCCAAATTTTTAAAGATAAAACAACAACTACTAACTCAAGATCATGGGTAGGATAATTCTTTTCATGAGGTTTAAGTTGTCTAGAGGCATAGGCTATGACCTTACCTCCATGCATCAAAATACAACCCAGACAACCTATAGAAGAAACACAGTAAACAATGAATCCATCTGAACCATTTGGTAGCGTCAAAATTGGGGATGTGGTGAGTCGAGTCTTCAACTCTTGAAAACTCTTCTCACAAGAATCTGACAACTGAAACTTGACTATTTTCTAAGTCAATCTAGACATGGAGGATGCAATAGATTAAAACCTTTCAACAAACCGTCAGTAATAGCCATCCAAACCCAAGAAACTCCTGATATCTAATAGAGATATGTGTTTAGGCTAGTTTCTCACTACTTTTTTTCTTTTGAGGGTTAACTATAATGCCATCACAAGAAATAATATGGCCAAGTAAAGCTACTAATCTTATCCAAAATTTGCACTTACTGAATTTAGCAAACAACTGATGATCTCTAAGAGTTTGTAGTACAATTCTGAGATGGTCTGCATAATCATTCTCACTACTGGAATAAACAAGGATGTCATTAATGAAGAATATGATGAACGTGTCCTAGTACTTCCTAAACACTATTCATCAATTCCATGAAAGCTACTGGGGCATTTGTTGGCCCGAAGGACATGACCAGAAATTCAAAGTGACCATAATAGGTTCTGATGGCTATCTTTGGAATGTCACATTCCCTTACTCTAAGATAATGATACATAATAGGTTCTGATGGCTATCTTTGGAATGTCACATTCCCTTACTCTAAGATAATGATAGCCAGATCTGGGGTCTATCTAAGAGAAATAACTTGCACCCTGAAGATGGTTGAATAAGTCATCAATCCTAGGAAGAGTAAATTTGTTCTTGATTGTGACTCTTTTCAACAGGCGGTAGTTGATGCACATTTGGAGAGAGCCATCTTTCTTACGCACGAACAGGACTGGAGAATCCCATGGATATACACTGGGTCTTATGAAACCTTTATCTAGGAGTTCTTTAAGCTGCTCTTTTACCTCTTTAAGCTTAGCTGGAGCCATGCAATATGAAGGGATGGAAATGACCTAAATATCAGGAAAGAGGTCAATACCGAAGTCAATTTCTCTATCGGGAGGTACCCCTGGAAGATCTTTGGGGAGAACTTTGGGAAACTCATTGTCTACATAGATTGACTGGATTGTGGGAACTTCAGACTTAGTATCTTTGACTCGAACTAAATGGTAAATGCATATTTTTTATATTAATTTTCTGTCCTCAAGATAAGATATGAAATGACTCTTAGGAGATTAAGAACTACCTTCCCACTCAAAGACTGCCTCATCAGGAAACTAAAATTTTACCACACGGGTATGACAATCTATTAATGCATATCATGAATGGAGCCAATCCATGCTGAGAATAACATCGAAATCTAATATTTCTAACTCTATTAGGTTTGCTAGTATAGTTTTATGTACGACAGTGATAGGACAGTTCTTATAAATTCACTTAGCAATAAATGACTCACCCAATGGGGTGGAAACTAGAAAGGGCTTAGAGAGCAATTTAGGACCTATCCCAATATTTACCGCAACCAATGGAGTCATATAAGATAGATTTTTCACTACGTCTAGCAAAACATATACATCAAGATGAAAGAAATGAAGCATACTAGTAACAACATCTGGTGAACTCTCCTACTCCTTTTGGGATGGTAAAAAATATAACTGATTATGGCGCTGATGACCACCAATACTAGATGATGTGCCCTGAAGAGGAACTGGGCAACCAAGTAGAGTTGGTGCGGTAGTAGCCTGAGCCTGGGGACAATCATACCTACTTCTCTTCTTAGAAAACAAGCACTTTTTTCCCATCAAATACTCACCAGGATGGTTTCTTCCACACTATGCACATGTCGGATAACTGTGTCTTCCACCCATACTTTTCTGAGACCTAGAAACAGATGGCATGCCCCACTGCTCCTGCTTAGTTCTGGGTGCAGGAGAACTGGATGAAGATGGAACTGGTTCTTCTAAATGGCCCTATACCTGTGAATGGTTTCCCTCTCTAGACCATGGTTGACCATACTCAAACTATCTAATTCTAGCAATCTTATTTTTTTTCTTTTTTCTCTTCAATTTCTTTGCCTCAAACTACTAAGCATGAGTCATCATCCTAGCAATATCCATATCCCTAATAAGCATTGCATTCCTACACTCCTTGACTACCAAATCAGATACTCCAGTAACAAACTTACATTAGTCCTAGGGTCAGCTACCAACTTAGGAGTACACTTAGACAACAGAGTGAACATAAGACAGTACTCCTTCACTATCATCGAGCCCTACCTGAACTCCATGATCTCCTGAACCGTAGCTTTCATTATCTCATGAGGAAAGTACTTTTCCAGAAATGCATCCTCAAATACCTGCCAACTCATAGGAGCTACATTCTCACATCTACCTTCCTTTCACATAACAAACCAATTATAAGAAACATCCTACAACATATAGCACGCCAATTCTACACTCTCCTCCTCAGTAACATATATAAACTGAGGGATCTATCTCACCTCATCAATGAAGAGTTGTGGATTCTCACCAACCTTTGACCCAAAGAACTCAAGTGGATTTATTCTCCTAAAATCACAAATTCTGGCTACAACTAAATTACAATTTTGCTGAAGTAAGACTGCCACTTATTGATTGTCCTAAACATTAGCATCACATCTTGGGCAAATGCCTAAAAGGCAGCCCAAAATTCAGAATGAGACACATTCTCATTCAGAGGGTTCTCTAGCATTAGTGGTTGGTCAATATTTATGTATGCATTGGCTGGTTGAGAAGGCATATTCTGTCACATAAAAGCATAAGTTAAAGAAGATAATAACAATTATAAGCACAATAGGTCATGAACAATAATGATAATTCCTAACTTATTCCATAGCTTTTTGCTCATAAATGTGGTGCGCTTCATACCCACGATCAAGACTCTACGTAATGTGGCTTTTCGGACTCTCTAGGACTCTTTAAAACCTTAAGCTCTGAAACCAAGTTTGTAATGCCCCGAAAATACATCCTAGACATCACATTGTGCTCAAGATGATAAGTAGTCCCAAGCTTACACTTTAAGCCTTCGAACAACATTGGAACTCATAATAAAGATAAACTGGACTTGTAAAATCTTGACATACTAAATTAATGTCTTATCTAAAACTGAATTAATATCTTACTGAAAGTCTTAAACTTTGAAATCTTGAAAATCAACACTTTTAAGTCTAAATAGAAAACAGTCGGACAAGCCTCTACTTCTAACTAGAAAGCCACTAGGACAAGCCCTAGCTGACTTAAACTAAATAGAATCAAATAGTCAAAAAACTGCATCAATAGCAAGTCTGATAAAATGGTCCCTCGAACTATGAGTACTCACTATGCGTCAGTATGTAGGTTAAGATGCTCATAATCAATCACTCTATTGGAACTGAGCAATAGAACCTACATTATAATAAAATATAGCACATAGACGTATATGTGGATCAGTACTTCTGGAATGTACTAAGTATGTGGGGGTGAATGCATAAATAAAAAATTAACAGATTATATATATATGTATATACTTTCAAATAATGCATGCTAAGTGTAAATGACTCACATTGGGACTAATAGACCTCAAAAACTGAAAAATCATAAAGCATGAATCATAAAGCATACTAAATAAACTTTGTGAGCCGCACACTTAGTTTCTAAAGGGTTTACTTTTACTCTTTCTTTTGGGAGGTTCTTCTAACCGACATAAACTATAAGAGCTATCATGGATTCTAACGTCTTACCCACATTGGGGAGAGATGTTCTACCTTTGCCATCAGAATAGAACCTAAGCTAAAGTTATCATTATACTAAACCCACCATGGGTATTAAAACCCATGGTGGCATGTAGTTCTGGGGCATATGACTTGGCCTCATACCCAACACGGTGCTAAATACTACTCTTATATTATATGTATCCTCATACTGTAGGAAATCCACCTTAAAATTTGGGAGCATAGAAATATGCTTACTTTGTGAAAACACTTTTCCTTTATGATTTTGAAAATAATGGTTCAAATCTCACCAATCAAGATCTAAATTTATCAACAACAAGAATTAGACATCAGCTAAAGGTTACTAAGACAAGCACATGCTCATAGACTTCAACTGAGTTTAAAGAATACTCAAGCATAAAAATTAGGTGCAATCACACATGATGTACCTTACCACCAGTCATGATTATTTAAAAAGATTTGGGACTAACACGAACCATTCAATCTAAAAAAGATGATTAAGGACACAAGTACCACTCCATAGGCTTGGCCATAAGCTCCATTTCACCATATTCAAGCTTGTGACTTTAAAGATCCCCTAAATTATAGCTCGCCATGTAGAGTTGGCTATGGGTAAGGTAGGGAATATTAAGGTTTTAGTGACTCTACCTCATCAAAGCATCTAAAGAGACCTATCATCAATCAACCTTCCTAAGGTTTATTCTTTACATTACGTCACAAACAAATTTCTTTCTCATTTTCTTAACTATTTCCTCTTCCTATCCTTTCAAACAACTAGAAATAAATCACACCTCTTATAGATTATTTTTGACTATTTTTATTTTCTTTTTTTTAAATATCTGCTATACATACAAGGATGATTAGAATTGGAATGTAGTGTCCCCTATATTTATGAATTACGAAATACATGACAATTATGAGGTATTTTCACCCCCGATTTTGGATTTTGGCCTAAGTTAGTCTTTAACCTTACTTATACACTTTGAGAAGGTTTGGTTAAAAATAGGGTATGAGGAAAAGGGGTTTTGACTTATAACATGTTACTCAAGGAAGTAGGTTTCAAGGCTCAAATACGAGGGAAAGTTGGTCACTCAACTCGCCAACGGATGGCTCAATGTTGGTCAAATTGGTGGTATGCTCTCGCATAATGGCTTAATCTCATATCTTCAATATTGCACACCATTTTTCTTAAATGTAGAGCAACCGGGAAAGTTCTAGGTGTACTCGATGCACATGATCAAATTAAAACCTCCCCCACACATGACACTCAATCTTATACTCTAAGTTCTCTTCCTCAATTATTTTATGTCTTTCATAGAACATATTGAGGAAGGTATTCAAATAGCCAAAATGAGATATGAGTTTTCACAAATATAAGATCCTAACTAGCTTAAACAAATAAATAGAAATTTTTTAAAGATGGGAACTTTTTTGAAAATTAAACATTCATCACAACAGATAATGAATTCAAAAATCCCATAAGTGACAGCCTACCCAAGTGTACCATTTATCAGAGTGTTACATTACTAGTACATTCTCCTTTAGAAAAAAGAATGAAAAAATGGATTTATTTAAAATTAAACTAATTAACTTCTCGTATTAATTATCTAGTTAAATTATCGCACCTAATCCGCACCCCCTACAAATGGTATCAAAGCTTAGTTATTTAAAAAATACAGAAGTAGCATCTATGTATGAATTTATGAATTTAGATTGGATTTACTTGACAATAATTAATATTGATTAATTATGAGAAGACCATTTAAAAATACAAAAGCTTTTAGAAAAATTAAAGAATCTCTAATTAGTAATTATTCAGAGTATATAAGTCTAAATAAAACAAAAGAAAACCCACAAAGACTAGCCTACCTAATTACCTTAATATCTAGTATTGAAGCAAAATTAATAATCCATTTAAAATCTAGAAGAATGAGACACATACCACCTAATTATGATAAAATCAGATTTAGGTATCCGCCAAAATACTATAAATACGGTTTAAATGAATAAAATACAAAAATACAAAGAACTAAAACAAATTATTTCTGAAAAACATAAAGAATTAAAAATAAGAATAGAAAGATTAAGTTATAATATATTTGCCGGAGTTAGTAAAAACTCAATAAATGCACAAAAAGATGAAATATCAAATTTAGAATCACAAATAGATAGTTTAGAATATATATATCAACATGAACTATTTACAATAAAATGAACAAAGAAGAATTTATAATAGATGAAAAAATATATGAAAATCACGAAGGATTAAAAATAAGAATAGTATTTTCTAATCTAGGGAGAAGATATAAGAAAATAGGTGAACATTTATATTTAATGTTAGAAAAAGAAGAATTAAAATTAGAAGATAAATTGACAGCTATGGTAAGAATAGAAAGGGAAAACGAAGAAATAGATAGAAAAAAGGAAATAGAAAAAATAAAACAACAAACTACAGAAGAAATACGAAAAATAGAAGAAACTAAAAATAGTAGGATTGCTGAATTAGAAAAAGAACTACAAATGTTAAAAGATCTGTATGAAAAAAGACAGAAAGAAAAAGAAGAAAAGGATAAAAAAACAAAAATTATTAAACGAGATAAATCATTTTAAAGAAAAATTAGAAATAGACAATAAAGAAATAAAAGACAAGGAATTAGAATTAAATAATATAGATGTTGAAGAGACAGATAATTATGATTCAGAAGATAGTGAAACATATACAGAAATATTAACAACTACAAAAAATTTAGAAATCAATGAAAAACAAGAACTAATTAATGAAGAAAATTTAGAAAATATCAACACAGAAATAAATACTCTTGATAAAAAAGAAGATCAAAATATAATACCCAGTACATCAGAAATAAGGAAACCTACATATTATAAGAATAAGTTTAAAAGATATAATCTGAAGAATAAATATGACAAATGGACACCAAAACAAATAGTTAATAAAAATTATAATTTTTTAGACTTAGATTGTGTAATAGATACAGAAAAACAATACAATTATGGATAGGATATATGACAAAACAATTATTAGATAATAATATAAGTGTAATAGATGCACCAGAATATATAGAAAGAACACTAATAGGAACAGTGAAATTATGGTTTTTAAATCTAACTGAAAATAGTAAAAGAATATTAAGAACTGACAAACCCACAGAAGGAACATCATCAACAAAATTAACACCTATAGAATTATTAAAAAAATATGAAACAGCTATAAAAGACGAATTTAGTAGCATGACAACAAAAGAAGAAGAACAAAATGAAGAGAAAGATATAAATAGGAATTTAATGTTAACATTAGCAATATGTAATATGTGCTACATAGATGAATATACTTGCGCATTTAAAGAATATTATTATAAAGAAGCATATAATACAGAAGAAAGTAAAGAAATAAGAAAATTATATTTTAGTAAATTACCTGAACCATTTAGTTCAAAAATAATAAAAAGTTGGGATGAAACAAAAATAGTAGATACTCTAGGAGCAAGAATAAAATTTTTACAACAATGGTATAGAAACCTATGTGAAAAATACAGAGAAGAAATAAAAATGGAAAAAACATTATTAAGAAATTTAGCATGTTGCAAAGATAAAATAGCACCTCAATTTGGATGCGAAGAAAGATATTATAAGAAAAGAAAAAGGCATATGAAATATAAGAAATACAAAAAATCAAAATATAAGTATAAGAAACCAAGAAAAAAATATTATGTAAAAAATTATAAACGTAAAAGACCATATAGGAAAAAGAAATCTATAAAGGAATGTACTTGTTATAATTGCGGAAAAATAGGACATTTAGCTAGAGATTGTAAATTACCTAAAAACCCAAAAAATAAACAAATATCAGAAATAAAAATAGAAAATACGGAATATATGCAGATAGATTACATAGATTACGAATTAGAAAGTGAAGACAGTATATATGAAATTTCAGAGAATGAAACAGATAATGAATAAGATAGTGAATTAGACGAATTAAATGTCTGAAGAAGATATAAAAATAATAATAAAAGAAGAATATTTAAATGACGAAGGAACAGATCAAAAAATAATATTTGATAACAATGTATTTGATGAAATAAAAGGAAAAGAGTTAGACTTAAGTGTAGAAAAAATATTTAAAATACCAACAATAAAAAATATATTTACTAGGAAAAAGGAAGAATATTATGTAGTAAGACAAAAGGAACATGTAATAGACTGTAGATATGCAAAAGGTAAAGCTAGTATACCACTAGTAACAAAAAGAATAATTAATAAAGAGATAAACGATATAAAAAGTAGAGACCCAATAAAATATGTACACCTTGGAGGTACAGAAATATTAATAAAAGCATGTTTTAGAGAAGGAATAGATACACCAATAGAATTATATTTAGCAGATGATAGAATTATAAAACCTATAGAAAAAAGTATAATAACTGCCATAAAAGGAAACTTAATATACCAAAAATTTAAATTTATAATAAGTGTGAATTATTCAGTAGCAGTAACGGATAAAAATATAGACAAATCATTAGTATTATATTGGAAAATATCAGGAATAGAATTAACCCCAGGAAGTAAAATATTAACGGCAAGATGTAAAAATCTATATGTATTAACAACAAAACATAAAATAACGGGAAAAATAAAATTAATAAAATACAAATAGAAAGCCCTTTTGAACAATTTCTAAAAACAATTGATAATAATGATTATAGTTACAGAAATATAGACATAGAAGAAGGTCTAGAAATAATAAATGATAGAATAAGTACAACAAAAAGAATAGCTTATGATAAACCGGAATCATCAAGCTCATAAAAAAGAACAAGTTATGAAACAAGTTCAATGGATAATTCAAACCAATATTACATAACAGGAAAGGTAAATGAAAAAGAATATTTAATACTCTTAAATACAGGACAAGAAGAAAATTATATAACAAAATATCTAGTAAAAAATGAGGAAATAAAAACTGACAATAATATATGCCCAGATCTACCAAGAAGTTTAATAAATACTAAAAATATAGCAGAAAAAGAAATAATAATAGGAATAAGAAAAATAAAAATAGAATTTGAAGTAAAAGAAGAAATGCAAAAAACAGACATAATATTAGGAATAAAATGGTTAGAACAAGTAAAACCATATAATATAGAACATACACAATTAACTGTAACATATAACAGAGAGAAATTATTCTTAAGAAGAGCTTTAACATAAAATGAAAATATATGTATTAATGAAGATAGTAGTAGAAGGATATTACAGTAGATATTATACGCCTATGATAGACACGGGAGCAGAAGCTAATTTATGTAGATATAATTGTTTACCAGAAAGTAAATGGGATAAATTAAAAATACCAATAATAGTTAAAGGATTTAATAATGAAGGAAGCTTAATTACTTATAAAGCTAAGAATGTAAAAACACAAGTATGGGATAAAATATTAACAATAGAAGAAATCTATAATTATGAGCTAACATCAAAAGATATACTTTTAGAAATGCCGTTTTTAGATAAATTATATCCACATATAATAACTAGAATAGATTGGTGGTTTACAACACCATGTAAACAGAAAGTAAGAGCAAAAAGAGTTATTAATAAAATAAGAAAGAAAACTGATTGGATAAAAGGAAGTGAAAAAATTACACAAAAATTGGAAAATATAAAAAATACTGAAGATACAATAGAACTGGTCGTATTTTCAATAAATAAGAAGGAGATAACTATATTTTCAATAAATAAGATAGAAATAATTAAGAAAAAATTAGAACAATTATATAGTGAAGATCCATTAAAAGGATGGGAAAAACATAAAACCATTATAAAAATTGAATTAATAGATAAAAATAGCATAATAACCCAGAAACCATTAACATATAATTTTGATGATTTAAAAGAATTTAAAATGCATATAGAAGAATTATTAGAAAAACAATATATACAAAAAAGTAACAGTAAACATAATAGCCCAGCATTTATAGTAAATAAACATAGTGAACAAAAAAGAGGAAAAAGTAGAATGGTTATTGATTATAGAAATTTAAATGCAAAAACAATGACTTATAATTACCCAATACCAAATAAGATATTAAAAATAAGATAAATACAAGGATATAATTATTTTAGTAAATTTGATTGTAAATCAGGATTTTACCATCTAAAGTTAGAAGAAGAATCTAAGGAATTAACCGCATTTACGGTACCACAAGGATTTTATGAATGGAATGTATTACCATTTGGATATAAAAATGCACCAGGTAGATATCAACATTTTATAGATAGTTATTTTAAACAACTACCTAATTGTATAGTATACATAGACGATATACTATTATATACAAAGACCAAAGAAGAACATTTAAAATTATTGGAACAATTTACGGATATAATAGAAAAATCGGGAATAAGTTTAAGTAAAAAGAAAGCCGAAATTATGAAAAATCAGATAGAATTTTTAGGAATACAAATAGATAAAAGTGGAGTAAAAATGCAACAACATATAGTACAAAAAATAATAAATTCAAAAGAAGAATTAGATACAAAAAAGAAATTACAATCATTTTTAGGATTAGTAAACCAAGTAAGAGAATATATACCAAAATTAGCAGAGAATCTAAAGCCCTTACAGAAAAAATTAAAAAAGGATGTAGAATATAATTATAACGAAGAAGATAAAAAAACAAGTTCAGAAAATAAAAATACTTTGTAAAGAATTACCAAAATTACAATTTCCAGATGAAAATAGAAAATTCATATATATAGTAGAAGCAGATGCTAGTGAACGTAGTTATGGAGGAGTACTTAAATATAAATATGAAGAAGAAAAATTAGAACACCACTGTAGATACTACTCAGGTACATTTAATGAAACAGAAATAAAATGGGAAATAAATAGAAAAGAATTATGCTCATTATATAAATTTTTATTAGCATTTGAGCCATATATTGTATATAACAAGTTTATTGTACGAACAGATAATACACAGGTACGTTGGTGGCTAACAAAGAAAATACAAAATTCAGTTACAACAAAAGAAATTCGGAGACTAGTCTTGAATATATTAAATTTTACATTTACAATTGAAGTAATTAGTACTAACAAAAATGTTATTGTAGATTACATATCAAGACAAAGCTACACAGACTGATATAATAGAAGAGGATACTCTAGAAAAGATATTCAACACCCTAACTACGCTTTCAATAAAAGTGGACAGTATGGGTAATAAAATAGAAAAGCTAAAGACTAATGAAGTTAAACTGAAGTCTAAAGATACAAATCAGCTAACTCGGCAGTGTGCAGAGCTATGTCGATCGGAAGACATTAAAATTCCAGAGCTAGAAGGAGACGTTGGGATACTCCATAAAACCCATAACATTTATCAATCTACTTCTGCAGGTACAAGCAAAGGAGTTAGGAAAAATATAAATATGAACCTAAACAAGCTAGTTGATAAACCATTTATTCTAAATACACCAAAAGATCCTATGTTTATACCCCCACAAATTACCACATACCGAGAAAGTCTAAACCAAGACAAAAAGACCTACAACTATACAGCCCGAACATACATAAAAAATATTTAAAAAATACAAACCTTCTTAAATACCAACCCCAGAGCTATAAACATCCAAGAACCACATACGAATTGCATAACCCAGAAGCTAACCGGATACAATAAGCTAATTGCTTTGCCCAAAACCAAACCAGGTCTAGTTAAAACCTGTTACGAATATGGATTACTTAGTACCATATATACCCAAGACGGAAATGAAATATCCAGTATACCAGAGATATATGATTCATTTAACATTTTCAAAAGAATAACCAAAGGTAACCTATTTTTTATAAAATTTTATACGGCACCAGCAGAGATATTGTATGATGAAGTTAAATCACCTATACAAGTTGTAAAAATAGGAATGACCCGAGATATGATTATACCAGAAGATATTACTCAACAACCAGAAATACCTAGAATTGAGATACCAAATTTTTATGCAAATAAGAGAATTATTGGACTATCTATGATTCTTCAAACGCAAACACTTATCGCAATAGAAATCCTATATGGAGTTATTATTCAAGAGGTAATGTAATAGTCTACTCAAATTCAAAGGAACTACGAGAAGAAGATATGGAAGACGTTAGGCAATGGATCCTAACTTTACTCAATCTAGAGAAAAAACCTATCGCCAGAGCCATTAGAGAAAAAATTATTTCAGAAGAATTATTAACCAGATATTGCAAGTTAATTGGACATAAATATCCAGACCATCAATGTTCAAAATGTAATGGAGAAGATAATATTGTCCCAGAAGTTCAACTGGAATAGAAGAAGATAAAGGCGACAGCTGGAAGATAAGATAAGAAGCAATAATGGAGATATGGAAAAGCAACAGATACGACAACAAGAAGAAATCAACGGAGTGATAATAGAATACAAGATATTAAATATACTTTACATAAAATTGTTGTATAGATTTTTAGCCTTTTAGACTTTTTAGGCTATAACACTAATAATTCTAGTAGCCTTTTTAGCCTTTTAGACTTTTTAGGCTATAACATTAATAGTTCTTGTCTCATTAGGAGACTTTTATTTTAGAATTTTAGAAAACGTGCAAAAAATGTAAATGCTTTTGTAAAAATTCATTCTATAAATAAAAGGAACTGAAGGCATTGCAAGGAAAGCCTTCATGTGTTGAAGCGAAAACTCTCTCCTGCCCATTACAAATATTTTGCTTAGTTATTAAAAAATAGATTTATTTCAATGGAAAAATCTATGGAGGAACAAAGCTCAGAAATATCAAACCTACCCGAACAGGTATATTTATTTATGATTATGAATAGCTAAATTCATAATTCCCAACAGTCATGGTATGATAAAATAAATTCATGTTAGTTACTTTATAGTAGAATTATTCGAAGAATAATATGTTAAGATGTTTATTAGCAAAGTGGAAACGGAGAAAAATCTCTAAGAACTATGTCATCCTAAAGGTGAAACCAATAAGGCAAGAAGCCGTGGTGGGGAGTAACCAGAGTAGAGGCGCTGTTTAAGGGAAAATATCCAGATTACCATGCTAATAGTGACCGAAGAACATGTTATTTAAGAATAATCTAGTATATAGTAATCTAAGATGACCATATTTTGATATGTACATGATTGAAGGGAATATTTTGAAAATAGCAATTTTATGAAAAAGAATAATTATTTATCTGATACAATGGTAGATAAATTTAAAATACTCATTTTGTATGCACTTAAGGATATAAAAGTAGTAGATATAAGAAAAATCATATTAGAAAAAGCATTTGATAAATATTATATGACTAGAATAAATTACATACCATACCTACCTAACTACTCTTACAAATACTTACCATGATAAATTACATATATTTAGAATTTTTGAAAAAAGACATGAGAAACATACAGTTAATAGAAAAACAGATGAAAGTAAATTTAGACAAATACATGGAAACTAAAGATATAAAATATATAAAATTTCTTAGTAAAAATATAAAAGAGTTAATAAGATTAAAACAAACAACTACAAAATATTATAATAAAATATTTAGTCAATTTTAAATGATAGATAATCTTAAAGTATTAATCTTATATATACTTAGAGATATAGAAATTATAGATATTAAGAGAATAATATTAGAAAAAGTATTAGACTATGAAATTGAAACTATAAATTGGATAGCACAGTTATACCTGGATAATTACCCAGATGGATATTATTCAGATTAAAAGATGTTAGAATATATAAGAAAAATAGAGAAAATCAAAATAATCTAAATGACGAAATTAATTATAGAAATCGAATTAGAAAAATAATGGAGAATCTAAAAGAAAAATTAATATGGATAGAAGAAACCTTGGAAAATTTAGGAAAAAGTACATGTAATTGTTTATATAATTTAAAAAACTCACTACGAGAATAACAACACAAGATAATAAATAACATTGAAAATCTCGAATTAGATATACATTACAGTACAATTAGGGTAAATTATTGTACAGAAATCTGTAACTCTACAATTACCACAGGATAAAATAATAAACTACACAAATTAATGAATACATTTTACGAAAAGAATAAATCATTAAAAGAAATAGAAACCCAACTATATAGTTTATACCTAGAATACAAAAGGTTACATATTACTAACGAGGATCCTAAAATACTAGATAATTTAATTACGATAATATCTAATCTAGAATATGAATTAATAAAACATCTTAAGTCAAGAAGATAAAAATGAAAATTATTCCAATCAATAATATTCATTATAAAAATAAATACCTACATATTTATTATCTAGTTAAATTATCGTACCTAATCCGCACCCCCCTAAAAATGGTATCAGAGCCCAGTTATTTAAAAAATACAGAAGTAGCATCCATGTATGAATTTATGAATTTAGATTGGATTTACTTGACAATAATTAATATTGATTAATTATGAGAAGGCCATTTAAAAACAGAGAAGCTTTTAGAAAAATTAAAGAATCTCTAATTAGTAATTATTCAGAATATATAAGTCTAAATAAAACAAAAAAAAACCCACAAAGACTAGCCTACCTAATTACCTTAATATCTAGTATTGAAGAAAAATTAATAATCCATTTAAAATCTAGAAGAATGAGACACATACCACCTAATTATGATAAAATCAGATTTAGGTATCCACCAAAATACTATAAATACGGTTTAAATGAATAAAATACAAAAATACAAAGAACTAAAACAAATTATTTCTGAAAAACGTAAAGAATTAAAAATAAGAATAGAAAGATTAAGTTATAATATATTTGCCGGAGTTAGTAAAAACTCAATAAATGCACAAAAAAATGAAATATCAAATTTAGAATCACAAATAGATAGTTTAGAATATATATATCAACATGAACTATTTACAATAAAATGAACAAAGAAGAATTTATAATAGACGAAAAAATATATGAAAATCACGAAGGATTAAAAATAAGAATAGTATTTTCTAATCTAGGGAGAAGATATAAGAAAATAGGTGAACATTTATATTTAATGTTAGAAAAAGAAGAATTAAAATTAGAAGATAAATTGACAGCCATGGTAAGAATAGAAAGGGAAAACGAAGAAATAGATAGAAAAAAGGAAATAGAAAAAATAAAACAACAAACTACAGAAGAAATACGAAAAATAGAAGAAACTAAAAATAGTAGGATTGCTGAATTAGAAAAAGAACTACAAATGTTAAAAGATCTGTATGAAAAAAAACAGAAAGAAAAAGAAGAAAAAGATAAAGAACAAAAATTATTAAACGAGATAAATCGATTTAAAGAAAAATTAGAAATAGACAATAAAGAAATAAAAGACAAGGAATTAGAAATAAATAATATAGATGTTGAAGAGACAGATAATTATGATTCAGAAGATAGTGAAACATATACAAAAATATTAACAAATACAAAAAAATTAGAAATCAATAAAAAACAAGAAGTAATTAATGAAGAAAATTTAGAAAATATCAACATAGAAATAAATACTCTTGATAAAAAAGAAGATCAAAATATAATACCCAGTACATCAGAAATAAGGAAACCTACATATTATAAGAATAAGTTTAAAAGATATAATCTAAAGAATGAATATGACAAATGGACACCAAAACAAATAGTTAATAAAAATTATAACTTTTTAGACTTAGATTGTGTAATAGATATAGAAAAAACAATACAATTATGGATAGGATAGATGACAAAATAATTATTAGATAATAATATAAGTGTAATAGATGCACCAGAATATATAGAAAGAACACTAATAGGAACAGTGAAATTATGGTTTTTAAATCTAACTAAAAATAGTAAAAGAATATTAAGAATTGACAAACCCACAGAAGGAACATCATCAACAAAATTAACACCTATAGAATTATTAAAAAATATGAAACAACTATAAAAGACGAATTTAGTAGCATGACAACAAAAGAAGAAGAACAAAATGAAGAGAAAGATATAGATAGGAATTTAATGTTAAAATTAGCAATATGTAATATGTGCTACACAGATGAATATACTTGCGCATTTAAAGAATATTATTATAAAGGAGCATATAATACAGAAGAAAGTAAAGAAATAAGAAAATTATATTTTAGTAAATTACCTGAACCATTTAGTTCAAAAATAATAAAAATTTGGGATGAAACAAAAATAGTAGATACTCTAGGAGTAAGAATAAAATTTTTACAACAATGGTATAGAAACCTATGGGAAAAATACAGAGAAGAAATAAAAATGGAAAAAACATTAATAAGAAATTTAGCATGTTGCAAAGATAAAATAACACCTCAATTTGGATGCGAAGAAAGATATTATAAGAAAAGAAAAGGGCATAAGAAATATAAGAAATACAAAAAATCAAAATATAAGTATAAGAAACCAAGAAAAAGATATTATGTAAAAAATTATAAACATAAAAGACCATATAGGAAAAAGAAATCTATAAAGGAATGTACTTGTTATAATTGCGGAAAAATAGGACATTTAGCTAGAGATTGTAAATTACCTAAACACCCAAAAAATAAACAAATATCAGAAATAAAAATAGAAAATACAGAATATATGCAGATAGATTACATAGATTACGAATTAGAAAGTGAAGACAGTATATATGAAATTTCAGAGAATGAAACAGATAATGAAATAGATAGTGAATTAGACGAATTAAATGACCGAAGAAGATATAAAAATAATAATAAAAGAAGAATATTTAAATGACGAAGGAACAGATAAAAAAAAAATATTTGATAACAATGTATTTGATGAAATAAAAGGAAAAGAGTTAGACTTAAGTGTAGAAAAAATATTTAAAATACCAACAATAAAAAATATATTTACTAGGAAAAAGGAAGAATATTATGTAGTAAGCCAAAATGAACATGTAATAGACTGTAGATATGCAAAAGGTAAAACTAGTAAACCACTAGTAACAAAAAGAATAATTAATAAAGAGATAAACGATATAAAAAGTAGAGACCCAATAAAATATGTACACCTTGGAGGTACAGAAATATTAATAAAAGCATGTTTTAGAGAAGGAATAGATACACCAATAGAATTATATTTAGCAGATGATAGAATTATTAAACCTATAGAAAAAAGTATAATAACTGCCATAAAAGGAAATTTAATATACCAAAAATTTAAATTTATAATAAGTGCGAATTATTCAGTAGCAGTAACGGATAAAAATATAGACAAATCATTAATATTATATTGGAAAATTTAGGAAAAAGTACATGTAATAGTTTATATAATTTAAAAAACTCACTACGAGAAGAACAACACAAGATAATAAATAACATTGAAAATCTCGAATTAGATATACATTACAGTACAATTAGAGTAAATTAATATACAGAAATCTGTAACTCTACAATTACTATAGGATAAAATAATAAACTACACAAATTAATGAATACATCTTACGAAAAGAATAAATCATTAAAAGAAATAGAAACCCAACTATATAGTTTATACCTAGAATACAAAAGGTTACATATTACTAACGAGGATCCTAAAACACTAGATAATTTAATTACGATAATATCTAATCTAGAATATGAATTAATAAAACATCTTAAGTCAAAGAAGATAAAAATGAAAATTATTCCAATCAATAATATTCATTATAAAAATAAATACCTACGTATTTATTATCTAGTTAAATTATCGCACCTAATCCGCACCCCCCTACAAATGTGGATACACTAATACACTTGAAGGAGAAACTATAAGAGTAGGAGTAGGAATAGATACTGGAGAGATAGAAGAAAAATAATGAGTGTGTTGGTTAGAACCACTATTAAAATAACATAAATCACAAATAGAGGAAACAATCATCCGAGCTTTCTTATTGCTCACTTCATCAACAAGCTCAATTGTAGTAATTTCTAGTTTAGAGATAGGTATGTACTCAAACTCCTTCATCTTAGATAAGGCACCTTGGAACACTTAAAACACTCCGTAACAAAAACAAGGAAAAATAAGTGTGGTCTGATTTATTTGCGTTCAACTAGTAGTATTAGAAAAATTGAGCTATCCTAAATTCAGAGCCTCCTTGCCAGTAATGGAGCCTGCAAGTAATTACAAAAGACATACAAAAATATACTAATTTTGAGAAGAAAAAATTACTTAAACAAAGATCAACCACTATCCAGCTGCTAAATAGATGTATGCCTTATGGATTGGACTATGTTTTGCAAGCCACGGAGGTTTAATATCATACAACAACGGAACTAACAAAGTCCACATATCCTCCACTAGATCCTTCCCTCATGTACTAAAGTAGTTGGCATCAATTTTCTTATAACTAATACCTTATTTATCATTTCAAAATCATATAAACCATCCCCCCTCAATCTAACAACATCCCTTATTTCTCATGGCCTTTCTCTTTCTTTTTGGTAAAATTTTCCCATAGGCATGGTAAAAATCCTTGATTGAATTTTCAACATAAGGCTTTAGGGGTTCAGGGGATACCTAAATTTCTTGATAGTGCAACACGAAAATACCTAAGGATGATTCCCCTCTAAGCCATTCAAGCTCAACCATTGCTCTTAAATGATAAAGCACAGATCTGACACTTACAGCCGGTTGAGAACATGGTGACCACCATATAGATATGGAGTTTGATTGGCTGTAATAATGAGGTATACTCAACTATCTTTTTCTTAGTTGGGGAAACTTTACAAGAGCAGAGAGGGTTATGGATAGATGTAGTGGCTTCCTCCTCATATGAATCTAGATTGTACCTATGAAAGTTTGAATGATGTTCCAAGCTCTTATCTACAGAAACTAGGGCTTTAGACTTTCCCTCATAAACTCATTTGAACTTATATATTTTTCTGTGTTTGTCTCCTCTCAGATAGTCACTTCTTATGAAAACCTAAAGGTTAGAGGAGGATATTTTGATTGCTTCTTTGACACGTTTTTCATTCGATACATATCTGCATGTAAATATAACTATGGGCTTATAAAAAGCAATAAAATAAAACCCAAAAAAATTTAGGATGGCATCACAAAACTAATCGATGCATCGCCAATTAATTTGATAATGGCAATCACCACCAATGAATCATATAGAAAATATAGAGTCACTTTGACAAAGGAAGGTGAGAATTTTGTAATATACTAAAGGACTTACAAATGCTCCTTTAGTATCATTGATTCACTAAGGCATCTCCAAACTGTACCTAACTTTTCCCCAGTTTACTATGACTTTCAACAATTAAAGGAGTACTTTAGTAATGCGTTGTGTAGTTTGGAGCATCATTGAGGTTCTCGACCATATCGTTGATTTTCATGGACCCCTACACAACACTTAAATTTAAGATGCTCTTTAATTGTGATTTTTGAACTCTTCAATTATGGTTACGATACTTACCCATGTTTTACATTTCACCACAACACAATAATTTTCCCCTTAAGAACAACGTAACATAATATATCATTTGGGAAAGTCATCCAATTTTTTTAAAAATCCAATTGAAATTTTAAGAAAACTTTTGATGTCCAAAATATAAAACAAATAATTTTGGTGCCAGCATGTACAAATCATCAGCAATCAAAGATCATTATGATTATATCACCCTAATCTCATATCTAACCATCTACGATGAATAAATTAGAATTTTTACATAATAGAGAAACTAAAAACAATTAATCAATTAAACTCAATTCAATTCAAAGTGGGAAATAAGTTTGAACCTACAAGACTTATAAGATAAACTCCTAGAAGAAGACGTCAAACTCATAAGCGTTGTATGCATGCGGTGGTGGTGTAGAAACCCAAAAGCAAAGTTTGTGTATGAATATAACAGTGTTAAAGATATTAAGGCAAGTGATAGAATATATAGAAAGTAAGAAAAAATGGATTTTATATTAAATGAAGAGTTAATATAAACGGAAAGGTTAATGGTAAAAGAGTCAAATCATCATGTTTAAATCCAACCATTTTGGAGTTGGTTTTTCCATTCTAGATCACATCTATGTTTTGCCAATTTGGAGCTTTTTTATTGAACATGCCAATTTATTCTGCCTAAATTACCTATTGGCGGAGTAGTTCAGTGATGGACTCTCTGTAACCAAAGGCATCAGTGATGCACTAATTAACTTATATCATTGTCAAATATAACAAATTTTTTGAGGTTGGGAGACCTCTATTAGCGATGGCCTTCAACAATGCACCAAATTGGTCTACACATCGACGAAGCCTCCTCTATGAAGATTTCTCTATAATCTCCTAAATTTTCTTCTCTGAGATGGGTGACGTCATGATTTCCACTTCCACATGCTTCATTCACCTATACGAAAAAACAAATTTTATTTAAAATGACAAAAGCTAAACTAGGTTTGCCTCCCAAGAAGCACCTTAGTTATCGTTGTGGAAAGATGTTGTTCTTCACTCTTCATGCATCATCGTGATAAATCATCTCAAGGAAATCCACCTTTGAGTAACCTATGGTGGTGCTTTAGACATTTTTTTGGTTGACCGAAATCCCAATTTAATTCCAATTTGATTGCTCAACTAGTAAAATATTACTCCACTTTGAAGGGAACCAACCATTTTGTTTTGAGCTTTCTTGGAAACAAATTACATATCAAATTAAATAATAAGACATCATCACCTACCTTGAACTTAGTTTTTAGAATCTAGGCTTCATGCCACCTCTTCATTAGATCTTTGTAAAGAGCATAAATCTTGTAGGCTCCCAAACGAAATATATCAAGCTCTTGAAGATGACCTACTCTTAACTCCACAAGGCCAAAAAATCCTTGTGTTCATCCTCAATTGGAAGATGGAAAGATTTTAAAAATACTAATAACTATTGATAAATGCTGATAGAAATTTTAAATGCGGTCCTATTGGCCCATAAGGTTGTCACATCTCAATCTCATTGGGGCGTACAGGCACTCGTAGCCATAAAAGCCCGAGAGAACTAATTCACAACCTTGTACTTCCCATGCATGTAACTATGACAACCAAATGTTCTGACAAACATGATATTATGTATCGATGAAAATAATTACACATGCAAGTACAAACTGATATATACAACACTTGACCGTTAGGGCCACCATGTCTAAAAACAAGACACTACCATAACTTTACATTAGTCTACAAAGCCTCTAAAAGATACATAGACTTAGTTAGGGTCGGGACAATCCCCCCCCCCCCCCACTCTTAACCTACTGTGCAATCCCAAAACATATGGAACAAACTCAAAAAGCCCCGAATCAACCTGGAGCTCACCAATATGCACGGAATAACCTGCGCTCCTATGAGTGGGGGGTATAAGCTGAAGTACCTGTGCCTGCAGCATGAAATACAGGTCCCCCGTGAGGGACGTCAGTACGAAAATATGTACTGAGTATGCAAGGCTGAAGGTAACAACACATGATACAAAAACTCAATAGAAATCAGATATAAGTAGTACTAGTAGACCACCTTTATAAACACTTGTGTGAATACATACATTACGTTCCTTTCTTTATTTTTACCTTATTACTTCATAATCTTTGTAATCCATATATAATACAAATGACCAGCTGATCAGTGGTAAATAGATAAATTACGATCAGCCCATGCTAGGTTTACGCCCCTGAGCTGCCACCTACATATAAAGATTGGGATCGACCCATGCTAATGCCCCTGAGTTTCCACCCACATATAAAGGTATTGAGATCGGCCCATGCTAGGCTTATGCCCCTGACTACTACTCATTTTACAGATTTGCATTATTTAGTTTATTTAGCCTTTGAGATTGTTACTTTGGTGGTCATCACATTATGGTGCCTTGAAATAATAATCTGCTAATAAGAGACATATAAATGGACACTTAATGCAACAATAATAAGGTAGGGAGATGTTGGCACACAAATGAAGTTCATAGGAGCTTAAAATAACACATGGGTCTTAATTGAGTAAATGGAGAACTTCTGAAATTTTCAAATGAAGATAGATGTGCAGGTTTAATAATAAACACGTATTGAGGTGTTTTGATATGTTAAAGAGTGGGAACAAGGTTGTTGGCTTCTTGATATACAATACGCTGCTATTATGTGTCACTTGTTATAGGACAACCTTGGAAACTTACTTGGTGGAACAAATGTTCGATTTCTTGCCAAAGAGTACAAAATGGAGTATGCCTTACATACTTGGTTATATAACTCCGAAACTAACCCGACTTGACTTCTCGCCTTTTAGATTACTTATCTACAATAGATTATATGGTAAACTATTATTATCAACCAACCAACATGTTTAGGCTACTTAACTTCATCAAAACAGTAACCGGGCAAAACACACGTAATCCATCAATAAAGGGCATTATTTTAACCCTTTCCTCCTCCAATTACACCCACATACCAAACATGTCCTCATAAGATCACCAAAACCACATCAGCTTCATTACACCCTCCAACCAACACACAAAATAAATTGGGCAGTAACAAATGCAACAATTAGTTCGGTGGTGTACCACCACACCTTTCTTATATATTTCATTACAAACTAACCACACCTTTCTCCAATATTAACCTGGCAGTCCATAACACAAACACAAAAAACAGTCCGCAAACAACACCCCAATCATCCTTTAATAACAACCAAATATATTCAATCCTCTACCAACACATGTATATAGAAAAAAGGACAAAAGTGGACAACAAACATACCTTGATTTCCTTGTTAGTTTAGCCTCTTAATTTGTATCTCTTCAATAGATTAATCCCTTCACACATACACCAAAACAGAAAGAAAGAAATCCTTTAATAACTAAGAACAATGGACTGTCCAACTTATAGAAAGAGCTATCCAAAAATTAATCTTAAAGAACACATAGTTTCCTTAGTACAAGCTCATGAATTTCTCACTTACCTTTATCTTGGGAGGAAGGTCAATTCCAAGAACCTTTGTGAGAAGATAGGGTTACTTCATAGACAAGAGAGAACAAGAGAGAGAAAACTAGAAGCTGAAATTTTTGTCTAAGTTAAAAATGAGCAAAAATTGCTGATTTCAATCTATATAAAGGAGCTGCTCTTTGGCCGACTTTCTTGACCCTTTTTATCCCATATTTTTATCAAGTAAATGATGTATATACTTGCCCAATATATTGGGATGTTGTGGATCCAAAGTTATTGGGCCTTAGCCACCCATTTCCCCTTCTTTTCTTCTCTTTAACTTGGGCCTTGGCAGATTTGAGTATTGGGCCTTTTTACCCATTTTATTTCTCTTCTATTCAATTTGAGCCCAAATGAGTAAATTACATTAGTATAGGCCCAAATCTGGTCCATATCCATATGTCCATTAATTTGGTCCAAATAGTTCAAGTAGGTGACTCACCTACTAGCTTAATTAAGTCAAGCAAGCACCTTAATATTTTGTTCCATTTTCAGCTCCTAATCCCTTTAATCTAACCTTAAACTTATACAAACTTGGTCACTTTAAACTTCAGATTCAAATACTAGCTTACAATCCCAAGTTTAAATAGTTGTATTGACGTTAACTTGTTCGCATCACATAAAAACTGTACGGGCAGCATATATAATTCTATCTATGCCATTACTACTTTCATAACAAACCTCACCCGTTACCTATTCTATAATACCATACCAGGTTCCATATAATTAGAATAAGTACAAGAAAAATATGCGATGTTACATCCTTCCCCCCTTAGAAACATTCGTCCTCGAATGTTAGCATAACTGTCCAACCAAAACGAGTTCAAGCCTAAGTTTAATATCCCTATTACCACATAGTACCTATATATTTTACACTTACTTGTTATTGCTCCAATTCAGCATCTTGGACTTTTTCTTCGTATTTGAACAAATGGAGGTACTTGGATTTCATCGCTTCTTCAGCTTCCCATGTGATCTCTTCTACTTGATGATTCCTCCAAAGCACTTTTACAGAAGCTATTTCCTTATTCCTCAACTTCTTAACAATCGATCTAGAATAGCAATAGGAATTTTCTCATAGGTGAGATCTTCTATAATTTGTACATCTTCAGCAGGGGTAATATGACATGGATCTCCAATGCAGGTCCTTGAAGATGCCCTTCACCTCCTTCCTCAGTGAAGGTAGTAGATTGAAGTGCTTGAGCTCCTTGAAGATGCCTTTCACCCCCTTCCACAGCTTCTTAATGAATTTATCTCGCTTTTTCACTCTATCTTCACCACTTTTCATTTGAATCCATTAGGTCCCTGTGTGATGCATCTAGGGCTGAAAAAGCTCTCTCCAAATGGGCATCAGTGGCTTTCTATTTTTTATGTGCCTCTCTATATTTCTTATTTTCTGATTGAGCTACGTACGAGTGGCAAGCGATGGAGGACTAACCTAGTCCCTAAGGTAGTCTTAAAAGTAGTTTTATCACCACCTATATCTAACCAGAGATATCATCTAATAAGGTAGTTGATGAGGGTCTGTAAGAGTTTGTATCCTCTAAGGATGATTTACTGAGTCCATCTTATTTTTATTGATTTGACATGGGGAACCCTCACCTCAAAAATTGAGTTAGAATATGTGGGGGCCTGAGGACATCCAGATGTCTGTAGCATACTTCTCCACCCGTGCTCTCTTGCATAGCTCTATGATATGGAAAGGAAGGAGAAGATGTGTACCTTTATTCTGAATGCACAATCTTGCTCACTTTTAGAGCAATGCCCAAGAGAAGACATACCACCATCCAAGTACGCATGTCTATGAAAATGGACATGTGAGTGCACGATGATACTCGACTACTGTCGATATTCAGCCAAAGTCTAGCCTCAGCTGTGAAACTATTTATCAGAATGTCTCTCTTGGTTATGGCCTAAGGAACCTCTTTTCTAGCATATAAGATGTCCGCCATCTATGTCCCTGGTGCACGTGCTTTTGCATGAAACTTCTCTATGTCAGAATTTGGGAGCCTATATACCTCGTTGATCCACTCTATCCTAAAGTTCACTTGCCTATCCCTAATAGTTAATACCGGGTTTGTGAAAGAGGCTACTCTTATTTAGCGTAGAATTCAAGTACCCAGTCCTCATTAGCAACATAGGGGACGGGTCAAAACAAATCCACCCAGTCTGATTATGTCTAGAATGAAAATTTGGGTGTTTTTCTTCCACTTTATCTAAGATGAATACCCCTTTTAGAATGCAACTTAGTTCTGTGCAAGTCTGCATTATAGTAGTTCTGACATTGTAGTGTCGTGAATGTGTTGTTGTAAAATTCTTCCATCCCTGAGGTGGCTTAGTACTTTTAAACAAGATATGCCAAACCATCACAATCACTATCAAACTCAAAAACATGCTAGATTAACTAAATGGGAGCATGTAGTAATGTGTTAGAAGGTTCTAGAGGAGGAAACAACTGTGTAATTTTGTTAAATTTTTGTAGACACTTCCCTTAGGTATGGTGATCGCAGGTCAGTGATCACGATCACGGTTATCAGGACCGCGATTGCAGTACCTGAGACTATAGTCGGCAGTTTTGCAGTTTTCACTAAAACCATAATTTTATCCCAAATTTTGTGTTCAACTAGGCATCTAATCATTATGATTAATGAACTTAAGCCTAAACTTCATAATTATAACCCAACCTTGAAAAATTTAACATTGAATTCATAGGGGCATTGAATCGAACACATGGTGTACACGTTCCTTTCAATCGTTTAAGGTTTAAATCTTGGTAATTCAGACTTCCCGATCATTGTGTACACCAATTACAACAACTAAACACAACCACAATTTTAAACAAACATGCATTTAGTATTGGAAAAGATATTCCAGTCCTTTCCCTAAACTATATGTTCTAAGTATGTAATTACATTATGAACAAGGGAATAGAGACAACATACCAAGTTTTATAATGTGAATGGAATGAGCTGACACATGGGTAGTCAATGTAATGCCAAAAATTAGATAGAATTATAAGAGAAATTGAGCAAGGAGAATGGGTAAAATGGGAATTAAGTTGCTCATTTAAACTGATTTGACTGCAATCGCAGTGGCATGGACCGCCGTTGCGGTAACTGAGACCAAACAACTGGGTTTTTTGCACTTCTTTTTATGTCCAACTTGCCAATTTCACATGTTCCTTTTTCAAATTCAATCATGATTCCTATTTGCACCAACATTTCATGGATTATGCTGAATAAACAAAACAAAAAAAAAATTGTTCTACCATGTATGAATTAAAAAGGATATGTGCCACTTTTCGTGGCAAGATGGGGTTCCTCACATCGAGCGCTTAGTTTAACGTCGTAGAATGACACCCTCATCACTCTTTTTGTGATTTCACTTAGATGATTTGAATCTTTGTCCTAGATTTCGTTCAATATGCAATTAGTGGCAGAGGCATATAAGATTCAGATCTTCTAAGATGAGGATTGGAAGAGGTGATGAAATGGAAACAAAGCGTCGATATCATCATTATGAAGATTTGAACCTTTTACCCAACTTTACATCGAGCTTTCAGTTTGGCTCCTTGAGTAAAAGTGAGCACATCAATAGGCCATTCCTTGTACTTTGGAAGTTGAGCATCTTGGCCATTGATGGATGGGGTTCCATGTGCTTCTTTGGAATGACAATCTCCAAAATATGCGAAGCAGACTTCATCTCCCCAAAATTAACCATTTGTTCTGAAGGATGTATCCTCATCATATCCTCTAAGTAATATGTTGAAAATTTGTATGAACGAGGTTCAACCCCTAATTTTAGGTTAGCCTCCTACAAAGCATTTTTACCCCAAAATGAGCTAGAGTCATCATAAGAGATTTGCATGCATTTTTCTTTTGACTTTTGTATCATTTGTTTTATTTTGGCTTCTTTTTCCTAGTATGATTTGGATTGTTGGGAAGTCACCGAGGAGTCTTTGCTACAAAGCCCATTATCATAGATTGGTTTTTCTTCTCGACAAACCTCCTCTTGAGAGATGGGTATGGTTGGGAGTTTTGCAAGAATTATATCCTTGCCCAATTTATTTTCCTTGACATTTGCCCTTTCGAAAACCCCATACAATTGATGAAAGTCTTACGCATTCTCCCTTGTTATAGCTACCTTATCCATAATGGTGTAATGTATTTATCAAATACAAATGGGTCTGGTTTGTTGCTCCTCCTTCTTATCATCATACGAACTATCAATCTCATAAGAAGAATTAGCAACTAAGTTAGTATTATAAGGGAGGGGGAATTTGGACAATCATCCCTATGTCCATCTCGAACACTACATAACGAGAACCCATACTCCCTATAGGATTTAAACAGTGGGTCCATATCTTTTTAGGGAGTATAGTTATAATCTTTTTTGAAGTGTGGTCTATTATAGTGTAACGCCCCAAAAAATGGGTCCCGGAGAGTCACACGGTGCTTGAGGCTACGAGTAGCCCCAAGATAACCCTTTGAGCCATTTTCATTCAGTTCAACACAAATCAATGGGGGTTTCATAAATAACCCTCAAATATCAACAGAGTAGTCATCATCCAAGAATAAAAGAATTTCAGAAAGGTAACAAAATACGACTTATTAAACAACTCCCAACATCTATACTAGCCTGACAAGCCTCTAAGAAAATCAATAAAACCAGCGAGCCATTGAGACATGCCCCAACTGACTCATACTCAGTTATCAAATGTAAACAATTCCGTGAAACCAACATCAGACATCACGTCCTCGGAACATGAGGACTCACCACAACAGAGAATGTAGAACAGCGTGCCCGAAGAATCACTGTCGAACCTGGAACTGAGCACCTTAACCTACATTCTGAGAAAATGCAGCCCACATCCGAAGATGTGGGTCAGTATCATGGAAAGGAACCGAGTATATGGGGGTATATGCAGTTGTATAAACATCATCATCATAAATATTTATAAGAAACATGCAGAATGTATGAAAAACTCACATAGCCCGAAGAAAATCATCATAATCATGAGAGGATGAAATAAGTATAATAACACATGTGAGTCATCATATAATTTGTCAATCACTTTCAGTTCATCAAGAATATCAATTCTCATAATGTAAATATCATTTAAATCTTTCGAAAGAATAACTTTCATAATTCCACTTTCAAATCACTTCACCATTCACCATAGACACAAGGAAACACACACACTGGGAGATCCTATAACCGACATAAACCATGAGAGCTACATGGAGTCCAACGTACAACCCACGTTGGGGAGAGCCGTCCTATCCTTGCCATCGAAGTAGGACTATCGATATCAAATCCACACAAACTAGTGATCACTATATAAATCAGCCTCAGGCTCACTCCTACGGGGGCACGTAGTTCTAGGGAAGTAAGGTCGCTTTATACCTCCTTCTCGGTGCTAAAGATTTCTCCCGTACTTAGCTCAGATCATTTCAAAGACAATCCACAACAAAATAATTTCGGTAATATATAAATATACATCGGGCGCCATCATGCTTCCCATCTATCTAAATCAACCACGTTGTGGATTTCTTTCACACTTGAGTTCAAAACAACTCCATTAAGACCAAAAGGTCAAATCATTCAAAATATCTCAAATATTCAACATCAACGTACTTAAAACACACACTTTCTCAAAAAAACACAATTTACAATGGGGATTCACGACCCAAATATCAAAATCATGATAAATATCGTTCAAGATTCATGCTTTATATCACCATACATGTATATTCATATTTCAAAATCATAAACATCAAGATTTCATAATAATCATCATAATATATGCATTCATACTTCAAATTCATAAAAACCATGCCTTCGTAAAGAAAATTACTTTGGGGCACAAGAACGAAAGACAGTTCTTGTTGAAAAACCCCACATACCTTGAATGATGAATTTTAGATCGATACTCATTTTTGAGATGTTAATCGTGCCTTTGAATGATGGTTCTTGGAGTTCTTGAACTAGGAACTTGGAATCTTGAATAAATTTGCAAAATTAATGGTGAACTTTGGAGGTTGTTGAAGTTGGATGTAGGAGCTTAGGATTTTCTTTTTGGGGGAATTTGATGAAATATAACATATAATGCTTCTAATAGGCTTTAATATAGGGTTTGGATGGATTTTTGGTGAGGGGGAATGACCAAAACGCCCCTAAAAATCAAATAATTCTCGAATCGGTCCTTTGGTGGACTGTTTCGATAGTTTAAAGTAGATCAACCATAACGTTTTACTCCGACATCCAAATTGGATGAAACTAATTTCATTAGAAAGAGGACTCTCATATCTTTCCGTTGATATATAGTGTCTCACCCAGATCATTGTGTATGACGTGTTATGATCGTTTGAAGTTGAACCAAAAATTCACTTTTGATAAGCTGAAGTAGATGGACCATAACGTTTTGCTCCGATAGACAAATTGGATGAAACCAATTTCATCGGAGAGAGGACTCGTAGATCTTTCCATTAATATATAGTAGATCACCCATATTATTATGTACAAGGAGTTATGATCGTTTAAAATTGGAGAAAAAATACGTCAGGCCTCAGTACTTTTTCCTACACGTTTTACTGTTCACTACTATTCACGGTTTGATCGGAATGTTCATAACTCGTCGCTCGGGTGTCCGTTTTGGATGATCCACATATCATTGGAAAGATTATTCGATACTCTATGCAATGTTGGGTAATAATCTAAAACATTATGCACAGAAAATTTATAATTCATTCTAGAAGATAGAACCCAACACGTTTACGCATAAAATTTCAATGAAAAATTTCCCGGGGTATTACATCATCCCCCCCTTGGAAAAATTATTCCTCGAATGACGCTAGATATGCCAAGATTAGATAGGGAATAGAGTATATAGATGAAACAATTTGTTAAACTCATCACCACATCTTTTCTCACTCCGAATGCAATAGAGAATGCATAAATTCAAGAAACTACAGCTGAACACATAATAAATGACAGCTGAACTGCTGCAACTTTTATCAAAACTGTATGATTTAGGAAAGAACATTACCTTCGGCTTGATCGGATTTCGCGGAAAATAGGTGCGGGTAATTGGATCGCATATCCGCCTCAGCTTCCCAAGTTGCACCCTCAACAGATTGGTTTCGCCACAACACCTTGACCAAGGGAAACTTCTTTGTTCCTTAGTCTTCGGACACTGAAATCAAGAATCTCAACAGGAATCTCATCAAAAGAAAGATTTTCTTGAATGTCAGCACTTACATAGGAATCCACTACCACAGCATCGCTAATATGCTTTTTAAGCATGGAGACATGGAATATTGGATGAACAGAGGACAACTAAGAAGGCAACTCGACCTCATAAGCTACCTTACCAACACGGCTAAGAATTTTGTAAGGACCAACATAACGGGGACTAAGCTTCCCCTTCTTTCCAAATCTCTTCACCCCCCTCATGGGTGAAATTTTCAGATACACTAGGTCACCAACTTCAAACTCAAGGTCTCTCCTTCTAACATCCACATATGACTTATGACAACTCTGCGCAGTTTTCAACCTTTCCCTAATCAACTTAACTTTTTCCATAGCCTCAAATACCGCATCAGAACCACTCACAACCGCTTCACCTACCTCGAACCAACCTATGGGTGATCTACACTTCCTCCCATATAAGGCTTCAAACGGAGCCATGCCAATACTAGAGTGGAAACTGTTAATGTAAGCAAACTCTATCAACGGTAAGTGATCATCCCAACTTCTCTTAAAGTCAAGTGCACAAGATCTCAACATATCCTCTAAGGTCTGGATGGTCTGCTCAGCCTGACCATCGGTCTGCGGATGAAAAGCAAAACTCAAAAGCACTTGGGTACCAAGGCCCTTCTGAAAAGCTTTCCAAAATTACGAAGTGAACTGAGTACCCCTATCCGAAATGATAGACAAGGGAACTACATGCAGTCTGACTAGCTCTCGGATATACAATCTAGCGTAATCCTCAGCAGTATATGAACTATGAATAGGAAAGAAATGAGCAGACTTAGTCAATCTATCAACCACAACCCAAATGGAATCATGATGGCGTCGGGAAGGAGGTAAACCAATCACGAAGTCCATATTTATCTCTTCCCACTTCCAAGTGGGAATAATAAACTCTTGGATCATACCACCAGGTCTTTGGTGTTCAACCTTAACCTGTTGGCATGTTGCACACTTAGCTACAAATGCTGCTATATCTTTCTTCATGCCACTCCACCAATTGATTTCCCGTAAGTATCGGTACATCTTGGTGGCACCAGGATGAATAGAATATCGCTCCCCGTGTGCTTCAGCCATAATCCTCTGTCTCAGATCATCAACATTCGGGACACAATCAACCCTGCAATCTCAACACACTATCTCCCCCTTGGGAGAAAACCTCTACTTTTTGGTCCTTGACTGACTCCTTCAGTCGGACCAAACTAGCATCTAAGTATTGCTTTTCCTTCACTTCCGAAACCAAGGAGGATTTGGAACTACTATAAACCCCTATACTACCTTCAGCAAAGTCAAACAACCTAACCCCCAATCTAGCCAAACGATGTACATCACGAGCCAACTCTTTCTTTCCTTCTACCACATGCGAAACACTACCCATGGACACTCTACTTAGGGCATCCGCCACAACACTGTCCTTGCCCGGATGGTACAGCACACTCATATCATAGTCCTTTAACAATTCTAACCATCGTCTCTGCCTAAGATTCAATTCTCTCTGGGTAAACACATACTGCAGACTCGTATGATCAGTGAAAACATACATATGGACACCATACAAATAGTGTCTCCAGATTTTCAAAGCAAACACAACAGCAGCCAACTCAAGTTCATGGGTGGGGTAAGTTTTCTCATGAGGTTTCAACTATCTAGAAGCATAAGCTATCATCTTACCCTTCTGCATCAATACACAACCCAACCCAACTCTCAAAGGATCACAGTACACCATAAAACCATCAACACCATCAGGCAAAGTTAAAACAGGGGATGAAGTGAGTCGAGTCTTCAACTCCTGAAAACTCTTCTCACAAGATTCGGAACACAAGAACTTCACTTTCTTTTGGGTCAACCGAGTCATAGGAGATGCTATAGAGGAGAAACCCTCAACAAAACGGCGGTAATAGGAAGGTAAACCTAAGAAACTTCGGATATTAGTTGGAGAAATAGGTTTAGGCCAATTTCTAACAGCTTCGGTCTTTTGGGGATCAACTCTAATACCCTCGGAAGAAATGATATGACCCAGAAAAGCAACTAACCTTAGCCAAAACTCACACTTACTGAACTTGGCAAACAACTTGTGATCTCTAAGGGTTTGCAAGATAGTTCGGAGGTGATCAGAATGTTCATCCTCACAACGGGAGTACACCAGTATATCATCGATGAACACTATGACAAACATATCCATATATGGTCTGAACACTGGATTCATGAGGTCTATGAAAGTTGCTGGGGCATTAGTTAACCCGAAAGACATAACAAAAAACTCTAAATGGCCATAACGAGTCTGGAAAACGGTTTTTGGGATGTCACACTCCCTAACTTTGAGTTGATGATAGTCGGAACGAAGTTCTATCTTTGAGAAATAACTTGCACCTTGCAATTGGTCAAATAGATCATCTAATCGCGGAAGGGGGTACTTATTTTTTATGGTGACTTTATTCAGTTGCCAGTAATCAATGCACAAATGCAAAGAGCCATCTTTCTTACTCACAAACAACATAGAAGCACCCCAAGGAGAAACACTGGGCCTTATAAAACCCTTATCTAGTAGATCTTTGAGTTTCTCTTTCAACTCCTTAAGTTCTGTAGGGGCCATATGGTAAGGAGGAATAGAAATGGGCTGAGTATCGGGAAGAGGATCAATCCCGAACTCTATCTCTCTATCAGGAGTATCCTTGGGTGATCATCCAGAAAGACATCAGAAAACTCATTAACGACGTTAACAGACTGGAGAGTTGGAGTCTCAGACTTAGTGTCTTTGACTCAAACCAAATGGAAAATACACCCCTTGGAAATAAGATTTCTAGCTTTGAGGTAAGAGATAAAATAACTCTTGGGTGACACAGAATTTCCAGACCACTCAAACACGGATGCACCCGAAAAACTGAAACTTGACCATTCGGGTCCGACAATCAATAAGGGCATAAGAAGAATATAGCCAGTCTATACCCAGAATCACATCAAAATCTACCATGTCTAACTCAATCAGATCAGCCAACAAGACTCTATGAAGAACGGTAACAGGACAATTTTATACACTTTCTGGGCAACAATCGAATCAACCACTGGGATAGAAACTAGGATAGGCTCAGGAATAATCTCAGGACTCATTTCAAAATTCACAGCAATCAAAGGTGTAACATATGAGAAACTGGATCCAGGATCTAACAAAGCATACACAACAAACTGAAATATACGAAGCATACCGGTAACAACATCGGGAGAGTCCTCCTGTTCCTGGAGAGACGGTAAAGCATAGAATCTATTCTGGCACTGCCCGCCAGCATTGCTAGAAGAGGCGCCCTGAGCTGGGGTTGGGCAAGTCGTGGGAACTTGAGCACTAACAGTCTGAGTCTGGGTCTCAG
Organism: Capsicum pubescens; assembly: GCA_030864215.1. Classification (NCBI taxonomy): domain Eukaryota; kingdom Viridiplantae; phylum Streptophyta; class Magnoliopsida; order Solanales; family Solanaceae; genus Capsicum; species Capsicum pubescens. The sequence goes on along the minus strand of CM061545.1, from coordinate 147,761,482 downwards.
GGCGATAGTCACGACGCCCTTGTCCATCCTATGGACAATAGCTAACTCTGTGACCCATGTCACCACACCGGAAACAACCATTTTTCTCACCCCAACACTTACCAGAATGATCCCTACCACACTTAGGACATAAGGGATAATTTGGCTTACTGCCAGCACTGTACTGGGACCTGGATTCATATGACTTGCTACCTTGCTCCTGCCTAACTCTAGGCACGGGAGCACTAGCAAATTACGGTGCTGGCATAAACGAACGATCCTGATACTGAGGGTGACTCCCTCCCTGCGATCTAGTCTGACCCTATCTGTGCTGCTCGAACCTAGCTCTCTTATTCCCTCTCATTCTATCTCTCCCCTTAATCTTGTCTTTCTCAATCTGTTGGGCATGAGTCATAATCTTAGAAAGATTCATCTCACTATTTAGCATAGAAGACCTACACTCCTTAACCACATAACTAGACACTCCAGTCACAAACTTACTCATACTAGCCCGATTATCATCCACTAAGTCAGGAGCATACTTGGCTAACTGATTGAACTTTAGACAGTACTCCCTAACAGTCATAGAGCCCTGTCGCAGGCTCATAAACTCTTCCACATTCGCCTCCCTCATCTCCAAAGGGAAAAACTTATCCAGGAATGCATCTTGGAACTCTTGCCAAGTCGTAGGGACAACTCCATCACCTCTACCTTTCCTCCAGGCAACAACCCAGTCATAAGCAAGGTCTTTCAACCTATACGCAGCCAACTCCACACTATGTTCCTCTGATACATGCATCACCTGAGTAATCTTCCGTACCTCCTCTAAAAATAACTGTGGATCCTCACCAGACTTGGACCCATAGAATTTCGGCGGATTCATCCACATGAAGTCACGGATCCTGGCAGTAGCTGAATCACCTCCCTGCTTTTGTGGAGTCGGGGCCGGGTTGGCCTGAACATTCGCAGTAATATCTTGGGCCAGTGCCCAAAAGGCTGCCCGAAATTCAACATGAGACATATTTTCTTTCAATGGGTCAGCGGGTTGAGGTTGCTGACCATCATTATTTCTTATCGCTCGACATAGAGGAATATTTTTGAAAGAGTAGAGCATGAATCAATAGAAGAGAGAGACACTTTAAGCACGATAGACTTCTGAAAGAAAGAATCACACTTTTTCCTAAAATGTTTTGTAGCCTCTTAACGCGGCTTGTCAGACTCCCTAGGACACCTTAAAACCTTAGGCTCTGATACCAAGTTTGTAACACCCCGAAAAATGGGTCCCGGAGCATCACACGGTGCTTGAGGCTACGAGTAGCCCAAAGTTAACCCTTTGAGCCATTTTTATTTAGTTCAACACAAATCAACGGGGTGTCTATAAATAACCCTCAAATATCAACAGAGTAATCATCATCCAAGAATAAAAGAATTCCAGAAAGTTAACAAAATACGACTTATTAGTCAACTCCTAACATCTATACTAGCCTGACAAGCCTCTAAGAAAATCAATAAAACCAGCGAGCCTTTAAGACATGCCACAACTGACTCATAATCAGTTATCAAATGTAAACAATTCCGTGAAACCAACATCAGACATCACGTCCTCGGAACATGAGGGCTCACCACAACAGAGGATGTAGAACAACGTGCCCAAAGAATCACGGTCGAACCTGGAACTGAGCACCTGAACCTACATTCTGACAAAATGCAGCCTATATCCGAAGATGTGGGTTATTACCATGGAAAGGAACCGAGTATATGAGGGTGTATGCAGTTGTATAAACATCATCATCATAAATAATTATAAGAAATATGCAGGATGTATGAAAGACTCACATAGCCCGAAGAAAATCATCATAATCATGAGAGGATGAAATAAGTATAATAACACATATGAGTCATCATATAATTTGTCAATCACTTTCAGTTCATCAAGAATATCAATTCTCATAATGTAAATATCATTTAAATCTTTCGAAAGAATAACTTTCACAATTCCACTTTCAAATCACTTCACCATTCACCATAGACACAAGGAAACACACACACACTGGTTGATCCTATAACCGACATAAACCATGAGAGCTACATGGAGTCCAAGGGAAGTAAGGTCGCTTTATACCTCCTTCTCGGTGCTAAAGATTTCTCCCGTACTTAGCTCAGATCATTTCAAAGACAATCCACAACAAAATAATTTCGGTAATATATAAATATACATCGGGAGCAATCATGCTTCCCATCTATCTAAATCAACCACGTTGTGGATTTCTTTCACACTTGAGTTCAAAACAACTCCATTAAGACCAAAAGGTCAAATCATTCAAAATATCTCAAATATTCAATATCAACGTACTTAAAACACACACTTTCTCAAAAAAACACAATTTACAATGGGGATTCACGACCCAAATATCAAAATCATGATAAATATCGTTCAAGATTCATGCTTTATATCACCATACATGTAAATTCATCTTTCAAAATCATAAACATTAAGATTTCATAATAATCATCATAAGATATGAGTTCATACTTCAAATTCATAAAAATCAAATAAAAATCATGCCTTCGTAAAGAAAATTACTTTGGGGCACAAAAACGAAAGACAATTCTTGTTGTAAAACCCCACATACCTTGAATGATGAATTTTAGATTGGTACTCATTTTTGAGTTGTTAATCGTGCCTTTGAATGATGGTTCTTGGAGTTCTTGAACTAGGAACTTGGAATCTTGAATAAATTTACAGAATTAATGGTGAACTTTAGAGGTTCTTAAAGTTGGATGTAGGAGCTTAGGGTTTTCTTTTTGAGGGAATTTGATGAAATATAACATATAATGCTTCTAATAGGTTTTAATATAGGGTTTGGATGGACTTTTGGTGATTGGAAATGACCAAAATGCCCCTAAAAATTAAATAATTCTCGAATCGATCCTTTGGTGGACTGTTTCGATTGATTAAAGTAGATCAACCATAACTTTTACTCCGATATCCAAATTGGATGAAACCAATTTCATTAGAAAGAGGACTCTCATATCTTTCCATTGATATATAGTGTTTCACCCAGATCATTATGTACGACGAGTTATGATCATTTGAAGTTGACCCAAAAATTCACTTTTGATAGGCTGAAGTAGATCGACCATAACTTTTTGCTCCGATAGACAAATTGGATGAAACCAATTCATCAGAGCTTTCCGTTGATATATAGTATATCACCTATATCATTATATACAAGGAATTATGATCGTTTAAAGTTGGAGAAAAAATATGTCATGCCTCAGTACTTTTTCCTACACGTTTTACTGTTCACTACTATTCACGGTTCGATTGGAATATTCATAACTCATTGCTTGGGTGTCCGTTTTGGATGATCCACATATCGTTGGAAAGATTATTCGATACTCTATGCAATGGTGGGTCATAATCTAAGACATTACGCACGAAAAATTTATAATTCATTCTAGAAGATAGAACCCAACACGTTTACGCACAAAATTCCAACGAAAAATTTCTCGGGGTATTACATCATCCCCCCTTGGAAACATTCATCCTCGAATGACGCTAGACATGCCAAGATTAGATAGGGAATAAAGTATACAGCTGAAATCATTCATTAGACTCATCACCACATCTTTTCTCACTCTGAATGCAATATAGAATGCATAAATTCAAGAAACTACAGCTGAACACATAATCAATGACAGCTGACCTGCTGCAACTTTTATCAAAACTGCATGATTTAGGAAAGAACGGTACCTTCAGCTTGATCGGATTTTGCGGAAAATAAGTGCGGGTACTTGGATTGCATATCCGCCTCAACTTCCCAAGTTGCACCCTCAACAGATTGGTTTCTCCACAACACCTTGACCAAGGGAACTTCTTTGTTTCGTAGTCTTCGGACACTGAAATCAAGAATCTCAACAGGAATCTCATCAAAAGAAAGATTTTCTTGAATGTCAGCACTCACAGAGGAATCCACTACCACAGCATCGCTCAAATGCTTTCTAAGCATGGAGACATGGAATATTGGATGAACAGAGGACAACTCAAAAGGAAACTCGACCTCATAAGCTACCTTACCAACACGGCTAAGAATTTTGTAAGGACCAACATAACGGGGACTAAGCTTCCCCTTCTTTTCGAAACTCTTTACCCCTCTCATGGGTGAAATTTTCAGATACACTAGGTCACCAACTTCAAACTCAAGGTCTCTCTTTCTAACATCCGCATATGACTTCTGACAACTCTGCACAGTTTTCAACCTCTCCCTAATCAACTTAACTTTTTCCATTGCCTCAAATACCGAATCAGGGCCACTCACAGCCGCTTCACCCACCTCGAACCAACCTATGGGTGATCTACACATCCTCCCATATAAGGCTTCAAACGGAGCCATGCCAATACTAGAGTGGAAACTGTTATTGAAAGCAAACTCTATCAACGGTAAGGATCATACCAACTTCCCTTAAAGTCAAGTGCACAAGATCTCAACATATCCTCTAAGGTCTGGATGGTACGCTCAGCCTGACCATCGGTCTGCGGATGAAAAGCAAAACTCAAAAGCACTTAGGTACCAAGACCCTTCTGAAAAGCTTTCCAAAATTACGAATTGAACTGAGTACCCCAATCCGAAATGATAAACAAGGGAACTCCATGCAGCCTGACTAGCTCTCGGATATACAATCTAGCGTATTCCTCAACAGTATATGAATTATAAAGTGGCAAGAAATGAGCAGACTTAGTCAATCTATCAACCACAACCCAAATGGAATCATGATGGCGTCGGGAAGGAGGTAAACTAATCAAGAAGTCCATATTTATCTCTTCCCACTTCCAGGTGGGAATACTAAACTCTTGCATCATACCACCAGGTCTTTGGTGTTCAACCTTAACCTGTTGGTATGGTGCACACTTAACTACAAATGTTGTTATGTCTTTCTTTATGCCACTCCACCAATAGATTTCCCGCAAGCCTCGGTACATGTAGGTGGCACCAGGATGAATAGAATATCGCACCCCATGCACTTCAGCCATAATCTTTTATCTTAGATCATCAACATTCAGGACACACAATCTACCCTGCAATCTCAACACACCATCTCCCCCTTGGGAGAAAACCTCTACTTTTTGGTCCTTGACTGACTCCTTCAGTCTGACCAAACTAGCATCTAAGTATTGCTTTTCCTTCACTTCTGAAACCAAGGAGGATTCGGAACTACTATGAACCCCTATACTACCTTCAGCAGAGTCAAACAACCTAACCCCCAATCTATCAAAATGATGTACATCACGATCCAAATCTTTCTTACCTTCTACCACATGCGAAACACTACCTATGGACACTCTACTTAGGGCATCCACCACAATACTTTCCTTGCTCGGATGGTACAGTACACTCATATCATAGTCCTTTAATAATTCTAACCATCGTCTCGGCCTAAGATTCAATTCTCTCTGGGTAAACACATACTGCAGACTCTTATGATAAGTGAAAACATCAATATGGACACCATACAAATAGTGTCTCTAGATTTTCAAAGCAAACACAACAGCAGCCAACTCAAGGTCATGGGTGGGGTAATTTTTCTCATGGGGTTTCAACTGTCTAGAAGCATAAGCTATCACCTTACCCTTCTGCATCAATACGCAACCCAACCCAACTCTTAAAGGATCACAGTACACCACAAAACCATCAACACCATCAGGCAAAGTCAAAACAGGGGTTGAAGTGATTCAAGTCTTCAACTCCTGAAAACTCTTCTCACAAGATTCGAACCACAAGAACTTCACTTTCTTTTGGGTCAACCGAGTTATAGGAGACGCTATAGAGGAGAAACCCTCAACAAAAATGCAGAAATATCCAGCTAAACCCAAGAAACTTTGGATATTAGTCGGAGAAATAGGTCTAGGCCAATTTCTAACAGCTTCGGTATTTTGGGGATCAACTCTAATACCCTCGGAAGAAATGATATGATCCAGAAAAACAACTGACCTTAGCCAAAACTCACACTTACTAAACTTGGCAAACAACTTGTGATCTCTAAGGGTTTGCAAGACAGTTCGGAGATGATCAGAATGTTCATCCTCACTACAGGAGTACACCAGTATATCATCGATGAACACTATGACAAACATATCCAGATATGGTCTGAACACTCGATTCATGAGGTCCATGAAAGCTGTTGGGGCATTAGTTAACCCGAAAGACATAACAAGAAACTCAAAATGGCCATAACGAGTTCGGAAAGCAATTTTTGGGATGTCACACTCCCTAACTTTGAGTTGATGATAGCCGGAACAAAGGTCTATCTTTGAGAAATAACTTGCACCTTGCAATTGGTCAAACAAATGATCTATTCTCGGAAGGGGGTACTTATTTTTTATGGTGACTTTATTAAGTTAGCGGTAATCAATGCACAAATGCAAAGAGCCATCTTTCTTTCTCACAAACAACACAGGAGCACCCCAAGGAGAAACACTGAGTCTTATGAAACCCTTATCTAGTAGATCTTTAAGTTGCTCTTTCAACTCCTTAAGTTCTGTAGGGGCCATACGGTAAGGAGGAATAGAAATGGGCTAAGTATTGGGAAGAATATCAATCCTAAACTTTATCACTCTATCAGGAGGTATCCATGGGTGATCATTTGGAAAGACATCAGAAAACTCATTGATGACGCTAACAGACTGGAGAGTTGGAGTCTCAGACTTAGTGTTTTTGACTCTAACCAAATGGTAAATACACCCCTTGGAAATAAGCTTTCTAGCTTTGAGGTAAGAGATAAAATGACTCTTGGGTGACACAGAATTCCCAGACCACTCAAACACGGATGCACCCGAAAACTGAAACTTGACCATTCGGGTTCGACAATCAATAAAGGCATAAGAAAAATACAGCCAGTCCAAACCCAGAATCACATCGATATCTACCATGTCTAACTCAATCAGATCAGCCAACAAGACTCTATGAAGAATGGTAATAGGACGTTTTTTATACACTTTCTGGGCAACAATAAAATCATGCACTGGGGTAGAAACTAGGATAGGCTTAGTAATAATCTCAGGACTCATTTAAAAATTCACAGCAATCAAAGGTGTAACATGTGAGAAACTGGATCCAGGAACTAACAAAGCATACATATCAAACTGAAATATACGAAGCATACCAGTAACAACATCAGGAGAGTCCTCCTGTTCCTGGTGGGACGGTAAAGCATAGAATCTATTTTGTCACTGCCTGCCAGCATTGCTATAAGAGGCACTCTGAGCTGGGGCTGGGCGAGTCGTTGGAACTGGAGCACTAATAGTCTGAGTCTGGGTCTGAGGGCGATAGTCACAACGCCCTTGTCCATCCTGTGGACAATATCTAACTCTGTGACCCATGTCACCACATTGGAAACAACCCTTTTTCTCACCCCAACACTCACCCAAATGAGCCCTACCATACTTAGGACACATGGGACGATTTGGCTTACTGCTAATACTGTACTGGGACCTGGATGCATATGACCTACTACCTTGCTCCTTCCTACCTCTAGGCACGGGAGAACTAGCAGATGACAGTCCTGGCATAGACAAATGATCCTAATACTGAGGGAGACTCCCTCCCTGCGATCTAGTCTGACCCTGTTCATGCTACTCGGACCTAGCTCTCTTATTCCCTCTCATTTTATCTCTCTCCTTAATCTTGTCTTCCTCAATTTGTTGGGCATGAGTCATAAGCCTAGAAAGATTTATCTCACTATTCAGCACAGCAGACCTACACTCCTTAACCACATAAATAGACACTCCAGTTACAAACTTACTCATACTAGCCCGATTATCAGTTACTAAGTCAGGAGCATACTTGGCCAACTGATTGAACTTTAGACAGTACTCCCTAACAGTCATAGAGCCCTGTCGGAGGTTCATAAACTCTTCCACCTTTGCCTCCCTCATCTCCAAAGGGAAAAAATTATCCAGGAATGCATCCTAGAACTCTTGCCAAGTCGTAGGGACAGCTCCCTCACCTCTACCTTTCCTCTAGGCAACAACCTAGTCATAAGCAAGGTTTTTCAACCTATACGCAGCCAACTCCACACTATGTTCCTCAGATACATACATCACCTGAGTAATCTTTCGCACCTTCTCTAAAAATAACCGTGGATCCTCATCAGTCTTGGACCCATAGATTTCCTGTGGATTCATCCGCATTAAGTCACGGATCCTGGCAGCAGCTGAATCACCTCTCTGCTGCTTTGGAGCAGGGACCGGGTTTGCCTGAACATTTGCAGTAATAGCTTGGGCCAGCGCCTGAATGGCTGCCCAAAATTCAGTATGAGACACGTTTTCATTCAATGGGTCAGCGGGTTGAGGTTGCTGACCATCATTATTTCTTCTCGCTCGACGTAGAAGAATATTTCTGAAAGAGGATAGCACAAATCAATAGCAGAGAGAGACACTTTAAGCACGATAGACTTCTGAAAGAAAGAATCACATTTTTTCCTAAAACGTCTTGTAGCCTCTTGCTCATAGATGTGGCACGCTACACACCGATGATCAAGACTCTACTTAACGTGGCTTGTCAGACTCCCTAGGACACCTCAAAATCTTAGGCTCTGATACCAAGTTTGTAACGCCCCAAAAAATGGGTCCTGGAGCATCACACGGTGCTTGAGGCTACGAGTATCCCCAAGCTAACCCTTTGAGCCATTTTCATTTTCAATTCAACACAAATCAATGGGGTTTCCATAAATAACCCTAAAATATCAACAGAGTAATCATCATCCAAGAATAAAAGAATTCCAGAAAGGTAACAAAACATGAATTATTAGTCAATTCCCAACATCTATACTAGCCTAACAAGCCTCTAAGAAAATCAATAAAACCAGCGAGCCATTGAGACATGCCCCAACTGACTCATACTCAGTTATCAAATGTAAATAATTCTGTGAAACAACCATCAGTCGTCACATCCTCAGAACATGAGGGATCACCACAACAGAGGATGTAGAACAACGTGCCCGAAGAATCACTGTCGAACCTGAAACTGAGCACCTGAAAATACATTCTGAGAAAATGCAGCCCACATTCGAAGATGTGGGTCAGTACCATGGAAAGGAACTGAGTATATAGGGGTGTATGCAGTTGTATAAACATCATCATGATAAATATTTATAAGAAGTATGCAGGATGTATGAAAGACTCACATAGCCCGAAGAAAATCATCATAATCATGAGAGGATGAAATAAGTATAATAACACATGTGAGTCATCATATAATTTCTCAATAACTTTCAGTTCATCAAGAATATCAATTCTCATAATGTAAATATCATTTAATTCTTTCGAAAGAATAACTTTCACAATTCCACTATCAAATTACTTCACCATTCACCATAGACACAAGGAAACACACACACACTGGGAGATCCTATAACCGACATAGACCATGTGAGCAACATGGAGTCCAACGCACAACCCACATTGGGGAGAGCCGTCCTATCCTTTCCATCGAAGTAGGACTATCGATATTAAATCCACATAAACTAGTGATCACTATATAAATCAGCCTCAGGCTCACTCCTATGGGGGCACATAGTTCTAGGGAAGTAAGGTCGCTTTATACCTCCCACTCGGTGCTAAAGATTTCTCCTGGACTTAGCTCAGGTCATTTCAAAGACAATCCACAACAAAATAATTTCAGTAATATATAAATATACACCGAGAGACATCATGCTTCCCATCTATCTAAATCAACCATGTTGTGGATTTCTTTCACACTCGAGTTCAAAACAACTCCATTAAGACCAAAAGGTCAAATCATTCAAAATATCTCAAATATTCAACATCAACGTGCTTATAACACACTTTCTAAAAAAACACAATTTCCAATGGGGATTCACGACCCAAATATCAAAATCATGATAAATATCGTTCAAGATTCATGCTTTATATCACCATACATGTAAATTCATATTTCAAATTTATAAACACCAAGATTTCATAATAATCATCATAAGATATGCGTTCATGCTTCAAATTCATAAAAATCAAATAAAAATCATGCCTTTGTAAAGAAAATTACTTTTGGGCACAAGAACGAAAGAGAGTTCTTGTTGAAAAACCCCACATACCTTGAATGGTGAATTTTAGATCGATACTCATTTTTGAGATGTTAATCGTGCCTTTGAATGATGGTTCTTGGAGTTCTTAAACTAGGAACTTGGAATTTTGAATAAATTTGCAGAATTAATGGTGAACTTTGGAGGTTCTTGAAGTTGGATATAGGAGCTTAGGGTTTTCTTTTTGAGGAAATTTGATGAAATATAACATATAATGCTTCTACTAGGCTTTAATATAGGGTTTGGACAGATTTTTGGTGAGGGAAAATGACCAAAACGCCCCTAAAAATCAAATAATTCTCGAATCGGTCCTTTGGTGGACTGCTTCGATAGTTTAAAGTAGATCAAACATAACGTTTTACTCCGATATCCAAATTGGATGAAACCAATTTCATTAGAAAGAGGACTCTCATATCTTTCCATTGATATATAGTGTCTCACCCAGATCATTGTGTAGGGTGAGTTATGATCGTTTGAAGTTGACCCAAAAATTCACTTTTGATAGGCTGAAGTAGATCAACCATAACTGTTTGCTCCGATAGACAAATTGGATGGAACCAATTTCATCAGAAAGAGGACTCGTAGAGATTTCCGTTGATATATACTAGATTTCCCATATCATTATGTACAAGGAGTTATGATCGTTTAAAGTTGGAGTAAAAATACATCAGGCCTCAGTACTTTTTCATGCACGTTTTACTGTTCACTACTATTCATGATTCGATCGGAATGTTCATAACTCATCGCTCGGGTGTCCATTTTGGATGATCCACATATCGTTGGAAATCTTATTCAATACTCTACGCAATGGTGGGTCATAATCTAAGACATTCCACATGGAAAATATATAATTCATTCTAGAAGATAGAACCCCACAAGTTTATGCACAAAATTTCAACAAAAAATTTCCCGAGGTATTACATATAGTTTTGATATAGGTCATCATGATAGGATTCTAGACTACCAATATAATATTGGTAAGGAGATGCCAAAGATAAAAGTAATAATAAAATAAAATCTACCTACAAAGAAAAATTACAACAAATATATACAGCTAGAATTCAATCAAGTAAATATAATTTCAAACTAACTTAAAAAGCCAAATTTATCCACAACAATGGCACCATTTTTTTTATAATGCTCAAATTACACATCAATATAACTACAAGGCGGTCATCATCAATATATTTACCCAACTTTGGAGTCGGGGTCGAATCAACGGGAAATAATGTGAGTGGCAATCAAGTTACTTTGAAATAATAGATACACGTTAAATCCAAACCAATGTTACAAGAAGGTAAAAATGGGGGAGATAGGTATCTACACTAATGTTTCTTTTTTGTTTTTTCTAGTATAAATTTTGGGCTACAAATAATTAGAGTTTTGACAGTATGCATGGATTTTGGGATTATGCACTACGAAGGGAGTGATATATGGGAGTTATCAATCAATATCAATTTAGTTGGTAAAATATGGGTAGGATTGGTCACAAATTTTGATGCTAGTCTTTCAACAAAACACCAAACTTTCACACATTGATTCTTTCGAATACCTAATAGGTATGTTCAACAATTAGTTACCACAATCTCAATCTAGGCATCCCTATTTCTAGGATTATACCCATGGTATAATCGACCTCACATTCACCCTTATATTTAAGATAGTGAAAATTTAGCAAACTACATATACAATTTTTCTATCATTGTTTTTGTCTCCACATCCCTCTTTCAAGGATGATATGGACTCCTAAACTTCACCCAAAACCCTTCTTTTGAAGATAGCTTTAGGTTTTTTAAGCATGAAGCTTGCACTTATCATACCCATATGGTTATTTAGTGCTTTCACCCATCAAAAACCAACCAAGTTAGCATAGAAATGATAAAACCCATAAACATGAACTACTAAATAGAAGCTAATCAATAACAACCCACGCATACTTTAATCCCTATTCACACATAAACCCAAGATTGAGATCTAGCTACACATAAGATAAAAAAATCTTTGATATACCCATAATCTCCATTGAAGTGATTTATTCAAGCTTAAGTGAATGTTACTTCAAAATTGGCATTCCCACAAATCAATAATGGAAGTGATCTAATCTTTCACTTTGAAAGTCTCCAATGTATTCTTCATCCAAAAATTATACAATTTTTTATTTTCCAAAAATGGATGCTATGAACTCAATTGCTAAACCTAGAAATTAGGAAAGATGAAATATCATACATAATGCTAGGGTTTGAGTATTTTTTTCAAAATTGGCATCCGCCACGTGCATTTATAGGTTTTCCCTTGGGCTTATTTCTTCTGCTATGCCGTGATCACGCGGGTCTAGTGGCAACCGCAATTACGCGACTATAGGTAACTTCCGTGATCGCGGTTTAATGAATTTTGTTTGACTACCATAATTGCGGTCAGCATACTACGACAGTGGTACCTAAGGCCTTTCTGCTCCATGCCTTTAGCTACATTTTTCATTATTTTCAGCTCCAATCCACATCTTTTGATTTCCTCAACTCAGTGCATGCAAAGAGTGGATATTTGTGCATTTTATCACCAATATGTCTAATTTATTTATTTAAATCAAGGTAATTTGCACAAAGGTTTCCAGAGAATGAGTGGTAAAATCATCACTCCTTAACACCCCCAACTTAAAGTATTTGCTTTTCCTAAAGCAAAACTACCTCTTACCATGAGACGATAAATATTTATGCCCAAATTTTAAACCTTAAATCTCGCAATGAGTTTCTAATCTTGAAATATGAGTTCAGGTTACGGTAGGATATCATTTGAGAATAACATGGCTACACCCTTCCATGAACATCTACATCACACGTTTTCAATCCTCTTTTTTTACTAAGGACCATTCTTCTTTATTTTCTTTCTTTTCTTATGCCAACTTTTAGCTTCCTTTGTTCACCGCTATTCTTTCATTTCTTTTTCTTGCAACTTACCTGCATTTCATTTCTTTGATGGACTTATTTATTTTCTATTTGTTTATTTTCATAATTTAGGGTCATAAGTCATTTCACTAACAATTTGTGGCCTCACACTTTCTTTCATCAACCTTTACCAACCCCAACTTAGGCTTTTAGCCTCAAGTTACATTTTCAATTTTAAGGAGGCTTTGGTTCAAAAGTGGGATAAAAATAATAGATGACGAGTTATAATGAGTTTGCCAAAGAAAGGTCCAAAGTCTCAAAGTGGGTACTACAAATTATAATTATGCATAGGTAGGCTTTTAGGCTAGAAAGGGTTCTAAAATCACAAAGGTGGACTAAGATCATTTCTTCAACAACATACGATCAAAATTAGTTTTGAAAGACTAACAGGGCAAGTTCAAGATAACACAAGTGTACAAGAGATGAATACAAAAATCTCACCATACATTGCATGGAAAATTCCCCAAGGAGGCTCACATGTCCCTCCCACAAGATGAAAAATTAGAGTATCTATTTCTATTCATAAGTCAAAATTTATGAATCCACAAAAAGAGAAAAAGGTTTTTTACAACATTTCTCATGTCCATGCCCTTGATTTTTCAATAATTTTGGCCGGAGGGGATTGTTCATTTTACATTAGCCTCTCGCACAATTTGGTAATCTATGGAAACAACCAAAGCCTTAGTCACACATTTAGGCTCAAAATAGGAAAAATACCCATATGTCTACCCAGACTTTGCCAATAGTGTAAAAAGTGTCCCCAACTTTACAACATACAATGCCACAGGTACACAGACTTCCCTTGTATTTTTGACATTTATGCTTTGGGTACTCAGACTTTCCCAACACCTATGGCTCAAAATCCAAACACGATGCTTTACCCTTAAGAATGTCATCACTTAATCAATCATAGGGAAAAGCTAGTCGTGCATCACAAAAATTAAAATCAAAGTAAAAGTAAACCTCAAACAAAAAACCACATAATAATTCATAAAACGTTGGCACCATCAGGGTACTAAAAATGTATCCTCCAAAAAAAAAAATTAGTATCAAGAGTGTCATCCCAATACAACATCAAAAAAAATATTTGGCGCACAAAACCAAAACAATACACATCCAAGGGCACCCACTCAACTAAAAGAATGCAGTATCCTCACTTCATATGTGAGTATGCAAGAGTAAAAGGGTCTCCCTGAATATGAATCAAGAGCTATCCTCTCCCTCTGAATCTTCTCCATCACCCTAAATATCATTAGCAGACCATTAAGTAGGGGCCTCATCTTCACTGTTCATCCTTGGTGAAGGTAGTCTATGGTTGGGATTGAGTACCTTGAAGATGCCCTTCACCTCCTTCAAAACATTTTGAAGAATTTATCTCATTTCTACTCTCTCTTTACCATATTTTCATGTGAATCCCTAAAGTCCCCATGTAATACAGTTATGGCTGAATAAGCTCTCTCCAAAAGGGTAACAGTGGCTTCCTTCTTCTACCTGTATTTCTCATAGTTCGACTGAGCTTTGTATGAGTGGCGAGCGGTGGAGGACTCTCCCATTCCCTGAGGTAGTCTAGATAGTAGTTCTCTCAACACCTGCATCTGACCAGAGATATCATCGAAGGAGGTGGCTAATGAAGGTCTACAAGAGTCTGTGTCCTATAGGGATGATTTGCTCGAGTCAATCTTCATCTTCTTGCTTTGACCTGGGGCATCCTCACCTCTAAATTTGAGTAGGAAGATGCAGGGCCTAGGGACACCCAGGTATCTATAGCATACTCCTTTACCTGTGATATCCTACATAGCTCTACAATAAGGAAAGGGAAGAAAAGATGTGTACCTCCATGATCTATGAAGTACCTCCATTCTGAATGCAAAATCTTATCCACATTTAGGGCAATTCTCGATAGAAGACAATCCATAATCCGAGCTCGCATGTCTGTGACAATGGTCATGTGAGAGCACGATGATACTCGGCTAAAGACGATATTCAACAAAAGCGTAGCCTCATCTTTGAAATCATTCTTCAGAACGTCTCTATAGGTGGTAGCCCTATGAACCTCTTTACCGGTACATAAGATATCCGCCATCCAGGTACTTGGTGCATATGATTTTGCATGAAATTTCTCCATGTCTGCATTTGGGACCCCATATTTCCATTGATCTACTCTGTTGCGAAGTTTACTTTTCTCCCCCTAATAGTTATTACTGGGTTTGTGAAAGAGGCTATTCTTAGGTTAGTATAGATTTTACGTACCCAGTGCTCATTAGAAACATAGGGTTCCGAGTAAAAACACATCCACCTAGTCTGATTAAGTCTGGCATGAAAACTTGGGAGTTTTTTTTCCTCTTTATCTAAGTTGATACCCCTTTCAGGAAGCAACTAGTTCTATGGAAGTCTGCATTATAGTAGTTATGACATTGTGGGGTCATGAATCTGTTGTTGTCAAATTCTTTCATTCTTGAGGTGGCTTAATACAAGTAAACAAGTCATTCCATACCATTATTATCACTATCACACTAAAAAACATGCTATATTAAACAAATAGGCTCATCTAGTATTGTGTTAGAAGATTCTAGTAGACGAAATAGTTGTGCAAAAATTATTTATTTCTACAAACACTGTAGTTAGGTATGGTGATTGTGGGTCAGTGACCACAATCGCGGTCATCAGGATCGCGATCGTGGTACATGAGACCATAGTCAACAGTTTTGCAGTTTTCATCGAAACCACAATTTTATCCCAAATTTCATGTTTAACTAGGCATCTAAAAATTATGATTAAGGAACTTAAGCCTAGACTTCATAATTATAACCCCAACCTTAAAATATTTAACATGGAATTCATAGGGGCATTGAATCAAACACATGGTGTACATGTTCTTTTCAACCATTGAAGGTTTAAATATGGGTACTTAAGACTTCCCCATTAATGTGTAAACCAACTACAACAACTAAACACAACTACAATTTCACACAAACATGAATTTAGTATTAAAAAAAATAATTCAGGCCTTTCCCTAAACTATTAGTTCTAACCATGTAATAACATTAAGAATAAGGGAATAGAGACAACATACCAAGTTTTATGATGTGAATGGGATGAGAAGACACTTAGGTAGGAAATGCAATACCAAAATTACCTGGTTTCCTGCAATTGTTGTTCAGTCCAACTTGACAATTTCACATGTTTCTTTATCAAATTCAATAAAAATTCCTCTTTATACCAATATTTTAAATATTATGCATGCATAAATAAAACAAACAATAAATCTACTCTACCATGCATGAATTAAAAAGGATATGTGCCATATTTTTTGGTATGATGGGGTGCCTCCTATTGAGCGCTTAGTTTAATGTCATAGCACGAAACCCTCATCACTCTTTTTAGGCTTCCTTTTAGAAGATTTGAATCTCTGTTCCAGGTTTTATACAATATGCAATGAGGGGTAAGGGACAAAAGATTAAGATTTTCCAAGATGAGGCTTGGAAGAGGTGATGAAATGGAAATCAAGCTTCGATCTCGCCATTTTAAAGATTTCAACCTTTTACCAAAATTTAGATCAAACTTTTTGTTTGGATCCTTGGGTAAAAGTAAGCATATCAAAAGTTTATTCCTTGTACTTCGTAAGTTGAGCATCTTGGCCATTGATGGATGGGGTTCCATGTGCTTTTTTGGACTGTCAAACTCCAAAATATGCGAGTCAAACATCGTCTCCCCAACATTAACCATTTGTTTAGAAGGATGGATCCTCATCATATCCTCTAAGAAATATATTGAAAAGTGGTTTGAACGAGGTCCAACCCCTAATTTTGGGTTAGCCTCCTCCAAAGCATTTTTCCCCATAATGAGATAGAGCCATCATATGCGATTTGCATGGATTTTTCTTTTGACTCTTGTATCATTTCTTTTATTTTAGATTTTTCTTCCACGTATGATTCTGATGGTTGGGAAGTCACTTAGGAGTCTTTGCTACCATGCCCATCATCATAGCTTAGTTTTACTTCTCAAAAAACCTCCTCTTAGGAAATAGGCATAGTTGTGAGGTTTGCAAGAATTATAACCTTGCCTAATTCCTTTTCCTTGATATTTTCCCTTTTGAAAACCCCATAGGATTGATGCAAGTCTTGCACATTCTCCTCGATTATTGTTACCAGATCCAAAATAGTTTGAAGCATTGTTCAAAGACCAATGGGTCCTGTTTGTTGCTCCTCCTTCTTCTCATCATACAACCTATCAATCTTATAAGAAAAACTATCAATTTGGTTACTATAATAGGGTGAGGGGGAATTTGGACAATCATCATAATATCCATCTCGACCACTACATAACAAGCACCTATACACCCAATAGGGTTTAGACTGTGAGTCCATATCTATTCGAGGAGTATAGTTACAATCTCTTCTGAAGTGTGGTCCATCATAGATCAACATCGATCATCACAACAGGATTCCCAACTACAAATATCATATTTGTAAGGAGATGCCATAGGGAAACTAAAAATAAAATAAATTCTAACTTCAAAGAAAAATCAAAAACAAATATATAAAAGCTTGAATTTAAGCAAGTAACTAAAATTTCAATCTAACTTAATAAGCCAAATTTTTCCCTGACAAAGGCATCATTTTTTTATAAAGCTTAACTTACACGTCAATTTAAGTGCAACGCGGTTATCGACTTTATATTTATCCAACTTTAGATTCGGGGTCGAATTCATGAGGAAAAGTGAGAGTGGCAATAAAGTTACTTTGAAATAATAGATACAAGTTAAATCCAAACGAATGTTACAAGAAGGTAAAAATAAGGGAGATAGGTATCTACACTAATGTTTTCTTTTGGGTTTTTCTAGTATAAATTTGGGGCTACGAATAAGTAGAGTTTTAATAGGTATGCATGGATCTTAGGATTATGCACTACTAAGGGAGTGATATATGGGTGTTAGCAATCAACATCAATTTAGTAAGTACAATATGGGTAGGTTTAGTTTCATATATTAATGCTAGTCTTTCAACAAAACACCAAACTTTCACCCATGGATTCTTTTGAATACTTAATTGGCGTGTGTTCAACAATTAGTAACCACTACCTCAATCTAGGCATCACTATTTCTAGGATAATACCCATAGTATAGTCTACCTCGCATTCACCCTTATGTCTAAGATAGTAAAAAATTAGCAAACTACATACACAGTTTTCTATCATTGCTTTGGTATCCACATCCCTCTTTCAAGGATGATACAGATTCCTAAACTTCACCCAAAACCCTTCTTTCAAAGATTGCTTTATCTTTTCTAGAGCATGGAGCTTTCACTAATCATACCCATGTGGGTATTTAGGGATTTCACCCATAAAACCCCACCAAAGTTAGCATAGCAATTATAAAACCCATAAATATAAATGACTAAATAGAAGGTAATCAATAACAACCCACGCACACTTTAACCCCTATTCACACATAGATCTAAGAGGGAGATCTAGCTACACAAAAGATAAATAAGCTTAGATATACCCATAATCTCCATTGAAGTGATTTATTAAATCTTAAGGAAATCATACTTCAAACTTGGCACTCCCAAAAATCAACAATGGAAGTGAGCTAATATTCTACATAGAAAGTCTCCAATGTAGTCTTCACCCATAAATTATACAATATTTTCTTCTAAAAAAATAGAGGCTATGAACACAAGAGATAAACCTAGAAATTGGGGAAGATGCAATATCATACATGATGCTAGGGTTTGAGTCTTTTTATCAAAATTATGATCAGCCCCATGCATTTCCAATTTTTCCCTTTGGATGATTTCTTCAGCTATGTTGTGATCATGCAGGTCTGTCTATGACTGCGGTTATGCAACCATGGTTAACTTTTAGGATCACATCTGAATGACTTTTGCTTGACTGTCGCGATTACGGTCAGCAGATTGCGACCATGGTATCTGAGGACTTTCAACTCTAAGTCTTCAGCTGCACTTTTCTCTACATCTTTTGATCTCCTCAACTCTATGCTTGCAAAGAGTGGATATTAGCGCATTTTATCACCAATATGTCTCATTCATTCATTTAAGTCAAGGTAATGTGCACAAATGTTTAGTGAGAATAAGTGGTAAAATTATCACTCATCAAATACCTTTGTGAAGTTTGAGTAATCATAGTCCCTACATCATGTCGCAAACATTAAATAAGGCACTTCTTGGGAGGCAACACAAGTTGTCTTGTTATTTTTTCATTTTTTATAATTTGTGTTATTATGATTGACCTCAACTCTACGTAGCTAAGGTTCCACATGTATGCTCCAAACTATTCTGTTTTACTTTGACCTAATATATTAGGGACAAGGCGTGCTTATTTGATAAAGGTAGGGATACCTGTTGATCAAGATGTCCAATTGTGTTTCTAGTTGTTGTGTCTCTTTTCCCCAAAGTATGTTATCATATAATAGTCGGCATTTTAGGATATTGTATTATTCATTATATGTGTTATGTTTTGTTTTGTTTGACTAGAAAAAAATGAGAAATTATGAGGTAGTCAAATTTTGTTTTTGTTTTTATGTGTTTGAAAAAATAAAACCCTTCAAAAAAATGATGTAAACAATGAGTTGTTAATATAAGTTCTCCCAATGGTTGAATCTTGTTAAGGCATTAGTATTAGGGATAAAATAATCATATCTTAGCATTGTATAAACCGGATAGGTAGTAGTTGATGATATAAATATGTACCATGTTTGTGTAACCTATCTACCTAGTTCACTTTATTATTTAATACTAAACATGTTTTTTTAGTCTTGCATAGGATGTAGGATAGTTGTTTGGGGCTTGATCTTAGGCCATATATGAATACGTCCTCTCTTAGCATAAAAGATCAACCAAATGATAATAAGTATCCCTTAATCCCTAATTTGAGGCTAAATTTGCCTATTTTGTTGTTTTAACCTTTTTCCATTCCTATTTAATTACACTAAACTTGTCTTTTTCATGGTCCCTCCTTAGACACTTTGTACCTAAATTCAGAAAAATCGTCTAAATTGAGGGTGGCTATCATAGGGGTGCCTAGTTGATGATGGGTATGAATAAAGGTGTTGAATAAAGTAAAAGAAAGCGGGGTTGGGTGTGGTAGAGAAGTATGAAAATAAAAAAAATGAATAAGTTCAAAGAATAAAGAAAACCACACCCAGTCCGGATAAGTAATAAATGAGAAAAAGGAAAATACAAGAGGAATAGTTAACTAGTGGAGAGAATAATTTAAATGAATATCAAAGAGGTAATTCATTGTTTCCCATATGTATTATAACTGCACCCAATCATAAATTACTATCCTAGAAAAGACCTAAAGTGATCCAAATCCAACTATCCTAAATACTAAGGTATAGAAATAAGGGAAAGCCTATGATATGTTATGCAGATTGTTTGAACTTCTTTGGAGAGCGTGAGTGTTTTGATGTAGTCCCTGCATTGACATGCATGATAATAATATGAGAGTTGGGACTTCCTTGATGTGAGGGTACATGAGTTGTGTCGTTAAATTGTATATATTCTTGGTTTTTTGTTGGTAATCTAATGCCATCACTTGATTCATTTTTTAAAATAATGTTTTGCTACATGGTTTTGAAATTTTTAACTAAGAGGGTATAAAAAATTTGAGCTAAATTCAGTTGATTGTCGTAGGAGCCTTAGGTTACATTTATTTAAGAATCATGTTGGTTAATTTTTTGTTAGTTCCCTGTGGACATGAAAACATTCTATGTTGAGTGTTTTGTTGTCCTATGGTTTCCTGGAATTTTTAATGATTAAAATAAGAAAATTGTGAAATTACTTAGGTACTGTTGTTAGATGTGATGTGCTTTTGTGTTGATTTTTTCAGAAAAATAGGGTTTAGAGCAAATACTGAGAAAAATGAATAAAGAGTTGTTGAAAAAGTAACCTACGACCAATCCTACAAAAATTAGGTTTTATCTACCACCCTAATTATGGGGGATAGTTTGAGATTCTGATGATTACAAACTGATTATGATTTCTAAGACCAAACCTATGGGAAGTAGGTTACGCCTATGACCCAACCTACAGGTGGTAGGTTGGGGCCAACAAACTTTCCATATTGGATAGGTTTTCAGATGTATCTATAAATACCCCTAGAGGGTTTTATGATTTATTTTGACTCTTTTTTATAATAATTTAAGCTCTTTATCCACTTTGTAATTATTTTAAGTTCCAAGATACCTTATTGATCTTGGAATTAGTGTTCTTCATCTTTAGGGTTTACAATTAATTTAAGATTTTTGATTTTAATTGTTACTCATTGTAAGTTCACTATTATTCATTCATCTATGAAATATATGTGTGGTTTTAGATTCTTGAGTATCTAAACCCCTAATATGGGTTGTGGGAACCCTGATGGATTAATGAAGCAGTAAAGTGCAAAGCAATGCTAGATTGGTATTTTTGCATGTATTGGGGTTTCCTTTAGTTTGATTACTTTTTAATGGTTGCAAACTTTATGAGCTTGACATTATTTGATGATACTTGCCTGAGAGAGAAGTAGATTAGGAAAAGGAGATCACAATAGTAATTTGAAACTAATTTTAAACTATCAACCTCCATCTAATTAACTTAGTACCGAGAATAGATAGTTATCTAAGATAAAAAAAACAAGTGTTAGTAATGCGAAACTCTTAGACCAAGAGGAGATGAGTAAAATTAAAAAAAATGATGAGATATGGTTGGTTAGGTGATATATACTATGTTAGATTTGCATACAAGGTACCGAGATTATCTGATTAGCACAAATAGTCTGTGGAGTTATGATGTAAGGGGAAACACAATCCTAGTGATTGTATCATATTGATAACAACCCTAATTTCCCAATATTAATTTTTTTACTATTGCTTTATCAAAACTCCTATTTTAATTTCTTCAAATTCCAGTTACATCAGCAATCTTATGACAGATTTCCAACCTATTCCTTGTGGGATCGTCCCCAACATTGTTCACTTCTATCTTTGGCAAGGAACTGCTTTATACTTTATTGGAGGAGTGATTTGGGAGACACCAAAGTAACAAAGGATCAGTTGTAGGAATTGTTGGATAAAGGATTTATGATTGGGAGACACCTATTTTTTGAAGAAAAAGAATGGGTATATGCACATGTGTAAGATTATTGACAGCTAAATAAGGTAATGGGTAAGAATAAGTATTCTTTTCCTCGTATTTATGATTTGTTCGATCACCTTAAGGATTATTTAGTGTTTTTAAAAATTGATTTTATGATTGGGTAACACCTACTGAGGATTAGAGTTTTAGATATTTCAAATAAATTTTTTTTCAACTTGATAGGGTTATTATGATATCTTGGTCATGTCCTTCGGGTTGACCAATGCTCTGACCAAATTCATATAGTTGATTAACGAGATATTGTGTTCATATTTAGACTCTTTCGTTAGTTTATTTATAAAATATATCTTTGTTTATTCCAAGAGTAAAGTCGACCATTAGCAAAATTTATAGATTGTACTTCAGATGTTGAGAGATGAGAAATTATTTGCTAAGTTTTCCAAGTACCAATTTAAGTTGGAGTCTATCTCATTCTTAGGTTATGTTGTGACCAAAAGTTGGTATCATCATTGATTTACCCAAGATTATGGTGCATTATGATTGGTTTAGGACTACTTCTTTAATTAATATTTGGTGATTTTTTTGTTTTGCAAGCTATAATTGATGTTTCATTGATGGTTTTTCAACTATTACAGCTTCTTTGAAAAAGTTGACTCAAAGGAAGATTTTGTTTCAGTGCTCTAATGCTTGTGAGGCAAGATTTCAAAATCTCAAGGATTTATTTACCTCAACTCATATCTTGAGTTTTCCCAATGAGGGAGTGTTCTTTACCTTCTTATAAGAGGCTTTTAGTGGCATTGTGTTAATTTTGGATGGTAAGGTAATTATGTATGTTTCTCTTCAGTTGTAGCTTTATAAAAAGAATTACCCTACCCTTGATTTGGAGTTGTACATGGTTTTACTTTATTTGAAGTTGTGGGGATACTATTTGTATGGATTTCTTTGATACATTATCATGGATCACCATAGTCTTCATTATTTTTTAACCCAGCAAGATCTTAATATAAGGTAACATCATCGGTTTGAGTTTTTTAAGGATTGTGATCAAACTATTCTTTATCATTCGTGCAAGGCTAATTTTGTTGAAGATGCCTTGAGATGGAAGTCGTCAAGTATGAGTAGTTTGATACAACTTTTGATCGTGGAGTGGCCTTTTCCCTCAAAGGGTTAGTCTTCGGCAAATCAGATTATTATGATAGATATTTCGACACCTTGGTGTGTTTTGGCATTTGTGGAGGCTATATTTTCTTTAATGGAGTGGACTCGGGATAATTAATTTTATTATATTATTTTGAGATATTAGGGATAAGGTATTGAGTGGTGAGGATATGGAAGACTTACTTGACTCCAATGGTGTTGTAAGAATTGGGGTCGATTCTGTATGCCGAGAGTGGGTGGTTCGATAAGATTTATCTATGATGAGTCCCATTGTATTACACACTTCATTCTTCTGGGAATGACCGAGATATGTCATGATTTGAGATAGCACTACTGGTGGGGTGTAAGGGGAAGGATGTGCAGATTTTGTGCTTATTTCTAATTTTTCAGTAGGTTAATGTATAGTATTTGAGTGTTGGTGGTTTAATTCGGAGGTTACCCATTCTCGAGTGAAAGTGAGAATGGATCACTATGTATCCAAGCTATGGAGTTATATTCAAGATGAGACTCATGTCTTTCATTGGAACACAATACAGTTAGAGGAGAGGTTGTCCTTTATTTAAGAGCTAGTCTATATTTTATCCTAGGGTTGTTAGGCGGTTGCATTCTAGATATAATTTGGTGGTTAAGGTCCAGTGGTGACAACATTTAGTAGATGAGGCTACTTGTGAGGTTGATTCTGACATGCGTAGTAGTTATCCACAACATTTAGCCAATTCAGGTATTTCCTT
Source organism: Capsicum pubescens (assembly GCA_030864215.1). NCBI lineage: Eukaryota > Viridiplantae > Streptophyta > Magnoliopsida > Solanales > Solanaceae > Capsicum > Capsicum pubescens. Next base: position 147,737,473 of record CM061545.1, on the reverse strand, counting down.
TACCTTTAATTCGAGGACGAACTAGATTCATAGTGGTGGACATTGTAATGAATTGATTCTTTGAATTTTTTCCCTTTTATGTGTTTTGACTATTTTAACACTTCTTATATTTGTTATGTGTTATTTCGAGGGTATGGGGATAGTCTATTTGGTTAGAGGTGCTATCTGGAACATTTTGTGCAAGATTATGGATTTTAGAGGATAAAAAGGGCTCATAGTTGACTTTAGTCAACATTTGTCATTCTATGTGCGGATGGCAAAACGGACTACGCCAGCAGACTAGGAACATCAATTTTGGGTGGTAGCATGGTTGATTCAATTTTATGGTTTTTGAATCTCATTTCGACCCTTGGTTCTATATTTATTGAAATTGGGTCCTAGAAATCTACTTTGTGCAAATAATCTTTTTTGGAAAATATAATGTTGCCATTGAATTTGAAATATTGAATTAGTCTAGTAGCATATTTCATTTGTCTTTGAAGAATTTCAAATTAATCTTGAGGGGTGGATTGGTAAGTTTGCAACTTAGAAAAAGTATTTATCCATCTAAATTTTGGTGCAATCGCTTTAGCAGCAAAAGGACCGCTAAAGTGGTATCCACTTAAGCAGCCAATGCACCATTTTAGCAACACCGTGCTGGTAGTCAACTACCACTAAAGTGGATTCTTGATCGGTTTAGCAGACGCTGATTTAGCAGTAAGAGACTGCTCTAGTGGCCCAACTCTTTTAGCCAGAACTAATTAAGAAGTCAACCTGCACTTAGGCGGTTATTTGGTTGCTATAGCAGTCATAGCTGGACAGGTATAAAATTTAATTTTCTCAATTTTCCTCCATTATAGAGACATAAAGCTCCAGGTTTGAATATTTTTGATCATTTTCAACCATTTTCAACCTTGGGTACGCTCTAAATAACTTTCTCCATTATTTTAATTTGAGTAGATTATTTAAAACACTTTAAAATTAGATTTGGAAATTGGGATTTTGGGATTTTTTCCTTGGAATGTCCAAATCGTATTTTATCGATTTAAGAATCATTTTAAACCCATTTTCATATGGGTATTCTCTTATGGCCTCCCTTAATTATCAGTATGGTTTTTTTAAACATAAAATTCTGGTTTTACCCATTCATTTGAAAATCCATTTTAGGGTCTTTTTTGTACCTGATTTGAAAGTGGCAATATGGGTATCATTGTCTTTATTTACTAATAAATTCTATATTTATAATGTTTAGTTGATTTTGATGACATTCAAAAAGGTAAAGTTCCATTTTGATGGTCTTTAGGTTTGGATTTCAACGTCATGAGGTATCTTTTCGCTTAATTTTCTTCAGCCTTGGTTGGGTAGTTAGTTTTTATCTAAACGCATACTATGAGTATAGGTCATAATAATGGAAAACATATTTTGATTTTATTATTACTGTTGTATGCCCTTGTGGGGGCATATATTGTTATTGTTGGTGACTTGTGATGGTATTTTTTGTGTATTGCCTTTGTTGGGGCTATATGTTATGTTACTGGACTTGTATGTGTATATTATGCTTGTGTAGTTGACGTATTTCCTGTGCGGGGGCTTAAACTAGTAAATATGATATTAGTGGTTTCTTACTTGCATGCTTATTTTTATGGTATAATGTGTATGTTGAATCATGGATGGTTGACACATTTAGTAGATTTTGAACTTATATGTACATATATTGAATAGATTTGAGATTTTCATACTAGTTTGGTTGTGAGGATTATATCCTCATAGCAGAAATGCATTCACGATACATTGTTACCATTAAGAAAACATCAATTTTTTATAAGAATGAGACATTTTTCCAAAACCCTTTGCCGTAGTCCACAAGTCTGGCAAGAAATATGGTTATTGAGATTGAGATTGAAAATTGAGAAATCATCATTGCATTTAATACATTATGCATCTTTAGTGTTTTTCTTCTGTGTTTCATTTGAGGCATGCCAACTTTGTTTCTAAGTACCTGTTTTATTGTTTATGTGCTATATTTATAACTGTTTGTGGAGATTGTGTGAGCTATCGTATGGGACATTTTCTGATTGTAGGTGACGTGCTCATAGTGTGCATTTATATACCATATTTTCTACTTTGCTCAGTTGGAATATGATACCTACTAAGTACAACTAGATTGTACTCATCTCTACTATACCCTTTTGGTGCAGATCTAGGTACGACTGCGTCACAAAAAAACTAATATTGTGTGGTGGATCATTGTCATTTTCGAGGAATCGGTCATTCTATGTCTTAAGATTTGATCTCAAATATCCTCCTATCTAGTTGATTTCCTTATTTTGTATTTAGAGATAGACTTGTTGTTTTCATTTTGAATCGGTTGTATTTCGAGTTTTAAGTTGTATTTAAATTACTCTTACACTGTGACATCAGGTTTTTGAAAAATTTATATTATCTTTATTGTTCAGACTTACTTTGGTATTGTATATGTATGTTCTGAGTTTTCTCTAGAAGTCTTGCATTAGGAATTATTGTACTATTTTTCTTCTTATTTATCAATTTGGATGATAGACTTACTTGTAAATGCTTAGTCACGATAAGTACCATCATGACCTTGTTTTTTTTATTGTGACAATTCTCCATGTGGATTCCTAAAAACTAAGTAAATGGTGAACTAGAACAAAAATTATCTCAAAAGGGTTATGATTAATAAATATCCCATTTTTCAAGAGAGTCTTGAATAACAAAAAAAGTACCTTTTTCAGGAGGGTCCTGCTAATCCCATTTTTTAGGAAGGTCCTGTTAAACGAAGTTTCATTTTTTCACGAAGGTCCTACAATCCTATTTTTCAGAAAAGTCGTGTTAAATGATTTTCCATTTTTCAGGATGGTCCCACTAATCCTACTTTTTTCAGAAGGTCCAGTTAAACTATTACCGATATTTTTGTAGGGTCATATTAATCCTATTTTTTAGGAAGGTCCTGTTAAATGATGTTGTATTTTTCAGGAGGCTCATACTAATCAAAGTCCTAATTTTTTAAGGAGGGTCCTACTAATCCTATTTTACAGGAAGGTCATGTTAAATAATGTCCTATTTTTTCAGAAGGGGTTTATTGATCACATTTTTTGTGGAACCCAATAATACTATTTCTTGGAGGGTCCAGAATAATATTCCCATTTCTTGGAGGGTTCCATTCAAAAAATAAAAGTATCATTCTCCAGAAGGGTCCTGCTAATCCCATTCTTCATAAGAATCCTTCAAATGCTATTTCTAAGAGGGTCCCAATAAATAATACCATTTCTAGGAGGGTCCTAAAAAACAAATTACAGTCTCATTATCCATGAGGGTCCTTTAAACCTATTTTAAGGAGGGTCCCAATAGAAACTAAATCTCATTTGTTAGGAGGGTCCTGACAAAAAGTAAAGTCTTATTTTCTTGGATGGTCCTGAACAAAAAGTGAAGTTCTATTTTCTGGAAGGGTATAGTATGATAACTCATAGACATGTTTCTCCTAAAGATACCTAAACTCAACTGTTAATATTTTTCCCTATTTTAATAAAGAAATTTTGTTTGTTGAAAACATAAAGGTGGTTTGCCACACTTGGCTTTCCAGGCAACTGCTACTGCACTCATCCCATTCATCTCTATTTTTGTTTTTTGGTATTTTCCCTTGATTTATTACACCATTAACAAAAACTAAGGCTATCAAGAGTTAATCTAATGCAAGAACTTGTTGCTCCATTGATCCAAACTCAGGCTATCCAAAGTGACTCTGACTTAGATAATATACAACTTTCTCATGGTATCTCAAAACTAAACTCTATTGAAACTGTATATTATCATGAGTTCACAACTTGTTAGTTGATATAGATTAATTGAATATTTTTCTTCACTTTGGGTCATTTTACCTTAATATGCTTGGCTTTTGTTTTGCTTTATGCAATTGAAGAATTTGGTTTCATGTTTTGAAATCCTTTTTTACTTGCATTGACATGGACTTGACTAAAAAACATAATAAAAATGATAATAATTTTCACATTGATAACAGAAAAAGAAAACACAATATAAATTTGGAAAGAAAATAAAACACAATGGGCATCCCTTTTTCCAAAGCAAAAGAAAGAAAAACTTATTTGAGCGGGACAGTCAACTCCAATGATTATGACATACATTTTTGATTGAACAACTTTATCTTTATATCCAAACTTTTAAATAGTTTTTGTTGTGTTAATCAACCAAAAATTGAGTTTCTTCAGTAAGCCCATTGCACTCATTGACCTTATTTAGCATATGACGCCCTAAAGCATGTTAGTCGATGAGCCTCTTTGATTTTTATTCCTCTAAATGTACCATTACCTTTGGGTGACCATAATGGTTTTCACAAATAAGACTCTGTCATTTTTATTTCTCTCAGCTCACCATTTTTTTATGATGTCGTGAGGATTTTAATCTATAAATCTATGATTTTTATTTCTATCAAATTTTCTTAAGATGGTGAACAAAGTATTACACAAAATGCAACATCATATATCCGTCACGTGTTTACCATTGACATTCTGAATAATTGACCTAAAGGACTTTTTTTGGTTGTAACAAAGATTTTGGATATGATTAGATGGAAAGAACAACATGAAGCTCAAAAGGGTATAGGACTTTTAACTTTTGGAATCTATTCAAAGAACGAAAACAAAATCTTGCACTAGTTTCTTTTAAACCAAGAAGTTTTACCTTTTTACTTGGTTGGATCGAACCCAGAGTAAGGTTGCCTACTTATTTTGTCATATCAAGAATCAGGTCAAAATTAGCATGGGAAGGTTGTTCTTTACTTGATTTAGGTTTCATTCCTTTTTTTTCGATTCTTATTTTGACTCTTTTTTTTTCTTTGGCTTTTTACTTTTTCCAACTGTATTTCTTTATCTTGATAATTTTTATGGACTTGCGGATTTTATATATTTCTTGACATTCTTTCATTTTTCTTTTATTTTGACTTTTTAGACTCTATTTTAATTTCAAAAGAGGGGCACAAAAGTAAGTAGAACTAAAGCTAAAAAAGGTAAATAAATATGACACAATATTTTGGTAACAAAATGAAATGTCTTCATCATATCAATTCTTAAAAATGCAATACATATCATGCTATATGAAAGTTGAAGATAAATATCATTTATAACATCTTTTCACAAAACCTAACTTTAACTGAGCATGGGTGTCACTACTTATTCCACACTAGTAAAACAAACTACTACACCTTTGTTGTACATACCTAACATTGGATGACCCTCGTTTAGTGGAGCTAATTTTCTTTTTTGTTTAGCTTGATAGAGGACATTTTCCATCCTCTTAGTGATCCAATTCAAAAGTTTTGAGATGTAATTTCTCATTGATGGCCAAGTCATTTGTTATTCTCAAAGTGATTGTCTGCCTCAATCCATTCAATGTGAGGCTTCAATTCAGTCAACAAATGTCTTATACTTAATCAATTACTTCAACAAGATTTTTTTCATTTCTAACTTCTTAATTCAATGTTTCATGATTAGAATGGATTTTTTTAAGATCTGCTTAAAAATTTTGTAAACATTTCATATTGTTAGAACCAACATAGAATAAGTTGTAAATGAAAAAGAAAAAACAACACACACACACATATATAAAAACAAAAAGAAAAATGAACACTATGTTTTGTTAAGCTAATAGATAGAAGGGTTTGAACATAAAATAAAAAAAAAGAATACAAAGTCTGAATTACAACTCAAAAATAATTCAGATAACAGAAAAAAAAAAACTACCAAAACTCCTTCTGAGTTAGGAGAGAAGTGTCTTTTCAATTACAAAGCCTGACATCTTACCCACTTGTTTTCATATGAATCTTAGCAGAACCTCCACCAACTTTAGTTGTATTTTCGTGAGAATTTAGAAGACTGTTGCATTCTTTGTTATCATATATCATCTTAATGAAGTTCATATCATTACCTGTTGGTAGAGGATTCTGAGTACCATTAAGGAGATCACTATCTTAGACCACAATCATTTATTCATAAATCATATTTTCCACTGTGCATTTCAAAGATCGACATTCTTAAATGATGCGTCCTAGAGCATCAGAATGTTATTCATAATGTACATTGGGATTGAAACCCTTCAAAAGAAGATCTTTTTTATTTTGAGGATTAGTACTTATCATGTCTGAACTTATCAATTTCTTGAACAAGCTTGTGTAAGACTCTCAATTCAGTGTGATAATATCTTTAGTCCTTGAATTCCTTTAGTATTACTACTTTGAACAGGGTTTATAAGATGCTCAAACATTTGAAGAAGCATAATGAGGGTTTTGTGCTTTCCAATGTGTATAACTCAGTGGTCAGACATATGTTTGTGCGCTATAGATAAGATATATAGGAGGAGAAATTCAGTATACTGAATTTTTTGTAGGATAGTAATATTGTGGCTAATTATATGGATTTTAGCTATCGTTTTGGGGTTGGAACTGTGGTTAACAATGTTAATGACCTCTTGGGTTTTGTTGTGATCCAGGTATAACAATAACTACATACTCCTTTGTCTTATTTCCTCAAAAATTACCTAAACCATTTTGAACTATCTAGGAATTTTTTCTTAATGCTTCAAAACTGATAATGAGGCATGTCGTCATCCCATCTTCTATCATCTCTTCCATTTTAATGACCTCAATAAATTATTTGCCTATTATAGGTAACAAGTGTTGTAAATATATTTCATTTTGTATAGGAATAAACACCTCTACCATCTTATCTTCTTTCATTGGAGGTTTTATCCTAACATCTTGTTCACGCCATATAATGGGAAATTCCCTAACACTTTCAACACTCTTCGTTTTCAAGTTGGTTAAGGATTTTTCATCAAGGACCAAATTACTATTGTATTGAAATTGAAGTACAAATTCATTATCCATATCATCCCAATAGTTTCACTTAATAATATCTTGATCAACAAAACATTCAGATGCTAAAACTGGACTTTCCTTAAAATAAGACAACTAATTATTTTTTCCCTCCAATTCCCCTCAATGATTGTAATAACATCTCAAATATGCTATGGATTCATTGTGTCCATCACACTTTTCAAATTTTTGCATCTTATAGCAAGAAGGGAAGCTAACACTTGAAAACCTGCACAAGTCCTCATATGAGACACGTTGGTAACCCCTAATTCTCTATAAGTTTTCATAGTCTTATTAAGGTCATGAGTCATGGGGTTGACTTATAACCACCAGTGGTAATTTTTGGGTTTTAAGTTGGGGGCATTCTGGATATTTTCTCTTTTTAACCCCCTTTGATACTATGACATAAAACACTTTTTGGGACTTTAATAACCTATTATTCCTGTTCAAACATTCTTAAAAATAACTCAAACTCTCTCTTCAAGAAAGATTCTAGGATTTCTCCAAGATAATCAACTAAGGGTTTAAAAGGTAGTTTTTCTTCATTTTTCTTGGTTTCTAAGGCATGCTACTCCTCCTTAATTGTTATTTTACAAAGGAAATGTGTTTTAATTTATTGTTTTCATGATATTGTTATGGTTTTGAAATAAAGGTTAGGGTTTTTGGATGTTCATGGTTGAATAATATTTCTTATGCTTTAGTTATGTTTTATTTCATGATTTTAAGATGATTTGACATTATGGGATGCATGTTAATGATAAATGGATTTGGGGGTATTATGGATTCCCCAAATAACTTTATTATAGTTTTGAAACATATGTTCCCTCAACCTATTTGTGAAAACGCCAACGAAAATAATTTTTTTGCATAGTTTGACTACCCTCGATATCTTTCCATTGCATATATGGTAATGGAACCTGAATTTGTCTAGTTGATTTTAAATGGTTTGGAAAGGCCTTGTTGGACATTCTTTTGGTTTAATTGAAAACTTTGGAGTCAATTAGATTAAATTTTTTTGGTATGGCATAAAAGGATTGACTTGCAAGTACTAATTTTTGTTTGATGATAACAACGGTTAATGCCTAAACAAAGGGCACCTTGGTAAATGGTTAGAATGTGTAATTGGTTTTAGTTTAGGCTTAAAGGAGGTTGTGTTAGCAAAGTTGTAGAAGGTGGAGGTCCCAATGGGACCAATATTGGAAACTAACATTTGCTGATGTGAGGGTTGGTCATGATGATCGGGTGCATGATGTCACACTTATAGTTTTTGAGATATACTAGTCATCTCAAGTTTTCTCTAATTTCTGCAGCTAGCACACACTGGGTACCTTTCATCAGGGGAAACTGAAACCACATATCTAATGGGTGAACATTTAGGATGACAGAGCTACACAACCCATGTTAATGTATTAATTACATGTTAAACCCGGTTCCCTATCCCGACATGGTATATATGTATACATGTGATTGCATATAGTTATGTGATTTGGTTTTGAATAATGACATTATTTTATATGTATCCCTAAGTACATGCTAGTGTTTATTCTGTAAATTGTATCCGCGTGCTGTATCCCCATGCGATACACAAATATGATAAATTATTATTCCTCTTACGCAGTGACTTAGATTAGGGGAAAGCTTTTGAGTCAGATTGAAGAAGGGAGCTTCCATACACCATAAGGCTCCATTTCATGCTATGGACTTCTTTTTATTATTTTTATTTCTTAGATTTTGGTTTTTTCTATGGTCGGGGGCATGTCCCGATCGGATGTTATTTAACTATGGTATAGACTTTGTCGGACTACTATGGTCATGGGTGGGTTGGTATTGATGTCAACCTTGTTATTGGTATTGGTATTAGGGTGTGCACTTGTTGGATATTTGGTTGAGGTCGTTATAATATGAATATAGACTTTATTTGATATGTTTGAATTATTGTTGCTTTATCTTGTTATATGTTTAGAATTCACACGACATAGGGTGCAGGGCAGTTACGGTTGGGTATAGGGGTGGTATTCTGTCCTTATTTGACTTGAGATGCCTGACATGAGTAAGCCCTGGTTCGTGTCATGTCAGATTGGTATCATAGCCCTAGGTTCATGGTAAATTAGGAGTCCACAAAGTTGCGTTGAGTAGAGTCTCTTTTAAGGATGTCTAGCACTCCACACTCATAAGGGAAAAACTACGAGGCATTTAGGAATGTTTATCTTTCTTGTGTTTTGTTTTTGAGATATACAGTCTAAGGTCTTGAAATATTCTCTAATTACTATTTATTCTCTTTTCAGATCATGCCTCCCAGATGATCTAAATCTCATGGAAACTCCTTAGTCCCAATCGAGACAATATTGATGGGACCCATCCTACTTATAAGGTCCAGACCCAGTCTAGGGGTCGAATTCATGATTTCCTTTCTAGATTTCCATCGGTTCCCTCCCGTCCCTCTCAAGCCCCTCAGTCTAATATGATAAATGTTGAGTTTCATCAGTCTATCCATATGTTGGAACAGCTGGTAACTTTTTAGGCTGAGCGTGGTACTTTTATTTCTCCATCTTCCGAGGCCACAAGCGTTGGCCAATTCATGAGGTTGAATCCACCTACATTCTGGATGAAATGGAAAAGATCATTCATGTTATATGTGCCACAAATATGGAGGGCATGCAGTTTTCCATCTACCATCTGAAAGATATTGCATACCAATGGTATAAAGAATGGGATCAGCCAGGGGTGACAATTCTTAGTCATCTCTATGGGAGGATTTCTCTAATGCTTTCCTAGACTACATCTTTCCTTATAAGTTAAGGGAAGCAAAGACAGAAGAGTTTGTTAATTTGAAGCTAGGTAATATGTCAATCAAGGATTATGCCTTGAAGTTTCACCAGTTATCTCGCCATGGTCTGAAGTTAGTTTCTAGAATAAGGGCAAGAATAAGAAAGTTTACTTCCTTGTTATCTAGAGACTTGATTTTGTAGAGCAAGGCTACTATGTTGAACAAAGACATGGATATGTCAAGGTTGGTTGTGTACATACAGCAGGAAGAGGAAGTGCTCCCTACTTTTGGTGTCTAACAATCGAGTGGCAGGGATGGTAGAAAGTGTCCCAAGAAGAAGTAGGGCAATTTTTGGTCTTACTCGATGGATAGTGCTCCCTACCAAAAGTTATTGGGTCATATGCGTTTCAAAGGTGTCAACAATTATAGGGCATAGGGGCGGGGGTCAGTCAGCTTCATCATTTCCCCCTACAGATTTTGTGGTCGATTGCATCGAGGTTATTGTGATGAAAGATAGGATAAGTGCTTCAACTGTGATTAGATAGGGAACATAGTTAGATGCTGTCCAGCATCCAAGTTTCATCGAGGGAAAACAAGGTTCCATTTGCACCTTCATTAGGCTCTAGTACTAATAGGTGCACCATTTACCATTAGCGCTGGTTGGAAGTGTCTTTATGCTCTCATTACCTACCATGAGTTTGAGGCATCGCCTGATGTCGTGCCGAGTATGTTGAAATATTTTCATGTAATGTGTATTGTTTACTTGATCTAGGGTCTACTCTCTCTTATGTGACCTCATTTATGTCTGTGCATTTTGGTTTTGGTATCGAGTATGTTTTGAACCCTTTTTCTATTTATACCTCGGTGGGTGACTCTTTGGTGGCTAGAAGAGTCAATAGGGGTTTTGTGGTATCTGTTCATGGTCAGGAGACTTTGGTGGATCTGTTTGACTTAGACATAGTTGACTTCTAATCATATTGGGGATGGATTGGTTGCACTCGTGCTATGCTTCTTTAGATTGTTGGACCCGTAAGGTCATCTTTAAATTCCCTAATGAGACAATTATTGAGTGGGAGGGTGGTTACATAGCTCCTAAGAAAAATTTCATATCGTATCTTAGAGCTCGGAGATTAATCTCCAAGGAAATTCTCTATAATCTGGTCCTAGCTAAAGATTCTAATTTGGAGGGTCCTTCCTTGCATTTTGTCTCGGTGGTGAATGAATTTCCTGAGGTCTTTCCTGATGACCTTCCAAGTGTCCCTCTTGATAGGGAGATTGATTTTGGGATTGAACTTGTTCTAGACACTCGTTCGATATCTAATCCCCCATATTTAATGGCTCCAATTGAGTTGAATGAGCTAAAAAAGCAACAAAAGGATCTTTTACACAAAGGTTTCATCCATCCTATTGTGTCCCCTTGGGGTTTACTGGTGTTATTTATCTGTAAGAAGAATGGTTCCCTTCAGATATGCATTTATTAATGGCAGTAGAATAAGGTGACGGTATAGAATAAGTATCCAATATCAAGGATCGATGATTTGTTTGATCATCTTCAGGGTGCTAAAATTTTCTCCAAGATTGATCTTTGGTTCGTTTATTATCAATTAAAGATTAGGGAGTTGGATATCCCTATGGCTGCCTTCCATACTCGTTATGGACATTTTGAGTTTTTGGTTATGTCTTTTGGGTTGACCAATGCCCCACCGGCATTCATGGATTTGATGGATAAAGTCTTCCGATAGTTTCTAGATTTGTTCTACATTATGTTCGTAGACGATATTGTGGTGTACTCTAAGGGCGAGGTGGATCATAATGATCACTCTGCATTGTATTCAAGACCCTAATAGAGCAGCACTTGTATGCTGAATTTTCAAAATATGGATTCTGCTTGAACGCTGTCACTTTTCTAGGTCATGATATTTTTAGTGAAGGGACCATGGTGGATCTGCAAAAAGTTGGATTGGTTAAAAAGTGGACTACACCCACGAATCCAACCGATAGTTAGAGCTTCTTGGGTTTTTCTTGTTACTAAAGGAGGTTTGTAGAGAGTTTTTCGACAATAGTTGGCCCATTGATGACATGACCACCCGAATCGAGGCCTTGTCATAATGCGCATCCCAAGTCCTACAAGGATCAGAGATTGCCCCTCTACCCAATCCAACCAACCAACATATACCCTGAGTCAGAGAGATTCCAAACATATAACAAGATAGAGTAACTATCAACTCACTGACTTTAGGATAGTTCCATGACCATGGCCAACCCAAACAAGTCTAACCATCCAATTCTAACTAACAACGATAACCAAAACCAAAATAATAACAAAATCATATCCATACTATAATAAAATTGAACAATCTCATATCAAATAAAGTCATATAGAATCATCCCTAATACCAACGCTAACACTACTGCTGACACCGCCTATACCAACCAATAGAAGTCTCACAAAGCCGCTACCCGAAATCAAAAAACATCTGGTCAAGAAAAGCCCCAGACCATAGACAAAACCAATGTCTAAGAAAAAACAATGAAAACATAAGAACTAAAACTAGAAATGGAGCCTTCTGAAGTATGAAAGCTCACCACTTTAAGTTAACACAAGCTGATCCCCGTCCAATCATAGAATAGGAGGTGTAGTATGACCAACACCTGTATCGCGTGGGGCTACAATGTCGAAGATGGTTAGTGGTTGGAGCCGAATCATGTAACTCAAGGATAAGGATAAAATAGTGCAAACAGTTTCAAAACCAATCAATTAATGCATATACCAATGCAACACATACATACACATATATATTTATACCATATAGGGATATGGAACCTGAGTAACATGAACTTTGAAATGATTAACCCGGGTTGTGTAGCATGATCGTTATTGAACAAAGAACTGAAGTGCTATATGGGCCCATCTCACCACTAGCTGGAAGGGCCCTAGTGCGTGTAGCCGCATGAACCAGAGAATATCTATCTCCGTATAATCCTATATAGGGGACTCGAACCTCCCAACATAATCAAGATGACTTAAACACCAATATATGTGTCATGGAGGACTCGAAACTCCCATTTATATATTTATTCGGGGTAGACAAACCACCCAGTCATTAGAAACCTGCACCATCTTGAGCGGATTCTAGTGTTTGTCCTTCGGAGTCCACTTTCAGGGATCGGCTACATATCCTCCTTTAAAGTCCAATTTAAAACCATCATTCCACATACACAACCATTAATCCAATTACTTTTCAAAGGCATTTCGTTGGTATCATCATACCAACAATACTTGCAAGTATAGCATATGCCATTACCATTATGAATCAACCATGCAGTCATTTGACTTTAGGACTCGAACCCATCTTCTAACAAAGACACTTGTTAAATTTAAATTTTAGAGACTCGAACATATTATCAAGATTTAAATTTTAGAGACTCGAACATACTATCAAGTGGAGACATAAATCAATTTAATGTTAGGGACTCAAACCCATGTAAGAAATTAAACCACCAAGGTTACCATTAAATCATTACATGGCCAACAAGTCCTTTACAAAACCATTTACTAACCATTCATATTCATTAGGCCAATGCCTTAGTTCAAAACATCATTGTCATGTGACAATTTTACTCTTATAGGCATTTTTACAAACACTTAGTTGGAATACTATTATCATGGACAAAATCAAGGTAAAGACCATAAAGTTTAGGATAAACCATGACCCATTTGTTAAGCCACAAATACCAAACACCCACATGTGAAAACCATCTCCAGCAACATGTATAAACACAAGTTTAACCAAGAGTAAAATATACTCAATCATATGCAACTAAACCCTCAATTTTGGTTCTCAAAACCACCATTTAAGAATCATAATCACACTTCAAAATATATGATATTGGAGAACTAACAATTAGTGAAGAGTCACATGCTTTATTCAAAAAGATTCACTAAAGAAACTTGACTATTAATCCCCAAGATGATCACCTTTGAAGAACCCTAGCTCAAATCTTTAAAAAAAAGTTTAGAGAGTGTTTTTGGAGGTTTTGATCTTTCAATAGTGGGTTATGAGAGGCCAACACATGTTTTAAGACTTGGGGACTTAAGTTTTTTGGCATGGGAAATATCCAGAATACCCCTAGCTTAAAAGATCAAAAGATGTATGCAGAAGGGTACGACCTATCCCCTTAAATTGTACCCTAGCATATGAGTGGTACCCTTATCTCACACACTAGCTTCATCTTTGACCCACATACAGACCAACATACGACCATACCTAACTAACTCATATCCTACTATACGAGAAGTACCCAACAACCCATATCCTATATAGATCACTTTGGACAAAACATAGGGCACCATAGGACTTAGCAACATATAATTCGTACCCCAACAAATGACTAGTAAGGTGTTCAATCGTACCTTAGATAGAAACAAGCTCAACCACACTGATTTACATAAGAGAGGAGGGACCCCATATCATAGAACATCAGATGCCTAGTACCTCAAGTCGTATGATGTCCATAAGCTCAATATTCAAGAATTTTCTAAGGGTCTAAACAAGGGTGTGTCAATTCTCCCCTACTTGGATTATTCGTCCTTGAATGACGGGTAAGACGAACACAAGCATGAGTTAACAAAACAACTCCTCGACTCTAACCTTTAACTAAGTTAGAAAACAAGATACAAGGAAGTCAGTCTTTCCTTTAACAAAGTTTGAAAAAAAAACTATGATGAAGAACACAAACCTTCCGTATGAGTTTCGAGAGGAGAAAATAGGAATGGATACTTGGACTTCATGTCCTCTTCCACTTCCCAAGTAGCCTCTTCAACCTTATGCTCCCCATAAAGGACCTTTACAAAAATTCACATCCCTTGTCTGCATCAGACGAACTTGACGCCCCAAGATCTCAATCGGGGATACCTTATAAGATAAGGAGTACAAAATACCCAAACCTTCAGAAGGAACAATCGATGAATGATCACCCACACAATTTCTTAAAATAGAGACATGGAAAATTAGATGAATGGAGCTCAAACTAGAAATTAACTCCTATTCAGAGGCAACATTACCAATCCTCTTCCAAAGTAAGTTGGGACCAATATACCGAGGACTTAAATTCCCCTTATTACCAAGCCACATTAATCCCTTAATAGGATATACCTTCAAAAATATCCAATTGCCAATATTGAACTCCAAATCTCTACGCCTTATATCCGTATAGGACTTTTGGAGACTTTAAGCGTCTTTCAACCTATCACTAATCACCTTCATCTTTGAAAATCTTGGTGAACCAAAATAGGGACAAAAAATTTACCCTCACCAACTTCATACCACCCAATAGGAGAATGACATCTCCTACCATACAATGCCTCAAATTGAGACATACCAATGCTAGAATGATAACTATTATTATAAGCATATTCAACTAATGAAAATGGTAGAACCAACTACCACCATAGTCCATCACGCAAGCACAAACTATATATTCCAATGTCTGAATGGTCCTCTCTACTTGTCTATCCGACTGCGGGTGGAAAATAGTACTAAAGACAACCTTAGTTCCCAAACCTTTCTGAAATAACTTCCAAAATTTAGATGAGAACTGAGTACCATGATCCAAAATGATAGAACTAGAGCACCATGAAACTTAACAATATCCTCAAGATACGACTTAGCATAATCCTCCACCAAATAAATAGTACTCACCGGCAAAAAATGAGCAGACTTGATCATCCTATCCACAATGACTCAAATAAAATTGCATTGATTCCAAGATTGAGAAAGACTATAACAAAATCCATGTTAATCGCTTCCCACTTTTACTTGGGCAACTCAATCTCTTGGTACAAACTATCTAGTCTCATGTTTTCAACTTTCACTTGTTCACTCACCATATACTTTGCCACATATCTAGCCATATCTCATTTCATATTGTTCAACCAATAGAACTCCTTGAGATCATGATACATCTTTGTAGAACAAGGATGAATAGCATAATGAGATTCATAATCTTCGGCTAGAATCCTTTATCTAACCCATCATCGTTGGGAACACATAACCTATCTTAGTACATCAGGAAACCATCACCACCAATCATAAAGTCAATAACCTTTTGCTGACCCATGTTACTCTTACTCTTCATCAAATCTGGAGCCAACATATACTTTTACTTTATCTCAACAACAAGAGGTTACTGTTATACCGGATGTACAAATACACTACCATTTTATGATCCGTGAGACGAACTAAAAGTTTAGACAAAGGGTGAATGTCCTTCACCAACTTAAGCTTATACTCATATACATGAGCCAAACTCCCCATGGATAACCTGCTAAGAGCATCATGAAAAATGTTAGCCTTACTTGGATGCCATGGAAGACTTATATCATAGTCCTTCAGCAACTTAAGACACCTCTTTTGCCTGAGATTTAGATTTTTTTTAGTAAAAACACACTGCAGGCTTTTATGATAAGAAAGGATATCAATATAAACCACATAGAGATAGTGATGCCAAAATTTCAATGCTAATACCACCTCTAACAACTCTAATGAGTAGGATAGTTTTTCTTATGAAATTTTAACTGCCTTAGAGCATAAGACACTACCTTACCATGCTACATAAACACAAAACCCATCCCAACATGAGAAGCACCATAATACAATATAATACAAAACCATTATTACCCTCTAGCAGGGTAAAAACTGGAGCTGAAGTCAACTTATGTTTCAACTTTTCAAAACTACCATTACACGCATCAGACTACAAGAACTACACATTCTTCTGGGTTAACTTAGTCATTGGGGCCTCGATTGTCAAAAAACTTTCCACAAATCACCTATAGTAACCGGCTAAGTCTAAGAAGCTCTAAATATCAGTTAGAGTCATAGGTGTAGACCACTTATGAACCAACACAACATTTTGCTGATCTACCATGATCCATTTATTAGATATAACATTACCTAGAAAAGTCACAGACTTAAACCAAAACTCCAACTTGGACAACTTGGCATACAAATATTGGTCCTTCAAGGTCAACAACATAGCACGAAGGTAATCGACATGATCTGCCTCACTCTTAGAAGAGACCAGGATGTCATCAATGAAGACAATGACAAAAGAGTCCAAAAGCTAACAGAAACCTAATTCAACAAATCCATAAGTGTCGTTGGAGCATAGGTCAACACAAAAGACATGACTAGGAACTCATAGTGATCATACCAGCTCCTAAAGGTAGTCTTAGGGATATCCACTTCCCTAATCTTAAGTTGATGATAACACGGCCTAAGATCAATCTTAGATAACCACTTCTCACATTGAAGCAAATCAAATAAGTAGTCCATTCTAGGAAGAGGATACTTATTCATTATGGTAACCTTATTCAACTTACAATAATAAATGCACATCCGAAGGGAACCACCCTTCTTAAACATAAATAACACAAAAGCACCCCAAGAAGACATACTAGGATGGATAAAACCTTTTTTTAAAAGATCATTCAATTGCTCCATAAGCTCTTTTAACACAGCCAAAGCCATTCTATAAGGAGTGATAGAAATAGAACGTGTGTCTGAATAAGATCAACCCTAAAATAAATTTACCTATCATGAGGTAACCTAGGAAGATCATAGAGAAAAACCTCAAAAAAATCATTAACCACAGGAAAGGATTCTAGATAAGGACCTTCAAAGTTAGAATTCTTAACCCAGAACAAATGATAAAAAAACATT
This sequence comes from Capsicum pubescens, assembly GCA_030864215.1. NCBI lineage: Eukaryota > Viridiplantae > Streptophyta > Magnoliopsida > Solanales > Solanaceae > Capsicum > Capsicum pubescens. Next base: position 147,720,099 of record CM061545.1, on the reverse strand, counting down.
TGGAAATCAACTTTTGGGCTCTAAGATATGAGATCAATCTTTCCTTAGGCACTAAAGAACCCCCTTCCCATATAATGATCGGCTCATTAGGAAATTTGAACGTGACCTTATGGGTCCGACTATCTAAGGAAGCATAACACAAATGCAACTAATCAATCCCTAATATGAGATCAAATTAACCATATCTAATTCAATCAAATTTACAAGAGTTTATCTAAAACAAGCAGATACCCCACACCACCTATAGACTATTTTAGCAATCATAGAGTATCCAATCGGGGTAGATACAGAAAAGTATTATAAATAAATTCAGGGCCAAAACCAAAATGTACGGCCATAACGGGGTCACATGAGAAAGTGTTAACCCTAGATCAAGTAAACAAGACAAATCTCAAGAGAAAAGTTTTAAAATACATGTGAAAACATTCGGAGATGCCTCAGAATACTTGTAAGACACAATAGCATATAACTGATTCCAAGAAGTTTTGGTAACATAAGAAGAAATAGATGCAGAAGCAGCACCCTTTGGTGCAAGAGTAGATAAAGAGGCAACTAAAACCTTTTAAGACCATAATCCATTCTAGCATGATAGTCATGCTGCATGTGACCAATCTGACCCTAATAAAAACACTTATTCTTCCCATTCCTATAAATCCACTATGTGACCGCCTATAAAATCTACAAGAAGGGTAGGATAGAGAATAATGAGCTCCACAAGCTTGAGATTAGAACCCCTATGCTCGGGACCCACCATCATGCTGAGGTCGACTATAACTTGACAACTTTGGGTAAGGACCACTACTCGTGGAGAGAGAACAAGAACTCTCTTAATTCTTGTTTGGCCACTTGCTACCATTTTTCCCACTCTGCTCAGAAGGCCTAAATTTTTTCCCATGCTTCTCATTAAACTCATACTTCTTCCTTTTATCTTTCTCTACTTATTGTATGTAAAAACCAATCGTAGACATATCCATGACCTTGATAAGAAAGACAGTCTTACTTTCAAGGATCAACTCATGAGATAGTCCTGAAGTTAACTTCCTTATCCATACTCTCATATTAGATAACATCTTTGGAACATGTAAAGACAATTAGTAAAATTTCAATACATACTTCTTGACCGACATCCTTTCTTATTTCATAGTAAAAAACTTCTTGGCTTTGACTTCTCTCAACTCTTTAGGAAAAAAATGGTCTAAACATAAATTAGAGAAATCCTCTAACGGAGATGCCTCATCAATGTCACCCCTATCCTAATCCTATTTCTCATACCATTGGTATGCCACATCCTTCGGTTGATAGGAAGAAAACTCCACCCCTTCCACATTTGTTGCATACATCACCCTGAAAATCATTTCCATCTCATCTAGAAAACCTTGAGGACCTTTCTCCATCTTAATACTAATCAAATTAGAAGGAGTCAACCATATGAATTGACCATCCTTTGTTGCCTCAAAATTTAGAGTAGCAGATACTCTACACGCCAGCTTGAGAAGCCACCAACTAAGAAATCATATGGATCGACTGACGAAATGCAATATTTGTCAAATTATCCTAAAGAGAACTATAAGGAACAGGTGGAACTCAAGAATAATCAGGGACTAAACCCTTAGACCAAGTATGGAATCCATTAGTAGAGCATGTCCCATCAACATTGTCCTCTGTTGGGACAAAGGAGTTTTTTTGAGCTTCAGATCATCGAGACATGATCTGAAATATATTAGGACTGAAATTAGAAGAATCCAAGAACTTAGACTCTATAACTCGAAATAAGACACCAAGAAAGTGAAACATTCCTAAATGTCATGTAGTCTCTCTCTTATGAGTATACTGCGCTACACACCCTTAAAAGAGACTCTACTCGATACGAATTTATGGACTCCCAATTGACCATGATCCTAAAGCTCTAGTACTAACTTGACACGACCTCAACCAAGGCCTTATCGTAATGGGCATCCCAACACAAATAAGGACCAAATATTTTCCCGGTACCCAATCCAACCGACAAGCATATACCCTGAGTCGAATGAATTTCAAATATATAACAAGATAAAGTAACTATCAACATAAAGACTTTGGTATCATTCCATGAAAATTTCTAACCCAAACAAGTCTAACTATCTAATACCAACTAATAACCATAACAAAAGCTAAAATAATAACCAACTCTATATCCATACCATAATAAAATAAAACAATCATAGATCAAATAAATTATTATTGTATTAGCCCCAATACCAATACCAATTCAAAGGCTGACACCATATTCGACACCGCCCATACCAATACACAAAAGTTTCACAAATCCTAGTTGTGAAATCAAAATAACATCCTATCAGGACATGCCCCCGACCATAGACAAAACTAATATGTTAGACTAACGAATCAAAATATAAGAACTAATACTAGGAATGGATCCTTTTGAAGTATGAAATCTCGCTACTTCATGTCAATACAAGCTGATCCCGAGTCCAATCACTGAGTAGGAGGAATAGTATGACCTAAACCTAAATTGCGTGGGGATATAGTGTCGAGCATGGTTAGCGGATGGAGTTATTAGTTGTAACTCAAGGATAAGGATAAAATAGTGCCAAAAGTATCAAAACCAATCAATTAATGCATATACCAATACAACGCAGACATATACATACATATTTATACCATGCCGGGATAAGGAACCAGATTAACATGAACTTTGAAATCATTAACCTGGGCTATGTAGCATGATCATTATACAACAAGACACCCACATGCTATATGGGTCCATCTATACCCTAGATAGAAGGGCCCCAGTGAATGTAGCTGCACGAACCAGAGAATATCCATATCCATATATGCCTATATGGGGGACTTAAACCTCCTTGAATAATCAAGGTAATTTAAGAACCAATATATTTTTCATGGGGACCTCAAACCTCCCATTTATATATTTATTTAGCGGACTCAAACTACCCATTCATAAGACACCCGCACCAGCTAGTGTGGTTTCTAGTGTTAGTCCTTCGGACTATAATTTCATGGACTGGCTACACATCCTATTTTAATGCCCAATTTAAAATCATCATTCCCCATACACAACCATTAATCAAATTACTTACCAAAGGTATTTCATTGCTATGTTCATACCAACACTAGTTGAAAGTATACAATATGCCATTACCATTATCAATTAACCATGCATTTATTTCATATTGGGACTCGAACCCATACTCTACCAAAGAAACTTGTCCAATTTAAAGTTTAGGGACTCGAACCCATTATCAAGTGGAGACATAAATCAATTTAATCATAGGGACTCAAACCCATGAAGCCATTTAAAAAACTAAGGTTACTATTTAAATCATTACATGGCTAATAAGGCCTTCACAAAACTATTTACTAATAATACATATTCATTAGGCTAATGCCTTAGATCAAAATATCATTATCATGTGACTATTTTACTCTTTTAGTCATTTTCACAAACAGTTTGAGGGCATACTATTATCAAGGATAAAATTAAGTTAAAGACCATCAAGTTTAGGGTCACCCATGACCCATTTGTTAATCCACAAATACCTAAAACCCAAATGTGCAAACAATCACAAAAAACATGTATAATCAAAAGTTAAACTAAGAGTAAATAGTACTCAATCATATGCTACAAAACTCTTAATTTTTGTTTTCAAAACAACCATTTAAGATTCATAATCACACTTTAAAAAAATGATAGTTGAGAACTAATAATGAGGGAATATTCACATGCCTTATTCAAAAAGATTCACAAAAGAAACACGACTCTTATGCCTCAAAATAATCACCTTTGAAGAACCCTATCCCCAATCTTTAAGAGATAGTTTAGATAGTGTTTTTGGAGGTTTTGATCTTTCAATAGTGGGTTATAAGAGACCACAACTTGTTTTAAGACATGGGAACTTATGGGTTTTAGGTTAGGAGATGTTTGAAATATCCCCAGCTTAAAAGCTCAAAACATGCTGCAGGAGGGTACGACCTATCCCCCTAAATCGTACCCTAAGGTACGAGTAGTACCCTTATCTTGTACCATAGCATCATCTTGGACCCCCATACTGACCAACATATGACAACACTTGATAAACTCATATCCTAACATATAAGAAGTACCTTATACCCGTATCCAAGATAGATTACTTTGGACTAGACATAGGGACCATACCACTTAGAAACATACCATTCATACCCCAACAAATGACTAGTAAGGTGTGCATCATACCTTGGATAGAAACCAACCCAACCACAATGATATACATACGAGAGGAGGAACCCCAAATTGTACAACATTATACGGCTAGTATCTCAAGTCGTATTATGTCCAGAAGCTCAATGTTTAAGAATTTTCCAAGGGTCAAAACCAGCGTGTTTCAGTTGACTAAGTTAACTCAAAAAATAGTGAAGTCATTATGTTAAGATACTTGTAAGGGTAGTTTTGAAAAGCTATAGAATAAGCCAACTTTATCTCCGATCTTGACTTTTCTTTAAGGTATTGATGTATTTGTGGTTGATTATGATTTATCCAATGTGGGGCTTCACTGTACCTTAAATCAGTATATTTGGGTAATAGCTTATGCCTGTAGACAGTTAAAGGTGCATGAGATGAACAATACAACTCATGACTTAGAGTTGTTAGTGGTGGTGTTTGTGTTGAAACTCTGGAAGAATTATTTGTATAGAGTGTATATGGATATGTTTATTGATCATACGATCCTTCAACATGTGTTTACTCAGAAAAATCTTAACCTAAGTCAAAGGAGAAGGCTTGAGCTACTCAAGGATTGTGACATGTGTCTTTACTACCATCAAGATAAAGCTAATGTGGTAACTATGCTCTTAGAATATTTTTCATAGGGAGCCTGGTTTATATGGATACGGTGAAGTGGGAGTTAGTGATGTATATTCACCAATTGGCTAACCTTGGAGTTTGTCTCTTGGGCTCTGTGAATGGTGGTATATTTGAGAAAAAAAGTGGTATGGTCATCTCTTGATTCCTAAATAAAAGATTATCAAGTGTTAGATCTTATCTTGATGAGGATTAAGAGTGATGTAGGTGAAAAAAGTTGATGGCCTTTGAGATTAGGGGTGATGGTACTTTGCGGTACCGAGGAATATTATGTGTTCCCAATATAAATATTTTGTTAGAAAGGATCCTGGCTGAGGTGCATGAGTCACGTTAGTGTATTCATCTTAGTTTTATGAAAAATTTTCATGACTTTAAGGAGATGTATTGGTGGAACAATATGAAATAAGATGTGTGTAGTTTTGTAGCTACTGCGTGGTGTACCAATAAGTGAAGGTTGAGCACATGAGGCCTAGATGATTGTATCAAAAAATTGAGTTGCCTATGTTGAAGTAGGAAGTGATCAACATGAATTTCATTATTAGTCATCCTCTATCTCAAAATTAGTTTGACTTAATTAGGACTATCATGGATAGGATGACAATGTTTGCTCACTTTTTGCAGCGAGGACAAATTCTCAACTAAGGATTATGCAAATTTGTATCTCCAATGATTGTGAAGTTTCATGGGGTACCTATTTCTATCATCTCTAATCATGGTATATAGTTTTTATCTCAATTTTGGCGATCGTTTAAGAAAGGATATGGTACCAAGGTGAATCCTAGTACTGCTTTTCACCCACAGTTGGATTAGTAACCAGAAAGAACTATGCATACATTGGAGGATATGCTTCGATCTTGTGTGATTGACTATGGAAGTTGTTGGGCTGAGCATTTTCCTCTTATAGAATAGTCTTTTAATAATAGCTAACACTTTAGCATTAGAATGTCTCTATTTTTGGCATTGTATGGTAAAAAGTGTAGAATCCTATTAGGTTGTTCGAGGTTGGTGAGGTAAATCTGTTTGGCTTGGATTTGGTTCACCAATCTTTGGAGAAGGTGAAGGTGATTCGATATAGGAATAAGTCAACCTAAAGTCACCAAAAGTTTTATGCAGATGTAAGGTGAAGGAAGTTAGACGTCGAGGTTGGGGATAGGGGGTTCTTTAAGGTATCTCCCAAGAAGGGAGTGATGCAGATTAGGAAGAAGAGGAAGCTCAGTCCCCGATATGTCTATCCACACTTTATTTTAAGGAGGGTTTGCAGTGTTGCGTATAAGTTAGAGTTGCTTATTGTTTGAGCTTCATTTACTTGGTATTTCATATTTACATGTTGAGGAAGTGTATGAGTGATCAGTCGGAATTTTACTTATCAAGGATATTGGTATTTTGGATTCCCTATCTAATGAAGAGGTCCCGCTTGAGATCTTTATAGGAAGGTTCGTGGGTTGTTGACCAAGTATGTGGCCTTGATAAAGGTTCTATTGAGGAACAACATGGTGGAATAGACTACATAGGAAGATAAAGGGAACATGAAGTACAAGTACCCATTCCTATTCCCCATTCTGGAAATTAATACTTGAGGTATGTGTTGTTCTTAACATCTTTGTTTTCTATCTTTATCAAAGGTAGATTGAAAAAAAAAATCTTGGCATCATTGTTTTGTAACTTTATTAAAGGTAAGAGTAGGGCCGTGTGTGGTCCACATCATGTTTGTACTGCCTTGTTCCATCATTCGAGAATGAATGATCCCAGTGAGGAAGAATTGAAACACCCTAGGTTTTTACCCTTGGAAATTTCCTAAGCTTTGAGCTCATTCTCCTAGTGACGACTCACCATATCAGTCGTATGGTGTGGGTACGTGTAAGGGGACCTTATTCCTTAGGAGACTAGTAAATGGTGGTTAGGTTTCTGTTATGGTAAAAGATTGATGGTATGGGTCCTTTAGTGTGGTGACTGGTCGGTCCTTCATTAAATCGGAGACAGTGACTTGACTTTTCCCTGTGTAGTTGTGTCTCATTAAGATCCATGAGGAAAAGTTATGAGTCATTGTGAGAATTCATGTGTTGTCCAATGTCTGTCCCTTTGGTTTTTGTCTTAAGTACGAATGGACCATACGAGTCATATGGACTGGTCATGATTTGGGGTTAGGAAGTTGTATGGTGGATAGTTCATAGATGTAAGACTCACTCTATTAATGATGACTCGATGGTACGAGTCGTATGTTGTGATCATGAGTCACGGGGTTGACTCGTAAGCACCTGTTGTAATATTATAGTTTCAAGTTGTGGGCATTCTTGCCATTTCCCTTTTTTAACTCCCTTTGTTACCATTACATAAAAACCTTGTGGGACTTCATTAACCTATTATTCCAAATAAAACATTCTTAAAAATCTCTCAAAATCTATGTTCAAGCAAGAGGCTAGGGTTTGTTTAAGATAATCAATTAAGGCTTTCAACGGTGGTTTCTATTCGTCTTTCTTATTGTTTAAGGCATGTTACTCCTCACTCATTGTTATTTTACAAAGATCATGTGTTTAATGTATGGCTTTCATGATGTTTTTATGGTTTTGAAATAAAGGTTGGTGTTTTTTGATATTCATCGTTGAATAATGTTCCTCATGGTTTAATTATGCTTTCTTTCATGCTTTTAGTATGATTTTTACATTGTGGGATGCATATTAATGGTAAATGGATTTCAGGGTATTATGGATTCCCCAAATTTCTTGGTTATGGTTTGTAAACTTATGTACCCTCAACCCGTTTGTGAAAATGCCACTGAGAATGATTTTGTCACACAGTTTGACTACTCTTGGTATCTCTGCATTGCATAAATAGTTATGGAACCTGAATTAGTATGGTTCATTTTAAATGGTTTGGAAATTCCTTGGTGTAATGCACTAGAAATACACCCTAGATGTCATGCGGTGCTCAATACTAAAAGTATTCCCAAGATTAACCCTTTAAGCCTTCTTAATAACTTTGGAACTCATAATAAAGATAAATTGGACTTGTGAAATTTTGAGATACTGAATTAATGTCATAACTGAAATTGAATTAATATTTTACTAGAATTCTTAAACATGGAAATATTGAAAGAAAACACTTTTAAGTCTAAACATAAAATAGTCAGACAAGTCTCTACTTCTAAGTAGAGAGCGACTGGGACAAGCCCCAACTGACTCAAACTAAATAGAATAAAATAGCTAAAAAACTTCATCAATAGCAAGTCAGATAAAATGGGTTCTCAAACTATGCTGACTCACCAAGTGTTAGGATGTTGGTGGAGATGCTCAAAATCAATCACACAGCTTTAACTGAGCACCAGAACCTACATTATAAGATAATGTAGTACATAGACATATATGTGGATCTGTACTTCTAGAATGTACTAAGTATGTGGGGGTTAATGCATAAATAAAACAATAACTGAATCATTATATATATATGCTTTAAAATGATGCATGTTACGTGTAAATGACTCACCTTGGGACTAAATAGACCCAAAAAACTGAAAAATCATAAACCATGAATCATAAAGAATACTGAATAAACATTGAAAGCCACACAATTAGTTTCTAAAAGCTTTACTTTTTCTCTTTATTTTGGGAGGTTCTTCTAACCAACATAAACCATGTGAGCATTCAAGGAGTCCAACATCTTATCCATATTTGGAAGAGTTGTTCTACCCTTTCCATCAGAATAGAACCTAAGCTAGAATTATCACTACACTGAACCCACTATGGTTATTAAAACCTAAGGTGGCACGTAGTTCTGGGGCATGTGACCTTGGAGTAATACCAAACTCGGTGATAAATACTACTCCCATACTCATACTGTAGGAAATCCACCTTTAAATAGCATAAGGGTTTATAAAATGAAAAAACAATTATGATTCTCTTTACTTTAAATCATTAATAGTCTGAATAGTGTGGATTTCATAATCATAGTTGGGGATCAAAAAATCCATTCTTGCTTTAAATTTTGATATAATCTTGTCATAGAATGCTTAAAAACATAAATTTCTTGAATTCTCATCTCTTAAACTTAGGGCTTAAAATTCATGATTTAAACTCATGCTAATTCATAACAAAACTTCATGCTTTAAAATCATGGTAATTCATACCAAAACATCATCCTTTAAAATCATGGTAATTCATACCAAAACTTCATGCTCAATAATTCTTGAAAAATTTCAACAATAACAAGTCAAGATAGTGCAATCTCATTCATAATATAAATATTGTAAGTTAAAAACATAAAAATAAGCATTTCTTGATATACTTTATGCTTTAAATATCATGATAATCATATGCTTCAAGAATATATTATCTTGGGTATAAACCCTACTTATAAACAAGTAAATCGAATCTTAAAATCATGCAATTTGGGCACAAGGTTAAAAGGATACCCATGTTCATAACCACACATACTTTAATAGGCTTGATTTGATGAATGAAAGCTTAACATTGTAGGCCTTGGAGATGATCCTGAAACCTTTCTTAAACTTCTTGAATTAGAAACTTAAATTCTTGTTTATATTGAAGCGAAAGCAATGGAGTTTTGGTGTTCTTGGAGAGAAAATTGATAGAAAATAGGCAAATGATGCCTTAATCGACATTTAATCTATTATTTTTACGAGTTGAGTTAGTGGGAAATGACCTAACTGCCCCTCAGAAAATTAAACTTGTAACTAGAATGTCGTTCAGAGGCTTAGTGTGACGTGATGACATGCTCATCGCTATATAGAAGGCGACGCGATGCAATCACGATGAGCTGCTGGAGTTAAAAACCAAACACGACCCAATCCTTATCTGAAAAAATTGAAATTTCCCCAAGACATGCTCCCTACACCCCTAAATATGAAATAACTAAAAAACAATCATATCGGAGTCCTGAAGGTCAACTTAAAAATCTTCAAAGTTAATAGGTCAAAACAAGGTTAAGTCTTCAAAACAGAGTTAAATTTTCATGCTTTAAGCCTCTTATCAAGCACTAGGAGCTGAACTAAGCTAAATTTAATACGAGGTATTACAATATCTCCACCTTTGAAACATTTTTCTTTGAATGAAACTGATTAAACTGAGTATACTGAGGAACTAAGATTACGTACTGAACTTTCATAACTGAAACATGCTTACATGACTAAATTGATTAGCAATGTATAAAATAACATGAAGATGATTATACTAAACTAGAACTGAGAATGGAACAGAAAAAATCTAGGAAAAACTGTTACCTTGGTGGTTCCCTCAACAGATTGATTTCGCCAAAGAACTTTAACCAAGGGAACTTCTTTGTTCCTTAGTCTTCGAATCTGGCGATCAAGGATCTCAACTGGGATTTCTTCATAAGAAAGGCTATCATGAACATCAATACTTTCTAAAGGGACTACAATAGTTGGATCACCAATACAGTTCTTTAATAAGGAGACATGAAACATTGGATGCACTGATGCAAAATCTGCAGGCAACTCAATCTCATATGCTACCTTCCAAACATGGCTCAAGATTCTATAAGGGCCAATATATCGGGGACTAAGTTTCCCTTTCTTATGAAATCTCTTCACCCCCTTCATAGGGGAAATCTTCAAATAAACTAAGTAATAAACTCCAAACTCAAGATACCTTCTCATCACATCTGCATAAGATTTCTGTTGGCTTGGGGTTGTTTTCAACCTCTCTCGAATTAACTAAACTTTCTCTATTGCTTCAAACACCACATCTAGAACTATCAAAGTAGTCTTACCGCTTCAACCCGACCAATAATTTACCTACATCTTCTTCCATAGAGAGCCTCAAATAGAGCCATCTGGATACGGGAATGATAACAGTTGTTGTAGTCAAACTCGATCAATGGGAAGTGATCATCCCAACTACCCTTGAAGTCAATAGAACAAGCTCTCAACATGTCCTCTAGGGTATGAATAGTCCTCTCTTCCTTACCATCTGTCTGAGGATGAAAAGCAGTACTAAGATAAACTTAGGTACCAAGGCCTTAAAAACAGAGGTAAACTAAGTACCTTTGTCTGAAATGATTGACAAAGGAACTCCATGCAATCTGACCAACTCTCTTACATAGGCTTGATGTAGTCATCGATTGAACAGGAAGTATGAACTTTCTAGAAATTGGTTGACTTGGTCATTCTATCTCCAATAACCCAAATTGAATCATGCTGATGACGCAAATGGGGTAATCTTGTCACAAAGTTCATGTTCACCTCTTCCCACTTCCAAGGGGGAATGCTAAACTCCTGCAAGGTAGCAACAGGCCTTTAGTGCTCAACCTTAACCTGCTGATAATTAGCAAACTTATCTACAACCTCTATGATATCCCTCTTCATGCCGCTCTACCAAAAGATTTCCCACAAATCATGGTAAATCTTAGTTTCTCCTAGGTGAATTGAGTAACGCTCACACGAAACACATAGTCTACACTGGTATCACAACATACCATTTCTCACTAGAGATAAAACATCTACTTTTTAATCTCTAACTGACTCCTTCAACCTAACCAAACTGGAATCCTTATCTTGCTTTTCATTTTCTTTGGAAATTAAAGAAGATTCCGAACTATTCTAAACCCAAACACTATCTTCAGCTGAATCAACCAACTGTATACCTAATCTGGCCAACTGATGAACCTCCTAAACTAACTTGTTCTTATCATTCTCAACGTGAGAGACACTACTCATAGACAATCTACTAAGGGTGTCTTCCACTACATTGGCCTTGCCCTGATAATACAACATACTCAAGTCATAATCATTAAACAAATCTAACTATATTCTCCAACAAAGATTTAATTCTTTCAACCAGAATACATATTGCAAGCTTTTGTGCTTTGTGAACACATCAACATACACCCTATACTGATAATGCCTCCAAATTTTTAAAGATAAAACAACAACTACTAACTCAAGATCATGGGTAGGATAATTCTTTTCATGAGGTTTAAGTTGTCTAGAGGCATAGGCTATGACCTAACCTCCATGCATCAAAATACAACCCAGACAACCTATAGAAGAAACACAGTAAACAATGAATCCATCTGAACCATTTGGTAGCGTCAAAATTGGGGATGTGGTGAGTCGAGTCTTCAACTCTTGAAAACTCTTCTCATAAGAATCTGACAACTGAAACTTGACTATTTTCTAAGTCAATCTAGACATGGAGGATGCAATAGATTAAAACCTTTCAACAAACCGTCAGTAATAGCCATCCAAACCCAAGAAACTCCTGATATCTAACAGAGATATGTGTTTAGGACAGTTTCTCACTACTTTTTTTCTTTTGAGGGTTAACTATAATGCCATCACAAGAAATAATATGGCCAAGTAAAGCTACTAATCTTATCCAAAATTTGCACTTACTGAATTTAGCAAACAACTGATGATCTCTAAGAGTTTGTAGTACAATTCTGAGATGGTCTGCATAATCATTCTCACTACTGGAATAAACAAGGATGTCATTAATGAAGAATATGACGAACGTGTCCTAGTACTTCCTAAACACTATTAATCAATTCCATGAAAGCTACTGGGGCATTTGTTGGCCCGAAGGACATGACCAGAAATTCAAAGTGACCATAATAGGTTCTGATGGCTATCTTTGGAATGTCACATTCCCTTACTCTAAGATAATGATACATAATAGGTTCTGATGGCTATCTTTGGAATGTCACATTCCCTTACTCTAAGATAATGATAGCCAGATCTGAGGTCTATCTAAGATAAATAACTTGTACCCTGAAGATGGTCGAATAAGTCATCAATCCTAGGAAGAGTAAATTTGTTCTTGATTGTGACTCTTTTCAACAGGCAGTAGTTGATGCACATTTGGAGAGAGCCATCTTTCTTACGCACGAACAGGACTGGAGAATCCCATGGATATACACTGGGTCTTATGAAACCTTTATCTAGGAGTTCTTTAAGCTGCTCTTTTACCTCTTTAATCTTAGATGGAGCCATGCAATATGAAGGGATGGAAATGACCTAAATATCAGGAAAGAGGTCAATACCGAAGTCAATTTCTCTATCGGGAGGTACCCCTGGAAGATTTTTGGGGAGAACTTTGGGAAACTCATTGTCTACATAGATTGACTGGATTGTGGGAACTTCAGACTTAGTATCTTTGACTCGAACTAAATGGTAAATGCATATTTTTTATATTAATTTTCTGTCCTCAAGATAAGATATGAAATGACTCTTAGGAGATTAAGAACTACCTTCCCACTCAAAGACTGCCTCATCAGGAAACTAAAATTTTACCACACGGGTATGACAATCTATTAATGCATATCATGAATGGAGCCAATCCATGCTGAGAATAACATCGAAATCTAATATTTCTAACTCTATTAGGTTTGCTAGTATAGTTTTATGTACGACAGTGATAGGACAGTTCTTATAAATTCACTTAGCAATAAATGACTCACCCAATGGGGTGGAAACTAGAAAGGGCTTAGAGAGCAATTTAGGACCTATCCCAATATTTACCGCAACCAATGGAGTCATATAAGATAGATTTTTCACTACGTCTAGCAAAACATATACATCAAGATGAAAGAAATGAAGCATACTAGTAACAACATCTGGTGAACTCTCCTACTCCTTTTGGGATGGTAAAGAATATAACTGATTATGGCGCTGACGACCACCAATACTAGATGATGTGCCCTGAAGAGGAACTGGGCAACCAAGTAGAGTTGGTGCGGTAGTAGCCTGAGCCCGGGGACAATCATACCTACTTCTCTTCTTAGCAAACAAGCATTTTTTTCCCATCAAATACTCACCAGGATGGTTTCTTCCACACTATGCACATGTCGGATAACTGTGTCTTCCACCCATACTTTTCTGAGACCTAGAAACAGATGACATGCCCCACTGCTCCTGCTTAGTTCTGGGTGCAGGAGAACTAGCTGAAGATGGAACTGGTTCTGCTAAATGGCCCTATACCTGTGAATGGTTTCCCTCTCTAGACCATGGTTGACCATACTCAAACTATCTAATTCTAGCAATCTTATTTCTTTTCTCTTTTCTCTTCAATTTCTTTGCCTCAAACTACTAAGCATGAGATATCATCCTAGCAATATCCATATCCCTAATAAGCATTGCAGTCCTACACTCCTTGACTACCAAATCAGATACTCCAGTAACAAACTTACATTAGTCCTAGGGTCAGCTACCAACTTAGGAGTACACTTAGACAACAGAGTGAACTTAAGACAGTACTCCTTCACTATCATCGAGCCCTACCTGAACTCTATGATCTCCTGAACCGTAGCTTCCATTATCTCATGAGGAAAGTACTTTTCCAGAAATGCATCCTCAAATACCTGCCAACTCATAGGAGCTACATTCTCATCTCTACCTTCCTTTCACATAACAAACCAATTATAAGAAACATCCTACAACATATAGCACGCCAATTCTACACTCTCCTCCTCAGTAACATATATAAACTGAGGGATCTTTCTCACCTCATCAATGAAGAGTTATGGATTCTCACCAACCTTTGACCCAAAGAACTCAAGTGGATTTATTCTCCTAAAATCACAAATTCTGGCTACAGCTAAATTACAATTTTGCTGAAGTAAGACTGCCACTTATTGATTGTCCTAAACATTAGCATCACATCTTGGGCAAATGCCTAAAAGGCAGCCCAAAATTCAGAATGAGATACATTCTCATTCAGAGGGTTCTCTAGCATTAGTGGTTGGTCAACATTTATGTATGCATTGGCTGGTTGAGAAGGCATATTCTGTCACATAAAAGCATAAGTTAAAGAAGATAATAACAACTATAAGCACAATAGGTCATGAACAATAATGATAATTCCTAACTAATTCCATAGCTTTTTGCTCATAAATGTGGTGCGCTTCATACCCACGATCAAGACTCTACGTAATGTGGCTTTTCGGACTCTCTAGGACTCTTTAAAACCTTAACCTCTGAAACCAAGTTTGTAATGCCCCGAAAATACATCCTAGACATCACATTGTGCTCAAGATGATAAGTAGTCCCAAGCTTACCCTTTAAGCCTTCGAACAACATTGGAACTCATAATAAAGATAAACTGGACTTGTAAAATCTTGACATACTAAATTAATGTCTTATCTAAAACTGAATTAATATCTTACTGAAAGTCTTAAACTTGGAAATCTTGAAAATCAACACTTTTAGGTCTAAATAGAAAACAGTCGGACAAGCCTCTACTTCTAACTAGAAAGCCACTAGGACAAGCCCTAGCTGACTTAAACTAAATAGAATCAAATAGTCAAAAAACTGCATCAATAGCAAGTCTGATAAAATGGTCCCTCGAACTATGAGTACTCACTATGCGTCAGTATGTAGGTTAAGATGCTCATAATCAATCACTCTATTGGAACTGAGCAATAGAACCTACATTATAATAAAATATAGCACATAGACGTATATGTGGATCAGTACTTCTGGAATGTACTAAGTATGTGGGGGTGAATGCATAAATAAAAAATTAACAGATTATATATATATGTATATACTTTCAAATAATGCATGCTAAGTGTAAATGACTCACCTTGGGACTAATAGACCTCAAAAACTGAAAAATCAAAAAGCATGAATCATAAAGCATACTAAATAAACTTTGTGAGCCGCACACTTAGTTTCTAAAGGGTTTACTTTTACTCTTTCTTTTGGGAGGTTCTTCTAACCGACATAAACTATAAGAGCTATCATGGATTCTAACGTCTTACCCACATTGGGGAGAGATGTTCTACCTTTGCCATCAGAATAGAACGTAAGCTAAAGTTATCATTATACTAAACCCACCATGGGTATTAAAACCCATGGTGGCATGTAGTTCTGGGGCATATGACTTGGCCTCATACCCAACACGGTGCTAAATACTACTCTTATATTATATGTATCCTCATACTGTAGGAAATCCACCTTAAAATTTGGGAGCATAGAAATATGCTTACTTTGTGAAAACACTTTTCCTTTATGATTTTGAAAATAATGGTTCAAATCTCACCAATCAAGATCTAAATTTATCAACAACAAGAATTAGACATCAGCTAAAGGTTACTAAGACAAGCACATGCTCATAGACTTCAACTGAGTTTAAAGAATACTCAAGCATAAAAATTAGGTGCAATCACACATGATGTACCTTACCACCAGTCATGATTATTAAAAAAGATTTGGGACTAACACGAACCATTCAATCTAAAAAAGATGATTAAGGACACAAGTATCACTCCATAGGCTTGGCCATAAGCTCCATTTCACCATATTCAAGCTTGTGACTTTAAAGATCCCCTAAATAATAGCTCGCCATGTAGAGTTGGCTATGGGTAAGGTAGGAAATATTAAGGTTTTAGTGACTCTACCTCATCAAAGCATCTAAAGAGACCTATCATCAATCAACCTTCCTAAGGTTTATTCTTTACATTACGTCACAAACAAATTTCTTTCTCATTTTCTTAACTATTTCCTCTTCCTATCCTTTCAAACAACTAGAAATAAATCACACCTCTTATAGATTATTTTTTACTATTTTTTTTTTTTTTTTTTAATATCTGCTATACATACAAGGATGATTAGAATTGGAATGTAGTGTCCCCTATATTTATGAATTACGAAATACATGACAATTATGAGGTATTTTCACCCCCGATTTTGGATTTTGGCCTAAGTTAGTCTTTAACCTTACTTATACACTTTGAGAAGGTTTGGTTAAAAATAGGGTATGAGGAAAAGGGGTTTAGACTTATAACATGTTACTCAAGGAAGTAGGTTTCAAGGCTCAAATACGAGGGAAAGTTGGTCACTCAACTCGCCAACGGATGGCTCAATGTTGGTCAAACTGGTGGTATGCTCTCGCATAATGGCTTAATCTCATATCTTTAATATTGCACACCATTTTTCTTAAATGTAGAGCAACCGGGAAAGTTCTAGGTGTACTCGATGCACATGATCAAATTAAAACCTCCCCCACACATGACACTCAATCTTATACTCTAAGTTCTCTTCCTCAATTATTTTATGTCTTTCATAGAACATATTGAGGAAGGTATTCAAATAGCCAAAATGAGATATGAGTTTTCACAAATATAAGATCCTAACTAGCTTAAACAAATAAATAGTAATTTTTTAAAGATGGGAACTTTTTTGAAAATTAAACATTCATCACAACAGATAATGAATTCAAAAATCCCATAAGTGACAGCCTACCCAAGTGTACCATTTATCAGAGTGTTACATTACTAGTACATTCTCCTTTAGAAAAAAGAATGAAAAAATGGATTTATTTAAAATTAAACTAATTAACTTCTCGTATTTATTATCTAGTTAAATTATCGCACCTAATCCGCACCCCCTACAAATGGTATCAGAGCCCAGTTATTTAAAAAATACAGAAGTAGCATCTATGTATGAATTTATGAATTTAGATTGGATTTACTTGACAATAATTAATATTGATTAATTATGAGAAGACCATTTAAAAATACAAAAGCTTTTAGAAAAAATAAAGAATCTCTAATTAGTAATTATTCAGAATATATAAGTCTAAATAAAATAAAAGAAAACCCACAAAGACTAGCCTACCTAATTACCTTAATATCTAGTATTGAAGCAAAATTAATAATCCATTTAAAATCTAGAAGAATGAGACACATACCACCTAATTATGATAAAATCAGATTTAGGTATCCGCCAAAATACTATAAATACGGTTTAAATGAATAAAATACAAAAATACAAAGAACTAAAACAAATTATTTCTGAATAACGTAAAGAATTAAAAATAAGAATAGAAAGATTAAGTTATAATATATTTGCCGGAGTTAGTAAAAACTCAATAAATGCACAAAAAGATGAAATATTAAATTTAGAATCACAAATAGATAGTTTAGAATATATATATATCAACATGAACTATTTACAATAAAATGAACAAAGAAGAATTTATAATAGATGAAAAAATATATGAAAATCACGAAGGATTAAAAATAAGAATAGTATTTTCTAATCTAGGGAGAAGATATAAGAAAATAGGTGAACATTTATATTTAATGTTAGAAAAAGAAGAATTAAAATTAGAAGATAAATTGAAAGCTATGGTAAGAATAGAAAGGGAAAACGAAGAAATAGATAGAAAAAAGGAAACAGAAAAAATAAAACAACAAACTACAGAAGAAATACGAAAAATAGAAGAAACTAAAAATAGTAGGATTGCTGAATTAGAAAAAGAACTACAAATGTTAAAAGATCTGTATGAAAAAAGACAGAAAGAAAAAGAAGAAAAAGATAAAAAAACAAAAATTATTAAACGAGATAAATCATTTTAAAGAAAAATTAGAAATAGACAATAAAGAAATAAAAGACAAGAAATTAGAAATAAATAATATAGATGTTGAAGAGACAGATAATTATGATTCAGAAGATAGTGAAACATATACAGAAATATTAACAACTACAAAAAATTTAGAAATCAATGAAAAACAAGAACTAATTAATGAAGAAAATTTAGAAAATATCAACACAGAAATAAATACTCTTGATAAAAAAGAAGATCAAAATATAATACCCAGTACATCAGAAATAAGGAAACCTACATATTATAAGAATAAGTTTAAAAGATATAATCTGAAGAATAAATATGACAAATGGACACCAAAACAAATAGTTAATAAAAATTATAACTTTTTAGACTTAGATTGTGTAATAGATACAGAAAAAACAATACAATTATGGATAGGATATATGACAAAACAATTATTAGATAATAATATAAGTGTAATAGATGCACCAGAATATATAGAAAGAACACTAATAGGAACAGTGAAATTATGGTTTTTAAATCTAACTGAAAATAGTAAAAGAATATTAAGAACTGACAAACCCACAGAAGGAACATCATCAACAAAATTAACACCTATAGAATTATTAAAAAAATATGAAACAGCTATAAAAGACGAATTTAGTAGCATGACAACAAAAGAAGAAGAACAAAATGAAGAGAAAGATATAAATAGGAATTTAATGTTAACATTAGCAATATGTAATATGTGCTACATAGATGAATATACTTGCGCATTTAAAGAATATTATTATAAAGAAGCATATAATACAGAAGAAAGTAAAGAAATAAGAAAATTATATTTTAGTAAATTACCTGAACCATTTAGTTCAAAAATAATAAAAAGTTGGGATGAAACAAAAATAGTAGATACTCTAGGAGCAAGAATAAAAATTTTACAACAATGGTATAGAAACCTATGTGAAAAATACAGAGAAGAAATAAAAATGGAAAAAACATTATTAAGAAATTTAGCATGTTGCAAAGATAAAATAGCACCTCAATTTGGATGCGAAGAAAGATATTATAAGAAAAGAAAAAGGCATAAGAAATATAAGAAATACAAAGAATCAAAATATAAGTATAAGAAACCAAGAAAAAAATATTATGTAAAAAATTATAAACATAAAAGACCATATAGGAAAATGAAATCTATAAAGGAATGTACTTGTTATAATTGCGGGAAAATAGGACATTTAGCTGTAGATTGTAAATTACCTAAAAACTCAAAAAATAAACAAATATCAGAAATAAAAATAGAAAATACAGAATATATGCAGATAGATTACATAGATTACGAATTAGAAAGTGAAGACAGTATATATGAAATTTCAGAGAATGAAACAGATAATGAATAAGATAGTGAATTAGACGAATTAAATGACTGAAGAAGATATAAAAATAATAATAAAAGAAGAATATTTAAATGACGAAGGAACAGATCAAAAAATAATATTTGATAACAATGTATTTGATGAAATAAAAGGAAAAGAGTTAGACTTAAGTGTAGAAAAAATATTTAAAATACCAACAATAAAAAATATATTTACTAGGAAAAAGGAAGAATATTATGTAGTAAGCCAAAAGGAACATGTAATAGACTGTAGATATGCAAAAGGTAAAGCTAGTATACCACTAGTAACAAAAAGAATAATTAATAAAGAGATAAACGATATAAAAAGTAGAGACCCAATAAAATATGTACATCTTGGAGGTACAGAAATATTAATAAAAGCATATTTTAGAGAAGGAATAGATACACCAATAGAATTATATTTAGCAGATGATAGAATTATAAAACCTATAGAAAAAAGTATAATAACTGCCATAAAAGGAAACTTAATATACCAAAAATTTAAATTTATAATAAGTGTGAATTATTCAGTAGCAGTAACGGATAAAAATATAGACAAATCATTAGTATTATATTGGAAAATATCAGGAATAGAATTAACCCCAGGAAGTAAAATATTAACGGCAAGATGTAAAAATCTATATGTATTAACAACAAAACATAAAATAACGGGAAAAATAAAATTAATAAAATACAAATAGAAAGCCCTTTTGAACAATTTCTAAAAACAATTGATAATAATGATTATAGTTACAGAAATATAGACATAGAAGAAGGTCTAGAAATAATAAATGATAGAATAAGTACAACAAAAAGAATAGCTTATGATAAACCGGAATCATCAAGCTCATAAAAAAGAACAAGTTATGAAACAAGTTCAATGGATAATTCAAACCAATATTACATAACAGGAAAGGTAAATGAAAAAGAATATTTAATACTCTTAAATACAGGACAAGAAGAAAAATATATAACAAAATATCTAGTAAAAAATGAGGAAATAAAAACTGACAATAATATATGCCCAGATCTACCAAGAAGTTTAATAAATACTAAAAATATAGCAGAAAAAGAAATAATAATAGGAATAAGAAAAATAAAAATAGAATTTGAAGTAAAAGAAGAAATGCAAAAAACAGACATAATATTAGGAATAAAATGGTTAGAACAAGTAAAACCATATAATATAGAACATACACAATTAACTATAACATATAACAGAGAGAAATTATTCTTAAGAAGAGCTTTAACATAAAATGAAAATATATGTATTAATGAAGATAGTAGTAGAAAGATATTACAGTAGATATTATACGCCTATGATAGACACGGGAGCAGAAGCTAATTTATGTAGATATAATTGTTTACCAGAAAGTAAATGGGATAAATTAAAAATACCAATAATAGTTAAAGGATTTAATAATGAAGGAAGCTTAATTACTTATAAAGCTAAGAATGTAAAAACACAAGTATGGGATAAAATATTAACAATAGAAGAAATCTATAATTATGAGCTAACATCAAAAGATATACTTTTAGGAATGCCGTTTTTAGATAAATTATATCCACATATAATAACTAGAACAGATTGGTGGTTTACAACACCATGTAAACAGAAAGTAAGAGCAAAAAGAGTTATTAATAAAATAAGAAAGAAAACTGATTGGATAAAAGGAAGTGAAAAAATTACACAAAAATTGGAAAATATAAAAAATACTGAAGATACAATAGAACTGGTCGTATTTTCAATAAATAAGAAGGAGATAACTATATTTTCAATAAATAAGATAGAAATAATTAAGAAAAAATTAGAACAATTATATAGTGAAGATCCATTAAAAGGATGGAAAAAACATAAAACCATTATAAAAATTGAATTAATAGATAAAAATAGCATAATAACCCAGAAACCATTAACATATAATTTTGATGATTTAAAAGAATTTAAAATGCATATAGAAGAATTATTAGAAAAACAATATATACAAAAAAGTAACAGTAAACATAATAGCCCAGCATTTATAGTAAATAAACATAGTGAACAAAAAAGAGGAAAAAGTAGAATGGTTATTGATTATAGAAATTTAAATGCAAAAACAATGACTTATAATTACCCAATACCAAATAAGATATTAAAAATAAGACAAATACAAGGATATAATTATTTTAGTAAATTTGATTGTAAATCAGGATTTTACCATCTAAAGTTAGAAGAAGAATCTAAGGAATTAACCGCATTTACGGTACCACAAGGATTTTATGAATGGAATGTATTACCATTTGGATATAAAAATGCACCAGGTAGATATCAACATTTTATGGATAGTTATTTTAAACAACTACCTAATTGTATAGTATACATAGACGATATACTATTATATACAAAGACCAAAGAAGAACATTTAAAATTATTGGAACAATTTACGGATATAATAGAAAAATCGGGAATAAGTTTAAGTAAAAAGAAAGCCGAAATTATGAAAAATCAGATAGAATTTTTAGGAATACAAATAGATAAAAGTGGAGTAAAAATGCAACAACATATAGTACAAAAAATAATAAATTCAAAAGAAGAATTAGATACAAAAAAGAAATTACAATCATTTTTAGGATTAGTAAACCAAGTAAGAGAATATATACCAAAATTAGCAGAGAATCTAAAGCCCTTACAGAAAAAATTAAAAAAGGATGTAGAATATAATTATAACGAAAAAGATAAAAAAACAAGTTCAGAAAATAAAAATACTTTGTAAAGAATTACCAAAATTACAATTTCCAGATGAAAATAGAAAATTCATATATATAGTAGAAGCAGATGCTAGTGAATGTAGTTATGGAGGAGTACTTAAATATAAATATGAAGAAGAAAAATTAGACCACCACTGTAGATACTACTCAGGTACATTTAATGAAACAGAAATAAAATGGGAAATAAATAGAAAAGAATTATGCTCATTATATAAATGTTTATTAGCATTTGAGCCATATATTGTATATAACAAGTTTATTGTACGAACAGATAATACACAGGTACGTTGGTGGCTAACAAAGAAAATACAAAATTCAGTTACAATAAAAGAAATTCGGAGACTAGTCTTGAATATATTAAATTTTACATTTACAATTGAAGTAATTAGTACTAACAAAAATGTTATTGTAGATTACATATCAAGACAAAGCTACACAGACTGATATAATAGAAGAGGATACTCTAGAAAAGATATTCAACACCCTAACTACGCTTTCAATAAAAGTGGACAGTATGGGTAATAAAATAGAAAAGCTAAAGACTAATGAAGTTAAACTGAAGTCTGAAGCTACAAATCAGCTAACTCAGCAGTGTGCAGAGCTATGTCGATCGGAAGACATTAAAATTCCAGAGCTAGAAGGAGACGTTGGGATACTCCATAAAACCCATAACATTTATCAATCTACTTCTGCAGGTACAAGCAAAGGAGTTAGGAAAAATATAAATATGAACCTAAACAAGCTAGTTGATAAACCATTTATTCTAAATACACCAAAAGATCCTATGTTTATACCCCCACAAATTACCACATACCGAGAAAGTCTAAACCAAGACAAAAAAGACCTACAACTATACAGCCCGAACATACATAAAAAATATTTACAAAATACAAACCTTCTTAAATACCAACCCCAGAGCTATAAACATCCAAGAACCACATACGAATTGCATAACCCAGAAGCTAACCGGATACAATAAGCTAATTGCTTTGCCCAAAACCAAACCAGGTCTAGTTAAAACCTGTTACGAATATGGATTACTTAGTACCATATATACCCAAGACGGAAATGAAATATCCAGTATACCAGAGATATATGATTCATTTAACATTTTCAAAAGAATAACCAAAGGTAACCTATTTTTTATAAAATTTTATACGGCACCAGTAGAGATATTGTATGATGAAGTTAAATCACCTATACAAGTTGTAAAAATAGGAATGACCCGAGATATGATTATACCAGAAGATATTACTCAACAACCAGAAATACCTAGAATTGAGATACCAAATTTTTATGCAAATAAGAGAATTATTGGACTATCTATGATTCTTCAAACGCAAACACTTATCGCAATAGAAATCCTATATGGAGTTATTATTCAAGAGGTAATGTAATAGTCTACTCAAATTCAAAGGAACTACGAGAAGCAGATATGGAAGACGTTAGGCAATGGATCCTAACTTTACTCAATCCAGAGAAAAAACCTATCGCCAGAGCCATTAGAGAAAAAATTATTTCAGAAGAATTATTAACCAGATATTGCAAGTTAATTGGACATAAATATCCAGACCATCAATGTTCAAAATGTAATGGAGAAGATAATATTGTCCCAGAAGTTCAACTGGAATAGAAGAAGATAAAGGCGACAGCTGGAAGATAAGATAAGAAGCAATAATGGAGATATGAAAAAGCAACAGATACGACAACAAGAAGAAATCAACGGAGTGATAATAGAAGACAAGATATTAAATATACTTTACGTAAAATTGTTGTATAGATTTTTAGCCTTTTAGACTTTTTAGGCTATAGCACTAATAATTCTAGTAGCCTTTTTAGCCTTTTAGACTTTTTAGGCTATAACATTAATAGTTCTTGTCTCATTAGGAGACTTTTATTTTAGAATTTTAGAAAACGTGCAAAAAATGTAAATGCTTTTGTAAAAATTCATTCTATAAATAAAAGGAACTGAAGGCATTGCAAGGAAAGCCTTCATGTGTTGAAGCGAAAACTCTCTCCTGCCCATTACAAATATTTTGCTTAGTTATTAAAAAATAGATTTATTTCAATGGAAAAATCTATGGAGGAACAAAGCTCAGAAATATCAAACCTACCCGAACAGGTATATTTATTTATGATTATGAATAGCTAAATTCATAATTCCCAACAGCCATGGTATGATAAAATAAATTCATGTTAGTTACTTTATAGTAGAATTATTCGAAGAATAATATGTTAAGAAGTTTATTAGCAAAGTGGAAACGGAGAAAAATCCCTAAGAACTATGCCATCCTAAAGGTGAAACCAATAAGGCAAGAAGCCGTGGTGGGGAGTAACCAGAGTAGAGACGCTGTTTAAGGGAAAATATCCAGATTACCATGCTAATAGTGACCGAAGAACATGTTATTTAAGAATAATCTAGTATATAGTAATCTAAGATGACCATATTTTGATATGTACATGATTGAAGGAAATATTTTGAAAATAGCAATTTTATGAAAATGAATAATTATTTATCTGATACAATGGTAGATAAATTTAAAATACTCATTTTGTATGCACTTAAGGATATAAAAGTAGTAGATATAAGAAAAATCATATTAGAAAAAGCATTTGGTAAATATTATATGACTAGAATAAATTACATACCATACCTACCTAACTACTCTTACAAATACTTACCATGATAAATTACATATATTTAGAATTTTTGAAAAAAGACATGAGAAACATACAGTTAATAGAAAAACAGATGAAAGTAAATTTAGACAAATACATGAAAACTAAAGATATAAAATATATAAAATTTCTTAGTAAAAATATAAAAGAGTTAATAAGATTAAAACAAACAACTACAAAATATTATAATAAAATATTTAGACAATTTTAAATGATAGATAATCTTAAAGTATTAATCTTATATATACTTAGAGATATAGAAATTATAGATATTAAGAGAATAATATTAGAAAAAGTATTAGACTATGAAATTGAAACTATAAATTGGATAGCACAGTTATACCTGGATAATTACCCAGATGGATATTATTCAGATTAAAAGATGTTAGAATATATAAGAAAAATAGAGAAAATCAAAATAATCTAAATGACGAAATTAATTATAGAAATCGAATTAGAAAAATAATGGAGAATCTAAAAGAAAAATTAATATGGATAGAAGAAACCTTGGAAAATTTAGGAAAAAGTACATGTAATTGTTTATATAATTTAAAAAACTCACTACGAGAATAACAACACAAGATAATAAATAACATTGAAAATCTCGAATTAGATATACATTACAGTACAATTAGGGTAAATTATTGTACAGAAATCTGTAACTCTACAATTACCACAGGATAAAATAATAAACTACACAAATTAATGAATACATTTTACGAAAAGAATAAATTATTAAAAGAAATAGAAACCCAACTATATAGTTTATACCTAGAATACAAAAGGTTACATATTACTAACGAGGATCCTAAAATACTAGATAATTTAATTACGATAATATCTAATCTAGAATATGAATTAATAAAACATCTTAAGTCAAGAAGATAAAAATGAAAATTATTCCAATCAATAATATTCATTATAAAAATAAATACCTACGTATTTATTATCTAGTTAAATTATCGTACCTAATCCGCACCCCCCTAAAAATGGTATCAGAGCCCAGTTATTTAAAAAATACAGAAGTAGCATCCATGTATGAATTTATGAATTTAGATTGGATTTACTTGACAATAATTAATATTGATTAATCATGAGAAGACCATTTAAAAACAGAGAAGCTTTTAGAAAAATTAAAGAATCTCTAATTAGTAATTATTCAGAATATATAAGTCTAAATAAAACAAAAAAAAACCCACAAAGACTAGCCTACCTAATTACCTTAATATCTAGTATTGAAGAAAAATTAATAATCCATTTAAAATCTAGAAGAATGAGACACATACCACCTAATTATGATAAAATCAGATTTAGGTATCCACCAAAATACTATAAATACGGTTTAAATGAATAAAATACAAAAATACAAAGAACTAAAACAAATTATTTCTGAAAAACGTAAAGAATTAAAAATAAGAATAGAAAGATTAAGTTATAATATATTTGCCGGAGTTAGTAAAAACTCAATAAATGCACAAAAAGATGAAATATCAAATTTAGAATCACAAATAGATAGTTTAGAATATATATATATCAACATGAACTATTTACAATAAAATGAACAAAGAAGAATTTATAATAGACGAAAAAATATATGAAAATCACGAAGGATTAAAAATAAGAATAGTATTTTCTAATCTAGGGAGAAGATATAAGAAAACAGGTGAACATTTATATTTAATGTTAGAAAAAGAAGAATTAAAATTAGAAGATAAATTGACAGCCATGGTAAGAATAGAAAGGGAAAACGAAGAAATAGATAGAAAAAAGGAAATAGAAAAAATAAAACAACAAACTACAGAAGAAATACGAAAAATAGAAGAAACTAAAAATAGTAGGATTGCTGAATTAGAAAAAGAACTACAAATGTTAAATGATCTGTATGAAAAAATACAGAAAGAAAAAGAAGAAAAAGATAAAGAACAAAAATTATTAAACGAGATAAATCGATTTAAAGAAAAATTAGAAATAGACAATAAAGAAATAAAAGACAAGGAATTAGAAATAAATAATATAGATGTTGAAGAGACAGATAATTATGATTCAGAAGATAGTGAAACATATACAGAAATATTAACAAATACAAAAAAATTAGAAATCAATAAAAAACAAGAAGTAATTAATGAAGAAAATTTAGAAAATATCAACACAGAAATAAATACTCTTGATAAAAAAGAAGATCAAAATATAATACCCAGTACATCAGAAATAAGGAAACCTACATATTATAAGAATAAGTTTAAAAGATATAATCTAAAGAATGAATATGACAAATGGACACCAAAACAAATAGTTAATAAAAATTATAACTTTTTAGACTTAGATTGTGTAATAGATATAGAAAAAACAATACAATTATGGATAGGATAGATGACAAAATAATTATTAGATAATAATATAAGTGTAATAGATGCACCAGAATATATAGAAAGAACACTAATAGGAACAGTGAAATTATGGTTTTTAAATCTAACTAAAAATAGTAAAAGAATATTAAGAATTGACAAACCCACAGAAGGAACATCATCAACAAAATTAACACCTATAGAATTATTAAAAAATATGAAACAACTATAAAAGACGAATTTAGTAGCATGACAACAAAAGAAGAAGAACAAAATGAAGAGAAAGATATAGATAGGAATTTAATGTTAAAATTAGCAATATGTAATATGTGCTACACAGATGAATATACTTGCGCATTTAAAGAATATTATTATAAAGGAGCATATAATACAGAAGAAAGTAAAGAAATAAGAAAATTATATTTTAGTAAATTACCTGAACCATTTAGTTCAAAAATAATAAAAATTTGGGATGAAACAAAAATAGTAGATACTCTAGGAGTAAGAATAAAATTTTTACAACAATGGTATAGAAACCTATGGGAAAAATACAGAGAAGAAATAAAAATGGAAAAAACATTAATAAGAAATTTAGCATGTTGCAAAGATAAAATAACACCTCAATTTGGATGCGAAGAAAGATATTATAAGAAAAGAAAAGGGCATAAGAAATATAAGAAATACAAAAAATCAAAATATAAGTATAAGAAACCAAGAAAAAGATATTATGTAAAAAATTATAAACATAAAAGACCATATAGGAAAAAGAAATCTATAAAGGAATGTACTTGTTATAATTGCGGAAAAATAGGACATTTAGCTAGAGATTGTAAATTACCTAAACACCCAAAAAATAAACAAATATCAGAAATAAAAATAGAAAATACAGAATATATGCAGATAGATTACATAGATTACGAATTAGAAAGTGAAGACAGTATATATGAAATTTCAGAGAATGAAACAGATAATGAAATAGATAGTGAATTAGACGAATTAAATGACCGAAGAAGATATAAAAATAATAATAAAAGAAGAATATTTAAATGACGAAGGAACAGATAAAAAAAAAATATTTGATAACAATGTATTTGATGAAATAAAAGGAAAAGAGTTAGACTTAAGTGTAGAAAAAATATTTAAAATACCAACAATAAAAAATATATTTACTAGGAAAAAGGAAGAATATTATGTAGTAAGCCAAAATGAACATGTAATAGACTGTAGATATGCAAAAGGTAAAACTAGTAAACCACTAGTAACAAAAAGAATAATTAATAAAGAGATAAACGATATAAAAAGTAGAGACCCAATAAAATATGTACACCTTGGAGGTACAGAAATATTAATAAAAGCATGTTTTAGAGAAGGAATAGATACACCAATAGAATTATATTTAGCAGATGATAGAATTATTAAACCTATAGAAAAAAGTATAATAACTTCCATAAAAGGAAATTTAATATACCAAAAATTTAAATTTATAATAAGTGCGAATTATTCAGTAGCAGTAACGGATAAAAATATAGACAAATCATTAATATTATATTGGAAAATTTAGGAAAAAGTACATGTAATAGTTTATATAATTTAAAAAACTCACTACGAGAAGAACAACACAAGATAATAAATAACATTGAAAATCTCGAATTAGATATACATTACAGTACAATTAGAGTAAATTAATATACAGAAATCTGTAACTCTACAATTACTATAGGATAAAATAATAAACTACACAAATTAATGAATACATCTTACGAAAAGAATAAATCATTAAAAGAAATAGAAACCCAACTATATAGTTTATACCTAGAATACAAAAGGTTACATATTACTAACGAGGATCCTAAAACACTAGATAATTTAATTACGATAATATCTAATCTAGAATATGAATTAATAAAACATCTTAAGTCAAAGAAGATAAAAATGAAAATTATTCCAATCAATAATATTCATTATAAAAATAAATACCTACGTATTTATTATCTAGTTAAATTATCGCACCTAATCCGCACCCCCCTACAAATGTGGATACACTAATACACTTGAAGGAGAAACTATAAGAGTAGGAGTAGGAATAGATACTGGAGAGATAGAAGAAAAATAATGAGTGTGTTGGTTAGAACCACTATTAAAATAACATAAATCACAAATAGAGGAAACAATCATCCGAGCTTTCTTATTGCTCACTTCATCAACAAGCTCAATTGTAGTAATTTCTAGTTTAGAGATAGGTATGTACTCAAACTCCTTCATCTTAGATAAGGCACCTTGGAACACTTAAAACACTCCGTAACAAAAACAAGGAAAAATAAGTGTGGTCTGATTTATTTGCGTTCAACTAGTAGTATTAGAAAAATTGAGCTATCCTAAATTCAGAGCCTCCTTGCCAGTAATGGAGCCTGCAAGTAATTACAAAAGACATACAAAAATATACTAATTTTGAGAAGAAAAAATTACTTAAACAAAGATCAACCACTATCCAGCTGCTAAATAGATGTATGCCTTATGGATTGGACTATGTTTTGCAAGCCACGGAGGTTTAATATCATACAACAACGGAACTAACAAAGTCCACATATCCTCCACTAGATCCTTCCCTCATGTACTAAAGTAGTTGGCATCAATTTTCTTATAACTAATACCTTATTTATCATTTCAAAATCATATAAACCATCCCCCCTCAATCTAACAACATCCCTTATTTCTCATGGCCTTTCTCTTTCTTTTTGGTAAAATTTTCCCATAGGCATGGTAAAAATCCTTGATTGAATTTTCAACATAAGGCTTTAGGGGTTCAGGGGATACCTAAATTTCTTGATAGTGCAACACGAAAATACCTAAGGATGATTCCCCTCTAAGCCATTCAAGCTCAACCATTGCTCTTAAATGATAAAGCACAGATCTGACACTTACAGCCGGTTGAGAACATGGTGACCACCATATAGATATGGAGTTTGATTGGCTGTAATAATGAGGTATACTCAACTATCTTTTTCTTAGTTGGGGAAACTTTACAAGAGCAGAGAGGGTTATGGATAGATGTAATGGCTTCCTCCTCATATGAATCTAGATTGTACCTATGAAAGTTTGAATGATGTTCCAAGCTCTTATCTACAGAAACTAGGGCTTTAGACTTTCCCTCATAAACTCATTTGAACTTATATATTTTTCTGTGTTTGTCTCCTCTCAGATGGTCACTTCTTATGAAAACCTAAAGGTTAGAGGAGGATATTTTGATTGCTTCTTTGACACGTTTTTTATTCGATACATATCTGCATGTAAATATAACTATGGGCTTATAAAAAGCAATAAAATAAAACCCAAAAAAATTTAGGATGGCATCACAAAACTAATCGATGCATCGCCAATTAATTTGATAATGGCAATCACCACCAATGAATCATATAGAAAATATAGAGTCACTTTGACAAAGGAAGGTGAGAATTTTGTAATATACTAAAGGACTTACAAATGCTCCTTCAGTATCATTGATTCACTAAGGCATCTCCAAACTGTACCTAACTTTTCCCCAGTTTACTATGACTTTCAACAATTAAAGGAGTACTTTAGTAATGCGTTGTGTAGTTTGGAGCATCATTGAGGTTCTCGACCATATCGTTGATTTTCATGGACCCCTACACAACACTTAAATTTAAGATACTCTTTAATTGTGATTTTTGAACTCTTCAATTATGGTTACGATACTTACCCATGTTTTACATTTCACCACAACACAATAATTTTCCCCTTAAGAACAACGTAACATAATATATCATTTGGGAAAGTCATCCAATTTTTTTAAAAATCCAATTGAAATTTTAAGAAAACTTTTGATGTCCAAAATATAAAACAAATAATTTTGGTGCCAGCATGTACAAATCATCAGCAATCAAAGATCATTATGATTATATCACCCTAATCTCATATCTAACCATCTACGATGAATAAATTAGAATTTTTACATAATAGAGAAACTAAAAACAATTAATCAATTAAACTCAATTCAATTCAAAGTGGGAAATAAGTTTGAACCTACAAGACTTATAAGATAAACTCCTAGAAGAAGACGTCAAACTCATAAGCTTTGTATGCATGCGGTGGTGGTGTAGAAACCCAAAAGCAAAGTTTGTGTATGAATATAACAGTGTAAAAGATATTAAGGCAAGTGATAGAATATATAGAAAGTAAGAAAAAATGGATTTTATATTAAATGAAGAGTTAATATAAACGGAAAGGTTAATGGTAAAAGAGTCAAATCATCATGTTTAAATCCAACCATTTTGGAGTTGGTTTTTCCATTCTAGATCACATCTATGTTTTGCCAATTTGGAGCTTTTTTATTGAACATGTCAATTTATTCTGCCTAAATTACCTATTGGCGGAGTAGTTCAGTGATGGACTCTCTGTAACCAAAGGCATCAGTGATGCACTAATTAACTTATATCATTGTCAAATATAACAAATTTTTTGAGGTTGGGAGACCTCTATTAGCGATGGCCTTCAACAATGCACCAAATTGGTCTACACATCGACGAAGCCTCCTCTATGAAGATTTCTCTATAATCTCCTAAATTTTCTTCTCTGAGATGGGTGACGTCATGATTTCCACTTCCACATCCTTCATTCACCTATACGAAAAAACAAATTTTATTTAAAATGACAAAAGCTAAACTAGGTTTGCCTCCCAAGAAGCACCTTAGTTATCGTTGTGGAAAGA
Source organism: Capsicum pubescens (assembly GCA_030864215.1). Taxonomy (NCBI): domain Eukaryota; kingdom Viridiplantae; phylum Streptophyta; class Magnoliopsida; order Solanales; family Solanaceae; genus Capsicum; species Capsicum pubescens. The sequence goes on along the minus strand of CM061545.1, from coordinate 147,688,049 downwards.
TGTTGTTCTTCACTCTTCATGCATCATCGTGATAAATCATCTCAAGGAAATCCACCTTTGAGTAACCTATGGTGGTGCTTTAGACATTTTTTTGGTTGACCGAAATCCCAATTTAATTCCAATTTGATTGCTCAACTAGTAAAATATTACTCCACTTTGAAGGGAACCAACCATTTTGTTTTGAGCTTTCTTGGAAACAAATTACATATCAAATTAAATAATAAGACATCATCACCTACCTTGAACTTAGTTTTTAGAATCTAGGCTTCATGCCACCTCTTCATTAGATCTTTGTAAAGAGCATAAATCTTGTAGGCTCCCAAACGAAATATATCAAGCTCTTGAAGATGACCTACTCTTAACTCCACAAGGCCAAAAAATCCTTGTGTTCATCCTCAATTGGAAGATGGAAAGATTTTAAAAATACTAATAACAATTGATAAATGCTGATAGAAATTTTAAATGCGGTCCTATTGGCCCATAAGGTTGTCATATCTCAATCTCATTGGGGCGTACAGGCACCCGTAGCCATAAAAGCCCGAGAGAACTAATTCATAACCTTGTACTTCCCATGCATGTAACTATGACAACCAAATGTTCTGACAAACATGATATTATGTATCGATGAAAATAATTACACATGCAAGTACAAACTGATATATACAACACTTGACCGTTAGGGCCACCATGTCTAAAAACAAGACACTACCATAACTTTACATTAGTCTACAAAGCCTCTAAAAGATACATAGACTTAGTTAGGGTCGGGACAACCCCCCCCCCCCCCCCCCCCCCACTCTTAACCTACTGTGCAATACCAAAACATATGGAACAGACTCAAAAAGCCCCGAATCAACCTGGAGCTCACCAATATGCACGGAATAACCTGTGCTCCTATGAGTGGGGGGTATAAGCTGAAGTACCTGTGCCTGCAGCATGAAATACAGGTCCCCCGTGAGGGACGTCAGTATGAAAATATGTACTGAGTATGCAAGGCTGAAGGTAACAACACATGATACAAAAACTCAATACAAATCAGATATAAGTAGTACTAGTAGACCACCTTTATAAACACTTGTGTGAATACATACATTACGTTCCTTTCTTTATTTTTACCTTATTACTTCATAATCTTTGTAATCCATATATAATACAAATGACCAGCTGATCAGTGGTAAATAGATAAATTACGATCAGCCCATGCTAGGTTTACGCCCCTGAGCTGCCACCTACATATAAAGATTGGGATCGGCCCATGCTAATGCCCCTGAGTTTCCACCCACATATAAAGGTATTGAGATCGGCCCATGCTAGGCTTATGCCCCTGACTACTACTCATTTTACAGATTTGCATTATTTAGTTTATTTAGCCTTTGAGATTGTTACTTTGGTGGTCATCACATTATGGTGCCTTGAAATAATAATCTGCTAATAAGAGACATATAAATGGACACTTAATGCAACAATAATGAGGTAGGGAGATGTTGGCACACAAATGAAGTTCATAGGAGCTTAAAATAACACATGGGTCTTAATTGAGTAAATTGAGAACTTCTGAAATTTTCAAATGAAGATAGATGTGCAGGTTTAATAATAAACACGTATTGAGGTGTTTTGATATGTTAAAGAGTGGGAACAAGGTTGTTGGCTTCTTGATATACAATACGCTTCTATTATGTGTCACTTGTTATAGGACAACCTTGGAAACTTACTTGGTGGAACAAATGTTCGATTTCTTGCCAAAGAGTACAAAATGGAGTATGCCTTACATACCTGGTTATATAACTTCGAAACTAACCCGACTTGACTTCTCGCCTTTTAGATTACTTATCTACAATAGATTATATGGTAAACTATTATTATCAACCAACCAACATGTTTAGGCTACTTAACTTCATCAAAACAGTAACCGGGCAAAACACACGTAATCCATCAATAAAGGGCATTATTTTAACCCTTTCCTCCTCCAATTACACCCACATACCAAACATGTCCTCATAAGATCACCAAAACCACATCAGCTTCATTACACCCTCCAACCAACACACAAAATAAATTGGGCAGTAACAAATGCAATAATTAGTTCGGTGGTGTACCACCACACCTTTCTTATATATTTCATTACAAACTAACCACACCTTTCTCCAATATTAACCTGGCAGTCCATAACATAAACACACAAAACAGTCCGCAAACAACACCCCAATCATCCTTTAATAACAACCAAATATATTCAATCCTCTACCAACACATGTATATAGAAAAAGGACAAAAGTGGACAACAAACATACCTTGATTTCCTTGTTAGTTTATCATCTTAATTTGTATCTCTTCAATAGCTTAATCCCTTCACACATACACCAAAACAGAAAGAAAGAAATCCTTTAATAACTAAGAACAATGGACTGTCCAACTTATAGAAAGAGCTATCCAGAAATTAATCTTAAAGAACACATAGTTTCCTTAGTACAAGCTCATGAATTTCTCACTTACCTTTATCTTGGGAGGAAGGTCAATTCCAAGAACCTTTGTGAGAAGATAGGGTTACTTCATAGACAAGAGAGAACAAGAGAGAGAAAACTAGAAGCTGAAATTTTTGTCTAAGTTAAAAATGAGCAAAAATTGCTGATTTCAATCTATATAAAGGAGCTGCTCTTTGGCCGACTTTCTTGACCCTTTTTATCCCATATTTTTATCAAGTAAATGATGTATCTACTTGCCCAATATATTGGGATGTTGTGGATCCAAAGTTATTGGGCCTTAGCCACCCATTTCCCCTTCTTTTCTTCTCTTTAACTTGGGCCTTGGCAGATTTGAGTATTGGGCCTTTTTACCCATTTTATTTCTCTTCTATTCAATTTGAGCCCAAATGAGTAAATTACATTAGTATAGGCCCAAATCTGGTCCATATCCATATGTCCATTAATTTGGTCCAAATAGTTCAAGTAGGTGACTCACCTACTAGCTTAATTAAGTCAAGCAAGCACCTTAATATTTTGTTCCATTTTCAGCTCCTAATCCCTTTAATCTAACCTTAAACTTATACAAACTTGGTCACTTTAAACTTCAGATTCAAATACTAGCTTACAATCCCAAGTTTAAATAGTTGTATTGACGTTAACTTGTTCGCATCACATAAAAACTGTACGGGCAGCATATATAATTCTATCTATGCCATTACTACTTTCATAACAAACCTCACCCGTTACCTATTCTATAATACCATACCAGGTTCCATATAATTAGAATAAGTACAAGAAAAATACGCGATGTTACATCCTTCCCCCCTTAGAAACATTCGTCCTCGAATGTTAGCATAACTGTCCAACCAAAACGAGTTCAAGCCTAAGTTTAATATCCCTATTACCACATAGTACCTATATATTTTACACTTACTTGTTATTGCTCCAATTCAGCATCTTGGACTTTTTCTTCGTATTTGAACAAATGGAGGTACTTGGATTTCATCGCTTCTTCAGCTTCCCATGTGATCTCTTCTACTTGATGATTCCTCCAAAGCACTTTTACAGAAGCTATTTCCTTATTCCTCAACTTCTTAACCATCGATCTAGAATAGCAATAGGAATTTTCTCATAGGTGAGATCTTCTATAATTTGTACATCTTCAGCAGGGGTAATATGACATGGATCTCCAATGCAGGTCCTTAAAGATGCCCTTCACCTCCTTCCTCAGTGAAGGTAGTCGATTGAAGTGCTTGAGCTCCTTGAAGATGCCCTTCACCTCCTTCCACAGCTTCTTAATGAATTTATCTCGCTTTTTCACTCTATCTTCACCACTTTTCATTTGAATCCATTAGGTCCCTGTGTGATGCATCTAGGGCTGAAAAAGCTCTCTCCAAATGGGCATCAGTGGCTTTCTATTTTTTATGTGCCTCTCTATATTTTTTATTTTCTGATTGAGCTACGTACGAGTGGCAAGCGATGGAGGACTAACCTAGTCCCTAAGGTAGTCTTAAAAGTAGTTTTATCACCACCTATATCTAACCAGAGATATCATCTAATGAGGTAGTTGATGAGGGTCTATAAGAGTTTGTATCCTCTAAGGATGATTTACTGAGTCCATCTTATTTTTATTGATTTGACATGGGGAACCCTCACCTCAAAAATTGAGTTAGAATATGTGGGGGTCTGGGGACATCCAGATGTCTGTAGCATACTTCTCCACCCGTGCTCTCTTGCATAGCTCTATGATAAGGAAATGAAGGAGAAGATGTGTACCTTTATTCTGAATGCACAATCTTGCTCACATTTAGGGAAATGCCCAAGAGAAGACATACCACCATCCAAGTACGCATGTCTATGAAAATGGACATGTGAGTGCACGATGATACTCGACTACTGTCGATATTCAGCCAAAGTCTAGCCTCAGCTGTGAAACTATTTATCAGAATGTCTCTCTTGGTTGTGGCCTAAGGAACCTCTTTTCTAGCATATAAGATGTCCGCCATCTATGTCCCTGGTGCACGTGCTTTTGCATGAAACTTCTCTATGTCAGAATTTGGGAGCCTATATACCTCGTTGATCCACTCTATCCTAAAGTTCACTTGCCTATCCCTAATAGTTAATACCGGGTTTGTGAAAGAGGCTACTCTTATTTAGCGTAGAATTCAAGTACCCAGTCCTCATTAGGAACATAGGGGACGGGTCAAAACAAATCCACCCAGTCTGATTATGTCTAGCATGAAAATTTGGGTGTTTTTCTTCCACTTTATCTAAGATGAATACCCCTTTCAGAATGCAACTTAGTTCTGTGCAAGTCTGCATTATAGTAGTTCTGACATTGTAGTGTCGTGAATGTGTTGTTGTAAAATTCTTCCATCCCTGAGGTGGCTTAGTACTTTTAAACAAGATATGCCAAACCATCACAATCACTATCAAACTCAAAAACATGCTAGATTAACTAAATAGGAGCATGTAGTAATGTGTTAGAAGGTTCTAGAGGAGGAAACAACTGTGTAATTTTGTTAAACTTTTGTAGACACTTCCCTTAGGTATGGCGATCGCAGGTCAGTGATCACGATCACGGTCATCAGGACCGCGATTGCAGTACCTGAGACTATAGTCGGCAGTTTTGCAGTTTTCACTAAAACCATAATTTTATCCCAAATTTTGTGTTCAACTAGGCATCTAATCATTATGATTAATGAACTTAAGCCTAAACTTCATAATTATAACCCAACCTTGAAAAATTTAACATTGAATTCATAGGGGCATTGAATCGAACACATGGTGTACACGTTCCTTTCAATCGTTTAAGGTTTAAATCTTGGTAATTCAGACTTCCCGATCATTGTGTACACCAATTACAACAACTAAACACAACCACAATTTTAAACAAACATGCATTTAGTATTGGAAAAGATATTCCAGGCCTTTCCCTAAACTATATGTTCTAAGTATGTAATTACATTATGAACAAGGGAATAGAGACAACATACCAAGTTTTATAATGTGAATGGAATGAGCTGACACATGGGTAGTCAATGTAATGCCAAAAATTAGATAGAATTATAAGAGAAATTGAGCAAGGAGAATGGGTAAAATGGGAATTAAGTTGCTCATTTAAACTGATTTGACTGCAATCGCAGTGGCATGGACCGCCGTTGCGCTAACTGAGACCAAACAACTGGGTTTTTTGCACTTTTTTTTATGTCCAACTTGCCAATTTCACATGTTCCTTTTTCAAATTCAATCATGATTCCTATTTGCACCAACATTTCATGGATTATGCTGAATAAACAAAACAAAAAAAAATTATTCTACCATGTATGAATTAAAAAGGATATGTGCCACTTTTCGTGGCAAGATGGGGTTCCTCACATCGAGCGCTTAGTTTAACATCGTAGAATGACACCCTCATCACTCTTTTTGTGATTTCACTTAGATGATTTGAATCTTCGTCCTAGATTTCGTTCAATATGCAATTAGTGGCAGAGGCATATAAGATTCAGATCTTCTAAGATGAGGATTGGAAGAGGTGATGAAATGGAAAGAAAGCGTCGATATCATCATTATGAAGATTTGAACCTTTTACCTAACTTTACATCGAGCTTTCGGTTTGGCTCCTTGAGTAAAAGTGAGCACATCAATAGGCCATTCCTTGTACTTTGGAAGTTGAGCATCTTGGCCATTGATGGATGGGGTTCCATATGCTTCTTTGGAATGACAATCTCCAAAATATGCGAAGCGGACTTCATCTCCCCAAAATTAACCATTTGTTCTGAAGGATGTATCCTCATCATATCCTCTAAGTAATATGTTGAAAATTTGTATGAACGAGGTTCAACCCCTAATTTTAGGTTAGCCTCCTACAAAGCATTTTTACCCCAAAATGAGCTAGAGTCATCATAAGAGATTTGCATGCATTTTTCTTTTGACTTTTGTATCATTTGTTTTATTTTGGCTTCTTTTTCCTAGTATGATTTGGATTGTTGGGAAGTCACCGAGGAGTCTTTGCTACAAAGCCCATTATCATAGATTGGTTTTTCTTCTCGACAAACCTCCTCTTGAGAGATGGGTATGGTTGGGAGTTTTGCAAGAATTATATCCTTGCCCAATTTATTTTCCTTGACATTTGCCCTTTCGAAAACCCCATACAATTGATGAAAGTCTTACGCATTCTCCCTTGTTATAGCTACCTTATCCATAATGGTGTAATGTATTTATCAAATACAAATGGGTCTGGTTTGTTGCTCCTCCTTCTTATCATCATACGAACTATCAATCTCATAAGAAGAATTAGCAACTCAGTTAGTATTATAAGGGAGGGGGAATTTGGACAATCATCCCTATGTCCATCTCGAACACTACATAACGAGAACCCATACTCCCTATAGGATTTAAACAGTGGGTCCATATCTTTTTAGGGAGTATAGTTATAATCTTTTTTGAAGTGTGGTCTATTATAGTGTAACGCCCCAAAAAATGGGTCCCGGAGCATCACACGGTGCTTGAGGCTACGAGTAGCTCCAAGATAACCCTTTGAGCCATTTTCATTCAGTTCAACATAAATCAACGGGGGTTCCATAAATAACCCTCAAATATCAACAGAGTAGTCATCATCCAAGAATAAAAGAATTTCAGAAAGGTAACAAAATACGACTTATTAGTCAACTCCCAACATCTATACTAGCCTGACAAGCCTCTAAGAAAATCAATAAAACCAGCGAGCCATTGAGACATGCCCCAACTGACTCATACTCAGTTATCAAATGTAAACAATTCCGTGAAACCAACATCAGACATCACGTCCTCGGAACATTAGGACTCACCACAACAGAGGATGTAGAACAGCGTTCCCGAAGAATCACTGTCGAACCTGGAACTGAGCACCTTAACCTACATTCTGAGAAAATGCAGCCCACATCCGAAGATGTGGGTCAGTATCATGGAAAGGAACCGAGTATATGGGGGTGTATGCAGTTGTATAAACATCATCATCATAAACATTTATAAGAAACATGCAGAATGTATGAAAAACTCACATAGCTCGAAGAAAATCATCATAATCATGAGAGGATGAAATAAGTATAATAACACATGTGAGTCATCATATAATTTGTCAATCACTTTCAGTTCATCAAGAATATCAATTCTCATAATGTAAATATCATTTAAATCTTTCGAAAGAATAACTTTCACAATTCCACTTTCAAATCACTTCACCATTCACCATAGACACAAGGAAACACACACACTGGGAGATCCTATAACCGACATAAACCATGAGAGCTACATGGAGTCCAACGTACAACCCACGTTGGGGAGAGCCGTCCTATCCTTGCCATCGAAGTAGGACTATCGATATCAAATCCACACAAACTAGTGATCACTATATAAATCAGCCTCAGGCTCACTCCTACGGGGGCACGTAGTTCTAGAGAAGTAAGGTCGTTTTATACCTCCTTCTCAGTGCTAAAGATTTCTCCCGTACTTAGCTCAGATCATTTCAAAGAAAATCCACACCAAAACAATTTTGGTAATATATAAATATACATCGGGCGCCATCATGCTTCCCATCTATCTAAATCAACCACGTTGTGGATTTATTTCACACTTGAGTTCAAAACAACTCCATTAAGACCAAAAGGTCAAATCATTCAAAATATCTCAAATATTCAACATCAACGTACTTAAAACACACACTTTCTCAAAAAAACACAATTTACAATGGGGATTCACGACCCAAATATCAAAATCATGATAAATATCGTTCAAGATTCATGCTTTATATCACCATACATGTATATTCATATTTCAAAATCATAAACATCAAGATTTCATAATAATCATCATAAGATATGCATTCATACTTCAAATTCATAAAAACCATGCCTTCGTAAAGAAAATTACTTTGGGGCACAAGAACGAAAGACAGTTCTTGTTGAAAAACCCCACATACCTTGAATGATGAATTTTAGATCGATACTCATTTTTGAGATGTTAATCGTGCCTTTGAATGATGGTTCTTGGAGTTCTTGAACTAGGAACTTGGAATCTTGAATAAATTTGCAAAATTAATGGTGAACTTTGGAGGTTGTTGAAGTTGGATGTAGGAGCTTAGGATTTTCTTTTTAGGGGAATTTGATGAAATATAACATATAATGCTTCTAATAGGCTTTAATATAGGGTTTGGATGGATTTTTGGTGAGGGGGAATGACCAAAACGCCCCTAAAAATCAAATAATTCTCGAATCGGTCCTTTGGTGGACTGTTTCGATAGTTTAAAGTAGATCAACCATAACATTTTACTCCGATATCCAAATTGGATGAAACTAATTTCATTAGAAAGAGGACTCTCATATCTTTCCGTTGATATATAGTGTCTCACCCAGATCATTGTGTATGACGTGTTATGATCGTTTGAAGTTGAACCAAAAATTCACTTTTGATAAGCTGAAGTAGATGGAGCATAACGTTTTGCTCCGATAGACAAATTGGATGAAACCAATTTCATCGGAGAGAGGACTCGTAGATCTTTCCATTAATATATAGTATATCACCCATATTATTATGTACAAGGAGTTATGATCGTTTAAAATTGGAGAAAAAATACGTCAGGCCTCAGTACTTTTTCCTACACATTTTACTGTTCACTACTATTCACGGTTCGATCGGAATGTTCATAACTCGTCGCTCGGGTGTCCGTTTTGGATGATCCACATATCATTGGAAAGATTATTCGATACTATATGCAATGTTGGGTAATAATCTAAAACATTACGCACAGAAAATTTATAATTCATTCTAGAAGATAGAACCCAACACGTTTACGCACAAAATTTCAATGAAAAATTTCCTGGGGTATTACATCATCCCCCCTTGGAAAAATTCATCCTCGAATGACGCTAGACATGCCAAGATTAGATAGGGAATAGAGTATACAGATGAAACAATTTGTTAAACTCATCACCACATCTTTTCTCACTCCGAATGCAATAGAGAATGCATAAATTCAAGAAACTACAGCTGAACACATAATAAATGACAGCTGAACTGCTGCAACTTTTATCAAAACTGTATGATTTAGGAAAGAACATTACCTTCGGCTTGATCAGATTTCGCGGAAAATAGGTGCGGGTACTTGGATCGCATATCCGCCTCAGCTTCCCAAGTTGCACCCTCAACAGATTGGTTTCGCCACAACACCTTGACCAAGGGAAACTTCTTTGTTCCTTAGTCTTCGGACACTGAAATCAAGAATCTCAACAGGAATCTCATCAAAAGAAAGATTTTCTTGAATGTCAGCACTTACATAGGAATCCACTACCACAGCATCGCTAATATGCTTTTTAAGCATGGAGACATGGAATATTGGATGAACAGAGGACAGCTAAGAAGGCAACTCGACCTCATAAGCTACCTTACCAACACGGCTAAGAATTTTGTAAGGACCAACATAACGGGGACTAAGCTTCCCCTTCTTTCCAAATCTCTTCACCCCCCTCATGGGTGAAATTTTCAGATACACTAGGTCACCAACTTCAAACTCAAGGTCTCTCCTTCTAACATCCACATATGACTTATGACAACTCTGCGCAGTTTTCAACCTTTCCCTAATAAACTTAACTTTTTCCATAGCCTCAAATATCGCATCAGAACCACTCACAACCGCTTCACCTACCTCGAACCAACCTATGGGTGATCTACACTTCCTCTCATATAAGGCTTCAAACGGAGCCATTCCAATACTAGAGTGGAAACTGTTAATGTAAGCAAACTCTATCAACGGTAAGTGATCATCCCAACTTCCCTTAAAGTTAAGTGCACAAGATATCAACATATCCTCTAAGGTCTGGATGGTCTGCTCAGCCTGACCATCGGTCTGCGGATGAAAAGCAAAACTCAAAAGCACTTGGGTACCAAGGCCCTTCTGAAAAGCTTTCCAAAATTGCGAAGTGAACTGAGTACCCCTATCCGAAATGATAGACAAGGGAACTCCATGCAGTCTGACTAGCTCTCGGATATACAATCTAGCGTAATCCTCAGCAGTATATGAACTATGAATAGGAAAGAAATGAGCAGACTTAGTCAATCTATCAACCACAACCCAAATGGAATCATGATGGCGTCGGGAAGGAGGTAAACCAATCACGAAGTCCATATTTATCTCTTCCCACTTCCAAGTGGGAATAATAAACTCTTGGATCATACCACCAGGTCTTTGGTGTTCAACCTTAACCTGTTGGCATGTTGCACACTTAGCTACAAATGCTGCTATATCTTTCTTCATGCCACTCCACCAATTGATTTCCCGTAAGTATCGGTACATCTTGGTGGCACCAGGATGAATAGAATATCGCTCCCCGTGTGCTTCAGCCATAATCCTCTGTCTCAGATCATCAACATTCGGGACACAATCTACCCTGCAATCTCAACACACTATCTCCCCCTTGGGAGAAAACCTCTACTTTTTGGTCCTTGACTGACTCCTTCAGTCTGACCAAACTAGCATCTAAGTATTGCTTTTCCTTCACTTCCGAAACCAAGGAGGATTTGGAACTACTACCTTCAGCAAAGTCAAACAACCTAACCCCCAATCTAGCCAAACGATGTACATCACGAGCCAACTCTTTCTTTCCTTCTACCACATGGGAAACACTACCCATGGACACTCTACTTAGGGCATTCGCCACAACACTGTCCTTGCCCGGATGGTACAGCACACTCATATCATAGTCCTTTAACAATTCTAACCATCGTCTCTGCCTAAGATTCAATTCTCTCTGGGTAAACACATACTGCAGACTCTTATGATAAGTGAAAACATACATATGGACACCATACAAATAGTGTCTCCAGATTTTCAAAGCAAACACAACAGCAGCCAACTCAAGTTCATGGGTGGGGTAAGTTTTCTCATGGGGTTTCAACTGTCTAGAAGCATAAGCTAGCATCTTACCCTTCTGCATCAATACGCAACCCAACCCAACTCCCAAAGGATCACAGTACACCATAAAACCATCAACACCATCAGGCAAAGTCAAAACAGGGGATGAAGTGAGTCGAGTCTTCAACTCCTGAAAACTCTTCTCACAAGATTCGGAACACAAGAACTTCACTTTCTTTTGGGTCAACCGAGTCATAGGAGACGCTATAGAGGAGAAACCGTCAACAAAACGGCGGTAATAGCCAGCTAAACCTAAGAAACTTCGGATATTAGTTGGAGAAATAGGTTTAGGCCAATTTCTAATAGCTTCGGTCTTTTGGGGATCAACTCTAATACCCTCGGAAGAAATGATATGACCCAGAAAAGCAACTGACCTTAGCCAAAACTCACACTTACTGAACTTGGCAAACAACTTGTGATCTCTAAGGGTTTGCAAGATAGTTCGGAGATGATCAGAATGTTCATCCTCACAACGGGAGTACACCAGTATATCATCGATGAACACTATGACAAACATATCCATATATGGTCTGAACACTGGATTCATGAGGTCCATGAAAGTTGCTGGGGCATTAGTTAACCCGAAAGACATAACAAAAAACTCTAAATGGCCATAACGAGTCTGGAAAATGGTTTTTGGGATGTCACACTCCCTAACTTTGAGTTGATGATAGTCGGAACGAAGTTCTATCTTTGAGAAATAACTTGCACCTTGCAATTGGTCAAATAGATCATCTAATCGCGGAAGGAGGTACTTATTTTTTATGGTGACTTTATTCAGTTGCCAGTAATCAATGCACAAATGCAAAGAGCCATCTTTCTTACTCACAAACAACATAGAAGCACCCCAAGGAGAAACACTGGGCCTTATAAAACCCTTATCTAGTATATCTTTGAGTTTCTCTTTCAACTCCTTAAGTTCTGTAGGGGCCATACAGTAAGGAGGAATAGAAATAGGCTGAGTATCGGGAAGAGGATCAATCCCGAACTCTATCTCTCTATCAGGAGTATCCTTGGGTGATCATCCGGAAAGACATCAGAAAACTCATTAACGACGTTAACAGACTGGAGAGTTGGAGTCTCAGACTTAGTGTCTTTGACTCAAACCAAATGGAAAATACACCCCTTGGAAATAAGATTTCTAGCTTTGAGGTAAGAGATAAAATAACTCTTGGGTGACACAGAATTTCCAGACCACTCAAACACGGATGCACCCGAAAAACTGAAACTTGACCATTCGGGTCCGACAATCAATAGAGGCATAAGAAGAATATAGCCAGTCTATACCCAGAATCACATTAAAATCTACCATGTCTAACTCAATCAGATCAGCCAACAAGACTCTATGAAGAACGGTAACAGGACAATTTTATACACTTTCTGGGCAACAATCGAATCAACCACTGGGATATAAACTAGGATAGGCTCAGGAATAATCTCAGGACTCATTTCAAAATTCACAGCAATCAAAGGTGTAACATATGAGAAACTGGATCCAGGATCTAACAAAGCATACACAACAAACTGAAATATACGAAGCATACCAGTAACAACATCGGGAGAGTCCTTCTGTTCCTGGCGAGACGGTAAAGCATAGAATCTATTCTGGCAATGCCCGCCAACATTGCTAGAAGAGGCGCCCTGAGCTGGGGTTGGGCAAGTCGTGGGAACTTGAGCACTAACAGTCTGAGTCTGGGTCTCAGGGCGATAGTCACGACGCCCTTGTCCATCCTGTGGACAATATCTAACTCTGTGATCCATGTCACCACACCGGAAACAACCACTTTTCTCACCCCAACACTCACCAGAATGATCCCTACCACACTTAGGACATAAGGGATAATTCGGCTTACTGCCAGCACTGTACTGGGACCTGGATTCATATGACTTGCTACCTTGCTCCTGCCTAACTCTAGGCACGGGAGCACTAGCAGATGACGGTGCTGGCATAAACGAACGATCCTGATACTGAGGGTGACTCCCTCCCTGCGATCTAGTCTGACCCTATCCGTGCTGCTCGTACCTAGCTCTCTTATTCCCTCTCATTCTATCTCTCCCCTTAATCTTGTCTTTCTCAATCTGTTGGGCATGAGTCATAATCCTAGAAAGATTCATCTCACTATTTAGCATAGAAGACCTACACTCCTTAACCACATAACTAGACACTCCAATCACAAACTTACTCATACTAGCCCGATTATCATCCACTAAGTCAGGAGCATACTTGGCCAACTGATTGAACTTTAGACAGTACTCCCTAACAGTCATAGAGCCCCGTCGCAGGCTCATAAACTCTTCCACATTCGCCTCCCTCATCTCCAAAGGGAAAAACTTATCCAGGTATGCATCTTGGAACTCTTGCCAAGTCGTAGGGACAGCTCCATCACCTCTACCTTTCCTCCAGGCAACAACCCAGTCATAAGCAAGGTCTTTCAACCTATACGCAGCCAACTCCACACTATGTTCCTCTGATACACGCATCACCTGAGTAATCTTCCGTACCTCCTCTAAAAACAACCGTGGATCCTCACCAGACTTGGACCCATAGAATTTCGGCGGATTTATCCGCATGAAGTCACGGATCCTGGCAGTAGCTGAATCACCTCCCTGCTTCTGTGGAGTCGGGGCTGGGTTGGCCTAAACATTCGCAGTAACATCTTGGGCCAGTGCCCAAAAGGCAGCCCGAAATTCAACATGAGACACGTTTTCATTCAATGGGTCAGCGGGTTGAGGTTGCTGACCATCATTATTTCTTCTCGCTCGACATAGAGGAATATTTTTGAAAGAGTAGAGAATGAATCAATAGAAGAGAGAGACACTTTAAGCACGATAGACTTCTGGAAAAAAGAATCACACTTTTTCCTAAAATATTTTGTAGCCTCTTAACGCGGCTTGTCAGACTCCCTAGGACACCTTAAAACCTTAGGCTCTGATACCAAGTTTGTAACACCCCGAAAAATGGGTCCCGGAGCATCACACGGTGCTTGAGGCTACGAGTAGCCCAAAGTTAACCCTTTGAGCCATTTTCATTCAGTTCAACATAAATCAACGGGGTGTCTATAAATAACCCTCAAATATCAACAGAGTAATCATCATCCAAGAATAAAAGAATTCCAGAAAGTTAACAAAATATGACTTATTAGTCAACTCCTAACATCTATACTAGCCTGACAAGCCTCTAAGAAAATCAATAAAACCAGCGAGCCTTTAAGACATGCCATAACTGACTCATAATCAGTTATCAAATGTAAATAATTCCGTGAAACCAACATCAGACATCACGTCCTCGGAACATGAGGGCTCACCACAACAGAGGATGTAGAACAACGTGCCCAAAGAATCACGGTCGAACCTGGAACTGAGCACCTGAACCTACATTCTGACAAAATGCAGCCTATATCCGAAGATGTGGGTCATTACCATGGAAAGGAACCGAGTATATGAGGGTGTATGCAGTTGTATAAACATCATCATCATAAATAATTATAAAAAATATGCAGGATGTATGAAAGACTCACATAGCCCGAAGAAAATCATCATAATCATGAGAGGATGAAATAAGTATAATAACACATATGAGTCATCATATAATTTGTCAATCACTTTCAGTTCATCAAGAATATCAATTCTCATAATGTAAATATCATTTAAATCTTTCGAAAGAATAACTTTCACAATTCCACTTTCAAATCACTTCACCATTCACCATAGACACAAGGAAACACACACACACTGGTTGATCCTATAACCGACATAAACCATGAGAGCTACATGGAGTCCAAGGGAAGTAAGGTCGCTTTATACCTCTTTCTCGATGCTAAAGATTTCTCCCGTACTTAGCTCAGATCATTTCAAAGACAATCCACAACAAAATAATTTCGGTAATATATAAATATACATCGGGAGCAATCATGCTTCCCATCTATCTAAATCAACCACGTTGTGGATTTCTTTCACACTTGAGTTCAAAACAACTCCATTAAGACCAAAAGGTCAAATCATTCAAAATATCTCAAATATTCAACATCAACGTACTTAAAACACACACTTTCTCAAAAAAACACAATTTACAATGGGGATTCACGACCCAAATATCAAAATCATGATAAATATCGTTCAAGATTCATGCTTTATATCACCATACATGTAAATTCATCTTTCAAAATCATAAACATTAAGATTTCATATTAATCATCATAAGATATGAGTTCATACTTCAAATTCATAAAAATCAAATAAAAATCATGCCTTCGTAAAGAAAATTACTTTGGGGCACAAAAATGAAAGACAGTTCTTGTTGTAAAACCCCACATACCTTGAATGATGAATTTTAGATTGATACTCATTTTTGAGTTGTTAATGGTGCCTTTGAATGATGGTTCTTGGAGTTCTTGAACTAGGAACTTGGAATCTTAAATAAATTTACAGAATTAATGGTGAACTTTAGAGGTTCTTAAAGTTGGATGTAGGAGCTTAGGGTTTTCTTTTTGAGGGAATTTGATGAAATATAACATATAATGCTTCTAATAGGTTTTAATATAGGGTTTGGATGGACTTTTGGTGATTGGGAATGACCAAAATGCCCCTAAAAATTAAATAATTCTCGAATCGATCCTTTGGTGGACTGTTTCGATTGATTAAAGTAGATCAACCATAACTTTTACTCCGATATCCAAATTGGATGAAACCAATTTCATTAGAAAGAGGACTCTCATATCTTTCCATTGATATATAGTGTTTCACCCAGATCATTATGTACGACGAGTTATGATTATTTGAAGTTGACCCAAAAATTCACTTTTGATAGGCTGAAGTAGATCGACCATAACTTTTTGCTCCGATAGACAAATTGGATGAAACCAATTCATCAGAGCTTTCCGTTGATATATAGTATATCACCTATATCATTATATACAAGGAATTATGATCGTTTAAAGTTGGAGAAAAAATATTTCATGCCTCAGTACTTTTTCCTACACGTTTACTGTTCACTACTATTCACGGTTCGATCGGAATATTCATAACTCATTGCTCGGGTGTCCGTTTTGGATGATCCACATATCGTTGGAAAGATTATTCGATACTCTATGCAATGGTGGGTCATAATCTAAGACATTACGCACGAAAAATTTATAATTCATTCTAGAAGATAGAACCCAACACGTTTACGCACAAAATTTCATCGAAAAATTTCCCGGGGTATTACATCATCCCCCCTTGGAAACATTCGTCCTCGAATGACGCTAGACATGCCAAGATTAGATAGAGAATAAAGTATACAGCTGAAATCATTCGTTAGACTCATCACCACATCTTTTCTCATGCTGAATGCAATATAGAATGCATAAATTCAAGAAACTACAGCTGAACACATAATCAATGACAGCTGACCTGCTGCAACTTTTATCAAAACTGCATGATTTAGGAAAGAACGGTACCTTCGGCTTGATCGGATTTTGCGGAAAATAAGTGCGGGTACTTGGATTGCATATCCGCCTCAACTTCCCAAGTTGCACCCTCAACAGATTGGTTTCTCCACAACACCTTGACCAAGGGAACTTCTTTGTTTCGTAGTCTTCGGACACTGAAATCAAGAATCTTAACAGGAATCTCATCAAAAGAAAGATTTTCTTGAATGTCAGCACTCACAGAGGAATCCACTACCACAACATCGCTAAAATGCTTTCGAAGCATGGAGACATGGAATATTGGATGAACAGAGGACAACTCAGAAGGAAACTCGACCTCATAAGCTACCTTACCAACACGGCTAAGAATTTTGTAAGGACCAACATAACGGGGACTAAGCTTCCCCTTCTTTCCGAAACTCTTTACCCCCCTCATGGGTGAAATTTTCAGATACACTAGGTCACCAACTTCAAACTCAAGGTCTCTCCTTCTAACATCCGCATATGACTTCTGACAACTCTGCACAGTTTTCAACCTCTCCCTAATCAACTTAACTTTTTCCATAGCCTCAAATACCGAATCAGGGCCACTCACAGCCGCTTCACCCACCTCGAACCAACCTATAGGTGATCTACACATCCTCCCATATAAGGCTTCAAACGGAGCCATGCCAATACTAGAGTGGAAACTGTTATTGTAAGCAAACTCTATCAACGGTAAAGATCATCCCAACTTCCCTTAAAGTCAAGTGCACAAGATCTCAACATATCCTCTAAGGTCTGGATGGTACGCTCAGCCTGACCATCGGTCTGCGGATGAAAAGCAAAACTCAAAAGCACTTGGGTACCAAGACCCTTCTGAAAAGCTTTCCAAAATTACGAATTGAACTGAGTACCCCAATCCGAAATGATAGACAAGGGAACTCCATGCAGCCTGACTAACTCTCGGATATACAATCTAGCATAATCCTCAACAGTATATGAATTATGAACTGGCAAGAAATGAGCAGACTTAGTCAATCTATCAACCACAACCCAAATGGAATCATGATGGCGTCGGGAAGGAGGTAAACCAATCAAGAAGTCCATATTTATCTCTTCCCACTTCCAGGTGGGAATACTAAACTCTTGCATCATACCACCAGGTCTTTGGTGTTCAACCTTAACCTGTTGGTATGGTGCACACTTAACTACAAATGTTGTTATATCTTTCTTTATGCTACTCCACCAATAGATTTCCCGCAAGCCTCGGTACATGTAGGTGGCACCAGGATGAATAGAATATCGCGCCCCATGCACTTCAGCCATAATCCTTTATCTTAGATCATCAACATTCGGGACACATAATCTACCCTGCAATCTCAACACACCATCTCTCCCTTGGGAGAAAACCTCTACTTTTTTGTCCTTGACTGACTCCTTCAGTCTGACCAAACTAGCATCTAAGTATTGCTTTTCCTTCACTTCTGAAACCAAGGAGGATTCAGAACTACTATGAACCCCTATACTACCTTCAGCAGAGTCAAACAACCTAACCCCCAATCTAGCAAAACGATGTACATCATGAGCCAACTCTTTCTTACCTTCTACCACATGCGAAACACTACCCATGGACACTCTACTTAGGGCATCCGCCACAATACTTTCCTTGCCCGGATGGTACAACACACTCATATCATAGTCCTTTAATAATTCTAACCATCGTCTCTGCCTAAGATTCAATTCTGTCTGGGTAAACACATACTGCAGACTCTTATGATAAGTGAAAACATCAATATGGACACCATACAAATAGTGTCTCTAGATTTTCAAAGCAAACACAACAGCAACCAACTCAAGGTCATGGGGTTTCAGCTGTCTAGAAGTTTAAGCTATCACCTTACCCTTCTGCATCAATACGCAACCCAACCCAACTCTCAAACGATCACAGTACACCACAAAACCATCAACACCATCAGGCAAAGTCAAAACAGGGGTTGAAGTGAGTCAAGTCTTCAACTCCTGAAAACTCTTCTCACAAGATTCGAACCACAAGAACTTCACTTTCTTTTGGGTCAACCGAGTTATAGGAGACGCTATAGAGGAGAAACCCTAAAAAAAAAGGCAGAAATATCCAGCTAAACCCAAGAAACTTTGGATATTAGTCGGAGAAATAGGTCTAGGCCAATTTCTAACAGCTTCGGTCTTTTGGGGATCAACTCTAATACCCTCGGAAGAAATGATATGACCCAGAAAAGCAACTGACCTTAGCCAAAACTCACACTTACTAAACTTGGCAAACAACTTGTGATTTCTAAGGGTTTGCAAGACAGTTCGGAGATGATCAGAATGTTCATCCTCACTACAGGAGTACACCAGTATATCATCGATGAACACTATGACAAACATATCCAGATATGGTCTGAACACTCGATTCATGAGGTCCATGAAAGCTGTTGGGGCATTAGTTAACCCGAAAGACATAACAAGAAACTCAAAATGGCCATAACGAGTTCGGAAAGCTATTTTTGGGATGTCACACTCCCTAACTTTGAGTTGATGATAGCCGGAACGAAGGTCTATCTTTGAGAAATAACTTGCACCTAGCAATTGGTCAAACAAATGATCTATTCTTGGAAGGGGGTACTTATTTTTTATGGTGACTTTATTCAGTTGGCGGTAATCAATGCACAAATGCAAAGAGCCATCTTTCTTTCTCACAAACAACACATGAGCACCCCAAGGAGAAACACTGAGCCTTATGAAACCCTTATTTAGTAGATCTTTGAGTTGCTCTTTCAACTCCTTAAGTTCTGTAGGGGCCATACGGTAAGGAGGAATAGAAATGGGCTAAGTATCGGGAAGAATATCAATCCTAAACTCTATCACTTAATCAGGAGGTATCCATGGGTGATCATTTGGAAAGACATCAGAAAACTCATTGACGAAGTTAACAGACTGGAGAGTTGGAGTCTCAGACTTAGTGTTTTTTACTCTAACCAAATGGTAAATACACCTTTTGGAAATAAGCTTTCTATCTTTGAGGTAAGAGATAAAATGACTCTTGGGTGACACAGAATTCCCAGACCACTCAAACATGGATGCACCCGAAAACTGAAACTTGACCATTCGGGTTCGACAATCAATAGAGGCATAAGAAGAATACAGCCAGTCCAAACCCAGAATCACATCGATATCTACCATGTCTAACTCAATCAGATCAGCCAACAAGACTCTATGAAGAATGGTAACAGGACACTTTTCATACACTTTCTGGGCAACAATCGAATCACGCACTGGGGTAGAAACTAGGATAGGCTTAGGAATAATCTCAGGCCTCATTTAAAAATTCACAACAATCAAAGGTGTAACATATGAGAAACTGGATCCAGGAACTAACAAAGCATACACATCATACTGAAATATACGAAGCATACCAGTAACAACATCAGGAGAGTCCTCCTGTTCCTGGCGGGACGGTAATGGATAAAATCTATTCTGTCACTGCCTGCCAGCATTGCTATAAGAGGCGCTCTGAGCTGGGGCTGGGCGAGTCGTTGGAACTGGAGCACTAATAGTCTGAGTCTGGGTCTGAGGGCGATAGTCACGACGCCCTTGTCCATCCTGTGGACAATATCTAACTCTGTGACCCATGTCACCACTTCGGAAACAACCCTTTTTCTCACCCCCAACACTCACCCAAATGAGCCCTACCACACTTAGGACACATGGGACGATTTGGCTTACTGCTAATACTGTACTGAGACCTGGATGTATATGACCTACTACCTTGCTCCTGCCTACCTCTAGGCACGGGAGAACTAGCAGATGACAGTGCTGGCAAAGACAAATGATCCTGATACTGAGGGAGACTCCCTCCCTGCGATCTAGTCTGACCCTGTTCGTGCTACTCGGACCTAGCTCTCTTATTCCCTCTCATTCTATCTCTCTCCTTAATCTTGTCTTCCTCAATTTTTTGGGCATGAGTCATAAGCCTAGAAAGATTCATCTCACTATTCAGCACAACAGACCTACACTCCTTAACCACATAAATAGATACTCCAGTTACAAACTTACTCATACTAGCCCGATTATCAGCTACTAAGTCAGGAGCATACTTGGACAACTAATTGAACTTTAGACAGTACTCCCTAACAGTCATAGAGCCCTGTCGCAGGTTCATAAACTCTTCCACCTTTGCCTCCCTTATCTCCAAAGGGAAAAAATTATCCAGGAATGCATCCTCGAACTCTTGCCAAGTCGTAGGGACAACTCCCTCACCTCTACCTTTTCTCTAGGCAACAACCTATTCATAAGCAAGGTCTTTCAACCTATACGCAGCCAACTCCACACTATGTTCCTCAGATACATGCATCACCTGAGTAATCTTCCGCACCTTTTCTAAAAATAACCGTGGATCCTCATCAGTCTTGGACCCATAGATTTCCTGTGGATTCATCCACATTAAGTCACGGATTCTGGAAGCAGCTGAATCACCTCCCTGCTACTTTGGAGTCAGGGCCGGGTTCGCCTAAACATTTGCAGTAACAGCTTGGGCTAGCGCCTGAAAGGCTGCCCAAAATTCAGTATGAGACATGTTTTCATTCAATGGGTCAGCGGGTTGAGGTTGCTGACCATCATTATTTCTTCTCGCTCGACGTAGAAGAATATTTCTGAAAGAGGATAGCACAAATCAATAGCAGAGAGAGACACTTTAAGCATGATAGACTTCTAAAAGAAAGAATCACACTTTTTCCTAAAACGTCTTGTAGCCTCTTGCTCATAGATGTGGCACGCTACACACCGATGATCAAGACTCTACTTAACGTGGCTTGTCAGACTCCCTAGGACACCTCAAAATCTTAGGCTCTGATACCAAGTTTGTAACGCCCCAAAAAATGGGTCCCGGAGCATCACACGGTGCTTGAGGCTACGAGTATCCCCAAGCTAACCCTTTGAGCCATTTTCATTTTCAATTCAACACAAATCAATGGGGTTTCCATAAATAACCCTAAAATATCAACAGAGTAATCATCATCCAAGAATAAAAGAATTCCAGAAAGGTAACAAAATACGACTTATTAGTTAATTCCCAACATCTATACTAGCCTAACAAGCCTCTAAGAAAATCAATAAAACCAGCGAGCCATTGAGACATGCCCCAACTGACTCATACTCAGTTATCAAATGTAAATAATTCTGTGAAACAACCATCAGTCGTCACATCCTCAGAACATGAGGGCTCACCACAACAGAGGATGTAGAACAACGTGCCCGAAGAATCACTGTCGAACCTGGAACTGAGCACCTGAACCTACATTCTGAGAAAATACAGCCCACATCCGAAGATGTGGGTCAGTACCATGGAAAGGAACTGAGTATATAGGGGTGTATGCAGTTGTATAAACATCATCATCATAAATATTTATAAGAAATATGCAGGATGTATGAAAGACTCACATAGCTCGAAGAAAATCATCATAATCATGAGAGGATGAAATAAGTATAATAACACATGTGAGTCATCATATAATTTATCAATCACTTTCAGTTCATCAAGAATATCAATTCTCATAATGTAAATATCATTTAAATCTTTCGAAAGAATAACTTTCACAATTCCACTATCAAATTACTTCACCATTCACCATAGACACAAGGAAACACACACACACTGGGAGATCCTATAACCGACATAGACCATGTGAGCAACATGGAGTCCAACGTACAACCCACATTGGGGATAGTCGTCCTATCCTTGCCATCGGAGTAGGACTATCGATATTAAATCCACACAAACTAGTGATCACTATATAAATCAGCCTCAGGCTCACTCCTATGGGGGCATGTAGTTCTAGGGAAGTAAGGTCGCTTTATACCTCCCACTCGGTGCTAAAGATTTCTCCCGGACTTAGCTCAGATCATTTCAAAGACAATCCACAACAAAATAATTTCAGTAATATATAAATATACACCGAGAGACATCATGCTTCCCATCTATCTAAATCAACCATGTTGTGGATTTCTTTCACACTCGAGTTCAAAACAACTCCATTAAGACCAAAAGGTCAAATCATTCAAAATATCTCAAATATTCAACATCAACGTGCTTATAACACACTTTCTAAAAATAACACAATTTCCAATGGGGATTCACGACCAAATATCAAAATCATGATAAATATCGTTCAAGATTCATGCTTTATATCACCATACATGTAAATTCATCTTTCAAATTCATAAACACCAAGATTTCATAATAATCATCATAAGATATGCGTTCATGCTTCAAATTCATAAAAATCAAATAAAAATCATGCCTTTGTAAAGAAAATTACTTTTGGGCACAAGAACGAAAGAGAGTTCTTGTTGAAAAACCCCACATACCTTGAATGGTGAATTTTAGATCGATACTCATTTTTGAGATGTTAATCGTGCTTTTGAATGATGGTTCTTGGAGTTCTTAATCTAGGAACTTGGAATTTTGAATAAATTTGCAGAATTAATGGTGAACTTTGGAGGTTCTTGAAGTTGGATATAGGAGCTTAGGGTTTTCTTTTTAAGGAAATTTGATGAAATATAACATATAATGCTTCGAATAGGCTTTAATATAGGGTTTGGACAGATTTTTGGTGAGGGGAAATGACCAAAACGCCCCTAAAAATCAAATAATTCTCGAATTGGTCCTTTGGTGGACTGCTTATATAGTTTAAAGTAGATCAAACATAACGTTTTACTCCGATATCCAAATTGGATGAAACCAATTTCATTAGAAAGAGGACTCTCATATCTTTCCATTGATATATAGTGTCTCACCCAGATCATTGTGTACGATGAGTTATGATCAGTTGAAGTTGACCCAAAAATTCACTTTTGATAGGCTGAAGTAGATCGACCATAACTGTTTGCTCCGATAGACAAATTGGATGGAACCAATTTCATAGGAAAGAGGACTCGTAGAGCTTTCCATTGATATATACTAGATTTCCCATATCATTATGTACAAGGAGTTATGATTGTTTAAAGTTGGAGGAAAAATACATCAGGCCTCAGTACTTTTTCATGCACATTTTACTGTTCACTACTATTCATGATTCGATCGGAATGTTCATAACTCATCGCTCGGGTGTCCATTTTGGATGATCCACATATCGTTGGAAATCTTATTCAATACTCTACGCAATGGTGGGTCATAATCTAAGACATTCCACATGGAAAATATATAATTCATTCTAGAAGATAGAACCCAACAAGTTTATGCACAAAATTTCAACAAAAAAATTCCTGAGGTATTACATATAGTTTTGATATGGGTCATCATGATAGGATTATAGACTACCAATATATTATTGGTAAGGAGATGCCAAAGATAAAAGTAATAATAAAATAAAATCTACCTACAAAGAAAAATTACAAACAAATATATACAGCTAGAATTCAATCAAGTAAATATAATTTCAAACTAACTTAAAAAGCCAAATTTATCCACAACAATGGCACCATTTTTTTATAATTCTCAAATTACACATCAATATAACTACAAGGCGGTCATCATCAATATATTTACCCAACTTTGGAGTCGGGGTCGAATCAACGGGAAATAATGTGAGTGGCAATCAAGTTACTTTGAAATAATAGATACACGTTAAATCCAAAACAATGTTACAAGAAGGTAAAAATGGGGGAGATAGGTATCTACACTAATGTTTCTTTTTTATTTTTTCAAGTATAAATTTTGGGCTACAAATAATTAGAGTTTTGACAGTATGCATGGATTTTGGGATTATGCACTACGAAGGGAGTGATATATGGGTGTTATCAATCAATATCAATTTAGTTGGTAAAATATGGGTAGGATTGGTCACAAATTTTGATGCTAGTCTTTCAACAAAACACCAAACTTTCACACATTGATTCTTTCGAATACCTAATAGGTATGTTCAACAATTAGTTACCACAATCTCAATCTAGGCATCCCTATTTCTAGGATTATACCCATGGTATAATCGACCTCACATTCACCCTTATGTTTAAGATAGTGAAAATTTAGCAAACTACACATACAATTTTTCTATCATTGTTTTTGTCTCCACATTCCTCTTTCAAGGATGATATGGACTCCTAAACTTCACCCAAAACCCTTCTTTTGAAGATAGCTTTAGGTTTTTTAAGCATGAAGCTTGCACTTATCATACCCATATGGTTATTTAGTGCTTTCACCCATCAAAAACCAACCAAGTTAGCATAGCAATGATAAAACCCATAAACATGAACTACTAAATAGAAGCTAATCAATAACAACCCACGCATACTTTAATCCCTATTCACACATAAACCCAAGATTGAGATCTAGCTACACATAAGATAAAAAAATCTTTGATATACCCATAATCTCCATTGAAGTGATTTATTCAAGCTTAAGTGAATGTTACTTCAAAATTGGCATTCCCACAAATCAATAATGGAAGTGATCTAATCTTTCACTTTGAAAGTCTCCAATGTATTCTTCATCCAAAAATTATACAATTTTTTATTTTCCAAAAATGGATGCTATGAACTCAATTGCTAAACCTAGAAATTAGGAAAGATGAAATATCATACATAATTCTAGGGTTTGAGTATTTTTTTCAAAATTGGCATCCGCCACGTGCATTTATAGGTTTTCCCTTGGGCTTATTTCTTCTGCTATGCCGTGATCACACGGGTCTAGTGGCAACCGCAATTACGCGACTATAGGTAACTTCCGTGATCGCGGTTTAATGAATTTTGTTTGACTACCATAATTGCGGTCAGCATACTACGACAGTGGTACCTAAGGCCTTTCTGCTCCATGTCTTTAGCTACATTTTTCATTATTTTCAGCTCCAATCCACATCTTTTGATTTCCTCAACTCAGTGCATGCAAAGAGTGGATATTTGTGCATTTTATCACCAATATGTCTAATTTATTTATTTAAATCAAGGTAATTTGCACAAAGGTTTCCAGAGAATAAGTGGTAAAATCATCACTCATTAACAACACCCCCAACTTAAAGTATTTGCTTGTCCTAAAGCAAAACTACCTCTTACCATGAGACGATAAATATTTATGCCCAAATTTTAAACCTTAAATCTCGCAATGAGTTTCTAATCTTGAAATATGGGTTCAGGTTACGGTAGGATATCATTTGAGAATAACATGGCTACACCCTTCCATGAACATCTACATCACACGTTTTCAATCCTCTTTTTTTACTAAGGACCATTCTTCTTTATTTTCTTTCTTTTCTTATGCCAACTTTTAGCTTCCTTTGTTCACCACTATTCTTTCATTTCTTTTTCTTGCAACTTACCTGCATTTCATTCCTTTGATGGACTTATTTATTTTCTATTTGTTTATTTTCATAATTTAGGGTCATAAGTCATTTCACTAACAATTTGTGGCCTCACACTTTCTTTCATCAACCTTTACCAACCCCAACTTAGGCTTTTAGCCTCAAGTTACATTTTCAATTTTAAGGAGGCTTTGGTTCAAAAGTGGGATAAAAATAATAGATGACGAGTTATAATGAGTTTGCCAAAGAAAGGTCCAAAGTCTCAAAGTGGGTACTACAAATTATAATTATGCATAGGTAGGCTTTTAGGCTAGAAAGGGTTCTAAAATCACAAAGGTGGACTAAGATCATTTCTTCAACAACATACGATCAAAATTAGTTTTGAAAGACTAACAGGGCAAGTTCAAGATAACACAAGTGTACAAGAGATGAATACAAAAATCTCACCATACAATGCATGGAAAATTCCCCAAGGAGGCTCATATGTCCCTCCCGCAAGATGAAAAATTAGAGTATCTATTTCTATTCATAAGTCAAAATTTATGAATCCACAAAAAGAGAAAAAGGTTTTTTACAACATTTCTCATGTCCATGCCCTTGATTTTTCAATAATTTTGGCCGGAGGGGATTGTTCATTTTACATTAGCCTCTCGCACAATTTGGTAATCTATGGAAACAACCAAAGCCTTAGTCACACATTTAGGCTCAAAATAGGAAAAATACCCATATGTCTACCCAGACTTTGCCAATAGTGTAAAAAGTGTCCCCAACTTTACAACATACAATGCCACAGGTACACAGACTTCCCTTGCATTTTTGACATTTATGCTTTGGGTACTCATACTTTCCCAACACCTATGGCTCAAAATCCAAACACGATGCTTTACCCTTAAGAATGTCATCACTTAATCAATCATAGGGCAAAGCTAGTCGTGCATCACAAAAATTAAAATCAAAGTAAAAGTAAACCTCAAACAAAAAACCACATAATAATTCATAAAACGTTGGCACCATCAGGGTTACTAAAAATGTATCCTCCAAAAAAAAAATTAGTATCAAGAGTGTCATCCCAACACAACATCAAAAAAAATATTTGGCGCACAAAACCAAAACAATACACATCCAAGGGCACCCACTCAACTAAAAAAATGCAGTATCCTCACTTCATATGTGAGTATGCAAGAGTAAAAGGGTCTCCCTGAATATGAATCAAGAGCTATCCTCTCCCTCTGAATCTGCTCCATCACCCTAAATATCATTAGCAGACCATTAAGTAGGGGCCTCATCTTCACTGTTCATCCTTGGTGAAGGTAGTCGATGGTTGGGATTGAGCACCTTGAAGATGCCCTTCACCTCCTTCAAAACATTTTGAAGAATTTATCTCATTTCTACTCTGTCTTTACCATATTTTCATGTGAATCCCTAAAGTCCCCATGTAATACAGCTATGGCTGAATAAGCTCTCTCCAAAAGGGTAACAGTGGCTTCCTTCTTCTACCTGTATTTCTCATAGTCCGACTGAGCTATGTATGAGTGGCGAGCGGTGGAGGACTCTCCCATTCCCTGAGGTAGTCTAGATAGTAGTTCTCTCAACACCTACATCTAACTAGAGATATCATCGAAGGAGGTGGCTAATGAAGGTCTACAAGAGTCTGTGTCCTATAGGGATGATTTGCTCGAGTCAATCTTCATCTTCTTTCTTTGACCTGGGGCATCCTCACCTCTAAATTTGAGTAGGAAGATGCAGGGCCTAGGGACACCCAGGTATCTATAGCATACTCCTTTACCTGTGATATCCTACATAGCTCTACGATAAGGAAAGGGAAGAAAAGATGTGTACCTCCATGATCTCTGAAGTACCTCCATTCTGAATGCAAAATCTTATCCACATTTAGGGCAATTCTCGATAGAAGACAATCCATAATCCGAGCTCGCATGTCTGTGACAATGGTCATGTGAGAGCAGATGATACTCGGCTAAAGACGATATTCAACAAAAGCGTAGCCTCATCTTTGAAATTATTCTTCAGAACGTCTCTATAGGTGGTAGCCCTATGAACCTCTTTACCGGTACATAAGATATCTGCCATCCAGGTACTTGGTGCATATGATTTTGCATGAAATTTCTCCATGTCTGCATTTGGGACCCCATATTTCCATTGATCTACTCTGTTGCGAAGTTTACTTTTCTCCCCCTAATAGTTATTACTGGGTTAGTGAAAGAGGCTATGCTTAGGTTAGTATAGATTTTACGTACCCAGTGCTCATTAGAAACATAGGGTTCCGAGTAAAAACACATCCACCTAGTCTGATTAAGTCTGGCATGAAAACTTGGGAGTTTTTTTTCCACTTTATCTAAGTTGATACCCCTTTCAGGAAGCAACTAGTTCTATGGAAGTCTGCATTATAGTAGTTCTGACATTGTGGGGTCATGAATCTGTTGTTGTCAAATTCTTCCATTCTTGAGGTGGCTTAATACAAGTAAACAAGTCATTCCAGACCATTATTATCACTATCACACTAAAAAACATGCTATATTAAACAAATAGGCTCATCTAGTATTGTGTTAGAAGATTCTAGTAGACGAAATAGTTGTGCAAAAATTATTTATTTCTACAAACACTGTAGTTAGGTATGGTGATTGTGGGTCAGTGACCACAATCGCGGTCATCAGGATCGCGATCGTGGTACATGAGACCATAGTCAACAGTTTTGCAGTTTTCATCGAAACCACAATTTTATCCCAAATTTCATGTTTAACTAGGCATCTAAAAATTATGATTAAGGAACTTAAGCCTAGACTTCATAATTATAACCCCAACCTTAAAATATTTAACATGGAATTCATAGGGGCATTGAATCGAACACATGGTGTACATGTTCTTTTCAACCATTGAAGGTTTAAATCTGGGTACTTAAGACTTCCCCATTAATGTGTAAACCAACTACAACAACTAAACACAACTACAATTTCACACAAACATGAATTTAGTATTAAAAAAAATAATTCAGGCCTTTCCCTAAACTATTAGTTCTAACCATGTAATAACATTAAGAATAAGGGAATAGAGACAACATACCAAGTTTTATGATGTGAATGGGATGAGAAGACACTTAGGTAGGCAATGTAATACCAAAAATTAAAGAGAATTTTGAGAGAAATTTAGAGATGAGCCTGGAAAAAATTGGTATTTAGATGGTCATTTAAACTGATTTGACCATGATCATGGTACCAGTAATGCGGTCAGGGTCATACGGCCTCAACGATTGTGGTGGCATGGACCGCAGTCACGGTAACTTAGACAAAATTACCTGGTTTCCTGCAATTGTTGTTCAGTCCAACTTGACAATTTCACATGTTTCTTTATCAAATTCAATAAAAATTCCTCTTTATACCAATATTTTAAATATTATGCATGCATAAATAAAACAAACAATAAATCTACTCTACCATGCATGAATTAAAAAGGATATGTGCCATATTTTTTGGTATGATGGGGTGCCTCCTATTGAGCTCTTAGTTTAATGTCATAGCACGAAACCCTCATCACTCTTTTTAGGCTTCCTTTTAGAAGATTTGAATCTCTGTTCCAAGTTTTATACAATATGCAATGAGGGGTAGAGGGACAAAAGATTAAGATTTTCCAAGATGAGGCTTGGAAGAGGTGATGAAATGGAAATCAAGCTTCGATCTTGCCATTTTAAAGATTTCAACCTTTTACCAAAATTTAGATCAAACTTTTTATTTGGATCCTTGGGTAAAAGTAAGCATATCAAAAGTCTATTCCTTGTACTTCGTAAGTTGAGCATCTTGGCCATTGATGGATGGGGTTCTATGTGCTTTTTTGGAATGTCAAACTCCAAAATATGCGAGTCAAACATCGTCTCCCCAACATTAACCATTTGTTTAGAAGGATGGATCCTCATCATATCCTCTAAGAAATATATTGAAAAGTGGTTTGAACGAGGTCCAACCCCTAATTTTGGGTTAGCCTCCTCCAAAGCATTTTTCCCCATAATGAACTAGAGCCATCATATGAGATTTGCATGGATTTTTCTTTTGACTCTTGTATCATTTCTTTTATTTTGGATTTTTCTTCCACGTATGATTCTGATGGTTGGGAAGTCACTTAGGAGTCTTTGCTACCATGCCCATCATCATAGTTTAGTTTTACTTCTAAAAAAACCTCCTCTTAGGAAATGGGCATAGTTGTGAGGTTTGCAAGAATTATAACCTTGCCTAATTCCTTTTCCTTGATATTTTCCCTTTCGAAAACCCCATAGGATTGATGCAAGTCTTGCACATTCTCCTCGGTTATTGTTACCAGATCCAAAATAGTTTGAAGCATTGTTTAAAGACCAATGGGTCCTGTTTGTTGCTCCTCCTTCTTCTCATCATACAACCTATCAATCTTATAAGAAAAACTATCAATTTGGTTACTATAATAGAGTGAGGGGGAATTTGGACAATCATCATAATATCCATCTCGACCACTACATAACAAGCACCTATACACCCAATAGGGTTTAGACTGTGAGTCTATATCTATTCGAGGAGTATAGTTACAATCTCTTCTGAAGTGTGGTCCATCATAGATCAACATCGATCATCACAACAGGATTCCCAACTACAAATATCATATTTGTAAGGAGATGCCATAGGGAAACTAAAAATAAAATAAATTCTAACTTCAAAGAAAAATCAAAAACAAATATATAAAATCTTGAATTTAAGCAAGTAACAAAAATTTCAATCTAACTTAATAAGCCAAATTTTTCCCTGACAAAGGCATCATTTTTTTATAACGCTTAACTTACACGTCAATTTAAGTGCAACGCGGTTATCGACTTTATATTTATCCAACTTTAGATTCGGGGTCGAATTCATGAGGAAAAGTGAGAGTGGCAATAAAGTTACTTTGAAATAATAGATACAAGTTAAATCCAAACGAATGTTACAAGAAGGTAAAAATAAGGGAGATAGGTATCTACACTAATGTTTTCTTTTGGGTTTTTCTAGTATAAATTTGGGGCTACGAATAAGTAGAGTTTTACTAGGTATGCATGGATCTTAGGATTATGCACTACTAAGGGAGTGATATATGGGTGTTAGCAATCAACATCAATTTAGTAAGTACAATATGGGTAGGTTTAGTTACATATATTAATGCTAGTCTTTCAACAAAACACCAAACTTTCACCCATGGATTCTTTTGAATACTTAATTGGTGTGTTCAACAATTAGTAACCACTACCTCAATCTAGGCATCACTATTTCTAGGATAATACCCATAGTATAGTCTACCTCACATTCACCCTTATGTCTAAGATAGTAAAAAAATTTGCAAACTACATACACAGTTTTCTATCATTACTTTGGTATCCTCATCCCTCTTTTAAGGATGATACAGATTCCTAAACATCACCCAAAACCCTTCTTTCAAAGATTGCTTTAACTTTTCTAGAGCATGGAGCTTTCACTAATCATACCCATGTGGGTATTTGGGGATTTCACCCATAAAACCCCACCAAAGTTAGCATAACAATTATAAAACCCATAAATATAAATGACTAAATAGAAGGTAATCAATAACAACCCACGCACACTTTAACCCCTATTCACACATAGATCTAAGAGGGAGATCTAGCTACACAAAAGATAAATAATCTTAGATATACCCATAATCTCCATTGAAGTGATTTATTAAATCTTAAGGAAATCATACTTCAAACTTGGCACTCCCAAAAATCAACAATGGAAGTGAGCTAATATTCTACATAGAAAGTCTCCAATGTAGTCTTCACCCATAAATTATACAATATTTTCTTCTAAAAAATAGAGGCTATGAACACAAGAGATAAACCTAGAAATTGGGGAAGATGCAATATCATACATGATGCTAGGGTTTATGTCTTTTTATCAAAATTATGATCATCCCCATGCATTTCCAATTTTGCCCTTTGGATGATTTCCTCAGCTATGTTGTGATCATGCGGGTCTGTCTATGACTGCGGTTATGCAACCATGGTTAACTTTTAGGATCACATTTGAATGACTTTTGCTTGACTGTCGCGATTACGGTCAGCAGATTACGACCATGGTAGCTGAGGACTTTCAACTCTAAGTCTTCAGCTGCACTTTTCTCTACATCTTTTGATCTCCTCAACTCTATGCTTGCAAAGAGTGGATATTAGCGCATTTTATCACCAATATGGCTCATTCATTCATTTAAGTCAAGGTAATGTGCTCAAATGTTTAGTGAGAATAAGTGGTAAAATTATCACTCATCAAATACCTTTGTGAAGTTTGAGTAATCATAGTCCCTACATCATGTCGCAAACATTAAATAAAGCACTTCTTGGGAGGCAACACAAGTTGTCTTGTTATTTTTTCATTTTTTATAATTTGTGTTATTATGATTGACCTCAACTCTACGTAGCTAAGGTTCCACATGTATGCTCCAAACTATCCTGTTTTACTTTGACCTAATTTATTAGGGACAAGGCGTGCTTATTTGATAAAGGTAGGGATACCTGTTGATCAAGATGTCCAATTGTGTTTCTAGTTGTTGTGTCTCTTTTCCCCAAAGTATGTTATCATATAATAGTCGGCATTTTATGATATTGTATTATTCATTATATGTGTTATGTTTTGTTTTGTTTGACTAGAAAAAAAATGAGAAATTATGAGGTAGTCAAATTTTGTGTTTGTTTTTATGTGTTTGAAAAAATAAAACCCTTCAAAAAAATGATGTAAACAATGAGTTGTTAATATAAGTTCTCCCCATGGTTGAATCTTGTTAAGGCATTAGTATTAGGGATAAAATAATCATATCTTAGCATTGTATAAACCGGATAGGTAGTAGTTGATGATATAAATATGTACCATGTTTGTGTAACCTATCTACCTAGTTCACTTTATTATTTAATACTAAACATGTTTTTTTAGTCTTGCATAGGATGTAGGATAGTTGTTTGGGGCTTGATCTTAGGCCATATATGAATACGTCCTCTCTTAGCATAAAAGATCAACCAAATGATAATAAGTATCCCTTAATCCCTAATTTGAGGCTAAATTTGCCTATTTTGTTGTTTTAACCTTTTTCCATTCCTATTTAATTACACTAAACTTGTTTTTTTCATGGTCCCTCCTTAGACACTTTGTACCTAAATTCAGGAAAATCATCTAAATTGAGGGTGGCTATCATAGGGGTGCCTAGTTGATGATGGGTATGAATAAAGGTGTTGAATAAAGTAAAAGAAAGCGGGGTTGGGTGTGGTAGAGAAGTATGAAAATAAAAAAAAATGAATAAGTTCAAAGAATAAAGAAAACCACACCCAGTCCGGATAAGTAATAAATGAGAAAAAGGAAAATACAAGAGGAATAGTTAACTAGTGGAGAGAATAATTTAAATGAATATCAAAGAGGTAATTCATTGTTTCCCATATGTATTATACCTGTACCCAATCATAAATTACTATCCTAGAAAAGACCTAAAGTGATCCAAATCCAACTATCCTAAATACTAAGGTATAGAAATAAAGGAAAGCCTATGATATGTTATGCAGATTGTTTGAACTTCTTTGGAGAGCGTGAGTGTTTTGATGTAGTCCCTGCATTGACATGCATGATAATAATATGAGAGTTGGGACTTCCTTGATGTGAGGGTACATGAGTTGTGTCGTTAAATTGTATATATTCTTGGTTTTTTATTGGTAATCTAATGCCATCACTTGATTCATTTTTTAAAATATTGTTTTGCTACATGGTTTTGAAATTTTTAACTAAGAGGGTATCAAAAATTTGAGCTAAATTCAGTTGATTGTCGTAGGAGCCTTAGGTTACATTTATTTAAGAATCATGTTGCTTAATTTTTTGTTAGTTCCCTGTGGACATGAAAACATTCTATGTTGAGTGTTTTGTTGTCCTATGGTTTCCTGGATTTTTTAATGATTAAAATAAGAAAATTGTGAAATTACTTAGGTACTGTTGTTAGATGTGATGTACTTTTGTGTTGATTTTTTCAGAAAAATAGGGTTTAGAGCAAATACTGAGAAAAATGAATAAAGAGTTGTTGAAAAAGTAACCTACGGCCAATCCTACAAAAATTAGGTTTTATCTACCACCCTAATTATGGGGGATAGTTTGAGATTCTGATGATTACAAACTGATTATGATTTCTAAGACCAAACCTATGGGAAGTAGGTTACGCCTATGACCCAACCTACAGGTGGTAGGTTGGGGCCAACAAATTTTCCATATTGGATAGGTTTTCAGATGTATCTATAAATACCCCTAGAGGGTTTTATGATTTATTTTAACTATTTTTTTATAATAATTTACGCTCTTTATCCACTTTGTAATTATTTTAAGTTCCAAGATACTTTATTGATCTTGGAATTAGTGTTCTTCATCTTTAGGGTTTACAATTAATTTAAGATTTTTGATTTTAATTGTTACTCATTGTAAGTTCACTATTATTCATTCATCTATGAAATATATGTGTGGTTTTAGATTCTTGAGTATCTAAACCCCTAATATGGGTTGTGGGAACCCTGATGGATTAATGAAGCAGTAAAGTGCAAAGCAATGCTAGATTGGTATTTTTTCATGTATTGGGGTTTCCTTTAGTTTGATTACTTTTTAATGGTTGCAAACTTTAGGAGCTTGACATTATTTGATGATACTTGCCTGAGAGAGAAGTAGATTAGGAAAAGGAGATCACAATAGTAATTTGAAACTAATTTTAAACTATCAACCTCCATCTAATTAACTTAGTACCGAGAATAGATAGTTATCTAAGATAAAAAAAACAAGTGTTAGTAATGCAAAACTCTTAGACCAAGAGGAGATGAGTAAAATTAAAAAAAATGATGAGATATGGTTGGTTAGGTGATATATACTATGTTAGATTTGCATACAAGGTACCGAGATTATCTGATTAGCACAAACAGTCTGTGGAGTTATGATGTAAGGGGAAACACAATCCTAGTGATTGTATCATATTGATAACAACCCTAATTTCCCAATATTAATTTTTTTACTATTGCTTTATCAAAACTCCTATTTTAATTTCTTCAAATTCCAGTTACATCAGCAATCTTATGACAGATTTCCAACCTATTCCTTGTGGGATCGTCCCCAACATTGTTCACTTCTATATTTGGCAAGGAACTGCTTTATACTTTATTGGAGGAGTCATTTGGGAGACACCAAAGTAACAAAGGATCAGTTGTAGGAATTGTTGGATAAAGGATTTATGATTGGGAGACACCTATTTTTTAAAGAAAAAGGATGGGTATATGCACATGTGTAAGATTATTGACAGCTAAATAAGGTAATGGGTAAGAATAAGTATTCTTTTCCTCGTATTTATGATTTGTTCGATCACCTTAAGGATTATTTAGTGTTTTTAAAAATTGATTTTATGATTGGGTAACACCTACTGAGGATTAGAGTTTTAGATATTTCAAATAAAATTTTTTTTCAACTTGATAGGGTTATTATGATATCTTGGTCATGTCTTTCGGGTTTACCAATGCTCTGGCCAAATTCATATAGTTGATTAACGAGATATTTTGTTCATATTTAGACTCTTTCGTTAGTTTATTTATAAAATATATCTTTGTTTATTCCAAGAGTAAAGCCGACCATGAGCAAAATTTATAGATTGTACTTCAGATGTTGAGAGATGAGAAATTATTTGCTAAGTTTTCCAAGTACCAATTTAAGTTGGAGTCTATCTCTTTCTTAGGTTATGTTGTGACCAAAAGTTGGTATCATCATTGATTTACCCAAGATTGTGGTGCATTATGATTGGTTTAGGACTACTTCTTTAATTAATATTTGGTGATTTTTTTGTTTTGCAAGCTATAATTGATGTTTCATTGATGGTTTTTCAACTATTACAGCTTCTTTGAAAAAGTTGACTCAGAAGAAGATTTTGTTTCAGTGCTCTAATGCTTGTGAGGCAAGATTTCAAAATCTCAAGGATTTATTTACCTCAACTCATATCTTGAGTTTTCCCAATGAGGGAGTGTTCTTTACCCTCTTATAAGAGGCTTTTGGTGGCATTGTGTTAATTTTGGATGGTAAGGTAATTATGTATGTTTCTCTTCAGTTGTAGCTTTATAAAAAGAATTACCCTACCCTTGATTTGGAGTTGTACATGGTTTTACTTTATTTGAAGTTGTGGGGATACTATTTTTATGGATTTCATTGATATATTATCATGGATCACCATAGTCTTCATTATTTTTTAACCCAGCAAGATCTTAATATAAGGTAACATCATCGGTTTGAGTTTTTTAAGGATTGTGATCAAACTATTCTTTATCATTCTTGCAAGGCTAATTTTGTTGAAGATGCCTTGAGATGGAAGTCGTCAAGTATGAGTAGTTTGATACATCTTTTGATCGTGGAGTGGCCTTTTCCCTCAAAGGTTTAGTCTTCGACAAATCAGATTACTATGATAGATATTTCGACACCTTGGTGTGTTTTGGCATTTGTGGAGGCTATATTTTCTTTAATGGAGTGGACTC
The DNA here is from genome assembly GCA_030864215.1 of Capsicum pubescens. Classification (NCBI taxonomy): domain Eukaryota; kingdom Viridiplantae; phylum Streptophyta; class Magnoliopsida; order Solanales; family Solanaceae; genus Capsicum; species Capsicum pubescens. The sequence goes on along the minus strand of CM061545.1, from coordinate 147,651,399 downwards.
GGGATAATCAATTTTATTATATTATTTTGAGATATTAGGGATAAGGTATTGAGTGGTGAGGCTATGGAAGACTTACTTGACTCCAATGGTGTTGTAAGAATTGGGGTCGATTCTGTATACCGAAAGTGGGTGGTTCGATAAGATTTATCTATGATGAGTCCCATTGTATCACACACTTCATTCTTCTGGGAATGACCGAGATATGTCATGATTTGAGATAGCACTACTGGTGGGGTGTAAGGGGAAGAATGTGCAGATTTTGTGCTTATTTCTAATTTTTCAGTAGGTTAATGTATAGTATTTGAGTGTTGATGGTTTACTTCGGAGGTTACCCATTCTCGAGTGAAAGTGAGAATGGATCACTATGTATCCAAGCTATGGAGTTATATTCAAGATGAGACTCATGTATTTCATTGGAACACAATACAGTTAGAGGAGAGGTTGTCCTTTATTTAAGAGCTAGTCTATATTTTATCCTAGGGTTGTTAGGCGGTTGCATTCTAGATATATTTTGGTGGTTAAGGTCTAGTGGTGACAACATTTAGTAGATGAGGCTACTTGTGAGGTTGATTCTGACATGCGTAGTAGTTATCCACAACATTTAGCCAATTCAGGTATTTCCTTTACCTTTAATTCGAGGACGAACTAGATTCTTAGTGGTGGACATTGTAATGACTTGAGTCTATGAATTTTTTCCTTTTTATGTGTTTTGACTATTTTAACACTTCTTATATTTGTTATGTGTTATTTCGAGGGTATGGGGATAGTCTATTTGGTTAGAGGTGCTATCTGGAATATTTTGTGCAAGATTATGGATTTTAGAGGATAAAAAGGGCTCATAGTTGACTTTAGTCAACATTTGTCATTCTATGTGCGGATGGCAAAACGGACTACGCCAGCAGACTAGGAACATCAATTTTGGGTGGTAGCATGGTTGATTCAATTTTATGGTTTTTGAATCTCATTTCGACCCTTGGTTCTATATTTATTGAAATTGGGTCCTAGAAATCTATTTTGTGCAAATAATCTTTTTTGGAAAATATAATGTTGCCATTGAATTTGAAATATTGAATTAGTCTAGTAGCATATTTCATTTGTCTTTGAAGAATTTCAAATTAATCTTGAGGGGTGGATTGGTAACTTTGCAACTTAGCAAAAGTATGTATCCATCTAAATTTTGGTGCAATTGCTTTAGCAGCAAAAGGACCGCTAAATTGGTAGCCACTTAAGCAGCCAATGCACCATTTTAGCAACACCGTGCTGGTAGTCAACTACCACTAAAGTGGATTCTTGATCGGTTTAGCAGACGCTGATTTAGCAGTAAGAGACTGCTCTAGTGGCCCAACTCTTTTAGCCAGAACTAATTAAGAAGTCAACCTGCACTTAGGCGGTTATTTGGTCGCTATAGCAGTCATAGCTGGACAGGTATAAAATTTATTTTTCTCAATTTTCCTCCATTATAGAGACATAAAGCTCCAGGTTTGAATATTTTTGATCATTTTCAACCATTTTCAACCTTGGGTACGCTCTAAATAACTTTCTCCATTATTTTAATTTGAGTAGATTATTTAAAACACTTTAAAATTAGATTTGGAAATTGGGATTTTGGGATTTTTTCCTTGGAAGGACCAAATCATATTTTATCGATTTAAGAATCATTTTAAACCCATTTTCATATGGGTATTCTCTTATGGCCTCCCTTAATTATCAGTATGGTTTTTTTAAACATAAAATTCTGGTTTTACCCATTCATTTGAAAATCCATTTTAGGGTCTTTTTTGTACCTGATTTGAAAGTGGCAATATGGGTATCATTGTCTTTATTTACTAATAAATTCTATATTTATAATGTTTAGTTGATTTTGATGACATTCAAAAAGGTAAAGTTCCATTTTGATGGTCTTTAGGTTTGGATTTCAACGTCATGAGGTATCTTTTCGCTTAATTTTCTTCAGCCTTGGTTGGGTAGTTAGTTTTTATCTAAACGCATACTATGAGTATAGGTCATAATAATGGAAAACATATTTTGATTTTATTATTACTGGTGTATGCCCTTGTGGGGGCATATATTGTTATTGTTGGTGACTTGTGATGGTATTTTTTGTGTATTGCCTTTGTTGGGGCTATATGTTATGTTACTGGACTTGTATGTGTATATTATGCTTGTGTAGTTGACGTATTTCCTGTGCGGGGGCTTAAACTAGTAAATATGATATTAGTGGTTTCTTACTTGCATGCTTATTTTTATGGTATAATGTGTATGTTGAATCATGGATGGTTGACACATTTAGTAGATTTTGAACTTATATGTACATATATTGAATAGATTTGAGATTTTCATACTAGTTTGGTTGTGAGGATTATATCCTCATAGCAGAAATGCATTCACGATACATTGTTACCATTAAGAAAACATCAATTTTTTATAAGAATGAGACATTTTTCCAAAACCCTTTGCCGTAGTCCACAAGTCTGACAAGAAATATGGTTATTGAGATTGAGATTGAAAATTGAGAAATCATCATTGCATTTAATACATTATGCATCTTTAGTGTTTTTCATCTGTGTTTCATTTGAGGCATGCCAACTTTGTTTCTAAGTACCTGTTTTATTGTTTATGTGCTATATTTATAACTGTTTGTGGAGATTGTGTGAGCTATCGTATGGGACATTTTCTGATTGTAGGTGATGTGCTCATAGTGTGCATTTATATACCATATTTTCTACTTTGCTCAGTTGGAATATGATACCTACTAAGTACAACTAGACTGTACTCATCTCTACTATACCCTTTTGGTGCAGATCTAGGTACGACTGCATCACACAAAAACTAATATTGTGTGGTTGATCATTGTCATTTTCGAGGAATCGGTCATTCTATGTCTTAAGATTTGATCTCAAATATCCTCCTATCTAGTTGATTTCCTTATTTTGTATTTAGAGATAGACTTGTTGTTTTCATTTTGAATCAGTTGTATTTCGAGTTTTGAGTTGTATTTAAATTACTCTTACACTGTGACATCAGGTTTTTGAAAAATTTATATTATCTTTATTGTTCAGACTTACTTTGGTATTGTATATGTATGTTCTGACTTTTCTCTAGAAGTCTTGCATTAGGAATTATTGTACTATTTTTCTTCTTATTTATCAATTTGGATGATAGACTTACTTGTAAATGCTTAGTCACGATAAGTACCATCATGACCTTGTTTTTTTTTTATTGTGACAATTCTCCATGTGGATTCCTAAAAACTAAGTAAATGGTGAACTAGAACAAAAATTATCTCAAAAGGGTTATGATTAATAAATATCCCATTTTTCAAGAGAGTCTTGAATAACAAAAAAAGTACCTTTTTCAGGAGGGTCCTGCTAATCCCATTTTTTAGGAAGGTCCTGTTAAACGAAGTTTCATTTTTTCACGAAGGTCCTACAATCCTATTTTCAGAAAAGTCGTGTTAAATGATTTTCCATTTTTCAGGATGGTCCCACTAATCCTACTTTTTCCAGAAGGTCCAGTTAAACTATTACCCATATTTTTGTAGGGTCATATTAATCCTATTTTTTAGGAAGGTCCTGTTAAATGATGTTGTATTTTTTCAGGAGGCTCATACTAATCAAAGTCCTAATTTTTTAAGGAGGGTCCTACTAATCTTATTTTACAGGAAGGTCATGTTAAATAATGTCCTATTTTTTTCAGAAGGGGTTAATTGATCACATTCTCTGTGGAACCCGATAATACTATTTCTTGGAGGGTCCAGAATAATATTCCCATTTCTTGGAGGGTTCCATTCAAAAAATAAAAGTATCATTCTCCAGAAGGGTCCTGCTAATCCCATTCTTCATAAGAATCCTTCTAATGCTATTTCTAAGAGGGTCCCAATAAATAATACCATTTCTAGGAGGGTCCTAAAAAACAAATTACAGTCTCATTATCCATGAGGGTCCTTTAAACCTATTTTAAGGAGGGTCCCAATAGAAACTAAATCTCATTTGTTAGGAGGGTCCTGACAAAAAGTAAAGTCTTATTTTCTTGGATGGTCCTGAACAAAAAGTGAAGTTCTATTTTCTGGAAGGGTATAGTATGATAACTCATAGACATGCTTCTCCTAAAGATACCTAAACTCAACTGTTAATATTTTTCCCTATTTTAATAAAGAAATTTTGTTTGTTGAAAACATAAAGGTGGTTTGCCACACTTGGCTTTCCAGGCAACTGCTACTGCACTCATCCCATTCATCTCTATTTTTGTTTTTTGGTATTTTCCCTTGATTTATTACACCATTAACAAAAACTAAGGCTATCAAGAGTTAATCTAATGCAAGAACTTGTTGCTCCATTGATCCAAACTCAGGCTATCCAAAGTGACTCTGACTTAGATAATATACAACTTTCTCATGGTATCTCAAAACTAAACTCTATTGAAACTGTATATTATCATGAGTTCACAACTTGTTAGTTGATATAGATTAATTGAATATTTTTCTTCACTTTGGGTCATTTTACCTTAATATGCTTGGCTTTTGTTTTGCTTTATGCAATTGAAGAATTTGGTTTCATGTTTTGAAATCCTTTTTTACTTGCATTGACATGGACTTGACTAAAAAACATAATAAAAATGATAATAATTTTCACATTGATAACAGAAAAAGAAAACACAATATAAATTTGGAAAGAAAATAAAACACAATGGGCATCCCTTTTTCCAAAGCAAAAGAAAGAAAAACTTATTTGAGCGAGACAGTCAGCTCCAATGATTATGACATACATTTTTGATTGAACAACTTTATCTTTATATCCAAACTTTTAAATAGTTTTTGTTGTGTTAATCAACCAAAAATTGAGTTTCTTCAGTAAGCCCATTGCACTCATTGACCTTATTTAGCATATGACGCCCTAAAGCATGTTAGTCGATGAGCCTCTTTGATTTTTATTCCTCTAAATGTACCATTACCTTTGGGTGACCATAATGGTTTTCACAAATAAGACTGTCATTTTTATTTCTCTCAGCTCACCATTTCCTTATGATGTCGTGAGGATTTTAATCTATAAATCTATGATTTTTATTTCTATCAAATTTTCTTAAGATGGTGAACAAAGTATAACACAAAATGCAACATCATATATCCGTCACGTGTTTAGCATTGACATTCTGAATAATTGACCTAAAGGACTTTTTTTGGTTGTAACAAAGATTTTGGATATGATTAGATGGAAAGAACAACATGAAGCTCAAAATGGTATAGGACTTTTAACTTTTGGAATTATTCAAAGAACGAAAACAAAATCTTGTACCAGTTTCTTTTAAACCAAGAAGTTTTACCTTTTTACTTGGTTGGATCGAACCCAGAGTAAGGTTGCCTACTTATTTTGTCATATCAAGAATCAGGTCAAAATTAGCATGGGAAGGTTGTTCTTTACTTGATTTAGGTTTCATTCCTTTTTTTTCGATTCTTATTTTGACTCTTTTTTTTTCTTTGGCTTTTTACTTTTTGAAACTTTTTCCAACTCTATTTCTTTATCTTGATAATTTTTATGGACTTGCGGATTTTATATATTTCTTGACATTCTTTCATTTTTCTTTTATTTTGACTTTTTAGACTCTATTTTAATTTCAAAAGAGGGGCACAAAAGTAAATAGAACTAAAGCTAAAAAAGGGTAAATAAATATGACACAATATTTTGGTAACAAAATGAAATGTCTTCATCATATCAATTCTTAAAAATGCAATACATATCATGCTATATGAAAGTTGAAGATAAATATCATTTATAACATCTTTTCACAAAACCTAACTTTAACTGAGCATGGGTGTCACTACTTATTCCACACTAGTAAAACAAACTACTACACCTTTGTTGTACATACCTAACATTGGATGACCCTCGTTTAGTGGAGCTAATTTTCTTTTTTGTTTAGCTTGATAGAGGACATTTTCCATCCTCTTAGTGATCCAATTCAAAAGTTTTGAGATGTAATTTCTCATTGATGGCCAAGTTATTTGTTATTCTCAAAGTGATTGTCTGCCTCAATCCATTCAATGTGAGGCTTCAATTCAGTCAACAAATGTCTTATACTTAATCAATTACTTCAACAAGATTTTTTTCATTTCTAACTTCTTAATTTAATGTTTCATGATTAGAATGGATTTTTTTAAGATCTTCTGTAAACATTTCATATTGTTAGAACCAACATAGAATAAGTTGTAAATGAAAATGAAAAAACAACACACACACACATATATATAAACAAAAAGAAAAATGAACACTATGTTTTGTTCAGCTAATAGATAAAAGGGTTTGAACATAAAATAAAAATAAAAAAATACAGAGTCTGAATTACAACTCAAAAATAATTCAGATAACAGAAAAAAAAAACTACCAAAACTCCTTCTGAGTTAGGAGAGAAGTGTCTTTTCAATTACAAAGCCTGACATCTTACCCACTTGTTTTCATATGAAAATTAGCAGAACCTCCACCAACTTTAGTTGTATTTTCGTGAGAATTTAGAAGATGTTGCATTCTTTGTTATCACATATCATCTTAATGAAGTTCATATCATTACCTGTTGGTAGAGGATTCTGAGTACCATTAAGGAGATCACTATCTTAGACCACAATCATTTATTCATAAATCATATTTTCCACTGTGCATTTCAAAGATCGACATTCTTAAATGATGCGTCCTAGAGCATCAGAATGTTATTCATAATGTACATTGGGATTGAAACCCTTCATAAGAAGATCTTTTTTATTTTGAGGATTAGTACTTATCATGTCTGAACTTATCAATTTCTTGAACAAGCTTGTGTAAGACTCTCAATTCAGTGTGATAATATCTTTAGTCCTTGAATTCCTTTAGTATTACTACTTTGAACAGGGTTTATAAGATGATCAAATATTTAAAGAAGCATAACGAGGGTTTTGTTCTTTCCAATGTGTATAACTCAGTGGTCAGACATATGTTTGTGTGCTATAGATAAGATATATAGGAGGAGAAATTCAGTATACTGAATTTTTTGGAGGATAGTAATATTGTGGCTAATTATATGGATTTTAGCTATCGTTTTGGGGTTGGAACTGTGGTTAACAATGTTAATGACCTCTTGGGTTTTGTTGTGATCCAGGTATAACAATAACTACATACTCCTTTGTCTTATTTCCTCAAAAATTACCTAAACCATTTTGAACTATCTAGGAATTTTTTCTTAATGCTTCAAAACTGATAATGAGGCATGTCGTCATCCCATCTTCTATCATCGCTTCCATTTTAATGACCTCAATAAATGATTTGCCTATTATAGGTAACAAGTGTTGTAAATATATTTCATTTTGTATAGGAATAAACACCTCTACCATCTTATCTTCTTTCATTGGAGGTTTTATCCTAACATCTTGTTCACGCCATATAATGGGAAATTCCCTAACACTTTCAACACTCTTCGTTTTCAAGTTGGTTAAGGATTTTTCATCAAGGACCAAATTACTATTATATTGAAATTGAAGTACAAATTCATTATCCATATCATCCCAATAGTTTCACTTAATAATATCTTAATCAACAAAACATTCAGATGCTAAAACTGGACTTTCCTTAAAATAAGACATAACTAATTCTTTTTTCCCTCCAATTCCCCTCAATGATTGTAATAACATCTCAAATATGCTATGGATTCATTGTGTCCATCACACTTTTCAAATTTTTGCATGTTATAGCAAGAAGGGAAGCTAACACTTGAAAACCTGCACAAGTCCTCATATGAGACACGTTGGTAACCCCTAATTCTCTATAAGTTTTCATAGTCTTATGTTATGGTCATGAGTCATGGGGTTGACTTATAACCACCAGTGGTAATTTTTGGGTTTTAAGTTGGGGGCATTCTGGATATTTTCTCTTTTTAACCCCCTTTGATACTATGACATAAAACACTTTTTGGGACTTTAATAACCTATTATTCCTGTTCAAACATTCTTAAAAATAACTCAAACTCTCTTTTCAAGAAAGATTCTAGGATTTCTCCAAGATAATCAACTAAGGCTTTAAAAGGTAGTTTTTCTTCATCTTTCTTGGTGTCTAAGGCATGCTACTCCTCCTTAATTGTTATTTTACAAAGGAAATGTGTTTTAATTTATTGTTTTCATGATATTGTTATGGTTTTGAAATAAAGGTTAGGGTTTTTGGATGTTCATGGTTGAATAATATTTCTTATGCTTTAGTTATGTTTTATTTCATGATTTTAAGATGATTTGACATTATGGGATGCATGCTAATGATAAATGGATTTGGGGGTATTATGGATTCCCCAAATAACTTTATTATAGTTTTGAAACATATGTTCCCTCAACCTATTTATGAAAATGCCAACGAAAATAATTTTATTGCATAGTTTGACTACCCTCGATATCTTTCCATTGCATATATGGTAATGGAACCTGAATTTGTCTAGTTGATTTTAAATGGTTTGGAAAGGCCTTGGTGGACATTTTTTTGGTTTAATTGAAAACTGTGGAGTCAATTAGATTAAATGTTTTTGGTATGGCATAAAAGGATTGACTTACAAGTACTAATTTTTGTTTGATGATAACAACGGTTAATGCCTAAACAAAGGGCACCTTGGTAAATGGTTAGAATGTGTAATTGGTTTTAGTTTAGGCTTAAAGGAGGTTGTGTTAGCAAAGTTGTAGAAGGTGGAGGTCCCAATGGGACCAATATTGGAAACTAACATTTGCTGATGTGAGGGTTGGTCATGATGATCGGGTGCATGATGTCACACTTATAGTTTTGGAGATATACTAGTCATCTCAAGTTTTCTCTAATTTCTGCAGCTAGCACACACTGGGTACCTTTCATCAGGGGAAACTGAAACCACATATCTAATGGGTGAACATTTAGGATGACAGAGCTACACAACCCATGTTAATGTATTAATTACATGCTAAACCCGGTTCCCTATCCCGACATGGTATATATGTATACATGTGATTGCATATAGTTATGTGATTTGGTTTTGAATAATGACATTATTTTTTATGTATCCCTAAGTACATGCTAGTGTTTATTCTGTAAATTGTATTCGCATGATGTATCCCCATGCGATACATGAATAGGACAAACTATTATTCCTCTTACGCAGTGACTTAGATTAGGGGAAAGCTTTTGAGTCAGATTGAAGAAGGGATCTTCCATACACCATAAGGCTCTATTTCATGCTATGGACTTCTTTTTATTATTTTTGTTTCTTAGATTTTGGTTTTTTCTATGGTCGGGGGCATGTCCCGATCGGATGTTATTTAACTATGGTATAGACTTTGTCGGACTACTATGGTCATGGGTGGGTTGGTATTGATGTCAACCTTGTTATTGGTATTGGTATTAGGGTTGGCACTTGTTGGATATTTGGTTGAGGTCGTTATAATATGAATATAGACTTTATTTGATATGTTTGAATTATTGTTGCTTTATCTTGTTATATGTTTAGAATTCACACGACATAGGGTGCAGGGCAGTTACGGTTGGGTATAGGGGTGGTATTCTGTCCTTATTTGACTTGAGATGCCTGACATGAGTAAGCCCTGGTTCGTGTCATGTCAGATTGGTATCATAGCCCTAGGTTCATGGTAAATTAGGAGTCCACAAAGTTGTGTTGAGTAGAGTCTCTTTTAAGGATGTCTAGCACTCCACACTCATAAGGGAAAGACTACGAGGCATTTAGGAATGTTTATCTTTCTTGTGTTTTGTTTTTGAGATATACAGTCTAAGGTCTTGAAATATTCTCTAATTACTATTTATTCTCTTTTCAGATCATGCCTCCCAGATGATCTAAAGCTCATGGAAACTCCTTAGTCCCAATCGAGACAATATTGATGGGACCCATCCTATTTATAAGGTCCAGACCCAGTCTAGGGGTCGAATTCATAATTTCCTTTCTAGATTTCCATCGGTTCCCTCCTGTTCTTCTCGAGCCCCTCAGTCTAATATGATAAATGTTGAGTTTCATCAGTCTATCCATATGTTGGAATAGCTGGTAACTTCTCAGGCTGAGCGTGGTACTTTTATTTCTCCATCTTCCGAGGCCACAAGCGTTGGCCAATTCATGAGGTTGAATCCAGCTACATTATCGGTGTTAAAGTAGACGAGGATCCATAAGGTTTTCTGGATGAAATGGAAAAGATCATTCATGTTATATGTGCGACAAATATGGAGGGCATGTAGTTTTCCATCTACCATCTGAAAGATATTGCATACCAATGGTATAAAGAATGGGATCAGCCAGGGGTGAAAATTCTTAGTCATCTCTATGGGAGGATTTCTCTAATGCTTTCCTAGACTACATCTTTCCTTATAAGTTAAGGGAAGCAAAGACAGAAGAGTTTGTTAATTTGAAGCTAGGTAATATGTCAATCAAGGATTATGCCTTGAAGTTTCACCAGTTATCTCGCCATGGTCTGAAGTTAGTTTCTAGAATAAGGGCAAGAATAAGAAAGTTTACTTCCTTGTTATCTAGAGACTTGATTTTGGAGAGCAAGGCTACTATGTTGAACAAAGACATGGATATGTCAAGGTTGGTTGTGTACATACAGCAGGAAGAGGAAGTGCTCCCTACTTTTGGTGTCTAACAATCGAGTGGCAGGGATGGTAGGAAGTGTCCCAAGAAGAAGTAGGGCAATTTTTGGTCTTACTCGATGGATAGTGCTCCCTACCAAAAGTTATTGGGTCATATGCATTTCAAAGGTGTCAACAATTATAGGGCATAGGGTGCCCAATCTCATGCTAGTGGGGGTCAGTCAGCTTCATTATTTCCCCCTACAGATTTTATGGTCAATTGCATCGAGGTTATTGTGATGAAAGATAGGATAAGTGCTTCAACTGTGATTAGATAGGGAACATAGTTAGAAGCTGTCCAGCATCCAAGTTTCATCGAGGAAAAACAAGGTTCCATTTGCGCCTTCATTAGGCTCTAGTACTAATAGGTACACCATTTACCATTAGCGCTGGTTGAAAGTGTCTTTATGCTCTCATTACCTACCATGAGTTTGAGGCATCGCCTGATCTCGTGCCGAGTATGTTGAATATTTTTATGTAATGTGTATTGTTTACTTGATCTAGGGTCTACTCTCTCTTATGTGACCTCATTTATGTCTGTGCATTTTGGTTTTGGTCTCGAGTATGTTTTGAACCCTTTTTCTATTTATACCTCGGTGGGTGACTCTTTGGTGGCTAGAAGAGTCAATAGGGGTTTTGTGGTATCTGTTCATGGTCAGGAGACTTTGGTGGATCTGTTTGACTTAGACATAGTTGACTTCTAATTATATTGGGGATGGATTGGCTGCACTCGTGCTATGCTTCTTTAGATTGTTGGACCCGTAAGGTCATCTTTAAATTCCCTAATGAGACAATTATTGAGTGGGAGGGTGGTTACATAGCTCCTAAGAAAAATTTCATATCGTATCTTAGAGCTCGGAGATTAATCTCCAAGGAAATTCTCTATAATCTGGTCCTAGCTAAAGATTCTAATTTGGAGGGTCCTTCCTTGCATTTTGTCCCGGTGGTGAATGAATTTCCTGAGGTCTTTCCTGATGACCTTCCAAGTGTCCCTCTTGATAGGGAGATTGATTTTACGATTGAACTTGTTCTAGACACTCGTTCGATATCTAATCCCCCATATTTAATGGCTCCAATTGAGTTGAATGAGCTAAAAAGGCAACAAAAGGATATTTTACACAAAGGTTTCATCCATCCTATTGTGTCCCCTTGGGGTTTACCGGTGTTATTTATCTATAAGAAGAATGGTTCCCTTCAGATATGCATTTATTAATGGCAGTAGAATAAGGTGACGGTATAGAATAAGTATCCAATATTAAGGATCGATGATTTGTTTGATCATCTTCAGGGTGCTAAAATTTTCTCCAAGATTGATCTTTGGTTCGTTTATTATCAATTAAAGATTAGGGAGTTGGATATCCCTATGGCTGCCTTCCATACTCGTTATGGACATTTTGAGTTTTTGGTTATGTCTTTTGGGTTGACCAATGCCCCACCGGCATTCATGGATTTGATGGATAAAGTCTTCCGATAGTTTCTAGATTTGTTCTACATTATGTTCGTAGACGATATTGTGGTGTACTCTAAGGGAGAGGTGGATCATGATGATCACTCTGCATTGTATTCAAGACCCTAATAGAGCAGCACTTGTATGCTGAATTTTCAAAATATGGATTCTGCTTGAACGCTGTCACTTTTCTAGGTCATGATATTTTTAGTGAAGGGACCATGGTGGATCTGCAAAAAGTTGGATTGGTTAAAAAGTGGACTACACCCACGAATCCAACCGATAGTTAGAGCTTCTTGGATTTTTCTTGATACTAAAGGAGGTTTGTAGAGAGTTTTTCGACAATAGTTGCCCCATTGATGACATGACCACCCGAATCGAGGCCTTGTCATAATGCGCATCCCAAGTCCTACAAGGATCAGAGATTGCCCCTCTACCCAATCCAACCAACCAACATATACCCTGAGTCAGAGAGATTCCAAACATATAACAAGATAGAGTAACTATCAACTCACTGACTTTAGGATAGTTCCATGACCATGGCCAACCCAAACAAGTCTAACCATCCAATTCCAACTAACAACGATAACCAAAACCAAAATAATAACAAAATCATATCCATACTATAATAAAATTGAACAATCTCATATCAAATAAAGTCATATAGAATCATCCCTAATACCAACGCTAACACTACTGCTGACACCGCCTATACCAACCAATAGAAGTCTCACAAAGCCGCTACCCGAAATCAAAAAACATCTGGTCAAGAAAAGCCCCAGACCATAGACAAAACCAATGTCTAAGAAAAAACAATGAAAACATAAGAACTAAAACTAGAAATGGAGCCTTCTGAAGTATGAAAGCTCACCACTTTAAGTTAACACAAGATGATCCCCATCCAATCACAGAATAGGAGGTGTAGTATGACCAACACCTGTATCGCGTGGGGCTGTTGGAGCAGAATCATGTAACTCAAGGATAAGGATAAAATAGTGCCAACAGTTTCAAAACCAATCAATTAATGCATATACCAATGCAACACATACATACACATATATTTATACCATATAGGGATATGGAACCTGAGTAACATGAACTTTGAAATGATTAACCCGGGTTGTGTAGAATGATCGTTACTGAACAAAGAACTGAAGTGCTATATGGGCCCATCTCACCACTAGCTGGAAGGGCCCTAGTGCGTGTAGCTGCATGAACCAGAGAATATCTATCTCCGTATAATCCTATATAGGGGACTCGAACCTCCCAACATAATCAAGATGACTTAAACACCAATATATGTGTCATGGAGGACTCGAAACTCCCATTTATATATTTATTCGGGGTAGACAAACCACCCAGTCATTAGAAACCTGCACCATCTTGAGCGGATTCTAGTGTTTGTCCTTCGGAGTCCACTTTCAGGGCTCGGATACATATCCTCCTTTAAAGTCCAATTTAAAACCATCATTCCACATACACAACCATTAATCCAATTACTTTTCAAAGGCATTTCGTTGGTATCATCATACCAACAATACTTGCAAGTATAGCATATGCCATTACCATTATGAATCAACCATGCATTCATTTGAATTTAGGACTCGAACCCATCTTCTAACAAAGACACTTGTTAAATTTAAATTTTAGAGACGAGAACATATTATCAAGATTTAAATTTTAGAGACTCGAACATATTATCAAGTGGAGACATAAATCAATTTAATGTTAGGGACTAAAACCCATGTAAGAAATTAAACCACCAAGGTTACCATTAAATCATTACATGGCCAACAAGTCCTTCACAAAACCATTTACTAACCATTCATATTCATTAGGCCAATGCCTTAGTTCAAAACATCATTGTCATGTGACAATTTTACTCTTATAGGCATTTTTACAAACACTTAGTTGGAATACTATTATCATGGACAAAATCAAGGTAAAGACCATAAAGTTTAGGATAAACCATGACCCATTTGTAAAGCCACAAATACCAAACACCCACATGTGAAAACCATCTCCAAAAACATGTATAAACACAAGTTTAACCAAGAGTAAAATATACTCAATCATATGCAACTAAACCCTCAATTTTGGTTCTCAAAACCACCATTTAAGAATCATAATCACACTTCAAAATATATGATATTGGAGAACTAACAATTAGTGAAGAGTCACATGCTTTATTCAAAAAGATTCACTAAAGAAACTTGACTATTAATCCCCAGGATGATCACCTTTGAAGAACCCTAGCTCAAATCTTTAAAAAAGAGTTTAGAGAGTGTTTTTGGAGGTTTTGATCTTTCAATAGTGGGTTATCAGAGGCCAACACATGTTTTAAGACTTGGGGACTTAAGTTTTTTGTCATGGGAAATATCCAGAATACCCCTAGCTTAAAAGATCAAAAGATGTATGCAGAAGGGTACGACCTATCCCCTTAAATTGTACCCTAGCATATGAGTGGTACCCTTATCTCACACACTAGCATCATCTTTGACCCACATACAGACCAACATACGACCAGACCTAACTAACTCATATCCTACCATACGAGAAGTACCCAACAACCCATATCCTATATAGATCACTTTGGACATAACATAGGGCACCATATGACTTAGCAACATACAATTCGTACCCCAACAAATGACTAGTAAGGTGTTCAATCGTACCTTAGATAGAAACAAGCTCAACCACACTGATTTACATAAGAGAGGAGGGACCCCATATCATAGAACATCACATGCCTAGTACCTCAAGTCGTATGATGTCCATAAGCTCAATATTCAAGAATTTTCTAAGGGTCTAAACAAGGGTGTGTCAATTCTCCCCTACTTGGATTATTCGTCCTTGAATGATGGGTAAGCCGAACACAAGCATGAGTTAACAAAACAACTCCTCGACTCTAACCTTTAACTAAGTTAGAAAACAAGATACAAGGAAGTCAGTCTTTCCTTTAACAAAGTTTGAAAAAAAAACTATGATGAAGAACACAAACCTTCCGTATGAGTTTCGGGAGGAGAAAATAGGAATAGATACTTGGACTTCATGTCCTCTTCCACTTCCCAAGTAGCCTCTTCAACCTTATGCTCCCCACAAAGGACCTTTACAAAAATTCACATCCCTTGTCTGCATCAGACGAACTTGACGCCCCAAGATCTCAATCGGGGATACCTCATAAGATAAGGAGTACAAAATACCCAAACCTTCAGAAGGAATAATCGATGAATGATCACCCACACAATTTCTTAAAATAGAGACATGGAAAATTGGATGAATGGAGCTCAAACTAGAAATTAACTCCTATTCAGAGGCAACATTACCAATCCTCTTCCAAAGTAAGTTGGGACCAATATACCGAGGACTTAAATTCCCCTTATTACCAAGCCACATTAATCCCTTAATAGGATATACCTTCAAAAATATCCAATTACCAGTATTGAACTCCAAATCTCTACGCCTTATATCCGTATAGGACTTTTGGCGACTTTAAGCGTCTTTCAACCTATCACTAATCACCTTCATCTTTGAAAATCTTGGTGAACCAAAATAGGGACAAAAAATTTACCCTCACCAACTTCATACCACCCAATAGGAGAATGACATCTCCTACCATACAATGCCTCAAATTGAGACATACCAATGCTAGAATGATAACTATTATTATAAGCATATTCAACTAATGAAAATGGTAGAACCAACTACCACCATAGTCCATCACGCAAGCACAAACTATATATTCCAATGTCTAAATGGTCCTCTCTACTTGTCTATCCGACTGCGGGTGGAAAATGGTACTAAAGAAAACCTTAGTTCCCAAACCTTTCTGAAATAACTTCCAAAATTGAGATGAGAACTGAGTACCATGATCCAAAATGATAGAACTAGAGCACCATGAAACTTAACAATATCCTCAAGATACGACTTAGCATAATCCTCCACCAAATAAATAGTACTCACCGGCAAGAAGTGAGCAGACTTGATCATCCTATCCACAATGACCCAAATAAAATTGCATTGATTCCAAGATTGAGTAAGACTATAACAAAATCTATGTTAATCGCTTCCCACTTTCACTTGGGCAACTCAATCTCTTGGTACAAACTATCTAGTCTCATGTTTTCAACTTTCACTTGTTCACTCACCATATACTTTGCCACATATCTAGCCATATCTCATTTCATATTGTTCAACCAATAGAACTCCTTGAGATCATGATACATCTTTGTAGAATAAGGATGAATAGCATAATGAGATTCATAAGCTTCGGCTAGAATCCTTTATCTAACCCATCATCGTTGGGAACACATAACCTATCTTAGTACATCAGGAAACCATCACCACCAATCATAAAGTCAATAACCTTTTGCTGACCCATGTTACTCTTACTCTTCATCAAATCTGGAGCCAACATATACTTTTACTTTATCTCAACAACAAGAGGTTACTGTTATACCGGATGTACAAATACACTACCATTTTATGATCCGTGAGACGAACTAAAAGTTTAGACAAAGGGTGAATGTCCTTCACCAACTTAAGCTTATACTCATATACATGAGCCAAACTCCCCATAGATAACCTGCTAAGAGCATCATGAAAAATGTTAGCCTTACTTGGATGCTACGGAAGACTTATATCATAGTCCTTCAGCAACTTAAGCCACCTCTTTTGCCTGAGATTTAGATCTTTTTTAGTAAAAACGCACTGCAGGCTTTTATGATCAGAAAGGATATCAATATAAACCCCATAGAGATAGTGATGCCAAAATTTCAATGCTAATACCACCTCTAACAACTCTAATGAGTAGGATAGTTTTTCTTATGAAATTTTAACTGCCTTAGAGCATAAGACACTACCTTACCATGCTACATAAACACAAAACCCATCCCAACATGAGAAGCACCATAATACAATACAATACAAAACCATTATTACCCTCTAGCAGGGTAAAAACTGGAGCTAAAGTCAACTTATGTTTCAACTTTTCAAAACTACCATTACACGCATCAGACTACAAGAACTACACCTTCTTCTGGGTCAACTTAGTCATTGGGGCCTCGATTTTCAAAAAACTTTCCACAAATCACCTATAGTAACCGGCTAAGTCTAAGAAGCTCTAAATATCAGTTAGAGTCATAGGTGTAGACCACTTATTAACCAACACAACATTTTGCAGATCTACCATGATCCATTTATTAGATATAACATTACCTAGAAAAGTCACAGACTTAAACCAAAACTCCAACTTGGACAACTTGGCATACAAATATTGGTCCTTCAAGGTCAACAACACAGAACGAAGGTAATCGACATGATCTGCCTCACTCTTAGAATAGACCAGGATGTCATCAATGAAGACAATGACAAAAGAGTCCAAAAGCTAACAGAAACCTAATTCAACAAATCCATAAGTGTCATTGGAGCATAGGTCAACCCAAAAGACATGACTAGGAACTCATAGTGATCATACCAGCACCTAAAGGTAGTCTTAGGGATATCCACTTCCCTAATCTTAAGTTGATGATAACACGACCTAAGATCAATCTTAGATAACCACTTCTCACATTGAAGCAAATCAAATAAGTAGTCCATCCTAGGAAGAGGATACTTATTCATTATGGTAACCTTATTCAACTTACAATAATAAATGCACATCCGAAGGGAACCATCCTTCTTAAACATAAATAACACAAGAGCACCCCAAGAAGACATACTAGGATGGATAAAACATTTTTTTAAAAGATCATTCAATTGCTCCATAAGCTCTTTTAACACGGCCAAAGCCATTCTATAAGGAGTGATAGAAATAGAACGTGTGTCTGAATAAGATCAACCCTAAAATAAATTTACCTATCATGAGGTAACCTAGGAAGATCATAGAGAAAAACCTCAAAAAACTCATTAACCACAGGAAAGGATTCTAGATAAGGACCTTCAAAGTTAGAATTCTTAACCCAGAACAAATGATAAAAAAACATTTGGAAATCAACTTTTGGGCTCTAAGATATGAGATCAATCTTCCCTTAGGCACTAAAGAACCCCCTTCCCATATAATGATCGGCTCATTAGGAAATTTGAACGTGACCTTATGGGTCCGACTATCTAAGGAAGCATAACACAAATGCAACTAATCAATCCCTAATATGAGATCAAATTAACCATATCTAATTCAATCAAATTTACAAGAGTTTATCTAAAATAATAAGATACCCCACACCACCTATAGACTATTTTAGCAATCATAGAGTATCCAATCGGGGTAGATACAGAAAAGTATTATAAATAAATTCAGGGCCAAAACCAAAATGCACGGCCATAACGGGGTCACATAAGAAAGTGTTAACCCTAGATCAAGTAAACAAGACAAATCTCAAGAGAAAAGTTTTAAAATACACGTGAAAACATCCGGAGATGCCTCAGAATACTTGCGAGACACAATAGCATATAACTGATTCCAAGAAGTTTTGGTAACATAAGAAGAAATAGATGCAGAAGCAGCACCCTTTGGTGCAAGAGTAGATAAAGAGGCAACTAAAACCTTTTAAGACCATAATCCATTCTAGCATGATAGTCATGCTGCATGTGACCAATCTGACCCTAATAAAAACACTTATTCTTCCCATTCCTATAAATCCACTGTGTGACCGCCTATAAAATCTACAAGAAGGGTAGGATAGAGAATAATGAGCTCCATAAGCTTGAGATTAGACCCCCTATGCTCGGGACCCACCATCATGCTGAGGCCGACTATAACTTGACAACTTTGGGTAAGGACCACTACTCGTGGAGAGAGAACTAGAACTCTCTTAATTCTTGTTTGGCCACTTGCTACCATTTTTCCCACTCTGCTCAGAAGGCCTAAATTTTTTCCCATGCTTCTCATTAAACTCATACTGCTTCCTTTTATCTTTCTCTACTTATTGTATGTAAAAACCAATCGTAGACATATCCATGACCTTGATAAGCAAGACAGTCTTACTTTCAAGGATCAACTCATGAGATAGTCCTGAAGTTAACTTCCTTATCCATACTCTCATATTAGATAACATCTTTGGAACATGTAAAGACAACTAGTAAAATTTCAATACATACTTCTTGACCGACATCCTTCCTCATTTCATAGTAAAAAACTTCTTGGCTTTGACTTCTCTCAACTCTTCAGGAAAAAAATGGTCTAAACATAAATTAGAGAAATCCTCTAACGGAGATGCCTCATCAATGTCACCCCTATCCTAATCCTATTTCTCATACCATTGGTATGCCACATCCTTCAGTTGATAGGAAGAAAACTCCACCCCTTCCACATTTGTTGCATACATCACCCTGAAAATCATTTCCGTCTCATCTAGAAAACCTTGAGGACCTTTCTCCATCTTAATACTAATCAAATTAGAAGGATTCAACCATATGAACTGACCATCCTTTGTCGCCTCAAAATTTAGAGTAGCAGATACTCTACACGCCAGCTTGAGAAGCCACCAACTAAGAAATCACATGGATCGACTGACGAAATGCAATATTTGTCAAATTATCCTGAAGAGAACTATAAGGAACAGGTGGAACTCAAGAATAATCAGGGACTAGACCCTTAGACCAAGTATGGAATCCATTAGTAGAGCATGTCCCATCAACATTGTCCTCTGTTGGGACAAAGGAGTTTGTTTGAGCTTCAGATCATCGAGACATGATCTGAAATATATAAAGACAGAAATTAGAAGAATCCAAGAACTTAGACTCTATAACTCGAAATAAGACACCAAGAAAGTGAAACATTCCTAAATGTCATGTAGTCTCTCTCTTATGAGTTTAGTGCGCTACACACCCTTAAAAGAGACTCTACTCGATACGACTTTATGGACTCCCAATTGACCATGATCCTAAAGCTCTAGTACTAACTTGACACGACCTCAACTAAGGCCTTATCGTAATGGGCATCCCAACACAAATAAGGACCAAATATTTTCCCGGTACCCAATCCAACCGACAAGCATATACCCTGAGTCGAATGAATTTCAAATATATAACAAGATAAAGTAACTATCAACATAAAGACTTTGGTATCGGTCCATGAAAATTTCTAACCCAAACAAGTCTAACTATCTAATACCAACTAATAACCATAACAAAAGCTAAAATAATAACTAACTCTATATCCATACATAATAAAATAAAACAATCATAGATCAAATAAATTATTATTGTATTAGCCCCAATACCAATACCAATTCAAAGGCTGACACCATATTCGACACCGCCCATACCAATACACAAAAGTTTCACAAATCCTAGTTGTGAAATCAAAATAACATCCTATCAGGATATGCCCCCGACCATAGACAAAACTAATGTGTTAGACTAACGAATCAAAATATAAGAACTAATACTAGGAATGGATCCTTTTGAAGTATGGAATCTCACTACTTCATGTCAATACAAGCTGATCTCGAGTCCAATCACTGAGTAGGAGGTATAGTATGACCTAAACCTAAATTGCGTGGGGATATAGTGTCGAGCATGGTTAGCGGATGGAGTTATTGGTTGTAACTCAAGGATAAGGATAAAATAGTGCCAACAGTATCAAAACCAATCAATTAATGCATATACCAATACAACGCATACATATACATACATATTTATACCATGCCGGGATAAGGAACCAGATTAACATGAACTTTGAATCATTAACCTGGGCTATGTAGCATGATCATTATACAACAAGACACCCACATGCTATATGGGTCCATCTATCCCCTAGATGGAAGGGCCTCAGTGAATGTAGCTGCACGAACCAGAGAATATCCATATCCATATATGCCTATATGGGGGACTTAAACCTCCTTGAATAATCAAGGTAATTTAAGAACCAATATATTTTTCATGGGGACCTCAAACCTCCCATTTATATATTTATTTAGCGGACTCAAACCACCCATTCATAAGACACCCGCACCAGCTAGTGCGGTTTCTAGTGTTAGTCCAATTTAAAATCATCATTCCCCATACACAACCATTAATCAAATTACTTACCAAAGGTATTTCATTGCTATGTTCATACCAACACTAGTTGAAAGTATACAATATGCCATTACCATTATCAATTAACTATGCATTTATTTCATATTGGGACTCGAACCCATACTCTACCAAAGAAACTTGTCCAATTTAAAGTTTAGGGACTTGAACTCATTATCAAGTGGAGACATAAATCAATTTAATCATAGGGACTCAAACCCATGAAGCCATTTAAAAAACTAAGGTTACTATTTAAATCATTACATGGCTAATAAGGCCTTCACAAAACTATTTACTAATAATACATATTCATTAGGCTAATGCCTTAGATCAAAATATCATTATTATGTGACTATTTTACTCTTTTAGTCATTTTCACAAACAGTTTGAGGGCATACTATTATCAAGGATAAAATTAAGTTAAAGACCATCAAGTTTAGGGTCACCCATGACCGATTTGTTAATCCACAAATACCTAAAACCCAAATGTGCAAACAATCACAAAAAATATGTATAATCAAAAGTTAAACTAAGAGTAAATAGTACTCAATCATATGCTACAAAACTCTTAATTTTTGTTTTCAAAACAACCATTTAAGATTCATAATCACACTTTAAAAAAATGATAGTTGAGAACTAATAATGAGGGAATATTCACATGCCTTATTCAAGAAGATTCACGAAAGAAACACGACTCTTATGCCTCAAAATAATCACCTTTGAAGAACCCTATCCCCAATCTTTAAGAGATAGTTTAGATAGTGTTTTTGGAGGTTTTGATCTTTCAATAGTGGGTTATAAGAGACCACAACTTGTTTTAAGACATGGTAACTTATGGGTTTTAGGTTAGGAGATGTTCAAAATATCCCCAGCTTAAAAGCTCAAAACATGCTGCAGGAGGGTACGACCCATCCCCCTAAATCATACCCTAAGGTACGAGTAGTACCCTTATCTTGTACCATAGCATCATCTTGGACCCCCATACTGACCAACATATGACTACACTTGATAAACTCGTATCCTAACATATAAGAAGTACCTTATACCCGTATCCAAGATAGATTACTTTGGACTAGACATAGGGACCATACCACTTAGAAACATACCATTCATATCCCAACAAATGACTAGTAAGGTGTGCATCATACCTTGGATAGAAACCAACCCAACCACAATGATATACATACGAGAGGAGGAACCCCAAATTGTACAACATTATACGGCTAGTATCTCAAGTCGTATTATGTCCAGAAGCTCAATGTTTAAGAATTTTCCAAGGGTCAAAACCAGCGTGTTTCAGTTGACTAAGTTAACTCAAAAAATGGTGAAGTCATTATGTTAAGATACTTGTAAGGGTAGTTTTGAAAAGCTATAGAATAAGCCAACTTCATCTCCGATCTTGACTTTTCTTTAAGGTATTGATGTATTTGTGGTTAATTATGATTTATCCAATGTGGGGATTCACTGTACCTTAAATCAGTATATTTGGGTAATAGCTTATGCCCCTAGACAGTTAAAGGTACATGAGATGAACAATACAACTCATGACTTAGAGTTATTAGTGGTGGTGTTTGTGTTGAAACTCTGGAAGAATTATTTGTATAGAGTGTATATGGATATTTTTATTGATCATATGATCCTTCAACATGTGTTTACTCAGAAAAATCTTAACCTAAGTCAAAGGAGAAGGCTTGACCTACTCAAGGATTGTGACATGGGTCTTTACTACCATCAAGATAAAGCTAATGTGGTAACTATGCTCTTAGAATATTTTTCATAGGGAGACTAGTTTATATGGATACGGTGAAGTGGGAGTTAGTGATGTATATTCACCAATTGGCTAACCTTGGAGTTTGTCTCTTGGGCTCTGTGAATGGTGGTATATTTGAGAAAAAAAGTGGTATGGTCATCTCTTGATTCCTAAATAAAAGATTATCAAGTGTTAGATCTTATCTTGATGAGGATTAAGAGTGATGTAGGTGAAAAAAAGTTGATGCCCTTTGAGATTAGGGGTGATGGTACTTTGCGGTACCGAGGAATATTATGTGTTCCCGATATAAATATTTTGTTAGAAAGGATCTTGGCTGAGGCGCATGAGTCACGTTAGTGTATTCATCCTAGTTTTATGAAAAATTTTCATGACTTTAAGGAGATTTATTGGTGGAACAATATGAAATAAGATGTGTGTAGTTTTTTAGATACTGCGTGGTGTACCAATAAGTGAAGGTTGAGCACATGAGGCCTAGATGATTGTATCGAAAAATTGAGTTGTCTATGTTGAAGTAGGAAGTGATCAATATGGATTTCATTATTAGTCATCCTCTATCTCAGAATTAGTTTGACTTAATTAGGACTATCATGGATAGGATGACAATGTTTGCTCACTTTTTGCAGCGAGGACAAATTCTCAACTAAGGATTATGCAAATTTGTATCTCCAATGATTGTGAAGTTTCATGGGGTACCTATTTCTATCCTCTCTGATCATGGTATATAGTTTTTATCTCACTTTTGGCGGTCGTTTAAGAAAGGATATGGTACCAAGGTGAATCCTAGTACTTCTTTTCACCCACAGTTGGATTAGTAACCAGAAAGAACTATGAATACATTGGAGGATATGCTTCGATCTTGTGTGATTGACTATGGCAGTTGTTGGGCTGAGCATTTTCCTCTTATAGAATAGTCTTTTAATAATATCTAACACTTTAGCATTAGAATGTCTCTATTTTTGGCATTGTATGGTAAAAAATGTAGAATCCTATTAGGTTGTTTGAGGTTGGTGAGGTAAATCTGTTTGGCTTGGATTTGGTTCACCAATCTTTGGAGAAGGTGAAGGTGATTCAATATAGGAATAAGTCAACCTAAAGTCACCAAAAGTTTTATGCAGATGTAAGGTGAAGGAAGTTAGACGTCGAGGTTGGGGATAGGGGGTTCTTTAAGGTATCCCCCAAGAAGGGAATAATGCAGATTAGGAAGAAGAGGAAGCTCAGTCCCCGATATGTCTATCCATACTTTATTTTAAGGAGGGTTTGCAGTATTGCGTATAAGTTAGAGTTGCTTATTGTTTGAGCTTCATTCACTCGGTATTTCATATTTACATGTTGATGAAGTGTATGAGTGATCAGTCGGAATTTTACTTATCAAGGATATTGGTATTTTGGATTCCCTATCTAATGAAGAGGTCCCGCTTGAGATCTTTATAGGAAGGTTCGTTGGTTGTTGACCAAGTATGTGGCCTTGATAAAGGTTCTATTGAGGAACAACATGGTGGAATAGACTACATAGGAAGATAAAGGGAACATGAAGTACAAGTACCCATTCCTATTCCCCATTCTGGAAATTAATGCTTGAGGTATGTGTTGTTCTTAACATCTTTGTTTTCTATCTTTATCAAAGGTAGATTGAAAAAAAAAATCTTGGCATCTTTGTTTTGTAACTTTATTAAAGGTAAGAGTAGGGCCGTGTGTGGTCCACATCATGTTTGTACTGCCTTGTTCCATCATTCGAGAATGAATGATCCCAGTGAGGAAGAATTGAAACACCCTAGGTTTTTACCCTTGGAAATTTCCTAAGCTTTGAGCTCATTCTCCTAGTGACGACTCACCATATCAGTAGTATGGTGTGGGTACGTGTAAGGGGACCTTATTCCTTAGGAGACTGGTAAATGGTGGTTAGGTTTCTGTTATGGTAAAAGATTGATGGTATGGGTCCTTTAGTGTGGTGACTGGTCGGTCCTTCATTAAATCGGAGACAGTGACTTGACTTTTCCCTGTGTAGTTGTGTCTCATTAATATCCATGAGGAAAAGTTATGAGTCATTGTGAGAATTCATGTGTTGTCCAATGTCTGTCCCTTTGGTTTTTGTCTTAAGTACGAATGGACCATACGAGTCATATGGACTGGTCATGATTTGGGGTTAGGAAGTTGTATGGTGGATTGTTCATAGATGTAAGACTCACTCTATTAATGATGACTCAATGGTACTAGTCGTATGTTGTGATCATGAGTCACGGGGTTGACTCGTAAGCACCTGTTGTAATATTATAGTTTCAAGTTGAGGGCATTCTTGCCATTTCCCTTTTTTAACTCCCTTTGTTACCATTACATAAAAACCTTGTGGGACTTCATTAACCTATTATTCCAAATAAAACATTCTTAAAAATCTCTCAAAATCTATGTTCAAGCAAGAGGCTAGGGTTTGTTTAAGATAATCAATTAAGGCTTTCAACGGTGGTTTCTATTCGTCTTCCTTATTGTCTAAGGCATGTTACTCCTCACTCATTGTTATTTTACAAAGATCATGTGTTTAATGTATGGTTTTCATGATATTGTTATTGTTTTGAAATAAAGGTTGGTGTTTTTTTATATTCATTGTTGAATAATATTCCTTATGGTTTAATTATGCTTTCTTTCATGCTTTTAGTATGATTTTTACATTATGGGATGCATATTAATGGTAAATGGATTTCAGGGTATTATGGATTCCCCAAATTTCTTGGTTATGGTTTGGAAACTTATGTACCCTCAACCCGTTTGTGAAAATGCCACTGAGAATGATTTTGTCACACAGTTTGACTACTCTTGGTATCTTTGCATTGCATAAATAGTTATGGAACCTGAATTAGTATGGTTCATTTTAAATGGTTTGGAAATTCCTTGGTGTAATGCACTAGAAATACACCCTAGATGTCATGCGGTGCTCAATACTAAAAGTATTCCCAAGATAACCCTTTAAGCCTTCTTAATAACTTTGGAACTCATAATAAAGATAAATTGGACTTGTGAAATCTTGAGATACTGAATTAATGTCATAACAGAAATTGAATTAATATTTTACTAAAATTCTTAAACATGGAAATATTGAAAGAAAACACTTTTAAGTCTAAACATAAAATAGTCAGACAAGCCTCTACTTCTAAGTAGAGAGCAACTGGGACAAGCCCCAGCTGACTCAAACTAAATAAAATAAAATAGCTAAAAAACTTCATCAATAGCAAGTCAGATAAAATGGGTTCTCAAACTATAATGACTCACCAAGTGTTAGGATGTTGGTGGAGATGCTCAAAATCAATCACACAGCTTTAACTGAGCACCAGAACCTACATTATAAGATAATGTAGTACATAGACATATATGTGGATCTGTACTTCTAGAATGTACTAAGTATGTGGGGGTTAATGCATAAATAAAACAATAACTGAATCATTATATATATATGCTTTAAAATGATGCATGCTACGTGTAAATGACTCACCTTGGGACTGAATAGACCCAAAAAACTGAAAAATCATAAACCATGAATCATAAAGAATACTGAATAAACATTGAAAGCCACATAATTAGTTTCTAAAAGCTTTACTTTTTCTCTTTATTTTAGGAGGTTCTTCTAACCAACATAAACCATGTGAGCATTCAAGGAGTCCAACATCTTATCCATATTTGGAAGAGTTGTTCTACCCTTTCCATCAGAATAGAACCTAAGCTAGAATTATCACTACACTGAACCCACTATGGTTATTAAAACCTAAGGTGGCACGTAGTTCTGGGGCATGTGACCTTGGAGTAATACCCAACTCGGTGATAAATACTACTCCCATACTCATACTGTAGGAAATCCACCTTTAAATAACATAAGGGTTTATAAAATGAAAAACCAATTATGATTCTCTTTACTTTAAATCATTAATAGTCTGAATAGTGTGGATTTCATAATCATAGTTGGGGATCAAAAAATTCATTCTTGCTTTAAATTTTGATATAATCTTGTCATAGAATGCTTAAAAACATAAATTTCTTGAATTCTCATCTCTTAAACTTAGGGCTTAAAATTCATGATTTAAACTCATGCTAATTCATAACAAAACTTCATGCTTTAAAATCATGGTAATTCATACCAAAACATCATCCTTTAAAATCATGGTAATTCATACCAAAACTTCATGCTCAATAATTCTTGAAAAATTTCAACAATAACAAGTCAAGATAGTGCAATCTCATTCATAATATAAATATTGTAAGTTAAAAACATAAAAATAAGCATTTCTTGATATACTTTATGCTTTAAATATCATGATAATCATATGCTTCAAGAATATATTATCTTGGGTATAAACCCTACTTATAAACAAGTAAATAGAATCTTAAAATCATGCAATTTGGGCACAAGGTTAAAAGGATATCCATGTTCATAACCACACATACTTTAATAGGCTTGATTTGATGAATGAAAGCTTAACATTGTAGGCCTTGGAGATGATCCTGAAACCTTTCTTAAACTTCTTGAATTAGAAACTTAAATTCTTGTTTATATTGAAGCGAAAGCAATGGAGTTTTGGTGTTCTTGGAGAGAAAATTGATAGAAAATAGGCAAATGATGCCTTAATCGACATTTAATCTATTATTTTTACGAGTTGAGTCAGTGGGAAATGACCTAACTACCCCTCAGAAAATTAAACTTGTAACTAGAATGTCGTTCAGAGGCTTGGTGTGACGTGATGACATGCTCATCGCTATATAGAAGGCGACGCGATGCAATCATGATGAGCTGCTGGAGTTAAAAACCAAACACGACCCAATCCTTATCTGAAAAATTTGAAACTTCCCCAAGACATGCTCCCTACACCCCTAAATATGAAATAACTAAAAAACAATCATATCGGAGTTCTGAAGGTCAACTTAAAAATCTTCAAAGTTAATAGGTCAAAACAAGGTTAAGTCTTCAAAACATAGTTAAATTTTCATGCTTTAAGCCTCTTATCAAGCACTAGGAGCTGAACTAAGCTAAATTTAATACTGGGTATTACAATATCTCCACCTTTGAAACATTTTTCTTTAAATGAAACTGATTAAACTGAGTATACTGAGGAACTAAGATTACGTACTAAACTTTCATAACTGAAACATGCTTACATGACTGAATTGATTAGCAATGTATAAAATAACATGAAGATGATTATACTAAACTAGAACTGAGAATGGAACAAAAAAAATCTAAGAAAAATTGTTACCTTGGTGGTTCCCTCAACAGATTGATTTCGCCAAAGAACTTTAACCAAGGGAACTTCTTTGTTCCTTAGTCTTCGAATCTGGCGATCAAGGATCTCAACTGGGATTTCTTCATAAGAAAGGCTATCATGAACATCAATACTTTCTAAAGGGACTACAACAGTTGGATCACCAATACAGTTCTTTAATAAGGAGACATGAAACATTGGATGCACTGATGCAAAATCTGCAGGCAACTCAATCTCATATGCTACCTTCCAAACACGACTCAAGATTCTATAAGGGCCAATATATCGAGGACTAAGTTTCCCTTTCTTATGAAATCTCTTCACCCCCTTCATAGGGGAAATCTTCAAATAAACTAAGTAATAAACTCCAAACTCAAGATACCTTCTCATCACATCTGCATAAGATTTCTGTTGGCTTGGGATTGTTTTCAACCTCTCTCGAATTAACTAAACTTTCTCTATTGCTTCAAACACCACATCTAGCACTATCAAAGTAGTATTATCGCTTCAACCCGACCAATAAGTTACCTACATCTTCTTCCATAGAGAGCCTCAAATAGAGCCATCTGGAAACGGGAATGATAACAGTTGTTGTAGTCAAACTCGATCAACGGGAAGTGATCATCCCAACTACCCTTGAAGTCAATAGAACAAGCTCTCAATATGTCCTCTAGGGTATGAATGGTCCTCTCTTCCTTACCATCTGTCTGAGGATGAAAAGAAGTACTAAGATAAACTTAGGTACCAAGGCCTTAAAAAACAGAGGTAAACTAAGTACCTTTGTCTGAAATGATTGACAAAGGAACTCCATGCAATCTGACCAACTCTCTTACATAGGCTTGGTGTAGTCATCGATTGAACAAGAAGTATGAACTTTCTAGAAATTGGTTGACTTGGTCATTCTATCTCCAATAACCCAAATCGAATCATGCTGATGACGCAAATGGGGTAATCTTGTCACAAAGTTCATGTTCACCTCTTCCCACTTCCAAGGGGGAATGCTAAACTCCAGCAAGGTAGCAACAGGCCTTTAGTGCTCAACCTTAACCTGCTGATAATTAGCAAACTTATCTACAACCTCTATGATATCCCTCTTCATTCCGCTCTACCAAAAGATTTCCCACAAATCATGGTAAATCTTAGTTTCTCCTAGGTGAATTGAGTAACGCTCACACGAAACACATAGTCTACACTGGTATCACAACATACCATTTCTCACTAGAGATAAAACATCTACTTTTTAATCTCTAACTGACTCCTTCAACCTAACCAAACTGGAATCCTTATCTTGCTTTTCATTTTCTTTGGAAATTAAAGAAGATTCCGAACTATTCTAAACCCAAACACTACCTTCAGCTGAATCAACCAACTGTATACCTAATCTGGCCAACTGATGAACCTCCTAACCTAACTTGTTCTTATCATTCTCAACGTGAGAGACACTACTCATAGACAATCTACTAAGGGTGTCTTCCACTACATTGGCCTTGCCCTGATAATACAACATACTCAAGTCATAATCATTAAACAAATCTAACTATATTCTCCAACAAAGATTTAATTCTTTCAACCAGAATACATATTGCAAGCTTTTGTGGTTTGTGAACACATCAACATACACCCTATACTGATAATGCCTCCAAATTTTTAAAGATAAAACAACAACTACTAACTCAAGATCATGGGTAGGATAATTCTTTTCATGAGGTTTAAGTTGTCTAGAGGCATAGGCTATGACCTTACCTCCATGCATCAAAATACAACCCAGACAACCTATAGAAGAAACACAGTAAACAATGAATCCATCTGAACCATTTGGTAGCGTCAAAATTGGGGATGTGGTGAGTCGAGTCTTTAACTCTTGAAAACTCTTCTCACAAGAATCTGACAACTGAAACTTGACTGTTTTCTAAGTCAATCTAGACATGGAGGATGCAATAGATTAAAACCTTTCAACAAACCGTCAGTAATAGCCATCCAAACCCAAGAAACTCCTGATATCTAACAGAGATATGTGTTTAGGCCAGTTTCTCACTACTTTTTTTCTTTTGAGGGTTAACTATAATGCCATCACAAGAAATAATATGGCCAAGTAAAGCTACTAATCTTATCCAAAATTTGCACTTACTGAATTTAGCAAACAACTGATGATCTCTACGAGTTTGTAGTACAATTCTGAGATGGTCTGCATAATCATTCTCACTACTGGAATAAACAAGGATGTCATCAATGAAGAATATGACGAACGTGTCCTAGTACTTCCTAAACACTATTCATCAATTCCATGAAAGCTACTGGGGCATTTGTTGGCCCGAAGGACATGACCAGAAATTCAAAGTGACCATAATAGGTTCTGATGGCTATCTTTGGAATGTCACATTCCCTTACTCTAAGATAATGATAGCCAGATCTGAGGTCTATCTAAGAGAAATAACTTGCACCCTGAAGATGGTCGAATAAGTCATCAATCCTAGGAAGAGTAAATTTGTTCTTGATTGTGACTCTTTTCAACAAGCGGTAGTTGATGCACATTTGGAGAGAGCCATCTTTCTTACGCACGAACAGGACTGGAGAATCCCATGGATATACACTGGGTCTTATGAAACCTTTATCTAGGAGTTCTTTAAGCTGCTCGTTTACCTCTTTAAGCTTAGCTGGAGCCATGCAATATGAAGGGATGGAAATGACCTAAATATCAGGAAAGAGGTCAATACCGAAGTCAATTTCTCTATCGGGAGGTACCCCTGGAAGATCTTTGGGGAGAACTTGGGGAAACTCATTGTCTACATAGATTGACTGGATTGTGGGAACTTCAGAGTTAGTATCTTTGACTCGAACTAAATGGTAAATGCATATTTTTTATATTAATTTTCTGTCCTCAAGATAACATATGAAATGACTCTTAGGAGATTAAGAACTACCTTCCCACTCAAAGACTGCCTCATCAGGAAACTAAAATTTTACCACACGGGTATGACAATCTATTAATGCATATCATGAATGGAGCCAATCCATGCTGAGAATAACATCGAAATCTAATATTTCTAACTCTATTAGGTTTGCTAGTATAGTTTTATGTACGACAGTGATAGGACAGTTCTTATAAATTCACTTAGCAATAAATGACTCACCCACTGGGGTGGAAACTAGGAAGGGCTTAGAGAGCAATTTAGGACCTATCCCAATATTTACCGCAACCAATGGAGTCATATAAGATAGATTTTTCACTACGTCTAGCAAAACATATACATCAAGATGAAAGAAATGAAGCATACTAGTAACAACATCTGGTGAACTCTCCTACTCCTTTTGGGATGGTAAAAAGAATATAACTGATTATGGCGCTGACGACCACCAATACTAGATGATGTGCCCTGAAGAGGAACTGGGCGACCAAGTAGAGTTGGTGCGGTAGTAGCCTGAGCCTGGGGACAATCATACCTACTTCTCTTCTTAGCAAACAAGCACTTTTTTCCCATCAAATACTCACCAGGATGGTTTCTTCCACACTATGCACATGTCGGATAACTGGGTCTTCCACCCATACTTTTCTGAGATCTAGAAATAGATGACCTGCCCCATTGCTCCTGCTTAGTTCTGGGTGCAGGACAACTAGCTGAAGATGGAACTATTTCTGCTAAATGGCCCTATACCTGTGAATGGTTTCCCTCTCTAGACCATGGTTGACCATACTCAAACTATCCAATTCTAGCAATCTTATTTCTCTTCTCTTTTCTCTTCAATTTCTTTGCCTCAAACTACTAAGCATGAGTCATCATCCTAGCAATATCCATATCCCTAATAAGCATTGCAGTCCTACACTCCTTGACTACCAAATCAGATACTCCAGTAACAAACTTACACTAGTCCTAGGGTCAGCTACCAACTTAGGAGTACACTTAGACAACAGAGTGAACTTAAGATAGTACTCCTTCACTATCATCGAGCCCTACCTGAACTCCATGATCTCCTGAACCGTAGCTTCTATTATCTCATACGGAAAGTACTTTTCCAGAAATGCATCCTCAAATACCTGCCAACTCATAGGAGCTACATTCTCACCTCTACCTTCCTTTCACATAACAAACCAATTATAAGAAACATCCTACAACATATAGCACGCCAATTCTACACTCTCCTCCTCAGTAACATATATAAACTGAGGGATCTTTCTCACCTCATCAATGAAGAGTTGTGGATTCTCACCAACCTTTGACCCAAAGAACTCAAGTGGATTTATTCTCCTAAAATCACAAATTCTGGCTACAGCTAAATTACAATTTTACTGAAGTAAGACTGCCACTTATTGGTTGTCCTAAACATTAGCATCACATCTTGGGCAAATGCCTAAAAGGCAGCCCAAAATTCAGAATGAGACACATTCTCATTCAGAGGGTTCTCTAGCATTAGTGGTTGGTCAACATTTATGTATGCATTGGCTGGTCAAGAAGGCATATTCTGTCACATAAAAGCATAAGTTAAAGAAGATAATAACAACTATAAGCACAATAGGTCATGAACAATAATGATAATTCCTAACTCATTCCATAGCTTTTTGCTCATAAATGTGGTGCGCTTCATACCCACGATCAAGACTCTACGTAATGTGGCTTTTCGGACTCTCTAGGACTCATTAAAACCTTAAGCTTGAAACCAAGTTTGTAATGCCCCGGAAATACATCCTAGACATCACATTGTGCTCAAGATGATAAGTAGTCCTAAGCTTACCCTTTAAGCCTTCGAACAACATTGGAACTCATAATAAAGATAAACTGGACTTGTAAAATCTTGACATACTAAATTAATATCTTATCTAAAACTGAATTAATATCTTACTGAAAGTCTTAAACTTGGAAATCTTGAAAATCAACACTTTTAAGTCTAAATAGAAAACAGTCGGACAAGCCTCTACTTCTAACTAGAAAGCCACTAGGACAAGCCCTAGCTGACTTAAACTAAATAGAATCAAATAGTCAAAAAACTGCATCAATAGGAAGTCTGATAAAATGGTCCCTCAAACTATGAGTACTCACTATGCGTCAGTATGTAGGTTAAGATGCTCATAATCAATCACTCTATTGGAACTGAGCAATAAAACCTACATTATAATAAAATATAGCACATAGACGTATATGTGGATCAGTACTTCTGGAATGTACTAAGTATGTGGGGGTGAATGCATAAATAAAAAATTAACAGATTATATATATATATGTATATACTTTCAAATAATGCATGCTAAGTATAAATGACTCACCTTGGGACTAATAGACCTCAAAAACTGAAAAATCATAAAGCATGAATCATAAAGCATACTAAATAAACTTTGTGAGCCGCACACTTAGTTTCTAAAGGGTTTACTTTTACTCTTTCTTTTGGGAGGTTCTTCTAACCGACATAAACTATAAGAGCTATCATGGATTCTAACGTCTTACCCACATTGGGGAGAGATGTTCTACCTTTGCCATCAGAATAGAACCTAAGCTAAAGTTATCATTATACTAAACCCACCATGGGTATTAAAACCCATGGTGGCATGTAGTTCTGGGGTATATGACTTGGCCTCATACCCAACACGGTGCTAAATACTACTCCTATATTATATGTATGCTCATACTGTAGGAAATCCACCTTAAAATTTGGGAGCATAGAAATATGCTTACTTTGTGAAAACACTTTTCCTTTATGATTTTGAAAACAATGGTTCAAATCTCACCAATCAAGATCTAAATTTATCAACAACAAGAATTAGACATCAGCTAAAGGTTACCAAGACAAGCACATGCTCATAGACTTCAACTGAGTTTAAAGAATACTCAAGCATAAAAATTAGGTGCAATCACACATGATGTACCTTACCACCAGTCATGATTATTAAAAAAGATTTGGGACTAACACGAACCATTCAATCTAAAAAAGATGATTAAGGACACAAGTACCACTCCATAGGCTTGGCCATAAGCTCCATTTCACCATATTCAAGCTTGTGACTTTAAAGATCCCCTAAATTATAGCTCGCCATGTAGAGTTGGCTATGGGTAAGGTAGGGAATATTAAGGTTTTAGTGACTCTACCTCATCAAAGCATCTAAAGAGACCTATCATCAATCAACCTTCCCAAGGTTTATTCTTTACATTACGTCACAAACAAATTTCTTTCTCATTTTCTTAATTATTTCCTCTTCCTATCCTTTCAAACAACTAGAAATAAATCACACCTCTTATAGATTATTTTTGACTATTTTTATTTTCTTTTTTTTAAATATCTTCTATACATACAAGGATGATTAGAATTGGAATGTAGTGTCCCCTATATTTATGAATTACGAAATACATGACAATTATGAGGTATTTTCACCCCCGATTTTGGATTTTGGCCTAAGTTAGTCTTTAACCTTACTTATATACTTTGAGAAGGTTTGGTTAAAAATAGGGTATGAGGAAAAGGGGTTTTGACTTATAACATGTTACTCAAGGAAGTAGGTTTCAAGGCTCAAATACGGGGGAAAGTTGGTCACTCAACTCACCAACGGATGGCTCAATGTTGGTCAAACTGGTGGTATGCTCTCGCATAATGGCTTAATCTCATATCTTCAATATTGCACACCATTTTTCTTAAATGTAGAGCAACCGGGAAAGTTCTAGGTGTACTCGATGCACATGATCAAATTAAAACCTCCCCCACACATGACACTCAATCTTATACTCTAAGTTCTCTTCCTCAATTATTTTATGTCTTTCATAGAACATATTGAGGAAGGTATTCAAATAGCCAAAATGAGATATGAGTTTTCACAAATATAAGATCCTAACTAGCTTAAACAAATAAATAGTAATTTTTTAAAGATGGGAACTTTTTTGAAAATTAAACATTCATCACAACAGATAATGAATTCAAAAATCCCATAAGTGACAGCCTACCCAAGTGTACCATTTATCAGAGTGTTACATTACTAGTACATTCTCCTTTAGAAAAAAGAATGAAAAAATGGATTTATTTAAAATTAAACTAATTAACTTCTCGTATTTATTATCTAGTTAAATTATCGCACCTAATCCGCACCCCCTACAAATGGTATCAGAGCCCAGTTATTTAAAAACTACAGAAGTAGCATCTATGTATGAATTTATGAATTTAGATTGGATTTACTTGACAATAATTAATATTGATTAATTATGAGAAGACCATTTAAAAATACAGAAGCTTTTAGAAAAATTAAAGAATCTCTAATTAGTAATTATTCAGAATATATAAGTCTAAATAAAACAAAAGAAAACCCACAAAGACTAGCCTACCTAATTACCTTAATATCTAGTATTGAAGCAAAATTAATAATCCATTTAAAATCTAGAAGAATGAGACACATACCACCTAATTATGATAAAATCAGATTTAGGTATCCGCCAAAATACTATAAATACGGTTTAAATGAATAAAATACAAAAATACAAAGAACTAAAACAAATTATTTCTGAAAAACGTAAAGAATTAAAAATAAGAATAGAAAGATTAAGTTATAATATATTTGCCGGAGTTAGTAAAAACTCAATAAATGCACAAAAAGATAAAATATCAAATTTAGAATCACAAATAGATAGTTTAGAATATATATATCAACATGAACTATTTACAATAAAATGAACAAAGAAGAATTTATAATAGACGAAAAAATATATGAAAATCACGAAGGATTAAAAATAAGAATAGTATTTTCTAATCTAGGGAGAAGATATAAGAAAATAGGTGAACATTTATATTTAATGTTAGAAAAAGAAGAATTAAAATTAGAAGATAAATTGACAGCTATGGTAAGAATAGAAAGGAAAAACGAAGAAATAGATAGAAAAAAGGAAATAGAAAAAATAAAACAACAAACTACAGAAGAAATACGAAAAATAGAAGAAACTAAAAATATTAGGATTGCTGAATTAGAAAAAGAACTACAAATGTTAAAAGATCTGTATGAAAAAAGACAGAAAGAAAAAAAAGAAAAAGATAAAAAACAAAAATTATTAAACGAGATAAATCATTTTAAAGAAAAATTAGAAATAGACAATAAAGAAATAAAAGACAAGGAATTAGAAATAAATAATATAGATGTTGAAGAGACAGATAATTATGATTCAGAAGATAGTGAAACATATACAGAAATATTAACAAATAGAAAAAATTTAGAAATCAATGAAAAACAAGAAGTAATTAATGAAGAAAATTTAGAAAATATCAACACAGAAATAAATACTCTTGATAAAAAAGAAGATCAAAATATAATACCCAGTACATCAGAAATAAGAAAACCTACATATTATAAGAATAAGTTTAAAAGATATAATCTAAAGAATAAATATGACAAATGGACACCAAAACAAATAGTTAATAAAAATTATAACTTTTTAGACTTAGATTGTGTAATAGATACAGAAAAAACAATACAATTATGGATAGGATATATGACAAAACAATTATTAGATAATAATATAAGTGTAATAGATGCACCAGAATATATAGAAAGAACACTAATAGGAACAGTGAAATTATGGTTTTTAAATCTAACTGAAAATAGTAAAAGAATATTAAGAACTGACAAACCCACAGAAGGAACATCATCAACAAAATTAACACCTATAGAATTATTAAAAAAATATGAAACAGCTATAAAAGACGAATTTAGTAGCATGACAACAAAAGAAGAAGAACAAAATGAAGAGAAAGATATAAATAGGAATTTAATGTTAAAATTAGCAATATGTAATATGTGCTACATAGATGAATATACTTGCGCATTTAAAGAATATTATTATAAAGAAGCATATAATACAGAAGAAAGTAAAGAAATAAGAAAATTATATTTTAGTAAATTACCTGAACCATTTAGTTCAAAAATAATAAAAAGTTGGGATGAAACAAAAATAGTAGATACTCTAGGAGCAAGAATAAAATTTTTACAACAATGGTATAGAAACCTATGTGAAAAAACAGAGAAGAAATAAAAATGGAAAAAACATTAATAAGAAATTTAGCATGTTGCAAAGATAAAATAGCACCTCAATTTGGATGCGAAGAAAGATATTATAAGAAAAGAAAAAGGCATAAGAAATATAAGAAATACAAAAAATCAAAATATAAGTTTAAGAAACCAAGAAAAAGATATTATGTAAAAAATTATAAACATAAAAGACCATATAGGAAAAAGAAATCTATAAAGGAATGTACTTGTTATAATTGCGGAAAAATAGGACATTTAGCTAGAGATTGTAAATTACC
Source organism: Capsicum pubescens (assembly GCA_030864215.1). Lineage (NCBI taxonomy): Eukaryota > Viridiplantae > Streptophyta > Magnoliopsida > Solanales > Solanaceae > Capsicum > Capsicum pubescens. Next base: position 147,614,061 of record CM061545.1, on the reverse strand, counting down.
TAAAAACCCAAAAAATAAACAAATATCAGAAATTAAAATAGAAAATACAGAATATATACAGATAGATTACATAGATTACGAATTAGAAAGTGAAGACAGTATATATGAAATTTCAGAGAATGAAACATATAATGAATAAGATAGTGAATTAGACGAATTAAATCACAGAAGAAGATATAAAAATAATAATAAAAGAAGAATATTTAAATGATGAAGGAACAGATCAAAAAATAATATTTGATAACAATGTATTTGATGAAATAAAAGGAAAAGAGTTAGACTTAAGTGTAGAAAAAATATTTAAAATACCAACAATAAAAAATATATTTACTAGGAAAAAGGAAGAATATTAGGTAGTAAGCCAAAAGGAACATGTAATAGACTGTAGATATGCAAAAGGTAAAGCTAGTATACCACTAGTAACAAAAAGAATAATTAATAAAGAGATAAACGATATAAAAAGTAGAGACCCAATAAAATATGTACACCTTGGAGGTACAGAAATATTGATAAAAGCATGTTTTAGAGAAGGAATAGATACACCAATAGAATTATATTTAGCAGATGATAGAATTATAAAACCTATAGAAAAAGTATAATAACTGCCATAAAAGGAAACTTAATATACCAAAAATTTAAATTTATAATAAGTGTGAATTATTCAGTAGCAGTAACGGATAAAAATATAGACAAATCATTAGTATTATATTGGAAAATATCAGGAATAGAATTAACCCCAGGAAGTAAAATATTAACGGCAAGATGTAAAAATCTATATGTATTAACAACAGAACATAAAATAACGGGAAAAATAAAATTAATAAAATACAAATAGAAAGCCCTTTTGAACAATTTCTAAAAATAATTGATAATAATGATTATAGTTACAGAAATATAGACATAGAAGAAGGTCTAGAAATAATAAATGATAGAATAAGTACAACAAAAAGAATAGCTTATGATAAACCGGAATCATCAAGCTCATCAAAAAGAACAAGTTATGAAACAAGTTCAATGGATAATTCAAACCAATATTACATAACAGGAAAGGTAAATGAAAAAGAATATTTAATACTCTTAAATACAGGACAAGAAGAAAATTATATAACAAAATATCTAGTAAAAAATGAGGAAATAAAAACTGACAATAATATATGCCCAGATCTACCAAGAAGTTTAATAAATACTAAAAATATAGCAGAAAAAGAAATAATAATAGGAATAAGAAAAATAAAAATAGAATTTGAAGTAAAAGAAGAAATGCAAAAAACAGATATAATATTAGGAATAAAATGGTTAGAACAAGTAAAACCATATAATATTGAACATACACAATTAACTATAACATATAACAGAGAGAAATTATTCTTAAGAAGAGCTTTAACATAAAATGAAAATATATGTATTAATGAAGATAGTAGTAGAAGGATATTACAGTAGATATTATACGCCTATGATAGACACGGGAGCAGAAGCTAATTTATGTAGATATAATTGTTTACCAGAAAGTAAATGGGATAAATTAAAAATACCAATAATAGTTAAAGGATTTAATAATGAAGGAAGCTTAATTACTTATAAAGCTAAGAATGTAAAAACACAAGTATGGGATAAAATATTAACAATAGAAGAAATCTATAATTATGAGCTAACATCAAAAGATATACTTTTAGGAATGCCGTTTTTAGATAAATTATATCCACATATAATAACTAGAACAGATTAGTGGTTTACAACACCATGTAAACAGAAAGTAAGAGCAAAAAGAGTTATTAATAAAATAAGAAAGAAAACTGATTGGATAAAAGGAAGTGAAAAAATTACACAAAAATTGAAAAATATAAAAAATACTGAAGATACAATAGAACTGGTCGTATTTTCAATAAATAAGAAGGAGATAACTATATTTTCAATAAATAAGATAGAAATAATTAAGAAAAAATTAGAACAATTATATAGTGAAGATCCATTAAAAGGATGGGAAAAACATAAAACCATTATAAAAATTGAATTAATAGATAAAAATAGCATAATAACCCAGAAACCATTAACATATAATTTTGATGATTTAAAAGAATTTAAAATGCATATAGAAGAATTATTAGAAAAACAATATATACAAAAAAGTAACAGTAAACATAATAGCCCAGCATTTATAGTAAATAAACATAGTGAACAAAAAAGAGGAAAAAGTAGAATGGTTATTGATTATAGAAATTTAAATGCAAAAACAATGACTTATAATTGCCCAATACCAAATAAGATATTAAAAATAAGACAAATACAAGGATATAATTATTTTAGTAAATTTGATTGTAAATCAGGATTTTACCATCTAAAGTTAGAAGAAGAATCTAAGGAATTAACCGCATTTACGGTACCACAAGGATTTTATGAATGGAATGTATTACCATTTGGATATAAAAATGTACCAGGTAGATATCAACATTTTATGGATAGTTATTTTAAACAACTACCTAATTGTATAGTATACATAGACGATATACTATTATATACAAAGACCAAAGAAGAACATTTAAAATTATTGGAATAATTTACGGATATAATAGAAAAATCGGGAATAAGTTTAAGTAAAAAGAAAACCGAAATTATGAAAAAACAGATAGAATTTTTAGGAATACAAATAGATAAAAGTGGAGTAAAAATGCAACAACATATAGTACAAAAAATAATAAATTCAAAAGAAGAATTAGATACAAAAAAGAAATTACAATCATTTTTAGGATTAGTAAACCAAGTAAGAGAATATATACCAAAATTAGCAGAGAATCTAAAGCCCTTACAGAAAAAATTAAAAAAGGATGTAGAATATAATTATAACGAAGAAGATAAAAAACAAGTTCAGAAAATAAAAATACTTTGTAAAGAATTACCAAAATTACAATTTCCAGATGAAAATAGAAAATTCATATATATAGTAGAAGCAGATGCTAGTGAATGTAGTTATGGAGGAGTACTTAAATATAAATATGAAGAAGAAAAATTAGAACACCACTGTAGATACTACTCAGGTACATTTAATGAAACAAAAATAAAATGGGAAATAAATAGAAAAGAATTATGCTCATTATATAAATGTTTATTAGCATTTGAGCCATATATTGTATATAACAAGTTTATTGTACGAACAGATAATACACAGGTACGTTGGTGTCTAACAAAGAAAATACAAAATTCAGTTACAACAAAAGAAATTCGGAGACTAGTCTTGAATATATTAAATTTTACATTTACAATTGAAGTAATTAGTACTAACAAAAATGTTATTGCAGATTACATATCAAGACAAAGCTACACGGACTGATATAATAGAAGAGGATACTCAAGAAAAGATATTCAACACCCTAACTACGCTTTCAATAAAAGTGGACAGTATGGGTAATAAAATAGAAAAGCTAAAGACTAATGAAGTTAAACTGAAGTCTGAAGCTACAAATCAGCTAACTCAGCAGTGTGCAGAGCTATGTCGATCGGAAGACATTAAAATTCCAGAGCTAGAAGGAGACGTTGGGATACTCCATAAAACCCATAACATTTATCAATCTACTTCTGCAGGTACAAGCAAAGGAGTTAGGAAAAATATAAATATGAACCTAAACAAGCTATTTGATAAACCATTTATTCTAAACACACCAAAAGATCCTATGTTTATACCCCCACAAATTACCACATACCGAGAAAGTCTAAACCAAGACAAAAAGACCTACAACTATACAGCCCGAACATACATAAAAAATATTTACAAAATACAAACCTTCTTAAATACCAACCCCAGAGCTATAAACATCCAAGAACCACATACGAATTACATAACCCAGAAGCTAACCGGATACAATAAGCTAATTGCTTTGCCCAAAACCAAACCAGGTCTAGTTAAAACCTGTTACGAATATGGATTACTTAGTACCATATATACCCAAGACGGAAATGAAATATCCAGTATACCAGAGATATATGATTCATTTAACATTTTCAAAAGAATAACCAAAGGTAACCTATTTTTTATAAAATTTTATACGGCACCAACAGAGATATTGTATGATGAAGTTAAATCACCTATACAAGTTGTAAAAATAGGAATGACCCGAGATATGATTATACCAGAAGATATTACTCAATAACCAGAAATACCTAGAATTGAGATACCAAATTTTTATGCAAATAAGAGAATTATTGGACTATCTACGATTCTTCAAGAGTTAGCAAACACTTATCGCAATAGAAATCCTATATGGAGTTATTATTCAAGAGGTAATGTAATAGTCTACTCAAATTCAAAGGAACTACGAGAAGCAGCTATGGAAGACGTTAGGCAATGGATCCTAACTTTACTCAATCCAGAGAAAAAACCTATCGCCAGAGCCATTAGAGAAAAAATTATTTCAGAAGAATTATTAACCAGATATTGCAAGTTAATTGGACATAAATATCCAGACCATCAATGTTCAAAATGTAATGAAGAAGATAATATTGTCCCAGAAGTTCAACTGGAATAGAAGAAGATAAAGGGGACAGCTGGAAGATAAGATAAGAAGCAATAATAGAGATATGGAAAAGCAACAGATACGACAACAAGAAGAAATCAACGGAGTGATAATAGAAGACAAGATATTAAATATACTTTACGTAAAATTGTTGTATAGATTTTTAGCCTTTTAGACTTTTTAGGCTATAGCACTAATAATTCTAGTAGCCTTTTTAGCCTTTTAGACTTTTTAGGCTATAACATTAATAGTTCTTGTCTCATTAGGAGACTTTTATTTTAGAATTTTAGAAAACGTGCAAAAAATGTAAATGCTTTTATAAAAATTCATTCTATAAATAAAAGGAACTGAAGACATTGCAAGGAAAGCCTTCATGTGTTGAAGCGAAAACTCTCTCCTGCCCATTACAAATATTTTGCTTAGTTATTAAAAAATAGATTTATTTCAATGGAAAAATCTATGGAGGAATAAAGCTCAGAAATATCAAACCTACCCGAACAGGTATATTTATTTATGATTATGAATAGCTAAATTCATAATTCCCAACAATCATGGTATGATAAAATAAATTCATGTTAGTTACTTTATAGTAGAATTATTCGAAGAATAATATGTTAAGAAGTTTATTAGCAAAGTGGAAACGGAGAAAAATCCCTAAGAACTATGTCATCCTAAAGGTGAAACCAATAAGGCAAGAAGCCGTGGTGGGGAGTAACCAGAGTAGAGGCGCTGTTTAAGGGAAAATATCCAGATTACCATGCTAATAGTGACCGAAGAACATGTTATTTAAGAATAATCTAGTATATAGTAATCTAAGATGACCATATTTTGATATGTACATGATTGAAGGGAATATTTTAAAAATAACAATTTTATGAAAATGAATAATTATTTATCTGATACAATGGTAGATAAATTTAAAATACTCATTTTGTATGCACTTAAGGATATAAAAGTAGTAGATATAAGAAAAATCATATTAGAAAAAGCATTTGGTAAATATTATATGACTAGAATAAATTACATACCATACCTACCTAACTACTCTTACAAATACTTACCATGATAAATTACATATATTTAGAATTTTTGAAAAAAGACATAAGAAACATACAGTTAATAGAAAAACAGATGAAAGTAAATTTAGACAAATACATGGAAACTAAAGATATAAAATATATAAAATTTCTTAGTAAAAATATAAAAGAGTGAATAAGATTAAAACAAACAACTACAAAATATTATAATAAAATATTTAGTCAATTTTAAATGATAGATAATCTTAAAGTCTTAATCTTATATATACTTAGAGATATAGAAATTATAGATATTAAGAGAATAATATTAGAAAAAGTATTAGACTATGAAATTGAAACTATAAATTAGATAGCATAGTTATACCTGGATAATTACCCAGATGGATATTATTCAGATTAAAAGATGTTAGACTATATAAGAAAAACTAGAGAAAATCAAAATAATCTAAATGACGAAATTAATTATAGAAATCGAATTAGAAAAATAATGGAGAATCTAAAAGAAAAATTAATATGGATAGAAGAAACCTTGGAAAATTTAGGAAAAAGTACATGTAATTGTTTATATAATTTAAAAAACTCACTACGAGAATAACAACACAAGATAATAAATAACATTGAAAATCTCGAATTAGATATACATTACAGTACAATTAGGGTAAATTATTGTACAGAAATCTGTAACTCTACAATTACTACAGGATAAAATAATAAACTACACAAATTAATGAATACATCTTACGAAAAGAATAAATCATTAAAAGAAATAGAAACCCAACTATATAGTTTATACCTAGAATACAAAAGGTTACATATTACTAACGAGGATCCTAAAATACTAGATAATTTAATTACGATAATATCTAATCTAGAATATGAATTAATAAAACATCTTAAGTCAAGAAGATAAAAATGAAAATTATTCCAATCAATAATATTCATTATAAAAATAAATACCTACGTATTTATTATCTAGTTAAATTATCGCACCTAATCCGCACCCCCCTACAAATAGTATCAGAGCCCAGTTATTTAAAAAATACAGAAGTAGCATCCATGTATGAATTTATGAATTTAGATTGGATTTACTTAACAATAATTAATATTGATTAATTATGAGAAGACCATTTAAAAACAGAGAAGCTTTTAGAAAAATTAAAGAATATCTAATTAGTAATTATTCAGAATATATAAGTCTAAATAAAACAAAAAAAAACCCACAAAGACTAGCCTACCTAATTACCATAATATCTAGTATTGAAGCAAAATTAATAATCCATTTAAAATCTAGAAGAATGAGACACATACCACCTAATTATGATAAAATCAGATTTAGGTATCCACCAAAATACTATAAATACGGTTTAAATGAATAAAATACAAAAATACAAAGAACTAAAACAAATTATTTCTGAAAAACGTAAAGAATTAAAAATAAGAATAGAAAGATTAAGTTATAATATATTTGCCGGAGTTAGTAAAAACTCAATAAATGCACAAAAAGATGAAATATCAAATTTAGAATCACAAATAGATAGTTTAGAATATATATATCAACATGAACTATTTACAATAAAATGAACAAAGAAGAATTTATAATAGACGAAAAAATATATGAAAATCACGAAGAATTAAAAATAAGAATAGTATTTTCTAATCTAGGGAGAAGATATAAGAAAATAGGTGAACATTTATATTTAATGTTAGAAAAAGAAGAATTAAAATTAGAAGATAAATTGACAGCCATGGTAAGAATAGAAAGGGAAAACGAAGAAATAGATAGAAAAAAGGAAATAGAAAAAATAAAACAACAAACTACAGAAGAAATACGAAAAATAGAAGAAACTAAAAATAGTAGGATTGCTGAATTAGAAAAAGAACTACAAATGTTAAAAGATCTGTATGAAAAAAGACAGAAAGAAAAAGAAGAAAAAGATAAAGAACAAAAATTATTAAACGAGATAAATCGATTTAAAGAAAAATTAGAAATAGACAATAAAGAAATAAAAGACAAGGAATTATAAATAAATAATATAGATGTTGAAGAGACAGATAATTATGATTCAGAAGATAGTGAAACATATACAGAAATATTAACAAATACAAAAAAATTAGAAATCAATAAAAAACAAGAAGTAATTAATGAAGAAAATTTAGAAAATATCAACACAGAAATAAATACTCTTGATAAAAAAGAAGATCAAAATATAATACCCAGTACATCAGAAATAAGGAAACCTACATATTATAAGAATAAGTTTAAAAGATATAATCTAAAGAATGAATATGACAAATGGACACCAAAACAAATAGTTAATAAAAATTATAACTTTTTAGACTTAGATTGTGTAATAGATATAGAAAAAACAATACAATTATGGATAGGATATATGACAAAATAATTATTAGATAATAATATAAGTGTAATAGATGCACCGGAATATATAGAAAGAACACTAATAGGAACAGTGAAATTATGGTTTTTAAATCTAACTAAAAATAGTAAAAGAATATTAAGAACTGACAAACCCACAAAAGGAACATCATCAACAAAATTAACACCTATAGAATTATTAAAAAAATATGAAACAGCTATAAAAGACGAATTTAGTAGCATGACAACAAAAGAAGAAGAACAAAATGAAGAGAAAGATATAAATAGGAATTTAATGTTAAAATTAGCAATATGTAATATGTGCTACATAGATGAATATACTTGCGCATTTAAAGAATATTATTATAAAGGAGCATATAATACAGAAGAAAGTAAAGAAATAAGAAAATTATATTTTAGTAAATTACCTGAACCATTTAGTTCAAAAATAATAAAAATTTGGGATGAAACAAAAATAGTAGATACTCTAGGAGTAAGAATAAAATTTTTACAACAATGGTATAGAAACCTATGGGAAAAATACAGAGAAGAAATAAAAATGGAAAAAACATTAATAAGAAATTTAGCATGTTGCAAAGATAAAATAGCACCTCAATTCGGATGCGAAGAAAAATATTATAAGAAAAGAAAAAGGCATAAGAAATATAAGAAATACAAAAAATCAAAATATAAGTTTAAGAAACCAAGAAAAAGATATTATGTAAAAAATTATAAACATAAAAGACCATATAGGAAAAAGAAATCTATAAAGGAATGTACTTGTTATAATTGCGGAAAAATAGGACATTTAGCTAGAGATTGTAAATTACCTAAACACCCCAAAAATAAACAAATATCAGAAATAAAAATAGAAAATACAGAATATATGCAGATAGATTACATAGATTACGAATTAGAAAGTGAAGACAGTATATATGAAATTTCAGAGAATGAAACAGATAATGAAATAGATAGTGAATTAGACGAATTAAATGACTGAAGAAGATATAAAAATAATAACAAAAGAAGAATATTTAAATGACGAAGGAACAGATCAAAAAATAATATTTGATAACAATGTATTTGATGAAATAAAAGGAAAAGAGTTAGACTTAAGTGTAGAAAAAATATTTAAAATACCAACAATAAAAATATATTTACTAGGAAAAAGGAAGAATATTATGTAGTAAGCCAAAATAAACATGTAATAGACTGTAGTTATGCAAAAGGTAAAGCTAGTAAACCACTAGTAACAAAAAGAATAATTAATAAAGAGATAAACGATATAAAAAGTAGAGACCCAATAAAATATGTATACCTTGGAGGTACAGAAATATTAATAAAAGCATGTTTTAGAGAAGGAATAGATACACCAATAGAATTATATTTAGCAGATGATAGAATTATAAAACCTATAGAAAAAAGTATAATAACTGCCATAAAAGGAAATTTGATATACCAAAAATTTAAATTTATAATAAGTGTGAATTATTCAGTAGCAGTAACGGATAAAAATATAGACAAATCATTAGTATTATATTGGAAAATTTAGGAAAAAGTATATGTAATAGTTTATATAATTTTAAAAACTCACTACGAGAAGAACAACACAAGATAATAAATAACATTGAAAATTTCGAATTAGATATACATTACAGTACAATTAGAGTAAATTATTATACATAAATCTGTAACTCTACAATTACTATAGGATAAAATAATAAACTACACAAATTAATGAATACATCTTACGAAAAGAATAAATCATTAAAAGAAATAGAAACCCAACTATATAGTTTATACCTAGAATACAAAAGGTTACATATTACTAACGAGGATCCTAAAACACTAGATAATTTAATTACGATAATATCTAATCTAGAATATGAATTAATAAAACATCTTAAGTCAAGAAGATAAAAATGAAAATTATTCCAATCAATAATATTCATTATAAAAATAAATATCTACGTATTTATTATCTAGTTAAATTATCGCACCTAATCCGCACCCCGCTACAAATGTGGATACACTAATACACTTGAAGGAGAAACTATAAGAGTAGGAGTAGGAATAGATACTGGAGAGATAGAAGAAAAATAATGAGTGTGTTGGTTAGAACCACTATTAAAATAACATAAATCACAAATAGAGGAAACAATCATCCGAGCTTTCTTATTGCTCACTTCATCAACAAGCTCAATTGTAGTAATTTCTAGTTTAGAGATAGGTATGTACTCAAACTCCTTCATCTTAGATAAGGCACCTTGGAACACTTAAAACACTCCGTAACAAAAACAAGGAAAAATAAGTGTGGTCTGATTTATTTGCGTTCAACTAGTAGTATTAGAAAAATTGAGCTATCCTAAATTCAGAGCCTCCTTGCCAGTAATGGAGCCTGCAAGTAATTACAAAAGACATACAAAAATATACTAATTTTGAGAAGAAAAAATTACTTAAACAAAGATCAACCACTATCCAGCTGCTAAATAGATGTATGCCTTATGGATTGGACTATGTTTTGCAAGCCACGGAGGTTTAATATCATACAACAACGGAACTAACAAAGTCCACATATCCTCCACTAGATCCTTCCCTCATGTACTAAAGTAGTTGGCATCAATTTTCTTATAACTAATACCTTATTTATCATTTCAAAATCATATAAACCATCCCCCCTCAATCTAACAACATCCCTTATTTCTCATGGCCTTTCTCTTTCTTTTTGGTAAAATTTTCCCATAGGCATGGTAAAAATCCTTGATTGAATTTTCAACATAAGGCTTTAGGGGTTCAGGGGATACCTAAATTTCTTGATAGTGCAACACGAAAATACCTAAGGATGATTCCCCTCTAAGCCATTCAAGCTCAACCATTGCTCTTAAATGATAAAGCACAGATCTGACACTTACAGCCGGTTGAGAACATGGTGACCACCATATAGATATGGAGTTTGATTGGCTGTAATAATGAGGTATACTCAACTATCTTTTTCTTAGTTGGGGAAACTTTACAAGAGCAGAGAGGGTTATGGATAGATGTAGTGGCTTCCTCATCATATGAATCTAGATTGTACCTATGAAAGTTTGAATGATGTTCCAAGCTCTTATCTACAGAAACTAGGGCTTTAGACTTTCCCTCATAAACTCATTTGAACTTATATATTTTTCTGTGTTTGTCTCCTCTCAGATGGTCACTTCTTATGAAAACCTAAAGGTTAGAGGAGGATATTTTGATTGCTTCTTTGACACGTTTTTCATTCGATACATATCTGCATGTAAATATAACTATGGGCTTATAAAAAGCAATAAAATAAAACCCAAAAAAATTTAGGATGGCATCACAAAACTAATCGATGCATCGCCAATTAATTTGATAATGGCAATCACCACCAATGAATCTTATAGAAAATATAGTCACTTTGACAAAGGAAGGTGAGAATTTTGTAATATACTAAAGGACTTACAAATGCTCCTTTAGTATCATTGATTCACTAAGGCATCTCCAAACTGTACCTAACTTTTCCCCAGTTTACTATGACTTTCAACAATTAAAGGAGTACTTTAGTAATGCGTTGTGTAGTTTGGAGCATCATTGAGGTTCTCGACCATATCGTTGATTTTCATGGACCCCTACACAACACTTAAATTTAAGATACTCTTTAATTGTGATTTTTGAACTCTTCAATTATGGTTACGATACTTACCCATGTTTTACATTTCACCACAACACAATAATTTTCCCCTTAAGAACAACGTAACATAATATATCATTTGGGAAAGTCATCCAATTTTTTAAAAAATCCAATTGAAATTTTAAGAAAACTTTTGATGTCCAAAATATAAAACAAATAATTTTGGTGCCAGCATGTACAAATCATCAGCAATGAAAGACCATTATGATTATATCACCCTAATCTCATATCTAACCATCTACGATGAATAAATTAGAATTTTTACATAATAGAGAAACTAAAAACAATTAATCAATTAAACTCAATTCAATTCAAAGTGGGAAATAAGTTTGAACCTACAAGACTTATAAGATAAACTCCTAGAAGAAGACGTCAAACTCATAAGCTTTGTATGCATGCGGTGGTGGTGTAGAAACCCAAAAGCAAAGTTTGTGTATGAATATAACAGTGTAAAAGATATTAAGGCAAGTGATAGAATATATAGAAAGTAAGAAAAAATGGATTTTATATTAAATGAAGAGTTAATATAAACGGAAAGGTTAATGGTAAAAGAGTCAAATCATCATGTTTAAATCCAACCATTTTGGAGTTGGTTTTTCCATTCTAGATCACATCTATGTTTTGCCAATTTGGAGCTTTTTTATTGAACATGTCAATTTATTCTGCCTAAATTACCTATAGGCGGAGTAGTTCAGTGATGGACTCTCTGTAACCAAAGGCATCAGTGATGCACTAATTAACTTATATCATTGTCAAATATAACAAATTTTTTGGGTTGGGAGACCTCTATTAGCGATGGCCTTCAACAATGCACCAAATTGGTCTACACATCGACGAAGCCTCCTCTATGGAGATTTCTCTATAATCTCCTAAATTTTCTTCTCTGAGATGGGTGACGTCATGATTTCCACTTCCACATCCATCATTCACCTATACGAAAAAACAAATTTTATTTAAAATGACAAAAGCTAAACTAGGTTTGCCTCCCAAGAAGCACCTTAGTTATCGTTGTGGAAAGATGTTGTTCTTCACTCTTCATGCATCATCGTGATAAATCATCTCAAGGAAATCCACCTTTGAGTAACCTATGGTGGGTGCTTTAGACATTTTTTTGGTTGACCGAAATCCCAATTTAATTCCAATTTGATTGCTCAACTAGTAAAATATTACTCCACTTTGAAGGGAACCAACCATTTTGTTTTGAGCTTTCTTGGAAACAAATTACATATCAAATTAAATAATAAGACATCATCACCTACCTTGAACTTAGTTTTTAGAATCTAGGCTTCATGCCACCTCTTCATTAGATCTTTGTAAAGAGCATAAATCTTGTAGGCTCCCAAACGAAATATATCAAGCTCTTGAAGATGACCTACTCTTAACTCCACAAGGCCAAAAAATCCTTGTGTTCATCCTCAATTGGAAGATGGAAAGATTTTAAAAATACTAATAACTATTGATAAATGCTGATAGAAATTTTAAATGCGGTCCTATTGGCCCATAAGGTTGTCACATCTCAATCTCATTGGGGCGTACAAGCACCCGTAGCCATAAAAGCCCGAGAGAACTAATTCATAACCTTGTACTTCCCATGCATGTAACTATGACAACCAAATGTTCTGACAAACATGATATTATGTATCGATGAAAATAATTACACATGCAAGTACAAACTGATATATACAACACTTGACCGTTAGGGCCACCATATCTAAAAATAAGACATTACCATAACTTTACATTAGTCTACAAAGCCTCTAAAAGATACATAGACTTAGTTAGGGTCGGGACAACCCCCCCCCCCCCCCCCCACTCTTAACCTACTGTGCAATACCAAAACATATGGAACAGACTCAAAAAGCCCCGAATCAACCTGGAGCTCACCAATATGCACGGAATAACCTGCGCTCCTATGAGTGGGGGGTATAAGCTGAAGTACCTGTGCCTGCAGCATGAAATACAGGTCCCCCGTGAGGGACGTCAGTATGAAAATATGTACTGAGTATGCAAGGCTGAAGGTAACAACACATGATACAAAAACTCAATAGAAATCAGATATAAGTAGTACTAGTAGACCACCTTTATAAACACTTGTGTGAATACATACATTACGTTCCTTTCTTTATTTTTACCTTATTACTTCATAATCTTTGTAATCCATATATAATACAAATGACCAGCTGATCAGTGGTAAATAGATAAATTACGATCAGCCCATGCTAGGTTTACGCCCCTGAGCTGCCACCTACATATAAAGATTGGGATCGGCCCATGCTAATGCCCCTGAGTTTCCACCCACATATAAAGGTATTGAGATCGGCCCATGCTAGGCTTATGCCCCTGACTGCTACTCATTTTACAGATTTGCATTATTTAGTTTATTTAGCCTTTGAGATTGTTACTTTGGTGGTCATCACATTATGGTGCCTTGAAATAATAATCTGCTAATAAGAGACATATAAATGGACACTTAATGCAACAATAATGAGGTAGGGAGATGTTGGCACACAAATGAAGTTCATAGGAGCTTAAAATAACACATGGGTCTTAATTGAGTAAATGGAGAACTTCTGAAATTTTCAAATGAAGATAGATGTGCAGGTTTAATAATAAACACGTATTGAGGTGTTTTGATATGTTAAAGAGTGGGAACAAGGTTGTTGGCTTCTTGATATACAATACGCTGCTATTATGTGTCACTTGTTATAGGACAACCTTGGAAACTTACTTGGTGGAACAAATGTTCGATTTCTTGCCAAAGAGTACAAAATGGAGTATGCCTTACATACCTGGTTATATAACTCCGAAACTAACCCGACTTGACTTCTCGCCTTTTAGATTACTTATCTACAATAGATTATATGATAAACTATTATTATCAACCAACCAACATGTTTAGGCTACTTAACTTCATCAAAACAGTAACCGGGCAAAACACACGTAATCCATCAATAAAGGGCATTATTTTAACCCTTTCCTCCTCCAATTACACCCACATACCAAACATGACCTCATAAGATCACCAAAACCACATCAGCTTTGTTACACCCTCCAACCAATACACAAAATAAATTGGGCAGTAACAAATGCAACAATTAGTTCAGTGGTGTACCACCACACCTTTCTTATATATTTCATTACAAACTAACCACACCTTTCTCCAATATTAACCTGGCAGTCCATAACACAAACACACAAAACAGTCCGCAAACAACACCCCAATCATCCTTTAATAACAACCAAATATATTCAATCCTCTACCAACACATGTATATAGAAAAATGACAAAAGTGGACAACAAACATACCTTGATTTCCTTGTTAGTTTAGCCTCTTAATTTGTATCTCTTCAATAGCTTAATAACTTCACACATACACCAAAATAGAAAGAAAGAAATCCTTTAATAACTAAGAACAATAGACTGTCCAACTTATAGAAAGAGCTATCCAGAAATTAATCTTAAAGAACACATAGTTTCCTTAGTACAAGCTCATGAATTTCTCACTTACCTTTATCTTGGGAGGAAGGTCAATTCCAAGAACCCTTGTGAGAAGATAGGGTTACTTCATAGACAAGAGAGAACAAGAGAGAGAAAACTAGAAGCTGAAATTTTTGTCTAAGTAAAAAATGAGCAAAAATTGCTGATTTCAATCTATATAAAGGAGCTGCTCTTTGGCCGACTTTCTTGACCCTTTTTATCCCATATTTTTATCAAGTAAATGATGTATCTACTTGCCCAATATATTGGGATGTTGTGGATCCAAAGTTATTGGGCCTTAGCCACCCATTTTCCCTTCTTTTCTTCTCTTTAACTTGGGCCTTGGCAGATTTGAGTATTGGGCCTTTTTACCCATTTTATTTCTCTTCTATTCAATTTGAGCCCAAATAAGTAAATTACATTAGTATAGGCCCAAATCTGGTCCATAGCCATATGTCCATTAATTTGGTCCAAATAGTTCAAGTAGGTGACTCACCTACTAGCTTAATTAAGTCAAGCAAGCACCTTAATATTTTGTTCCATTTTCAGCTCCTAATCCCTTTAATCTAACCTTAAACTTATACACACTTGGTCACTTTAAACTTCAGATTCAAATACTAGATTACAATCCCAAGTTTAAATAGTTGTATTGACGTTAACTTGTTCGCATCACATAAAAACTGTACGGGCAGCATATATAATTCTATCTATGCCATTACTACTTTCATAACAAACCTCACCCGTTACCTATTCTATAATACCATACCAGGTTCCATATAATTAGAATAAGTACAAGAAAAATACGCGATGTTACATCCTTCCCCCCTTAGAAACATTCGTCCTCGAATGTTAGCATAACTGTCCAACCAAAACGAGTTCAAGCCTAAGTTTAATATCCCTATTACCACATAGTACCTATATATTTTACACTTACTTGTTATTGCTCCAATTCAGCATCTTGGACTTTTTCTTCGTATTTGAACAAATGGAGGTACTTGGATTTTATCGCTTCTTCAGCTTCCCATGTGATCTCTTCTACTTGATGATTCCTCCAAAGCACTTTTACAGAAGCTATTTCCTTATTCCTCAACTTCTTAACCATCGATCTAGAATAGCAATAGGCATTTTCTCATAGGTGAGATCTTCTATAATTTGTACATCTTCAGTAGGGGTAATATGACATGGATCTCCAATGCACTTTCAAAGCATTGATACATGAAATACCAGATGAACTGTTGAGAGCTCTTGGGGTAGCTCTAATTCATAAGCAACTTGGCCAAATCTCCGAGTAATCAGGTATGGGCCTATATAACATGGACTTTATTCCTTTCTTATAAATCTCATAACCCCTTTCATTGGTGATACCTTCAAGAATATCCAATCACCTATAGAAAACTCCTGCCCCCTCCTTCTAACATCTGCATATGACTTGTGTCGACTTTGTGCTGTTTCTAGCCGCCGTTGGATCACTTTAACCTTTTCCATATCTTGATGAACAAGATCTGGTCCGAACAAGGCAGTGTCACCCACTTTAAACCATCCAGTTGGTGATCTACACTTTTTTCCGTATAAAGCTTAATATGGTGCCATTTTGATACTTTAATAATAGCTATTGTTGTAGGCGAACTCGATGAGAGGTAAATGATCATCCCAACTATCAAGTGTTTGAATGGTACGTTCTGCTTGTCCATCTATTTGAGGGTGAAAAGTTTTACTTAGATTCACTTGTGTTCCCAAATTTCTCTGGAAAGACTTCCAATAATTTGCAGTAAATTGAGCTCCTCGATCTGATATAATAGAGATTGGAACTCCATGCAGTCAAACTATCTCCTTAATATATAATTTGGCATATTCTTCATCTGTGTAAGTGATCCTAACCGGTAGAAAGTGCGCTAAATTGGTAAGCCTATCAACGATCACCCATATGGAATCAAACCTTTGGGATATACAAGGCAAACCAGTGATGAAATCCATGTTGATCATGTCCCACTTCCAGATTGGAAGATCTGTGCATTGCATATAACCCCCGGGCTTTTGGTGCTCTACTTTAACTCTTTGACAATTTGGACATTCGGCTACAAATTTTAGAATGTTCTTCTTTATGTCACCCTACCAATACATTCCTTTCAAATCATGGTACATTTTTGTTGACCCTAGATGGGTAGAATACCTTGAATGATGTGCTTCTATCATAATCCTCTTTCTTAGTCCATCTTTATTCGGCACACACAATCTATTTTGGCACCGAATCACTCCTTCTTACGTAAGCTCAAATGCTTCGTCATACCACATTGCACATTTTCCTTAAGATTTAATAGAATGGGATCTACATATTGCTTCTCTTTTACTTCAGCTACTAGGGAAGATTCTGCAGCATTATAAACAATAAGCCCTTCATCTGGAGTTTCAAGAAGGAGAACCCTCAAATTTTCTAGTTGGTGTAGATCCTTAGTCATCCCTTGTCTTTCTATAGACGGCTCCATAGCCTTACAACTTAACGCATCTGCCACCGCATTTGCTTTTCCCGGATGATACAAGATATCAATATCATAGTCTTTTAATAATTCAAACCATCTTCGTTGTCTCAAATTTAGGTCCTTTTGATTAAAGATATACTGTAAAATCTTGTGGTCAATGTATGTGTCAACATGAATCCCATACAGGTAGTGACGCCATATCTTTAAGGAAAATATAACCGCTGTTAGCTCAAGATCATGCGTCGGATAATTTTTCTCGTGTGGCTGTAATTATCTCGAGGCATATGCTATGACTTTACCATGCTGCATCAATACACACCCTAAGACAATCTTGAAGCATCACAATACACTGCATACCCCTCTGTGCCTTCTGGAAGCACCAATACGGGTGTAGAAGTCAACTTATTCTTCAGATCTTGGAAACTTTTTTCGCATGCATCATTTCATTGGAACTTGGATGCTTTGTGTGTTAGCTTTGTTAAAGGTGCAGAAATTAAGGAAAATCCTTCAATAAACGTTCTATAATAACCTGCCAACCCAAGGAAACTACAAACCTCCGTACGCGTTATAGGTCTTGGCCAATTCTTCATGACTTCTATCTTTTGAGTATCAACCTTTATTCTTTCATCAGATACAATATGACCCATGAATGCCACAGAATTTAACCAAAACTCACATTTAGAGAACTTTGCAAATAGCTTACCATCACGAAGAATCTGCAACACCTGTTGTAAGTGATTGGCATGGTCCTTATTTGATCTCGAATAAACTAGAATATCATCTATAAAAACTATCTCAAACATATCCAAGAATGGCTTAAACACCCTATTCATCAAATCCATAAAAGTTGCAGGTGCATTAGTTAGCCCAAAGGACATGTCTAGGAACTCATATTGATCGTACTGTGTTCGAAAAGCTGTCTTGGGTATGTCATTCTCTTTGAACCTCATTTGGTGGTAACCAGACCTTAAATCAATCTTCAAAAACCACTTGGCGCCTTGCAACTGATCAAATAAGTCATCAATTCTCAGAAGGGGATATTTGTTCTTCATAGTCACCATTTTCAGTTGTCTGTATTCAATACACATTCTTAACGAGCCATCCTTCTTATACACAAATAACACCGGTACGCCCCTAGGAGACATACTAGGCCTTATGAATATTTTTTCTAGCAAGTCTTTCAATTGCTCTTTCAACTCCCGTAATTCTGCCGAGGCCATTCTATACGGAGGAATTGAAATTGGTTGAGTACCTAGACTCACATCGATACCAAACTCCACTTCTTATTGTGGAGGCAAACCCAGAATATCTTTAAGAAATACATCAGGAAATTCATTTACCACTGGAATAGTTTGAAGATTTGGTGTCTCTGCATTTATATCCTTCACTCTAACTAGATGACATATGTAACCCTTGGAAATCATCTTTTTTGCCTTAAAATAAGAAATAAATTTACCTCTTGGCGCACCAATATTACCTCTCCATTCTAGGACTACCTCCCTTGGGAAATGTAAACACACCCTCTTAGTCTGGCAATCTACTGTGGCATAACAAGAAGCCAACCAATCCATACCCATTATAACATCAAAATCTACCATTTCTAACTCAACCAGGTCAGCCATTGTATCGTGACATCAAATAATTATTATACAATTTTGATACACTCTCTTAGCTATAATAGATTCACCAATCGGCGTAGATACTTCAAGTGGATTAACTAGCAATTCTGGTGTTTTTTTGAACTTTCCAGCAACCAATGGAGTGACATATGATAATGTAGAACCCGGATCAACTAATCCATATACATCATGTGAAAAAATGGACAATGTACCTGTAACCACATCTGGAGAAGCCTATGAATTTTGTCGATCTGCTAAAGCATATGTACAATTCTGAACTCCATTAGAGCTAGCTCATCCTTTAGTACCTTTCACACGACCCATAGGTTGTACACCTCTACCTGAATAAGGCACCAATGATGATGATGCAACTGCTGATCCAGTAGGTCGTGCCATACCACCTATGCCCCTTTGAGGGCATTCTCTCATCATATGTCCTGACGTACCGCACCAAAAACATGCATTTGTTCCAAATCGACATGCACCTAAATGAAGCTTTCCACATTGTCTACATGGCTATCGAGGAAGCCTTAATTGGCTCATACTCCCTTGCTCTTGATACCTTACTGTTCGCGAACTCTGACCCTTATTTCTTTGACCAAACTGTTAACCTTTAGACCCTTGAAACTTTAGTGGAGTACTAGCTGCAGAATAAGAAGATAATGGCCTAGGTGGTCTATTAGAAAACCGAGGCCTAAACTCTTCTTGGGATACCATGAACTGCCCCGTAGATCTGGCCCTCTTGGAATATCCTCTTTCCAATTCTTGTGCTCTTCTCCTTTGCCTCTTATCCTCCATTTTTTGTGCAAAAGCTTGTATCCTTGCTATGTCCATGTCTTTGTTCAAAGCAGCAATAGTACAATCTCTAACCAAATATGGATCCAACCTATCCATATATCAATGAACTCTATCATCCATAGTAGCTATAACATTAGGAGCATACCTAGACAAGGAGTTAAACCGGAGCCTGTACTCCCTTACGCTCATATTTCCTTAGCAAAGATTTAGGAACTGATCTACATGGGCTTCTCAAATATCAAATGGAAGGTAATGATCAAGAAATGCCTCTTTGAACTCTTTCCAAGTTGCTTAAGGTGCATCGATACCCCTAGATCATTTCCAATCTTCGTACCAAAGTATTGCCTCCTCTTTCAATCAATATATTGCTAGCTCAACTGTCTCTTTACCTGACACATGCATGACATCTAGAGCCCTTTGGATTTAATTAATAATGTCCTGTGGGTCTTCATTAAGATCTGATCTGGTGAACGTGGGAGAATCCAATTTAAGAAAATTCTGCATTCGTAGGCTAGCCGCCCTATCTTCACCACTAGAACCTATAGTTGAAATGGCTTGTCCAACAACTATATGAGCCAATAATTGCACCGCATTCCTTAGATCTTGGTCAGTTTCATTAATAGGAAGTTCTGAGGATGCGATTCTTTTGCTTCTTAGCTCTTCTGGTGATGGAGGAGTAGAAGAAGTTTGGGACACAAACTCAACTTGAGTCTTACTTTGATTAGCTCCTCTAGGTGGTGATTTGCTGGTCCCTTCCCCTAAAGCATCTTCTATCCCCCTACCTGTATTATTACTCCTTCTTGTAACCGACATCTTTACTATAACAAGAGGAAAAAAATAGGTTCAATGGTTAAATATGACTTCACCTACAACATAGGCTCTGTTGCATGATCTAAGATATGAAGAAAAAGAGACAACCCCTAAATGTCACATAGCCTCCTGTTTATAGATGTGGTGCACAACACCCCCAAAAACAAGACTCTATATAGACACGGCTTGGTAGACACCCTAGGACGACCGCTCTGATACCACTTTTGTCACGTCTGAATCTCATTAGGGCGGACAGGCACCCGTAGCCATAAAGGCCCGAGAGAACCTATTCATAACCTTGTACTTCCCATGTATTTAACTATGAAAACCAAATGTTCTGACAAACATGATATTATGTATCAATGAAAATAATTACACATGCAAGCACAAACTGATATATACAATACTTGGCCATTAAGGACACCATGTCGAAAAACAACACATTATCATAACTTTACATTAGTCTACAAAGCCTCTAAAAGATACATAGACTTAGTTATGGTCGGGACAAACCCTCCCGCCCTACTCTTAAGCTACTACACAATACCAAAACATATGGAACGGACTCGAAAAGACCCAAATCAACCTGGACTCACCAATATGCACGGAATAGCCTGCACTCCTACGAGTGGGGTGTATGAGCTGAAGTACTTGTGGCTGCAGCATGAAATGTAGGTCCCCCATGAGGGACGTCAGTATGAAAATATGTACTGAGTATGCAAGGCTGAAGGTAACAACACATGATACAAAAACTCAGTAGAAATAAGATATAAGTAGTACTAGTAGACCACCTTTATATACACTTGTGAGAATACATACATTACGTTTCTTTCTTCATTTTTACCTTCTTACTTCATAATCTTTGTAATCCATATATAATGCAAATGACCAGCTGATCAGTGGTAAATAGATAAATTAGGATTAGCCCATGCTAGGATTATACCCCTGAGCTGCTACCTACATATAAAGATTGGGATCGGCCCATACTAGGCTTATGCCCCTGATCTGCCACCCACATATAAAGGTATCGAGATCGTCCCATGCTAGGCTTATTCCCCTGAGCTAACACTCATTTTACAGATTTGTGTTACTTAGTTTATTTACCCTTTGAGATTGTTACTTTGGTTGTTATCATATTATGGTGCCTTGAAATAATAATCTGCTAATAAGAGACATATAAATGGACACTTAATGCAACAACAATGAGGTAGGGAGATGTTGGCACACAAATGAAGTGTTTCGGAGCTTAAAATGACACATGGGTCTTAATTGAGTAAATGGAGAACTTCTAAAATTTTCAAATGAAGATAGATGTGCAGGTTTAATAATAAACACGTATTGAGGTGTTTTGATATGTTAAAGAGTGAAAACAAGGTCATTGGATTCTTGATATACAATACGCTGCTATTATGTGTCACTTGTTATAGGACAACCTTGGAAACTTACTTGGTGGAACAAATGTTCAATTTCATGCCAAAGAGTAAAAAATGGAGTATGCCTTACATACCTGGTTATATAACTCCAAAACTAACCCGACTAGACTTCCCGCCTTTTAGATTACTTATCTACAATAGAATATATGGTAAAATAGTATTATCAACCAACCAACATATTTAGGCTACTTAACTTCACCAAAATAGTAACCGGGCAGTACTCACGTAATCCGTCAATCAAGGGCGTTATTTTAACCCTTTTCTCCTCCAATTACACCCACATACCACACATGTCCTCATAAGATCACCAAAGCCATATCAGCTTTGTTACACCCTCCAACAAACACACAAAATAAATTGGGCAGTAACAAATACAACAATTAGTTCGGTTGTGTACCACCACACCTTTATTCTATATTTCATTACAAACTAACCAAACCTTTCTCCAATATCAACCTGGTAGCCCATAACACAAACAGACAAAATAGTCCGCAAACAACACCCCAATCATTCTTTAATAACAACCAAATATATTTAATCCTCTACCAACACATGTATATAGAAAAAGGACACAAGTGGACAGCAAACATACCTTGATTTCCTTGTTAGTTTAGCCTCTTAATTTGTATCTCTTCAATAGATTAATTCTTTCACACATACACCAAAAGAGAAAGAAAAAAATACCTTAATAACTAAGAACAATGGACTGTCCAACTTATAGAGAGGGCTGTCCAAAAATTAATCTTGAAGAACACATAGTTTCCTTAGTACAAGCTCATGAATTTCTTACTTACCTTTATCTTGGGAGGAAGGTCAATTCCAAGAACCCTTGTGGGAAGATAGGTTTAATTCATAGACAAGGGAGAACAAGAGAGAAAAACCTAGAAGCTGAAATTTTTGTCTAAGTTAAAAATAAGCAAAAATTGCTGATTTCAATCTATATGAAGGAGATGCTCTTTGGACGACTTTCTTGACCCTTTTTGGCCCATATTTTATCAAGTGAATGATGTATATACTTTTCTAATATATTGAAATGTTGTGGATCAAAAGTTATTGGGCCTTAGCCACCCATTTTCCCTTCTTTTCTTCTCTTTAACTTGGGCCTTGGCAGATTTGAGTATTGGGCCTTTTTATCCATTTTAATTATCTTCTATTCAATTTGATACTAAATGAGTACATTACATTAGTATAGACCCAAATATGGTCCATAGCCATATGTCCAATAATTTGGTCCAAATAGTTCAAGTAGGTGACTCACCTACTTGCTTAATTAAGTCAAGCAAGCACCTCAATATTTTTTTCCATTTTCATCTCCTAATCCCTTTAATCTAACCTTAAACTTATACACACGTGGTCACTTTAAACTTCAGATTCAAATACTAGCTTACGATCCCAAGTTTAAATAGTTGTATCGACGTTAACTTGGTCGCATCACATAAAAACTGCATGGGCAGCATATATAATTCTATCTATGCCATTACTACTTGCATACCAGGTTCCAAATAATTAGAATAAGTACAAGAAAAATAAGGAATGTTACAAAGGAATCATCAAGTTTTGACACCAATTTGTTCTACTCACATTCACAATTCTTAACAAAATTTCCTTTATCTCTCGATTAGACACTTTTCCCATATCATTGCCTTGAATATGGTACAGAGAATCCACTATATGATTGACTCCAATATTGGTAATTAAGGACCAAAATGATAGATTTTATATATGAGAATTCTCCAGCACTCATGATAACATGAGGAGTGCAAAAATGAGTAAAAGTGTACTTCAAGACTTGAGTAACACTTTTAGCTTTGTTATTTTAATATGAACTTGCTTCAAATCACTTGAAAATATTATAAACTACTACCATTATATAATGGTTTCAATACAAACTTAAAAAGGGACCCAGGAATTACAAACCCCATACATAAAATAATTCTACATTGATGTTTGGTTGAAAGGGCAGTTCATGTCGCCTTGAGATCCCACCTTGCCTTAAGCATTTCTCACATACCCTCAATAAATAATATGAATAAAGATACAATGTTGGAAAATATAATCTACTGTTGAGAACATTGGCAACTTTATGCACACACAATTATGGCCCCTAACCGCTGACAAATGGTATGCCTCAAGAAATACACTCATTTCTCTCTCCATAGCATAATGACCAAGCACTCAATCAACATATTTCTTAGTGAGTTAAGGTTCATCGAGGATGGCAGCACATACTATATATTTGGCAATATCAGCATAGCAAGGTACCACCATCTATAAAAGGGCCATGAAAATATCAATAATAAACTCATGATTTATCTCTTATTAATACATACTCATATCAATCTATTTGAGAAGAGACAAGTGTTCGCCAATCGGTTTTCACACCCCTTTTAATCTTTAACTTCAAAATAAAACTCAAATAGGATCAAGATCCACCTTAACAATATCGGTGTTACTTCATTCTTGGTCATTAAATAATAAAGAAATGAATGGTCTATGTGTACAATGATTTTGTACCCAAAAAATTGGTATGGAACTTTTCAAAAGCATATACTATGGAAAACAACTCTTTCTTTAAAATTGTATAGTTGTTTTGGGCATCGTTCAAATACTTGCAACCATAATAGGCTGGGTGGAAAAGCTTGTCTTTTCTTTTACCCAACACAAAACTTAATGCCAAAATACTTGAATCACATATTAATTCCAAATATAGGGCAACAATGATAGAAGCCAACATAAACTTCTCATTTAAACAATTAAAAGATCTCATGCAATCACCATTAAATTCAAACATCACTTTATTTTCAAGAATCCTACATATAGGATGCACTATCTTTGAGAATCCTTTGATAAAGTGTCTATAGAACCCATGTGCATGCCCAAAAAAACTTTTATTACATTATATGGAGATAGTAGGAGGT
This sequence comes from Capsicum pubescens, assembly GCA_030864215.1. Lineage (NCBI taxonomy): Eukaryota > Viridiplantae > Streptophyta > Magnoliopsida > Solanales > Solanaceae > Capsicum > Capsicum pubescens. The sequence goes on along the minus strand of CM061545.1, from coordinate 147,588,918 downwards.
AACTTTTTACTAACCTCTACCTTTGTTTGATTAACTTGAATGCCCCAACAAAAGATTTTATGTTCGAGCTTAATACCCTATTTAACTATGAAATAACATTTCTACCAATTAAATACAAGGTTTGTTTTGAGACAATCCTCAATAAATTTACCCTAGTACTCGAGGCAAGATTCAAATAAGTCAGCAACAATGGAGAAGTTATGCACGATAACTTCCATGGTGTCCTCTATCATAGCTAATAATACTGATATTCGGGTGTAAATTTTATCATTCCTTAAAGACAGTCAAATAAAATACCACCAATGCTCAGCCAACCAATATAACATTTTCTCCATGAATGGCATGGGGAAGTGGTCTTTTTATATATAAGAATTAAATTTATGGTAATCTACATACACTCTCCAAACCTTGATCGGATGGGCGTGTACAAGATCCTTGTTCTTTTGGTGGACCATTGTAATACCATCTTTCTTAGGAACATATTGAACTGTACTCACTTATGTGCTATTCGAATGGGATATACAAAACCTGTATCTAGCCACTTGATTATTTCTTTCTTGACCACCTCTTTAATTTGTAGGTTTAGTATTCATTGGTGCTCCAAACTAGGCACGTGATAAACTTAAAATTTTATTTGGTGGGTGACAATATCATAAGCAATCTCGATGATGTCTGTTATGGTCCACCATATGGATCAAATGTATTTCCTAAAAATTTATTTCATTACATCCATTTGCCAAGACAAAATATCTTGCATAATGAAAATAGGCAAAGTGTTACCTTCACCCAAAAACATATATTGAAGAAGGGAGGCAACACTTAAATTTAAGTTCAGGGAGTTCAATAATTGAGGGCTTTGTGGGAGGAGTTTCTTGATATTTGATGTCAAAGGTCCAACTTACACTGATACTTAACACAAGAACCAAGACCCCTCAATGATGCAACCACCTCATCATATTTCTTTAATTCCTCATTTTTGAGGTTCCAAAATATATCTACTAATGGATCACTAATGAAATCAATATCCATAGCATTATCCACTTCATCATTTATCACATTATTATGGAGACCACTTCCAAATCCATAGGTTTCTACAAGGAATTGCACATATTGAAGGACACTACTTTATTGTTGACCTACAATTTCATTTCACCATACTCAACATCTACTAACTTCCAGCTGGTAGCCAATAATGGCCTACCATTCATAATAAGGATAAAGTAGTCAATTTCACAATATAATATCAAAGAATCAATAGGGAATATGAAATGATCCACTTTCACACCTACATCATATAACACTCCCACAAGCTTCTTTATAGAATGATCAACCATTAGAAGCCTCATAGTGGTAGGCTTTGTATCACTGAAGCCCAGCTTTCTAATTATAGAAAAAAAATTAAATTAATACTTTCACTATAATAACATAAGGATTTTTCAAACATGTACACTCCAATTGTACATGGGATTGTAAATAAGCCTAGATCCTCTGTTTTCATAGTCATGGTGTCTCTGAAATCCAAATTATTTTTAATTCCTTTATATTTCATGCATGTTTCTCTTTCCCTTGCTTTAATTTTACATAATGGCATTAATTGAATGGATTTTTAGGTGATTTACTTGTGGGTTTTGAAATTTGGTTTAGGGGTTTTAGTTTTTAAAGATTGAATTACTTGCCCCATGTTTGAAATTGATTATTCATGCTTTAAATTGATATTTTGGGGAATGAACTAGTGCATGGTGTAAATGGTTGGAATGGGGTTCATAGGTTTCCCAAAGTTGATAGAAATTTTGGCTTGGTATTAACCTTAACCATCCTTGCAAACTTGATTTTGAATATGGAAAATTGAATGGTTTAACTTATTTTGAACCCAATGCATTGAATTAAAGGACCAATGAATGAAAAATTATTTTGGATGGCCTTGGTAGCCTTTATTTTGGATTTTAAATGGAACTTGGGAGTCCAATTTGATTATATGGATTTGTTTTGGCATAACTAATTTAGCTTGCAATCATAATTTTATGATGATATCAAGTGGTAAATTCCTTAATGAATGACTCCTTGGTTAATGTTTGGTTTAATTTCAAATTGTTCTAAATTGGGCTTAAAGGGAATTGTATAGCTCACCGTAAAGGTGTAGGTTCTGGTGGGGCGAACACTAGAAACCACATATGCCATGTTGGGGGTCAATATGAAAATGTGTTTAGTGCTCACATTATATATATATTGGGATCACTATTGCCTTGGTGGGTTTAGTTTTCCCTTGGTTTTTCCTCGATTCATGTGGCTAACACGTACTGAGACCCTTTAAGTTAGGAGAGATAGACCCATATAGACCATGGGTTCCTTTGGGATGGATTGAGCTAAACAGTTTAGGTTAAATCATTAAACTTTTTTGTTCATGACCCTTGTCCCTATCATGTCATCATATAATTATATGTATATGAATGTGGTGCATATGGTTTATGACTAGATTTTGGTAATTTAATTATTTTATCTTTATTTTTTGAGTTACATGCTAGAGTTTATCATATTTATAGTCCTTTAATGTTACATCTTTTCATGATGTAGGGTCTGAAGGGTTTTCTATTACTCCTATGCAGTATTAGGTGATTGAGCACATCTGTTGAGTTACATTGAAGTGGTGAGCCTCCATCCTTAGAAAGGCCTTGATATTTTATTATTCTTTTTATTGTTATAGTACTTTTTGATTCATTTTGGTCATAGTTGCGGGCATGTCGCAATTTAGATGTTATTCTACTTTTAGATTCTTTTAATGAGAAGTGTGGGTGGATTGTCAATTTTAATTCTCTGAACCATCATTTGATTCATCTATTCCTATTATTGTTATCATTGATTTGATTGGCTTTCTCTTTATTTTTATGATTTTTATGCTCTTTTGTTTACGCTGGGGCGATCTCCGGTCCATGGTGGACTTGAGATCCCCATCACGACTAGGCCATAGTTCATGTTGTGACAAGGTTGTAGAGCAAGATTTAGGTCATTGGATTTCCATAAATCTGTGTCGAGTAGAGTCCCTTTTATGGGTGTGTAGCACACCATACTTATAAGGGAAAGGATACAAGGCATTTAGGAATGTTTTCTCTTGTGTTCTATTCCAAGCTAAAGAGTCTAGTGTCATGAAATTTCTCTAACTCTTGGATTCCTAGCATTTCAGATCATACTTCCCCGAAGATCTAATATTTGTAGAAACTTTTCTAGAAACTTTATTCTTCCAGAGAAGAATGTGTAAGGGACTCGCCCTGTCTATGGAGTACATATCCAGTCTAGGGTCCCTTCTCCTAATTCTACCGCTCCATGTAGGGCTCCATCGATCCATACTAGTCCTCCTCGAGCTTACTAGTATGGTGACACATATGCATAGTCACCTTAAGGAGATATATTTAATGTGGAGTTCTATTAGTCTATTTATATGCTTGCCTAATTAGTGGCATCACAATTTCATTAGTCTAAATATATAGGTCCTACTGTTAGTTCATCTGAGGTAACTCAAGTTGACCGATTTATGAGGTTAAATGCCCAAACCTTTACAAGATCTAGGGTTGAGAAGGACCCATAGGGGTTCATTAATAAGATGGAAAAGATTTTTAGGGTGATACATTCTATTGATTCTGAAGGTTTATTGCTTTTTATGTATCAATTGAAGGGTGTATCTTTCCAGTGGTATGAGGAATGGGAATAAATAAGGGTTGATGAGGCTGAATAGGCAATATGGGATAACTTTGTAGGTGCTTTTCTTTATCACTTCTTTTCTCAAGAGTTGAGGAGAGCTAAGGCTGAAGAGTTTGTGAATTTGAAATAAGGAAATATGAGTGTGAAGGAGTATGCTTTGATGTTTAAGCAGTTGGATCGTTATACTCCCGAATTAGTGTCTAATATGATGTCCCAAATGAGAAAGTTTTCTTCTAGTTTATCCTGTGATTTGGTCTTAGAATGTAAGGTTGTTATGTTGAATAATAATATAGATATATATAGTTTTGCGGTTAATATGGAGCAGGTTGAGGATGAGAAAAAAGAGTAAGTAAAAATAGAAGAGAGAAAGAATAGGAAGTTTAAATATTTAGAGTAGGGTGCAGATCAATAGAGATGTGGGAGAGATAGTAGAAAATGGACTAAGAAGAATAATTAGGGAAGTTTTAATTTGGCTGCCAGTGTTCCTTAACCAAGACTTTCAAGTGATTGTCATTTCCAGGCTAGTAATGGTCCTAAAGGTAGAGGGTGCCCAGTCTTTAGCTAGTGAATCTCAGTTATCCCTACCTTACCCTCCTTGCCATTTTTTTGGGTAGCTTTACCATGGATATTATGAGGACGAGAGAATTCAGTGCTACAATTATGGTCAATTTGCTCATGTGCTCTAATATTATCCTTAAACTTGGGTTTTCACAGGAGATAATATATTTCCGGTCACCACATCTTCAGCTCCTGCACCAAAGGGCGCTACTTCTAGTATCGACACTGACTAAAATTATCTGTATACACTTGCTACTCGTCAATAATCTGAGGCATCCCCAAATATTGTTACTGGTATGCGACAACTCTTCTCTCATGATGTTATTATTTTCTTAATCTGTGTTATAAGCTATCTTATGTGAACCCTTATATGGCTGTGAATTTTGGTATTTGTCCTAAAAATATTTCTTACCCCTTTTCTATTTCTACTCCAATAGGTGATTCTATAGTAACTAGAAAAATTTATAGTAGTTGTGTGGTGTCCAACATTCTCAGAAAGACATTGGTTGATTTGATAAAGTTGGATAAGGTGGGTTTTGATGTTATCTTTGGGATTGATTGGATTCATTCGTGCTATGCTTCTCTGGAATATAGGACCCAAAAGGCCAATTTTCATTTCCCTAATAAATTGGTATATCAGTGGGAGAGGAGTTCCTTGGTTCCCAAAGAGAGGTTTATCTCCTACCTTAAAGCTCAAAAAATGATTTCAAAAGGGTGTCTACATCATTTGGTTTGGGTTAAGGATTCTTACTCTGAAAGTCCTTCTTTGCAATCTGACTTTGGGGTTAATCAATTTCTGGAAGTCTTTCCCCATGATCTTGTTGGAATTTCTTCCAGTAGGAAAATAGATTTTGGGATTAATCTTTTGTGAGATACTCTTCCTATTTCTATCCTTTTTTATAGAATGGCTCTGACTAGATTAAAGGAGCTAAAAGAGCAACTAAAAGATCTTTTTAATAAAGGGTTTATTAGTCCAAATGTCTCTCCATGGTGTGCTACTATTCTTTTATTGAAAAATGAAGATGGGTCCCTTCAGATGTGAAAAGACTATCACCATTTGAATAAGGTTATCATGAATAATTAGTTCCCTCTTCCTAGGATTAATGATCCTTTTTACCAACTTTTAGGTGGTAGGTGGGTTTCTATGATTTATCTTAATTTGGGTTACCATCAGTTTAAGATGAAGGATGCTTATATTCCCAAGACTACTTTCTGAACCTGGTATAGTCACTATTAGTGTTTTGTTATGTTGTTTTGGTTGACTAATTCTTCGGCTGCATTCATGGATCTTATGAATTAGTTTTTTAGGCATTTTCTTAATTTACTTGTGATAGTATGGATTGATGACGTTTTCGTGTACTCTAAAAGTGAGGAGGATCATTTCAATCATCTCAAAATTGTATTGCATACTCTTAAGGAACAAAAAATATATGCCAAATTTTCTAGGTATGAGTTTTGGATAAGTTTTGTGACCTTTATGGGCCATGCTATTTCTAGTGAGGGTTTAGACGGTTCCACATAAAGTTTAGACGGTAAATAAATGGCTTAGACCCACGACTCCAACCAACATTCAGAGATTTTTGGGTTTGGCCAGATACTATAGGAGGTTTGTGTGAAGCTTCTCTTCTATTTACCGCTCCATTGACATGGTTGACTTAGAAGAAGGTTAAGTTTTCATGATCCAATGCTTGTATCGAGAGGTTGAAGTATAAGTTGACGTCTATGCTATTTTTGACCCTGCCTGAGGGTATTAATGGTTTTTTTGTGTATTTTGATGTATCCCATGTGGGACTGGGTTATGTCTTAAAGAATTATGGTAAAGTTGTGTAATATGCTTCTAGACAACTTAAGGTTCATGAGAGGAATTATTCGACTCACGATCTAGAGTTTTTAGTTGTGGTTTTTTCTTTAATAATTTTGCACCATTATCTATATAGAGTGCTTATGGATATCTATTTAGACCACAAGAGCTTACAAGTATGTTTTTACACAGAAGAAATTAAATCTTAGGCAGAGAAGGTGGCTTGAGCTACTTAAGGAATATGAAATGAGCCTTCACTACCATTAAGGTAAAGCTAATGTTGTTTCTAATTCCCATAGCAGGTTTTCTATAGGGATCTTATCCTATGTTTATCAGAAGAAAAGAGGATTTGTCAGGGATTTTCATAGGTTGGATAACATAGGAGTTTGTCTTTTTGACTCTAAGAATGGGCGAGTGATTGTTTAGGAAGTAGTCAAATCATATCTTGATGTTTCGGTAAAGGAGAGGCAGGGCTTGGATCCCATTGTTATATAGATTAAGGATAATGTGGGTTATAAAAAGGTTAAGGCTTTTGTGATTGGGTGAGTTAGCATCTTGAGGTATCAAAGTAGGTTGCGTGTTCCTGATGTTGGTGGACTATGGGAAAGGATTTGGACTAAGTCTTGTGAGTTCAGATATATAGTTCATCCATGTTAAACTAAGATGTATCATGAATTGTGTGAAATCTACTAGTAGAGAAATATAAAGAGACATGTGGAAAATTTTGTTGACAAATGTAAGGTTTCTTAGAAAATTAAGGTTGAGCATTTAAAGCTTGGTGGTAAATCTCAATTGATCGAGTTGCCCAGGTCAAAGTGGTAGATGATCAATGTAGATTTTAATACGAATCTTCTGTGGTCTTGCAATTAGTATGACTCTATTTGGGTAATTATGGATTGGATGGCTAAGTCTACTCACTTTCTGTCTCTGAAGACTAACTACTTAGAAGAGGATTATGCTAAGTTGTTCATTCAGTAGATTGTAAAGTTGCATGGTGCAATAGAGTCCATAAATTCAGATTGAGGTACCCAATTTTCTTCTCACTTTTGGTGTTCATTTCAGAAAGGTTTTGGTACATAGGTGAACCTTAGCACCACTTTCCACCCTCAAAAGGTTGGTAAGCAGAACATACTATTCAGACTATGGAAGATATGCTAAGGGACCATGTGATTGATTTTAAAGGTAGTTGGGTGGACCATTTTCCTCTTATTCAGTTTACTTACAATAACAATTTTCATTCTAGGATCCAAAGGGCTCTTTTTAGGCTCTTTATGGTAGGAGGTATAGGTTTCCTATTAGATGGTTTAAGGTAAGTGATACTAGGTTATTTTTCCAAGACTTGGTTTAGCACGCCATGGAGAGGGTGAAGATGATTAGATAAAGACTTAAGAATTCTCAAAGTCGCCAAAAGTCTTATGCGGATGTGAGGCAGAGGGATTTGGAGTTTGAAGTAAATGATTGGGTATTCTTGAAGGTGTCTCCTATGAAAGGAGTCGTGAGGTTTGGAAAAAAGGGAAGCTCAGTCCCCATTATGTTGATCCATATCAAATTTTGAGGAGGATCGGGAATTTCGCATATTAGTTAGATTTTTCTTCAAATTTAGTTTTGATTCATTCCGTGTTTCATGTGTCCATGATGAAAAAGTGTTTGGGTGATCCTTCTTTGATAGTGCTTATTGAGGATGTTGGTCTTAAATGTTCATTTTCTTATGAGGAAGTCCCGACTAAAATATTGGGTAGGCAAGTTCATAGGTTGAAAACCAAGCATGTAGCCTCGGTTAAGGTTCTTTAGAGAAATCAAAAGGTAGAAGAGGCTACATGTGAAGCTGAGGAAGATATGATGGTGAAGTATCTATTCTTGTACCCCATGATGCATAAAAGTGCATAAGGTATGAGTGTCATTTACCTCTTGTCGCAATTTGAATTTGTCATTCGATTCTGATGTATTCTTCCTATTCTTCTGCTAAAAGTTTCCTAACACATCATTTGGGGATGAATGATCCTAAAGAGAGGAGGGGTAGCATAGAACCTTAAAATTTTGATCATTTAATTTTGATCCTCCCATTTGCGTAATATCCATTTTTGGTTTAAATTATGTTTAGTGATGTTAAAAAGATGTTTTGGGAAGGTTTTGGATTTTTTGAAAGAGCTTTGGGGTCATTTTGGGACCCTGAGGCAATAATCCTCAGCAATAAGGCCGTGTCGTGGAGGTTGACCTCCGCGATGTTGGTGTGGCATAGTGGCTAACCTCCGCAATATTGGCATGCCACACCGTTGCTTAAAATTCATCCAGTTTTTGTTTTTTTCACTTGGGGTGAGGGACTTTTGGTCCTTTTACCCCTTGTACGACCTTTAAACATAAAGTACACCCTTTTTCATTAATTTTAAGGATCAAATACCATTCTCTTCCTCTTAAAAACTTAAACCAAAACACTCCAAGGGTTTCTCAGGGGATTTACCATTTAAGCTCTGAACTCCAAATTGTTTTAAATTCCTTGTGTATTTTTGGTATTTTTCTCTTTCCCTAACTTTAATATTATATTGTGGAATTAATTAAATCGATTTTCATGTGATTTAGCTATGGATTTTGAAATTGGAGTAAGTGGTTTTGGTTCTTACTTGTCCCGTGTTTGAAATTGATTATTCATGCTTTAAATTGATGTTTATGGGACTAAATTGTTGTTCCGTATAAATGGTTGGAATGGGGGAGATGGGTTTATCCAACTTAATGGAAATTTTTTCTTGATAATTGCATTAACTTCAATCCACTTTTTAAACATGATATTGCATGGTTTAACTTGTTTTGAACCCAATGCATCGCAACAAAGGATAAATGAATGATAAATGGTTTGGTATGGCCTTGGCTTTGGATTTTTAAAGTAACTTGGGATTCCAATTTGCTTATGTGGATTTGATTTTGTATAATTAATTTAGCTTGCATGCATAATTGTATGACGATACCTAGTGGTAAATGCCTTAATGAATGTCTCCTGGTTTAATGGTTGGTTTATGAGGAAATTATTTTAATTTGGGTTTAAATGGAATTGTGTGTTCACCGTGAAGGTGTAAGTCCTGGGGGTCAAACACTGGAAACAATGTTTACCGACGTTGGGAGTCTACGTAACCTGGTTCTTGGTGCACACTTGATAAATATATTTTGGGTGGCTATTGCCATGGTTTCTTTAGCTTTCCCTTATTTTTTCCTTGATTCATATCGCTAACATACACTAGGGACCTTTCATCTAGAGGAGCTAAAACTATATTGCCCATGGGTTCCTTCCGGACGGATCTAGATACATAGTTCAGGTTAAATCTTTAAACTCCTACGTTCCTGACACTTGTACCTATCTTGCGATCCCATAGATTTGTACATTAATATGGATTATATGGTATATGACTTGATTTTGGTAAATACATTTTTTTTATTCATTTATTTACATGCCAGTGTTAATCCCAGTGACAATCCCTAGATGCTACATCATTTCATGATGTAGTGTTCGAATGGTTTTTGGTTACTCCTATGCAACACTAGGTGGTTGAGCACATCTATTGAATTGTTGTGATGTGGTGATCCTTTATCCTTCGGAAGGCCTTATCATTTCATTATTCTTTCCTTATTGTCATAGTACTTTTGGATTCTCTTTTTTCATAGTTGGGGGCATGTCCCGACTTAGATGTTACTCTTATTTTAGAGTCTTTCGTGGACAAGTATGGGTGGATTTCCATTTGAATTCTTTGAACCGTAATTTGATTCATCTATTCCTATTACTGTTATCATTAGTTTGGTTGGCTTTCGCTTTATTTTTATTATTATTAATCTCTTGAGGTTTGGCTAAGGGGGTGGTCACCAGTCTATGGTTGTCTTGAGATACACATCATTACTAGACCCTTGTTTGGGTTGTGACAACTCGACTCTCTCCCTCTCTCTCTGATACAAGAACTAACCTAAAACTAGCAAAAAAATGTGAGAACACATTAAGTAACAAAAAATAAGCAACTATAGGAAGAGTAGATGAAGAAGAGAGCACACAGATTCAACAAGAAACAAGATAAAATTGCATTAAATGAAAGGATAGATAGTGAGACATACACCTACAACAATTAATAGCACCAAGGTGTGTATCAAACACCAAGACAAAAAATGCTAATGAATGATAATACCACACTCTTAGGTGGACACAAAGAGATCAACTCCTCAAGCACCCACCCTTCTTGCCAAATTGTCAACTCAAGTGAATCCACACTTAAGCTAACCCTAGTTTTAATATCTTTTCCAAGACCTACACTACAATGGCTTTTTCAAGCCCTACACTAAGGAAAGAAACTACAATTTGAGTATCTCTCAATAATTAATCAAAGTCTAATGAAACATAAAGGCCTAATTGTCTATGTTTAGTTATTACACAAAAGACTAAAATACCTTTAATGAAGGGTCCTCCTTTGGAGTGTAAAAGAGGATTCTCAAAAGACCACAACACCCTAAGTTGAGGCTCCTTAACAGTGTATCCAAGGCTGCCTTAGAGTATATTCAATGTCACTCTTCACATTTTAGCAAGTACACTCCTTTGGATAAATGCATAATACTCTCATAAGCCTCCATCTTTATAAATAGTACCTTGTGTGTTTGGACTTGATGAATGGCGCCTCTTCAATCCTCTTAAAACCGAGGATGGTACATTATTCAAGGCTTATGATTCTTGGGTTAGAATTAAGGCAAGCATCAAATCAACCTTCTACACACGGGATTGGTTCATGTCTTGCTCAAAATGGGCCTTTCTTGCATATTCTTGTGCCATCGGGGTGACCAAGTCTTGAGCTTTTAGGTGCCAGCCTCCAAAGATGTCATCAAAAGTTAATGCGTCCATTTGACTTGTATCACCCTCCCTTTTTTGAAAAGGATTCGACCTTGAATTCAAACCCTGCAAAATGGAAGAGAGGACAAACAAATACAAACTCCTCATGGCATGAGGGTTAGGGTTAGCACAACAAATGATCTCGACATGCCAAGGTTTCACATATTTGCAATATAACCAAGGATCCTTTGAATTAAATATTAAAAGTTCAATGAAAGATGTATAAAGGATTTGGTTATGGGATTCATCGAGAGTGATATTTTGGCTATCATGTAGACAAAGCAACAAGTTGGGTGCACTAACATCATCAATTCTATATTTGGCATAGGGTTCAAACGGGAAGAATGGTCATAGACGCAGGTCTAGACAACACTCCCTTTTCTGGTGGTCTCCATCCAAACTAAACGGTATATTCTCTACAATAGCATAAATATCATCCAAGGAAAATACAGAGTAGAGAAAGGTATCACTCAAGTTAACTTCTACTAAGGTGACCTCATGTGAGTACTCACTACTTGTTTCCCTATCTCCACCATGAGTACTCTCAACAATAAAGTCATACAAAGTAGAAGAAGGAGTAGCTTCCAAGACTACACATTCCTTACCCTTAAGAGTACCTCTCATCTTCCATGAAGAGATTTCCATCTTAAGGAGGAATATTAGCACACCATAGTGGGTTAGCATATAGTCTATATCCTCCAAGGTAATCTATACCATCTTTTCACCACTAGGCTCATTAGGAGTGTTTATATCATCTTCAAATAAGACATTATACCTAAAGGGTATTTTATCTAATCCACGGGCAGATTCGGAACACATGATTCCTTCACTCTCTAAAAGACAATTGTCAAGTTTCAAAGAGCTTTCAAGTACAAGATTATCCCAAGAATAGCTCTCGGGCTCACTCTTATTTTTTTTACCAACATCTTTAAGTATTTCACTCACTTGAGTTCTATTAAGCACATAACATACATAATCAAGTGGTGGGAATTTTTTACAAATATGTTGATTAACACCAATTACAAAAGATGATGTACTCCAGTTCAACATATAGGCTTCAACACTAGGTGGACATAAATTGATCTTATAAGAAGAGTCAATTTGGTCATAAATTGACTGGCCTATCACTCCAGTCAATTTGGTCAATTTGGTGTATCAACACTCACAACATATAAATCATCATCAAGAAGCAAAGAAACAATAGGATCACAAATAGATAAGCTACTACTCACACTCAATGGGCTATTAGCCACACAATAATCATTCACATGCACAAAAGTGTAAGAGTTAGCTATTTTACCTTGAATTCCTTGAACACATTCTTATTTACCTTGGTTCGGATCATGGCAGACCACTTTCTCCATTAGGAACCTCTCATCACAAGGTGTTTGGACATGAGGAATTAGATTTTGTGGAAAAATTTTAGGTGACAATTGGTGTAGCCTTTAAATGTGCCATTTCATATCTTCAATATTGTCATTAATGCTATCACAATGGTCATTGAGATGATCAAACATGGAATTAAAATTTTTGGCAGCCATGGTACCTAAAATAAAGAAAAAAACCTTTAAAACGAACAAATAAGTTAGTTTAGATAGCCTCACTAACTATCTCACTTGATTCTCACCTCACACTTGGTTTCACAAGTGTTGATTCCTTGGCATGTACTTGGCAAGTGAATAAGGGATGATTCTACTTTGGCCTGGAATGGACTTTCATTTGATATGACTCAAAGAAAATTGTCTATGGACTTGAACCAATAAATTACAACTAATTATAAACGAGAAAAGCACACAAACAACGAAGACATGAAATAAAAGGACTCTAAACAAATTATCAACCGAGTAGGTAGTTACTAATTTGGTAATTAGTGGTAGAATCAACACAAAAGAAACTAGAAACAGCAAATGGAAACTTAGAAATCTAATTTAGGACTCAATTTGGTTGTTTATATAAGTGATGATGTGGCAGCTTATGATTGGACGTCACTTTTTAAAAATTTTCATTTCTCAAATTCTTGTCTTAGTGAAACAACACTTAGGGAAGGAAGAGAATTCATTTGGAGGAAAAAATATACAAGTTTGGAGCCTTTTCAAGCTTTAAAATGGATTTGAAATGAATTGGTCCTCCCTTGTACTTGCAATTGTACTTGAAGATTCCTTTGGTCTTTGTTGTTTTCTTCTTTTTGCAAGACTAGGAAGCATCTTGGAAATTTCCCTTAAAAACTAGTGCACTCTCTTTCCTCCCTTATCAAGATCAAAAAAGAACTTTTGAATATTCTTCTCCAACAATATATGAATATTGCGGAAGAACAATATGAATATTCAAGAGTTGACCAAGGTTTAACTACTAGGTAAATGAACCCTAAATTTAATTTTTATTTTACATCTAGGTTTCCTTCACCAAGACAAGCTCAACCAACAACAAATCCTTCAACCAACACAAAAACCACATGTTACCACCTCCAAAAAGCTTTAAACAAGGCAAAACAATGGTGGATCTAGCTAAAAAACAGACCTTCCTTGCATATCCTTGTTCTCTAGGGGTGACCAAGTATTGAGCTTTAGGTGTTGACCTCCAAATATGTCATCAAAAGCTAAGACGACCATTTGACTTGTATCATTCTCCCCTCCCTGAAAAGGATTTGACCTCGAATCCATACATTGCAAAACAAGAGAAAGGACAAAAAGACACAACTTTCTCATGGCATGAGGGTTAGAGTTAGCACAATAATAAACATCATCATGCCAAGGAGGAACATACTTGAAATATAACCATGAATCCGTTGTTTTAGTTATGAAAACCTTAGCAAAAATGTCACAAAGGGCATGGTTATGAAAATTGTCAAGAGATAAAGAAACTACAAAGGAATCAATGGTATCTCAAAGTCCCAAAGGTATGGTTACCCATAACTTAGGGGACAAAAAGCACAATTGTTTCATTACCTCTTCAAGTGACCTCATCAAACGTGGTGCCACTATTGGTCTTAAAACCCACCAAATACACATAGCATAGTCAATAGAACAAGTGGACCAACTAATAAGTTTCCTACCTCTACATAATACAAATCAAAAACTAGCATAGATGTCATCATAGGCAAATAGGTAGTATAGGAAAGAACCAAGTGTAAAGATATACATGGGTGAAGATAAAGCAGTTAAGAAGATACACATTCTTTCCTTCAAGCAAATAGACAACTTGGCATTCTCAAGTTGGTATTCACGCAATGTAAGCACAAGTTTGTCAAGCAAGGTTGTAAATTTAGAAACATTACGCCAAGGAGTCAATGACACCTTTGCCCACGTGTTTTCAAGAAGGAATACACATTTCTTACCCTTAAGAGTACTCTCATATTTCAAAAAGAGATTTCCATCTTTAGAAGGAATGTTGTCACACCATAGTGGGTTAACATAGAGTCTATAGCCTTCAAGGAAAGCTATACCATCATTTCACCACTAGGTTCATTAGGAATGTTCAAATCATCTTCAAACAAGACATTATACCTAAAGAGAGCATGATCTATCTCATGGGTATATTTAGAACAAGTAAGTTCTTTAATCTCTAAAAGGCAATTATCAAGTTTCAAAGAGGTTTCAAGTACAAGATTATCCCTATGAGCTACGCAAACAATAGAATCTATATCACCAGGATAGCTCATGGGTTCATTCCTATTTTGTTGACCAAAATTCTCAAATACTTCACTTACTTGAGTTCCATTAATTAAAACACATAAAAACTCAAGTGGTTGGCATATTTCACAAATAAATTGATCAACTCCATTTACACAAGACGATGTACTCTCGTTCAACATATTATCTTCAACACTAGGTGGCTATAAATTAATCTTACAAGAAGAGTTAATTTGGTCATCAATAGGATTAACTAGTGTATCCACACTCACAATATGTATATCATCAAAAAGAGGAAAAGAATTATTAGACTCACAAGTAAGTAAGCTACTACTCAGACTCAATGCGCTACTCGCGACACAATTCTCATTCTCATGCACAAAATGGTAAGAGTTAGCTATTTTACCTTGTATCTCACATGAGATATAGTCTTCATCCTGACATGTTTCTGGGTAGCCCACTTTCTCCCTTGGACCTACCATACGATCCAATCTTTCATTCACCATAGCCATGTCTTAGGAAATAGTATAAAGGTAGGCTAAAATGATATTTATGACATTGTTGTCCATGGTTTGAGAGGTAGAAGCCTCAGGTTTCACTGCAATTGTACCTAAAACAAACAAAGAAACAAACCAACAAAATGAAAAAACATGATTAGTAGTAAAATTTCCTCACCAACACTTGTAGACAATCACCTTTTTTATCCTCACAATTGGAATGACGAATATTGAAAGTTGTTTATACTCTGGTAGTCAATAAGATATCAATTCTACTTGGCGGCCATAATAGATTATTGTTTGATCAACTCAAGACATAAAATAAAATCTACTTACGAACTGAAACAAAGATGTTACAATGAGTTAAAAGTGAGAAAAGCACATAACAAAGGGTAAACATGAATGAACAAACCCAAGTACTAACTAACAATCGAGTATATGAGTACTAGTTTGCCAATTAGTATTAGAACCAATGAAGTTGAAATGAAGGAACAATAAAAGAAAACTACAAAATCTGAAATTTGAGCCTTAGGTTGGTTTGAAGGTGGTGATATGGCAGCCACGTGGCAGCCTTGGTTGTGAGTTGGAAGTTGTTGAAATTTTTGAATTTTTTTTATCTCAAAGTTGTATTGATCAATCTTCAATTTTGGATGATTGGAATTTCGGCTACGGTGGAAAAAAAATAAGACATTGGAGCCCTTTTCAAAATTCAAAAAGGGTTTGACTATCTTTCATACATTTGGTAAGACAACCTTTTTGGAATTCTTGTCTCCTTTCCCTTTTGGGATAATCTTGAAAAGTGCCTTTACTTTTTTATAGTAACAGGACTTTTTTGAGCCTTTTGTTTTCATTCTTCTTTTGTTGTTATCTTAGAAATGTTTCCAAGACAAACAATTACCACTCTTTCGTTCTCTTGAATTTTGAATCAAACAACCTCTCTTTGAAGAATCTTTTTGAACATAATATGAAGATGGTAAGAAGACCAAAAACACCTTATTTGAATTTTTTTTTTGAGTTCTAGGTGCACATTGGACCCCCAAACATCAACAACATATGTCCATGGTCAAGTATTCAACAAGAAAACATCAACAACAACATCCAAATGATAATACACACGACTTTATCCACAACAATGACAATCTTCCAAAAAATCAAAACACAATTCGAAAATGGCTCAAATTTTAGATTTTAACTCTGTTAGTGTTGGTGTAGAAGGAACCAACATTAGAAACAATCAAAAGACACAAAAACACAAGAAAACTAGGTTTCAAACTTTGTCCCAAACACAAAAATGGGATAGCTTTACTATTTTTGGGTTTTTTAGCTTTTCAATACTTTTTTTTATTATTTTCAAGTTACCAAGCCCAAGATTGATCTTGTGGATGTAATCAATGATGGATCTGATACCAATTGATATGAGACACGATACTAAACAAAAACCATCCAATAAAAGAAAAGAAAACCAAGAACAAGATACAAAACAAGCACGGGAAGCAACATAAAGAATTTGAGAATAAGAAGATAAGACATAAACACACAAATACAATAAGATAAAGGGATAGATAAGATAACATAAGAATTTACCAAAAATAAGAACCAAACCGTGTATTAAATGATAAGACCCTTAAACTCACAAAAACAAACACCAATCTTCTTACGGTGACCGATAAGAGAATCAACTCCACCTTACAACCACCATTTCAAAGCAAAGATCAATAATGGATTTTCAAAGCCCTACACTAATGGCTTTGCCAAGACCTACACTAAGGGTGTTATAGTGTCAAATATAGGAGAAGTCTTTCACATATTCATCATTCAAAAACTAAAGAGAGAAGACCTAAAAAGTCCTACTTATAGTATATTACAAAAGAAGACAAAAAGACCATTTTTCCCTTAATGAGAGGGGCACCGATGGTGTATAAATACACCATGTGCAATGTCCAAAATACCCTTAATAAAGGCTCGGCCAAGGTGTGTTGGACTTGAATGAATGATGCATCTTCAATGCTCTAAAAACAAAGGATGGTTTATACTTCAAGTCTTGTGGTTCTTGGGTTAACAACAATGTAAGAATCTAAGAAACCTTCCATACACGGGATTTCTTAATGTCATGCTCAAAATAGGTCATTCTTATATATCCTTGTTCTCTCGGGGTGACCAAGTCTTGTGCCTTTAGGTGATGGCCTCCAAAGATGTCATCACAAGCTAAGGCATCCATTTGACTTGTATCAGATTTGTAGTGGATAAAGTAGTTACGGTCGTGCTTATATCCAATACCTACTCAACGGTTTTGTAGTTGTTTGTCCCCTCAATAGTTATCTATACTAAGGACCATTATAGTGCAATAACTTTAACATTCTCCATGTTCGGGAGCTCAAAAATCATTTGACCATATGTTATAAAAAACCTCATCATCATTCTCTCCAAATTCCTACTTTTCAAGCTCGTCTTTTTTTCCTCGAAAGATGTAACACACCAAAATTTAAGGCTTTGAAAATTTCTCCACTTCGAGCTTACTGCCTAGAATATGACTCACTTTATGAGTCGTAAGGTATCATTACAGGTCATAGGACCCTAATCATATGATGAATAGTGTGTTAACTAAAGTTTCTAACTTGAGTATAATTAAGATATAATGAGTCATGGTGAGACATTATGAATCTTATCTAAGGACTCGTAGTCTCACCAGTGTAGTTCCCAAAGGTTTTTGTCCTAAACCTTCCTAGTTGTAAGGTCCAAGTATGAGTAGTAGGGTATGACTCATAGGGTAAATAGTAAAGAGTACCCTAGTTACTTCCTAGACAATGAGTTCAGGCAACGACTCGTAGCCAGTCATCATGAGTTTTAAGATGACTCATAATAATTGGGTGAAAATTTTTTAGAGTTTTATTAAAGATACTTTGGATATTTCCTGTTACATTCTGAGTTTTGGACTTAGAAATTTTCCTTGAAATCCGTTCACTGGACCCAATATGATTCCAGGGTACGAGTCGTATGTTGGAGTACGAGTGGTATGGTCCTATTGTAAGTTGACTAGTTCTAGTTGGTAGGAGGATTTTGATCACTGGAATGACAATGGCTTAGGGTTGTGAGTCATAAGGATTGATACGGGTCATATCAGTGACTCGTATGATGGGTAGTGTTTGTTCCTCTTGGTGTTTCATTTTTCCAGAGATATAGATCATGGGTATGGATTGTATGCAGAGGTAACGACTTTCATTAGATGAGTCATATGTTGGACAATCTCTAATCCAATGGTTAAGGCTAGGGAATGATTAGTGGAAACCAATCGTAAGAAAGGGTACAAGTTGTAAGAGGGTTGGTTATATCCTTGTGATGGGTTTTTAAGGGACTTAAGTGGGGATATTTTGGACATTTCCCTACTTACCCAAATTATGACCCATCACTTATAATACACTTAGGGGGTTATTTACTCTACTATTCTATTCATTAAAACTTAAAAACCTATAATAAAACACATCATACTTCTCTCAAAATCTTTTGGGGAAAAAAAGCTAGGATTTTAACGTATTGATTGCTTTGGGTCTTGCATTTGTGATTTTCTTTCATCATTATTCTTGGTTTAAGGTATTTGTCTCTTCCCTATTTACTATTTCAAAATAGGCATGAATTTTATGGATGAAATTATGGTCTCAATGTTGTATGGTTTATGGTTTTCAACTATTAATTAAGGGTTTTGTTTTTAATGGCTAGGTTATGGTTTCCTATGGTTTAATTATGCTTTCATATGCATTATTAGTGGTTTTGGGAAACTGGTTTTCATGGTAATGATTTTATGGTCTTTGAAATTGGTTTTGGTTATATTATGTCTCTAAGGTGTTTGATAAAATACTTATAAAGATATGTTAATTGCATTGACTTCTATAAATGGAACTATTGCATGTTTTCAGCTTATATATGAAACTATAAATGGTTTAAATTGTTTATAAAGGTTAAAGGCTAATTGGTTATGCTTGTGGAGAATATAATAGTCTCACAAGAGGTTAATATGGTAAACAAAAAGGGCACTTGAGAGTCCCTTTAATCTAAATAGTTTGGCTATGATAAATCTTGCAAGTATTGTTGGCATGACGATACCACTAGTAATTAGCCTTGGTAATAAATGGTAATTAGATTGTTTGATCATGGTTTTTAATTTGGCCATTAATGGCGGGATGTATTACTATGTTGTAAAATGTGGAGGTTCAGGGGGAACCAAAACTGGAAACTCATATTTGCTGATATTTGCTGACCATGTTCAAGTATTGCATTTTTTATTGCAAGAATGTTCTAGTCATCCCTTGGGATATTTCCTGGTCATGCGGCAACAAGAACTGGGACTCTTTTAGCAGGGGACATGAACCAATACAGCCCATGGGTGTGGTTAAACAACAAGGTTACACAACCCAGGTTAAAGTTTTTAAATTCATGCTAAACACGGATTCCCTTTCCCAGCACTTATATATTTGTATGATTGTATTCATCATGAATGGTTTGCTTGGTTGTTTAAATGACATTACTTTATCCTTATCCTGAAATACATGCTAGCGGTCACTCGCTAACCTATTTACTAGCGTCTGTATACCTATGCTATAAAAGAACCGATCGTTATACTCCTCCTACATAGTGATTGATTTGGGCACAACTTTTGGATTGATATGGTGAGCTTACATCTTTTTGGAAGGCCCCATTTCACGATATGGATTCTCTTAGAAATTGTACTTTCATTTTGGATATTTGTTTTGTCCATGGTTGGCGGCATGTCCAAATCAAATATATGTATTCCTTTGGATAGATTCTTTATGGTACTTTTGGAGGTTTGTAAGGGCAGGATCGGTATTGGTGTCATCCTTTGCATTAGTATTGACATTGGGGATGACATCATTGGATGATATTATTGGTTGTTCCATCGTATTGCATTTTGGGTTTGATTATCATTTTATGCTTTGATATTCTCTTTAGTTTGGTATGGTATGGATGGTAGGTTTGGTGTGGGTGGGCTCCGTTGGGTCGGTCACTATTGTGACCTTATCCCAAAGTCTTCATGAGAGAATTTACGCAATTTTGTTAAATGCTCAAAGTTCAGCTCATCTAAGATTGTGGAAAGTGGTAGGGTTAGGTTAAGGGGGCAGTCCTCAGTCCTAGTTGTACTTGGGATATCCATTACATCTAGGCTCTGGTTTGAATAATGACAAGTTAGTATCAGAGCTTTAGGCTCATGGTCAAATAGGAAGTCCACAAAGCCATATTGAGTATAGTCTCTTTTAGGGGTGTGAAGTGTGCCATACTCATAAGAGAGAGGCTACGAGAAATTTATGAATATTTCACTTTATTGAAATTCTCAATGCTGGAATCTTCTCTAATATTTGGTTTCTTGTCTTTCAGATTATGCATCCTAAATTTGGAACAAAAAAAAATTCTTTTATCCTATCTGCAGATAATTCTTAAGGGGTACCTCCAAAATCTGGAGTACATCTTTAATCTTATGGTCCTATGCACTATTTTGCTGGAGTTCTCCTATTCCTCCTACTACTCCTTAGGTCACTCGGGGTAATGTAACAAACACAGAGTTTCATCAGTTTATTAATGTTTTTGCTCAGATGGTCATTGCTCAGGCTGAGTGGGGTATGGATAGTACTTTGTCTGGTGAGGCCATAAGGGTTGGCTAATTTATAAAGCTGGGTCCTCCTACTTTTATGGGAGTAAAGGTAGAGAAACACCCATAGGGCTTCTTGGATGATATGGACAAGATATTTCGGGTTATGCAGGCTTCTTGTGTGGAGGGATTTTGCTTTACGGCTTATCAACTCAAAGATATTGCTCATCAGTTGTTTGAGGAGTGGGATAAAGAGAACGGTGATATTGAAGAGAAACAATTATGGTAGGCCTTTTCTAATTCCTTCATGGATCATTTCTTTCCTCATGAGTTGAGGGAAGCTATGATGGATGAGTTTGTGAACCTCAGGCAAGGAAGGATATCTATTAGGGAATATTTCTTGAAGTTTCATCAGTTGTCCTGGTATGATTCTGATTTGGTGGCTGATATGAGGTCGAGAATGAGAAAGTTTGCTTTCAGGTTGAATAGAGATTTTATTTTCTAGAACAAGACTTCTTTGCTTATTAGGAATATGGATATCTATAGGTTGACAATTCATATGCAACAGGTTGAGAATGAGTAGAGAAAACAGGTGGAATTTAGGGATAGGCAGGGAATGCGGAGTAGATTTTCTAATTAGGGAGGTACAAAGTCTCAAGGTGGTAGAGATGGTGTAAAGTGGCAGAAAAAGAAGTTAGGGAGTTCTGGTTTCTTCTCTATAGCGAGTACTTCTTACCCACAACAGTCGGGTGACAAGCGTCACTAAGGTAGTGATAATTCTCATGCTTAGGTTGCCAAATCTCAGGAGAGTGGAGGTCATTCTATTTTTTTATGCCCTTCTTGTCAGTTCTGCAGTATTTCTTATTCAGGATTCTATGAGAAAGGTATAGATAAGTGCTTTAAGTATAGTCAGGTAGGCCATTGGCTCAAGGATTGTTCGGTCAATCAGGTTGCTATGGGGCGAATAACATTCCTGTGGTTTCATCTTCTGCTCCTACACCTGGTGGTGTGGCATCTTTGTTTGTTACTGCTCTTGGTTCTAGTGTTGGTCGGAATAGGTTATATGCTTTGGCGTCCCTAGAAGAATCCGAGGCATCACCTGATGTTGTTACTAGTATGTTACATCTCTTTTCCTATGATGTATATTATTTTCTTAATCTGAGCTCCACTCTTTCTTATGTGACTTAATATATAGTTGTGTCTTTTAGTTTTGATTCTAAAATTATTTTAGATCATTTTTCATTTCTACCCTGGTAGGAAACTCGGTCATTGCTAAACAAGTCTATAGAGGGTGTGGGGTATCTGTTGGTGATTAGAAAACCTTGGTAGATTTGTTTTAGTTGGGAATGGTGAATTTTGATGTGATTTTGGGTATGGACTGGTTGCATTCTTGTTATGCGTCTTTAGACTCTCAGACTCGTAAGTTCATCTTTAAGTTCCCTGGTTATCCAGAAATACAATGGGAGGATTTTTCTTTAGCTCCCAGGGGAGATTTATTTCTTATCTTAGAGCTAGAAGGTTAATCTCTAAATAGTGTCCTTATCACTTAATCTAGGTTAAAGATTCTAAATCGGAAGGTCCTTCTTTACTAGTAGTTCGGGTAGTTAATGAGTTTCTAGAGTTCTTTAAGGATGATATTCCTACTCTTTCTCCAGATAGGAAATAGAGTTTGATATTTATTTACTTTCAAAAACTTGTCCAATACCTATTCCTCTATATAAAATGGCTCCGGCTAAGTTAAGGGAGCTCAAGAAGAAAATTAAGGATCTTTTGGATAAGGGATTTATTCGTCTTAGTGTTTCTCCATGGGGTGCACCAGTGTTGTTTGTGCAAAGAAGAATGGTTCCCTTTGTATGTGCATTGACTACAGGCAGTTGAACAAGATAACGATCAAGAACAAGTATCCTCTCCATAAGATAGATGATCTGTTTGATCAGTTACAGGGTGCCAAGTTCTTTTCAAATATAGATCTTCAGTCTGGGTTCCATCAGCATAAGATTAGGGATGTTAATATCCCTAAGTCAGCTTTTCGTACTCGGTATGGGCATTTTGAGTTCATGGTGATGTCATTTAGGTTGACCAATGTTCCAACATTATTCATGGATTTGATAAAGAGGGTGTTCAGGTAGTATCTAGATCTATTTGTTATTGTGTTTATTAATGATATCTTGGTATATTCGATGTGTGATGTAGTTTATGCAAATCACCTCTGTGTTGTATTGCAGATCTTAATGGAACATCGGTTGTTTTCCAAGTTCTCCAAGTGTGAGTGTTTGTTGAATGTCGTGACTTTCTAGGGTCACATTATTTCTAGTGAAGGGATAATGGGTTGATATTCAAAAAGTTACTTTGGAGAAGGGGTGGCTTAGGCCCACAACTTCGTCTAATCTTTGGGGCTTCTTGGGTTAAGCCGGATATTATAAGCGGTTTATAGAAAGCTTCTCATCGATAGATGCTCCTTTGACAAAGTTAACTCACAAAAAGGTTAAGTTTTCTTGGTTGGATGCTTGTGAGGGGAGTTTTGACAAGTTTAAGAATAGGTTGGCTTCGGCTTTGATTTTGACATTGACGAAAGGAAATAATGGGTTTGTGGTTTATTGTGATGCATCTCGGGTAGGGCTTGGTTGTGTTTTGATGCAGCATGGGAAGGTCATTGCCTATTCTTCTATGCAAATTAAGGCACATGAGAGGAATTACCCTACCCATAATTTGAAGCTGTTGGAGATTGTGTTTGTTTTTAAAATATGGTGGCATTATCTCTATGGTGTTCACATATGTATCTTTTCTGATCATAAGTGTCTTCAGTACATGTTCATGTAGAAAGAGTTTAATCTCAGGCAGAAGAGTTGACTTGATCTTCTTAAGGATTTTGATGAGTCTTTGCTATCACCCGGGTAAGGCTAACATAGTTGCTGATTCTCTAAGTAGGTTGTCTACGAGCAATTTAGCTAATGTGGAGGAAGGAAAGTGGGAATTGGTGAAGGATATTCACCGCTTGTCCAATCTTAGAGTTCATCTCTTGGATTCCAAAGATGGTGGTGTGATAGTACAAAAAGTGGTACGATCATATCTTGGTGTAGAGATTAAGGAGAAGTAAATGTTGGATCCGATCTTGATGAAAATCAAGAGTGACATCGGTGGGGAAAAGGTGGTGGTGTTTGATACTAGTGGTGATGGTACTTTGCGGTACCAAGAGAGGCTATGTATTTTGAATATCGATGGGTTATGACAAAGGGTTTTGGATGAGGCACATGAGTCATGCTAAGTCTTCTATCTCGGTTTAGCAATGATGTATCAGGATGATTTGGAGATCTGTTGGTTGAATGGTATGAAGAAAGATCTGGTTGATTTCCTAGCCAAGTACATAGTGTGTCAACAGGTTAAGGTTGAGCACATGAGTCCTGGTGGGTTGCATCAAGAAATAGAGTTGTTTAAATAGAAGTGAGAGATGATTAATATAGATTTCGATATCAATCTTCCTCGATCTCGAAACCAATTTGATTCAATTTGGGTCTTCATGGCTAGGATGACTAAGTATGCTCAATATTTGCCAGTGAGGACTACCTTTTTAGCAGAAGATTTTGCAAAGATATATCTTCAAGAGATTGTGAAGCTGCATGGGGTACCTATTTTTATTATTTCTGATTGTGGTACACTGTTTATGTCTCATTTTTGGTAGTCTATCCAAAAAAAATTAGGGACTAAGTTTAGTTTGAGTACGAATTTCCATCCACAGTCGGATGGGCAGGTAGAGAGAACGATTCAGACATTAGATGACATACTTTGGGCATGCGTGATTTATTATGGTGGAAGTTGGGTTGATCATCTACCTTTGGTAGATTTTGCTTACAATAATATTTATCATTCTAGTATTAGTATGGCTCCTTTTGAGGTGTTGTATGGTAGCAGGTGTAGATCTCCAATTGAATGGTTTGAGCTTTGTGAGGTAGATACGTTTGGTCGCGATTTGCTCTATCAAGCTATGTAGAAGGTGAAGGTGTTTTGGGATAGGATTGAAGCTACTCAGAGTCACCAAAAGTCTTATCCGGATGTTAGGCATAGAGATTTAGGGTTTGACGTTAGGGACACGGTGTTCCTAAATTGTTTCTAATGAAGGGAGTAGTGCAGTTTTGTTAAAATAGGAAACTTATTACTCTATTTATTAGTCCTTATGTGATTTCTCGAAGAGTTGGTAATGTTACTTATTAGTTTGCATTGCCATCTAGTTTGGGTTTTGTTCATCCAGTCTTTCATGTCTCCATGTTGAGAAAGTGTATTGGTAACCTTCATTGGTCATTCCTTTGGAAGGATTGGATATCTCGGATTCTTTGTCTTATGAAGAGGTCTCGGTTGAGATATTAGACAGGAAAGTTCGTCAGTTAAGGACCAAGGATGTTGCTTCAGTTAAGGTTATGTGGTAGAACCATAAGGTAGAAGAAATGACTTAGGAAGCGGAAGAGGATATGAAGTCCAAGTATCTGCATTTGTTTTCTACTCCCGGTATTCATGCAGAAGGTATGTGTTCTTGAACAAATCTTTTTTAATTTTTTGAGTTTGTTAAAGAAAATATTAACATCTTGTCCGTCATTCGGGGACGAATGTTCCTACTGGGGGAGAATGTTACATCCTAGATTTTGGCCTTAGAAATTTTTTGTGAAATTTATTCTGTAGAACTAACACGACTCCAGGTACAAGCCGTATGCTGGTGTATTAGTGATATGTTCCTGTCATAAGCACACCAATGTTAGTTTGTGGGATGGTTTTGATCACTGGAATTGTCACGACTTAGGGGTGTAAGTCGTAAGGATAGATACTAGTTATATTAGTGACTCATATGGTGGGCAGTATTTGATCCTCCTGGCATATGAGTGATATGGTCTTATCATAAGCACACCAATGTTAGTTGGTGGGATAGTTTTGATCACTGGAATGGTCACGACTTATGGGTGAAAGCTGTAAGGATAGATACGGATCATATTAGTGACTCATATGGTGGGCAGTATTTGATCCTCCTGGTATTTTATTCTATTAGAGATATAGATCATCAGTATGGATCATATGCAAAGGTCGCATCTTGGTTGGATGAGTCATATGTTGGACAGTGTCTGATCTAAAGGTTAAGGCCTAGGTATGACTTATTGAAACCAATTGTAAGGAAGGGTACGACTCGTAAGAGGGTCAGTCGTATGTGTTTTTAAGAGACTTAAGTGGGGGTATTCTGGACATTTCCCTACTTACCCTAATTATGACCCATAACTTCTAATATACTTATGAGGTTACTTACCTTATTATTCAATTCATTAACACTTAGAAAACTATTTCAAAACACATCCTAATTCTCTCAAGAGAATTTTGGGGAAAAAGAGCCAGGGTTTCAATTTAGGGATTGATTTGGGGCTTGCTTTGGTGATTTTCTTCCATCATCTTTCTCAGTTTAAGACACGTGTCTCTTCCCTACTTACTATTTCTAAATATGCATGAATTTTATAGATGAAATTATGGTTTCGTTTTTGCATGGTTATGGTTATCAACTACTAATTAGGGGTTTTGTTTATAATGGCTTGGTTATATTTTCGTATGGTTTAA
Source organism: Capsicum pubescens (assembly GCA_030864215.1). Classification (NCBI taxonomy): domain Eukaryota; kingdom Viridiplantae; phylum Streptophyta; class Magnoliopsida; order Solanales; family Solanaceae; genus Capsicum; species Capsicum pubescens. The sequence continues at coordinate 147,562,706 of CM061545.1, read as the reverse complement.
TTATACTTTCATATGTATTATTGGTGGTTTTAGGCAATTGGTTTGAATGGTAATGGTTTAATGGTCTTTTGAATTAGTTTTAGTTATAGTATGCCCCTAAGGTGTTTGATAAAATGCTTATAAAGATATGTTCATTGCATTGACTTCTTTAAATGGAACTCTTGCTTGTTTACAGCTTATATATGAAACTATAAATGGTTTAAATGGTTTACAAAGGTTAAATGCTAATTGGTTATGCTTGTAGAGAACATGGTAGTCTCCCAAGTGTTTAATATGATAAACGGAAAGGGCACTTGAGAGTTCCCTTAACCTAAATTATTTGGCTATGGATATATCTTGCAAGTATAGTTGGTAGGATGATTCCTCTAATATCAGCCTTTGTAATAAATGGAAATTGTATAGTTTGATCATGGTTTTTAGTTTGGGAATTAATGGCGGGATGTGTAACTAAGCCATGGAAGGTGGAGGTTCCGGGGGAACCAAAATTACAAACTCATATTTGCCGATATAAGGGGTCTTTAATGACCACGTGCGAGTCTCACATTTTATATTAGAGTGATGTACTAGTCATCCCATAGGATATTTCCTGGTCATGCGGCTACACGAACTTGGACTCGATTGGCATAGTCATAAGCTTTCTAGTTGGAATTGGTATGATGATACCAAGGGTTTGTTCTTTAATGAATGGTACTTGTTTTAATAAATAGGAATGTCTAAATGTTTTAATGGTCTTAAGAGGGGTTGTGTCGATGGTCGTAAAGGTGGAGGTCCCGGGGGACAGAATTAGAAACCCATATTCACCGGCGTGGGGTTGGTCTTGATGACTATGTACACAAATCACACTCTATTTATATATTTTAAGTATCTTGAATGGATGTGAGATTGGAGCATTCCCTGGTCTTCCTTGATATCTTTGATTCATGCAGCTAACACGCACTGGGGTACTTCTAGTAGAGGGAGCAAGACCCATATAGACCATGAGTGCCTTTTTATGATGGCTGATGCTACACATCCAAGGCTAATATTTTAATATCATGCTAAACCTCGTTCCCTTACCCAACATCTTATGTGTATATGTATGTATGCATGTATTTGAACATGTAAATTCAGTTTGGACTAGATTTTTAATTGGCATTATTTTATCCTGATCAAGAGTTACATGATAGCGCTCAACCCGCTAATTGTCTTGAGATGTTGTTTCCCCATGCAATGCAAGGAAAGGAGACACTTCTACTTTTCCTGTGAAGTAATAGTTAGTTCTTGGATAATTCGTCAGTCGACTTGATGTGACGAGCCTCCTTCTTTTGGAAGGCCTATTACCTTTACGTTTAGTTATTTCATGGACTATTTTTTTAGTTTCTTTTTCGTTATTGTAGGGGGTATGTCCTAACTTAGGTTGTTCTTTTGATTTTATAGTCTATGTGGATTACTGTGGGTTGGGATGGCTACTGAAATTCTTAGATTCTTTGCTTAGTTAGTTGAGTTACCTGTCTTATTATATGTTCGAAACTCAGTTTTATCTTTGTTATTTTTTTGGAATTTATCTTTTGCTAGTTATATTATGTTTTGATGGCTAGGAAAAGAGGGTGAACTTCGTTCCTCGACTAACATGAGATACCTATCATGACTAGACCCTGGTTTGGGTCATTACAAGCTTGGTATCAGCGCCCTAGTTTAATTGTCAATTAGGTGTTCATAAAGTCGTGTCAAGTAGAGTCTCTTATGGGTGTCTAGTGTGCCACACTTATAAGGGGGAGGCTATGAGAAGTTGAGGAATATTTCCCTTTCTTGTGTTCTATATTCGTGCTATAAAGTGTCAGGTCTTCAATCTCTTCTAATTACATTTGTTAGTGTTTTAGTTAATGCCTCACCAAAGATCTGATACCCATGTAAACTCCACTGTAACACCTGAGGATAATATGGATGGAACTCATTCTATATATGTTGTACAAAACTGATCTAGGTCCTAACTCCTAATTGTATTTCCCCCGTGGAGTTCCACCAGTCCCTACCAGTCTTCCTAGAGGTTATCAAGCTAACAATGTCTCTAACGAGACATTTCTAAAATTTAATTCCTCTGATCTATTCATCTAATGACTCAGTTGCTAACTTCTCAAGCTCATCACCCTGATTGTGATTGTTCTATTTCTCCATCTTCTGAGTTCACTAGAGTTGTCAAGTTCATACACTTAAATCCTCCGACCTTCATAAGCTCTAAGGTTGATAAGGATACTCAAGGGTTTATTTATGATATGGAAAAGATATTCAGGGTGATGCATACTACTGAAGCAGAGGGTGTAGATTTTTTCACATATCAGTTAAAGAATATGGTATATCAGTGGTACGAGGGGTTGGAGCAGTCAAGGGCTAATGCTGCTGAGATGGATTTATGGGAGGAATTTCTTAGTTCTTTCCTTGATCTTTTCTATTCTCAAAAGTTGATGAAGGATAAAGCTAAAGAGTTTGTGAACTTGAGACGGGGAAGGATGACTGTGAAGAAGTATGCCTTGAAGTTCCATTAGTTTTCTCATTACGCTGCGAAGTTGGTGTCTAACACGAGTTCTAGGATGAGGAGGTTTTCTTTAGGTTTTTCTCAGAACTTGGTACTAGAGTGTAAGGTAGCAATGTAGAATAATGACATGGATATATCTAGGATGGTCGTGTACATGCAACAGGTTGAAGATGAAAAGAAGAAACAAATAGAAATGGAAGAGAGATAGAGTAAGAAATTCAAATATTTGGAGCAGGGTGGAGGCCAGCAAAATAGTGGTAGAGATGGTCGGTCGTAGGGCAAGAAGAAGGATTGGGTAAATTTTGGTTCATATTCTAATGATAGTGCTTCGTATCTTAAGCCATTTAGAGATTGTTGCTTTTAGGATGACAGTGGGTATAAGGCATAAGGTTCCCAATCTCATCCTAGTTGAGATCATTCTGCTCCATCATATCCTCCATGTAGATTTTGGGGGCAGGTGCACCGTGGTTTTTGTAATGAGGGGAGAAATAAATGTTTTAGATGTGACAAGCCTAGTCATATTCAGATGAACTTCCCATTAGTTAATGTTGCCACTAGAGCTAATAAGATTTCAATTTCTACTTCTTAAGATCCGGTGCCAAAAGGTGCTACTTTTAGTACATGCACTGTTCTGAACCATCATTATGCTCTTTCCACCTATTAGGAATCTGAGGCATCTCCTGATGTTGTTACTAGTACGTTACAACTTTCCTCTTATAAAGTGTACTCTTTACTTGATTTGGAGTCTACCCTTTCTCATGTGACCCCTTATGTGGCTGTTCATTTTGTTTTTGATCTTGAGTGTATTTCTAATCCCTTCTCGGTGTCTACATAATTGGTGATTTTATTATGGCGAGAAGGGTCTATAGTGGTTGGTTGTTATCTTTCTGTGGTTGGTAGACCTTGGTGGATCTGATAGAGTTGGAAATATTAGATTTTGATGTGATATTGGGGATAGATTGCCTTCCCTCTGCTATGCTTTTCTAGATTATCGGACTCGAAGGATCAGTGTCTAATTCCCAAATGAACTAGTACTTGAGTGACACGGGAATTCCCTGGTACCTAAGAGAAGGTTTATTTGTTCTCTTAGAGCCTGAAAGTTGATTTCCAAAGGGTGTCTATACAATCAAGTTTGGATCAAATATTCTAGTTCTGAGGTTCTTTCTTTGCAATTTGTCCCTGTGGTTAATGAGTTTCCTAAAGTGTTTCCTAATGATCGTACTAGTATTCCTTCCGATAGGGAAATAGACTTTAGGATTGATCTTCCACTAGGTACCCGCCTATCTCTATCTCTCCATACAGAATGGCTTTAGTTGAGTTGAAAGAACTTATGGAGAAGCTAAAGGATCTTCTTGATAAGGGTTTCATCCATCCTTATGCTTCTTCATGGGTTTTCCCTATTCTTTTCATTCAGAAGAAGGATGGTTCCCTTTGGATGTGTATAGATTATCGCAAACTAAATAAGGCTACAGTGAAGAATAAGTATCCTTTTCACAGGATAGATGATCTCTTTCACCATCTTTTGGGTGTTAGATGTTTTTCTAAGATTGATCTTTGGTGAATTATCATCAGTGGAAGATTAGGGAGATGGATTTCCCTAAGATTTCCTTCCGAACCCGATATGGATGGTAATTACGAGTTTTTGGTAATGGCATTTGGGTTGACTAATGCTCTGGCTACTTTTGTGGATTTAATGAATTGGGTATTCAGATAATTCTTGGTTTTGTTTGTGATCATGTTTATTGATGACATCTTTTTATATTCTAAGAGTGAGGAGGATCATGTTAATCACCTCCGTATAGTGTTGCAAACTCTTAAGGATCAGTGTTTGTATGCCAAGTTATGAAAGTGTGAATTTTTGTAGAATATTGTGACCTTCCTTGGTCACATTGTTTCTAGTGAGCGGATCATGGTGGATCAACAAAATTTTGAGGCGGTTAAGAAGTGTCCTAGACCCACAACTCCAACCGACTTTCGAAACTTCATGTTTTTTTTAGTATTATAGGAGGTTTATGGTGAGTTTCTCTTTTATTGTTGCTTTATTGACTAAGTTAACCCAAAAAAGGTGAAGTTTCTATGCTCCGATGCTTGCGAGGGTAGTTTTTAGAAGCTGAAGGACAAGTTGACTACTGCGCCAGTTTTGACCCTGCCCAAGGGTACCGATGGTGTTGTTGTGTAGTATGATGCATCCTATGTGGGAATGGGTTGTGTGTTGATGCAACATGGTAAGGTAGTGGCTTATGATTCAAGGCATCTAAAAGTTTATGAAAGGAATTATCTGACTCATGATTTAGAGTTGGCGGCTGTCGTGTTTTCTTTGAAGTTTTGGCGCCATTATTTGTATAAGCTCAATGTGGATATTTTCTCGGATCATAAAATCGTGCAGTATATGTTCACCCAGAAAGAGTTAAATCTCAGTTAGAGAAGATGTTTTGAAGTGATCAAGGATTGTGACATGAGTCTCCATTGCCATCTAGGTAAAGCTAATATGGTTGCTGATGTTTTTAGCAGGTTGTCCATAGGTAGCTTGTCTCATGTGGATAAGGAGCAGCGAGGATTGCTGAAGGATATTCATTGGTTGGAAAATCTGGGAGTCCGTCTTTTGGATATTGAGGATGGGGGTCTATTTCTACAAGTGGTGGTAAAGTCATATCTTAGTGCAGATGTCACGACCCAAACCAAGGTCAGGACATGTTGGTTATCTCAAGTCCACCGAGGACTGGAGACCACCCTTTTCTCCCACCATTTTCTCCTAGTGAACCTGAACACAACATAATATAATAGTGGAATTTCAAACATAAAACAATATGGATAAGTATGACTCAAAGAAGTCTAAGAATTAAACCACTAATACAAAGTTCACAGTACTATCCAACAAATCCTCTAACAAAATCAAAGATAGTACGGTCGAGACATGCCCCCGCCCCTATACAAAAAAAAACAAGTCCAAAAGAAAGAGTCAAAACATAATGAAATCCAAAGAAATAAAGGAGGTCTTCTGAAGGATTGAAGCTTACCACTTCAGTCTGAGTCACAGGCTATCACCCGATCACCTAGTCACTGCCAAGTGGAGTAAATGACTAGTTCTTTCATTGCGTGATCATATAGTGTCTGAAGACCGTTAGCAGTTGGAGTCCTAGGATGTAACTCATGGATAAAGGATAAAACAATGCCATGATTTATAATATAGAAATCGTTAAAACCGGTGCGCAACATCATATGCTATATATACATATATATCGCATACTAGGGTAGCGAACAAGGCTTAGCATGAACCCTTAAAATCATAACCTGGATTCTATAGACTAACCTTCATATTCATAACACCCACAGGCTATATAAGCCCAGCTCTCCTTAGCTAAAAGGGCCCCATTGCACGTAACTGCATAAAAAAGAGGATATACATACATGCCTATGCCTTATAGGGGACTCAAACAATAAAACATATATCAAGGTGATGTAGGCACCAAATCTTGTGATTTTGGACACTCACACCTCCCAATCTATATATCAGGGGGGTCTCAAAACCACCCATTCATTTAAACCCCTAAGTTGGCAACCTCGGTATCCTATATTGGTCTGTTGGGACCTTTACTTTCACGGCCCAACAACACAATTCTATTTTAAGACAAATTTAAAACATTCATCATGCATTCCCATTAATTGTATCAGTTATGCATTAAGGCATCCCATTGGTATCGTCATACAAACCCCACTTAAAAGTTCATTATCATGTTGTATCAATCTTCCTTAACATTGTGAAATTCATGACCCCATAGGTTCATAATATCAATTCATATGGGGAATCCACGTACCCAAAGTTCAACGGAATCGATCCATCGTTCATTAACCTTTAATGCCAATACATTAGTATAAGTGAGCAAGCTAAATCTTATGAAAAAACCATATTCATTATCAATTCACAATTTGAGTTGAGGGAAACACAATTTCCAAAAACCTTATTCAAGGAAAAATCATCAAGTTGGGGATAATCATGACACCTTAGTTTATTTACCATTCCTATGAACCAAAATGAGTGTACAAATTAACAATGTAAAGCATAATAGTTCAATAGTAATCATAAAAAAACATTCAATCAGTTTATATCAAAAACCCTCAATCCATAGTTCAAAATCCAACATCAAAACCATGAATAATAAACCAACTTTCATTCCAATAAGAAAATACAAGTATAGGAAAAGAGGTACATGCCTTAGACACATGAGAATTGGAATGTAATTTGGAGCTTGAAACTCAAAAGATGATTGTACGATGAAATCCTTAGGCTCTCTTTGAGTTTCTGAGTTTGACAGTTGAATTGAGGATTTTAATCTCGTAAACTGAAAGGAATAGGCTATATTATGCTTAAGGGTCGTACATAGGTAAAAAGATGTTAATACCCCTCATGCCAAGTAAACAAAGCAAAAATTGCACTGATTTTACATAGCAATATGGCATGGACCTTATCGCGGAGGCTAACCTCCATGCCACACAACTAAATGTGGAGATTATACTCTATGTCATTCTAGATATCACGACTTTTATCCATCATGACATGGCGATAGTGCAGAGGCTTACTTCCTTTATGGTCCAAAACCACCCCGAACCTCATCTGAAAATTCTAAAACTCTCTTAGGATGCCTCATTCACATGACTAAACACAATTTATGTCAAAAATTTACATTTCAAACACGTGAGGGACAAAAATAAAATTCTTAAAATTTGGAGGGTGTTATATTATCCCCCTTTGCGATTATTTTTCCTCGAATGATGATCTAGGACACTTTTTGCACGAGAATAGTAATATTACACAAGAATCTAATGACAAACCCAGATAGTAACAAGGGAAAAATGGAATTCATACTTTAAGCACCTTCGTCCGACACATTGAACAAGAATAGGTACTTATCCTTCATATCCTCTTCAGCTTATGAAATAGTTTCTTCCATCTTTTTGTTCCTCCAAAGGACTTTTACTAAATCTACAACTTTATTCCTCAATATATGAACTTGTCTATCCAACATCTCCATTGAGACGTCCTCGTATGATAGGGAATTTGAAATACCAACACTCTTAATAGGAACCACCAATGAAGGATCACCCAAGCATTTCTTCAACATAGATATGAAACACAGGGACAATAAAACCGAAGTTTGCAGGAAATTCTAGCTCATAGGAAACATTTCCCCTCACTTCAAAATCAAATAGGGTCCAACATAACTAGGATTGAACTTCTCCTTCATACCTAATTGCATCATCCCCTTTATGGGATACACCCTCAAGAACACCCACTCACCTATATTAAATTATAACTCTTTTTCTCTCATATCTACATAGGACTTCTGGAGACATTGGAAAGTCTTAAGGCTATCCCGAATCACCTACACCTTATTTATAGCTTGATGAACTAAATTAAGAATGAACAACCTTGTCTCACTGATACGAGAAAGACAAGGGAAACACGAAACAACTCCAAAACAGTCCAATACACCCTCCAAAACAGTCTACTAATCTTAAGGATTTGAGGACCAAGATGGAGACCACTCTCGGATTCACTACAACAACAACAATACGAGATAACAATGGTGTATTTGACACCCAAAACAGCCACAAAACGTGAAGAACAAGATGACAATAAGAACATAAATTTTTGGATTCAAAAAGGACCCAAAAACAGTCCACTACACCAGATAACAACAAGAAAAGTAAAGGATAGATAATGAGGCCAATATTATGACAAGAATCAGAAACCAAGTGTATATCATACACTAAACCCCTAATAAATATAATAATAAAAACCACACTCTTATGGTGACCACCAAGGGAATAAACTCACCTCAAGATCTACCGTTTCCAAGCAAAGATCAATATTGGCTTTTCCAAGCCCTATGCTAAGGATGGCTTTTCCAAGCCCTACAACTAAGGGTGTTACACTCTCAAAAGAGAGAAAATATGTCTTTCAATTCTTCATCCTTCAAAATCTGCCAAGAAATGAGCTAAAATGACCTATTTATAGTGTATTACAAAAGAAGACAAAAAGACCACTTTGTCCTTAATGATAGGTGCGACCATGGTATGTAAATACACCATGTGTAATGTCCAAAATGCCCTTAATTAAGGTCCAAAACCGTGAGTCCTCAATCTTAAATGCTCCAAGCAATCTTCCACAAGGGAGATTGCTTTAAGTTATGCTCAAAACTGGTTCTCCATGCATGTTCTTGTATTCTCGAGGTGACCAAGTCTTGAGCCTCTATATGTTGGCCTCCAAAGATGTCATCAAAAGATAAGATGTCCATTTGTCCCGTATCATCCTCCCCTTCTTGAAAAGGATTCAACCTCGAATCCAAACCTTGCAAAACCGAAGAGAGGACAAACAAATACAAACTCCTCATGGAATGAGGGTTAGGGTTAGCATAACAAATCATCTCAACATGCCAAGGTTGCACATATTTTCAATATAACCAAGAATCTTTTGAAAGGAATATTAAAAACTCAATAAAAGATGTACAAAGGATTTGGTTATAGGATACATCAAGAGTAACACTTTGCTTGTCATGTAGGCCAAGCAACAAGTTTGGTGCTCCTACATCACCATTTCTAAATTTGGCAGCAGGGTCCAATGGGAAAAGTGGCCATAGACACGGTTCTCGAAAACACTTCCCTTTCCCGTGGTCTACACCCAAACTAAATGACATACTCTCTACAATAACATACATATCATCTAAATCAAATAGAGAGTAGAGAAAGGTATCACTCAAATCGACTTCTACTAAGGTGCTCTCATGTGTGTACTCGCTACTAGTTTCCCAATAATCACCATGAGTACTCGCTACTAGAAGAAGAAGTATCTTCCGTAACTACACATTCCTTACCCTTAGGAGTACTATCACCTTCCAAGAAGAGATTTTCCTCTTTAGGAGGAATGTTGTCACACCATAGTGGGTTAGTATATAGGCTATAGCTTCCAAGGCAATCTATACCATCATTTTCACCACTAGGTTCATTAGGAGTGTTTAAATCATCTTCAAACAAGACATTATACCTAAAAAGAGTGTGATCTACCTCACGGACAGATTTGGAACAAGCAAGTTCCTCACTCTCTAATGATCAATATCAAGTTTCAAGGATGTTTCAAACACAATATTACCCCAAGAAGAGCTCTCGGGTTCATTCTCACTTTGTTGACCAACATTTTCAAATATTTCACTCACTTGAGTCCTATTAAGCACATCACACATACTCAAGTGGTGGACTATTTTCACGAACAAGTTGATCAACACTCATTACACAAGACGATGTACTTCTATTCAACATATAGGCTTCAACACTAGGTGGACATAAATTGATCTCACAAGCGGAGTCAATTTCATTATCAATAGGATCAACTAGTGTATCCACACTCACAATATGTACATCATCATCAAGTGGCAAAGAAACAATACTCACATATAGGCAAGCTGTAACTCACACTCAATGGGCTACTAGCCACACAATTATCATTCACATGTACAAAAGTGTAAGAGTTAGCCATTTTACCTTGAAGTCCTTGAGTAGATTCTTCTTTGTCATGGTGTGAAGGTCCTCCAAAATCTTGGGCGGCAACTTCCTTTTGGCATTGTTCTTATTTGCTTGCCATGTTGGTACCTACACAAATTTCCTTAGAGATAGAAGGACAACCAATGTTAGCATGGTTTGGTGGTAATCCCCTCACTTTACTCCACACAACCTCTCCTTTTTCCACTCTCGGATTACCACCTTGCACCCCCTTACTCCTCTCAATCTTTTGTCTCTCATAATAATTTGGGTTGGAGTAGGTAGGCATTTCTCTTCGTGGCTTGGGCAGCAAGTAAGTCATGAGGCGATTCCCACATTGATCTATTACAATATTTGGCCATTTTTGCACGTTTGGAACTCTACGTTGTGCAAACCAATCGGCACCTAAGCATACTTGACCATATGTCAATGGAAGAATATCGCACCACACCTCCTCATGGTATTCAAATTGGGAGAAGACAACCTTGACCCTCTCGGTAACCTTAAACCCGTCCAAGAAGTATGGAACAAGTAAAGGCACACAAAACAACCCCAAGAAGTCAACCATGGATGGAACAATATAGTTACTATAGTACCTATCATTTAATACAATGAAGCAGCCCGGTATCCCACAAATGGTCACCTTTCCAGAGTGTGCACTCCTGCTTGGATCAATATTATAAAGCTCACAAGTACCCTTCAGTTTTGGAGATGCATACCCTCTTCTTCTCGTTGGACAACCTCCACTAGAGCTAGTATAACCATTCACACTATATCGATCTTGATAAGGAGTACTACAAGGTGGAGAATATGAATCTTCGCACTCCTCACGTGTACTCTCATCATAGATCTCATAAGCTTTGTGAACGAAAGGGTTATGCCTAACACCAAATCTAGGTTCGGAGTGAGAATTGTAAGACTCCTCGCATGCCCCAACGTCATCATAAGATCCATCACGAGGTCTTATATCATCTCCAAAGTCACCATAAGCACTAGGTACTTTATTCATCTCATTTTCTCCCCTAAAACAGTAATTTTCAAATCTGCCCAAGTTTTGATCATGGCTATTTTCATAGCCTCTGCAATCTCCCTCAACTTCGTAGCCATAAAACCCCTCACTACAATCATAGTCTCTCATGTTGTAGTCACAATAATCTCCGGCTATCAAAGACATGTTCCCCTTATATTACCTTTTAAACCTACAAAATGAACAAACAAGATTAGTAGTAAAAGCTCCTCACCAACACTTGTATTCACTCACTTTTGTGATCCCCACAATTTGGAGCGGCGAATATTGAAAGTTGCTTATATTCCGGTAGTCAATAAGATGTCAATTCTACTTGGCGGCCGGAATAGATTCTTGTTTGATCGTCTCAAGACACAACACAAAATCTACTTACGAACTTGAAACAAAGAAGTTACTACGAGTTAAAAATGAGAAAAGTACACAAATAACAAAGACACGAAGAAACGGATTCAATAATTAATCTACAACTAAGTAGGTGATTACTAGTTGTTAATTAATTGTAGAATCAAGATATGAAACTAATGAAACAATAAGATGAAACTAAGAATCTAAAATTTGAGCTCGAAAATATTGCGTGAATAGTAGCAGTGATGACGTGGCAGCCACGTATTGGTTCGGTTTTATCAAGTGGTTATTCCCAAAGGTTCAAGTCTTGGTCAAAAATTAATTTAGATTGGTGGAATTTGTTTTAGGAGGGAAAATAAGTCTTGAAACCTTTTTCAATTTTCAAGACTTGACTTTTTCTTGTACTTCTCCTGAAAACATGGATCCTTGTTTCATGGAAAGTAGTTGAGATGTGATGTAAAGTCTTTTGGTGGTTGGGGGTCTTTCAAGACTAACAATTCTTCACCTTTTCCCCTTCACCTTTATAGATCTAGCATTCACTTTATTTTAACAAGATATGAAGGTTGGGAAGAACATCAAGAACACTTCAACAATCACCAAGAACAATAAAAAATAATTACCAAGATCCACAATACAACCACATGGCCAACTCCAAGACAACAATGTTTTCACACGGCCAAGATTACAAAACCAACAACGGCCAAGTCTCTTTAGTGTTGCATTTCAGTTTTTTTTTTTTAACAAGAGATGAAGGTTGTGAAGAACTTCAAGAACAACAAAAATACTCTTTTCAACAACAACAACAACACACACAGCCAAGTCAAGTTTCTCAACAACAATGTCTACCACACGGCCTTACTTGTTCACAATAACATCAATCTTTAAAGCTCAATTCTAGATCGACTCAAAGTGTTAGGGAAGAACAAAACTAACACCACAAACACACAAGACAAATAAAAGACTCCTAGACCTAGACTCAAGAGTAAATCTCGGCCAAGAACACGACAAGAACACAATTTTCAGCCAAGAACACAAAATGGACAGATTGCTATTTTTTTTTTCTAGAATTTTCAGATTTCAACTTTTTTTTTTCTTTTTTGAATTTTCTAAGCAAGCCCAAGATTGATCTTGTAGGAACAAGATCAAGCCATGCTTTGATACCAAATGATACGATAAAGACAAGGGAAACACGAAACAACTCCAAAACAGTCCAATACACCCTCCAAAACAGTCTACTAATCTTAAGGATTTGAGGACCAAGATGGAGACCACTCTCGAATTCACTACAACAACAACAATACAAGATAACAATGGTGTATTTGACACCTAAAACAGCCACAAAACGTGAAGAACAAGATGACAATAAGAACATAAATTTTTGGATTCAAAAAGGACCAAAAAACAGTCCACTACACCAGATAACAACAAGAAAAGTAAAGGATAGATAATGAGGCCAATATTATGAAAAGAATCAGAAACAAAGTGTATATCATACACTAAACCCCTAATAAATGTAATAATAAAAACCACACTCTTATGGTGACCACCAAGGGAATAAACTCACCTCAAGATCTACCGTTTCCAAGCAAAGATCAATATTGGCTTTTCCAAGCCATATGCTAAGGATGGATTTTCCAAGCCCTACAACTAAGGGTGTTACACTCTCAAAAGAGAGAAAATATGTCTTTCAATTCTTCATCCTTCAAAATCTGCCAAGAAATGAGCTAAAATGACCTATTTATAGTGTATTACAAAAGAAGACAAAAAGACCACTTTGTCCTTAATGATAGGTGCGACCATGGTATGTAAATACACCATGTGTAATGTCCAAAATGCCCTTAATTAAGGTCCAAAACCGTGAGTCCTCAATCTTAAATGCTCCAAGCAATCTTCCACAAGGGAGATTGCTTTAAGTTATGCTCAAAACTGGTTCTCCATGCATGTTCTTGTATTCTCGAGGTGACCAAGTCTTGAGCCTCTATATGTTGGCCTCCAAAGATGTCATCAAAAGATAAGATGTCCATTTGTCCCGTATCACTCACAAACTTCAAACCACACAATAGAAGATCTACACCTCCTACAATACAACACCTCTAACTGAGCTGTACCAATTCTAGAGTGGTAGCTATAATTATATGCAAACTATATAAGAGGAAAATGGTTAACCCAACTACCACCAATGTCAATTACTCAAGCCCAAAGCATATCTTCTAAAATCTAAATGGTTCTTTCCACTTTTCCATCTATTTGCAGGTGAAAAATGGTGCTAAGGTTCATCTTAGATCCCAAATCTTGTTGGAACGACTGGCAAAAATACGATGAGAACTTATTACCTAGATCTTAAATAATGGAAATTGGAGTGCTATGCAACTTCACGATATCTTTAATAAATAACCTTGCATTGTTCTTAGTAGAATAATTAGTCCTCACCGATAAGAAGTAAGCAGACATAGTCATCCTATCCACGATGATCCAAATAGAATCTAACTAGTTTCAAGTCCGTGAAAGTCTAGTAACAAATTCCATATTAATCACTTCCCACTTCCACACAGGCAACTCAATTTCTTGAGACAACTGACTAGGCCTTAATTGTTCTACCTTCACTTGTTAACACACCAGACACGTAGCCACAAAATTAGCCATATCCCTCTTCATGTTATTCAACTAATAAATCTCCTTAAGGTCCTGATACATCTTCATCGAACCAAGATGAACCAAATAACGCAACTCATGAGCTTCTATCAAAATTCTACCTCGCAACCCATCCATATCGAAAATAAACAACCTTCCTCGGTATCTCAAGATATCATCACCACTAAACTCAAAATCCATCACCTTATACATACCTATATCATCCTTGATTTACATCAAGAGAGGATCCAACACCTGCTTCTCATTTACCTCAGTACCAAGTGATGACTTTGCCACCTCTTACACAAACACACCACTTTCCTCAAAATCTAAGAGATGAAATCCAAGATTAGATAAATGGTGAATATCCTTAACCAAATCCCACTTCTAATCATCCACATGAGACAAGATCCTCATATTTAACGTGCCAAAAGCATTTGCAAATGCATTAGCTTTACTTGGGTGATGTGGAGACTCATATCGTAGTCTTTAAGCAACTCAAGCCATCTCCTTTTCCTAATATTCAACTCTTTCAGGGTAAATACATAGTATAGGCTCTTATGATATAAATAAATGTCTAAATGCACCCCATAAAGAAAGTGTCACCAAATCTTCAATGCAAACACCATAGCCAATAACTCAAATCATGAGTCAAAAAATTCCGCTCATGAACCTCCAACAACCTAGAAGCATATGCTACCTCCTTGTTGTGCCTCATAAATACACAACCTACTCCCACACCGAATACTTCCCAATAAACCATGAAGCGATCAGTACCCTCGGGCATGGTCAAAACTAGAGTAGAAGTCAATTTATAATTCAGATTCTAAAAACTCCGCTCACAAGTATTGAACCATAGAAACTTCACCTTCTTATAACCCAACATAGTTAAAGGTGAAACAATCGACAAGATGTTCTACACAAACCTCCTAAAAGAATTGGCTAAACCCAAGAAGCTTCGAATATCAATTTGAGTCGTGGGCCTAGGACACTTCCTAAACAATGCAAATTTTTGTGGATCCACCATGATCCCTTTACTAGAAATAACATAACCCAGAAAAGTAACAACGTTAAACCAAAACTCATATTTCAAAAATGTAGTATACAAATGCTGATCCTTAAGGGTATGTAACACAATGTAGAGGTGATAGACGTGATCTTCCTCATGCTTTGAATATACCATCATATAAACTATAAACACAATGACAAACAAATCTAAAAATTGATAGAAAACCCAATTCATCAAGGCCATATATGCCGCCGAGGAAATGGTAAACCCAAAAGGCATGGCCAAGAACTCAAAATATCCATACTGAGTGCGAAAGGCAGTCTTAGGGATATCCTCCTCCCTAATCCTAAATTGATGATAGTAGAAATAGAGATCAATCTTACAGAAATACTTAACACCCTAAAGTTGGTCAAATAAGTCATCAATCCAAAGAAGATAGTGCATGTTTTTTTCTATCGACTTATTCAAATAACAGTAATGTATACTCATCCAAAGGGAACCATCCTTCTTTTGTATGAAAAGAATGGGGAGCATCCAAAGAAGTCACACTAGGGAAGATAAAACCTTTGTCAAGAAGATCTTTTAACTTTTCCTTAAGTTCTTTCAACTCATCTGGAGCCACTCTATAAGGAAGGATAGACATAAGACGAGTGTCCAGAAGAATATAGATCCTCAAATCAATTTCCCTATCCGGAGGGATGCCCGAAATATCATCAGGAGGAAATTACATAACCACAGAAAGAGATTATAAGGAAGGACCCTCCATGTTAGAATCTTTAACCCGGACTAAATGATAAACACACCCCTTAGAAATAAACTTCTAGGCTCCAAGATATGATATCAACCTTTTCTTTGGCACTAGGGAACTTCCTTCCAACTCTATAACTGACTCATTAGGATATTCAAAAATGACCTTACTGGTATGACAGTCTAAAGAGGCATAGCATGAATGCAACCAATCTATCGATAAGATGACATCAAAATCTTGCATGTCTAATTCAATCAAATCCTCCAAAGTTTCCCTACAACCAATAGATATCGAACCGCCACTATAGACTCTTCTACTAACAACAAAGTCATCCATTGAGGTAGAAATGCAAAAGGGATCTAAAATATACTAGGGACCAAAACTAAAATACAAAACCACAAATTGGGTCACGTAAGAAAGGGTAGACCCCATATCAAGAAAATAATACATAACATGAGAGAAGTGTTTTAATATAGCAGTGACGATATTAAGAGATGCCTCAGACTCCTGATGGGTAGTAAGAGTGTACAGGCGATTTTGACTAGTGCCGATACTAGAAATGGCACCAATTGGTGCAGGAGCTAATGAAGTAGCAACAAAAACCTCGATGGACCAAAAGCAACTCTAGAAGGACAATCCCATTGCATATAAAAAATCTGACCACATATAAAATAACTATCCCTCTTCATTTTACACAGGCCACAGTGTAACTGACCATAAAATTTATAAGAAGAATAGAGTTGAGCTGACTGGACCCCATTGACCTGAGATTGGGTACCCTATGCCCTACAACAAATACTACTCTAAAATTAACAATTTACATACAACATTGGATAAGGTGCACTAGCTGTCGAATTGGAACCTGAGTTACCCCACTTTTTCTTAGACTATTTCACACTATCTCTACCACCTTATTGCTAACTTCCACCTTGATCAAAATACCAAAACTTCTTGCTTTGTCTCTCCCCTAGCTCTTTTTTCTTTATATTCTTCTTTCACTTATTGCATATACACCACACGTCTTGAGATTTCCATATCTTTGTTCAACAAGGCAACCCTACTCTCCAAAATAATCTTATGGGAGAACCCAAAAGCAAATTTCCTAATTTAAGACCTCATGCTAGAGACTATAACAAGAGCATATAATAATAACTGAAACAACTTTAAGGCATATTCTTTCACTATCATCCTACCTTTCTTTAAGTTCACAAACTCCTCAGCTTTTGACTCCGTCAACTCCTGATTAAAGAAGCGATCAAAAAAAGCACTAGAGAAGTCATCTCATAAAATGGAATCGTCATCCTCACCCTTAAGCTGCTCCCACTCTTCATACCATTGGTATACGACATCCTTCAACTAATAAGTAGCTAATTCCACACCCTCTACATTAGTAGCATGCATAACCTGGAAGATATTCTCCATCTCGTCAATAAAGACTTAAGGATTCTCTTCAATTTTGGTACCAGTGAAAGTTTGAGGACTCAACCTCATAAACTGGCCAAATCTAGTAGTCTCAGATGAACTCATAGCAATACCAGCAGAACCTGACTGGCATGACTAAGATGACACTAACTTGGTCAATAGATGAATAGATTGGTGAAACATAACATTATTAATATCTCCCTGAGGTGACTGAGTATGAGTGTCAGTAGCTACAGACTGATTAATAGAGACAGGTGGAACTCCACACAGGTAATCAGAAAAAGCAACCCTTGATTGGTCTTGTACATCAAAAGATGTGAGATCCGCCCATTTTGTCCTCGGGTAGGATAAATGAGTTTCCATGAGATTCAGATTATCTAGGAGGCATGATATGGAAGGATAATAAATAGTATTTGGCGAAATCTAAGACCTTAGAATCTATAGCCAAAGAATAAGACAACTAGAAAAGAAAATAATCCTTAATATCCTATAACCTCTCTCTTATAAGTGTAGGGAGCTACACTTCCATAAAAATGACTTCACTCAATATGGATTTATGGTCACCCTATTGACCCTAAACCTACTCTCAAATTCCACCTTTATCATGTTTGAAACTAGGGCTTGGCTGTGATTGGTATCTCAAGTCCACCAAGGACCGAAGACCACCCCCTTCACCTAGTGAACCAGAACACAATATAATATAATAGTGGAATACCAAATATAAAATACAATAGATATATAATAATCAATAAAGTTTAAGAATTCCTCAACAAATCCCAAGTCCATAGTATTGTCAAACAAAGCCTAAAAATAACCAATATAGTCTAGTCGGGACATGGCCTCAACCCTAGCCAAAAAAATAAGTCCAAAAGAAAGAGTCAAAACATAAGGAAATCCAAAGTAAAAAAGGAGGTCTTCTAAAGGATTGAATCTCATCATTTTCTTCTTACTCTTGGGTTGTACCCCGATCACCTAGTCACTGCATAAAAAGAGAAGTATGACCAAATCCTACATCATATAGTGATATAGCATCTGAATATATGGTTAGAAGTTGGAGAGCTATCATGTAACTCAGGGATAAAGGAAAAAATAATGTCATGATTCATAATACAAAAACCATAAAAACCAGTGCTCAACATCATATTCAATACATACATACATATATATATCATATGCTAAGGTAGGGAATAAACTTAGCGTGAACATTTAAAATCTTAGCCTCAATTATGTATCATAAAAGTCATAATCAAGGCACCCACGAGCTATATGATCCTATCTCTTTCCCAATTGGAAGGACCCTAGTGGTTGTAGCCGCATGAACCAGAGGTTAATCATACATGCATATGCCTTACGGGGTCTCAAACCTCCCAACATATATCAAGTTGACTTAAGCACCAAATTATGTGATATAGGTGAATCAAATTCTCCAATCATGTAATACGGAGGACTCGACCTCCCAGCCTTTAATACCCCCGTATTGGCAACCACTATTTCTGGTATTGGTCCATCGAGATATGGACATTCACTGAATGACAAACAATCCTATTTTAAGAGCAATTAACAATATTTAACACACATTCACATTAATTGACCCAGATATGCATTAAGACATCCCATTAGTATCATCATACCAACCCCAATTATAAGTCATTATCATGTCATTTCCATCATCAATCATACGAGGAAATTTGTGTCCCCTTAGGTTCAAATTATCCATTTATACAGGGAATCCACGTACCAAAAAGTTTAATGGAATTTATCCATGGTTAATTAACCTATTATTCCAATGCATTAGTCTATGTGAGCAAGTCAAACCGTAAGACAAAATCATATTCATTATCATTTTCACAATTTATGTTAAGAGAAACACAATTTCCAAAACCATATATTAAGGAAAAATAATCAAACTGGGGTTAACCATAACCCCTTAATTTATTTACTATTCCTATTCACCCGAAAGAGTTTATAAATCAACAATGTAAAGCATAATAGCTAAATAGTAATTATGGAAAAACCCTCTACCCATATTTGAAAACCCAACATCAAAACCTTAAATAATAAAAAAAATTTAGTCCATTAAAAAAATACAAGTATAGGGAAAGAGTTACATGCCTTAGACACACGAAAATTGGAAAAAAATTAGGATCTTGAAACACAAAAGATGAACGTACAATGAAATCCTTAGCCTTTCTTGGGGTTTTTGAGTTTAAGAGTGGTATTGGGTATTTTAATTTCTTAGAATTAAAAATAATAGGATATATTATACTTAGGGGTTATACATAAGTGAAAAGATCCTAATAACCCTCACCACAAGTGAACAAAGCAAAAACTGCATGTATTATACTTAGCGGTGTGGCACGGACCTTATCTCGGAGGATAACCTCTACATCATGCTACTAAAGATGAATATTATACTCCATGTCATGCTAGGTATCACAGAGTGTAACCTTTATAAAATGGAAATATCACAAAGATTCACTGCCTTTGTGGTCTAAAAATACCCGAAATTGCATATAAAATTTATAAAACTCTGTTGGGACACCCCATTCACATGCCTAAATACAATTTAAGTAAACTATCAACATTTCAAACATTGGAGGTCCAAATATAAAATACTCAAAATGAGAAGGGTATTGTAGAAAAGATGAAGGAGGATTCAGTCTTAGATCCTATATCGATGTAGATTTAGGATGATATAGTTCAATAGAAGGTCATGGCATTTATGATTGGTAGAGATGGTATCTTGAGGTACCAAGGTAGATTTTGTGTTCTTGACGTCGATGGACTAAGGAAATTTTTTTTTTTACTGAGTCTCATCAGTTGAGGTATATAGGTTACCTTAGTTCGACAAAGATATATCATAACTTGAAAGATATTTATTGGTGGAAAAACATGAAGAGAGATGTGGATAAATTTATGGCTAAGTATATGGTGTGTCAGCAAGTAATGGTTAAGCTCTTGAGGCCTGGTGACATATCTTAAGAGGTCGAGTTGCCTATGTGAAAGTGGGAGGTTAACAATATAAATTTTATTAATGATCTTGTGCAGTATCACCAGTAGTTTGATTCAATTTGGGTTATCATGGATAGGATGACTAAGTCTGCTAACTTCTTGAATGTCAGGACTACCTACACTAGATATGATTATGCTAAGTTATTTATTCGGGAGATAGTTAAACTGCATGTTGCTTTAGTTTCCATTATTTTAGATTGAGGTATGAAATTCTCCTCTCACTTTTGGCACTTGTTTCAGTAGGGATTGGGCATAGGGGTGAACCATATCACCGCTTTCCACCCATAAACAGATGGATAGGCGGAAAGGATCATCCAGACACTAGAAGATATGTTGAGGGCCTATGTGATTGATTTGGTGGTAGTTGGGCAGATCATTTTTCTCTCATCAAGTTCTCTTATAACAATTGTTATCACTCAAGTATTAGGATGGATTATTTTGACGCTCTTTATGGTAGGAAATATAGATCTCGTATCGGGTGGTTTGGGGTTGGTGAGGCTAGGTTGTTTGGTCCGAACATGGGTCACCAAGATATGGAGAAGGTGATGGTGATTTGAGATAGACTTAAGAATACCTAGAGTCACCAGTAGTCCTATATAGATATGGGGCAAAGAGATTTGAAGTTTAAGGTTGATGGTGGGAGTTTTTGAAGGTGTCTCCCATTAAGGGAGCATTGAGATTTTATAAGAAGAGGAAACTCATCCCCCAATATATAGGTATGTACTTGATCTTAAAGATAGTAGGGAAGGTTTCTTATGAGTTTGACTTTCCTTTGAGTTTGGGTTGCATTCATGTCATTTTCCATGTTTTGATGTTGAAAAATTATGGGTTAGCCTTTCTTTATTGTGCCTATAAAGAGTGTTGGTATTTAGGGTTTCATACCTTATGAAGAAGTCTCGACGGAGATTTTTGATAAACAAGTCTATCGCTTGAGGACTAAAGATGTAGCTTTGGTAAAGATCCTTTGGAGGAATCAAAAGGTAGAAAAGATAATTGTTAAGCTAAAGATTACATGACGTCGAAGTATACATTCTTTTTCCCCGAATTAGACAATCGTATTTAAGGTATGTTTTTTCCTTATCAACTTTGTTTTCTTACTTTTTTAATGGAAATTATGGTTTCCCTCTGTCTTATAATCGTCTAGTGGATGCCTTGACTCATAATTTGGGGATGAATGACCCTGGGGGGAGATATAACACCCCAAAATATTGTCCTTTTAAAATTTTATGACCTTGAGCTTATTTCCTAGATTACGACTCACCTTACGAGTCATAAGGTGTCATTATAGGTTGTAGGACCCTAATCATAGGGTGACCAGTGTGTTATTAAAATTTCCTGACCTGAATATTATTAAGAGATAGTGAGTCATGGGGAGACATTACGAGTCGTAATGTGGGACTTGTAGTCTCACCAGTGTAGTGCTTAAGGGTTTTGGTCTTGATAACGATGTGACCCTACTAGTTGTAAGGTCCAACTACGAGTCAAGAGGTGTGGGTCAATAGTGAAGGGTTCCCTATTCACTACCCAACTGTTCGTCCAGGCAATGATTCATAGTCAGTCATTATGAGACGTAAGGTGACCCTAACGACTTGGTTGCAAATCTTTAGAGTTTCATTAAGGGTAATTTAGACATTTCCACAATTGTGACCCACGACTTAAAAACATATTTTGGGTCTTATTATCATATTAGAATACATCATAATATGCATCAGAATCTCTATCAAATCCCTAGGACAAGAACAACTATTTTTTTTTAAGGTTAATCAATTAGAGCTTTCAAGGGTAATTTCTCTCCGTAATTGTGATACTTTCAGGCATGTACCCTTTAAACTTGTTTTACTTGAATCATGCTTTTAAATGGTTGTTTATGTAAATTTGAATATGGGTTGTTATATGGTTGAGGGTTTTATAATGAATGTTAAATAAATTAGATACCAATGATTTTTTATACATTGTTTATGCTTTATCAATGGTTTTTGAGTGTATTGGATGCATGTGTATAGGAATTTGAAAGGGGGTTAAGGAATTCCCCAAAATTGACGATTTTGGTTTTTTATTTAGTTTTGAAAAATGTGTTCCATCAACCTACTTGCATATTGAATTTGAAATATGATAATCATATTATTTGGCTTATTTCCCTAAACTATTGCATTGCATAAATGGTTAAATGGATGAAAAGAGTTTTAAAGGCCCTGTTGGCCATGTTTTTTTTTTAAACTTGATTTAATGAACAATGGAGGTCATAACATTCCCCCATATGATATAATGAACAAAGAGGATTGAGGCATTCCCCCAGGATGATAAAATTGGATTGGGATAGTCATGACCATGCAAATAGAAATTTGTATGATGATACAAATTGTATGTGTCTTAATCGATGGTGCTTTATTTAATTAATGGGAATGTGTAAATGTTTTAGTTGGGATTAAATGGGTTGTGTAAATGGTTGTGAAGGTTGAGGTCACATGGGATGGATACTAAAAATCCTTGTTTGTTGGCGTAAGGGTTAGTCTTGATGATTGTGTGCATATATCACACATACACTCTCTTACTCTATAAATATATGTATGCATCTTGGATGTACATTGAGTTTGGAATGGATTTTGAATTGGATTTATTTTATCCTTATCCTGAGTTACGTTCTAGCTCTCACCCTAGTAAATGCCTCAAGATGTTCTGTCCTTATGCAATGCAGGGAACGAACACACTTTAACTTTTCCTGCACAGTGATAGGTGGTTTTTGGATTGTTCCTGAGTAATATTGAAGTGGTGAGCCTCCATTTTTTCTAAAAGCGTATTACTTCTTAGTTTAGTTATATCATAGATTATTTTGCTAGTTTATTTTATGTTATTGTTGGAGGCTTTTAAAAACATAGGTTGTTCTTTTGATATTAGAGGCTTTGTGGATTACTATGGATTGAGATGGTCATTGAAATTCTTAGATTCTTTTCTTACTTAGTTGAGCTTCCTATATTTTTATATGTTCGGAACTTCGCTTTATCTTGTTATATGTTCCGAATTCATTCATTAGTAGTTGTATTGTGTTTTGATAGCTAGGCAAAAGGGGTGATCTCCGATCCTCAGCGGACTTGAGATACACTTTAGTGTAGGGCCTTGGTTTGGGTCCTAATATAAGCATCATCTTCATCAACATCTATATCTGGTGAAATTTTCTCAAAGACCAACAGTACAACACTCTCAAGAATGACTGATATATCTACCATTTATTAGGTAACTTAGTGACAACTATTTATAAATATATGGGTATATGTAATACCCCACAAAGTTTTCTTCTAGTCTGAGCCTTAGAGCGTATCCAACAAAGCAGAAAATCTGAGTCTAAAAGTTTCAAAAGTATTTTCCCAAGTATAAAAAACTTTGAATCGTGCATAATTTCCCTAATTTCTACTTTTAGTCATGTAGAGAATTGAACAAGCTTTCCATCGATACCAATTTCATCAAAATCTGACATCAGACGAAGAAGTTGTGGCCGTTTTACTGAGCATTGTCGGAATCACAGGTTTGACGGTTTATCTGACGGACCGCCAAGTCCTTGGTGGACCGTCAAGTGTCACGTCATACCAAGGTAGTGGATTCCTTTTTTGGTCATCATGTGACGGACAAAGTGGTGAACCATCAGAAAGTTGATGGACCGTCAGAAAATTGATGGACCGTCAAGGGGCCCGTCAGATCGAGGCAGAATGTCCCATTTCTGGACCCCGAGTGACGGACGACTTGGTGGAGCTTCCTTCCCTCTGACGGACCATCAGGTCGACCGTCACAGACCCCAATCGAAATTTCTAGAAAAATTTTAAAGGGTCATTTTGGTGTTTTCCATATCCTTCCCCAGCTCTATAAATACCGGTCCAAGGGCCTTCAACTTTATTTTTCTCTCTTTCACCCAAAAATTAGGGTTTCCAAAATCAAAATACTCTCTTCTCCTTTCATAAAATTCAAGAGAGATCAAGAAGGATCTACAGAAATCAAGAACTCCTTTCAAGAGCCTTTAAGAAAAGAAATTCCCAGGTATGTAGAGGTTGATTCTTAGGTCCCTTTCATCCAAGAAGCTCAAGTAACATTTTTTAAACTTAAGGATTTTATGTTTTGTGATATTCCATGATTTGTATGAGTTGAAGTTGATGTTACTTGTGTTGTTGAGTTTGGATTCATGATTGTTTGCAAGATTTATGGTCTTTGACCCTAGTATGTGGAATTTATGTGATGTTGTGATGAGCCCTTTTGAAGTTGGTGTCTATGTGAGGTGTTCATGATATTAGGGTGTAGAGATGGTTGAATAAGCAGAGTATGCACCCCATAGGTTGGATGAAAGGCTGAGGTGACGCATAGAGGGGCATTGTAGTATGTTAAAGGGGAAACCCAAAGTTGTGGGCTAGTCCATGCACACCTAGTGTTTGATAAAATTCCTTAGTGAGCGAAATGAGCCATAATAATAATATGGAACCCCCGAGTAGGTGTAGAACCGGACATGTCTAGTGGTTGTCGAAAGACCGTAGTGAGTTAGTTGACATGAAATAACGGTAAATCTCCCAAGTGAATGCTCTTTGATTTATTTTATGCTTTGATACATGCTAAGTGGTTAGCAAAAGAGTAATGACATGATAGTGTGAAGTTTTCCCAAAATCTAATGATATCTAGATATATGTCGAGATCCATATAGGTGTGAAGTACTTGATGCAAGACTTCATTGAATGGGGTATAATTTAATAGCATGTCTTCCTTAAGGTAGTTTGTGACGATGAATCGATATTGATGACCCCCCCTCCAAATATTAGAAGCAATCCTTTGGTAATCATGATGGTGAATAGAGATTTATATTTCCTAAATGATAGATGCGATACCATAAGGTGTGTGAGGGGGAAAGTATGTTATGATTCTAAAATGCTTAGAGTGACCCCTTGGTAGTTGTGATGATTAGTAGACATTTGTGAATCCTAAGAGGCTTGAGGTGATGTTCTAATAATTGTGAAATTGAATATATGGCATGATTTCTGAGTTTCTTGTGAATATGTCTGAATGATGGTAATGATGAATGAATGCTTATGATGCTTGAATGAATGATGATGCTTTACTTCTATGTTATCGAGTCCTGGGGTTATTTATACCTGAAAATAGAGTTGTTGTCTAGAGCCCGTGTAAATTTCTCAATAATTCCAACCGAGCCATGATTTTCAGAACTCAGTGAACTATAGAACTCTGTATCCTCAGACAAGTGTGAAGCTTAATAAAGCTCAGTAATCTCTGTTATCTCTGTATTGCTAGTAATCTAGCCTCAGACTTGTACTCAGCCCAGTCCTAATGGAACTCAAGTGATTCAATTCTAATCTCAGAAATGATTCGAATAATCTAATCAAGCTATGTATTGTCAGTCAGATACCGTGATTCAATACTTTTTCTGTCAGACACGAAACCAAGTGATCTCAGCGTATTTCAGCCAGATCATTTGAGAAACATGATCATGTAAATAGATTCAACTTTATTGTGTTCATTCTAAGGATTCAGTGAGAGTCTTTCAGTTAGGAGTAGAAACTAGCACTGAGCGAGGGAAGGGATGGCGATTCCTCCCATCAGAAAAAGAGGCCGAAACTCTAGAGCTACGTAGCCAGTGCAGGATACAGGAGTCCCTGTCAGTAGAGTCTGTCACCATCAAAGAGGTTGACTATTATATTGCCTCAGGTCGACTTCCTGCGAGGGTCTTCCCATCAGAGAGGCTTTACCCAAAAGTGAGTCTTTACCCGTGGCATGGTATTGATGCCCTTCCAGCAGGGGTTACAGGTTGGGACCCACCTGTGGTAGGTTGGGGCATGTTGGTTAAGTGACTACTTTCCACAGTTACAGTTTTAGTATCAATCTTCAGAAGTCAAGACCGCGTGGTATAGTCGTCTATCTCAGTAAGGAACTCAGATAGTTCCATTGATTCATGGACCATCCCGTTAGATAGGCTTGGCCTCATATACAGATGCTTACTATCATAGTTAAAGATCTCCCATTAGAGAGGCTTGATCTCAGTCTCAGATCATGTTGAATATTCTTATTATCGTATTTAAAGATCTCTCGTCAGATAGGCTTGGTCTTCTTCTCAAAATTTGTTGAGTATTCTTGTTGTCGGATTCGTATATAATCAATATTTTCTTATCATTGATAAAGCTTCCGAAGTTATCTGTTAGAAAAGATGAATCTCTAATTCTGTAGGTTGAAAGTGGTAAGCTCAGAATGCAGTCTTTGATATAAGTATACTCAAATCCTTAGTTATCAGTAGAAGATAAGTCAGTGGTTTAGTATCTGAGTGATGGTAGTGAGTTTAGCTCGCAGTAAAGCGGTATCCAAGGTCAAGTCTCTAGAGTTGTGATGATTATGAGTATGATTTATGCATTCTTGTATGTGTGCTTGTTTTCGTGAGGTATTCTCATGATCATTTAGGTTATACATATTTTACATGCATGATCCCTTGCATTTAGCCTTACCCCGTCTACATACTCAGTACATTTCGTGCTGACTCATTTGCGCTATAGGTTCTCATTTGACACCATAGGTTTAGAGGCAGAGAACCCAAAGTATCATAAACAAATCAGTCCCAGTCAGCAGCAGTAGTAGTGAGTCCTCTTCTTTCGAGGATGAGTTTCAATTTTTTATAATTGTAATCAAAATTTTATTTACTTTCAGTTGACGGAGTTAGTTGGGGACCTGTCCCATCAACTCCACAGTTCAGTCAGATTAGAGGCTTTTCAGACGGATGTACTGTATAGTATTCAGTTTTATATTTTGAGTATTTATAGATGTGTTGAACCTTATAGCCAGTTTCTGAATTTATTCTAGATATTATGCAGTGTACAGGTATAGATATTGGTAAAGGGTTAGCTTGTGGTCCTTCAGGGTCACAAGCACCGTGTGATATCTCGGGATGGGATCTCGGGGCGTTACAGTATATCAATGAAGACAACATCAAAATTCATAGATCATAACTGATACATCTCAACTAATGGTATAACATTAAATTCCCAACTAGTTTTCTTATTGTCTTCACCAATCATGTCTCTCTTTTTTTCTTGGAGATTTCTCTAATCAACTCTCTCAATCAAATTGTTCAGTGTGTATTTAAATGAATGCATAATATTCTCACTTTCTTTATCTCCTTCCTGAGATGTTCTAATGCAAAGTGAATCATTTCTTTAATCTACACTACTAAAATTGACACTTTCGTGTTGTCTACTTTTTCCAAGGAACCCATGCTCAACACATTAGCCTGAGTTTTAACAAGGCTGGAGTAGTGAGAGACTTAGAACTCAAAGTTCAAGCATTTGGACATGTTAACTAGGAAGATGAAACTTCAAGGTACACTAGATACACTAGGTGAAATTAAGGAAGTAGAGGGAGGAGGAAGAAGAGTTGAAGAGGTAGGAGTATCCCATGTCTCAAGAGTATGAACCTCGACTATAAGATAAGTTTTGACTCACCACTACTTCTTTTCTTCTCCTACTCATTTTCATAAGAGGCTTGAATCCTCAGAATATTATGTGCAATTTTGTGTTTTAGCATGATATCAATACCAATGTTCTTTGGCAGAAATAATATTTTGCATATTTGTGTGATCAACCACATGAACATATATTATGTTTCCCTATGTTGGGCCCTTCTTGATATTTCTCATTGAATGGTTATCCATAAGTTTATCCTTGAATGACACATAATGCATCAAATCAACATTGCCTTTTCTTGACTAATCCTTATCTCATTTTCCAATGGCATGAGCATACTAATAACAAACCCAAGCCTCAATCATACCTCCATGTTAGAATCCTTCTTTTGATAATTTACCTATAATCCACAACTGTATCTTAGAACATAATAATGCATAAATCTAATGGCCCTATGATTCAGAGTTATCTTTTAATAAGGTGAGTAGTAGTATCTAGTATTTACTTTTAGGATGTTTCCTGACCCAAAAATATCATTTATTGTTGATATACGAGACTTTCCATTGAACCATCAAACTTTCACTACATATTTCATTATTTGTGGTTAATATTGAATCTTTTTTGGAGCAACAAAGTTTCATAGGCTTCCTGCAACTCTTTAACCAATAATGCTTTGTATTTGGTAGTGGCTTTCCCACTCTTGGTGCTTGATCATGTCGCAAATGATTAAATACCTATCTATCAACCCATTAAGGGATAACACTTTCTCTTTAATGATAGTTTTACCTAGAATAACCTTATATATATTTCGAAATCTAGGAATTGCTTCAGGTATAATAGGGTCCACCACTTTTGCCTCTTTTTGAACATGATTTATTTTAAACGATAGTAGTTTACTGGAAGTAATTAGTTCAGTGATAGTTTAGTCGCACATGACCCATTTTGTTAATTTTGGCTATCTTTAGAAGTGTGATCAAGTCATAGTTGGGGGTTGAGTTCCCTTTAACCTATTTATTACAAATCATATGCTCCGATAAAGGAAGATATGGTTATCCTTGATGATTAAAACCTCACCTTTAATTTATTTTGAGTGGCCCTACCGAGGTTTTGATAGGCCAAAATAGAAACCTGTTTCCCTTTCTTATTTTTGAGTTGGGAGGTTCTTTTAAAGAAAAGGTATCAGATGGAGGAGGGGGTCTCTTGGGACCTATGTATACACAAATAATAATTATGAATACAAGTATGGTGTAAGTAATACAATTGAAAATTTGAGTTAAAATACTTAAAAGTATACCCAGTGTATCGTACATGAGTTAGGCACATCCTACCAGAATGGTGCAGGAAAATTCTAGCATCAAACAAGTTGATAGATTCATTATAAAACAAAATAATTACTTTCCTGATACTAAGGGGATGTAATGTGTATCATATCAGAATGATGCAATCTCAATTGAAATCACATAACTCACAACCTTCTAATCTTTAGTTTCTTGAATCTAGTGCAATCCCTGTTTTCCCTTTTGTGTATCACACTATAACAATGTGTATCACACTAAGGCTCAAAGATATCTCACAAGTGCATCTTTTTCCCCATAATTCACAATTCAAACTCAACCCTAGACAATATGGATCCTTTATGGATAAATTTGAACATAGGGTAAATAGTCTTCCCCTGAGCAGTCACTTTCAATAACCCTAGATAATTTAAACCTAAATATCATTGAATTCCCCAAATTCTTATTGATTTCTGAGAACTAAATATTCCAAAAAATCAAATAATTTCAAACAATTATGGGATTTTATGGCTTAGTGCAAGAAATAAATCATACCCGAAGAAGTTCAATGAAAAGTCCTCTGATTCACCTATAAATAAATTTCCACAAATCTATTAATAGATTTCAAGGGAAAATAGGGAAAATGTAAAATTATGAGGGTTAATTGTGGAAGACAAATCCATTGAAAATTAAATTAGATAGGAATCAAATTCTAAGACATGTACAAGACGAAGTACATAAACAATAACTAAGAAAACATAATATTGTTAAGAAAAAATTATCAAGAACAGGGTGTGATGGATGATGTTTATATTGGCAAGTGTATGCATATGTTCATAGTAATAGTGAAATATTTATGTAAAGATGATGAGTGTAAAAATAAAAGAGTCCAATTGGAAATGATGGAGTGAAAATAAAAGGGTTAGGGTTTAATATAGTAGAAGATAAAAAGTTAAAGCCTTTAGACTTTGTTCAAATTAAAATGACCCTTAAACTTGCTAACCCAATTTATGAGCATGACGTACATAACAAAATTAAGCGGCAAATTCACAACTCTTTGGTGAAAATGAGTTATAACCCTCTTATATAAGTAGTCATTGGTACTTTTAGTGATGCACTTGTGCAATAGAAATAAGTGAAATATGATATGAACAAGTGTTATGCAAACCAGAAGTTTAACCTTAAAGTTGCTATTATTTTGTGTGACCTACTTGCGTGGACATAAGATGATTGAAAATACATAAGCTCTAGGTGATATTGCACAAGTGGTGTAAATCCTCCTTTTGGTTATTTTGAAATACAATATTCTCATACACTTTATCATTGAGAAAAGTTATTCAAAACAACAAAAAGTAAAACTTGGGATACCTCTCAAGATAATCCTTATTTGACATTCTGGAATGACTCAAGTACGGGTCATCAAGCATCATCAAGGTATAACATCTCAATCAAAGAATTTTTTGGTTCCACGCAAAGTATTATTTCACAAGTTAACTATTCACTATGAATCGAGACTCATTTTTACATTCCAACTCAATTGCCTCACTAAGGAAGCCTTCCTCTACTTAAAAGGTCCCCACCACTTTGATTTTAGAGTCCCCAGAAACCAATTTAATTATGAGTTAAATAATAGCAATTCATCACTACTTTTGAACTCCTTTTTGAGGATTTTTGTGGCATACTACATTTTCATCGGCTCTTTGTAGAAAGTGAAATTATCATATCTTGTAAATACTCTAATCTCAACTGGAATGCACCCTCTCATATCATGTTTAATTTATGTAAGGGCCGTAAGTCTTTGTATTCTAGATCAACTAACAAATGGTATATCATGACCTAGTTTACATGTCATGATGGCACCAACTTTATCCCACAAGTAAGTAAGTCAAACCACAATCTGGAGCAATAAGCAATGGCTAACTTGGTGGAAAATGTCCTAAAAGACAAAAATCAACAATTAAGGACTAAAAATAGAAATTAAACATTCATAATAGTAAAATGGATAGATAAAATATCAACAACCATCCAATGACCTAGTAGTGCCAGTAAAAAGATACTACAAATAAAACTTAAGTACTGAAATAGTTAAATACAATTTGTCTCAAAAATAAAAGACCAGACATACATAATTAGAAGGAAAAAGGGGCAACTCTAACTCCAAGAGCTCACCCTATCTCCAAAATCAACCGTCATAATTATAACATCAACGAGAGCTACTAGTACTTTAATTTAAACCAAAAAGGTATAGAAGTGTAGTATGAGTATTAAACCACGAGTCCTCAACACACATCATCAGAAAACTGGGTTAAATAATGATATAAATACGATAAGATAAAAGAAAAAATAATATAAGTCATGGAAAAAGGACAAACTAGGAAATAAGCTGCAACACTGATATTCATAAATAAATATTAGAATCCAAAAAAATATTGAAAATATCAGATGATTATAACTTCTAAATTCGCCCCCATTAGCCAATAAGTGTAGAAAAGTAAATAACCCAACATGGACCCTCATAATCCCATAGGTTACAATCAATGGAAAATTAATTACCAAAGATCAATAACATTACTAAATATCAACTATAACCATCAAACCATCCATACCATGTCTGTAATGACCCTCAAGGTAAAAATTTTATTTTTACTATCTCCACTTAGAGCTTTACTTTAGCTTCCACAAGTCAATTATGACTTGGTGGAACTGAAAGTTTGGTTATTGGTCAGTTCATTTGGCTTATAGTGAATTATCTATTTTGGATCCTTTGATGGTTCAAATCGGCTGTCGGGTAAAAATTTTAGTAAATAAACCTCGTATTAAAATTTTGACTATTCCAACAACTTCAAAACATTTATTTTAGGCTAGGAAGACCTTGGGCCCTGAGTCTTCCAAACTCATTTTGGCCTATTGGCCAAAAGTTAAAAAAATGGCAAGTTATTGTGGGACCCACTTTTTATTTAAACGACCTAGGATGAAAATTTCAACCGCGCTATTAATTCCCAAATGTCAAAATCTATAGGATAACATAGTTCATTTGTATACACAGGATTTTGAAAGAATCTTGAGTGGTTGGCAGAGACTTGGAATTTCTCCAAGTTCCAGTTGATGCCTGATATGTAGTGAGACCGCTAAATCAGCACTTTCGCAGAGAGAGCTTTAGCGGCTGGTGGATCACTTTAGTAGCCCTACCTAACTAGCAAGTACTACTTTAGAGTCACTTAGGCACTATAGCGGCTATCGCTAAAGAGACCCATAGTCTGCTTTAGCAGCATGGCTTATATGGTCGAATAACACATTAGTGATACTAGGTACTTTAGCGATGACCGCTAAAGCAGCCTAGTGACCACTTTAGCAGCACCCGCATGCCTAGGAAGGGTATAAATACCCACTTACTCCGATTCTTCACCATTTTAATCCATTCTCTATAATCTATAACTCTAAAAAGGTGTGTCATTGGGAGAATCAAGTGTGGATTACTTTGGAGATTTTGTGTCAATAATATACCTAATTTCCCATCAACTCGAAGGTAAGATTCCATTTACTATCATAGTTGATTTTCTTTGTATTTTGCTAAAATCACCAAGAAGGCTTAGAATTCACCCATTTTTAGGGTAAATGTTCCTTGAGCATAAAGGGATGTTGTGTTGGTTTCAAAAATATGATTCTGCAAGTAGGCCCTAAATGGGATTTTTGCGTGAATTTTTGACCCAGAGCATAATAATGCAAAATAGTTATCATTATTATCATTTTGATAAGTAGATTCTGATTTTGATAGTGTGGCATCTTTCAAAATCTTCTCGAAAAGGAAACTCCTTGGTTTAGGAAATTCTTTGGGTTTTCATCGCGTCCAGGTAGACAAGGTTTACTCTTTTTATAGATTGAACTATTCCCTAGTACGCTTATGATATTATTCTAGATTTGGGATAGTGTTTATGTGTGGAACATATGATTGTCAATATTTAGGCTAGTTGACTGTTTAGGCTAACTTGAAACTATAATCTAGGCTTTATTATTAATTTTTGAGATTTTATAAATAAATAGCAAATAAACACTTAAGTCTTTACACGTAAATGGAACAACTCATTCAAAAAAATACAAAAAATAAATAAAAGGCCCAACCCCTATCTGCTACCCGATCCATCCCAATCTACCTACATTATTACATATAGCTGCATTTGTAAGGTTTCCAAATTGAAGCTTCTTCTTCATCCGTTGCATAAGCTCCAAAGCACAAAAAAAATCACTTTCCTTTTATGAATCATTATTTCATTATGAACCAACTTTGGGTGATCAACTCTATGCCATGGTTGAGTATTGTTTCTTCTCATTACAGCTTGCAAAAGAAAGTTTAGAACTCTTTCTTGTACTATTGTATCTTGATTTTGAAACTTATCAAACTTTTGACTTGTTTCTCCTAGTTGTGCTCTTCGATGGATAGGAAATACAACTCCATTTTCTACTCTGCTAAGGTTTCTATACCCCTGAAGGATGTTACAACTCTGAGTAAGCTCATATTCAAAGTGTTGTCCTTTTTTCCAATATTGAGTTGACTGCTTAATTACATTAATATTTTAGTTATGGTTGTTATGGAGTTACTGGAATGCTCGAAACCGTAAGTAATAGGATATTAACAAGCTCTTCAGGTGTATGAATTGCTAAAGATCCTCATAGCCCTCTCCTTTTGTTGTGAGTCCCTTTTGTTGGACGATGTACTATAGTCTAGTTAATTGTTTCACTCTATTTGTGCCTCAAATGCTTGTAAATTCTTGCATGTGAACAAACTAAGTTGTAGGCATTCCATCCCCTTCATCCATTCATTGGTGAAAACCTTTAGTAGGGACATTGTAATTAATCACTATTTAATATCTTCTTGCCTGTAACTTCTAATTGTTGGAAAGATATGATTATGAAATCCCATTTATCAATGGCTAAATTTATTAAATGATCTACCAATTGATTTCTTTCCCTCATAATGTGTTGCAACTGAACTTTCTTGTATGCTACCAATCACCATATTTGCTTTATGCTTTATTATGTTCCATTAGCAACTCCATTATTTAATTAAAATCTTGAGAATAAGAAGATAATTTGTCTTGTTTTATTATGTATTATAACAATGTATTGCTGATTATAGAATGACATATGCCTCTACCTCAACATTAGAAGTGTCATATATTTTATCTCCTTTTGCTTAGATCAAATCTCGCTCCCCATCTCTTAATCAAGTAGCATATGAACTAATACTAGGATTCCCTCTAGATGCTCCATAAGAATTGTGTTTACCCCATTATTCTAAAGGAAACTTCAAGATAAATTTAGACACCTTCACTCTTTATCTATTATGTTGAAACTCCTTTAAAATATCCATCCATGCATAAGGTAAATCTTTGTTTGGCTTTCTGACTTTGAGTAATATTCCAATATTCCTGGTAATATTGAATATTACTCTTTGTTTTGCTATTATCTTTCCATCATGCTTTATGTTGTTTCTTATTTTCTATACTTCCCAGATGACTATGATAGGTATAGCTTGATAATATGCTTTGTCCTTACTCCCCACTTCAGCATTCCACCATGCTATAATAGTTTCTGTGAAGCATAGACTATTTATATTAATACCTTCAAAGAGGAAAAATAGGACCATGACCTGTTAGCACTAGGAGATCTTAGAAATACATGAGATATAGATTCTTGATCAGGATTTGGACAACACTAACATCTAGAGGGACTTTGTATTCCTAATATTCTTATATTCTCCTCAATTGGAACTTTTCCTTTCCATATTCTCCATATGAAGAAATCCATTTTGAAAGGCATTCCTTTTATCCAAATCTCTATGAAAACCTTATTCTTTCCTTATTTTCTCTAATATATTGCCAAGATGATCTCACAGTGAAGTCTCATTTAGCTTCAAGCATCCAAATAGGTCTATCATATCCTCTTGTAAAGCAATGGGGACCCACCTTATCTATAATATGACTTGCAATCTCTTGTAGAAATAACTGATTAATCAGTTGTGAATTCCATGCCCCATGTTTCAATAAGCCTTTCACCTCTTAATACCTATTGTCCCACTCTTTGCTATTCTGAAAAATAGTATACAAATCTCTATATGTTGTCCAATTGTGAAACCAAATACTTGAATTCCCCTTCTTGTTTGATGCAAAATTGGGTGCTCAATTAGGTATCTAGCCTACAACATATTCTTCCATACCTAAGACCATACCTCCATCTTCTACATGACCATATTTGGGTGCTCCTTTTATCAAGACTTCTTGTGCATATAAGTACTCCAAATAGAATCCTAAGTTCTAAAAGTCTAACACAATTTGCAAAAAAGAGCCATATTCATATCTTGCATCAATCTAAAACTAATCTCACCTTCTTCATTAGGTAAACATAACAACTTTCACTTTAACCAATGTCTTCTTTTTTTTCTTATGTGATTACTCTAGAAAAGTTGCGCCACCATTCTCTAAATCAAGTTTATCTAATTTGTAGAGGTATTCATAACTGACAGACAATGAATTAGAGTTCTTTGTAAAACGTGTTTGATAAGAAAAACCTTTCCCCTATATGATAACATTTTCCCTTTCCAACCTTGCAACTTATTACTTATTTTATTTCTAATAGGCAGGTAGAAATCCTTTTTCTTCCTTATGAAAAATAGGGCACCCAAGATAAGTAAAACAAAATTCTTTTCTTAGGATCCCTATAGCTACTTTTTCCCTTACAACCACTCCTTGGGACACCCCTATGCAAATAGATTGCACTTTTCTCCTTATTAATCTTCTACCCAGAAATATTTTCATACCTCTCCAATGTAGATGTAACCCCTTGCATAGTGACCAAATCTGCTTTAAATAATATGATCATAATATCAACAAATGTTAGGTGGTTAATTTTTGGACTTCCCATTGTCATTTCAAACAACTTGAATTTTTTTCTAAGAGCAAAGGATTTTAGAGCTCTAGACATCAGTTTTGCTACCAGAATAAATATAGTAGGGGATAAAGGATCTCCTTGTTTTAACCCCCCATAGTACCTAAAAAGGTCTTTTGGTTGACCATTTACAACAATTGAATACCAATTGATACCTAATAATCTGTAAACCATATCAATAATTTTTTCATCAAGCCCCACTTTTCTCAAGACTTTAGTATTGTATAACTAATCAACCTTATTATAGTCCTTCATCATATCTAATATAATAACCATATAGGGGGGTTTACTTCTATTTCTAATTTTAGAAATAATATCTTGCACCACCAAAATATTTTTTGCAATCCTTGTTCCTTGAACAAACCCAACCTGCTTTTATGGAATGATCTTCGGTAATAACTTATTAATTTTATCATGAATAATTCTAGAAAAAAATTTATTTACAAAATTACTCAGCAAGATTGGCCTCATATCTTAGAAAGTGTTCACCACTAATTTTTATTGGATAGAAGAATCAATATCATATGTGTAACAAATCTTGGTAATTCATATCCACAAAAGAAAGCCACCCCTATTTTATGAACATCTTCTCTAATAATATCCCAAGCTTCCTTAAAGAAAGCTTCTGCCATTCCATCTGGGCATCTATTTCTATGTCTATTCAAACCCATAACTTTCTCCTTGACCTCTTGAATTTTAGGAATTCTGTTCCATTCTACATTCTTTTCTGCATTCACTAATGTTGTAATTCTTCCAACATATCAAAATCTTTAATTTCATTTTCCTTTGAGAATATCTTCAGAAAGAATGTCACAGCTACTTAAGCAATCTCATTTTGATCCTCTAACTACTCACCTACTTCATTCTGGATTCTTTTAACCTTCAATCTATTTCTTCTTCCTTTTACAATTCCATAAAATAATTTGGTGTTTCTTTGTTCATCTTTGAACCATTGAAAACCTGCTTTCTGCTTACAAAAATATTCTTAGCTCTTAAGTTGAATATTCAAATCCTCCTATGCATTAAATAATAATTCTCTATTTACACCAGATAGATATTTTTCAAATTTCTTTTCCCTCACCTTAATGATCTCTTTCAGTGTAGCAATTTCTTAAAAAATATTACCAAATTGTCTTTGCTCTATTTAGTTAATACAGATTTAACTTTCTTCAGCTTATAATGGTACATGATTAAAGAATCACCTTAAACCTCTATTTTGTATTTCTACCTTGTAACCTCAAAGCAAGACTCCTCTTTTAATGATAAATTCTAAAATCTAAAAGATTTAGTGACATGCTCATTATCAATACTGAACTTAGTCTGCAATGGTGTGTGGTCTGAACCACTTCTGAATAAATGCTTTACTTCCAGAAATGGAAATAGATCCTTCAATCTTTCATTACACAAAACTATATCCAATCTCTTCAATATGCACTCCTAATCTGTTCTCCCATTCCAACATCTTGTGGGGTACATGGTATTCCCCCAAGAAAATATAACAACTGGACACTTGTAGGGTACATGGGAATCATCCAAGTTAACTTGATAATGTAATTTATGGGTAAATGGAAATCCCTTTACATAAAAAGCATGTCTAAGGACACTACTTTCAAGCTATAGTCACTATGAAGATACCGATGCTTATATCCTTCGTTAATAATAATGGAATAATAGTTTGGTTAGATGGTAATGGTTTTAATTTGGCAATAATGACGGTGTGTGATAGATAACTGTGAAGGTGAGAGTCTAATAGACTGACACTTGAAACTCATGTTTGTCGTCCTGAGGGTTGGTCATAGTAACCTTATATGATATTATGAGGTACATGGGAATCCTCTATGTACATTGTATATACTTATCATAAGTAGTGAAGGGTACTTAGGAATCCCCTACTCTTATGGAATCTTAAATTCACGTGGCTACATGTAACAAGGCCTGTTCAGGGAGTTACACTGGACCCATATAGCCTGTGGTTGGTTCTAGGATGGTTAAGTTACATATACCTAGGTTAATGGTTTTAAAAGGCATTCTAAACCTGGATTCCTTTCCCGGCATAGTTATATATATGTATGGTTTGTATGCATATGGATAGTTTACTTGGTTTTATAGGATTGCATTAGTTTATCCTTATCTTAAGTTTATGCTAACATTCACCTACTAATCCATCTTCGGGTGGCTATATCCCTATGTGATGCAGGAACTAATCATTCTACCCCTCCTTCTTAGTGATCGAATTTGGGATCAGCTATTGGATTGAAGTGGTGAGCTTCCGTATTATGTTAGGCTCCATTTCATAGCATGGATGACTTTACATACTTGGTTTATTTTATGGATATTGGTTTTGGCTATGGTCAGGGACATGTCCCAACCATATATTATTTTTCTTTTGGTTAGAGGCTTGTGTGACTAGTATTAGTTGGAATAGGCGGGACCGGTATTGGTGCCAGCCTTAGTATTGGTATCGGTGTTAGGGTTGGTACCATTAGACTAAATATATGATTTTTCCATCCTCTTGTATGACGTTATGGATAGGAACTTTGTTATTATTTTGGTTGTTAGCTTATGGTTTTGGCTTGGTAATCTGGTTATTGGATGGTTTTAGATGGTTGGACTAGTTTGGGGCGGTCACGGTAATAGACCTATCTGAGAGATTGAAAGTTATATAAAATACTCTATCTTGTTATATTTTTAAAATTTATCCGACTCAGTACTTATGCATGATTGGTTGGGTTGGGTATCGGGGGTGGTCTTCGGTCATAGTTGTACATGGGATGTCCATTACGATATGGCCCAGGGTTGGGTTATGTCAAGTTGGTATCATAACATAGGTTCATGGTCAATTAGGAGTGCAAAAGTTCATGTCGAGTAGAGTCTCTTCGAAGGGTGTGTAGCATGCCACACTCATAAGAGAGAGGCTATAAGGCATTTAGGAATGTTTCACTTTCTTGGTATTCTATTTTCAAGCTTGGAGTCTAAGTCTTAGTATATTTTCTAATCCTGGTTGGTTAGCTTTTGAATTATGCCACCATGATTTCAGATGCAAGGTAACTCTTCTTTCCCAATTGGAGATAATATTTAAGGGACACATGGGATCCATACATGGTAAATGGGTCTAGTCCCTAGTATATCTAGTGTTCTATCGGTTTCTAATGGTCCTCACCAAGGTGAGGTGATGAATGCATAATTTTGTTAAATGATTTATGTTATTACTCAATTAGTTGCTGCTCAAAATGAGAGGGATGCATCTGGTGTTTCATCAGCCCAGGCCACTAGGATAGTTTATGAAGATGAATTCTCCTACTTTTATGTTTGTGAAGGTAAAGAAGGATATTCAGGGTTTCTTAGATAAAATGGTGAAAATATTTAGGGTGATGCAGGCCATGAATATGGAAGGGGTGAATTTTATAGCTTATCAGCTTAAAGATGTAGCATACCAATGGTATGAGGTATGGTAAAGGGTGAGAGGTGATGTTGAAGAGTCTATTTTTTGGGACACTTTCTCAAATACTATTTTGGATTACTTCTTTCCTCAGGAATTGAGGAAAGAGAAGGTATAGGAATTTGTCAATCTTAGACAAGGGAAAATGTCTTTCAAGGAATATGCCTTGAAATTTCATCAGCTATCAAGGTATGCTTCAGAATTGGTGTCTTATATAAGGGCACAAATAAGAAAGTTCACTTCTAGACTATCTCGGGATTTGATTATTGAAAGCAAAATAGCATTACTAATCAAGGACATGGATATTTCTATGTAAGTGGTTCACATGCAAAGGTGGGAGAGGAAAAGAGAAAACAAGTTGAGATTGAGGAAAGGTAGGGTAAGGAGTTCAGGTCATATAAATAGAGTGGTATTCATAACAAGTTGGTCGGAATGACGGTATGTAGCCAAAGAAG
The DNA here is from genome assembly GCA_030864215.1 of Capsicum pubescens. NCBI lineage: Eukaryota > Viridiplantae > Streptophyta > Magnoliopsida > Solanales > Solanaceae > Capsicum > Capsicum pubescens. Next base: position 147,522,924 of record CM061545.1, on the reverse strand, counting down.
AAGTGGGGGAGTTCTGGTTCCTTCTCTACAGCTACTGTTCCTTATCTAAAATAGTTAAGTGATAAGAATCAATAGGGTGTCAATAGTTTTTGGTCATAGGGTGTCCAATATCAACCTAGTAGAGAATAGTCGGCTTCATCGTGTTCTCCTTATTGATTCTGTGGTAGGTTGCATAGGGGTTTTTAGGATAAGGGGAGGGATAGGTGTTTTAAATATCATTAGCCAGGCTATTTTCTTAGGAACTGTCTAGTTGGTAAAGGTGCATTGGGAGAGAGTAAGGATTTGGTTACTTCATCATTCGCTGTTGCACCAAAAGGTGTTGCTTCTGAATCAGTTTCTGCTTCTGCTACCGACACTTGTCAGAATAGGTTATATGCTCTTGTTACTCAGCAGGAATTCAAGGCTTCACCTGATGTCATGATTGATACATTATAACTATTTTCTCTTGAAGTGTATTATTTGCATGATCCGGGGTCCACACTCTCTTATGTGACCCCATGTGTGACTATGTATTTTGGTTTTGATCTAGAGGTTATTTTGGATACCTTTTCTATTTCTACCCCAATAGGTAACTTTATGGTTGCTAAAGGAGTCTATAGGGTGTGTGTGGTATCTGTTGGTAGTAGGAAGACTTTGGTGGATTTATTTGAACTTGATATGGTGGATTTTAATGTTATTCTATGGATGGATTGGTTACACTCTTGTTATACATCCTTATATTATCAGACCTATAAAGTTGTCATTATGTTCTCTGGTGTATCAGTTATTAAGTAGGAGAGTAGTTCCCTATCTCCTAGAGGGAGGTTTATTTCTTATCTTATAGCTCAAAGATTAGTATCCAAAGGGTATCTCTATCATTTGGTCTGCGTTAAACATTTTAACTCGGAAGGTTTTTCCTTACATTCAGTTCTGGTGGTACATAAGTTTCCTAAAGTCTTTCCAGATGATCTTCTAGGTGTTCCTCCAAATAGGGAGGTTGAGTTTTGTATTAATTTGGTTACGGACACTCATCCAATATCTATTTATTCTTATAAAATAGCTTCGGATGAGTTGACGAAACTTAAGAAGCAACTTAAAGATATATTATATAAGGGTTTTATTCATCCTAGTGTGTCCCCGTAGGGTGCACCAATATTATTCGTGCGCAAGAAGAATGATTCCTTTTGGATGTGCATTGACTATCGATAGTTGAATAAGGTAACTTTTACGAACAAATATGCTCTCCCAAGGATAGATGACTTGTTTGATCAGTTGCAAATTGCCAAATTCTTTTCTAAGATAGATCTTTGGTATGGGTATCAGCAGCTTAAGATTAGAGAGGATGATATCGCTAAGACAATTTTTCATACTCGGTATGGGCACTTTGAGTTCTTGGTTATATCATTTGGTTTGACTAATGCCCTTGCGATATTTTTGAATTTGATGAACAGGGTTTTTAGGTAGTTTTTAAATCTTTAAAAGGGAGGTGGATTGTGCCAATCTCCTCCGTGTGGTATTGTAGACCTTAAAAGAGCAGCAGTTGTATCCCAAATTCTCCAAGTGTGAGTTTTAGTTTAATGATGTAACTTTTCTAGGTCATATTATTTCTAGTGGGGGGATCATGGTTGATCCTAAAAAGGTTGTTGTACTTAAAAAATGTTGTATACCCACAAATCCCCTAGACATTAAGAGTTTCTTGGGTTTGGATGGGTATTATAGGTGGTTTATGGAAAGTTTCTCAATGATAGCTACCCTATTTACTAAGTTGACTCAGAAGAAGGTGAAACTTTCTTTGTCGGATACTTTTAAGGGGAGCTTCATGAAGCATAAGGATAAGCTAACTTAGGCTCTAGTTTTAACATTGCCTGAAGGTAATGAGGGATTTTTGGTTTATTACGATACATCTCGGGTGGGACTTGGTTGTGTTTTCATACAGCATAGAAAGGTTATTTACTATGCTTCTTGGCAGCTGATGGTACATGAGAGAAATTATCCTACTCATGATTTGGAGATTTTAGTGATGGTTTTTGCTTTGAAAATCTAGCGGCATTATTTTTATGGAGTGCACATGGACATCTTTTCTGACCATAAGAGTCTACAATATGTCTTCGCTCAAAAGGAGCTAAATCTCAAGAAGATAAGATAGATGGATCTTCTCAAGGACTATGATATATGTCTTCACTACCACCAAGGTAAAACTAATGTGGTTTCTCATGCTCTTAATAGGTTATTCATGGGAATTTTAGCTCATGTGGATAAGGAAAAACATGAATTGGTGAAGGATATTTACCTCTTGGATAATATTGGAGTTTATATCTTAGACTCCAATGATGGCGGTGTGATGGTATAGGAAGTGGTTTGGTCGCCCTTTGCTGCAAAGATCAAGAAAAAGAAAATATTGGATTTTATCTTCATGAAAATCAAGATTGATGTTGGAGGGAAAAATGTAATGGTATTTGAGATAAGTGGTTATGGTACCTTGAGGAATAAAGGGAGGTTATGTGCTCCTAACGTTGATGGTTTGCTATAATGGATTTTGGTTGAGGCGCATCATTCACACTATGTTGTTTATCCCAGTTTTACAAAAATGTATCATGATCTCAAGGAGAAGTATTGGTGGAGTGGTATGAATAGGGATAAGGCTGAGTTTTTTGCCAAGTATATGGTGTGCCAATAAGTTAAAGTTGAGCACATAAGGCCTGGTAGGTCGTATTAAGAAATGATGGAATTGCTAGAATAGAAATGGGAGGTAATCAATATGGATTTCATTACCGGTCTTTCTCAGTCTCAGAATCCATTTTATTTTATTTGGGTCAGCATGGATAGGATGACAAAGTCCACTCACTTCTTGCCATGTGGATAAACTTTTTGGCTGAGGACTATGTGTGGTTGTATCTTTATGAGATTGTAAAGATGCTTGGGATACCTATATTGATTATCTCTTATCATGATATGCAGTTTTCATCTCACTTTTTGCGGTCATTTTAGAAGGGTTTGGGTACTAAGGTTTGTTGAAGTAATGCTTTTCACATCCAGACGGTTGGGAAAGAAGAGAGGACTATTCAAATATTAAAGAACATACTTCATTCATGTGTTATTATTTATGGTGGCAATTAGGTAGAGAATATACCTTTGGTATAGTTTGCTTACAATAATAACTATCTTTTTTCTATTGGGATGGCCCTTTTTGAGGCATTGCATGGTAGAAGGTATAGATTTTCTATTTGGTGGTTTTAACTTGGTGAGGCGGATATGTTCAGTCCGAATTTCATTTATCATGCTTTGGAAAAAGGTGAAGGTGATTTGCCCATAGGATTATAGATGCCCAAAGTCGCCAAAAGTTTAATGCGGATATAAGGTGTAGATACTTGGAGTTTGAGGTTAGGGATAAGGTGTTCAAAAAGTTATCTCCCATAAATGGAGTGATGCAGCTCGATGAAAAGAGAAAGTTCTGTCTTCGATATGTTGGTCTTTATGCAGTTTAGCATAGGGTTGGTAATGTGGCGTATGAATTGGAGTTTCCTTCTAGTTTGAACTCCATTAATCTGGTATTTTATGTCTCTATGTTTAGAAAGTGTCTTGGTGATCCTTCTTAGGTGGTTTCTTTTGAAGGATTGGGTATCTCGAATTCTCTATCTTATGAAGATATCCTGGTCGAGATATTAGATCCGCAGGCTCATTAGTTATAGGCCAAAGATGTGGCCTCGTTTAAGGTTCTGTGGAGGAACCACAAGGTGGAAGAGGCTATATAGGAAGCTTAAGCGGACATAAAGTCCAAATATCTACATTTGTTTGCTTCTCTAACTAGTTGTGCGAAGGGTATGTGTTCTTGATCATATCTTTTTTTTCTAACTTTGTTAAAGGCTAGATTGATATTTGAAAATACAAATGAATTGTTCTTGTGTTTGACCTACCTTGTCCGTCATTCGGCGATGGATGATCCTAGCGGGGAGACTGAAATGCCCTAGGTATTGGGACCATAGAAAATTTCTTGGATTTCTAGGTTCTAAACAAGATACACTAGGGGCTACATGTCGTATACTCGGTTACAATTGGTAAGGTTTGGTCATACACTAACCAGTGTTGGTTGGTGGTTTGGACTCGTTTCTGGAATGGGCCGACTTGGTGGGAACGAGTCGTATGGTTGGGTACGAGTCATACCATAAACTCATATGGTAGTAGTGTACAAACTTCCTTTGATTATATTCTGCTAGGGATACGATTTAGGGCTACTGGTCATATGGTTGGGTAAGACTTAGTTTGGGTAAGTTCTATGTTGGACAGTGTTGGGTCCATTGGGCAGACCTTGGGTACGAGTGTTGGTTACCACTCTTATTGGAGGATATGACCGGTATGGGATGGTCGTACCCTATAACGGAGATTTTGTGCAGTTTAAGTGGGGGAATCCAGACATTTCCCTACCTAACCTATTAAGGCCCCACGACTTATGTCATACATGGGAGGTTATTTACCCAATTATTCTAATCTTAAACACTTAAAAACTCACTCTAATTCTCTTTAAGGCTCTTAGGTATAAAAAGTTTATGGTTTCATCAAGAGGAGTAATTTGGGGCTTGTACGGGAGATTTCACTACATCAACTTCGTAATCTAAGGCATGTACTTCTACCTTATTATGACTTCCAACTAAAGGCATGTTTTATACAAAGTTTTCATGGCATGATTATTTAATGGTTGGGGGGTTTTCAAATAAATGTTGGGGTTTTTGTATTAAATGCTTGGTTATAGTTTTCCCATGTTTTAATTATTCCTTTGCATGCTTTAATGATGTTTTGGGCAATTTTTTTCTTGGGAATGGTTGATTAGTAATTGGATTTGCTTTTGGAAACACTATACTCCCAACATATTTGATAAAATGCCTATGATAATGCTTTTACTAATTGTGGAACTTTTAATGGAACTATTGCATAGTATGATTTGGTAGTTAAACCCTAAATTGTTTAAATTATTTGGAATTGTTAAATGGAATGGTTTTGTTGTCACGGTTATGGTTAATTGAACTCCTTTTGGGGTACAATGGAATCCCCCAAGTATACATGCTAATGTACATCTTTTGGGGTACATAGGATTCGTCCAAGAAAATATAATAATGGGAGACTTGTGGAGTACTGGGAATCCTATAAGTTAGCTCGATAATGTAATATATGGTTACATGCGAATCCCTTTGCATAAAATGGTTGGCTAAGTCATTTCTTGCAAGCTATAGTTGGTATGATGATACCTCTACTTACAACCTTGGTTAATAATAATGGAATAAAGGTTTGGTTGGATGGTAATGGTTTTAATTGGAAAATAATAAAGAGGTGTGATAGATAATAGTAAAGGTGCGAGTCCAATGGACGTACACTAGAAACTCATGTTAGACGACATGAAGGGTGGTTATAGTGACTTTATACAATACTATGAGGTACATGGGAATCCTCTAAGTACACTGTACATATGTATCATGGAGAGCGAAAGGTACTTAGGAATCCCCTTGTCTTATAGTATCTCTGGTTTGTGCGGCTACATGCATCGGGGCCCATTTAGGGGATTACACTGGACCCATATAGCTCGTGGATGGTTCTAGGATGGTTAAGCTACACATACCCAACTTAATGTTTTTTAAGGCATGCTAAACCCGACTCGCTTTCCCGTCATAGTTATATATATGTATTGTTTGTATGCATAAAGATGGTTTAATTGGTTTTACTAGATGCCATTATTTTATCTATAACCTGAGTTCATGCTAGCGTTCACCCACTAACCCAACTTTGAGCGGTTGTATCCTTAGGCGATATAGGAAATAATAATTTTACTCTTCTTGCTTAGTGATTGAATTTGGGATTAGCTATTGGATTGAATTGGTGATCTTCCATATTCTAGAAGGCTCAATTTCATATCATGGATGTCTCTAAATACTTAGTTTATTTTATGGATATTGGTTTTGGCTATTGTAGGGGGTATGTCCCAATCGTATACTATTTTTTGTTTTTTTATAGGCTTGTGTGACTACTATGAGTTAGACTAGGCGGGATTGGTTTTGGTGTTAGCCTCTGTATTGGTATTGGTATTTCTATTGGGGATGATACTTTTGTACTAAATTTATGATTGTTTTATCCACTTATATTATGTTATGGACAGGAACTTTGTTATTCTTTTGGTTGTTTGCTTATGGTTTTGGTTTAGTAATATGGTTATTGGTTGGGTTTGAACGGTTGGACTCATTTGGGTCGGTCACGGTCATAGACCTTTCCTAAAGTTGGGAAGTTATATAAAATATGCTATATAGTTATATGTTCAGAATTCTCGACTTAGGGTTTATGCATAGTTAGTTGGGTTGGGTGTCGGGAGGGTCTCCAGTCCTAGTTGGACTTAGGATTCCCATTATGACAAGGTATCGGGTCGGGTCGTGTTAGTTGATTTTAGAGATTGGGTGATGTAACGCCCCAATTTTTCTGAACCGGAATGCTACACGGTGCTTATGACCCCAAAGGATCACATGCTAACCCATGACTGATATCGGTACCTATACACAGCAATATATAACGTAATAATATGGAAAACATGAACATGTAGTCCACAAGGTTCAAGTGAATAAAGAATCTGTCAAAACATAACATCCATATGGGTGAAAGATACCCAAATCAACTGAAAACTATCAAATCTGAACATAAGTCTGAATACTGAATCTGAAAGCCTCTAAGTGTTGTCTAAATAAGGATTTGAAGGAATATGTCACCAACTAACTCCGTAAACTGATAACTGGCTAAAATAATAATGAATAAATCAAATCATATTGTCCTCGAATGAAGAGGACTCACTGAATCTCTGCGACTGGAAATGCTACTGCTACTGTTGATCTGGATCTCGTGTCTTTGAACCTATAGTGTAACATGAATAGAAACCACCATAGCGCGAATGCGTCAGTATGAGGGAATGTACTGAGTAAACGAGTGATGTAGGCTAAATATAAATAGGGTTTGTATGCATGAACAATGCTAACTGTCTGACTGACATGAACGTGAGAGTACAAACATGCATACATAGTAACTGAAATCGTGGGTGCATGATAGCTAGTCCTGTATGCTAATACATGGTTTACTGATGGCTAACATGACTGATACTGAAATTCTAATAACATGGGCTACTGTATCTGACAATCTTGAATCTGATGGAACTATCTGAGTTCCGTACTGTAACTAAGTCTAACTGTATCTGACAGTCCTGATACACTCAAATATGAAGACCTATCTGAGTTCTTTTACTGGGACTGATTCTGAAACTGTGGGAGGTAGTTATTTAACCGACATGCCCCAATAACACATATAACTAAGTTGGGGTCCAATCTCTTCCCTGACTGGAGGGGTGTCAATACCGCGCCACTGGTAAGGACAGTTGTGGGTGACCCTTAGCTGACAGGTATTCGAAAGGAGAATGGTAGGAACCCTAAACTGACAGGTTAAGCCACCTCATCAACCTTAATCTGACAGGCTAAGATGTCTCAACCTACGCTGGCTACGTAGTTCAGGAACACAAGTATGACTGCTAAGAATCACACCCTAAACTGGTAGGTGAGTCCCCATCCTTGGGTTCACTTGGTGCTAACTTATACTCCCATCTGAAGAGACTAAACATGATTCAACTGACTATACATGGACAAATTAACTGACTTCCGTTGACTAACGGAGTAGTACTATTATCTGAGAGTTAACTGAGATCATGAGATTTCTAAGGTTTTCCTGAGTCACATGACTGACTGAGTTCTCTAGATTATAGCTTGACTGAGATTATCGTGACAACATGACATGGATATAGGTACACAACTATTTTTTTTGGGTACGAATACCCCCAGGACTCGATAGAAAGAAACTGACACACATGACATGACTTGATCACAAGATTTGAGTCCTTAATTCAAAATATGATAAGTAGGGGATATCATATTTCATATAGTTATTCAACATCTTAAACATTGTAGGGAATGCATGGATATATTTCGTGTACATATTGTATACCTCCATTATCTTACATGCTTCATACCACCACAATAACAACACATGAAAAGCATGTGATTCATATTGAAGTATATAGCTAACATGGACTTGTCATTTAGACATCATAGAACCATACAAACATGAATTTCTAGCATCCTAAGCATTTTATCAAACACCTTGCATGAACTCTTTAAGGCATTGGTGAGTTTCATACTTGCACCATATTAAACCACCTAAAGTTCACGGTTTTCAATTAACAAACATATATATTCCATGAAAACACCTTTAGACATCACATTGAAACTTAAACAACAATCGTCAACATGTACATACTCATATCACCACAAAAATTTTACAAAATAATATTTAAAACATGGTTTTTGAGCTCTATGAACGGATTGGATTCATAGATGAACACTACGCATACCTTAGAAAGGAAACCTTGATGATTTGTTGGAGAGTTATTGAATTGGAAAACTTTAACTCTTGATTCTCTTGGAAAAAGGATTGAATCTTGATCTTTGAGAGATGAGTTTGATGGAAAATCCTAATCTTATGGTTGAGAGTGTAAGAGAGGGTTTTTAGGATGCTTAATTGAAGAAAATGGGAAAAATTACGCCTCTTTAGGGTTATAAGTCGTGGAAGGTGAAGGAAAAGACCAAAATACCCTTATGAAATAAATTCCTAGTTGCTGAAAATCATAGATGAAGATCTTCGTGATAGGGAATCACAAATGTAGTAAGCTATCACGAATGTCATCACTTAGGAGCTGGTTTCTGCCTAAGGCTGACGACCTTCGTGATAGGGCATCACAAATGTGGTAAGCTACCACAAATGTCGTCACTTAGGAGCTGGATTCTTCCTAATGCTGATGACCTTTGTGATAGGGCGTCACAAATATGGTAAGCTGTCTCAAATTTCATCACTTAGGAGCTGGTTTCTGCCTAAGGCTGACGACCTTCGTGATAGGGCATCATAAATGTGGTAAGTTGTCACAAATGTCGTTACTTAGGAGCTGGTTTCTGCCTAAGGCTGATGACCTTCATGATAGGCCGTCACAAATGTGGTAAGCTACCACGAATGTCATCACTTAGGATCTGGTTCTTGCCTAAGGATGACGACCTTCGTGATAGGGCGTCACAAATGTGGTAAGCTACCACGAATGTCGTCACACTATTTCCAGCCTGACATGCTGGAGTAAAATAGGAATAACTCTTTGCTCCGATATCATATATAGGTGAAATTAGTATCGTTGTAAAGATAATTCAATTATATATCTGTTGATAGGTCATTAGATAAAAAATTCCAAGTATAATTAGATATATTCTTGTTTAAAGTTGACTATACCAATATCCTTCTCAAGAGTTCAATCGGTAAGGAATGTTTTATTCCTGTGATAGCTGGGAGTTATTTGATGCCTCAATATACATCTAACCTACACATAAAACTATAAAAGAACCATGATGTAATATGCATGATATTGGTACATGGCTCTAATATTGGTTTGGATTTTTTGGGGTATTACAATATCTCCCCCTTGAAAACATTCGTCCTCGAATGATGACTTCTTGAGAGGGGAGAAAAGATAAAACGATGCATACACTTATCATGCTCAACTAGAACATGATTTTAGGACTGAATTAAATTCTAAACTGAATATAGCCCAACTGAACATACATATCTGATGCATGACTGATAAGATGAACTCATGAATGCATGATAAGTTATGCACTAATACTTGATACCAATTTTATACTGGAATTTTGAACATATAATTGAATAAGCTTAAGGAAAATGGTTACCTTGATCTAAGTTTGAATTAGCGAAGAAAATATGAGGGTACTTGGTTCGCATGTCTTCTTCTGCTTCCCAAGTAGCTCCCTCCATGGACTGATCCCGCCAAAAAACCTTGACTAGAGTGATTTCTTTGTTCCTCTGCCTACGAGTCTAATAGTAGAGGATTTTACTGGAATCTCTTCATAAGAGAGGCTATTCTGAATGTCAACGATCTGAATAGGGACTACAACTACTGGGTCACCTATGTACTTCTTGAGCAAAGAGACATGGAAGGCTGGATTAACTGAGGCTAGATCTGAAGGCAATTCGAGCTCATAGGCTACCTAGTCGAAGCGACTGAGAATCCTGAAGGGACCGACATATCAGGGACTGAGCTTTCCTTTCTTTTTGAATCTCTTCACTCCATTCATGGGAGAGATCTTGCGATAGACATATTCATTGACCTCATATTCGAGATCCTTTCTACGAACATCCGCATAGGACTTCTGTCGGCTCTGAGCATCCCGGAGTCTTTCTCTGATGAAATGAACTTTTTCTAAGGCATTGAATACTAAGTTAGGCCTTATGACTATGGTCTCACTAACTTCAAACCAACCGATCGGAGACCTACATCTCCTACCATAGAGAGCTTCGAATGGAACCATCTGAATACTGGAGTGATAGCTTTTGTTGTATGCAAACTCAATCAAAGACAAGTGGTCATCCCAGCTTCCCTTGAAATCAATTGCACACGCCCTTAGCATATCTTCTAGAGTCTGAATGGTCCTTTCTTCTTGACCATCTATCTGAGGATGAAATGTTATACTGAGATGAACTTGGGTACCAAGACCCTTTTGGAATGCTTTCCAGAAGTGAGAGGTGAACTGGGTACCTCTGTCTGAGATGATAGGTAGTGGAACACCGTGTAATCTGAACAACTCCCTGATATAGAGTTTGGCATAATCCTCGGCTGAGTAAGAGGTACGAACTAGAAGGAAATGAGCTGACTTGGTCATTCTGTCTACAATGACCCAAACTGAATCATGCTGATGACGTGTTCTAGGAAAACCCATCACGAAGTCCATGTTCACTTCTTCCCACTTCCAAGTAGGAATAGTGAACTCCTGCATGGAACCACTAGTTTTCTGATGCTCTATCTTAACCTGGTGATATGTAGAGCACATAGCCACAAACTCTGCAACGTCCCTCTTCATCCCACTCCACTAATAGATCTCCCACAAGTCATGGTACATCTTATTATCCCCTGGATGAATAGAGTATCGCACACCATGTGCTTCTGCAGGAATTTACTTCCTCAAGGAATCTACACCGGGAACACACAGATGACCCTGACAATGAAGAACACTATCTCCCCCTTGGGAGAAAACCCCTACTTCCTGAATCTAAACTGACTCTTTTATCTTGACAAGGCTAGGATCCCTGTCTTGCTTCTCTTTCACCTCGGAAACTAGAGATGACTCTGAACTACTCTGAACACATACACCACCCTATGAAGAGTCGACTAAGCGAATTCCTAGTCTGGCAAGATGATGAATATCCTGAGCGAATTTCTTCTTACTATCCTCAAAATAGGAAACACTACCCATGTACAATCTACTGAGTGCATCAGACACTACATTGGCCTTGCCAAGATAATAAAGGACACTCATATGTCATAATCCTTCAAGATCTCTAACCAACTTCTCTGACGAAGATTGAGATCTTTCTGGGAAAAGACATACTGAAGGCTCTTATGATCTGTGAAGACATCTACATGAACACCGTATAGATAATGCGTCTAAATCTTTAAGGCAAAGACAACTGTTGCTAACTCAAGGTCATGTGTAGTATAATTCTTCTCATAGGGATTTAACTATCTGGAGGCGTAGGCTATGAATCTACCATACTGCATGAGGACACAACCTAAACCTACTATGGATGCATCACAATATACTATGAATCCATCAGAACCGTCGAGAAGTGCTAAAACTGGAGCTGAGGTGAGTCGAGTCTTCAACTCCTGAAAAATCTTCTTGCAAGGTTCTAACCACTGAAACTTGACCTTCTTCGGAGATCCAATAGAAGAAAATCCCTCGACAAACCATCGGTAATAGCCATCCAAACCCAAGAAACTCCTGATATCTGATGGAGAGACAGGGCGAGGCCAGTTTCTTACCACTTTAGTTTTCTGAGGATCTACTCTAATTCCATCACCGGAAAAAATATGGCCAAGGAATGCTACTGATCTTAGCCAAAATTCGCACTTACTGAACTTGGCGAACAACTGGTGATCCCTGAGAGTCTTAAGAACAATTATGAGATAGTCTGAATGATCACGCTCTGTGTGAGAATAGACCAGAATATCATCTATGAAGACTATGACAAATGTGTCCAAGTACTGCTTAAACACCCGATTCATCAAGTCCATAAAAGCTGCAGGGGCATTGGTAATACCAAAGGACATGACTAGAAATTCAAAGTGACCATACCGAGTACGAAAAGCTATCTTTGGAATGTCACATTCTCTAACTCTGAGCTGATGATAGCCTCATCTGAGGTCTATCTTGGAGAAATAACTGGCACCCTGAAGTTGGTCAAACAAGTCATCTATCCTAGGCAGGGGATACCTGTTCTTGACCGTGACTTTAGTAAGCTGACGGTAATCAATACACATTATGAGAGAACTATCTTTCTTGTGCATGAATAAGACTAGCGCACCCCATGGGGATACACTGGGCCTGATGAATCCCTTATCTGAGAGATCCTTCAACTGATCTTTCAGTTCCTTGAGTTTTGCTGGTGCCATTCTATATGGCAGAATAGAAATAGGCTGAGTATCTGGGAGAAGGTCTTCGGGAAAGACGTCTGAATATTCATTAACCACTGGGACTGATTCGAGACTGGATGATTCGGAACTGGAATTCTTAACATGCACGAGATGATACACACACCTCTTAGAAATCATTTTCCTTGCCCGAAGGTAGGAAACAAGCTGACCCCTGAAATACGAAGTGCTACCCTTCCACTCTAGGATGTACTCATTCGGGAACTGAAACTGAATTATCCTGTTTCTGCAATTGACTATGGCATAGCAGGGATGAAGCCAATCCATGCTGAGAATGACATCAAAATCAGTCATCTCTAACTCGACTAAATCTACTAACATGGATTTCTGAAATATCATAACCGGTTAGTTCCTGTATACCCACCGAGCTATGATGGTTTTACCCACTGGGGTAGAGACTGAAAAGGGCTTTGCTAAAATTTTGGGACTGAGTTCGAAATCGCCTGCTATGTATGGAGTGATAAAAGACAAGGATACACCTGGGTCTAGCAAAGAATAAACATAAACATGGAAAATCTATAACGTACCAGTAACGATATCAGGAGAATTTTCCTGATCCTTTCGAGTTTGAAAAGCATAGAGTCTATTGGGCGTTGCCCACTAGTAGAACTGGAAGTGGCACCCTACTGGTTTGAGTGACCGGACTAAGCTGTGAAATGATTCTGCTGATCCTGAGGGCCTAGCTAAGGACACTTCCTAATCCTGTGGCCTGGCTTACCATAACCAAAATAGACATCACTACCGTCTATGCAAATACCCTTATGGATCTTACCACAAGTCTGACAAAGGGGATTTGTTCGGGCACTGCTAACACTGCCCTGAGATTTAGATCCTGGTGCTCTATCTCTATTGTCGTCCCTGAACTTCGGCACTGGGGCACTAGCGGACGAAGGGGCTGGAATTGCTGACTTAGGATGAAACTGCAAATGATTTCTTCCCTCTGATTTGGGCTAGGAAAAACTGAAACTACCTGCTCTTGCTCTCTTGTTCTGCCTCTCCCTAGTCTTAACCTTCTGCTCCTCTATCTGTTGAGGGTGGGTCATGAGCCTGGCTAAAGTCATATCACTGTTCAGCATCACAGACCTACATTCATTTACCACAATATCATTCACCCCTAACACGAATTTACTCATCATAGCCCTGTTGTTTTCAACCACATGAGAGGCATATATGGCTAGCTGAGTAAATCTAAGAGAATACTCTCTAACTATCATATTTACCTACCTGAGATTGATGAGTTCAAGAACTTTGGCCTCTCTCAACTCTTGGGGAAAGAATTTGTCTAAGAAAATCATGACAAATTCTTCCCACTCAACAGGACCTGCATCTTCTAACCTTTCTGCTAACCACTTCTTGTACCAAGTGTGAGCGACATCCTGCAATTGGTATGTGGCTAACTTGGCACTCTGAGAAAAAGTGACTCCCATGATATCAATGACCTTCTGGACTTGGTTAACGAATTCTTGAGGATTCTCATCTGGCTTAGACCCAAAGAAGGACAAAGGGTTCATTGGGCTGAAGTCTTGAATCCTAGTTGATGCTGAATTGGCCACTAAGTTAGTCAAATCGACTGCTTGTCATTCATTTTGGGCAGCTACAGACTGAGCAAGAGCGGTAAATGCGGTCCTGAACTCCGCATGAGAAACATGTTCGCCCAAAGGATCTTCGGGTTGAGGAGCTAGTTGATTTCTTCTCTTTGGAGGCATGTTTCTGAAATAAGAGAAAAACGTATTAGACTAAGAGACTGACTTGAAATTATGTTTACTAGCACGACATGAATACTGAAGAAAGGGAACTGTTCCTAAAACATCTCATAGCCTCCTTTATATAAATGTGGCGCGCAACACACCCATGTACAAGACTCTACTAGATGCATCTTTAAGACTTCCTAGGACTCTATTAAACCTTAGGCTCTGATACCAAGTTTGTAACGCCCCAATTTTTCTGAACCAGAATGCTACACGGTACTTATGACCCTAAAGGATTACAAGATAACCTATGAATAATATTTGTACCTGTATAGTTCAATATATAACATAATAATATGGAAAACATGAACATGTAGGCCATAAGGTTCAACTCAAAAAAGAATTTGTCAAAACATAACATCCATATGGGTGAAAGATACCCAAAACAACTGAAAACTGAATCAAATCTGAACATAAGTCTAAATACTGAATATAAAAGCCTCTAAGTGCTCTCTGAATAAGGAGTTAAAGGAACATTTTTCCAACTAACTTCGTAAACTGATAACTGGCTAAAATAATAATGAATAAATCAAATCATATTGTCCTCGAATGAAGAGGACTCACTGAATCTCTGCGACTGGCAATGATACTGCTACTGCTGATTTGGAGCTCGTGTCTCTGAACCTCTGGTGTAACATGAAAAGAATGAACCATAGCACAAATGCATCAGTACGAGGGAATGTACTCAGTATATGAGTGAGGTAGGCTAAATATAAGCAGGGTTTGCATGCATAAACAATGCTAACTGTCTGACTGACATAAACGTAAGAGTACAAACATGCATACGTAGTAACTAAAATCGTGGGTGCATGATAGCTAGTCTTGTATGATAATACATGGTTTAGTGATGGCTAACATGACTGATACTGAAATTTTGATAACATGGGCGACTGTATCTGACAATCTTGAATCTGATGGAACTATCTGAGTTCCGTACTTTAACTGAGTCTGACAGTTTCTGGCAGTCCTAATATACTAAAATCTGAAGACCCAACTGCGTTCTTTTACTAAGACTGGTTTTTAAACTGTGGGAGATAGTTGTTTAACCAACATGCCCTAATAACACAATAGCTAAGTTGGGGTCCAATCTCTGCCCCGACTGGAGGGGTGTCAATACCACGCCACTGGTAAGAATAGTTGTGGGTGACCCTTAGCTGGAAGGTATTCAAAACGAGAATGGTGGGAACCCTAAACTAATAGGTTAAGCCACCTCATCAACCCTAATATTACAGTCTAAGATGTCTCAACCTATGCCGGCTACGTAGTTTTGGAACACAAGGATGACTGCTAAGAATCACACCCTAAACTTGTAGGTGAGTCCCCATCCTTGGGTTCACTCGGTGCTAACTTCTACTCCCATCTGAAGAGACTAAACATGATTCAATTACCTGTACATGGAAAGATTAACTGACTTCTGTTGACTGACAGAGTAGTACTATTATCTGAGAGTTAACTGAGATCATGAAATTTCTAAGGTTTTCCTGAGTCACATGACTGATTGAGATCTATAGATTATAGCTTGACTGAGATTATCATGACAACATGACATGTCTCTAGGCGCACAACTATTTTTTTTGGGTACGAATACCCCCAGGACTCTATAGAAGGAAACAGACACACATGACATGACTTGATCAAAAGATTTGAGTCCATAATTCATAATATCATAAGTAGGGGATATCATATTTCATATAGTTATTCAACATCTTAAACATTGTAGGGAATGCATGGATATATTTCGTGTACATATTGTATACCTTCATTATCTTACATGCTTCATACTACCACAATAGCAACACGTGAAAAGCATGGGATTTATATTGAAGTATATATCTAACATGAACTTGTCATTTATACATCATAGAACTATACAAACATGAATTTCTAGCATCTTAAGCATTTTATCAAACACCTTGCATGCATTCTTTAAGGCATAGGTGAGTTTCATACTTGCACCATATTAAACCACCTAAAGTTCATGTTTTTCAATTAACAAACATATATATTCCATTAAAACACCTTTAGACATCACATTGAAACTTAAACAACAATCGTCAATATGTACATACTCATATCACCACAAAAATTTTACAAAATAATATTTTAAACATGGTTCTTGAGCTCTATGAATGGATTGGATCCATAGATGAACACTACGCATACCTTAGAAAGGAAACCTTGATATTTGTTAGAGAGTTCTTGAATTAGAAAACTTTAACTCTTGAGTCTTTTGGAAAAAGGCTTGAATCTTTCTCTCTGAGAGATGAGTTTGATGGAAAACCCTAATCTTGTGGTTGAGAGTGTAAGAGAGGGTTCTTAGGATGCTTAACTAATGAAAAATGGGAAAAATTATGCCTCTTTAGGGTTATAAGTCGTGGAAGGTGATGGAAAAGGCCAAAATACCCTTATGAAATAAATTTCCAGTTCCTGAAAATCATAGCTGACGACCTTCGTGATAGGGAGTCACAAATATGGTAAGTTGTCACGAATGTCATCACTTAAGAGATGGTTTCTAGCTAAGGTTGACGACCATCGTGATAGGGCATCACAAATGTGGTAAGCTACCAAGAATGTCATCACTTAGGAGATAGTTTCTGCCTAAGGCTGACGACCTTCGTGATAGGGTATCACAAATGTGGTAAGATTTCATGAATGTCATCACTTAGGAGTTAGTTTCTACCTAAGGATGACGAACTTCGTGATAGGGCATCACAAATGTGGTAAGCTATCACGAATATCGTTAATTAGGAACTGATTTCTGCCTAAGGCTGATGACCTTCTTGATAGGGTGTCACAAATATGGTAAGCTACCATAAATTTCGTCACTTAGGAGCTGGTTTCTGCCTAAGGCTAACGACCTTCGTGATAGGGCATCACAAATGTTGTAAGCTACCACGAATTTTATCACACTATTTCCAGCCTGGCATGCTGGAGTAAAATAGGAATAACTCTTTGCTCCGATATCAGATATAGGTGAAATTAGTATTGTTGGAAATATAATTCAATTATCTATTTGTTGATAGGTCATTAGCTCAAAAATTCCAAGTATAATGAGATATATTCTTGTTTGAAGTTGACTATACCAATATCCTTCTCAAGAATTCAATTGGTAAGGAATATTTTGATTCATCTGATAGCTGGGAGTTATTTGAAGCCTTAATATATATCTAAGCTACTCATAAAACTATAAAATAACCATGATGTACTATGCATGATCTTGGTACATGGCTCTAATATTGGTTTGGATTTTTTGGGGGATTACAGGTGAGCTCTTGAAGTCGGAGTTACCTCTTTTTACCTCTATCCATCTATGTATAGTGTTTTGTTCCAGAGATAGATAATATTTGACTATCCCATAACATATGGTGTATTTGTAATTGCCCTTGTACTGGCTCTTCTAGGTTGTGAGGATGGTTGTTATGATTTATCTTATCTTAAACTATATTTATTATCTTGACATTATTAAAAACATTAAATTGTTGATTTCGTACTCCTGGGATATTCGCTACCCATTGGCCCCTTTGTTTTAGATCTGTGCAACTATTTAGCTTTCTAGAAGGGTAGAGTTGGGGCCATCATGACTCATTAATAGGCTGTAAAAATTGTTATCTGAGCCTAGGTTCACTAGTATTGTTTATACAAAATCAAGTGTCTGGTAGAGTCCCACAAACTAGAACATTGATGTCTGTTTCTTATATTTTTTAGGCTATAGGACATTCTTAATAGTTCTTAACTTCTTTCACACATCTCATGTTAAGAGTCTGAGTTGGTTTTTAAGGCATTCCTTTGGTTTCACTCTTTTACAGATGGATAGGACATGTGCTACCACTAATCAAGATGAGGATCCCAAGATTGAACCTACGGATCCTGTTGCAGTTTGTGGATGGCCTTGAGCTTATGGACAGCCTTGAGATGTGTCCCTAGATAGGGTAAAACATCTAGACTTTGAACCCATAGAAAAACTTCCTTCTTTGAGGATTCTGGACTAGGTACGACTTAGGTTACCAATGGTACCCTTGGAATACGACTTAGTGACACCTATCGTATCATAGGCCATGTGGTGGGGGTTACACACAGTCCTAGATACAACTTAGCCTCCCCATGGTTGTATAATAGGGTATGACTCAGACAAAGACAAGTGGTATTAAGTGTTGGTTTTGATCTAGCATAGATTATTTTTTGTACTAGTTAAGTGTACGGTATAGGATACCACTCATACCCTTGGGTATGAGTCAAGGTTGTATTGTAATACCTTGGTAAGTGTAAATTTCCTTGGTAAGTCCTAGGGTACGAGTTAGGGTACCACTTATACCCTAAGGTACGGTTGATCTAAGTTAGTTATACCTACCTTGGAAATCACTTTTAAACATTTAAGTCAAGGGTTCTACGGATATTTCCCCAACCTAAAACCCTTAGGACCCTTGGTATAAAATATCTTTTGGCCCTTCATTCTTCACAATTACATGATCAAAACACACAAAAACTCTCTTAAAGATTTGTCCCTCAAGATTGAAGCTAGGGTTCCAAGGGGTGTTCTTCTAGAGGCAAAGAGGAGTCAAGTTTCTTAGGTGAATCATCTTGTTTAAGTCATGTGTCTCTTTCCCTTGTTAATAACTCAAAAACCATGAATTTTAAACATGGATTAACACTTGTAAATGATGATTTTAAAATCAAATGTTAAGGGTTTTGATGTCAAGTGATGAGTAAAGTTTGTTCTTACTTAGAGTTGTGTTTATACATAATAATTGGTGATGATTTGCACATGTGGGTGCTTGTTATTTGTTGTTTAATAAATGTGTCTTGGAAAACCCTAATAATGTTGATTTCTACTTTGATTTTGTTTTTGGTAAAGGCATGCCCACAAGGTGTTTGTGAAAATTTCAAAGAGAAATGTCTAGTCACCTATTGTATATATTTTCAACTAGGGTAATGGACCACTAAGATTGAATGGTTCATAAATTGTATTGAAAAGGCATTGTAAGCTATGTAATTAGTTAATGTATGATGTTGTTGGTTTGTTGGCCAAAATGGGGTTAAAGTCCCTAAATATAAACCTGAATTATGTTTGAACTAAAGTATGGAGTAAGAATGTTAATGAAAAATGAATGATATTTCAAGGGTCTTGATGGCCATAAACTGAATTGAATGATGAATTGAATTAAGGCATTGGATTATTAAAGTGTTTGATTGATAAATGGTTCCATGAAGACCTTATGGTCATATATAGCGATGCTTGGTTAAATGGGCTACAATCCGTAAGCTTGGGAGTGAATGAATGTTGATGTACGGACAAATGGTTTGAGTCCAAATGTCAACTAATGATAGTCACAATGGCTTGTGGTTAAAGTCTCTTTCCTACAAAAATGGCTTGTGGTTAAAGTCCCTTTCCTACAAAAATGGCTTGTGGTTAAAGTCCCTTGGCCTACTAAATTGGTTTGTGTTTAGAGTCCCTTGCTTAATGAATTGCTTGAGGTTAGAGTCCTTTTCCTAAACACACTGGGTTATGGTTAGAGTCCCTTATCTAATACGACTTGAGGTTAGAGTCCCTTGCCTAATGAAACAGCTTGCAGTTAAAGTCCCTTGCCTAATGAAAATGTATGTGGTTAAAGTCCTTAACCTAATAAGAAATATTTTACTCTATAAGTGTGGAAGGTCGGAGTCCTCCACTTCATAACTCATGATTCAACACATTAAGAATGCTTGTCCTGTATCGTCTCATTTTGCATGTTATGAACATGTTATAATTATATCTACATGCATGCCCATGATTATGAATGTTGTTGACTATGATGATTTGACTTAATTTTGAATGATGAATTTATTTAATCCTTATCCTTGAGTTACACACTATTGTTCCAACTACTAACTATCTCCAGATGCTATGTCCCCATATGACATAGGGGTTAAAGCTTCTTCTTCTCTTCCTTCATAGTGATAGGTTTCGGGCAATTCATGTGTTGACACTGAAGTGGTGAGCTTCAATTTTTCGAAAGGCATATATTTTATAGTATTTTATCTTTGGTTGTAGACATATTTTGACTTTGATTGTCTATTGTCGAAGGCTTGTCCCGACATATATAATCATTGGATTTATGTAAAGGCATTATGGATGACTGTGGATTTGGGTATGTTGGTTAGTATGTTGATGTAAATGAAATGTTTAGACATTGTCAAAGTAATGATTACTAGTTTTGTTTTTGCTATTTTGATATAAATTGTCAGAGTTCCTCCATACTAGTGGATTGATGTGACAGTTAGGTTGGGATGATGAGGTGATATTCGGATTATGTTGGGCTTGAGATACCCATATGACAAGGCCCAATTTTGGGGCGTGTCAAGTTTGTATCAGAACCTAGGTTTATGGTCAACTGGGTATCCACAGAGCTGTGTCAATTAAAGTATCTTTTTTGGTTGTAAAGCGCGCCACACTTATAAAGCAGGGGCTATGAGACATTTAAACACCCTAGGATTTGGACCATTGCAAAATTTCTCAAGTTTTTGTCCTTTCTGACTTTGTAAAACTCAAGGGTACCAAACTTACCCTTGAATAGGACTCATACGCTGTCTTGAGGCTTTACTCATAGTCTATGTAGTATGATTGGCTTAGCTACTACCCAAGATACGACTCACTTGGGTATGAATCTCATTAGAGCATACGAATGGTGTAGTGTAAGTCGTATGGTGCATGATCATCCTGGTCTTGTAAAGTCTACCCAAGATATAGTTACTGGATACAATTGGTGCATCACTCATACCCTTAAAGTACAACTATGGAGGTGTGAGTCGTATGAAAACCAGTAGGTAGGGTCTTGGCATGGTTTAGGTACGAGTTGGGTACCACTCGTACCATATGATATAGATGGTAAGGGGGAGTCATACCCCTGGATGTGACTTGTTTTAATTTTTAAGTCAAGGGTATTTTGAACATTTTCTTCTCCTAAACCCTTATGTCTTCAAGTTATATAGCCCTTGGTGGCCTTCCATAAGACTTATTAAAGGGTTAAAACACTTCAATTACTCTCTCAAACTCTTTCTTAAAGATTAGAAGCTAGGGTTTCTCATGAGTTCTTCAAAGGGATCAAAGGTCAAGATTTCTTCGGTGAATATTCTTGTATAATGCATGTAATCCTTCCCTCATTGTTATTTCTAACTAAAGTCATGTGTATTGTGTTTTAAACATTGATTTATGAATCATGAATGGTGGTTTTCAGAATATATGTTGGTGGTTTTGATGCATATGGTTTGGTATTGGTTTAAACTATGTTTTTACATATTTTTGTAATGGTTTACATATATGGTTATTGTTGGGTTATGGTTTAACAAATGCGTCTTGAGTAACCCTAATTATGATGGTTTAGCATTGGTTTAGGTCTTGGTAAAGGTATTCCCTCAACATGTTTGATAAAATGCTTTAAAGAATATTTTTACTCTAATTGTTGAACATTCATTGGGACTCTTTCATGGTTTGGTTTGGTAATGGAACTCTAAATGATTTTGGATGGTTTTGCATGGTTTAATTGGTTTAAATGATATAAGTGCTTTTAATATTTAGCATGGTCTAAAATGGTTTTGAATTGTTTAAAGGGTAATGGTATTGGTGGTCATGGTTGGCCTATTTTGAAAACCTTTCAGGATATATGAAAACCCCTTAAGTAAATGCATTAATGGAATTAGCTTAAATAGTTTGGAAAGGTAAAAGGCTAAATAGTTATGCTTGTGGGGAACATGAAAGTACCCCAAGTAGTTTAATATGGTAAATGGAAGGTCACTTGAACGTCCCCTTAAACCTATACATAGTTGGCTATGGATAATACTTGCAAGACGATACCAATATTGATGGCCTTGGTTAATAAATGGATAATGGTTTGGTCATTGGAAAATTTTGTTTTAATCGGGCGTTAATGGCGGGATGTGTAGCAAAGTCGTGGAAGGTAGAGGTCCCGGGGGTACCAAAACTGGAAACACATATTTGTAGATATGAGGTTGGTCCTTGTGATCGTGTGCATGATGTCACACTATATTTTGGGGTATGTAATAGTCATCCCAAGGATTACTTCTGTGGTCGTGCTGCTACACGTTTTGGGCCCTTCAACATGGGGAAATGAACCCATATAGCCCGTGGATGGTTTAGGATGGCAAAGCTACACATCCTAGGATGGCAAAGCTACACATCCTAGATAAAGGAATGCTAAACCCGGTTCCCTTTCCCAGCATGGTTATATGTGTGTGTGTGTGTATATATATATATAGTTGTATATTATGCATAATTTTATTTGTTTTTATAAATGTCATTATTCTATCCTTATCCTAAGTGAATGCTAATGTTCACCATTAACTCAACTTCGGGAGACTGTATACCCACGCTATACTTGGACCGACCATTCTAATTCTCCTACTTAGTGATCATATTTGGGGACAGTCAATGTTAGATTAAAGTGGTGAGCTTCCATAGTTTGGATAGAATCTATTTCATATGATGGGTTACTTTACATATATTTTTTCTTTCATAGACTTTAGTTTTTGGCTATGGTCAGGGGCATATCCCGACTAAGTACACTTTGGTTGGTCTAGAGGCTTTGTACGGACAACTGTGGACTTGGGTATGGCATGGATTGTTTTATTATATGTACATACATACATTGGCTTATTATCATGGTATTGGTTTATGGTTTCTGCACTGGTTTGGTAGGTTCTTGGGTGGTTGGACTTGGATGGGTTGGTCTCGAATATAGACTTATTCCAAAGTCAACACATATTTGGAGATGCTATATTGTTATATGTTCAGACTTTGGATGACTCAAGGTATATGTTTGGTGGTTGGGATGGGAAACAAGATAGTTCCTGGTCTTGAATAGTCTTAGGATTACCCATTACGACACGGCCCTGGTTTGGGTAGTGTTAAGTTGGTATTAGATCTTTAGGTTCCAGTGTCATGGGGTGTCTTCAAAGTCGTATCGTGTAGACTCCTGCTTATGGGTGTGTTATACACCACACTAATAATCAGAAGGCTAAGAGGCATTTAGGAATATTTCACTTTCTTTGTTATTCTACTTTTGCGCTATGAAGTCTAAGGTCTTGAACTCTTCTCATAATCTTCCTTAGTTCACATTTTTTTATCATGTCTTTTCAATAATATAATATTGTGGAAACTTACCTATTATATTCCTAAACAACATGGATGGATTTAATTAAACTCATGAGGCACAAACCCTATTAGGGTTCACAACTTCTGGTTTTCCCAGTAGAGCCTAATCAGCATTATCCTATTTTCTTTATAGATTTTGTAGTCGGTCACACCATGGGTGTTATGAGGAAGGAAAAAGTTGGTATTTTGGTTGGGGTCAATTGGGTCATATGCCACGGGAGTGTCCAGTAAGGGATGCTACTTAGGAAAGTCTGGCATTGGATGCTTCTTCTATCTTTGACATTGGTCGAGATCATCTTATTGTTCTTACTATTCCTTGGGAGTCTGAGGCATCTTATGATACCGCAAGGACAGGTTGGAAAATCTTCTCTTTGTGGTGCGTATGGTTTACTTAGCTTGGGATCTCCTTTTTTTGTGACCTTATTAGTGGTTGTGTACTTTTATTTTTATCCCAAGATTATATTAGATTCTTTTGTATTTCTACCCAGTAGATAACTCTTTCATTTCCAAAAGAGTCTATAAGGGTGTGGGGAAATATTTGAAATAAAGAGGTCTTAGTGGACTTATTTTTCTCAAATATGGTGGATTTCAATGTCATTCTGGGAATGGATTTGGTACACTCATGATATTCTTTATAATATTATTAGATCCGTAAAAAGGTTGCCTTTAGGCTCCCTGGTGAGTTGGTTATGGAATAGGAGAATGGTTTCATTTTGTTCCCTTGTTTTTAAAGGGAAAGGTTATATCTTAAAACTTGGAGATTGGTCTCCAAAGGGATGGTCTTATTAGTCAGTCTGGATTAAAGATCCTAACTCGAAAGGTCCTTTCTTGGGTTGGTTTTGGTGGTGGATAAATTTCTTGAGATATTCATGACGACCCTTATCTTGTCTTTCTAATTGGGAGGTTGGTTTGGGATTGGTCTTGTTTTGGACATTTTTAAAAATTTCTATTCCTTCTTTATAGGATTGTTCTGGTGAAGCTAAATGATTTTATGGAGAAATTAAGGGATCTCTTAGATAAAGGTCTCATCACTCTTAATGGTCCCTTATAGAGTTTTTTGTTCTTATATGCATAAGTGGAAAGGTTTTCCCTTAAAATTGAGAGGTAGTCGGTAGGGGACTATGTAATTTGGAATTTTCTCCTTGTGGGGTGGACCATTCTTCTGTATATTCTATCAGGGTACTTTACTAATAGTACATGGTGGTGGTAAATCCTAGGCTTGAATCAAGATGCTTGATTTTGATAAAAGGGAGTATGATAAGCTCAGGAAAAAAATGCGAGCGTTGTTGAGCTAAACTGACAAGTTGGATGAGGTTGATGATTTGGGAAATACAATAGTAGCATTTAGGTTAAACGGAGGGACTAGGGATCTAGTCTTTTAACAGGTTAGAATCAAGGAGCTTGCATGTATCCTTGTCCCTATACTTGTACTTTATTGTTGGCATGAAATTGATTATTAATTTCATGGTTTTTAAATTGGGTTTTGGTACAATTGAAGGCTTTGACATGATTACTCATTTACTTGATTTTCATGGATTATGATGGATTATTCATGCTCTATTTATGTTTATGAACATTGTGGTATGCATGAGAATGTTAAATGGAGTTTGGGATACTATGGATTCCCTAGTTACTTGGTTTTAGTCTTGGAAATTATATGCCCTCAAACTATCTATAAAATTGTCATTAAATATAATTTTGTCATATGGTTTGACTATTCATAAATATTTGCATTGCATAAATGTTTAAAGGAACATGAATTGGTTTTGGTTGGATTCAAATAATTTTGAAAGTCCTTGGTGGCCATGGTTTGATTTTTAACGGTTTTGGTTTAATTGGAAACTTTTGAGACAATTTGGTTTCATTGTTTATGCACATCTTTCTGGGCTCTAGATAGCATTTGGTTGAATTATATTTTGGGTATAGGAGAACCAAGAATCCCTAGTATACATCTTCGGTGATGCCCATTAGAGTAAAATATTATGCTTATAGGAGTAATAGGGTGAATGTTGGTGGTTAATCTTAATTTTTCTCTAGTGGTGGACTTCAAGGGAAGGTTAGGTTGCATATTCTAGTAATACTCTTCTCTCTCAGTTAAGAGATTACTTTGCTAGTGTTGCATGTATTCCTATATTACTTATGACTAAGGTTTATATTTTACATTCGCATTGTTCGCTGGAGATGAGCCTTGACCTTATGTTAAGTTTTTTATGGTATGTGTGATTGTGTTTCTTTTGGAGTCTAGTCTTAAGGACTCCTCTTATGGTAAGGAGTTATCTAGATGTTCCTTCATTATGGACTGGATGGTTGTTGTTAAGTACTTCGTGCCTATAGTGTCATGTCTTATCTCTGGGGATTTTGCCTTGGGGGCATGGGTAACTCTTTTAATTTAGTTTCTTAAAATACTCTTTTTGTGCTAGGGTGGTAGTGGTTTGGGAAGTATGGTGATGTGTTGAAATGGGGAATGTATAAGTCCTTAAGGGGGGGAGAGCTTAGGGTAACTACTAAAGGTTTAGGTTTGGAAAGTGAGGAAGGGTTCTTATCATGAGAAATGGTTAGGAAAGGAATAGATGATGGAAAATCCTTGTGCAAATGGTAGAGGGTGCTAGATCTTTTAATGTATAGTTCATACCACAGGAATATAGGCGGTAGGCTTAAATATTATGATTGGTAGATGTACCAATAGTTATGTTGTGTATTTGAGAGGTTTGGTAAGGCATGGTCTTATGCATTGTCTTCATTCCATAGTGGTTTCATTAATGTTATAGGTTGGGGGTTTTGATTATAATGATTGGATATGGTTTGACCATGTCTTTTACTCATAGTTTCCATATTATAATGGTGATGGAAACGGAGTAGTGTTTCAGGATAGATGTAAGGAGTAGAGCCTGGTGGCTAAAGTTAACTCCTTTTATCTTTTGATAGGCTTGAACATGGAGGTGGTGTATAGGTAGACCCAAGATTTCTTAGCGGTGTGTCTAAGTAAATTCTAGATTGGATTGGACCTGCTCTTTAGCATAAGCTCTATTCTTTCGATAATATATGTGTTATGTTGAGTTGTGGTATGGATGGTCCTTGGTTGGTTGGTTCCTTTAGGTGGTATTGGTATCTTGGATCCTTTGATTCCTTGTTCTTTAAGGAGGTCAGTTACAAATTAAAGGTGTGGCTTCGGTAAAGGATTCATGGTGAAACCAAAAGTCTAAGAAAGTCATTTGGGATGCAAAAAAGGACATAAGAGTCCAAGTATCCGTGTTGGTTCTTCCAAAAACTCATGCATAGTGTATATGTTTTTTTATAAAATCTTGATTTCTAACTTGGTTAAATGTGAGGAATGGCTCCACTTGCATCTTTGTTTTCAAACTTAGTTAGAGATCGGAGTGGAGGTATTGGGGTATAAATCGTGCTTGGGGTATATAATCATTTTCTCATCTTAGTTTTTGTTCTTGTCCTCTATTTCAGTTGGAGTAAAGTTTGATGAGTGTTAATGTGTTACCTCATGCTTGTTCTTACCCTTACCTATTATTCGAGGACGAATGATCCTAGTGGGGGAGACTAAAACACCTTAGTATTCAGACCCTTGCAAAATTTCTCAATTTTTGGACCTTTTTTACTTGGTATGACACAAGAGTACCAATTGTACCCTTGAATATGACTCCTAGGTAGTGTTTAGGGTTCACTTGTACCACAGGCAGTATGGTTGGCTTGGCTACTTCACAAGATATGACTCACTAAGGTACGAATCGTATAGGAGCATAGGAATAGTGTAGTGCAAGTCATATCGTACATGATCATCTTAGTCTTGTGGAGTCTTTCCTAGATACGGTGGGTGGATATGATTGGGGGTATCACTCATACCCTTAAGGTACAATTTGGGATGTGAGAGTCATATGGAAACCATTAGGTAGGGTCTTGGCATGGTCTTAGGTATGAGTTGAGGTACCACTCATACCCTAGGATATAGATGGTAAGGGGAAGTCATACCCCTGGACGTGGCTTGTTGTAATTTTTAATTCAAGGGTAGTTTAAATATTTTCTACTCGTAAACCTTTATGTCCTCACGATATATAGACCTTGATAACCTTCCATAACAATTGTTAATGGGTTAAAACACTTCAATTACTCTCTCAAACTCACTCTTAAAGATTGGAGGCAAGGGTTTCTTCATGTGTTCTTCAAAGGGCTCAAAGGTCGAGATTTCTTACATGAATCTTCTTCTATAAGGCATGTACTCCTTGCCTCATTGTTATTTCCAACTAAAGGCATGTGTATTCTGTTTTAAACATTGATTTATGAATCATGAAGGGTGGTTTTCGGAATATATGTTGGGGGTCTTGATGCATAAGGCTTGGTATTGGTTTAAACTATATTTTTCATGTTTTTGTAATGGTTTGCATATGTGGTTACTGGTTTGTTGTGGTTTAACAAATAGGTCTTGAGTAACCCTAATTATGGTGGTGTGTGCCTTGATTTTTGTCTTTGTAAAAGTATGCCCTCAACATGTTTGATAAAATGCATCAAAAATGTTCTTACTCTAATTGTTGAACTTTTATTAGGACTCTTGCATAGTTTGGTTTGGTAATGGAACTCTAAATGGTTTTGCATAGTTTAAAAAATATAAATGATTTAAATGTTTGGCATGGTCTAAAATAGTTTCAAATGGATTAAAGGGTAAAGGTTATGGTTGTCATGGTTGGTTTATTTTGAAAACCTTGAAGGATACCTATAAATCCCTCTAGTGAATGCATTAATGGAATTCGTTTAAATAGTTTGGAAAGGTAAAAGGCTAAATGGTTATGTTTCTGGGGAACATAGAAGTCCCCTAAGTGGTTTAATATGGTAAATAGAAAGGCACTTGAAAGTCCCCTTAAAACTCTATATGGTTTACTATGGAGAATACTTGCAAGTAAGGATTGGTATGACGATACAAACTATGATGGCCTTGGTTAATAAATGAATAATGGTTTGGTTATTTCAAAATTAGTTTTTATTGGGCATTAATGGCGGGATGTATAGAAAAGTTGTGAAAGGTAGAGGTCCCGGGTGCACCAAAACTAGAAACTTATATTTGTCGATATGAGATTGGTCTTGGTGACTGTGTGCATGATGTCACACTATATTTTGGCTGATGTACTAATCTTCCCAAGGGTTACTTCCCTGGTCGTGCGGCTACACGTATTGGAGTCCTTTCAGTATGAGGAGCTGACCACATATAGCCCGTGGGTGGCTTAGGATGGAAAAGCTATACAGCACAGATAAATGATTTAAAGGCATGCTACACCTGATTCCCTATCCCGGCATAGTTACATATATATGTATATAGTTGTATGTATTATGGATGGTTTTACTTGGCTGTATAATGGGCATTATTCTATCCTTGTCCTGAGAGCATGCTAGTGTTCACTCACCTACCCATATTCAGGCGGTTGTATACCCATGATATGTAGGGACCGACCATTCTACTTCTTCTGCTTAGTGGTTGGATTCAAGAATAGTCAATATTGATAGAAGTGATGAACTTTCATAGTTCGGAAAGCATCTATTTTATGTCATTGATTACTTTACATATTTCTGATCATTCATAGACTTTGATTTTTGGCTATGTTCAGGGGCATGTCCCAACTAGGTACTCTTTGGTTTGTTTAGAGGCTTTGTATGGACAACTGTGGACTTGGGTATGGTATTAATTGTTTTGCTGTATGTACATATATATACATTGGCTTATTATCATGGTATTTTTTATGGTTTTCATATTGGTTTGATAGGTTATTGGGTGGTTTGACTTGGTTGGGTTGGTCTCGGATATAGACTTATCCCAAAGTCACCACATGATTGGATACGCTCTCTTGTTATATGTTTAGACTTTAGCCAACTCAATGTATGTGTTTTGTGGTTGGGTTGGGAAACGCGGGCAGCTCTCGATCCTGGTTGGACTAGGGATTGCCTATTACGACAGAGCCTTGGTTCAGGTTGTGTCAGACATCTAAGATTGTTTCCCTTTCTTATGTTTCTATGTCGAGCTATAGAGTTTAAGTTCTAGATTTCTCTAATTCTTATTTTCTTATCTTTCAGATCATGCCTCAAAAGAGATCTAATACTCAAGCAAACTCTTCTCTCACGACTGAGGGACGTATGGACGAAGCTTGTCAAACTTTTGGGGTCCATACTCGAACTAGGGATTCTATATCTGACTAAGCTCATGGATTTCTATCGGTCCCTACTAACCCTACTTATGAGAATGATACTCCTACTCAGTCACCATATGGGGATGCAACTAATGCTGAGTTTTATTGCTCTATTAACCTCTTGACTCAATTGGTAGCTTCTCAATTAGAGCGTGGTGCTCCAACTATTGTTTTTTCTAAGGCAACAAGAGTTGGATAAATCATGAGGTTACACCTTCCTATGTTTATGGGTACCAAGGTTGAGGAGGATCCTCAAAGCTTCATTGATGAAATATAGAAGATCTTCTGGATCATGCATGTTTCATAGGTTGAGGCTATGGATTTTGCTTCCTACAAATTAAAAGACGTAGCGTACCAGTGGTATGAAGGGTGGTAGTTGTCTAGAGGTGTGGTTGCTAGTTCTACCATATGGGATGACTTCTCTGAGGCCTTCTTGGACAGATTCTTTCCTTAAGATTTGAGGGAAGAAAAAGTAGAAGAGTTTTTGAACTTGAAGCAAGGAAGGATGTCCGTCAAGGAGTATGCCGTGAAATTCCATCAGTTGTCTAGGTATGCTCCTGATATGGTTTCTCGAATAAGGGCTAGAATGGATAAGTTTATTTTATGGATGTCCCAGTAGTTGGTGCTTGAGAGCCACTCGGCTATGTTGATAAAAAACATGGGCATATATTCTTTGGTTGTGTGTATGCAACAAGTGGAGGAAGAGAAAAAGAAATAGGTTAAGTTTAGTGAAAGGAAAAGGAAGAAATTTAGGCTTTAGGCCTTTTGAGCAAAGTGGTAGAGATGGAGGTAAGTGGCCAAGAAAGAAGTTGGGGATTTTTAGTTATTTCTCCTCGGCTAGTACTACTTATCCAAAACCACCAGGTGATCGTTCGTCTTAGTTTAGTGGTGGGTTCCGAGCACTAGGTGCCTTATCTTAAACTAGTGGATCTCACTTGGCTCTATCCTACCCACTATGAAAATTCTTTGTTCAGCCTCATCATGGTCAGTGCAAGAAGGGGCAGAATAAATCTTTTAGATGTGGTCAAATAGGGCACACGCATTGAGAGTTCCCCTCTCTAGTGACTTCTTGGGCTAACAGGGACTCTGTTTCTATTTCCTCCACTATTGTACCAAAGGGTGTTGTTTTTACTTCATCTTCTATTCCTGGCATCGACGCTGACCGAAATCATTGTATGCACTTGCTACTTGCCAGGACTCTAAGGCGTCTGCCAATGTTGTCGTGGGTATTTTGAAACTTTTCTCCTATGAAGTGTACTGTTTTCTTGATCCAGGGTCTATTCTTTTTTATATGACCTAGTTTGTGGTTGTGCATCATGGTTTTGGTCCTGAGAGTCTATTAGCTACTTTTTCTATTTCTAACCTGGTTGTAGACTTTGTGGTTTTCAAAAGGGTCTATAAGGGTGTGTGGTATATATTAGTGGTAGAGAAACTCTAGTAGACTTGATAGAGTTGGACATGATTGATTTTGATATTATTTCAGGGATGGATAGGTTGCACTCGTGGTATGCTTTGTTAGATTGTCGGACCCGTAGAGTCGTGTTTAAATTCTCTAATGTGCCAGTCATTATATGGGAAAGTGGTTCTTTAGTGCCTAAGGGGAGATTCATTTCGTATCTTATGGCCCAAAAGTTAATTTCTAAAGGGTGTTTGTATTATTTTGTTCGAGTTAAAGACTCTAACATAGAAGGTTCAGTCCTAGAATCCATTCCCGTGGTTAATGAGTCTCTCAAAGTTTTTCCCATTGATCATTCCGGTATTCCTCCTGATAGGGAATTGATTTTGGGATTGATCTTGTTCTGGTCACTCGCACGATTTCCATCCCTCCCTATAGAATGGCTCTGGTGGCGCTAAAAGAGAATAGGGAGAAATTAAAAGACCTCTTAGATAAAAGTTTTATCCATCCTAGTGTGTCTCCTTAGGGTGACCCCATGTTGTTTGTGTTCCAGAAGGATGGTTCCCTTCGTATGTTCATTGATTCTTTTCATTTGATCAAAGTGACCATAAAGAATAAGTATCCTCTTCCTAGGATCAAAGATTTGTTAGATTAACTTCAAGGAGCAAAGTGTTTTCTAAGATTGATATTAGGTTGGGTTTTCATCAGCTAAAGATTAGGGAGGTGGATATCCCTAAGACAATCTTTAGAACCCGGTATGGTCATTATGAGTTTCTAGTTATGTACTTTGGGTTAACCAATGCCCCTATGACATTTATCTATTTAATCAGTAGGTTCTTTCGTTCGTTCTTGGTCTTATTTGTTATTGTCTTAATTAACTACATCTTGGTCTATTCTAAGAGTGAGGCGGATCATGTCGATCAGAACTGTGTCATGTTACAAACTTTGAAGGATAATCATTTGTAAGAAAAGTTCTCAAAGTGTAAATTTTTGTTAAAGGTTATGACTTTCCTTGGTCATGTTATCTCTAGAGAAAGGATTATGGTAGATCTTTAAAAGGTTGCGACGGCTAAGAAGTGGCCTAGATCAGCAACTCCAATCGATATTCAGAGCTTCTTGGGTCTAGCCAGTTATTATAGTAGATTTGTCGAGAATTTTTTGACTATAGTTGCCGCATTGACTAAGTTAACCCAGAAAAATGTTAGGTTCTTATAGCCGGATGCTTGTGAAGGCAGTTTTATGAAGATGAAAGATAAATTGACTTCTTCTCTGGTTTTAACTTTGCGCTAGGGTAATGATGGTTTTGTAGTATATTGTGATTCTTATCTTATTGGGCATGGTTGTTTACAGATGCAATATAGTATGGTGGTGGTCTATGCTTCTAGGAAATTGACGGTTCATGAGAAAAACTACCGTACTCATGACTTAGAGTTGTTAGCTGTAGTTTTTTCTTTGATAATTTGACAACATTATCTCTATGGAGTTTATGTTGACATCCTTTCCAATCATAAGAGTCTTCAGTATGTGTTTACACAGAAAGAGTTGAATCTCGGAAAAAAGAGGTAGCTTGAGTTGTTGAAGGACTATGATTTCTGTCTTCATTTCCATCAAGGTAAACATAATGTAGTTGTCGACGCTCTTAGTAGGTTGTCCATGGGAAGCTTGGACCATTTACATGAGAATAAGCAAGAGTTTGTGAAAGACATTCACTATTTATCTAATATTCAAGTTTATCTCACATACTCGTAGGATGGTGGTGTATTTGTTCATCCGATATCGCAGTCATCTTTAGTTCTTGAGAGAAGGAAAAGCAAATATTGGATCCCTATATGATAAAGATCAAGAGTAATGTTAGTCAACAAAAAGTTGTTGACTTTGTGATTGGTAGGGATGGTATGTTATGGTGCAAAGGTAGGCTATGTGTTCCCATTGTCAATGGGTTGAGGGAAAGGATCATGGGGGAGGCCTATGGATCTCGTTATGCTATTCATCTAGGTTCTATGAAAAGGTATCATGATCTTAGGGAGTTCAATTGGTAGAGTCATATGAAATGATATGTGTCTAGTTATGTGGCTAAGTGCATGGTTTGTTAACAAGTGAAGGTTGAATACATAAGGCCCGGAGTCTTGTACCAAGATATTGTATTACCAGAATGAAAGTGGGAGGTTATTAATATGGATTTCATTACCGATCATCCCCGATCTTGGAATCAATGTGATTCTATTTGGGACATTGTGGATAGAATCACCAAGTCCACTCACTACTTGCCCGTGCGGACTAATTAATGGACACAAGATTATACTAAGTAATATCTTGCAGAGATTGTAAAATTGTACCATGTTTTGATTTTTATTATTTTGGATCGTGGTACTCCGCTCTCATATAACTTTTGGAAGTCATTTCAAAAAGTTTTGGGAACTAAGGTGCGCCTTAGTACTGCTTTCCACCCACTAATAGATCGACAAGCCGGGAGGACCATCCAATCCTTGGAAGATATGTTGTGTGCAAGTGTGATTGATTATGGTGGTAGTTGGTATGACCAACTGACTTTGATTGAATTCAACTACAACAATAGTTACCATTCTAGCATTGGTATGGCTCTTTTTGAGGCGGTTTATGGTAAGAGATATCGTTCTCCTATTGGGTGGTATGAAGTAGGTAAGGGTAAGTTGGTTGGCCCTGATTTGGTTCACCAAGCCTTAGAGAAGGTGAAGGTTATTCATTATAGATTGAAAACCACTCATAGTCTTCAAAAGTCCTATACAGATGTGAGGCGTAGGGATTTGGAGTTTAGTGTTGGCGATTGGGTAGTCTTAAAGGTGTCTCCTATGAAGGGAGTGATGTGTTTTGGTAAAAAGGGGAATCTTAGTCCTCGGTATGTTGGTCCCTACTTAATTTTGAAAAGGGTTGGCAATGTTGCCTATGAGATGGAGTTGCTTTCTAGTTTGAACTCCATCCACCTAGATTTCCATGTCTCTATGTTGCGAAAATTTGTGGGTGATCCTTCGTTGGTAGTTCCCTTGGTGAGTGTTGGTGTTTCAGACTCTTTGTTCTATGAGGAGATCCCAGTGAGGATATTAGATTGTTAAGTTCACCGTTTGTGAACAAAAGAGGTGGATTCGGTGAAGGTTCTACAGAGTAACCAAAAGTCCGAGGAAGCTACTTGGGAGGAGGAGGAGGACATGAAGTCCAAGTATCCGCATTTGTTTTTCGTCCCGAAAACACGTGATTGAGGTATGCGTTAATCTTCATGATTTGATTTATTTCTTTTATAGAAAATGGGTTTAAGTCCCTAAGTTATGAGTTGAACAAATATCTTTGATAAATAATGGGTTTGAGTCCCATTGCAAACGAAATTAATAGTAGGTTGATAATGATCTTGACTTTTTCCTTATCTGTAATACCCCACATTTTGGATTAGAATGAAAATCCATCATTCCTATGCATTGATGTTTCAAAACCCTCGAATCCTATGTATATTTAGTGTGTTAATCAATTATGTAGTGTGGGAATCTATTTGAACATGAATTTAGATCATAGAGGTTCCCTAACTCAAGAACAAGTTGAAAGCTTTCCTATCGTTCAAGTTTTAGTGAGCGTCAAAACTTGGGTCAACTTCAATCGTTCATAACTCCTTTTATATATTGAATTAGAGGTCCTACTATATATTAAATGAAATATCTTTGAATTAGCTTTCCAACGATACCAATTTCACCCAAATCCGACACCCGAGCAAGAAGTTATGACTTTGCAAAGTAGAGTACGTCGCCTAACATAAGGTGTACGACGCACAACATAAAGTATGCTATAAGGTGTGCGACGCACAACCTAATATGTGCGATAAGGTGTGCGACGCACACCCTAATGTGTGCGATAAAGTGTGTGCCGCACATGTTGTAGTCCAGGTGACTTAAACAGTTCATTTTTAGGGAAAAATGGTCTTTTTTCCTCCCCTATATAATGCCTAAACACGAAATTAATCCCTTATTTCACCAAAACATATCCTTTCTCTCAAAATCCTCTCAAGAACACAAGCTAGGGTTTTCATAGAAGATTCAAGTTTAAGAAATTCTGTCCATCAATCTTCATGTAATTAAGAAATAAGGTATGCGTAGTGTTCATCCACGGATCCCTTTCATCCGTGGAGCTCAAGAACCATGTTTTAAATAATAAATTATGATCTTTATGTTGTTGTGTGATTATGTTCATGTTGATGGTTGTTAATTGTGTTTCAATATTGTATCTAAATGTGTTTCCAAGAAGTAGATGGGCATGTTAGTTGGAAACTCATGAATTTGGGTGGTTCAAGATTTCTAAATTTGTTAAGTACACCTATGCTCAATATTGTGCATGTAAGGTGTTTGATAAAATGCCTAGAATGATAAAAATCATTTATTATAACTTAGGGGTGAACTATATGATAAATTCATGCTAGTCTATTATGTTCAAAGATCTCACTTGTCATTGTTGTGCAATAGATGTGTTAGTGGAATGTACATGATGATTGAGGAATGGATTTATAGTGTGTCTATATGCCTTCCATGCTATGAACAAGATCATGATTTTGAAGTATCACATGAGTTATCCTCAAATTATTACAATATGAACTAAATGTTACATGTTTTCCATTCCCTTATGCTTAAATGGTTTCCATGCCATTGTTATGAATAGTATATGTAGTCGAAATGCCCATGATATTAGAATATGAGATTTATGACTTGATTATAAGCATTCCTATTCATGTTAGATATTATGATGACCATGTACTTCATGAAATCTCTCACTCATGTATTATGGATTGTTATTGATGGTCATGTACTCAAGAAAGTCAAGTTATGTCAGTTTTCTTCCATCGAGTTCTAGGGGTACTTGTACCCAAAAAATATAGTTGTGTGCCTAGAGCCATGTCATATTATCACGATACTCTCAGTCAAACCATGATCTATAGAATTCAGTTAGTCATGTGACTCAGGAAAACCCAGTAATCTCAGTAATCTCAATAATCTCAGTAATCTCAGTGCTCAGTAACCTCAGCAACCTTAGTATTCACAGTTAATCTCAGTAACTTCAGTACTCTCAACCACTCCTCAGAACTCAGTACATTCCATCAGTCATCGGAACCCAATAAACTTAGTTTAGCTTCGCTAAACAATATCACTAGTATCAATCCAGTTAATCAGTATCAATTAAGCTACTCAGTTCAGTTTAGTTATTTAGTTCAGCTTAGTTATTTAGTTCAGTATCCTTCAAATGGGAGTAGAAGTTAGCACCGAGTGAACCCAAGGATGGGAACTCACCTGCTAGTTCAGGGTGTGATTCTTAGCAGTTATCCTTGTATTCCAAAACTACGTAGCCAGCATAGATTGAGACATCTTAACCTGTCAGATTAGGGTTGATGAGGTGGATTAACCTGTCAGTTTAGGGTTCCCACCATTCTCATTTGCGTACTTGCCAGATAAGGGTCACTCACAGTTGTCCTTACCAGTGGCGCAGTATTGATACCTCTCCAGTTGGGGCAGTGACTGGACCCAAACATAGCTATATGAATTATTGGGGTATGTCAATTAGAAAACTACTTCCTACAGTCCCAGTTTCAGTCCCAGTCTTAGTAAAAGATCTCGAATAGTTCTTCAGAGTTCAGGACTGTCAGATACAGTCAACTCAAAAATAGAACAGAACTCAGATAGTTCCTTCAGATTTATGGATAGTCAGATATAGTCACTTATGCTATCAGTTATATCAGTTCTCAGAACTCATGTTATCAGTCACATCAATTATCAGAATTCATGATATCAGTATTCAGCTTCAGGACTGTCAGACACAGTCAACTAGACCAGTTCTTCATAATTCAAACTATCAGAAATAGTCATTCATCTATTCAGTATCTTAGTATCAGTACACTCATGCTGTCAGTATTCAGACTCAGTAGTCAGTATCTCCACGAGTTCAGTTACAATTATGTATGCATGTATGTATTCTCACGTTCATATCAGTCAGTATTGTTTATGCATATAACCCTTTTTATTTAGCCTACCTCTCTCATATACTCAGTACATTCAGACGTACTAACGCATTTGCACTATGGTGCTTTCTCTTATGTTACACCATAGGTTCAGAGGCACGAGCTCCAGATCAGCAGTAGCATTCCAGTGTTCAGAGTTTGCAGTGAGTCCTTCTCATTCAGGACGATATGATTATTTCTTCATTTACAATTTTAGTTCATTTTCTAGATGGAGTTAGTTGGGGACATGTCCCATTAACTCCTTATTCAGACAGTTTAGAGGCTTTCTAGTCTATAGTATGTCAGACAGTTATTTCAGATTTATTTTGGTATTGTTATACCATTTTCAGACATTGTCATATTAGATGTTTTATTCAGATTTGAACCTTATGGCCATTCAGTACATGTTTTCGCATTTTCATGTTATATTATGCATTGTACAGGTATAGATATAAGTCATGGGTTAGCTTTTGGTCCTTCGGGGTCATGAGCACCGTGTAGCATTCCGATTCAGAAAATCGGGGTGTTACATTATCCTTGTTGTATGACTTGATTTCTAGCTTGGATAAAGATTATTTGATGTGTAATAATGTGTTAATTCATGTTTATGCTTGCCTTACCCATCAGTCGAGGATAAATGATCCAAGTGGGGGAGAATTGAAACACCTAGGCTTTGGACCTATAGAAAAACTCCCTTGTTTGAGAATTTTGGACTAGGTACGACTTAGGTTACCAATCGTACCCTTAAAATACAAATTATAAATATCTCTTGTATACTAGGCAGTGTGGTGGGGGTTACACACTTTCCTAGATACGACTTAGCCTTCACATGGTCGTATATTAGTGTACGAGTCATACCAAGCCAAGTAGTATGTAGTCTTTGGTTTGACCTAGAGTATATTGTTTTGGGTATGGGTTAAGTGTATGGTTTAGGGTACCGTTAGTACCCTTGGGTACGAGTGAAGGGTGTGTGGTCGTACCTTGGTCAGTGTAGGGGTCCTTAGTGAGGCCTAGGGTATAAGTTAGGGTACCACTCGTATTCTAGGGTAAAGTTGAACTAAGTGAGTCATATCCACCTGGGAAGTCACTTTTAATAATTAAAGTAAAGGTATCTATGGATATTTGACTCGGTATATAACATCTTTTGGCCCTTTATTCCTCACAATTAAAAGATCAAAACACATAAAAATTCTCTCAAAGACTTTTCCCTCAAGATTGAACCTAGGGTTCCAAAGGGTGTTCATCTAGAGGCAAAGAGGAGTCAAGTTTCTTTGGTGAATCATCCTTTTTATGGAATATGACTCTTTCCCTTGTCAATAACTAAAAAAACATGTATTTTATATATGGCTTAACACTTGTAAATGATGATTTTGTAATAAAATGTTAAGGGTTTTAATGTCTAGTGATGAGTAATGTTTTTTCGTGCTTAGACTTGTGATTATAAATAATAATTGTCGATGATTTGCACATGTGGGTGCTTTTTGTTTGTGGTTTAACAAATGGGTCTTGAGAAACCCTAATAATGATGATTTCTACTTTTATTTTGGCCTTGGTAAAGGCATGCCAACAAGGTATTTGTGAAAATGTCTAAGAAAAATATCTAATCACATGTTGTTAATGTCGTGAGCTAGGGGACAATGGACTAATAAGTGTGAATGGTTGATAAATGGTATTAAAAAGGCATTGTTAGCCATGTAATTACTTAATTTATGACCTTATTGGTTTGATGGCTAAATAGGGGTTAAACTCCCTAAACATGAACTTGAATATTGTTTGAACGAAAGTGTGGCGCAAAAATGTTAATGAAGAATGAATGATTTTGTAAGGGTCTTGATGACCTTAAACTGAATTTAATGATGAATTGAATTCAGGCATTGGCTTACTAAAGTGTTTGATTGATAAATGGTTCCATAAAGACTCATGGTCATCTATGGTGATAAATTGATTTAATGGGATAGATTCCCTAAGTGTGGGAGTGAATGAATGTTGATGTATGGACAAAGGGTTAGAGTCCCAATGTCAACTAATTATTATCGCAATGGCTTGTGGTTAAAGTCCCTTGTCTACTATAGTGGCTTGTGATTAAATTCCCTTGCCTACTAAAGTGGCTTGTGGTTAGAGTCCCTTGAAAACTTAATTACTTGAGGTTTGAGTCCCTTGACTAAATACGCCGGCTTATTGTTAAAGTCCCTTATCTAATACAGCTCGAGGTTAGAGTCCCTTGCCCAAAGAAATGGCTTGCAGTTAAAGTCCCATGGCTAATGAAAATTTATCTGGTTAATGTCCCTTGCCTAATAAGAAACATTTGAATCTATAAGTGTGGAAGGTTGGAGTCCTCCACTTCATAACTCATGATTCAAAGCATCAAGAACATTGTCAAGTCTCTTTTCATTTGGCACGTTATGAACATGTTTTATATATATATCAACATGCATGTCCATGAATATGAATGTGGTTAATATGATAATTTGACTCAACTTTTAATGATGACTTTATTTTATCTTTATCCCTGAGTTACATACTAGCATTCCTACTGCTAATCGTATCTGAACGCTATTTCCCCATGCGACATAGGGGTTGGAGCTTCTTTATCTCTTCTTGTATAGTGACAGGTGTTCGGGCGGTTCGTATGTTGACACTGAAGTGGTGAGTTTCCACTTTTTGAAGAGCATACATTTCATAGTCACTTATCTTTCATCGTAGACATATTTAGACTTGGTTTGGCTATTGCTGGGGGCTTGTCCCGACATATATAGGAAATGGATTTGGGTGGAGGCATTATCGATGAATGTGGACTTAGGTATGTTGGTTAGTATATTGATGTAAATGAAATGTTTTGATGTTGTCTAAGTTATGATTACTAGTTTTGTTTCCGCTATCTTTATATATATAGTCGGTGTTCCTCTGACACTTATGGATTGATGTAATAGTTAGGTTGGGATGATGGGATAATCTTTGGCTTATGTTGGGCTTGAGATAACCATATGACAAGGCCCAATTTTAGGTCCTATCATAGGGGCCCAGAGAGGGGGCCTTCACTGGATCCTATTCTTGCTATCGAGCAAGAGATTTATCCGCCATAACCAGAAGTGGCCACGGACCTTCCCAGGCTCCATCGAGATTTATTATATCCTTAGTACTTATGGAAGATTTAGTTCATCTTTTGGGTTTTGTTGGTGGTGCACCGTCTGATGGTGCATAGTCTACAGATCAAAGTTGTACTAACGTAGGAGGCGCAGCCTGTAGCTATGGCTTCCAATATTGAGTTCCCTTCTGCATTAGTTCTTACTCAGTCGGTAGTTGCTAGCCAGTGGTTGCCCAGCCTGATATGTCTGTTGAGGGCCAGGAGATGCTGGGTAGGTTCTTGAGATTGGCTCTGCCGATGTTTTTAGTATGTCGGGAAAGGATGATTATGAGTTTCTGATTTCTTGTGAGGATAGGCTCCATAATTTAAGCCTAGTTAAGACTCATGGTGTGGAATACACAACTTTTTAGTTGTAGTTGGCAGCTTGACATTGGTGGAGTGGTCATCTTGATTCAAGGCTAGCTGAATCTTTTCCTTTGACATAGAAATTAGTTCCATAAGATCTTCTTAAAAAAGTATATGCCTCGCATCCTTAGGGATCAATTAAGAGATCAATTTGAAAGATTGAAGTAGGGTTCCTTAAGTATTGTGGAGTATGAGGCTCATTTTTTGAAGTTGTCTAGGCATGCTACTTTTATTCTGATAACTAAATATGAAAGGTTCATTTCTTTGTTCGGGGTTTAAGACTTCCTTTTTGCATGACTACAAAGAGTTTGGCTATTATGTGTAGGACTTTTTCTAATATTTCTGATCATGCTTAAGTTATAGAGAAGATACATCGCCAAGACTAAGGGGGCAATTAAATTCTTAATCTCCTCAAAGTCCCAAAATAATTATTAATAAAGGTACAATATGCGTAAATAAGCCTACAAATCTAACACAAGTCTTGGCCTATGGTGGGCCGGAAGGGCCCACTTCTAATCACCAAAATCCATTATTAAGCAAATTCTTCCCCAAACAAGGCTAAGGTAACTAAATTCATTTCTATATGTTAAATAAAAAATAATTATCCGTAAGATATCAATTATTCCTAAAACATGAGGAACTATGTCAATTCCACCTAAAATGTCAGCAACTAAGTCGATTTTACCTATTACGATTCCAAGATACCCTAAGAAGTCCAAATAAGACAAATCAGGCAAATAATGCTTCCAATACCTAAATTACATCCCATGTCCAACATAATATCATAATTATACTACTAATTAGCTCAATTTATGAAGATGTAAACTATCCTACATGGATGTCGAAGAAAAGTTTGAATAATCTGCTGAGCCACAAATTTCGCCTTCAAAGAAGCTTCTACAATATGCTGCGCTATCAAAATCACAATCTACTCATCAAAATGAGAATAACGATACCCATATTGCACTATTGAACTTTGGGTCCCAAATTACGTAAAAATCCCATGCAGGCGTTGTTTACAAAAATACATTTTTGTAACCAAAAAAATATCCCTCTATGCT
This sequence comes from Capsicum pubescens, assembly GCA_030864215.1. Lineage (NCBI taxonomy): Eukaryota > Viridiplantae > Streptophyta > Magnoliopsida > Solanales > Solanaceae > Capsicum > Capsicum pubescens. Next base: position 147,481,306 of record CM061545.1, on the reverse strand, counting down.
TAAGAAATACTTAACCTCAAAAATGGGTGAATTCCGAGATCTAATGACCATACAATCAAACCACCAATATTTTAGAGATTTTAGGAAAATATGGAGAATTAAATCAAGAAATTGATAGAAGCTTACCACAAATTTGTAGAAGTAGCACGTAAATTAACTTCACTAAAGCCCCAAAATCATTAAAAACTTATTCTCCCATGTTTTCCTGCTTTTCAGGGTTCAATATTATTGAGAATATATTAAAAGTAGGGAAAATAGGGCTTAGTGGGGATTTTATACCTTTCCAAGGTACTCGAGTATCGTATAGGCGACCTAGTGTCGTTTTGGCGACACTTAGCGGCGGTATGGGTAATTCTTAAGCATTCCCTTACTACTGTAGCAGCTTCCGATTTAGCATTAGGGGTTTTGCTTAAGCGGAGTACCACTGGGATGACCCACTCTCGTAAGCAATTGGCCAGCCATTTTAGCAACCCCCTTTGCTTAAGCGGCCCAAAAAGGCGCTTAAATAGTGCACCACACTAGCTGAAACTTGGATTTTTTCAAAGTTTTTGCCAACCAAAACGCACTTGCAACCTCATTAAACTTGACGTTTCGGACTCAATGACATAGTCAAAATTTCAATCCGAGGTTGTTTCAACAAAAAATGGGTCCACACCCATTTGCTATTTTCATAACTTCTAGCCAATAGCCCGAAATAAGTCCTAAAAGCTCTATACCTAAATCAAGGGTCCACCTAGGCTAAAATCAATGTTCTTGAGCTATTGGAACTTTTAGAATTAGCATAAGAGGTTGTTTGACTTATACTTTTGCTTGGTAGCAAACTTTAACCAGTCAAGGCTTCAAACTAGGTATTTGGATGAAAAAAACAAATGAACTGCTCGATAACCCAATTGTTAGTTTTAGCAAGTCATAAATGACTTGGGGTAGATATATGAAAGTTCTAACGATGAAAATGATCAGAAATATAGAAAATGACCTGGAGGGTCATTTTCATATCCACTACTAAACAAAATTTTATATGTAAAAGTTAAGGATTAGGTTGTACCTGAAGCCTTGAAAATGTGAGGATACTGGTCCATATCTCACTCTCAATCTCTCAAGTAGCCGTCTCTACTTGTAAATTCCTCCACTTATCTTTAACTATTGGAATCTCTCTTGTGAGCAATTTCCTGACATCACTAGCGAATAGGAGCAGCAGCTCCTCTGCGAAAGTCATCCGCTTATCTAACAAAACCTAGTGCCATCTAAGAACATAATATGGGTTAGGAAAGTATTATCGCAACATATAAACATTGAAAATGGGAGGGACAACTACAATATTTGGGGGTAAGGCTAACTCCTAAGCCACCTCACTAACTGTGCGAAAAATCTCAAAGGGTCCAATATATCTGTGACTAAGCTTTCCTTTCCTCCTGAACCTAATCACACACTTCAAGGGCGTTACTAGGAGGAATACCCGATCACCAACTCCAAATCTCAAGGCACATAGTCTACGGTCTACATAAGCCTTCTGCCTACTCTAAGCAACCCTCAACCTATCCTGAGTTATGCTAACTTTATCCAATGACTACTGAAGTAAGTCAGTATCATGGGGTCCAATCTTTGAAATCTCAAACCATCCAATTAAAAAATGACTCACATAAAATACAAAGCCTTAGAAGTATCTATCTCAATACTCGAATAATTCTTATAACCATACGCAAACTCTGCCAAAGTTAAGTGCTACTCTTACTAACTTTCAAAATCCAAACACTGGCTTAGAGCATATCCCCGAGAACCTTAATAATTAGCTCTGACTGCCTGGTGGTCTGAGGATGAATGGGTGCGCTAAGAGCCACATGAGTACAAACTCCTCCAAAAAATCTCACTAAAAGATAGAAGTGAACATTGAACCCGGATCTAAAATGATAGATATAGGCACACCATGCAAACATACTATCTAACAAACAAAAATATGGTCTAACCTCTTAGCACTAAAGGACAACTGAATAACAATAAAATATGTATACTTTGTGAATTGATCCATAATTACTCATATACCCTTTGAACCATAAAAAGCATAAGGAAAACCACTAATAAAGGCAACAGTAATCCACTATTATTTCCACTCAGGAATGGACAACCTATAAATCAAGTCGTTATGTCTCTAATGCTCAGCCTTCACCCACTAATAACATAGAAAATGAGCTACAAAGTCTGTCATATCTCCCTTCATAACACTATATCGCTAATATTGCCTTAAATATCATACATCTTAGTTGTACCCCAGTAAATGGAATATCTGGAACTGTTAGACTTATGCAGAATCAAATGAATCAAGTCATCAACCCTCAGGACATAAATACAACTATCAAATATCAAAAAACCCTCAGAATATATATGGTAGCCCTCTTTGACTCATGAGTCAAAACTTGACTGATGAGTAGTGATTTTACCACTCATTTGCACTTAACATTCATGCACATTACCATGTTTTTAATAAATAAATGAGACATAATTGTGATTTAATGAACTAATATCCATATTTTGCAGGTACATTGTTGATGAGATAGAAATATGTAGGTTAGAGCTAAAATGGATCAAAAGAAAGCAAAAAGTACAACTTAAGACCGGAGCAGACATAGCCTCTGTTCCTGTGGTCACAGTCCGAGGATCGTGATCACGGTCAATCAATATGGTAAACCTACTATATTTGTATGAGATAATCACATTCACGGTAGTTGCGGTCACGTTCTATGTCATCATGGCTTAGCAGAAAATGCAGCCCAAGGGCAGAAATATAAATGCACGTAGTTGATCACAAATTTGACAAAAGGAAGACTCAAACCCCAATCATATATACTATAACCTTCCCCGATTTTTAGACATTATTCTAGGGTTATAGACTCCATATTTGGAGAAGACAATATTGTATAAATTTGGGAGAAGAATACGGAGTCACTTCCAAGTGAAGAATTAGTGAAATCCCATTGAAGATTTGTTGGATCTCATAGTTTTAAGTAACATTCACTTAAGATTATCTCAAATCAAATCAATGGAGATTTTGGGTAAATTCTCTTCTTATTTGTCTTATGAGAAGCTAGTTTTTCCTCTTGGGATTATGCTAGAATAGGGTGCAATTGCATATGGGTTTTGATTTATTTGTGCATATATTAATGTGTTAATTGATGGGTTCTATCGTTTCTTGATTTAATTGGTTGGGATTTGTGGGTGAAAACCCCAAATACTCAAATGAGTTTGTAGGTGAAAATACTAAGCTCTTGAAATCTTAATTCATATTTGAAAGAAGGGCTTGGGTGAATATTAGGAACCAACCACCATCCTTGAAAGAGGGATGTGGGAATCAAAGCAATAGTCGAAAATTGTTAGCATAGTTTACTAAATTTTCACTATCTTAGACATAAGAGTTATTGTGAAGTTGACTATTCCTTGGGTATTATCCTAGAAATAGGTATGCCTAATTGAGTTATTAGTTGGCTTTATTTGACACACTTGTTAGGTTCTCAAAAGATTCAATGAGTGAAATCTTTCAGGCTATGTTGACAAACTAGCCCCAAGGACTTACAACCTAGCCTACCATATCATCATCACTTAGAGCATGCACCAAATTATCATGTCTCCATGCATATATTTCCCCAAGTAAAGCATAATCCCAAGATCCGTGCCTTATTATTTAGACTCTAAGTATTCGTAGCCTCAATTTGAACTTACAAAAAACAAAAAGAGATATTAAGTGGGATACCTTTCAAACCCCCTTATTTTTATCTTTTTGTACAATTGGTCTGAATATAGTTGGTTTCTATCTTTTCAATTTAATTTAACCGCCACTCACATTGTTCCTCATGTATTTGACCCCGAATCCATAGTTGGGTAAATATATTGATGACGGCTGCCTCACACTTAAAATTGATGTGTAAGTTGAGCGTTATAGAAAATGGCACCATTTTTATGACACTCAACTTAAACATCACTTTTAAGTACAAGGCAATCGTCATCAATATATTTAACCAACTTTAGAGTCGAGATCAAATACAAAAGGAACAATGTGAGTGGTGACTAAATTAGTTTGAAATGACAGAAACCAGCTATATTCAAACCAATAGTACAAAAAGATAAAAATGGGGGGTTTGAAAGGTATCACACTTAATATAACTTTTTTGTTTTTTCGAGTACAAATTGGGGGCTACAAATACTTATAGTCTAAATATTTTGGCACGGATTTGGGATTATGCTTTCCTTGGGTAAAGATATGTATGGACACATGATCATTCGGTGCATGTTCTAAGTGATGATGATGAGGTAGGCTAGGTTGTAAGTCCTTGGGGATAATTTTTCAACATAGCCTCAAAGATTTCACTCATTGACTCTTTCGAGTACCTAATGAGTGTGGCAAATAAATCCACTCAATACCTCAATTGGGCATCAATATTTCTAGGATGATACCCAAGGAATAGTCAACTTTACAATTACTCTTATGTCTAAGTGAAAATTTAGCAACCTGTGCCAACAATTCTGTACTATTTCTTTGGTTCCCATATCCCTCTTTCAAAGATGATGTTGGTTCCTAATATTCACCCAAGCTCTTTTTTTGAAGATGGTGTAAGCTTTCAAGAGCTTGGGATATTGACCCATAAACCCTTTTGAGTATTTTGGGTTTTCACCCTCAAATCCCAACCAATTCAATCAAGCAACCATAGAACCCATCAATCAACACATTAACATATGCCCTAATAAATCACGACCCACATGCAATTTTACCCTATTCTGACATAATCCTACGAGGAAAAACTAGCTACTCATAAGATAAATAAGTAAAGATTTTACGCTGATTTGATTTGAGAAAATCATAGGTGAATGTTACTTCAAACTATGAGATCCAACAAATCATCAATGGTAGTTCACTATTTCTTCCCTTTGAAGTGACTCCAAAATAATCTTCACCCAATATTTATACAATATATTCTTCTCTAAAAATGGAGGATATAACCCTAGAACAGAGTCTAAAATTTGGGGAAGGTTGTAGTATATATGGTTAGGGCTTGAGTCTTCCTTTTCTCAAATTCGGGATTAGCTATGCACATTTAAATTTTTACCCTTAGGCTGTATTTTCCACTAAGCCATGATCACATAGACTTGGTCGCAACCGTGATTAGCTCACGTGACCGCGGTAGGTTGACCTTATTGATTGACCGTGACCATGGTAACTAAGGTCATGTCTTCTCCAGGTCTTCAGTTGTGCTTTCTTGCGTCGTTTTGATCATTTTTAGCTCCAACCCACATATTTCTATCTCGTCAACTATGTTCCTGCAAAATATGGATATTCGTGAATTCAATCACAATTATGTCTCATTTATTCATTCAAAACATAGTAATGTGCATGAATGATGAGTGAAAATGAGTGGTAAAATCATCACTCATCAACACCCCTAACTTAAAGCTTTTCTTATCCCCACACAACACTACCACTTATAATTAGACATTACACTTTTATGCCTAATTTCATGCATCAAAGTTCACAATGATTTCAAGCTTATTCAATACCACAAGTAGCTCATTGCACATAGGCTAAGCTATTCTTACTACACCCCTCATAATAAAATGTAATATCTAAGGATGCATAAGACTTTTAAGAGAAACCAAGAAACAACAACAAATACTCTAAAAGTGACTAACATTTGATCAAAACCAAGTTATACTCCATTTTTCTCATTTCTCAGAAGATGACAAAATCACCTACCTCAACTCGTTCACATGCCTCTTCACAGGAAAGAAAATTTCACACACCAAACTACCAAATATGTAACAAGGAATTTAAGTGCAAAAGCTCTATCCCTCACAAAAGAACTCTCCATGTCCACAAGTGTCATACCATAGGCTTGCTCCTATTTTCAATCGCCACTAAAAAGAAAGTAAATGGTTAAAGATGTCAAAGATCTTTTTGAGCTTGTAGTGTAGGTTTGAGTTAAGGTAGTATATCATTTTGGAACAACATGGCTACACCCTTCGTTGAACATTTACATCACACTATTTAATCATACTTTTTGACTATGGGACACTCTTCTTTTATATTTTCTCTTTTCATATGCCTACTTTTTGCTTCCTTTGTTCACCCATTTTCTTTTTTTTTCTTGCAATTTTCATGCAATTATTTCCATTGTTGGACCCTTTTTTTTCTATACATTTTTTAATGCTTAGGTACTTTGGCATTTCACTTACAATTTAATGGCCCCACCAACTTATGCATTTAGCCTCTAGTTGAATTTTCAACTTCAAGGAGGGTATAGTTTAAAAGAAGGATAAAAAGAATGGTTCACGATTTATGTTTTCCAGAGAAAGGTTTAAAGGCTCAAAGTGGGTAACTAGGGATTAGATTTATGTATGGGTAGGCTTTTAAGGCTAAAGTGGGTTTCCAATATCACAAAGATGGCCTAAGATCATTTCTCCAACTAAATATATTTAAAATTATCTTTGAGAGACTAACGGGGCAAGTTCTAGATAACACAAGTATACAAGAGATGAATGCAACTAGCTCACCAGACATGGGATGCAAAATTCGCAAAGGGGGCTCAATTGCCCCTTTCATTCAAGAAAACATTAGAGTATCTATCAAATATTTATGGAGTCAGAAAAAGAAAAATAGCTTTGCTACAAGGTTGCTCACGTCCACGCACTTAATTTTTGAAAAATTTTTAGATGAAGGGTTTTTTTTTTTTTTGCATTTGCACAACACTTAGTTTGGATCTTAAAGCTACAATCAAAGCTTTAGCCTCATATTTCATCTTGATATGGGAAAACCAACCATATGGATACTCAGATTTTGCCAATAGTGCACAATGGGATCCCAAATTTTCAATGCCACAAGTGCTCAGACTTCCATTGTATTAATGACTTTGATGCCATGGGTAGAAATAATTCCCCTGCATCTATGGATCAAAAACAAAACACGATGCTTGACCCTTAAGAATGTCGTCACTCAATCTATCATTGGGAAAGGCTCGTCATATGTCATCATAATAAAAATAAAACTAAAGTAAAAAGAAAAAAAACTACATGATAATCAATGAAAATGCGGGCACCATCAGAGTACCCTAATATAGCATCTCAAAACAAAATAAAAATGGAATCCACAACTTCATCACAACAATATAAAATATTCGGCAACACTTCAAAACAATACAAATATAGTGAAAGGCACCCCCAACTGAAAGGCAAGCAGTGTCCCCACAACATAATCAATGAAAGCATAGACAAAAGGTAAGGGTCCTCCCTAAATCAGAAATAGAATCATCTTTCTCCTGCTAATACTACACCATCAACACATGCATTATCAGCTGACCAATCCGCAGGGTGATGAGTACTCATTTTATCACTCATTCTCACTCAACATTCATGAACATTGCCTTGATTTGAATGAATAAATGATATATATGCATGATTAAATGGACTAATATCCACTTGTTGTAGGCATAGAGTTGAAAGGATGGAAAGATATGTATTGGAACTCAAAATGATCAAAGAGGGAGCAAGAAAGTGCAGCTAAAGACTTGGAGCAGCAAGGCCTCAGGTACCGCGGTCGCAGTCCGCTGATCGCGATCGCGACGGTCAAGAAAAGTCTTCCAACCACGATTGCTGATGTTATCTGCGGTCATGCATCCGCGATTGTGGCCAAATTTGTGTGATCGTATCCTAGCAGAGGAATTCATCTCAAGGGTAAATCTGTAACTACACGTGTTAATCCCAAATTGAACAAAATGACTCAAACTCTAGCCTTGAAAGGGAACAATAATTCCATCATACCTAATGTTTTATGTTTAGCTTTAGACTTCATAGCCTTCATTTTTGGAGAAGAAAATATTGTATAAATTTTGGGTGAAGAATACATCGGAGACTTTCTAAGTGAAAGATTTACTTACTTCCATTGTTGATATTGTGGGAGAGCTAAGTTTTAAGTAACATTCACTTAATTCTTCAACAATTTATTTCAATGGAGATTATGGTTATATCTATATTTATTTATCTTATGTGTAGATAAATCCCCCTCTTGGGGTTATATGTGAATGGGTTAAATTGTGTGTGGGTTGTTATTATAAGCATCTATTTGGTAGTTCATGTTTATGGATTTTATCATTGCTATGCTATTTTGGTTGGGATTTGATGGGTGAAAGCCCTAAATACCCATATGGGTTTGATGAGTGAAAGCTCCAAGCTCTAGAAAGTTAAAAGCTGTCTTTGAAACAAGGGTTTAGGGTGAATTGTAGGAATCCATATCATCCTCGAAAGAGGGATGTAGAGACAAAAGCAATGGTAGACAATTTTATGTGAAGTTTGCTGAATTTTCCCTATCTTAGACATAAGGGTGAATATGAGGTTGACTATGCCTAGGGTATCATCCTAGAAATAGGGATGCCTAGATTGACATTGTGGTTACCAATTGTTCAACACACCTATTAGGTACTAGAAATAATCAATGGGTGAAAGTTTGGTGTTTTATTGAAAGACTAACATCAAAATCTATAACCAAGCCTACCCATATTTCCAATAGCAACAACAACAAACCTAGTATATTCCCACATAGTGGGTCTGGGGAGGGTATAGTATACGCAGACCATACCACTACCTCAAAAAAGATAGAGAGGCTATTTCCGATAGACCCCTGACTCAAGATAAAAGGCAGTATACAGAATCATACAAAGCATAGAACATGATAAAATAACATAGGTACGACATCCATAAAAAAATTTACATTTCCAAACAAAGGACACCGAAGTCCACCTAATTACTGACTACTATTCATCCACACCGTTAGCCCTTTATCCTAATTCTTTTTCTCCATATCTTTCTACCCAAGGTCATGTCCTCAGTCAATTATAACTGCTCCATGTCACGTTTAATCAATTCTCTCCAGTATTTCTTCGGTTTACCCCCACCTCGCTTGAAACCATCCAAGTCTAACCTCTCACACCTATAAACTGGGGCATCCATTCCACTCCTCATCACATTACCAAACCATATCAACCTTACTTCTAGCATTTTATCCTTCACTGACACCACTCCCACCTTCTCCCAAATAATTTCATTCCTAACCCTGTCAGCCCTTATGAATCCACACATCCAATGCAATATTCTTATTTCTGCCACCTTTAATTTTTTGATATGAGAATTCTTAACCGGCCAATAATCCACTCTATACAACATAGCAGGCCGGACTACAACTCTATAGAATTTTCCTTTCAGCATGGGGGTCACTTTCTTATCGCATAAAATTCCCAAAGCGAGCCTCTATTTTATCCAACCTGGACCAATACGGTGAGAGACATCCTCATCTATCTCCCTATTTAACTGAATCATAGACCTGAGATACTTAAAACTCTCTCTCTTCCAAACTTCCTGAGAATCTAACTTCACTACCACCTCCTTCTCTAGCCTTGAGTCACTAAAATTGCACTCTAAGTACTCCATCTTGGTCCTACTCAACCTGAACCTTTTAACCTCTAGGGTTTGTCTCCAAACCTCCAGCTTATCATTAATCCCTTGTCGCGACTCGTCCAGCAAAACTCCCTTAGTAATGCATAATCCTGAGACCCATGCATAATTGTTAAAGCTATAATTATTCGTAGCCCGAATTTATGCTAGAAAAACCCAAAAATAAACATTAGTACAGGAACCTGTCCTCCATTTTATATTTTTTGGACAATTTGTTCTAATTTAACTTGTCTCTATCATTTCTAATTAATTTGATCTCCACTCACATTGTTCCTCGTAGATTCGAACCCGGCTCCAGAGTTGAGTAAATATATTGATGACAATTGGCTTTCACTTAAATTGATGTATAAGTTGAGCATTATCGAAAATAGTGCCGATGCTGGGGAACAATCACTACCAGAAATTAGGCCTATTGCAATGAAGTTTTTAGCAACAGTTGCAAAAGGATTGCGATAGATGGCCTATTATAACGGTTCCAATCGTTGCAAAAAAAATTATTCTATTAGCTACCATTTAGTATAACCATTTCTATTGGGTAAAAATATATCTATGGCAATGGTTTTATTAATTTCCTTTTTAAAATTTCAAAAGTCTGCAAGAAGCAATTTTAATAAAACCGTTCCACTCTCAAACCTATTCTCAAGCCATTTTAATATTTCTCTATCGATTTGCTCTCTCTCAAACATTTTTGTCTCTTGAGATTTTCTCAATATCTCAAACCATTTCTCTCTCAATTTGCACTTTAGTTTGCAATTAGGACTAATTGTATTTGGGTGGGTTAACCATAGAAAATGCTGGTGGAGATCGAGGATATTATTCTATGAAAATTTTTGCTTGTAGCGCTAGTTGGTTAAATGAAAAATAATATACATATTGTGTAATTGGAGATGATAGTGGCGGAGATTTTAAGCAAGGGTAAATAATTAAGGTTGTCTAGGGATTTGATGGAGCAAGATTTGATTCGCCGCCATTTGGTAATTATGTATCAGCAAAACCCCATTTTCAATATTTGGTAATTTTTATCGTAGGGCACTTGAAGAGGGAAAGAAACCCCTCTTCTCATTCCTTGTCTTAATGTGTCTCTTTAGAATATTTTATCTTTAAAATAGGTCGTTGATCATTGTCACAGTGATTATGTATGTCTGATGATATGTATGTTCAGGTATTACTTCTCAGAGATGATATCATGCATTTAACTCTGTTTGAAAATCACAGGTTGTGTTATATTCTAAGGATTTAATATGATTGTTCATGCAATTTTAGGCTGATCTTGGAATTATTTGTTTGCAATTTGGATTGAGTTTCTTTTTTGAAAATCCAGGCACTATTAACGGGTTATTCGCTCCCTCTGTTTGTTTGCTATTTAGATTTTGTTTTTCGGTAATCCAGTCACTCTTAACGGGCCATTTGCTCCCCTTGTTCCAACAATTTTACATTTCTTATCAATTTGTTCAAATATGAAGGGGAGCCTTGGCATAACTGGTAAAGTTGTTGTCACATGAACAGGGAGTCATGGTTTCAAGTTGTGGAAGCAGCCTCTTCCAGAAATGCATGGAAAGGTTGCATGCAATAGACCCTTTGTCCCTTCCCAGACCTAATACGTAATAGGAGCTTTAGTGTATTAGGCTAACTTTTACCCATTTAGATTATATCCATATCATGTGGAATTATTTTTTGTTATATAAAAGGTAAGGAATCGTCTCATGGCTGAAATTGTTTCGTTACGTCATTCAAATTAAATGTGGGGATATTCTTCAGTGTTAAATTTAGCTTTTTGTCTAATGTACTGAACTGGTAACATTAGTCTGTAAGTAATGGGCTAAAGAATGAGACTACCCTTTGACATAACTTGTAGCTAGGATTAATGGGATAAAAATATCTTACTTATTTATTCCAGTTCCCATCCTGTAATTTTGAGCATTTTTTATTTGATTGACAGAGTGCTTTCTCTGCATGATTAACTGATTATTATATTATGGTGTCAAGGAATGACAGTACTGTTGGTATGGCTATAGGGATCATCTTGAAAAAATAGAAGTTTGCAACTTATATCAAAATTCCATATGATATGTTTTCAATCGGCTATGATATGTTTTTCCTTGAGCAGAGAGTCTATCGAAAACAACATTTCTACCTCCCAAGGTAGGGGGTAAGGTTTGCATAAGTTTACCCTCCCCAGACCCTACTTTATGGGATTACAGTGGAGATGTTGTTTTTTGGTACTTGATTTGGTGTTCTGATATGCTTCATAAATTTTTCAAGTTTTCCTAATTATCATGTAGTAAATATGGATTAATAATCTCAGGTAGATTTAAATGATTAAAAGGTATTACTTGGGTGTTTTAACAGGAACAGGGGTAGTATGGTCTTTTTATGTTATGGTAGACTATCATTCTCAGATTGGCAGAGTGTGCTCATTACTGTTTCTGACATTAATGATTTTTTATTAGGTTTAGGAAAAAGATTGATTCCTTGTGTCCCGTGGGGGTCTTTTGAAAATTTTCTTGCTTTTAAAGAAGTGTTGGTGAAATAGATGCTCCCATTTGCTTATGTTACACACAGCAAGCAAATATGTTTCATTTTTCTGATTTGAGTTTGTTAGTGCTTGAAAACTAATTGATCCACTTGAACCTTAGTAATAGTAGGTAAAAAGCTATTTCTTGGTAGTTCAGTGATGGAATCTGAGTTAGATTGAAGAAAGAACATGAATTAGAGATATCTTTCTTTTTTTAAAGTTGAAGAAGAACAATGTAGCCTTCAACTTATCTAGGACGTGATCTTTGATGAGAGGGTGTGGAGGTTGAAGATTCTATTTGAAGGCTCGTAGTAAAAAGTTTCACGTCATGTCTCTTTTCTTAGTAGTATTAGTATTATTTTACTATTCGGTATTTCCCATTCTTAGTTTTCTATTACTACTTGTTGTATCGTATACCTCTATTTTCTTATTATTCTATGTTGTTACTACTTATGTCTTCATAAATATTGTGTTCTTTCTTTCCTTTCCTAGGGTTTATCGAAAACAACCTTTCTTACTTGACAAGGTAGGGGTATGTTGTTGTTGAAGAACTATTTAGAAAAAGAGATCTTTTGCTTTGTCTTATAAGTCATAAGTATTTAGTTAGCATGTAATATTTTCATGAATGGATGATTTGTAAGTGTAACTGAGTGGTTGTTTATGAGTGTTTTCTGGTGGTTTTCTTGAAAAATATCCTCCCCCTCGAGGAGTGTTAGAACTAAATGCCTTTCAAAATTGTTTTTATATGAACGATTAGCATAACATCCTACTATTTAGGATTGAGTTGTACACTTGGTGGGAATATACTGGGTATATTGTTGTTGTTGTAGTTTGATTGCCATCACCATTTTTTTCTTGGAAAGTATTTTGTACTTTTAATCTATTCTGCTTATTGAACTCTAACTACATAACTAACTTCTTGTTCTTGATTTGTTTTTCCTTTACTCAACCAATTGGCAGAGATCACATGAACTTTCAACATTATAAGGTTACAATGATTATGGTGCTGAGCAAGGAGAAAAAGTAAGTACGGAGCCATTTTGATCTTATTCCATTGATGCTAGTTGAATGGCCTGACCGTTGTTGTACAACTATACTTGTTGGATTTGTTTTTCAGATTATCTTTATTAAATTCCTGCCGACTCTCCTAGAAATTCAACTCCCCAACTTATCTTCTAAACTATTTTCACTTCCAAATATGATACGTAAATCACCTTACACTTATCTTGTCGTCCCCAACTTCTTAATACTTCTCTGATCTCGTCCTTACATGAGTTTTATGAAATATGAGTTTATGCTTACCACGTTCAATTCTCCTTTGTATATAATGTTCGTACTATTTTTTTATCAAGTTTCATTTGGTTGCTGCTTGTGTTTGTAAGCTAACTCACAATTCATAATTGCATAAGAAAAGAAGGTAAAGCAACACGTTCACGAGTTTCCATGATGCCCATTAGGACACCAAAGGTTCCCTATAAAAATCCAATCAAGGGAACATGTCAATGATTTGATTTGTGAAATTCTCTTGTAAGTAACATATCTTTAATTTAAGTTAAAATAGCAGAGTATTGATAACTGGATAAAGAATTTTATTCATGTTAGCAGTAATTTAAAATGTCAAGGTGTAGGACCAGTCTCTTCTTATTAGTGGTCGTAGCCAGCATATTCATTAGCTGATCCTATATTTGGATTGTACTGACTTCTTAGTCCATTGAAGCTAATCTTGATAACTTGCGATCTAGAGCAATTTACAGTGTTCTCTTGATCACTTCCTGTTCAAAAGTACCTTCATTTCTTCTTTGACTAATTGGATAATACGTAATATTTTTGATCTGGGGAAATATCACCAAATTCTAGGAAGCAGTGCCGTAAATATGTTATTTTCATTGTAGAAGAGATAAATGAAGAATTTAGCTACCAGATATTGGCAACAACACTGTACCTAGACACTATTGATGATTCCAATAGGATCTACCTGTATATCAATGGCCTTGGTGGTGATGTGAGTTCTTTACCAAATTTACTTTGTTGTCAAAGCTTTTCTTTGTAATTAGAAACACCACTTTTTCTTCTAAAATTTGTGCTTAGGCTGTTTTCTCTCTTCTTGTTATTTACTTAAAGTTACTCCTAATTATAGCTAACTCCAACCATGGCCATCTACAACACAATGTAAAGTCTAAAAGTCCTGTTGGCCCCAACTGTGTGGGCTATGCCTTCAATCTTTCTATTTCTCTTCTTGCTGCTAGTGAAAAGGTATCATACTCCTCTCCTTGTGATGAAATATGAAGGAAAAAAATATGGTTATCTTATATAAAGTAGATAGTTCAGGTACAGTGTCGACAGTCCAAGTGCGGTGTTGACTATTAACTCTTTGTTCTTGGAGAAATCTAAAACTTACATTAAGTGTTATGTATGGATGTAGACTTTAAGGTAATTGTTTCCCATGTCCTCTTGTATTTGTTTAATCTTTCTTGTAGAAGACTTTGGGAAATCTGGAGACTAGACTCGATGTCTACGAAAATGTAGAGGTGGTTCCTTCTTTATCTGTCTTCATGGAAAATTTCTGCTCTCAACCATTTAATCTTTCATTCAACGGTTTTTCTATCTATTGCAACGGTTTTTCTGTCTATTGCAATGGTTTTGCAACCGTCACCATAGGGGTAATTTCTAGTAGTGAATTTGGTGCATTAAGTTAGTTTGAAATTTTAGTCACTTGCTTGAATTCAAGCTTGTAAATATTTGATAGTGATTTTCTTTTGTAGGAAACTTTTTATTTTATTTTATTTTATTTTTCTCTATGTCATCTTTCAACAAATATGATGTTGGTAGTTGGGAGTCCTTTCTTGATGATCTATGTCCATATTACGAAGTAACAAATTTCATGAGATATTGTGACAATTCTCCTCGGAAAGAGATGGATTCACCATCTCAATCCTATAAGCAGTATAGGTGCTCCTTATGTAGTGGTCAAGATGGATATTAGAGTGATTGTCCAGATGGCCCTCCCACATTATACTAACCAAGTTTCTAGTTTTTCTTATGAGATTGATAGGTATTATGAAGAGAAGACAGAAGAGCAAGATACAGAGTCCAATAGCTGTGACCCAAGGTTATGAGCCATTTTGGATTGGTTAGAAGCAACAGAAGAGGGCCTAAAATGCATACATCAAGAATGGACAAATGTCGAGAAGGAGGTAATAGGTAAAGAAGAAAAGCTTAAAACTATCATTACCATGCCCATTACCTAAGAGGAGGTATGTTAAGAAGATAAAACAAGCTATGATGGTGATCTTGATTGCGATGAATCCTCGGCGACTTCCTAACAATCAGAATCATATGAGATGGAAGATGCCAAAATAAAAGAAATGGTATGAGAGTCAAAAGAAAAACCAATGCAAACCTCTTATGATAACTCTAGTTCATTTTGAGGTGACAATGCTTTGGAGGATGCTAACCCAAAGTTAGGTGTTGGACCTCATTCAACCTACTTTTCAATATTAGGAATAGAAGATGTGATAAAGATCCACCCCTTTGACCAATTAGAGGATTGTGGAAAGGTGGAGTCTGACCCCTATATTTTGGAGTTTGACATTCCAAGGGAGCATGTGGAACCCCCCATCTATCAAAGGCCAAGAAGTTCAATTTTTGATGTACAAGGAATGGCTTATTGATGAACACTCTTTTACCTACGGATCCAATCCGGAAGATCGATGTAAAGTTGGATAAAGGTTCAAGTCTTCAAAATGTTGAGATCGAAGCTTGCCATTTTACCATCTTTTCCAAGTTTCATCTTGGGAGATTTGAATTTTTTGTTCCTCTGCCGCTCATTACATATTGAACAAAAGTTGGATGAAGATTCAAATTTTCTAAGTGAAGACACAAAGGAAAGGAGTGGAGACGTTATGTTGTGACATTATACTAAGTGCTCGATGGGAGGAAATCCATCACACCACGAAAAGTGGCACTTCTCCTTTTATTTACCCATGCTAGGGTTGATTTTGGTTTTTATTTTTGTGCATACATAATCCCTACAATGTGGTCCCACGAGGCATTTTGATCGAATTTGAGAATGAAATGTGTGAAATTGTTAAGTTTGGAATGAGCAAAAAATGTAGAATACTAGGTTGTTTGGTCTCAGTTACAGCAACCGCAGTCCGCACCTCCACGATTGCGGAAGATGCATGACTGCGATCGCGGAACTAGGACCGCAACCGCGGTCAATTCAACTTAAAAGACCATCTGAATACCCATTTTTCTCACGTCTCTCTCTATATTTCTCTCAAAATCCTCTCTAATTTTTGGCATTCCATTGCATATCCAAGTGTCATATGATTCCAATAGCATCATCTAACTTGGTAAGTTGTCTCAACTCCCGCGATTTTGATATAATTTCATGCTTTGAACTGGTACTGTATAAAAAGGGCCTGAAATAATTTTGCGCTACCAAATTCATGCTTAGTTGTCAGTGTGTTGTGGTTAGCTATTTTAGTTAGTGCACACACTATTGGGGAAGCCTTGATTACCTAAAATAAAGCCTTAAACTTCTAAAATTGAAGTGTACATCATGTGTGCGATTAAAAATCCCCAACGAAATCAATGTTCAATTTCATTATGTTCGAGTTTGTGATCACACACCATAGGATTGAAATTCTCTATTTATTATGTTGTATGTCTAGTTGAAACAAGGGATTAGGTTACAATTACATTTCGAAGTATTGTGCAGACACTGTCAACTCAGACTCAAGTACCGCGATAGCAGTCCCGATGTCCGCAGTTGCATCACTATTATTGCGGTCAAAGCCCCATGATTGCTATACTTGAGGGATGGTTCTAGGAGACATTAAAATTTTTATAGACCCTTAGCTTCCCCCAAAACCTTCTATAGCACCACCTCATAAGCTTATCTATTTGTTCTAGCATGGATTTGGTTTTATATTTCTAATATTGGCCCAAACTGCATTGCTTACAGGTTCTAAGTTACTCTGAAATGGGAGACTTCAACGACACATGATTCACATCCACAGAATGCCAATACCAGAATGATGCAGACTTGAAAAGAACAAAGTTACTACTGAAAGAGGAATCATCCTAGACAAGGTGGAAGAGAAGTTCCCAAAATTTCAAGTCAGGCTCACTACAACTAGGTGTATGTGTTTTGTCCCTAAACCATCCCTTTCTAATGAGCAAAGGGTGCATGAGTTCTACACAAACCTCTGCGTAGTCTCCCTCAAACCAGTAATGAAAATTCCGGGTAAACAGGTGCACTTAGGAGCAGAGCAAATTAATACAACGTATGGACTTCCAAATGCTGACATAGGGGAGTTTCATACCAAGGGATGCGAGCTAGGGACTTAGATGGCTGATATGTTATGTACTAGAAAATAAGTCCCATGGTCCAGCACAAAGCAAGATATTTTTATGAAGGACATCAAGGATGAAGCCAGGTTGTGGTTGAACATAATCTATAGTAGATTCTCTCCATTCACTCACATGACTATTATCACAGACATGAGAGCTCGAATGGTAGCTTGCATTTTCTCTGGTATTACTCTGAATGTGGGCGATATTTCTCTCTCCGAGTGGCGGTACTTCAAGAACTAGGGAGGTACTCATCTTCTCCATCCTACCTTTATCACTGAATTATGTAAAAGAACAGAAGTGGAGGATTATGACACGGATACTTGGGTGTGCCCTGGCTCCTCCATCTATCCATTCAAATTTAGAGGCGAGGGTGCACCAGGATTTTTGATAACGCTCAACTTACACATTAATTTAAGTGCAAGGCGGTCGTCTCTAATATATTTACCCAACTTTGGAGTCGGGGTCGAATCCACGAGGAACAATATGAGTGGTGATCAAATTAATTCAAAATAGTAGAGATAAGTTAAATTCAAAAAAATGGTACAAAAAGATAAAATGGGGAGATAGGACCCTACACTAATATTTCTTTTTGGGTTTTTCTAATATAAATTTGTGGCTACGAATAATTAGAGTTTTAACACTTATGCACGGATCTGGCAGTTATGCATTACTAAGGGAGGTCACGGGTTGGTGATTGGTAAAGTTGTTTCTATGTAATCAGGAGGTCATGGGTTGAACCCTTGGAAATAGCCTCTAGCAGAAATGTAAGGTAAGGTTGCATACGATACACCCTTGTGGTAGGGTCCTTCCCCGGACACCATGCATAGCGGTAGCTTTAGTGCACTAGGCTGCCCGTTTTTTTTGCACGGATCTTGGGGTTATGCATTACTAATGGAGTGACATGTGGGAGTTAGAAATCAACATCAATTTAGTAACTCAAATATGGGTAGGCTTGGTTATAGATTTTGATGCTAGTATTTTGACAAAACACCAGACTTTTACGCATTGATACTTTCGAATACCTAATTGATGTGTTCAACAATTGGTAAACACAACCTCAATCTAGGTATCCCTATTTCTAGGATAATACCCATGGCATAGTCAACCTCACATTTACCCTTATGACCAAGATAGTAAATATTTTGCAAACTATACACATAATTGTCTACCATTGCTTTGGTCTCCACATCCGTCTTCCGAGGATGATATGGATTTCTAAAATTCACCCAAAACCCTTATTTAGATGATAGCTTTGAATTTTCTAGAGCTTGGAGCTTTCAAACATCAAACCCATTTGGGTATTAGGGGCTTTCACCCATCAAATCCCAACAAAAATAAAATAGCAATGATAACACCCATAAACACGACTTATCAAATAGATGCTAACAATGGCAACCCACACACACTTAAACCCCTATTCACACATAACCCCAAGAGGGAGATTTAGCTGTACATAAGATAAATAAGCATAGATATACCCATAATCTCCATTGAAATGACTTGTTGTATATATAAGCGAATGCTACATAAAACTTGGCTCTCCCACAATATCAACAATGGACGTGAGAAACTCTTCCACTTAGAAAGTCTCCAATGTATTCTTCACCAAAAATTTATACAATATTTTCTTCTACAAAAATGGAGGCTATAAAGTCCAGAGCTAAAATCTAAAAAATAGGGAAGAATATAATGATTCCAAGGCTAGGGTTTTAGTCTTTTTGTCAAATTTTGGGATCAACTCATGTAATTACATATTTTCCCTTGGACTAATTTCCTCCGTTAGGCCGCGATTATGCAAGTTTGGATGCGATCATGGATATGCGATTTCGGTTAACATCAAAGACCATGGTTGGAAGACTTTTTCTTGACCGTCGCAGTCGCGGTCAATAGACTACAATCGTGGTACGTGAGACTTTTCTGCTCCAAATCTTCAGTTGCATCTTTCTTGCACCCTTTTGATTATTTTAAGCTCTAATCCACATCTTTTGATCTCTTCAACTCTATACCTATAAAGAGTGGATATTAGTACATTTACTCACAAATATATCTCATTTATTCATTCAAATCAAGGCAATGTTCACGAATAATAGGTTCAAATGAGTTGTAAAATCACCACTCATCAACACCCCCAACTTTAATCTATTGTTTGTCCTCAAGAAACACTAACTCTTACTATGAGACACAATCGTTTATGCCCAAATTTCATTCCTTACAGATCACAATGATTTTAACCTTAGTCACTACCACAAGTAGCTCAATGCACATGGGCTAAGCTAATTTCTCTACAGCCATCTTATAAAATACTATATCTAAGGATACATAGGACTTCAAGGAGCTACCAAGCAATAAAAACCAATATTCTAGAAATGACTCCCTTTTGACTACAACTAAAGGTGACAAAAACACCCACCTCAACTCGTTTCACAAGATGACCTCACAATAAAGAGAATTCCACACAACAAACTAACAATTATGCAACAAGGAATTTTAAGTGCACAAACTCTCTCTCTCATAAAAGAAATCTCAATGCAACAAGTATGATACCATAGGCTTGCCCCTATATTCAATAGCCACTACAAGGAAAGTAAATGGTCAGAGATCTCAAAAGACTTTCTAATCTTACAATGTAGGTTTGGGTTAGGGTAGGATACCATTCAGGGACAACATGGCTACACCATTCCTTCAACGTCCACATCACCCTTGACAATTATACCTTTTTCGACAAAGGGGACTCTTCTTTGTCTTTTTTCATTTCTTATGTCTACATTTTGCTTCCTTTGTTCACCACTTTTCTTTCATTTCTTTTTATAGTACTTATGAGCAATTCATTTCTTTGTTGGATCCTTTCTTTTTCTAAACATTTGTTTTAAACACTTAGGCATATTGGTCATTTGACTAATACTTTGTGGCTCCAAAATTCCTTCCATAACTTTCACCACCCCCAACTTAGGCTTTAAGCCTTAAGTTGTATTTTCAAGTTCAAGGAGGGTACGGTTCAAAAGAAGGATAAAAAAATGGAACATAGCTTGTAATGAGTTTGCCAATAAAATGTCCAAAGTCTCAAAGTAGGTACTATGGATTATAATTATGCATGGGTAGGCTTTTTAGGCTGGAGTGGGTTCCAAAATCACAAAGGTGGTCTAAGATCAGTTCTCCAACCAAATACAATCAACATTAGCTTAGAAGGACTAATGGAGAAATTTCTAGATAAAACAAGTATGGAAGAGATGAATCCAAAAAACTCACCACATGGCTTGCAAAAACTCACCAAGGAGGCACAATTGTCCTTCCTATGAGACAAAATTGGAGTATCTATCATTACTTACAAGTCAAAAGCTTATGGAGACAGAAAACAAGAAAAAAAATTATTACAAAATTGCTCGTTCCTGCCCTCAATTTTTGAAAATTTTTGGATGGAGGACGGTGCTTATTTTGCATCCGCACCATGCACAATTTGGTTATCACGACACCCCCCAGAGTTTTAGTCTCACATTTAAGCTCAAAATGGGCAACCTAACCATATGGGTAGTCACACTTCACCAATGGTGAAAAAGTGACCCCATCTTCACAAAATATAGCACAATAGGTACTCAGACTTTCCTTGCATCTATGTCTCAAAACCTAAACACAACGTTTTACCCTTAAGAATGTCGTCACTCAATACATCATATGGAAAATCTAGCCATGCATAAACAAGATCAAATAAAATTAAATTACAAGAACACTAAAAATAAAAGAAAAACATGATAATCCATAAAACGTGTGTAGCATCAGAGTGCCCATATAAAGCATCTCAAAAAAAAAAAAAAACCTTATCCAAAATTCCATCCTAAAAAAATTAAGACATCATCCAGTATTATTAAAATAATATCAAGAACATTAAAACACTACATATATAAGGGTAGACACCCCTAATTGAAAAGCTAGCAGTATCCCCACTGCCTAATCAATAAAATAAGAGAAAATGGTGATCCTTGAATCAGCTTCATCATCTCCGGCATGCCCTACATAGTGTCCATCATCATCAAATCCAGACCTCTCAGTAGGGTCTCCATCATCACTCTCGCTCCTTGATGAAGGTTGACGTTCTTTAGGTTTGAGCACCTTGAAGATACCCTTTACCCCTCTCCACATCTGGATAAAGAATTTTTCTCTCTTCTTTTCCCTTCAACATTATTTCTTATGACTCACAGAGGTTCTTGTGTGATATTGCAAAAGCTTAATATGCTCTCTCCAATTTGGCAACCCCAACACCTTTCTTTTTCAGATCCTCCTGATATATTTCATTGTCGAAATGAGCCACATATGAATGGCGAGTAGTGCAGGATTCTCTTGGACCCTGAGAGAGCCATGGAGAATGTTCCTTGATAGAATCAAGTATATAAAAGAATTTTGGGAACTTCTCTGGTACTTTATCCATAGAGATACTCCTTTCTAGGAATAACTTAGACCTTGGGAGGTCATTGTAACTCTAGTTATAGCTTTTTGGGGACATGGGTCTAACATTAGCTGAGTTTCCCATTTTGTAGCTGAATACCTATATGGAACACACTTTAGACTATTTTTACTATTTACCAAGGAAAACCTATGTTATATTAGCAAGAGAAGCACATGTGGCAATGCTATAAAAGGTTTAGGGGTGAAAAATAGGTATGCAGAAATTTGGATTTTTGCAGACAGCAGTCCTCAGGTATAGAAATCATGGAGCATTGACCGCGATCGCACTTCTGTGATCATAGTCATCAGGACCGCGATCGCGATACCTGAGACAACCATCAATAATTTTGTCCCTAGGCAAGATACGCATTGTTAAAACTAGATCTATCTTCGAATTAGGAACATAATCATCATGATAATATAAAGTATACCTAGCTTGCATGATTTTATCCATTTCTCCAAACTTAAATAGTTTACCTTAAACTCTTTCGGGCATTAAATAAAGACATAATATACACGTCTATTTCAACCATGTTGGTCTAAAATATAGGTACTCAAGATAGCCTCAGGGACCAAGAGATTCCTCCACTGCACGTTAATTATATGTATCCCAGTCATACTATGAGAGATATAAGGAGGAGCAAAAAAAGTAGAGATATTATCACCCATTTAGAGAGAGCTTATTCAGCCTTGGCTGCTTGTCTCAGATACCTCAAAGACTCACATGAGAATATGGTAAGACAGAAAAGAAGAGAGATAATTTTTTCTAAAAGCTGTGGAAGTGGGTGAAAGTCATGTTTAAGGTTCTCAAACCCAACCACCCAATACCTTTACCGATATTAGATTGTAAGGATGATGCACCTGCAGAGTGGTTAGCTGATGATGCAGGTAGTGGTGATGCTGATTCAGCAGGGGAACATAGCCCTTGATG
The DNA here is from genome assembly GCA_030864215.1 of Capsicum pubescens. Classification (NCBI taxonomy): domain Eukaryota; kingdom Viridiplantae; phylum Streptophyta; class Magnoliopsida; order Solanales; family Solanaceae; genus Capsicum; species Capsicum pubescens. The sequence goes on along the minus strand of CM061545.1, from coordinate 147,458,579 downwards.
CAGATACAGGGAGACTTTCTTACTCTTATTTTCTTGCACATGCAGTGAGGACACTACATTTTTTTGGATAGGGGTTCCCCCTAATCTGTATTATTTGGGTGATGCATTGATAGATATTTATTTTTATGTTGTGTTGGGATGACACTCTGGATACTATTTTTATTTTGTTTTGAGATGCTACATTTTTAGGTACTCTTATGGTGCCCATGTTTTATGTATTATCATGCTTTTATTTTATTTTTAATGTTTTTGTAATTTAGTTTTATTTGATCTTATGGATACATGACTAGTTTTTCCCTATGATGGATTGAGTGACGACATTTTTAAGGGTAAAGCATCATGTTTGGGTTTGAGGAATAGATGCATAGGAATTTTAAGTACCCGTAGCATAAATATAAAAAATAAAGGAAAGTCTAAGTACCTCTGGTATTATAAAGTGCAGGCATGGGAACACATTTTACACCATTGGCGAAGTCTGAGTAGCCATATGGTTGATTTGCCCATTTTTACGCAATAATGTGAGACTAAGGCTTTGGTTATAGTCATAGTTTAGAAAATTGAGTGTGGTTCTAATGCAAAACGAACAACCTCCTTCGTCCAGAATTTTTCAAAATTGAGGGGCATGGATATGAGAAACTTTGTAACAAATCTTATTCTCTTTTTGTGGCTCCATAAGTTGTTGACTTATAAGTGATGACAGATACTCCAATTTGTTGCATGGGAGAGATATTTTAACCCCCTTGGAGAGTTTTGCATGCCACGTGTGGTGAGATTTTGTCTTTCAGCTCTTGTACACATATGTTATCTAGAACCTGCCTCGTTAGTCTTTCAAAAATAATTTTGATTGTATGTGGTTGGAGAAATAATCTTAGGCCACCTTTGTAATTTTAGAACCCACTCTAGCCTAAAAATCCAGCCCATGCATAGTTGTAAACCCTAGTACCCACTTTGAGCCTATGGACCTTTCTTTGGCAAACTCATTACAACCCAAGATCCATTATTTTTACTCTTCTTTTGAACCAAACCCTCCTTTAACTCTAAAAATGCAACTTGAGGCTAAAATCCTAAGTCGAGGTTGGTGAAAGTTGATGGAAGGATGTTTTAGGCCATAAAGTGTTAGTAAAATGCCTAATGTGCCTTAGTGTTGAAAACAAATGTTTAAAAACAAAGAAAGGATCCAACAAAGGAGTGAATCATGCGTAATTTACAAGAAAAAGAAATGAAATAAAAGTGGTGAACAAAGGAAGCGAATTGTAGGCATGAGAAAGGAAAGATAACAAAGAAGAGTGGACCTTAGTCAAAAAAGGAAAAATTATAAAGAATGATGTAGACGTTCAAGGAAGGGTGCAACCATGTTATTCCAAAATGATATCCTACCCTAACCCAAACCTACATTACAAGCATAGAAATTCCTTTGAGATCTCCGACCATTTACCTTCTTTATAATGGCGATTGAAAATAGGGTTGTTGCATTGAGATTTCTTTTGTGTGAGAGAGAGTTTGTGCACTTAGAATTCCTAGTTGCATATTTTGTAGCTTCATGTGAGGAATTCTTTTTCTTGTAAGGTTGGCATGTGAAACAAGTTGAGGTGGGTGATTATATCACTTTCCGGCGATGAGTCAAATAGAGTATAGTTTAGTTATGGTCAAAAGTAAGTCACCTCTAGAGTATTGTCGTTGTTGCTTAGTTTCTCTTTAATTCCTTATGCATACTTGGGTATTGTGTTTTATAATGAGGGTCGTAGTGAAATTATCCTAGAACTTGTGCGATGAGCTTCTTGTGGTTGTAACTAAAGTTGAAGTCATTATGACCTTTGGGGCATAAAGTTTGGGCATAAATGATTGTATCTCATGGTATGAAGTAGTGTTGCATGAGGACAAACAAATGCTTTAAGTTGGGGGTGTTGATGAGAGATGATTTTACCACTCATTCTCACTCAACATTCGTGAACATTGCCTTGATTTAAATGAATAAATGAGACATATGCATGATTAAATCCACTAATATCCACTTCTTGTAGGCATAGAGTTGAAAGGATGGAAAGATGTGGATTGGACCTCAAAATGATCGATCAAACAGGGAAAAAGAAAGTGCAGTTGAAGACTTGGAGAAGCAATGCCTCAGGTACCGCAGTTGCGGTCAGTTGACCGCGACTACGGCGATCAAGCAGAGTCTTCCAACCACGATCATTGATGTTATTGTTTGTGCATATCCGCGATCGCAGCCATATTTGTGTGATCGCGGCCTAGCAAAGGAATTCAGCCCAAGGGCAAATCTGTAACTACACATGCGATCCCAAATTGAGAAAAATGATACAAACTCTATCCTTGAAAGGGAACAACAATTCCATCATCCCTAATTTTTTAGGTTTAGCATTAGACTTGATAGCCTCCACTTTTGGAGAAGGAAATATTGTTTAAATTTTGGGTGAAGAATACATTGGATACTTTCTAAGTGCAAGATTTCCTCCCTTCCATTGTTGATATTTTGGGAGAGCCAAGTTTGAAGTAACAATTGCTTAATTCTTTAACATTTTTTTTCAATGGATATTATGGGTATATCTAGGCTTATTTATCTTATGTATATCTAAATCTCCCTCGTGGGTTATGTGTGAATAGGGGTTTAAGTATGTGTGGGTTGTTATTGTTAAAATCTAATTGGAAGTTCATATTTATGGGTTTTATAATTATTATGCTATTTTGATTGGTTTTGATAGGAGAAATCCCTAAATACCCACATGGGTTTGATGAGTGAAAGTTCCAAGCTATAAAAAGTTCAAGGTTATCTTCAAAAGATGGATTTAGGTGAATTATTGGAATCCATATCATCCTCGAAAGAGGGATATGGAGACCAAAGTAATGGTAGACTATTATGTGTGTAGTTTGCTAAATTTTCACTATCATAGAAATAAGGGTGAATATGAGGTTTACTATGCCATGGGTATCATCCTAGAAATAAGGATTCCTAGAATGAGGTTGGGTTACCAATTTTTGAACACACCTATTAGGTATTTGAAAGAATCAATGGGTGAAAGTTTGGTGTTTTGTTGAAAGACTAACATCAAAATCAATAACCAAGCCTACCCGTATTTGATTTACTAAATTGAGGTTGATTACTAACTCCTACATGTCACTCCTTTAGTAATGCATAATCTCGAGACCCGTTCATAATGGTTAAAACTTGAATTATTCATAGCCCCAAATATATACTAGAAAGACACAAATAGATACATTAGTATAGGAACCTTTTTTTTTTACCATTTATTTGAATTTAACCTGTCTCTATCATTTCGAATTAATTTCGTCGCCACTCACATTGTGCCTCGTGGATTCGACCCTATCTCAAAGTTGGGTAAATATATTGACGATGAATGCCTTGCACATAAATTAACATATAAGTCAAGCGTTATCACAGGGGCCTCATCATCACTCTCCAACCTAGGTGAAGGTAGTGTATCATTGGGTTTGAGCACCATGAAGATGCCCATTACCCATTTCCACTGCTTTTTAATAAATTTATTGGTCTTCTTCTCTCTTTTCACCTTCTTCTCGTATGACTCCTTGAGGTCCCTGTGTGATGTAGCCAAGGTTGAATAAGCTCTCTCAAAGGTGGAAACTGCGGCTCCTTTCTTGTTATGCTCCTCCTAGTATATCCCATAATCTTATTGAGCTACGTATGAATGACGAGTAGTGGAGGACTCCCTCGATCATTAAGTCAATATGGACAATGGCTCTCTAACCACCTACATCTCGCCTAAGATTTCATCAAAAGGGGTGGCTGACGAAGGTCTATAAGATTTTGTGTCTTCCTGGGTCGACTTGCCTAAGTCCACCTTCTTTTTATTGCTTTTAACAGGGGCACCCTCACCCCATAATTTAAGTAGGAAGATGTGGGGTCCTGGGTGCACCTAGGTATCTGTAAAATACTTCTCCACCTCTACCCTCTTTCAAATCTCAGTGATAAGGGAAGGAAAGAGATAAAGTGTACCTCTATGGTTTTTGAAGTACATCCACTCTGAGAGCACAATCTCATCCACGTTTAAAGTAATGTTAGAGAGAATGCAAGCCACCATTCACGCTTGAAAATCTTTGATAATAGTCATGTGAGTGCACAGAGATACTCTGCTGCAAATAATATTCAGCCAAAGCCTGGCCTCAGCTGTGAAATCATTCATCAAAAAACTCTCTTAGCGGTGGCCCATAGAACTTAATTTCCTGAAAATAATATTTTTTCCATCCAGGTCCCTGGCTCGCATGATTTTGCATGGAACTTCTCCAAGTCAACATTCGAGAGACCACATATCCCATTAATCCTCTCTGCTCTGAAGTTCACTTGCTTACACCGAATCATCATCACTAGGTTTGTGAGAGAAACTACTCTCAGGTTCCGATAGAACTCACGCAGCTAATGCTCATTGTCATAGTAGGGGTCTGGGGAAATACACATCCACATAGTAGTAGTGAGTCGGGTATGGAATTTTGGGAGCTTCTCCTCCACTTTATCAAGGAAAATACCCCTTTTCGGGAGTAATTTTGTCCTTAGAAGATCATTGTAGTAAAGGTTTTTTCATTCGGCGTCCATGAATGTGTTCTCAAAATCTCTCATTCTTGTGGCTTAGTACTTGTAAGCATTACAATCCAGACCATCATTAGAAATATAACACCAAAATCAAGCTAGATTAATCAGATAACTTATTTGGTAGTGTTGTAGAAGGTTCTGGGGTGAGAAATGGGTGTGCAGAAATTTTAACTGCTGCAGAAGACTGCCCTCAGGTATGGCGATCGCAGGGAAATGACTGCGATCACGGTACTTGATACCATGGTAGATAGTTCTACACACCATTCAAAACACTTGATTTTAACTCTGAATTTATGTTCTAGCTTAGGCAAATAAACATCATAATCAAGGAATTTAAGCCTAAAATATATGATTATAACCCAAAACTTGAAGAAATTAACATAGAATTCATTAGGCATTGAATCGAACACATGGTATACACGTTAATTTCAAAATATTTAGGCCTAATTCTGGGTACTCAAGATTTTCCCATTGGTGTGTACACAAACTACAACAGCTAATCACAACAATACTAAAAAACAAGTATAGATTTTGTGTTAAAAACACTGTTTCAGGCCTTTCCCTAAACTACAAGTTCTAAGCATACAATTACATCAAAAATAATTGAGTAGAGACAACATACCAAGTTAGAGGATGCAATTAGACTGAAATGAATACTTGGATACTCTATATAATGAGAAAATTTTTAGAGAATTTAATATAGGTATGTGAGGAAAAATGGAAGTTTAATGTTAATTTAAGCTGATTTGACCGCAATCGCGGATCTAATGGCGCGATTGCAAGCACATGGACTCTATGATCGTGGAGGCATGGGCCGCAGTTTCAGTAACCGAGACCAAAAATTAGGTCTGCTACACTCCTCTGTTCAGTCCACACATGCCAATTTCACAGTTCCCTTCTTTTAATTTCAGTCAAAGTTCCTCATAGCACTACCTTTTCATGGATTATGCTTGAACAAATACAAAAGTAAAATCTACTCTATCATTCATAAATAAAAGGATATAGGCCACTTTTCATTGCTTGACGGGTTGCCTCCCATCGAGCGCTTAGTTTAATGTCTTAGCAAGTCGCCTCCTGAACTCCCATTTATGCTTCTACTTAAAAGATTTAAATCCTAGTCCCAACTTTCATTCATGATGCATTGAATGATAGAGGGACAGAAATTTTAGATCTTCCAAGATGAAACATGTAAGATGCGAGGAAATGACGAGGAAGTTTCTATATCGCCATTTTGAAGACTTGAACCCTTTACCCAACTTCACATCACTATTCCAGTTTTGCTCCTTGGGTAAAGGCATGCATATAAATAGGCCACTATTTATGTATCAGAGGTTGAGGTCCTTGAACATTGATGGTGGGCCTTTCGTGTGCTCTTTTGGAGTATCAAATCCTAAAATATTGGGATGGTTCCCCTTCTCTCCATTATCCATCATTGGACTAGGTGGATGGATTCTCATCACATCCTCTAAGCATAATATTGTGAAGTCGCTTGAATGAGGCCTAACCCCTAATTCTTGGGTTTCCTCCTCTGAAGCACCTTCACCCTGAAATGAACTAGAGTCGTTATAAGAGATGTGCTTTGGTTATTCTTTTGACACTAGTACCATTTCCTTTATTTTGACATCTTCAATATCAAGTGATTCCGTTGATTGGAAAATCATCGAGGATTCTTCGCTACCAAGATCATCATCATAGCCTGTGTTTCTCTTATTGATTATCCTCCTATTGGGTAATGGGAAAGGTAGTGGTATTTGCAACTTTTGGTTCCTTACCCATTTTCTCTATATTGAGAATCTCCCTTCCAAATGCCTCGTTTGATTGATGTATGTCTTGCACATTCTCCCCTGCTGTAGTTACCCGATCAAAAATAGTTTTAAGCATTGCTTAAAAACTATTGGAACCAGTATGTTGCTCCTCTTTCTTCTCCTCATAAGACTTATCAAATTCATTAGAAGAACTAGAAACACGGTTAGCATAATAAGGGGAGGGGGCATTTGGACTATCACTCTAATGACCATCTCGACCACCACATAAAGAACAACCATACTCCTAATAGGATTTAGATGGTGATTTCATCTCTTTCCGAATAGAATATGTGCAATCTCTTTCAAAGTGGGGTCTGTCACAATATGGACATGGATCATCAAAGTGTGATATCTTTCAAGCCCCTAATTTTTTAGCTTTTTGTACTATTAGTTTGAATTTAGATAGTATCTATCGTTTCAAACTAATTTAGCTTCGACTCATATTGTTTCTCGTGGATTCGACCCCGACTCCAAAGTTGGGTAATACATTGATGAAGACTACCTTGTACTTAAAATTTACGTGTAAGTTGAGCGTTATCACTGACCTTTGATGATGCAAAGTCTCTTGTCCTTAAATTGACGGCTTTGAATCTTCTTAAATAGCAAAGACCTCATCTCACCAATAGAAAGAATCCTCCTAGGTTCTATAATGTCAAGTCACACCATCAAGTTTGCTAAGGACTAAATGTCCTAAGCCAATAGCCTCTGAGAAACAAAAATACAAGCCAAGCTACCCATACTCACCGCTTTCTGAATCAAAGCATCAGATACCACATTATTCTTGCCCAGATGATACATAATGGAGATGGCATAATCCTTAACCAAATCCATCTATCTAAACTTCCTAGAATTAAGATCTCTCTGGGTCATTAGATGTTGAAGACTACGATGATCGGTGAAAATATCACAATTCACGCCATAAAGATAATGCCTCTAAATCTTAAGTGCAAAAACTACCACCGACGACTCCAGATCATGAGTGATGTAGCTGAGATCATGAACCTTCATCTGTCTTAATGTATAAGTAATAAATCAACCCTGCTACATCAATGCAAACCAAACCAACACCGGAAGCATCACAATATAGATGAATATCTCACCCTTAATAGAAAGAGCCAAGATAAGAGCTGAAGTGACAAATCCCTTGAGCTTTCTAAAGCTTGACTCACACTCCTTGAACCATTAAAAAAGAACTTCCTTCTGAGTCAATCTAGTAATCAGCACCTACAATGGTAGCAAAACACTCAATGTTCCATCTATAGAAACCATCCAAACAAGTGATGCTACGAACCTCAGACGGAGATGTTGGTCTAGCCCAATCACGAATAGCCTCGATCTTCGCTTGGTCCACCTTAATCCCATCCTTAGTCACCACATGCCCATGGATTGCCACTAGCTCAAGCCAAAACTCACACTTAGAGAATTTGGAAAAAGGTGTATGATCTCTCAAAGACTAGATCATAATCCTCAAATATTGCATATTCTTCTTTTTATTCCTCAAGAACATCAGTATGTCGTTGATGAACATAATTACAAAAGAGTAAAAATAAGACTTGAACGAATGGTTCACCAAATCTATAAAATCTATAAAGATGACTGAGTTATTAGTCAACTCTAAAGACATTAATAGGAACTCATAATGACCATATAGGGTCCTAAGGTCTGTCTTTAGGATGTCCCCAGTGAGAATCCTCAACTGATAGTAATAGGATCTTAAAATAATCTTAGAGAACATCGTTTCTCCCTGAATCTAGTCAAACAAACCATCAATGCAAGGCATAGGATACTAGTTTTTCATTTCACCTTATTCGACTTCCTATAATCAATACATGCATGCATAGAACCATTTTTCTTCTATACAAATAACAAAGGAGCTCCCTAGGGAGACAAACTCGGTCTAATGAAACCCTTACGAAGATGACCCTGAAGTGAAGAATTTAGCTCCTTAAGCTCAGAAGGAGCCATATTATAAGGTACCATATAAATAGGTTGGGTGCGCTACTAAAGATATATAACAAACTTTATTTCACGCTCAGAAGAAAGACTAAGTAGATCGATAGAAAAAATATCATAAAACTCACAAACTTTAGGAACAGAGTTAAGCGACGGACTCTACATACTAACATCACAAATATAAGCAAGATAAGACCCCCAACAACTCAAATTAAGTCTCCTATATTGAATAGAAGAAATAATCCTCATCAGCTTGTAGCTAAAAGCTCCCTGCCACACGACTAGGGGTACATAAGGCATGGTTAAGGTAACAGTCTTCGCGAAAAAATCCAAGACTGCAAGATAGTGGGAGAACTATTCCATGCCCAGAATCACATCAAAATCTACCATATCATTAAAATTAGATTAGCCTGAATATTAAACTATTGCACAGTCACAACACATGATCAATAAACCCGATCCACTACTAAAGAATCACCCACGAGAATAGATACATATATGGGCATAGATAATGAATCACAAGATAACTCTAATTGTGAAGCATAATAAGTAGATACAGAAGAACAAGTAGATCTCGAATAAAATTAAAAAAGAAGACGACTGATGGCACACTGAGATCATACCTATGATGATAGCATCTGAACACTCAACCTTGGGTCTAGCTAGTATAGTATACAATTGCACACACTCGCTACTTGGTTTTGCTCCTAACGGATCTTCTAAGAACCTACATGAGCACTCTGGATACCACCCCCATGACTATGCATACAACCTCTAGTTAGGGGAAGAAATGGCCAAATAGGTGGAACACTCTGAACTAAAGGAAACATCACTCAATGAATATGTCAGTCTCTTTAGAAATAACTAAAAGCACTACAACCATAACATGCCCCACGCACAGTACTAAAACTAAAATATCTAGTTGACCCAGATTAACCACCATGACTAGAATAACTAGAAAATGAACCTCTTAATGATAGAAAGCTACCCTGGCTCGGAAAATTACTAAAACAATCCTAACCTCCATCAATAATTTAACTGCAGCCTAAACTGGCCTACTAGATTGACATTGATGCAACTATAAATAAAAGATCAGCAACGATCCACGACCTATTAGTATCAGTATAGTAGCAACTAAAAATAGAGAATAATCACTAAAATGTCAAATACAATCTATCTCAAAAATGAAAGACTAGACATAGATAAATAAAAGAAAAAAAGGGCAACTCTGACTCAAAGGCTTACCCTATCTTTGAAATAAACCAACACAAACACAACATCAACAACAGCTACTAGTACTTGAATCTATACAAAAAAGGTACAGAAATGTAGTATGAGTATCAAACCACGGGAAATAAATAAGAATCATCGGCCAATGAGATGAATTATGATATAAGTACGATAAAATGCAAGATAAAGAAGCTAAGTTAAGGAAAAGGGAAAACCTAAAAATAAGCTCCAACACTATTGTGACTAAATTCTTAAATATAATTCAAAAATGTAACATAAATATCAGACAATTATAACTACTAAATTGGCACGTATAAACCAATAAGTTTAGAAAAGGAAATAACCCAATGTAGTCCTGCATAAGAGAAAGGGTACAATCAAAGAAATACAAATAATTAAAGATCCATAAGTTTATAAATATCAACTATAACTATCAAACCATCCATACAATATCATATCACACCCAACTCTCAATGGTAAACTCAAAACAAAATGCATATCACCTCATCTTAACATTCTCAATAGTATCAATATCATAACATCATTTGCTAGACTTGAATCGAAACTCATAATATCAAAATTATCATCAATTGTTGGACTTGAATCTAAAATCTTATTATCAATATCATCATCAATTGTTGGACTTGAATCAAAACTTTTATTTTCAATATCATGATCAATTGCCATATTTGATTTGAAGATTATATAAATAGACCATATTAATAAACCATACCAATAAACCATCGAATTTTACTCGAATTTACCATCGACTCCCGAACACCAAACTAGACTAATTATTAAGTTCTAAATCTCCTCAAAGTCCCAAAATAATAATTAATAAGGGTAAAACATTCATAAATTAGTATACAAAATCTAACACAAGCCTAAGGTGTGCCAAATTAGCCCACTTCTAATCCCAAAATCCATTTTTAAGTGAATTCCCGCCTAGACTAGGATAAGGTATTTAAAATCATTTATATATGTTAAATATGTAATAATGCACTAAGATAGAAATTCTTCCTAAAATATGAGGAACTACTAAGTTAATTCCACCTAAAATATGAGCAACTAAGTCAATCTATAAGGAGGGTAAACCTAGCCTACTTGGCATCGAGTACCTATAGTTTAGGTACTCATACTACACTTATGTACCATTTTGGTGTAGATTCGAGTACTAGTGTAACACCCCGAATTTTGGGCTAGAACAAAAATCATTTTTTCTTCGTGTAGATGTTCCAAAAGCCATAAATCCTATGCAAATTTGGTATGTTAATAAATTATGTAGTGTGGGAACCTATTTTCGCATGAATTGAGATCATAGAGATCCCCTAACTCAAGGTCAAGTTGAAAGCTTTCCTATCGTTCGAGTTTTAGTGAGCATCAAAACTAGAGTCTACTTCAATCGACCATAACTCCTTGTATATGATGAACTGGGTTGCCTACTATATATAAAATGAAATATCTTCAAATTATGTTTCCAACAATACCAATTTTACCTAAATTCGATACTGGAGCAAAAAGTTATGCCCATTTTACTCCAACATGTCATCCTGGAAAACTAAGTGACAACATTCGTGATAAGTTATCACAAATGTCGTCAGCCTTAGGCAAAATCCAGCCCCCAGTGACGACATTTCTGATAAGTTATCACAAGTGTGATGACTTATCATGAATGTCGTCAGCCTTAGGTAGAAATCCATCAATTACAGCCCCCCAGTGATGACATTTGTGACGACTTATCACAAGTCTGACGGCCTATCATAAATATTGTCAGCCTTAGATTTTCAGCAATAGGGAAGCGGTTTAGTAAGGGTATTTTGGTCTTTTTCCTTCACTTCCCATGACTTATAACCCTCAAGGAGAATATTATCTTCCATTCTCTTTAGTTAAACATCTCAAAATTCTTCGCACACCTTCAACCACTAAGTTAGGGTTTCAAAATAAAAACCCCATTATCTAGAGATTTAACAGTGAAAATTTGATAATTCTTGCATATTTGAATTCCCCGTTAAGAGGGCTACGAGGGACACCCAATAGTTCATGAATAACCTTCCAGAATTTTTGAAGTCATCCAAAAGCTCCAAAATTAAGGTATGTGATTTTGAACAAGAACACCTTTTTGCTCATGTGCCCAAAAGTTAAATATTTTCGTAAAGTATTTCATAAACTCATGGAGAATTCCTATCATGTTATTATATTATGAGTTTTATGAAACTATGTCTTACCCAAGCTTTGAGTTGTAATATTATTATGCATATTAATGTTTGAAATTGTCAATATATGGTTTAAGTTGCATAATTCAACGTCTATATCCTGTTTTGAGAATTTCAAGTCCTATTGTTGTGAATTGAACCTTATGTTTAAAGCATGAGTTTGAGAATGAGATGTTAGTGATTTTTAAAGAATATCAAAAAGTGAGTTTTGATTGTAAGTTAAGATAGAAATCCACATTCTTGAGTTCGATGTAAAGGGGATGCATTTTGGCTCCCATTATATATATATATATATATATATTGTTGAATTATTTTAGGGTGGATTTTCTAAAGTTCTGAGCTAAGTAAGGGAGTAGTATTTTGCACCGAGTTGGGCGTGATTCCGAGGTCTCATGCCCCAGACCTACGTGCCCCCATATGTTCTTAATATACCCCATGTGGGTTAAGATAGTGATCACTAAAGTTAAGGTTCTATTCAATGGAAAGGATAGAACAGCTCTCCCCAACATGGGTAAGACGTTGAACTCTATGTAGCTCACATGGTTTATGTCGGTTAGAAGAAACTCCCAAAGTAGTCCCCCACTCTATCTAAGATATAAGTATATGTATTTTGAAAGCTATGAGTCCAAGATTTCTAAGGCTCTCAAGTGTAAAAAATTTTAAGTTTCCAAAGAAGTTCCTAGTTTTCATGAGATTAAAGTGTATGCTCTAAAAGATGTTGTTTTAATACTTTATCTATCTTACAAGTTTGAGAATAAAGAAAGAATACAGATTTAGAATTAAGTGCAATGACTCAAGTAATTTACATTACCTATTTTTTTATTCATTATTATGATGGTTTTAATTCAAGCTATATGAGTCATCTATTCTAGCATGCATGTTTTCTATAAGGATTTATGATATTGATTATTTAATTGCATACACCCCCATATACTAAGTACATTCCCAATGTTGATCCACATATACAGCTATGTGCTACATTGTCTCATAATAAAGTTACAAAACTTAGTATGCACATTAAAATTCAGTCATCTCGCAGCTTCTAGTCAGCAGGTGGTGAATCCTTTTGATTCAGGGGTTTGAGTCAAATAGACAGTTTGATCAGTTCTTTATTTTCCTATTTCAGTCGTATTGAGTTGGGATAGTTGAGAGTCATGACCTGGCTATCTAAAGTCAGTACTAGTAGAGGCTTCATAGACAGTCAGTAGAGTCAATGTATTCAGTTTTAGTTTTATTTTGGTAAAAGCAGAGTTATAATCTTGTAAAGCTCTGATTTGTATTGATCAAGTTCAGAAAAGATTTATGTTCTCACTGATTTTATATAGATTTAAGCATTTTATTCAGTTACTTATAAGTTATGCCAGTAGAAGGGTTAGCTTGGGGTCACTTATGACCCTAAGCACCGTGTGACATCTCGGGACCCAATTTTGGGGCGTTACAAACTTGGTATCAAAGAACAGAGTTCTAGTGTCCTAGGGTGTCTGTGAAGCTATGTCTAGTAGAGTCTTACAGAATGGTACGGAGATGTCTGTACTTTTTTTAGAGGCTACAAGGTATTTAGGAAATGTCTCTATTCTTTTAAGTCTCAGATCGTTCTATAGAAATGTTCTTTCAGAAACTTATATAGATTCTTATCTTACTCTATCTGAGCCATCTCTGCCTTATTTTCAAGGTATCAGAAATAGTCAAGCTGAAATCTTTACAGATAGTGCTTTCCCAAATAATCTCCTCAGATAGTTATCGTCTTGTAAGCAAGCTAAAAAGTATTCCATCAGTGCTTTTGAGTTTTGATGATTAAAGTGCTCTATTCATGATTCACAAAAGTCGTGCACTAAGCCTAAGTCAGATATACTTCCAGATTCCTCCTCAGAATCTATAATCTAAAGCTATACTTCCCTATCCATGTATTATTCTTGAGATAGCATGATTAGTAAGTTCTAGTTCCTCCCCAAATAACGCTCTCAGATTGTCTAGCAAGAAGCTTCAGAAGTCACACAAAGCGGCTTGAGAGTAGCATTCTAGTGTGTTATAAGTCTCTCAAGATCAGAGTTATGTCCTTACTCTTATGAGTCATGCAAGTAAGACATAATAAGATGTGTATACTTAGATCATTAAATATTGTGTGTCAAGTTTCTATCTCTTGTAACCTTGTTATCATTATTTTGTTGAAAAATAAAAGTCTAGTGAAGCCGTGTGAGGCCTATTCGATTCACTAGAAACTTGTTGTGCATCTTTTTATTTTTGTGTTGGTTGAAACTTATAGACCTATGAAAGAAGTTTAGGTGTATAGATAGGTGGATAGTAATGATGTGTAGAAGGAGGATGTGGTAATGGATTGTAAATAAGATAGGCCATATGTTTATGATTGATTATCATTATTATGAGGTTCAAGTGGGCTAGTTATTCTTGATGTTTTATTCCATAGCTTCCAAGTGAGAACAACACTGTGTATTAAGTTTGAACGATTGGTGGTCATGAAGGTATTTGATGATTTCTTAGCTAATAATACTAGTTATAGGGAAGTAATATAATAGCCTAGAATAGTGTATGCAAGAGAATAAGTTTACTTGATTCGTAATCAAGTTTGACGTTGTATGTATGATGCAAAAGTATGCCTAAGGTTCTATGGGGCTGCATTATTTTTTTTGAGGATTATTGCATGTTGTGGGGTCGGTAATACCGTTGAGCCTTTTTAAGTATGAATGTGATACTCATGGTTTAGAAACATAAGTTTACAAGCGTGATATTGGTAGACAATGACAGAAGTTATATGGTCCATCAAAGGTTTGGAGATACCCATGTTAAGTGTTAGAATCTAAGTTTGAAATTTCAAAGATTTAGCTAATAGAAATAAGAGTTGAAGCACTAGATGGTGTGCACTCCAACTATAGGGATGCTCATACAGATTCAAAGTTAGTAAGTTTTCAAGTGATATATGATGACTATTGGGGCTATAGAAAGATAGGGTGTAGCTCAGAAGTGAGTATTAGAAGTTGGTTTTACACTTTCAGGTGTAGTCATTCATGTTAAGTTCTTTTATTCATGTGTGTTGCTATATCCCAGAATCTAGAGTAAAGTGATTGTAGTGAGAATAGAGTTTATATAGTGGTTCATAGCCTTAAGGTGATGGCTTACATCTAAGGGGGAGATGATAGAACAAGTAACCAAGTCAAGCCTTCAGATTCTAGTAGATGTACCAGTAAGTTGTAGAATAGCTGTGAGAAAGATTAATGTTTGATCCAATCTTATTTTAGTATTTTCAATTGTCCCAATACCTACTCATGCCTTACGTTCAGTTCTATGATCTTAATTTATGTTCATGCATATGATAGAGAATTATGTACTCTCTTAGTTCCCAAAAATGAGGAGTTTCAGTTTTTTCAGCAGTTGGAATCACATTCCATAAGTTTGAACTTTAAATTCAGGTCATGCAACTCATGACTCATGTACTCAAAATTTACAATATGTTCAGTCCAAGTACTCAACCAATACTTTTAATGATCAGCGAAATTTGGATTTATATCTTGCATGTCCTCAGATCATACTTCTTTGATAAGTCCATGATGCTATATATTCTCTTCATCAAGCTTCAGTTGAGTATCAAGTTATTCATAGTATCCCGTCATATTTTGGTCCCTCATGTTCTAACCTTCTACTACCTTTCCTTCGGTCAAGATAGTGATGATAATCAGTAGTCTAGATGGGAGAGAGAGTCAACATTTCTTGTTACTGGAAGATCATTGTATGCTTATTTTAGCTAAGGCAGTAAAGTGTGAAGTAAGATTGAAGCCAAGTCTTTAATACCCATCATGGTTAGTCGAAGTTTTATATGAGATGTTTGGGTAGTTGAAATCTTATGTATGTCTTCTTAGGAGTTATGCATGGAAGTTGTTCTTGATAGATGTTTGTAAGTTGTGACAAAGGTATTTTAGGGTAGTGTGTTTAGAAGTGCATATGTGGTTATAAAAGTGAGGCTTGAACATCATGTTTGTATATTTAGATAAATGCACTGCACATTAGTAAAATGTCTAGTACGAGGTTGAATGTGGTTGTTGGAGTAGTAATGAGGATTTTCATGAGTTGAGAAGTTGTGAAATGTAGGGTGTGCTGAATTACAGTTAAGACTAGTAGTACAGTGTTATGTGGTGTAGACTATGATTGTGGGTTAGGCTTAAAGATGGTAAGGGAATTTAGTTCAGTTTAGACATAAGTAGAAGGAAATATCAATGGCCTTGTTAGAATTAGAAGATGAATCAATAAGTATGGTTTTTAAGGTAAAGGATTAGTTGACAGAATATTTTAGAAGAGTGTAAGTTTTAAGTAAGGTGTTACATTGCCTAAGGCCTAGTAAATTCTACCCCAGTCTACGATTCAAAGGTCTATGATTCCAAGCTATGGAATTGTAGCAATATTGTAATCCCTTATTTAGATGTCTTGTTCAGATCTTGACCAAAATTCTTGGGTTCTTCAAATCGTTAGAACTCCCTAGAGGGGTATTGAAGAAACCCTCCAATTGAGCATGAGTATTTAGTATGATTCAGTTTGGATAGATAACTGTTCAGTTTAACAATCAGGCACATAGATTTCTATGGATTTCCATTTTTTTTCGAACTAGCCTAGTTTTACTACCTGAAGTTTCATAAGTACGGTCATTCTGAAATAGTTTTGCAATTGCGAATTCAGCTCAGTATATGCATCAAGCATCAATTTCAGAATTCGGATATCTAGTCATAATTCAGTTCATAAATATTCACCGAATGATCTTTATTTTCAAAGTATTCCGGCTCAAACATTCTGATACCCATTGTGTGATCTTAGCCTTATTTTCTCATGATTTGTTCCTGAATAAACTATCACCTCATAGTCTATAAGTACGATTGCACCTGAGCACATCAAGCAAATTCTAAACCTTCAGCATGAGTCAGCTCTTCAAAAATAAGTAAAAAGGGCAAGTTAGCTTAGATTCTGGCGAAGGTAACGACCTTCCATCATTCAGTTCCTCTCTAATCAAAGATTCAATTAGATAGCTATTCTTATCATGAGTATATGCATTCATCGAAGGATGCCAAAGTGTAGAAAAATATAGATTCAGTTTAATAAGCGATTTCAACTGTGTATCTTCAATTTTCTATGTATTCTTAACCTAAAGAGAAATATTCGGGGATGAATAATCCCAAGGGGGAGATACTATAACACCCCGCATTTTGGGCTAAAATAAAAATCGTCTTTTCTACGTGTAGATGTTCCAAAAGCCATAAATCCTATGCAAATTTGGTATGTTAATCAATTATGTAGTGTGGGAACCTATTTTAGCATAAATTTAGATCATAGATATCCCTTAACTCAAGGTCAAGTTGAAAGCTTTCCTATGGTTCGAGTTTCAGTGAGCGTCGAAACTTGAGTCAACTTCAATCGACAATATATCGTTGTATATGACGAATTGGCTGGCCTACTATATATCAAATCAAATATCTTCGAATTATCTTTCCAACAATACCAATTTTTCCTAAATTGGATACTGGAGCAAAAAGTTATGCCCATTTTACTCTAACATGTCAGCCTAGAAAACTGAGTGACGACATTCGTGATAACTTATCACAAGTGTGACGACTTATCACGAATGTCGGCAGCCTTAGGCAGAATCCAGACCCTAGTGATGACATTTATTATAAGTTATCACAAGTGTGACAACTTATCACGAATGTCGTCAACCTTAGGCAGAAATCCATCAATTCCAGCCCCCCAGTGATGATATTTGTCACGACTTATCATAAGACTGACGGCCTATCACAAATGTCGTCAGGCTTAGAATTTCAGCAACGGGGAAGTGATTTAGTAAGGGTATTTTGGTCTTTTTCCTTCACTTCCCACGACTTATAACCCTCAAGGAGCGTGTTATCTTCCATTCTCTTTAGTTAAACATCTCAAATTCTCTACACACCTTTAATCACAAGGTTAGGGTTTCAACATAAAAACCCAATTATCTGGAGATTCAATCGTGAGAATTCAATAATTCTTGCATATTTGAATTCCCCGTTAAGAGGGCTACGAGGGACACCCAATAGTTCGTGAATAACATTCCAAAAATTTTGAAGTCATCCAAAAGCTCCAAGTTTAAGGTATATGGTTTTGAATAAGAACACCCTTTTGTTCTTGTGCCCAAAAGTTACATATTTTTGTAAAGTATTTCATAAACTCATGTAGAATTCCTATCATGTTATTATATTATGAGTTTTATGAAACTATGTCTTACCCAAGCTTTGAGTTGTAATATTATTATGCATATTAATGTTTGAAATTGTCAATATATAATTTAAGTTGCATAATTCAACGTCTATACCCTGTTTTGAGAATTTCAAGTCCTATTGTTGTGAATTGAACCTTATGTTTAAAGCATGAGTTTGAGAATGAGATGTTAGTGATTTTTAAAGAATATCAAAAAGTGAGTTTTGATTGTAAGTTAAGATAGAAATCCACATTCTTGAGTTCGATGTAAAGGGGATGCATTATGGCTCCCATTATATATATATATATATATTGTTGAATTGTTTTAGGGTGGATTTTCTAAAGTTCTGAGCTAAGTAAGGGAGTAGTATTTTGCACCGAGTTGGGCGTGATTCCGAGGTCTCATGCCCCAGAACTACGTGCCCCCATACGTTCTTGATATACCCCATGTGGGTTAAGATAGTGATCACTAAAGTTAAGGTTCTATTCGATGGAAAGGATAGAACATCTCTCCCCAACATGGGTAAGACGTTGAACTCTATGTAACTCACATGGTTTATGTCGGTTAGAAGAAACTCCCAAAGTAGTCCCCCACTCTATCTAAGATATAAGTATATGTATTTTGAAAGCTATGAGTCCAAGATTTCTATGGCTCTCAAGTGTCAAAATCTTTAAGTTTCCAAAGAAGTTCCTAGTATTCATAATATTAAAGTGAATGCTTTGAAAGATTTAAGATTTTTATTGATCAAGTTCAGAAAAGTTTTATGTTCTCGCTGATTTTATACAGATTTAAGCATTTTATTCAGTTGCTTATGAATTCTGCAGTAGAAGGGTTAGCTTGGGGTCACTTGTGACCCTAAGCTCCATGTGATATCTTGGGACCCGATTTTGGGGCATTATAACTAGTTTTTGCCTCTAATTTGATGTTCATGTAGTGTTGATTTCGGAGATTAGGTGATCTCTTAGAGTTGGAGTTACCCTTTTCCCTTGTATTTATATAGGTCTACTCTTTTATCTCAGAGACAGATTGTATCTGACTATTCAGTACTCATAGTTCTTTTTTAGGAGCTCTTGTCCCAATATTTACTGAGTCTTGGAGTACTTGTTGGTTTCAATCTATATATTAGACCTTTATAACTATATTATTGCAATTTGAGTCTTTTATTGTTAATTTCTGACTTTTAGGCAATTTTACACCAAGTTAGCCCATTGTATCTAGCTCCAAGCTATGGATTGGCTTACCTACTAGAAAGATAGAGTAGGTTCAATCAAGGCTTATAAATCAGGTCATGACAAATTTGTATAAGAGTAAGGTTTCATCAGTGTTCTTTGTACAAAAGCAAGTGTCTAGTAGAGTCCCATGGATAAGAACAGTGACGTTCGTTTCCTATCTTTAAGAGGCCGTAGGAAATTCTTTGAAGTTCTTCAATTCTTTCACTCATTTTTTGCTAAGAGTCTGAATTAGATTTTAAAGCATTCCTTTGGTTTCACTCTTTCAAAGATGTCTAGGACACGTGCTACCTCTATACGAGATGAGGGTCCTTAGACCAAGACTAGGGATCCTGGCATTATTTGTTGACAACCTAGAGGTTGTGGAAAACCTTGAGATGTGTCCCCAATTAGGGACTAGGATAGGGGGCCTTCACCAGACTCTTTTCATGCCTCAAATCCTATAAGGGCGGACAAGCACCCATATCCTTGAAGGCCCGAGAGAACCAATCCATAACCCTATACTTCTCATGCATGTAACTATAATAACCAAAGGTTCTTCCATAAATGGATATAATGAATTGATGAGAAATAAATGATAAGTGCAAAACTATATATAACTGACTTGGTCATTGGGGCCATAACATCTAAAAGATAAGAAACTATCATGCTTAATTTTACATTGGTCTACAAAGCCTCTAAAAGATACATAGACACTCAGTTAAGGTTGGGAAAAAACCCCTCCATACTTTTAACTTCTGTACAATATTGTGATATATAAAACAGACTCAGAAAGCCTCAAATCAATCTGGAGCTTACTAATAGTTGGATATCCTTGGATCCTACTGAGAAGGTGTATTAGCTGAAGCACCTATGCCTGCTACATAAAATATAGGTCCCCCATAATGGGACTTAGTAGAAAAATATGTACTGAATATGTAAGGCTGAAAGTAACCACACATGATATAAAAGCTCAATGGAAATCAGATACAAGTGTACAAATCGTTCTAGTAGACCACATTTATATATACTTGTAGGTTAAGGTACATTACATTCCTTACTTTATTTTAATTTTCTTACTTCATAATATTTGTAAGCCATATGATACAAATGACCAGTTGATAAGTGGTAAGTAGACAAATCGAGATTGACCCATGCTAGGCTAACGCCCCTAAGCTGCCACCCATATATAAAAATTAGGATCGGCCCATGCTAAGATTACGCCCCTAAGTTCCCACCCATTCAATGAAGATTTGGGTTACTTATTTTATTTATCCTTTGAGATTGTTACTTTGGTGGTAATAATATTTTGGTACCTTTGAACAATAATCTACCAATAAGAGACATGTGAATACGCACTTAATGCAATGACAAAGGGGTATGGAGTAAATTATGCATAGATGAAATGTTTAGGAGTTAAAAATATCATACGAGTTTTATTTGACTTAAAGCAGAACTCTTGAGACTTTCTAGTGAATGTAAAAATGTAGACTTGATACTAAAAATGTGGTGAGGTATTTTAACAAATTAAGGAGTGGGAACAAGGTCGTTAGCTAGATGGGAGGTCATATGTTGCAACTAGGTATCATTTATTATGGGAGAGATTTAGAAGCTTACTTTGTACCACAAATGTTGGATTCCATGCCAAAGAATACGACATAAAGTAGCCTTACATACATGCTTGTATAAATCCTCTATTAATCCCAACATAACTTCCAACCTTTAGGATTGTTTATCTACAATAAAGTATATGGTTAAACAAATATCAGTAACTAGACAACACATTGGGATACTTAACTTTGCCCAAAATAGTAGTCGGGCAGTATGCCCATATTTTATCAATGAAGGGTGTTATTTTAACCCTTTTTCTTGCAATTACTCCGACATACCATAAATATTATTATAAGATCCCCCGAATCAACTTTGGCTTCATTACACCCTCCAAATGATTCACAAAATAACATGGGCATTAAGCATATCCAAAAATTAATTTGGTGGGGTACCACCACACCTTTCTTCTATATATCGATACGAACTATCACACCTTTCCCCAACATCAACCTAGAATCCCCCAATATATACACCCTAAACAGTCTTCAAAACAACCTCAAATCCCTTTTATTGTAGCAATCAAATATGGAACTCATCATTCATTGAGTTCTCAATAAAAACAAATACATAATTCTTTCCCAAATTCATATATAAGAAGGACATAATAGAGCAGTCACCTTACCTCAATTTTCTACAATTTATAATTCTAATTTGAACTCTTCAAGAACTTGAACTTTCCTTCACACTTTAAATTAAAGAAGAAAAGAGAAGTCTCTTAGTAATAAAAGAAAAAGTGAGCAGTTAGATTACTTTATATTCTTCCATGACTTATAATTAAGGATGAATAATATGTTTTACGAATCTTTTATGGGAGAATTAAGCTAAATCATAATTGTTTTCACTACCTAGGTGAGGGTTTTTCAAGAACCCTAGAAAGAGAATTACGGTTGCATCTAGCTATTTTAAAGAGAAGTAGGAAGAAGTTTATGAAATATAGTAATTTTTGTGACTTAGAAGTGAAGGAAATGACCAGCAATTATACCTTATAAAGGACCTATTTTTGTCCATCTATTTAGCTGCATTTTGGACCTCAAAATTGGTCAAATGGGTCCAAGTAGGTGATGCACCTACTTAAAGAGATCAAGCTACTCAAAAGGTCAAAGTAGGTGATGCACCTACTTGCTTAAATTCTTATTTGAGTTTAATTAACTTGGGCCTTTGGCATATTTAAGTGTTGGGCCATTTCTTCATTTCCATTTCTTTTACTTAAGTTAGGCCCAAATGAGTACATTAACATAGGAGAAAAATCTGATCCATAGCCTTTAGACCATTATCTTGGTCCATATAGCTCATGTAGGTGACTCATCTGCTAGCTTAATTAAGGCATGAAAGCACCTCAATATTTTATTCTATTTTTTTTCCTTAACCCTTTTAATCTAACTTGCAATTTGTATACACTTGGTCACTTCAAAGTTTAGATTCAAATACTAGCTTACGATCCCAAGATTAAATAGTTGTATCGATGTTAACTTGGTTGCATCACACTAAATTGTATGAGCAGTATCTATAACTCTATCTATACCATTAGTACTCGCATAACAAATCTTGTCCATTACCTACACAAAAGGCTATACCAAGTTCCACATAAATAGAACTAGAACATGCAAAATATAAGGTGTTACATCCTACCCCCTTAGGAACATTTATTCTCGAATGTTAGCATAACTTTCCAACCTAAACAAGTTCCAGCCTAATGTTAATATTCACGTTATCACATGATCCTTATATATTATACTTACTTGTTATTTCTCTAATTCAGCATCTTGTACTTTCTCTTCATATTCGAATAAATGGGGGTACTTAGATTTCATCACTTCTTCAGCTTCCCATGTGATCTCTTCTACTTGTTGGTTCCTCCAAAGTACTTTTATAGAAGTATTCCCTTATTTCTTAACTTCCTAACTTGTCGATATAGAATGGCAATAGGTATTTCTTTATAGGTGAGATCTTCCATAACTTGTACATCTTCAGTAGGAGTAACACAAGAAGGATCTATGATGCACTTTTGAAGCATAGAGATGTGAAATACTATGTAGACTGTTGAGAGCTCTTCGGGTAGCTCTAACTCATATGCGACTTGGACAAACCTTCAAATAATCTTATATGGGCCTATATATCATCGAATTAATTTTCTTTGCTTACTAAATCTCACTACCCCTTTCATTGGTGACACCTTAAAGAATACCCAATACCGATAGCAAACTCTAGCCCCTCTTTTTTTAATATCTGCATGTGATTTGTGTCGACTTTGGTCTGTCTCTAGCCACTGCCAAATCACCTTACCATTTTCCATAGCTTGATTAACAAGATCTGTCCCGAACATGGAAGCTTCACCTACTTTAAACCTACCAATTGGTGATCTACACTTTCTTCCATACAAAGCTCTATATAGTGCCATTTTGATACTTGAATGATAGCTATTTTTGTAGGCAATATCAATAAGAGTTATATAATCTTCCCAACTACCTTTAAAGTCTACTACACAAGCTCGTAGCATATCTTCAAGTGTTTGTCTGGTATGTTCTACTTGTCCATTTGTTCGAGGGTAAAAAGTTGTAGTTAGATTCACTTGTGTTCACAAATTTCTCTAAAATATTTCCAAAAATTTTTAGTAGATTGAGAACCCCTATCAAATATAATAGAGAATGATACTTTGTGTAGCCTAACTATCTCTTTGATATACAATTTCGCATACTCATCAGCTGTGTAAGTGTCCTAACCAGTAGGAAGTATGCTGATTTGGTAAACCTATCAACTATTAACCATATTGTATCAAACCTTTGAGATGTATGAGGTAAACAAGTGATGAAATCCATTTTGATCATATCCCACTTCCACATTGGGAAATCTATACATTGTATATAACCCCTAGTTTTTTGGTGCTCTACTTTAAATCTTTGACAATTCGAACACTCAGCTACAAATCCTGTAATAATCTACTTTATGTCACCCCACCAATACACTCCTTTCAAATCATGATACATTTTAGTTGACCTCGGATGTATGGAATGCCTTGAATGATATGCCTCTATCATAATCCTCTTTCTTAGCCCATAACATTAGGCACACAAAAAAAAATTGGCATCGAATTACTCCCTCTTGTGTACACTCAAATGCCTTTTTATACCATATTGTACATTCTCCTTAAGTTATAATAGAATAGTATCTGCATATTGCTTCTCTTTCTTTTTGGCTATTAATGAAGATTCTGCCGCATTATGCACAATAAGCCCCTTATCTGGAGTTTCAAAAAGGTGAACCCCCTAATTGGCTAGTTGGTGTAGATATTTAGTCATCCCATGTCATTTCGTAATCTAACCATAAGTACCCACCATAACCTTACGACTTAACGCATCAGCTACCATATTTGCTTTCCTCGGATGATACAAGATATCAACATCATAGTCTTTGAATAGTTCAAGCCATCTTTGTTGCCTTAATTTTAGGTATATCTAGCTAAAGATATATTGCAAACTCTTATGGTAAGTTTATATTTCAAAATGAATCCTATACAAGTAATGGTTCCATATCTTTAAAGAAAATATAACTGTTGCTAGCTCAAGATCATGTGTCGGATAATTTTTTTCATGTGGCCATAATTATTTGAAGTCACATGCTATTACTTTACCATACTGCATCAACACACATCCTAAGCCAATTCTTGAAGTATTACAATATACTGCATACCCTTTTGTGCCTTCTGGAAGTACCAATACGGGTGTAGGAGTCAACTTGTTCTTTAGATCTTTTAAACTCCTCCCACATGCATCATTCCACTGAAACTTGGATGCTTTGTATGTTATCTTTGCTAAAGGTGCAGAAATTAAAGAAAACCCTTCAAAAAATCTCCTATAATAACTCTCTAACCTAAGAAATCTATGAACCTCTGTAGGAACTATAGGTCTTGGCTAGTTCTTCACATCTTCTATCTTTTGAGTATCAACCTTTAATCCTTCATTAGATATAATATGACCAAAGAATGCCACAGATTATAGACAAAACTCATATCTAGAGAACTTTGCATATAACTTACAATCACAATGAATCTAAAACACCTATCATAATAACTAGTATGGTCCTATTTTGATCTCGAATAAACCAGAATATCATCTCTAAAGGATTTCAAAAACACAACTAAGAATGGCTTGAACGCCCTATTCATCAAATCAATAAAAGTTGCGGGTCATTAGTTAACCCAAAGAATATGACTAGAAACTCGTAATGACCATACTATCTTCAAAAAGTTGTCTTTGGTATATCATTCTCCCTGACCCTTACTTGGCGGAACCAGACCTCAAAACAATCTTTGAGAAACACTTGGCTCCTTGTAACTGATCAAATAAATCATCAACTCTTGGAAGAGGGTATTTATTTTTAATAGTCACCTTATTCATTTGCTGGTAGTCAATATAGATTCTCAATGAGACATCTTTCTTAGGAAAAAATAACATTGGTGCACCCTAAGGGGACATACTAGGTGTTATGAATCCTTTCTCTAGCTAGTCTTTTAATTACTCTCTTAACTCTCATAATTCTATCGGGGCAATTCTAAACGAAGGAATTAATATTGGTTGAGTACCTGGAATCACATCAATATTAAACTCTACTTCTTGTTCTTGATGAATACCTAGAAGATCTTCAAGAAATACATCTGGAAATTCATTTACCACCAAAATAGTTTGAAGAGTTTGTCGCTCCACATCTGTATCCTTTACTTTAACTAGATGATATATGTAAACCTTGGAAATCATCCTTTTTGCCTTAAAATAAGAAATAAATTTACCTCTTGGTGCACTAGTATTACCCCTTCATTTAAGGATTGTCTCTCTTGAAAAATGGAAATACACCCTCTTAGTTCGGCAATATACTATGGCATAACAAGAAGCCAACCATTCTATACCCATTAAAACATCAAAATTTACCATCTAACTCAACAATATCAGCCATTGAATCACGACCACAAATAGTTATTATATAGTTTTGATATACTCTCCTAGCTATAATAGATTCAGTAACTGATATAGATACTTGAAATGGCTTAACTAGTAATTCTGGTGTTCTTTTGAGCTTTTCAACAAATAATGGAGTGACATATAATAATGTAGACCCCAAATCAATTAATGCATATACATTATGTGAAAAGATAGACAATGTACCTGTAACCACATCCGGAGAAGCCTCTAAATTTTATCGATCTGCTAGAGCATATGTATGATTATAAACCCAACTAGAACTAGCATCTCTACCCTAACCTATTATTGTACACCCCTACCTAAATAAGGCATCAATGATGATGATACAAAAGTTGGTACAAAAGGTCGTACCATACCACCCATGCCCTTTTGTGGGCATTCTCTCATCATATGTCCCGACATACCACACCAAAAGCAAGTATCTATACCAAATGACATACACCTAAATAAAGCTTTCCATATTATTTACATGGTTGTCGAGGAGGCCTTAATTAGCTCATACTCCTTTGCTCTTGATACCCCAGTGCCTGTGTACTCTGACTCTCACTTCTTTGCCCAAATTGATTAGCCTTGGAACCTTAAAACCTTGATGGAGAACTAGCCTCAGAATAAGAAGATGACTTTCTAGGCGGTCTATTAGAAAACCGAGGCCTAAACTCTCCTTGGGATGCCACAAACTTCCCTATAGATATGGCTCTCTTGGAGTACCCTCTTTCCTATTCTTGTGTTCTTCTTCTTTCCCTCTGATCCTTTATTTTTTGTGCAAAACCTTGTATTTTTTCTATACTTATGTCCTTGTTAAATAAAGTAATAGTACAATATCTAACCAGATATGGATCTAATATATCCACATATCGATAAACTTTATCATCCATAGTAGCTACTACATTAGGAGCATACCTAGACAATGAGTTAAATCAGAGTTTGTACTCTCTCATGCTACTATTCCCTTGTCTATGATTCATGAACTAATTCACACGGGCCTCTCGAATCTCAATAAAAATAAATGATCAAGAAATACCTCTTTGAACTCTTTCCAAGTGGTTGATGGTGCATCAATACCCTAGATCATTTCCAGTCTTCCTACTAAAATATAGTCTCCCCTTTGAATCTATATGCTACTAGCTCTACTATCTCTTTATGAAATACATGCATGACATCTAGAGCCCTTTGGATTTTATCAATAAAGTCCTGTGGGTATTTCATTAAGATTTGATCTGGTGAATGTGTGAGGATCCAACTTAAGAAAATCATGTGTCTGTAGGCTAACTGCCCTATCTGCACCACTAGAACCTGTGGTTGGAATGGTTTTTCCTTGAGCTTGTCCAGCAACTATACGAGCTAGAAATTGCACCATTTCTTAGATCTTGATCAGTAGCATTAATTGATTATTCTAGGATATTATTTTTCCCCTTCTTAGATTTTCTAGAGATGGAGGAGTAGAATAGGTTTGGGATACAAACTTATTTTGAGCCTCACTTTGATTAGCTTGTCTAGATGGTGACTAGTTGGTCCCTTCTACGTCAGCCAAGTCTACTCGCTTACATGTATTCTTACTCCTTCTTGTGACTGGTATCTTTACTATAATAAGAAAATAGATTCAATGGTTAAATATGACTTCACCAACCACTTGGGCTCTATTGCGCAATCTAAGATATGAAAAAGAAGAGACAACCCCTAAATGTCCCATAGCCTATTTTTAATAGATGTGGTGCACAACACACCCATAAGTAATACACTAAATAGATACGGCTTTGTAGTCTCCCTAGGATAACCTGCTCTGATACCACTTTTGTAATACCTCAAATCCTATTGGGGCAGACAGGCACTCTAGACATAAAGGCTCAAGAGAACTAATCCATAACCTTGTACTTCTCATGAATACAACTATAATAACCAAATCTTTTTCCATACATGGATATAATGCATTAATAAGAAATAAAGGACAAGCCCAAAACTATATATACCAGGCTTGGCCATTATGGCCATAACATCTAAACGATAAGATACTAGCATGATTAAATTTACATTGGTCTACAAAGACTCTAAAAGATACATAGACATTTAGTTAAGGTCAGGATAAAACCCAGCCATACTCTTAACTTTTTTACAATACCAAAATATATAAAATAGACTCGCAAAACCCTGAATCAATCTGGAGCTCACCAATAGCCAATGGATATCCTGGGCTCCAACTGAGAAGGTGTATTAGATGAAGCACCTGTGCCTACAATGTAAAATACAGGTCCCCCATAAGGGTCTTAGTACAAAAATATGTAAGGCTGAAAGTAACCACACATGACATAGAAGCTCAATGGAAATCAAATACAAGTATATAAATAGTGCTAATAGACCACATTTTTATATACTTGTAGGTTAAGGTACATTACATTCTTTTCTTCATTTTACTTTTCTTACTTCATAATATTTATAAGCCATATGATACAAATGACTCATTTATCAATGGTAAATAGACAAATCTAGATCGACCCATGCTAGGCTTATGCCCCTGAGCTGCCACCCATACATGAACATTGGGATTGGCCCATGCAAGGATTATGACCCTAAGCTCCCACCCATATATAAAGGTATCAAGATCATCCCATGCTAGGCTTATGCCCCTAAGCTGCCACCCATTCAATTAAGATTTTTGTTACTTAGTTTATTTAGCCTTTGAGATTATTACTTTGGTGGTCATAACATTTTGGTACCTTTGAACAATAATCTACAAATAAGATACATCTGAATAAATAGTTAATGCAATGATAAAGAGGTATGGAGAAGATTGTACACGAATGATATGTTCATGAGGTAAAAATAACATACGGTTCTTATTTGACTTAAAGGAGAACTCTTGAGACTTTCTAGTGAATGTAAAAATGTAGACTTGATAATAAGAATGTGGTGAGTTATTTTAACATATTACAGAATAAGAACAAGGCTATGATCTAGATGGGAAGTTATGTGTTGCCCCTAGGTATCATTTATTATGGGAGAGATTTTGAAGCTTACTTTGTAACACAAGTGTTGGATTCAATGCCAAAGAATACCACATAGAGTAGCCTTACATACCTAGTTGTATAACTCCTCTATTAAACTAATTTAACTTCCATACTTTAGGACTTCTTATCTATAATAAAGTATATGTTAATACTAATATCATTAACTAGTCAACACTTTAGGTTACTTAACTTTGCCCAAAATAGTAGCTGGGTACTAAGCCCTTATTTTATTAATCAAGGGTGTTATTTTAACCAATGTCTCCTCCAATTACACCCACATACCATACATATTCTTATAAAATCCCCTGAAACAACTTTGGCTTCATTACACCCTCCAAACAATACATAAAACAACATGGGCAATAAATATATACATTAATTAATTCGGTGGGGTACCGCCACACCTTTCTTCTAAATTTCAATATAAATTAATCACACCTTTCCCCAATATCAATGTGGTATCTCCCAACATATACACACAAAGCAGTTCACAAAACAGCCTCAAATCCCTTTTATGGTAGAAATCAAATATGGAACTCATCATCTATTGAGTTCTCAATAACAACACATCCATAATTCTTTCCTAAATTCATATATAAAGGGGGAAAATGGAGCAGTCACTTTACCTTAATTTTCTACAATTTATCCTTCAAATTCGAACTCTTTAAGAACTTGAAGATTCCTTCACACTTTAAATCAATGAAGAAAAGAGAAGTCTCTTAATAACTAAGAAAAAGTGAGTAGTTAGATTACTTTATATTCTACCATAGACTTATAATTAAGCAATAATAGAATTTTTTCCTAATCTTCTATGGGAGAATTAAGCTAATCCATAATTATTTCCAATTACCTAGGTGAGAGTTTCTTCAAGAACCCTAGAAGGAGAATTAGGGCTACTCCTAGCTATTTTAGAAGAAGTAGGGAGAACTTTATGAAATATGGTTCTTTTTGTGAGTTAGAATTGAAGGAAATGACCAGCAACTTTTCCTTATAAAGGCACTATTTTTGGCCATCTATTTTGTTACATTTTGGACCTCAAGATTGGTTAAATGGGTCAAAGTTGGTGATGCACCTACTTAAAGAGATCAAGCTTCTCAAAAGGTCAAAGTAGGTGATGCACCTACTTTCTTAAATTCTTATTTGGGCTCATTTAACTTAGGCCTTTGGTAGATTTAAGCATTGGGCTATTTCTTTATTTCTTTTACTTTTACTTAAGTTAGGCCCAAATGAGTACATTAACATATGACCAAAATCTGATCCATAGCCTTAGTTCCATTATCATGGTCCATATAGCTCAATTAGGTTAGTCACATACTAGCTTAATTATAAGCACCTTAATATTTTATTTCATTTTTAGTTCTTAACTTTTTTAATCCAACTTGCAACCTATATACACTCGGTCACTTCAAACTTTATATTAAAATACTAGCTTACAATCCCACATTTAAATAGTTGTATCCATGTTAATTGGGTTGCGTCATACTAAAATATACGAGTAGTATCTAGAATCCAGCTATGCCATCAACACTAGTATAACAAATCTCGTCCATTATCTATACACAAGGCTATGCTAAGTTTCATAAAAATAGAACCAGAACATGAAAAATATGGGGTGTTACAACTCTATTCCCACTTCTGAGCCAGAGATTTTTCCAGCCCAATAAGCGGTGGACGAAAGACTAGCCCAAGCTCTAATGGGATTTATTTTATCTTTAGTTCTCATAGATGCTTTGGTTAAGATTTTGGGTTTGGTTGGTAGTGCATCATCTGATGGTGTGAAGTTTATAGACCAAAGTAGAACTGAGGCAAGGACGCAGCCTATAGCTACAACTCCTATAATTAAGGTCCCTCCTGTGCCAGTGGTTGCTCTACCAGTGGTTACCCAACCTGCTATGTCTAAAGAGAAGCAAAAGATGTTTGGTATATTCTTAACATTGGCTCTGTCTAAGTTATCTGGTGTATTGGGCAAGAATACTTATGATCTTCTGATTGCTTATGAGGATAGGCTCCATAATTTAGGCCTAATTTAGACTCATGGTGTGGATTAAATAACTATTTTTTTAGAATTGGAAGCTCGACATTAGTGGGTAGATTATCTTGATTCTAGACTAGCTAGATCTTCTATATTGATATAGGTGCAGTTCTCTTAGATCTTCTTAGAGAAGTATATGCCTCATAGTCTGAGGGGTCATTTAAGGGATCGATTCTCATGGTTGGTGACGGGTTCCATGACTGCTGTAAAGTATAATGATTATTTTAATGATTTGACTAAGATGCTACTTTTATTCTGACTTCTGAGTACGAAAGGGTTCGTGGTTTTGTTAAGAGATTAAGACTTCCCCTTTGTATGTCTACTTAGAGTTTCATTGTTATGGGTCTTTCCTTTGTTGAGGTTTTTTATCATGCTCAAATTATAGAAGAGATAGATTGTGAGGCCTAAAGGACAAATGATAAGAGGCCATGATATCAGGGTAGATTTAGTGGGAGTAATGGTAGCTCCCAATTTAGAGGAAGTAGTTCTAGGGTAGGTACCCTCAATGTCGGCCATTTCACCATTAGGTTCAGTCTAGTATACCCATTCAGGCCACTCTTTAAATTACTTGTAGAGGCCAATCCAGCTCTAGTAATTACCCTGGCTTGGGGTGTGGTCTATATTTGAGGGGTTTGTCTTTTGGCTATTCTAGTTGTGGTGGTTATTTTGGGTTACTCCAATCTTATGGTTTTAGTCCAGCGCCTCGGACATGTTATTGTTGTAGAACTTTTGGTCACTTCTTGAGGGAGTGCCCCTAGTCATGGAGCAACTTCTACTTTAGCTAGAGTTTTCCACCTATTAGGGGTGGTTCATCCCTCAGCTAGTAATGGTATTCATGGCCATAGTTGTGGCCCTAGGATACTCATGGTGGTTCTCAAGTAGGTAGGATAGGATATCGACAAGGAGTCAAGCTAGGTGGTGAGCATAGTCAGTTGTATAAAGTACCTACTGGACCAAAGTATAACTCTTTAGATGTTGTTATTATAGGTATAATTTTGGCATACTGTTAGAAATTTTTTTCTTTATTTGATTTAGTATCCATTTATTCTTATGTATCTTCTTATTTTGCTCCATGACTAGAGTTATATTGCGATTCATTATCTATGCCATTACGGGTATTACTCTTATGGGTGAATTTTTAGTAGCGGATTTGGTTTTCAGATCATATATTGTGACTATTATAGATGTCGATACTCATGTTGATCTTATTATAATAGACATAGTGTATTTTCTTATGATTCAATGCATGGACTGGTTTTCTAACTATTATATTGTCCTGGATTATTCTGCAAAGACTGTTACCTTAGCCATATATGGTATTCCCCCCATCGTGTGGTAGGGAGCTATTAGCCTTGAGCCGATAGAGATTATTTTTTATATTTTTGCTAGGACCATTTTTTGAGAGGTTGCAATTCTTATCTCCCATATATTTATGTTGTTAGTTTGGAATGTCTACCGCTTGACTCTATTCCTATAGTTTGTGAGTTTCTTGATGCTTTCCATATCGCATGTCCTTTATCTTGAGCATAACATTAAGTTTTTATTTATCTTGAGTTGGTAACCCAACTTATTTCTATGGAACTTTACCATATGTCTTATGCTGAGCTTAAGGATCTAAATTCTCAGCTTCAGAATCTTTTTGTTAAGGGTTTTATTAGACTGAGTGTGTCTCTTTTGGGAGCTCTTATAATCTTTATGAAGTAAAATAAGGATCCATGCACATGTTATTGATTATATGCAGCTTTTTAAGGTGAAGGTGAAGAATTATTATTCTACGCCTTGCATTGATGATTTATTTGATAAGCTTCAGGGTGAAGCAATGTTCTCTAACATTGATTTGATGTCTGGTTACCATTAATTGAGGATATAGGCTGATGATATCTCGAAGACAACTCATCAGACCCGTTATGGTCATTATGAGTTCCTAGTGATGTGTTTTAAATTAACTAATGTCCCAACAATATTTATGGTTTTGATGAACCATGTGGTTAGGACCGATTTGGATTTCTTCATGATTGTATTAATCGATGACCTTCTTGTTTATTCACAGAGTAGAGATAAACATGTGTAATATTTTAGGATAAAGCTCCAGACTTTAAGAGATTATTTGCCTTTTGCCATGTTCTGTAAGTTTGAGTTTTGGCATGAGTCGGTGACATTTCTTATGCATATGGTGTCTAAGGATGGGATTATGGTAGACCCGATGAAGATTGAGGCCATTCGTGATTGGGCCAGGCCTACATCTCTGACTGAGGTTAGTAGCTTCATTTGCTTGGACGATTATTAATGATGATTCACTGAGGACTTTACTACTACTGAAGCACCGATAAACATATTGACTCAGAAGGATGTTGTTTTTTGATGGTCTGAGAAGTATGAGTGCAGCTTTAGAAAGCTCAAGTGGTTTCGCACTTCAACTTCTATTTTAGGTCTTCATGTTGGGGGTGAGGGATTCATCATTTATTATGATGCTTCTCGTATTGTTCTGGGTTATGTATTAATGCAGTAGGATCATGTTATTGTTTTTACATCGAGGCAACTGAAGGTGCACGAGCAAAACTACCCCACTCATGATTTAGAATTGGCAGAGATAGTTTTCGCGCTTAAGTTTTTGAGGCATTATCTTTATGGTGTGTATTGTGAAATCTTCACATAGTATCATATTCTTCAGCATCTTATGACCCAGAGAGAGCATAATTTTAGGAAGCATAGATAGATGGAGTTGCGTGAGGATTATGACATATTTATCTTCTATTATTCGGGCAAGGCAAATGTGGTAGCAGATTCCTTGAGCTTGAAGATATTGAGTATGGCTAGGTTTTCTTTTATGTCAGTTTCTTAGAGACTATTGGCATAGTATATTTAGTCCCTAGCAAACTTGATGGTTTGACATTATATTTTAGAGCCTAGGAGGATTATTTCTAGTGTTGAAGTAAGTTCCTTTCTATTTGAGTAGATGTAGGTTCATCAATTTAAGGATAAGAGGCTTTGCAACATCTGTCATTAGGTGTTGAGTGGTGAGACAAAGAGGGATACCAAAGATTCTGAGGGTGTCTTGAGATTTTGTAGCCATATTTATATTCCAAGGTTCGATGACTTGATTCAGTTGATTTTGTATGAGGCTCATAGCTCTAGGTATTAATTTTACCTGGGTACAACCAAGATGTATAGAAACTTAAGACAACATTATTGGTGGAGTGGCATGAAGATATACATGGCGGACTTTGTATCTCATTTCCATGTTGTTAGCAGATAAAAACCAAGCAACAACGACATAGTAGGTTAATTTCAAGGATGACCATGCTCGAGTGGAGGAGGGAGAGGATCACCATAGACCTTGTCAGTGGTTTGCCCCGTACTTCCCATGGGGACTATTTGGGTCATTGTGGATCAGTTGACTAAGTCGGCTCATTTTATTCCTATTCAAATTTTCTTTAGCGTTGATAGGTTAGCCCATATCTATATTCGTGAGATAGTCCATTTGCATGGTGTGCCTATATCAATCATTTCAGACAAAGTTTCGACATTTACTTCTAACCTTTGGAGAGCTTTTTTGGAGGGGATAGGTACTCAAGTGGATATTAGTACATACTTTTACTCACATACCAACGGACAGTCAGAGTGGATTATTTAGGTTCTCAAATATATGCTCTAATCTTATGTTATGGATTTTAAATATTAGTGGGAGCAACATTTTGCCTTGGATGAGTTCATATATAATAATAGTTAACATTAAAGTATTGAGATGACACTTTTTAAGGTGTTATATGGTAGACAATGGCATTCCCTAATAGGATGTTTTAAGCCTTTCGAGATTAGACCCTGTGGTACAGACTTGTTTTAGTAGTCGTTGGATAGAGTCATGGTAATTCAAGATAGGTAGAGAGTAACTCAGAGTAAGTAGAAGGCTTATGTATACCATAGACTTCGTGCCTTGATATTTGAAATTGGTGATCAGGTATTCCTCTGTCTATCGCCCATGAAGGGTGTGATGAGGTTTTAGAGGAAAGGCAAGTGCAGCCCCAGATATATTGTACCTTTAGAGATTTGTTGCACCATTGGTGAGGTGTCTTGTAAGTTAGATTTACCCTTATATTTTTTTGTTGTTCATCCTATTTTCCATGTTTTTATTTTGTAGAGATACATTGTTGACCCATCTCATGTGCTTAGATGGGAATCAGTCTACTGGATGAGCGGTTGATCTTTGAGGTGGAGCCTGTGCTCATTTTGGCTAGTGATGTTAGGCGGTTGCGCACTAGGGAGATTCCTGTAGTTAAGGTTCAGTCGAGGCATCACCCAGTAGATATTGATACTTTGGATATCTAGAGCAATATGCGAACCAAGCATCTTTACTTGTTTGAGGCTTTAGGTAGACCATAATCCTCTACTTTCATGAACAAATGTTCTTTCAGTAGTAGATATTGTAATGAACCTTTAGGTCATTTTCTATTTTTCTTATCATTTATTC
Organism: Capsicum pubescens; assembly: GCA_030864215.1. NCBI lineage: Eukaryota > Viridiplantae > Streptophyta > Magnoliopsida > Solanales > Solanaceae > Capsicum > Capsicum pubescens. The sequence goes on along the minus strand of CM061545.1, from coordinate 147,423,279 downwards.
TATTTAGATCTTTCCTATAGCTTCCCCATGTTATTTTTTACTTGTTGGGGTTGACAGTTCAGTTATCGGGCAGTTTGTCTGATTTTTAGAGTCAGTTTCCTTTTTTGAAGTCTTTGCTGGTTTAATTTCAATAACGGGCATAAAATTTAGTCAGACAATATCATAAGCTAAATCTTACGGTTCCAACAGCTTTGGAATGTCAATTTTAGGCTAGGTGGACCATTGGTTTGGGTACTCATAATAAACTTTTTTACCTTTTTGGTGCATATCTAAGCAGTAGTTGTTGATGCTAATTCAAAATTTATGCCGAGTTGATTTCAGAGTTTGGGTGAGCTCGCGGAGTTAGAGTTATCCTTTTTTCGTTCTATTTATCTATATCTAGATTTTCAATTTTGAGACGGATTGTATTTGACTAGTCAGTACTCATATTTCTTTTGTAGTAGCTCTTGTGCCGACATTACTGATTCTTGGGATACTTGTTGGTTTGTATCTATTTATTAGTCCTTTATGACTATATTATTGCTATTTGAGACTTTAATGGTTAATTTCCAGCTTTTAGGCCATTTTCCACAAAGAGAGCCCATTACATCTAGCTCTGGGCTATGTTTCTTCTTATCTATTGGTGGGATAGACTAGGTACCATCATATCTCATAAATCGGGTTGTGACATAGTGTAATTTGGATTATTTAGCCTATTAAGTAAATGTAAATAAGGTATAGTTGACTTAGTTACTCCTACTTAGGGTAAAATTGCTATTTTAGGAATAAATATGGATCATTTAACATCTTAAAGTAAATTTAGATACCTTAGCCTAGTCTAGGGTAAAAATTACCTTAGAACATATTTTGGGGATAAAAAGTGGGCCCCTTCGGACCACCTAAGGCCAAGACTCTTCTTAGCTCCATGTAGCGGATAGATGTGTTAATTTATCCAAATGCATGTTATAGAGATTGAGAAGGCTCTTCATGATACTTATGTTGGATGGGTGATTTAGAGTTATGCTAGTTTCAGTTCAAGTATAGCAATTTATGATTTTGAGTTCATGTTCAACTTCGATGATTTATGATATGTGTTTTTGTTCAAGCCCAACAAATGTTTGTCATTGAGTTCCAATTTAAGTTCGACATTGAGAGGTTATTTACTATATGTTACGACATAGAAGGATTCAGGGTTGTAATTTGGAGACACGGTCACTTAGAATGCATTTCAATCATTACTTCTCTTTGATTTCACTCTCTAGGCTTATAGTGGGTCCCATTGAGTTATTTACTTTTCCGCACTTACTAGCTTATGGGGGCCAATTTCATTGTGTTAGTTATGTTTTCTTTCGTATCATGTTAGTTTCAGTTATTAAATTATAACATTTGGAGCATTATTCAAGGTTTGTCCTTCTACCTTGACTTAGCTTACTTATCTTGTATTATTATTATTCTTATACTATGATTTAACTCAGTTGACCGATGATGCCTACCAAGTACCCATTACTTTGGCACTCATACTTTCACGATCCAACTTCTCAGGTCATGCTGGCGCCTACCATGACCCACCAATAGGCAAGCTAACTCGTAGTCTGGAACGACTAGTAACAGACTACTCAATAATATAAGAAAAAAATGTGAAATATATGAAATAAAGATCAAAATATAGAATAATCCCAATACGTAGTGGTATCAGTACAAGAACTTCTAATATGACCAGATAATGAAGGGCCTGTTCACGGGCCCAATATTATAATTTTAAATATATTTATAGCTACTTAATTAGTTTTTTAAAAAATTAATCATTAATATTTTTGAATAAATAAATTAGAAAATGTAAGTAGAAATCACACAATATTATAAAATATAACTTTTTATTTTTAAAAAATTAAATAATAGCTTACGACTTATTTAAGTTTTCATAATTAACATTAAACTATCATATACTCTAATACTTATTTTACCATTAGGTCAAACACATTCTTTTAGATTAAACAAGTAATTCTAATATTTTTCTTTTTCTACTTTATTTAAAAATTATACAAGAGAATAGGTTAAAATTATAAATATCTATTTGTTGACAATTTTTATAGAATCATATGAAGAAATAAAGGATCCTAATTCATTCATAAATTTATTTTAAATACATTTAAATTGATTTTAACTACATTTAAAATCATTTTATGGGTGTTTAACAAACGAAAATGAGGACCTACTAGATGGACGTTTTAATGAATCACAATGTTAAAGGATTTTTTTATGTCTTGTCTTATATACGTCAAAAATAATAGATCAATTTAATAAATTAAGTAAGAAAATTTTTTAAAAGTGATTTGTCTACCTGATGAGGAAATTTACTACCTCAAATAAAGAGAATCAAAAGAATTAACAAAAGTTAACATGATATATGTTATAGTAATTTAACATGAGGTCGTTAATATTATATTTTAAATAATTTCCTTAAAATAATTTTAACAGGTGATTAGTACATAATTGTGTTTCCATAAATTATATTTATTGTAAATCTTTATGATAATTTGTATCATGTGAAGTTTTGAAATTATGGAGGAATCGCTTATTGTATTTGATAGATAAATACCTACTTAATATTTTTGAGTATTTTTCATTATTTTACTATAATATAGTAATAGTTACTTTATTCAATTAAATGTATGGAAAAAATAATTTCACGTTTTATCTTTTATGAAATATATGTGAGTAATTACATATCCTCCTATAAACTACTTATCCCGTTATTTCATTTTATATCATTTGATTAGACTCGAATCTAAGATATATGAATTTTTTTTGCAATGTTTCAGATTATCCTTAAATAAATAAACTTTAAATAAAAGAGTATACCTTCTGAACTTTTTGACAGATAAATGAAATTCAACATGATTAAAATATTGATAATATTATAAAATATTAACCAAATATAAAATGTCAATTCCTTTTTAGAGCTAATTAAAAAGAAAATATATTATTTGAATTGAGACATATAATGTATTAAAATAGACATTCTGAGATAATGGATTTAATTTTTATTAACTACATATTAAAATAGACTTGTAGTTGAGCTATGTGAGATCTATGTGAAAGATTACATCATTAGTGAGACTGAAAAGATTCTAATGAAATGACCATTATATCTATTTTTCATTTAAAATAGAGTTGTAGTGGGGTCCAAATAAATATTATATGGAATATTAAAAAAATTATGAAAAAAAAGTTATACCCTTGGTTATTTTTGTAAGTGTTACCTTAAAAATAAATTAATTATCAACAATTTTAGGTAAAAATAATAAAAATAATAATAAACGTTACCCTCTAAAGTAACTTGTTTGTTCCGTTGATTTAGTTAAAAGGAAAAGAACTCTACTGAACACCGTGATTGAAGAAAATATTTAAATGGAACAAACTTGTAATATAATTTCTCTTTAAATTTAAAATTATTCTTCCCATTTGATTCAGGTATTTTATTTAAATTTACATTTAATAAAAATACAATGACATAAATTCTCAAATATCATAATAAAGTATGAACAAAAATCACTACATAAATTAATTTTTAAGGTTTAACAAATTATATTTTAAAATTATTTTTATTATCGCGAGAAAGTTCAAATTGAAATTATTTTTGAATGGTGTGAACTGTGGATAAATGAATATCTTGTAGTGTTTGTTACTCTCTCAATTTAAAAAATAAAAACCTATTTTCTTCTTTAATTTTCTGAAAAAGAATGAAATTTTCTTTTTATTACAATACTGTAATTTCAACTTTTCACGTGTCATGTTTATAACCACAAGATAAAGGACATTTTGATACATCTAACATAATTTTAATTCATCACCACAAGATACAAAAGTTTTCTGTATTTTCATATACTCCATATCAAGTTACAATAAATCATTGTCTTTTAAATGGAGTAATATATATATATATATATATATATATATATATTACTTCTTTACTACTCTACGAAATAATTTACACCAATAATAAGGATTCAGATTAAAATAAAATTAAAAGAAAATGAATTGAGTATCAACAAAATAAGAAAAAGACGGAAAAAAGAAATGATTATAAAAAAAAAAACACATGGAGCAACATGAAAGGATAAAAATTTGTGAGGACTATCAAAACTTTTTATCATCCTTTATATATAAGTATAATAAATAAATATAGTAGATCATAGATGTCTAGATGTTTCTATAGAGTTACAGTTTCATAAGATATCTAAAATGTCATTATATTAGCTTTGACATTACAAAAATACCCTTGGTCATCATTGATCTCCCCTTTCTATATAAAAAAGGTACAAAAGTGAAATATCAAGAGATATACAATGATACAACTTAGACACTAGTCTTATACATAAGAGAGAGATAAGTAATGCTCTGAACGTCAGGAGCTCACTCTAATCTCTGAACCAGGGCTGCTCCACACAATGCACACATCAACAACGATGACCCGTACTATGATATACAGATTGCATAAGTGTAGTATGAGTACCAAATGAATGGTACTTAGTAGGCTACTACAACTGAGCTCCAAAAATAAAGCAGATATATACAACATATAAACAAAATGGAAACTACACCCAAGAGTCCATAAATCATATGACAAGTCAATATGATAATAAGGAACAACTATCCTATTCATGTCCAAGAGTCTAAAATAATATGACTAAGAAATTATCAGGGTGAACTATCCTATTCCATCTACAATAATATACGTCAATTCTATACCGTATATCTCAGGTCAATATACAAATAAAACGAGAAAGAAAGATATATAGTAATATACAAGGAAAATATACGACTATACAATATGAAAAATGAAGGATGGGATATGCGGTAGTATCATAGCTTCATATAACTTGATATATATACATATATATATATATAAGAACATGAGGTTATCTCAAAGCATAACCTATATCATTATATTCTCATTTTAAGACCTCATTACAATACTATCAAGATTTAAATACTACCATACTCATGGTTCCTAATCCACATGGCTAGACATGAAATAATCGTTCATAATAATGCAATCTTAAGATAAGAGAGGCTGAAGACGTACCTCAAATCCTAATGCGGGATCAATGACCAATCTGTCATAATAAGATTTATGACAGATTTATGGACTCTTTTATTAAGCTAGCCATAATAATAATCATAACAATGATAATAACAATATCAATAACGACGTGAATAACTGTCTATTCTAGACAACCAAATATCTAGACAAGCCTATGTGTACCCCCACTGCCCTAGGCGCAAAAGGTTCAATCAACATACAAAAAACAAAAGGCATCTTCTTCACCAATATATATGCAACCGTCCCATACTAGCTGATAAATATAGGTGCATACTGGTGATAGGCGATGTGCATGCAAGAATGAATTTAAATTACACAATCGATATCACAACTCATCATAACTGTCCTTATCAGGACAATCATTATCATAATCAACCTCCGTCCTTGTCGGGCATCAACATATCATCAATAGTATCCTCAGGCCTTTTTGGGTATCAACATATCATCAATATATTCTCCAGCCTTGTCGGGTATCAATATATCATCAATATATGCTTCGTCCTTTCCGGGTATCAACATATCATCAATATATCCTTCATCCTTGCCGGATATCAAGATATCATCAATATATCCTCCATACTTTCCGGGTATCAACATCATCAGAATAGTATCCTCCAGCCTTGCTGAGTATAAATATCATCACACTAGTTTACTCCGTACTTGGTGGGTATCAATATCATAACAATAGTATCCTCTGGGCTTGTCGGGTATCAATATCATCATAATAGTTTTTCCAGCTTTGCTGGGTATCAATATCATGATAATATATCTTTCGATCATTTAGTGTATCAATATCATCATAATAGTCATTTCTGAATAATAAGCACTAAAATACTAATTAACATAATCATATTACCATATAATATCTATCCAATCAATACTTCCCAACTACTCGTTATTAGCTAACCAACACTTATTATTATAAAATCACAAGTTCGCTAGTGATCACATAACCTCTAGTTATTAGCCTAAACATTATCCTTCATATAATCCTTATTCACGGGATAACAACTAACCATTATTTATTTAATAGCCAACACCTAACATCTAGTTAAGGTTCATAACTAGACCAAAAATGTTATTTATCCACCATTCATTTTTATCAACTTATCATCCTACATCCATTAATCATTACTAGACAACACATTACTACTTGTCAGCTAACCATGTTTTATTAACTGACACCATTCATTAAATAACCATGGTTAGCTACCATATTTCAGCTAAGCAAGATTCATTACCTAATACATTAGATTCCTAGCCATCAAGTGCTATAGTCCCCTAATAGACTAATAGGTACCATCATATCTAGTAAATCGGGTTGTGGCATAGTGTAATTTGGATTATTAGCCTATAAATAAATGTAAATAAGGTATAGTTGACATAGTTACTCATGCTTAGGGTAGAATTGCTATTTTAGGACTAAATATGGATCATTTATCATCTAAAAGTAAATTTCAATACCTTAGCCTAGTCTGAGGTAGAAATTACCTTAGAAAGTATTTCGGGGATAAAAAGTGGGGCCCTTTGGCCCACCTTAGGCCAAGACTCTTCCTAGCTCCTTGTGGACTTACAGATGTGTTACATTATCCAAATGCATACTACAGAGAATGAGGAGGATAGATTCATGATACTTATGTTGGATGTGTAATTTAGAGTTATGCTAGTTTCAGTTCAAGTATAGCAATTTATGATTTTTCGTTCATGTTCAAGTTCGATAATTTATGACATGTATTTATTCTCAAGTACAACAAATATTTATGGTGATATTGAGTCCTAGTTTAAGTTCGGAATTGAAAGGTTATTTATGATATGCTATGGCATAGAAGGATTCGGGGTTGTAATTTTGAGACACGGTTACTTAGAATGCTTTTCAATTATTACTTCTCTTTGATTTCACTCTCAAGGATTATGGTGGGCCCCATTGGGTTATTTACTTTTCCAAACTTACTAGCTTATAGGGGCCAATTTCATTGTCTTAGTTATGTTATCTTTCATATTATATTTGTTTCAGTTATTAAATTACAACATTTGGAGCATTATTCAAGGTTTTTCCTTCTACCTTGACTTAGCTTATTTATTTTATATTATGATTTAGCTTAGTTAACTGATAATGTCTACTGAGTACTCATGGCTTTGACACTCATACTTTCATGATCCAACTTCTCAGGTCAAGATGGCGCCGACCATAACCCACCAGTAGGTATGCCAATTTGTAGTCTGAAATGACTAGTAACGGACTACTCAATAATATAAGAAAAAGAATGCAAAATATATTAAATATAGATCAATATATAGAATAATCTCAAAACTTGGTGGTATGAGTACAAGAGCTTCTAATATAACTAGATAATGAAGGGACTGTTTACGAGCCCAATATTATAATTTTAAATATATTTATAGCTACTTAATTAGCTTTTTAAAAAAATTAATCATTAATATTTTTGAATAAACAAATTAGAAAATGTAAGTAGAAATCGCACAATATAATAAAATATAAGTTTTTATTTATATAAAATTAAATAATAACTTACGACTTATTTAAGTTTTCATAATTAACATTAAACTATCATATACTGTAATTCTTATTTTAACATTAGGTCAAACACATTCTTTTAGATTAAACAAGTAATTCTAATATTTTTCTTTTTCTACTTTATTTAAAAATTATACAAAAGAATAGGTTAAAATTATAAATATCTATTTTTTAACATTTTGTATAGAATTATACGAAGCAATAAAGGATCCTAATTCATACATAAATTTATTTTAAATACATTTAAATTGATTTTAAATACATTTAAAATCATTTTATGGGTGTTTAACAAACGAAGATGAGGACCTACTAGATGAACATTTTAATGAATCACAATGTTAAAGGATTTTGTTTATGTCTCGTCTTATATACGTAAAAAATAATAGATCAATTTAATATATTAAGCAAGAAAATTTTTTAAAAGTGATTTGTCTACCTGATGAGGAAATTTACTACCTTAAATAAAGAAATTCAAAAGAATTAACAAAAGTTAACATGATATATATTATAGTAATTTAAAATGAGGTCGTTAATATTACATTTTAGAAAAGTTGCTTTTAATAATTTTGACAGGTGATTAGTACATAATTATGTTTTCATAAATTATATTTATTGTAAATCATTATGATAATCTGTACCTTGTGAAGTTTTAAAATTATGGAGGAATTGCTCAATGTATTTGATAGATAAATACCTATTTAATATTTATGAGTATATTTTATTATTTTACTATAATATAGTAATAGTTACTTTATTCAATTAAATGTATGGAAAAATTAATTTCGCATTTTTATCCTTTATGAAACATATGCGAGTATTTGCATATCCTCCTATAAACTACGTGTCCCGTTATTTCAGTTTATATCATTTTGATTAGACTCGAATTTAAGTGATATGAAAAAACTTTGCAAAATTTCAGATTATCTTTAAATAAATAAACTTTAAATAAAAGAGTATACCTTTTGAACTTTTTGACAAATAAATGAAATTCAACATGATTAAAATATTGATAATATTATAAAATATTAACCAAATAAAAAGTGTCAATTCTTTTTTAGAGTTGATTAAAAAGAAAAATATATTCTTTGACATGAGATATATAATGTATTAAAATAGACTTTCTGATATAATGCATTTAATTATTTTTTAACTACATATTAAAATAAACTTATAGTTGAGGTATGTCGGATCCATGTGAAAGATAACATCATTAGTGACACTAAAAAAATTCTAATGAAATGACCATTATATCTATTTTTCATTTAAAATAGAGTTGTAGGGGGGTCCAAATCAATATTATATGGAATATTAATTATCTTAAACAAAAATTAATTATCAATAAGTTTAGGTAAAAATAATAAAAATAATAATAAAAGTTGCACTCAAAAGTAACTTGTTTATTCCGTTGATTTAGTTAAGAGGAATAAAACTCGACTGAACACCATGATTGAAGAAAATATTAAAATGGAACAAACTTGTAATATAATTTCTCATTAAATTTAAAATTATTCTTCCCATTTGATTCAAGTATTTTATTTAAATTTACATTTAATAAAATATTATGACATAAATTCTCATATATCATAATAAAATATGAACAAAAATCACTACTTAAATTACTTTTTAAGGTTTAACAAATTATGTATTAAAATTATTTTAATTATCGTGAGAAAGTTCAACTTGATATTATTTTTGAATAGTGTGAATTGTGGATAAATGAATGTCTTGTAGATGTTTGTTGCTCTCTCAATATAAAAACCTATTTTCTGTTATAATTTTTTGAAAAAGAATGAACTTTTCTTTTTTTGACAATACTGTAATTTCAACTTTTCACGTGTCATGTTAAGAACCACAAGATAAAGTACATTTTGGTACATCTAACATAATTTTAATTCATGACCACAAGATACAAAAGTTTTTTGTATTTTCATATACTCCATATCAAGTTAAAATAAATCATTGTTTTTGAAATGAGGGGAGTAATATATATATTTTTTACTTCTTCACTACTCTACGAAATAATTTACACCAATAATAAAGATTCATATAAAAATAAACTTGAAAGAAAATGAATTGAGTATCAACAAAATTAGAAAAAAGACGAAAAAAAGAAATGATTATAAAAAAAAAGAATCACATGGAGCAGCATGAAAGGATAAAATTTTGTGAGGACTATCAAAACTTTTTATCATCCTTTATATTTAAGTATAATAAATAAATATAGTAGATCATAGATGTCTAGATGTTTCTATAGAATTACAGTTGCATAAGATATCTAAAATGTCATTATGTTAGCTTTGAAATTACAAATATGCCCTTGGTCGTCATTGATCTCACCTTTCTATGTAAAAAAGTACAAAAGTGAAATATCAAGAGAAAGACAATGATACAACTTATCTCCAAATACAACTTAGACACTAGTCCAATACATAAGAGAGAGATAAGTAATGCTCTAAACGTCAGGCGCTCACTCTAATATCTGAACCAGGGTTGCTCTACATGATGCACACATTAACGACGATGACCCGTACTATGATATGCAGATTGTATATAAGTGTAGTATGAGTACCGAATGAATGGTACTTAGTAGGCTACTGCAACTGAGCTCCAAAAATAAAGCAGATATATACAACATATAAATAGAATGGAAACTACACCTAAGAGTCCATAAATCATATGATAAATCAATAAGATAATAAGGAATAACTATCCTATTCATGTCCAAGAGTCTAAAATAATATGACTAAGGAAGTATCAGGGTGAACAATCTTATTCCAGCTACAATCAATATACGTCAATTTTGTACCGTATATCCTAGGTCGATATACAAATAAAGAGAGAAAGAAAGATATATAGTAATATACAAGGCGAAGATACGACTATACAATATGAACAACGAAGGATGGGATATGCGGTAGTATCATAGTTTAATATAGCTTGATATATATACATATATATATATAAGAAATGAGGTAATCTCAAAAAATAACCTATATCATCATATTCTCATTTTAAGACCTCATTACAATACTATCAAGATTTAAATACTATCATACTCAGGGTTCCTAATCCACATGGCTAGACATGAAATAATCATGCATAATAATGCAATCATAAAATAAGAGACGGCGAAGACGTACCTCAAATCCTAATACGATCAATGACCAACCTATCATAAGCTATCCATAATAATAATCTTACCAATGATAATAACAATATCAATAACAACGCGAATAACTGGCTTCTCCGGACAACCAAATACCTATCCAAACCTATGCGTACCCCCACTGCTCCAAGCTCAAAAGGTTCAATCAACATACAAAAAACACAAGGCATATTCTTCACCCATATATATGCAACCATCCCGTGGTGGATGATAAATATAGGTGCATACTGGTGATAGGCGATGCACATGTAGGAATGAATGCAAAGTACACAATCGATATCACAACTCATCATAACTGTCCTCATCAGGACTATCATCATCGTAATCAACCTCCGGCCTTGTCGGGCATCAACATATCATCAATAGTATCCTTCGACTTTTTCGAGCATCATTACTAGACAACACATTACTACTTGTCACCTATGCATCTTTTATTAACTGACACCATTCATTAAATAACCATCGTTAGCTACCATTTTTTAGCTAAGAAAGATTCATTATCTAATACATTAGATTTTTAGCGATCAAGTGCTATAGTCCCCTAATAGACAACTAGTTACCATATAGCCTAACCATCTAACTATACGAGCAGTCATAAGATCATATCTCAGCTATAAGCACATCATTTATGATGGTAAATACTCATGAACATACCAAATATATGCATGCCATTACCAGTATTCAATCAGTGGAATAATAAGCATCATACCACATCATCTTCCATCCCATACTGGAGAGATGTGTATACAATTATATACATAATCATATTCACAAACTATAATCACATCATCTATAATGATAAACACTCCTCGTCTATTCAATCAATATCATAGCACGACCCTTGGCCCATTAATTTATCCAAAATAATTACAATATCATAATCACGGTCTTAGGCCCATAAACATATCCATGACTTATATCAATAACCATATTTATAAGCCGTAGCATATCTCTAATAATCTCACATATAAGAGGCGTCTCACATATATGAGGCATAATATCAATAAGCATATAATCATCTCTCACATAATAGGCATCTCACATATAGAAGGCATAATATAGCTAGACATGTAATAATCTCTCACACAAAAAGATCTCACATCTATGAGGCATAATATATATAGACATGTAATCGTCAATGGGATATCTTATATCAATAGGTCATACATCATGACTATAAAGAATGTCACTTCTCCAGGTCAATTTACATAAACAAGAGGAACATCATCTATATAGGTCCAACAATCATGACTAAAGGAAATAGCTCTATAGGCCAATCGCCAATTCTAAGAGAAAATAGCATCTCTATAGGCCACATAACGTATCTAGGAGGAATATCAACTCTAAATGCCCAATATCACTTCCTTAAGGAGTACAATAACCATAAATCAAAAGGCACAATACGGGAACATCAATACAAGTTACAAAGTTATGAAGTAACATTATTCTAAGGCTTACTATCCGCATCTATGTCTAACAGAAAATGGCAATCTGTTGATTAAATACACTGCAGTAGTGAATGCTTCAACCCATAGATGCTTTGGTACTCTATTATTTATCATGAAAGTCAAATCCATATCCACACTAAGTCCACAAGACTTAACACAAGCTTAGTCCTAGGTGGGTTGAACGATCCCTTTTCTTATCCACAATTTCCATAATTTGGCATACTATGCCCCAAACTAGGCTAAGGTATCTAGTTCATCTTCTAGATATCAAGTAAGCCATATTTAAGCCTAAGATAGAAACTTCGACTAGAAACAAGGGTACTCAAGTCAACTCTACATAACTTATCGTTTTAAGACTACCACACTAGCCCAATAAGGCTAAATAGACAAATCACGCTTCAAATGCTAAAACCATATTCCAAACATAGAATTATATCATATCCATGCTATAACTAATCTAAACTAAAAAATAACAACAATAAAATACAAAAGGGTTATAAACATTCCATTTTACGGGTCCAAAACCCTCATCTAATCCCCAAACATCAATATATAAAGGCCAAGTTATCCTTCGTATAATCAAGACCAACATCCATATTCACATGCAACATATATCACACTTCATCTATGAAGAAAAGAAGAGTGAAGTCTACCTTAAGGCCAAACCACAAAACCTCACTTTATGCACCCCATGCTCGTCTTCACTTTACAATTATTAAAATGTCATCACACTATTAAAACCATAATCCACTAATCAATACGAGTTTAATGATGCCTATATTGCACTATTGTTCTTCGGGTCTAAAAACAACACCAAAACCCCAAATAGGTCCCATATTCAGAAAATGAGTTTCCGAGACAAATCCAATGTTCAGATATGAGTAAAGAATCATAACCCTCAAAGAATGGGTGAAAGCTAAGCATACTCTAGGCTAAAATTAAGCATTAAGCTAAATTGGGGCTTTGGGACCAAACTAAGAAATTCAAGCATGAATTCAAGAAATTCTTACCTTAAACACGAGGCTAATCGCGATACAAGATAATAAAACTCCCAAGTCACCCCTATGACCAATTTTGAGTTATTATACTCATTTTGGGTTTCTAAGTCTAAATGGTGAAGGGGAAATGCCCCAAATACGTCTTGGGGAGTTTATATAGCCCCTACAGCTAAAGAGTTGGCGTTATCGCATTCATATGGGCCGCAATTGCGCTACCTGCGGTCGCTACACTCTTGATCATGATCGCAGTTGCACTAGATGACAACAAACTCAAAAATAAGTTTTTGACCCTCGAAACTCATCCAAAATCCAAAGAACATGATCCGATAGTGAATTTTGAATGTAATCCACATTGCAAATCAATTGCAACCATGAAAACTTTCATCGGAGATAGTTTATGCTAAAAAGTGGGGCCCACACCTATAGTTTAATCACTTTTCATAAACTTCTCTCAATAGCCCAAAATAAGTCTCAGGGCTTTGGGAACTTAACCAAGGGTTTTCCTAGCCTAAAATTAACATTTCGGACACTATGGAGAAGTTGAATTTTCAATTCGAGGTCATTTCAATGAAATATGGGTCCCACACCCATTCTTTCCAATTTCCAATTTTCCAACCAATAGGTCGAAATGAGCTCAGGTGCATTAGGACCCGAACCAAAGGTCTACCTAGATTAAAATCAATATCCGGATCAGCTGGCGCAGTCGGAATTTGAATTCGAGATTGTTTCACTAAATTTTTTGCCCGATGGCCATTTTGAACCAACAATGACTTCTAAATAGGGAATTGGCTCTAAAAGTTAGACGAACTGCCCGGTTACCAAACCGTCGGTCCCAGCAAGTCAAAAATAACTTGGCGCAACTATGAAAAAGCTCAAATGGTGAAGATAAGCATAAATATAGAAAATGACCAGAAGGGTCATTACACTATCCACTACTAAAAGGACTTTTATCCTCGAAAGTCAACGAACAGAAATAATCTCAAAAGCTAGAAAGAATGAGGTACAGGGTCCGCATGTTCCAAGTATGACTTCCCAGATAACCTCAGCGGACAGAAACACTTTCAAAGAATTTCTCCATAAGTATCCCTTTTTCAACTAGCACTCTCATTCTACTTCCAAAATTGCCAACTCAAGTTAACTGCTAATTGGCATCCAACTAAAATAAAAAGGCTGATGTACACACATCTAAATCACATCACGCTGATACTATCTCTCTATCCACATTAATAAAAAAAGGCTCATCCAAGACAAAAGTAAATCAAGACATGAGTCATAAAATCGACTCCAAATCCAAATATAACCTTCCTTTACATTTTTGGACCTTCTATCTACTCGAAGCCAGGAGGAAAATCACTTAAGTCTCGTCCATATAGTCTCATCACGGAGAACTCAAAGAACTTAAGATGATCCGTTGAAATTCCATAAGGTAAACATGAGAATAATCTCATGAGGCTCTATCTAGGCATACAAATGGAGATAATCACGGAACACAATCCATGCCATTGCTCCAACCAGTCCGGATGAAAATCAAGATAAAATCTCAAAATCTAAGGTATAATTACTCATCACTAAATATTCCACTTTAGGATGTCTCATCCATTGAGAATGAGGAAATACTGTATCTAACTCGAGAATATTACTCCCCCTGAGTAAATCATCCAAAATTCCCAAAGAAAATTGAAACTCGAGGTCAAAACTGAAATAGCTAATGCGAGGCCCATGGGCTATCATCTGAACACTTATCAACTATAATCCAACCAAAGTCTAGAAGACCGAATAGGCAACCACAAAGTAGCCTTAACCAGCTATAAATGAAATCTGAACCAGGACAAGTCTAAAACCAAAGTTGCATGCAAGTTCTACAACACCAATCTGAAATCTTAATACAAAGGTTGAACCGCTCAATCTCAAATATCTAAATCAAAACTAAAATGGGTAGGCATTAATTCTCCAAAGCTATCATACTTCCAAATCGCCATTCTAAGGAGTCAAAATAAAAAACTAGGCGAATAAGGCTATATCAATGTCAACTATCTCAAATTAACTCTAGTATCCAAATCTGACATATCCGAGATAAATCATTCCAAGCCACAATCAAGAAATATCTAGAGAGAAAAATCACCACATGGATAATCACTGTCTGATAACATAAGCAACCAACTCTATATCGACTGGAGTGAACAAAATATAGCCGCAAAATAGGAATCATGCCAAAGGATAATTCACCGGCTGAAATGCATATAACCCACTCCATATCCGCTGGAGGGCATGAACTACTCATACATACTCAAAAACTTTCCAAGGCTAAAAGTCACACCAGAAATGGCAAAATCTCTAGCAACTCGGAAAAATACAACTTAAGCTAGAAACTAACTAATCTAATACTCCATATAGGAAAAGAAATAGCCACACACACATATCATCAAGGAAAATCACTCCACCAAGCCTAACTAGGCCGAACAATCATTGAAATGGGGCTTTCCTGAATCCACCCAAGAACAACATCATCGAAGAAGAAATACCAATCTCAAAACCAAGGTCAGAGTCGAGATCACCACTGGAGTACCAACAATTTGAGATAAAGAGTTTCTAATTTTCCAACTTAAGAAGCGATCATTGTAAAGGCCATCTGCCTCTTACTTTCCAACTCCATTGTACAAAATGATATCACAATGACCAAAAAGTATTTAACCTCCATACTAACAATAAGGAAATCCATCACAAGGGAACAAACCCAACATACCTATGAGGTAAATCCATGACATCTCAATATCAAATATCAAAATCGTTATCATATAAAGAAATAGCCACAAATGAAGAACGAACCTCACATTGGTCCATTTACAAACGGGTTATACCGGAAAGGATAACAAAAACAAATACTTTCACAACCCATAAGACAAGTCTAAGAATCTAAAACTCAAAAATGGGAAACATAACTAAATTGCTGACTAAAAAACACAAAGAACCATGGAAGGTCATCTTACCTTTGATACAACATACATCCTTGAAATTGATATAATATAGCTAACCAAGAGGGAACATAATCAACCTCACCATGCTAGTTCATCTTCTAGATGTCAAGTAAGCCGTATACAAGCCTAAGATAGCAACTTTGACTAGAAAAAATGGTACTCAAGTCAACTTTACACGACTTATTATTTTAAGACTACCACACTAGGCCGATAAAGCTAAATATACAACTCACGCATCAAATACTAATATCATATTCAAAATAGAAAATTATATCATATCCATGTTATAACTAATCTAAACAAAAGAGAAAAGGCAATAAGATACAAAAGGGTTATAAATATGCCATCTTATGGGCCCAAACCCTCATCTAATCCCCAAACATCAATATATCAAGGCCAAGTTATCCTACTTATAATCAAGCCTAACATCCATATTCACACGCAACATATATCACACATTATCTATGAAGAAAAGTACACAGAAGCCTACCTCAAGGACAAATCATCAAACCTCACTTCATGCAACATATGCTCATCTTAACTTTACAATACTCAAAATACCGTCACACTATCGCAACCATATACCATTCACCAATACGAGTCTAATGTTACCCATATTTCACTATTATGCTTTGGGTCCAAAAATGACACCAAAACCCCATGTGGGTCCCACATACAGAAAATAAGTTTCTAAGACCAACCCAACGTTCACACATGAGTAAGGAATCATAACCCTCAAAGAATAGGTGAAAACTAAGCATACTTTGGGCAAAAATCAAATCTTAAGCTAAATGGGTTTTTGGTGTTCAATCTAAGAAATTAAAGCATGAATTCAAGAAATTCTTACCCTAATCTTGAAGATAATCACGATACAAGATGATAATTAAGCTCCCAAGTCACCCCTCATGACCAATTTTGAGTTATTACACTAATTTTGGGGTTTCTAAGTCTAAATGGTGAAGGGGAAACACCCCAAACACATCTTAGGGCCTTTATATATCCCCTACAGCTAAAGATATGCTGCTATCACAGTCATACAACCCACAACCGCACTACCCGCGATCACTACACTCTTGGTCGCGATCGCAGTTGCACAAGATGACAACAAACTCAAATATAAGTGTTTGACTCTCAAAACTCATTCAGAATCCAAAGAACATGATTCAAAAGTTATTTTTTAGTGTAAATAAAATTTCACATCCATTGGAATCATCAAAACTTTCGTCGGAGATCTTTTAGGTAAAAAATAGGGCCCACACCTATAGTTTTATCTCTTTTCATAAAATCTGCTCAATAAACCAAAATAAGTCTCAGAGCCTTGGGAACTGAACCAAGGGTCTCCCTAGCCTATAATCAATGTTCTATATTCGATGGCGAAGTTGTATTTTCAATCCGAGGTCATTTCAACCAAATGTGGGTCCCACACATATTCCTTTATATTTTCAACTTTCTGACCAATAGGTCAAAATGAGCTCGGGTGCATTGAGACCTAAACCAAAGGTCTACCTAGACTAAAATCAATATTCTAGATCTGTTAGAGAAGTCATAATTTGCATCTGAGTTTGTTTTACTAAAGTTTTTGCCTGGTGGCCATTTTGACCCAGCGAAGACTTTTATACAGGGAATTGTCTCTAAAAACAAATGAACTACCCGATAACCAAACTATTGGTCCCAACAAGTCAAAAATAAGTTGGGGAAGCTATGTAGATGCTCAAATAGTGAAGATACACATAAATATGGAAAATGACCCGAAGAGCTATTATAGTACCCACTACTAAAGGGACTTTCATCCCTGAAAGTCAATGGAGAGAAAAAAATCTCAAATGCTCAAAAGAATGAGTTACTGGGCCCGCATATTCCAAGTATGACTTCCCAAATAATCTCAGCGGCGAGAAAACACTTTTAAGGGATTTCTCCACAAGTATCTCTTTTGCAACCAGCACTCTCATTCTACTTCCAAAATAGAAAACTCAACTTAACTACTAAGTGGAGTCCAACTGAACTAAAAAGGAAGATGCATGAGCATTTTAATCACATCACACTGATACCATCTCTATATCCTAATAAATCAGCAAAGTCTCATCCAAGAAAAAAGGAAACCAAGACATGAGTCATAAAATCGACTCCAAATCTAAATATAACTTTCCTTTATATTTTTGCACCTGTTATTTACTCCAAGCCAGGAGGAAATTCACTTGAGTCTCGTCCACACAGTCTTATCATGGAGAGCTCAAAGAACTGAAGTTGATCCCTTGAAAGTCCATAAGGAAAACATGAGAATAAGATCATAAGGATCTATCTGGGCATACAAATGGAGATAATCACAGAACGCAATCCATGCCAATGCTCCAACCAGTCTGAAAGAAAATTAAGCTAAAATCTCAAAATTGAAGGTATAACTACTCAACACTGAATATTCCACTCTAGGATGTATCATCCACCAAGAATAAAGACAAACTTAATCCAATTTAAGAATATTACTCCCCCAGAGTAAATCATCTGAAATTCAAAGAGAAAACTAAAACTCGAGGTCAAAACTAAAATAACCAATAGGGGGCCCATGTGTTATTATCTGAACACTTATCAACTATAATCGAACTAAAGTCTAGAAGAACAAATAGACAACCATGGAGTAGCCTCAACCAGCCTACAAATAAAATCTGAATGAGCATAAGTCTAAAACAAAATTTGCACACAAGCTCTACAACACCAAGATGAAATCTCAATACCAGGTTGAAATGCTCAATCTCAAATATCTAAATCAAAAATAAAATGGGTAGGAATTAATTTTCAAAGATATCATACTTCCAAATCGCCATTCCAAGGAGTCAAAATCAAAAACTAGTCCAATAAGGCTATATCAATGTCAACTATCTCAAATTGACTCTAGTATCCAAATCTGATATCTTCGAGATAAATCATACCAAGCCACAATTAAGAAATATCTAGAGAGAAAAATCACTACATGGATAACCACTGTCTGATAACACAAGCAACCAACTCTATATCTGCTGGATAGAACGAAATATAGCCATAAAATAGGAATCATGCCAAAGGACTATTCACTGGCTGAAAATGTATATTACCCACTCCATATCTACTGGAGGGTATGAACTATCAAAACATACTAAAAAACTTGCAAAGGCTAAAAATCACACCAGAAATGGCAGAAGCTCTAGCAACTCAGAAAAATGCAAATTAAGCTGGAAACTAACCAATCCAATACTTCATTTAGAAAAAGAAATAGCCACAAACACATATCATCAAGGAGAATCACTCCACCAAGCCTCACTAGGCCGAACAATGTTTGAAATGAGGATTTCCAGAATCCACCCAAGAACAATATCATCAAAGGTGAAATACCAATCTCAAAACCAAGGCCAGAGTCGAGACCACCACCAAAGTACCAACAACTTGAGATAAAAAGTTTCTAATTTACCAACTTAAGAAGAGATCACTGGAAAGGCCAACTGTCTCTAACTTTCAAACTCCACTACACAAAACCATATTACAATAACAAAGTAGTATTCACTTTCCACACTAGATACAAGTCAATCCATTATAAGGGAATGAACCCAACATACCTATGAGATAGATAAATAATATTTCAATATCAAATATCAAAATCTCTATCAGACGATGAAATAGCCACAAATGAAGAACGAAGAACGAACCTCAAACTGGTCCATCTCACAAATGAGTCATACCAGAAAGGATAGCTAAAACAAAAGCTTTCACAACCTAGGAGGAAAGTCTAAGAATCTCAAACTCAAAAATGGGCCACATAACTAAATTGCCGAATCAAAAACACAAAGAACCATGAAAGGTCAACTTACCTTTGATACAACAATACATCCTCAAATCAATCTAATATAACTAACCAAGAGGGAACATAGTCAACCTCACCACTCTAGGGGAAAGATATCATCAATTCAAGCTATATCTACTCAAGCCACCAAATAATATCATAAGAAAATAAAAGTCTAACTAGATAACACTAGTCTATACAACTATCCAATGAGAATCAAATTTATCATGTAACAATCATCAAGTAATATCAATAACCTCACATAGTGGTAGCAATAGAAACAACAATATCAATATCAACATTTTGAAAAGGCAGTACCAAAATAAATATCAATATCATTTACCAATCAATGGAAATAATAGGCCTAACGTGCTGACATAGATTGGACTCAAACTCCAAACCACTCCCGTATAAAAAACATGAATATATATCTACTCCATCTACTACTAAAATAAATAAACTATAAAGTAGTAACATAATCATAAATTCAACAATATTTTACATAATGACAAATATAAATTCATCAAGGCATAAAATTATCAATGGGTATGAAAACCCCAATACACCTAATAAGAGATAAATATGAGAAATATAAGCATACCAATTGTGGTAACATCCATAGTCACAAGCCTAATGGGCATAGGGAAAATAAATCTTAATGGGTCTAAATCAAACTAACCGACTGAATCATCAACTAAGGCGCCAAGCACACCATCTCTAACTGAAGATGTCACGACATTAAAAGATGATCTAACTAAGCTGAAAGACTGGAATCTTATGTCAAGGACACACCCTAGATTAGTAGTTGGTCTCTCTACGGCTGTAGCAATTCCTAAAGCATCAAAATGGAGAGAACACAAACTGAGCCTAAATGGCTGGCCAACTTACACTGATAGAAATTTTCAAAAATTATGTCCAAACTTCAAAAATTATATCCTATCTTAGGAACTCTAGGCTAGTAGGGAAAATAGGCTAACTCTAGCTGATCACCTATCTCATACCAGGGGCATTCTGAGAAACAGTGTCTCGACACAACAGAATCAAATAAAGATCCAAGAATACTTTGAGTTATTATCCCTCATAATCCAGAATGGTCACCATGGACTGAAGAACCATACCACACTCTGAAATTCTGATGGGGACTCTTCCCAAATCTTATTTGTCTTCTACTGGAGATCTTTGATATCCATCTTTGACTCTCTAGTTTGATACTGCACTAGAATTCTAGAAATGCATGTTGGAGTCTTGTCCACATCTATCGACAATATTGCATCATCTTTTGGGGTTAGATTAGAGTCAAAAAATATGTTCAAGGTTCATAGAAATATGGACACACGATAAGGAATCATGAAGTGAATTTCCTAAAGTTTTACTATAGCTTCCCAAAGATAGGTTATGGACATATTCACACTAATCCGCAGGACTATACTAACACTTAGCTCTTGTACTAATACACCAATGAAACCTAGACTCTAATACTAATTTGTCACGACCCAAATTCTCAAGTCATTATGGCACCTACCATAACCCACCTATAGGAAAGCCATCCCGTAGTCCGAAACGTCTAGTAACAGACTACTCAATAATATAAGGAAAAGAATATGGAATATATTAAATAAATATCAATATATAAAAGAATCCAAAAACTTGGGGGTATTAGTACAAACGCTTCTAATATAAAAAGTGTACAAAAGTGAAATTTCAAGAGAAATACAATGATATAACTTATCTCCAAATACAACTTAGAGACTAGTCTAATACATAAGAGAGAGATAAGTAATACTTTGAACATCAAGAGCTCACTCTAAGTCTCTAAACCAGGGATTCTCCTCATGATGCACACATCAATTGCAATGAACCGTACTATGATCTATAGGCTGCAAAAGTGTAGTATGAGTACCAAACAAATAGTACTCAATAGGCTACTTCCAATAGAGCTTCAAAGATAAAAAAGATATATAAAACATATAAATAGAATAAAAACTACACCCAAGAGTCCAGAAATGATATGACAAGTAAATAAGATAATAGGGAACAACTATCCTATTCATGTCCAAGAGTCTAACATAATAAGACTAAGAAAGTATTAGCGTGAACTATCCTTTTCCATCTACATTTAATATACATCAATGCTATACCATATATCCCAGGTCAATATAAAAGTAAGGATAGAAAGAAAGATATATAGTAATATGCAAGGCAAAGATACGACTATATAATATGAACAACGAAGGATGGGATATAAGATAGTATCATAGCTTCTTATAGCTTGATATATATATATATACATATATATATACACATAAGAACATGAGGTCATCTCAAAGCATAACCTATATCATTATATTCTCATCTTAAGACCTCACTACAATACTATCAAGATTAAAATACTACTATACTCAGGGTTCCTAATCCATATGGCTAGACATAAAATAATTTTGCATAATAATGATGATAATAATATCAATAACAGCGTGAATAACTATCTACTCGTGACAACCAAACACCTGGCTGAGCCTATGCATACCCCCATTGTCCTATGATTGGAAGGTTCAATAAACACACAATAACACAAGGAATATTCTTCACCCATATATATGAAACCGTCCCATACCATCTAATAAATATAGGTGTGTACTGGTGATAGGCGATGCGATGTAGGAATGAATGCAAAGTGCATAATCAATATCAAAACTTATCATTACTGTCCTCATTAGGACTATCATTATCTTAATCAACCTCTGGCCTTGTCGGGTATCAACGCATCATCAATAGTATCTTCCGGCCTTGTCGGGTATCAACATATCATCAATATATCCTTCGACCTTGTTGTGTATCAACATATCAACAATATATCCTTCGGCCTTTTCGGGTATCAACATCATAATAATAGTTTCCTCCAGCCTTGACGAGTATCAATATGATCACACTAGTATCCTCCATCCTCGCCGGGTATTAATATCATCACAATACTATCTTTCAGCCTTGTCGGGTATCAATATTATCACAATAGTATCCTCCGGCTTTACCGGTTATCAATATCATCACAATCATATTCTCCGTTCTTACCGAGTATCAATATTATTATAATAGTTATTTCTGAATGACATGCACTAAAATGCTAATAAACACAATCATATTACCATAGAATATCTATCAAGTCAATACTTCCTAACTACTCGTTATTAGCTAACCAACACTTATTATTATAAAATCACTAGTTTGCTAGTGATCACATAACCTCTAGTTATTAGCCTAAACATTATCCTTTAAATAATCCTTATTCATGGGATAGCTACTAACCACTATTTTTCTAATAGCCAAAATCTAACATTCTAGTCAAGGTTCATCACTAGACAAAAACCGTCATTTATCCACCATTCATTATTATCAACTAATCATCCTACATTCATTAGTCATTACTACACAACCCATTACTACTTGTCACCTAACCATATTTTATTAACTAACAACATTCATTAACTAACCATCAATAGCTACCATGTTTAAGCAAAGCAAGATTCATTAACTAATACATTAATTTCCTATCCATTAAGTGCTATTGTTCCCTAATAGACATTTAGTTACCACATAGCTTAACTGTCTAACTAGAAGAGCAGTCATAAGATCATATCTTAGCTATAATCACATCATTTATAATGGTAAATAATCATGAATGTACCAAATCTATGCATGTCATCACTAGTATTCAATCAGTGAAATAATAAGCATCATACCGCATCTTTCACCATCTCTTATCGAAGATATGTATATACAAACATGTACATATTCATATTCATAAACTATAATCACATAATCTATATTAATAAACATGTCTTGGCTATTTAATTAATATCATAACACATCCCTAGGGCCATTAATTTATCCAAAATAATCAAAATATCATAATCATGAACTTAGGCCCATACACATATGTAATACCCCGGAAAATTTTCTTCGTAAAGATTTCGTGAGAAATGTATCGAGTTCTACGCTTTAGAGCAATCCATAAATTTTTTGTGTAGTATTTCTAAGACGTTGACCTACCATTATGTAGAGTATCAAATAAGCTTTCCAATGATATATAGATCATAAAAAACGGACACTCGAGCGATGAGTTACGACCATTCTGATCGAACTACGACCATTCCGATCGAATTGTGAACAGTAAAACGTGCAGGAAATTAAAATTTCTGCAGCCAGGAGAATTTCAGGGTCAACTTCAAACGACCATAACTCCTTGTACATAATGATATGGGTGAGATACTATATATCAACGGAAATATATAAGAGTCCTCTTTCTAATGAAATTGGTTTCATCCAATTTGACTGTCGGAGTAAAACGTTATTGTCGATCTACATCAGCCTATCAAAACAGTCCATCAAAGGACAGATTCGACATTATTTTAATTTTAAGGGTATTTTGGTCATTTCACATTCCCCTTCTTGGACAAAATTTTTTGCATATAATCCATAATTGGACCATGAAATTTATATTTTCATCAAGTTTTGGAGGAGAGGTAAACCCTAGGTCAAATTTTAGCTCCAAAAATCTTTAAATTGAACTGTAGAAATTTTAAATTGATTTGGGATTCGAGTTGATCATGTTATGGGATTCAAGAAGCATCCTTCATTTTCGTGAATAAAGTTACGGAGTCGGAAGTTCATATTCATCTTCCATCGTAAGGTATGTGGGATTTTGAACAAGAGCAATCTTCCGTTCTTGTGCCCAAAACTTTAATTTTATTATGGTTTTACATAATTTTGCAAGTGAGATTATGTCTAAATAATTCGATTATGAGATTATGATGATTGAATGAATAAAATTTGATTTATATGATTATCTCAATGTTTTCATGATATGATTTAATAATTATCATTGAGAATTACACACTTTTACCACGAGGTGGTATTTTAAATAATTTTGGAACGTATGTCGAGATGGTATTTTGAAATAATATTTTGAGATATGTGTCAAGCTTTATGCTTTCCAATGACGATTTGAATTATTGAATATATATTTGAGACATGACATGTCTTGATATCTATAATTGTTAATTTCATATTTTTATTTTGAATGATTTCGAGATATATGTTGAAATGGTATTTTGGAATGATTTTGAGATTTATGATAAGCTTAAAGCTTCTTTATGACGAAATAGAATCATTGAGAATATTGAGATATAACATTTGAGATGTTACCATGAGTCTTGATATTTTCTCAAAAATATTGATGTTGTCATGACTTGATAAATTATTACATTTTGACATTTAAAAAGGTTGAGTTCTATTATTGAAATTTCATGATATTCGAAATAGGTATACACTCAAATTACTTTATGAAGGATTTATAAGACTTTGAATTTTTTTCCAATATGGATATACATGATTACTTCATTACTCTACTTCTTAAATTGAGAATTTATTCTATGAATTGCATACTACTACAATGAATTGATATTTCTAAAGGCTTTCGAGATAAAAATCGTGATTTGAGTTGTACTACGAGATATGTATTCTTATTATGAATTGAAGGTCTCAAGTGTTTTTCAAAAGCTGTTGTCATGATTTAATTGTCAAATTGAAAGAATAATCATTTGAGTACATTGACCTTGAACTCGCAGAGTCGAGATGATTTTGACTATGAGAAAGATTGATTTTGATATAGATGTTGAGATGAATTTTGGTATTTTTTTCCGGATGATTTTGATGAGTTGAATTGTTGAAAATATTACGTATTGAGTCTTCATATCCTTGTCCAAATGTCGAGTCAGTTATGGTTCAATGCATTGATACCTTGTTGATGTTGAAAAAGATTGAAATGTTTTAAGTCGAAGTTGGGGTTAGGAATCCACAAATTGTTGATGAATTAATAATTTGAGAAAGATACATGATTTTGGTCATCATTGTGACCCTTAAGATGTTTTGAAGTGAAATCTCTAATGCGTTCTGAGCTTGTCGGGGAGTAGTACTTAGCACCGAGAGGGAAATTTGGTATTTCCCCAAACCTATGTGCCACCTTAGGGTTGTTTGATGATGATATTATTAGCCAGAGAGCCCGATTGTGATTATTGCAGTTTTAAGGTCATACTCCCTAGTAAAGAGTATGACGCTCCCGCCAATGGGGGTTTTAAATATTGGTATTCCACGTAGCTCACGTGAGGTTGTTGGTTATAGGAAACTCCCCTGTCCATAAAAGTCATGTTTCTTGAATTACCGAGTCACTCCGAGATTTGAGTCAAAGAGTTGAGATGGTATGATGAATTATGATTATCTATGATGAATTTTGATGATATGATAATTTATGATGATTTATGATGATTTATGATGATTTATCATAATTTATGATTTTTGATGATTTACATGGATTATGAGATTTTACCATTTGAATTATTTATTATGAAAGTATGAAGAGTATGATTTGATATAACTCAATCCAAATGAGTCATCATTGTCTGTATGCACATTTTCATGAAATTGATGATGTTATTTAAAGTGTTGCATGCACCCCCACATACTTAATACATTCTCTTTGTGCTGACCCTCATTTACTATTCTATTCAGTTGCATTTTTCGATTAGCAGGTAAAGAGTCCTCACAGTTCAGGGACTTGGGTTGGTTATTTCAGTTTGGAGCATTGTATCTTCTTTCGCCGGTCGTATTGAGTATGGTAGTTAGGAGTCATGACCCGACTATGTACAGACAATACTAGTAGAGGATTCATAGACAGTAGTAGTGGTTGATGTATTCAGTCTCCTTCTTGTATATGTATATGTGTTAGTAGAATTGTCATCTTATAATTCCAATAGTGTACTGAACAGATTCTGTATTGAGACATTTTCATCTTCATTCTCTCAGAATTATCTTTTAATCAGTTGCTTTTTAGTTATACCGATGAAAAGGGTTAGCTTGGGGTCACTTGTGACCCTAAGCACCGTGTGTCATCTCGGAACTCAATTTTCGGGGCGTTACAACATATCCAGGACTCATATCAATAATCATATTTATAAGGCGTAGCATATCTCTAATAATCTCACATATAGGAGACATCTCATATATAAGAGGCATAATATCAATAAGTATGTAATCATCTCTCACACAAGAGGAATCTCGCATATAGGAGGCATAATATAGATAGATATGTAATCATCTCACACATAAGAGGCATCTCATATTTAGAAGGAAAAATATATATAGATATGTAATCATCTATGGGATATCTTATATCAATAGATCATATATCATGACTACGAGGAATATCACTTCTCTAGGCTAATTTACATATCCATGAGGAACATCATCTATATAGGTCCAATAATCAGGACTAAGGGAAATAAGAAATCTGTAGGCCAATAATCAAGTCTAAGAAGAAATAACATCTCTATAGGCCACATAACGTATCTAGGAGGAGTATCATCTCTAAATGCCCAATATTACTCCCACAAGGAGTACCATAACCATAACTCAAAAGCTAAAATATGAAAATATAAATACACGTTACCAAGTTATAAAGTAACCTTATTTTAAGGCTTACTAGCCTCATCTACGTCTAATGTATGTAGTAAGTCCACAAGACTTGACACAAACTTAGGCCTAAGTGGGTCGAATGATCCTACTTCTAATCTACAATTTCCATAATTTGGCATACTATGCTCCAAACTAGGCTAAGGTATCTAGGTCATGTTATATATGTTAAGTAAGTCATATTCAAGCCTAAGATAGCAACTTCAACTAGAAACAAGGGTACTCAACTCAAATCTACAGAACTTATGGTTTTAAGATTACCACACTAGCCCAATACGTCTATATATACAAATCATGCTTCAAATGCAAAAACCATATTCTAAACATAGCATTATATCATATACATTCTATAACTAATCTAAACGAATGAGTAAAGGCAATAGGATATAAAAAGGTTATAGACATGTCATCTTACAGGTCAAAAACCCTTATCTAATCCCCAAACAACAATATATGAATGACAAGTTATCCTACTTATAATCAATACTAACATCCATATTCACACACAACATTGTAATACTCGTGTTTTTTCTTAGCTTGAAAATCATCTAAAGGATGTTAAAACTTGCTTTGAAATAATAATTCATTCTTATAAACATGTTATTTCCATAATTTTCCCTTCCTATCGCGTGGAAAATTGAATAAGCTTTCCATCGATATAAAATTTGCCCAAATCTGATACTCAGCCGAAGAGTTAGAGCCGTTTAGTGAGACAGTGTTTGACCTAAGCCTTCAGTGCGTCGCAGAGATAGCTCAAATGACAATTGTCAAATTCAAATATTGCTCTGTGATACTGGTACATCACATCAAACTTCTAGGTCGTAGACAAGGTGGCAACATGATAGCTCCATATTGCACCACCATGCAGTTTCCCATTTGTCAATTTCCAGTGACATGATGCGATAACACTGCGTTGTGCCAAGGGCCCAATTTGGGAAATTTTATTGAAAATTAAATTGCATGTCTAGGGTTAAAAGGGTAAATTCCCCCCCTATATAATCTTCCAAACATGGGATTTAGCTCTTATTCATCCAAAATAATAATGTTTTTCTCAAATACTCTTAAGAACTCAAGCTACGGTTTCCATAGAAGGTCTAATTTGAAGAAGGTTTCACCATGAATCTTCACGAAATCACGAAATAAGGTATGCATAGTGTTCATTCATGGACTCCTTTCATCCATGAAGTCCAAGAACCCTTTTTCTAAACTCAAGTTATGCATTTTCTATTTGTTTTCATGTTTTGGATGCTCATGTTCATGTCTGATAGTTATGAAATTAGATTCTACTCCATGATTTCTGATAGTTTCTATGTGTGTTTAATTACTATAGCCATATATTCATGCAACCCTAAGATTTAAACCCTTGAATGATGAAATTAGATCTGAATAATGATGTTTACATGTACCATGCCTGTCATATGTTTAATTAAATGCCTAGATGAAGGAATATTGTCTAACTAGCATGATATCATGAAATCCCCATCTATGTACAAGATCATGCCTATTACATGTTTGATAAGATGCTTCTATGAAGGTAGTATGTATTATGATGATAGTCAAGTCTTTATGTAAATCATGCTATGTCAGTTTCCTTCTATCGAGTTTTGGGGGTACTTTTACCCAAAATATTAGCTGTGTGCCTATATCCATGTCATGTTTTCACGATACTCTCAGTCAAGCTATGAACTCTTAGACTTCAGATAGTCTTATGACACAGGAAAAATCACCATGATATCATGACTCAGTCAATTGTCAGATATCAGTAGTATTCCGTCAGCCATGGAAATTCAGTAACTCAGTCCATGCTCAGTTCAGTTTAGTAAATCATGTTCAGTGTCCATTCAGATGGAAGTAGGAATTAACACCGAGTAAACCCAAGGATGGGGACTCACCTGTTATATGAGGGTGTGATTCCTAGAAGCAATCCTTGCATTCTAGAACTATGTATCCAGCATAGGTTGAGACATCGTAGCCTGCTATATGAGGGTAGATGAGGTGTCTTAACTTGTTATGTGAGGGTTCCCACCATTCTCGCTAGAGTTACCTGTTATATGATGATTACTTACATGTTTTCCTTACCAGTGGCACGGTATTGACACCCTTTCAATTAGGGCATAGATTGGATCCCAGCTCAGCTATCATAGCACCTTTTGGGAATGTCGGTTAGATACTACTTCCCACAGTTTTATGTTACAGAATTAGGACTGTCAGATACAGTCAATTAGTCTCAGTAATAGAACTCAGATAGTTCTTCATATTTCAGGACTGTCAGACACAGTCAACTCAGACATAATATGAAACTTAGTTAGTTCCATCAGATTCAGGACTGTCAAATACAGTCACCCATGTTATCAGTTATATTTAGATATAGTTATTTATGTTATCAGTTATGTCATGTTATCATTATCCAGACTCCGTTGTCATGCTACCATGGTATCAGTATCATATTATCACTTTCTCAGTTCAGTTATGTATTTATGCATGTATTCTCACGTTTATGTTAGATAGTCAGTTAGCATTATTCATGCATGTGAACCATTGCATATAGCCTACCTCACATGTATCTCGGTACATATGTACTGACACATTCGCGCTACAGTGCTTTCTTTTTATTTTACATCATAGGTTTAGAGACACGAGTTCCAGATCAACAGTAGATTCAAGATTCAGCAGTCAGAGTAGAAGTGAGTCCTCATCCTTTGAGGAAATAATGATTTTCTAGTATCTCATTGATTAGCTTATTAGTTGGAGTTAGTTAGGGAAATGTCCCATCAACTCATTATTCATATTCTTCAGACAACAGAGGCTTTCAGACTAGATACAGACTAGGTATAGACTATCACATTTAGACTTCAGTATTTTTAGTTTTTTTTGGGTATTCTATTACCCCACACAGATGTTATATCATTCAGTTATGTTCATGATCGAACCTTATGGCCTTTTAGTGCATGTTTCCATATTATTAAGTTATCTTATCCAGTATACAGGTACAGATATTAGTCATGGGTTATTTTGTGGTCCCTCGAGGTCATGAGCACCGTGTAGCATTTTGGTTCAGCAAATTGGGTCGTTACAAACTTGGTATCAGAGCCTAAGGTTCAATAGAGTCCTAGGAAGTCTGAAAGCCGTATCTAGTAGAGTCTTTTACATGGGTGTGTTGCGCACCACATTTACGTTCAAGAGGCTATGAGCTATTTAAGAATAGTTTCCCTTATTTTAGTATTCATGTCGTGCCAGTGAGCATAATCACAAGTCAGTCTCTCAGTCTAATCCACTTCTTCTCTTTATTTCAGAACATCCCTTCTAAGAGAAAAAATCAGTCAGCCCCTCAGCCCAAAGAACCTTTGGGCAATTGTGTTTCTTATGCGGAGTTCAGGACCATATTTACAAGTCTTGCTCAATCACTGCTCATAATCAATGGCCAATAGTTATTCCGGCCAACCAAGTGGCAAACTCAGCTGCAGCGAGGATTCGGGACTTCACCTGAATGAATCCTCCAACCTTCCTCATGTCTAAGGTAGATCAAGACCCTCAGGAATACGTAGATCAAATTTAGAAAGTGACAGACGCCATAGGGGTGACTACTATTGAGAGTGCTGCGCTAGCTACATACCAGTTACAGGATATGGCTTATGTGTGGTTTAAATAGTGGAAGTCGGAAAGATCAGATGATGCAGGTCCTATAGAGTGGGAAGAGTTTGTCGCTGCTTTGTTAGATAGATTCTTTCCTTAAGAGCTTAGAGAAGCCAAGGTTCTAGAGTTCATCAACCTCAGGAAGGACAATATGACAGTGAAAGAGTATTCTTTTAAGTTTACTCAATTATCCAGGTATGCCCCTCATGTGGTTGCATACAGTAGATCTATGATGAGTAAGTTTGCTTTAGGGGTGAACGACAGCGTGGTTAATGAGTGAAGATCCACCATGATGAAAAGTGGCATAATATTAGCTAGACTTATCACCCATGCTCAACAGATAGAAGATAAGAAAATTAAGCAGAGGGAAAAACAGAATAAGATAGCGAAGATAGGTAGTTTCAACTTCGCTCAGCTTAAATCAGAAGGAGGAAACCGTTCTCACTTTTGTCCTAAGTCATCAGTTCTAGCTCCCTCTATATCCAGTTCTCTAGTTCCTAAGTTCAGAGAAGGTAACAAAGATAGAGCACCAGGATCTAAGACCCAGGGCAGTGTTAGCAGTGTCCGCACCTATCCTCTTTGCCAGACTTGCGGTAAGTACCATCAGGGTGTGTGTAGAGCAGGTAGTGACATTTATTTTGGTTGTGGAAAGACAGGCCATAGAGTTAGAGATTTTCTGCAGCCAGGTCCTTAAGGATAATAAAATCGCTCTTCAGCTCAGTCCGATCGTCCAAATCAGTAGGGTGACACTTCCAGTGCTAATAGGGGGAAACACCCAAATTGTATCTATGCTCTTCAGACTCGACAAGATCAGGAATGTTCTCTTGATGTAGTTACTGGTACATTACAGATCGTTCATGTGTATGTTTACGCTTTGCTAGATCCAGGAGCTTCCTTGTCTTTTGTTACTCCTTATATAGAAGTTGATTTTGGAATCAGTCCCAAAATTCTAGCAGAGCCCTTCTTAGTCTCTACCCAGTAGATAAAACCATCATAGTCCAGTGGGTATACAAGAACTGCCAGATTATGATATTTCAGAAAGTCACTTCAGCAGACTTAGTGAAATTAGAGATGACTGATTTTGATGTCATTCTCGGCATGGATTGGCTTCATTTCTGCTATGCTACAGTCGACTGCAGAAGCAGAATAGTTCAGTTTTAGTTCCCAAATGAACCCATCCTAGAGTGGAATGGTAGCGTATCCTCTTTTAGGGGTCAACTTTTTTCCTACCTTCGGGCAAGGAAAATAATATCTAAGGGTTGTGTTTATCATCTAGTTCATGTTAGAGATTCCAGTTCCAAGGTTCCCAGTCTCGAATCAGTCCTAGTAGTGAATCAATATTCAGATGTCTTTCCCAAATATCTTCCAAGAATTTCTCCCGAAAAGGAAATAGACTTCAGTATTAATCTTTTTTTAGACACTCAACCTATCTCTTATCTGCCATACAGAATGGCACCAGCAGAACTTAAGGAACTGAAATAATAGTTGAAGGATCTCTTAGATAAGGTATTCATCAGACCCAACGTTTCCTCATGGGTCACACCAATCTTATTCATGCGCAAGAAAGACGGTTCTCTCAGAATGTGCATTGATTACCTTCAACTCAATAAGGTTAAGGTCTAGAACAAGTATCCTCTTCCTAGAATCGATGACTTATTTGACCAACTTTAGGGTGCCAGCTATTTCTCTAAGATAGACCTCAAATCTGGCTATCATCAGCTCAGAGTTAGAGAATGTGACATCCCAAAGATAGCTTTCCATATGTGGTATGGTCACTTCAAATTTCTAGTCATGTCATTTGGTCTTACTAAGGCCCTAGCCGCTTTCATGGACTTGATGAACCGTGTGTTTGAGCAGTACTTAGACATGTTCATCATAATCTTCATAGATGATATTCTGGTCTATTCTTGCACTGAGCGCGATCATGTAGACCATCTCAAAATGGTACTCCAGACTCTGAGAAATCATCAATTATTCGCCAAATTTAGTAAGTGAAAATTTTGGCTAAGATCAGTAGCATTTCTTGGCCATATTATTTCAGGTGATGGCATTAGAGTAGATCCTCAAAAGACCAAAGCAGTAAGAAACTGGCCTCGCCCTGTTTCTCCATCAGATATTAGGAGTTTCTTAGGTTTGGCTGGCTATTACAGACAGTTTGTTGAGGGATTTTCTTTTATTGCATCTCCTATGTATAAATTGATTTAGAAGAAGGTCATGTTTCAGTGGTAAGATTCATGCGAGAAGAGTTTTTAGGAATTAAAGACTCGACTCACCTCAGCTCCAGTTCTAGCTCTTCCAGATGGTTCAGACAATTTTGTAGTTTATTGTGATGCATCCAGAGTGGGTTTAGGTTGTGTCCTCATGCAGTATTGTAAGGTCCTAGCCTATGCCTCAAGACATCTTAAACCCCATGAGAGGAATTATCCTACTCGTGATCTTGAATTAGCAGCCGTAGTCTTTTCCTTAAAGATTTTGAGGCATTATCTCTACGGAGTTCATGTAGACGTCTTCACAGATCATAAGAGACTTTAGTACGTCTTTTCTCAAAAATATCTCAATCTTTATCAGATAAGGTGGTTAGAGCTCTTAAAATATTATGACATAAGTGTCCTCTATCATCCGAGCAAGGCCAACGTAGTGGCCGACTCTCTTGGTAGGCTGTCCATGGGTAGTATTTCTCATGTTGATGATAGTAAGAAGAAGTTAGTCCAAGAAGTCCACCAGCTTTCTAGACTAGGTGTTCTCTTATTCGACTCTTCAGAGGGCGGTGTATGTGTTCATAGTAGATTAGAATCATATCTAGTTTTCGTGGTAAAAGAAAAATAAGATAAGGATCCTATCCTTGTCAAGCTAAAAGAGTCAGTTCAGAATCTGAAAATAGAGGTTTTCTCCCAAGGAGGAGATGGTGTTCTTCTTTATCAGGTTCGTGTCTGTGTTCCATACATACATGACTTAAGGCAGCGAATTCTTGCAGAAGCACATGGTGTGCGTTACTCTATTCATCTAGGGTCCACTAAGATGTACTGCGATTTACGAGAAATTTATTGGTGGAGTGGGATGAAAAGAGATATTGCAGAGTTTATGGCTAAGTTCTCTATAGCAATTTAAGATAGATCATCAGAAGCCTAGTGGTCCTATGTAGGAATTCAGTATTCCTACTTGGAAGTGGGAAGTTGTGAACATAGACTTTGTGATGGGTTTTCCTCAAACTCGTCGTCAGCATGATTCAGTTTGGGTCATTATAATAGAATGACCAAATCAGCTCTTTACCTTTCAGTACATATCTCTTATTCAGCCAAGGATTATGCCAAGCTCTACATTAAGGAGATGGTCAGATTGCACGGTGTTCTATTGACTATTGTCTCAGACAGAGGTACCCAGTTCACCTTCTCATTTTTGGAAAGCATTCCAAAAGGGTCTTGGTACCCAAGTTCATCTCAGTATAACCTTTCATCCTCAGACAGATGGTCAAGCAGAAAGGATCATTCAGACTTTGGAAGATATGCTAAGGGCGTGTGTAATTGATTTCAATGGTAGTTGGGATGACCACTTTCCGTTGATAGAATTTACGTACAACAATAGCTATCATTCCAGTATTCAGATGGATCTATTTGAAGCTCTCTATGGTAGGAGATGTAGATCTCCAATTGGTTGGTTCAAAGTTAGTGAGGCCTCAGTAATAGGTCCTGACTTAGTATTCGATGCCATAGAGAAAGTTCAGTTAATTAGAGAAAGACTCTGGGCTGCTCAGAGCCGACAGAAGTCTTATGCAGATGTTCGTAGAAAGGATCTCGAGTTTAAGATTGGTGATCATGTCTACCTCAAGATCTCTCCCATGAAGGGAGTAAAGAGATTCGGTAATAAGGGAAAGCTTAGTCCCCAATATGTCGGTCCCTTTAAGATTCTCAGTCAATTCGGCAAGGTAGCTTATGAGCTCGAATTACCTTCAGATCTAGCCTCAGTTCATCCAGTCTTTTATGTCTCTTTGCTCAAGAAGTGTATAGGTGACCCATTAGTCGTAGTCCCTATTCAGAGCATTGATGTTCAGAATAGCCTCTCATATGAAGAGATTCCAGTTGAAAGCTTAGACTATCAGAATCGTAGATTGAGGAATAAAGAAATCTCTCTAGTTAAAGTTCTTTGGAAAAATTAGTCCGTCGAGGGAGCTACTTGGGAAACATAAGCAAATATGCGTACCAAGTATCCTCACCTTTTCCCAACCAACTCAGATCAAGATCAAGGTAACAATTCTCCTTAAGCTTACTCAGTTTCATGATTAGTGTAGATCACTAACTTAGTATTCAGTCTCATGTTCATGTTCCCAAGATAAGCTTGGTATCAAGTACCGCGGCATATTCATTCATGAATTCATGTATCAGATCAGTTATATAGTCATGCATCATACATGCATTCTCATTGTGAGAAAACTTAGTTCTTCAGAACTTTCAGTTATGCATTTCTGAATCAGTTACGCATGCATCAGATATGCATGTTCAGTATGTTATGTTCATCTTGTCAATCACACCTGTCATGAGATCATGTTCTAATTATTCATGTTCAGCTAATTGTTTCCCCTCTTAGTTAATCTCATTCGATGATGAATGTTCTCAAGGGGGAGATATTGTAATACCCGTGCTTTTTCTTAGCTCGAAAATCATCTCAAGGATGTTATAACTTTCTTTGAAATAAGAATTAATTCTTATACACATGGTATTTCCATAATTTTCACTTCCTATCACGTGGGAAATTGAATAATCTTTCCATCGATATATAATTTGCCCAAATCCGACACCTGGGCGAAGAGTTAGAGCCTTTTAGTGAGACAGTGTTTGACCTGAGCCTTCAGCGCGTCGCGAAGATAGCTCAAATGGCAATTGTCAAATTCTAGTGTTTCTCCGCGATACTGGTGCATCACGCCAAACTTCTAGGTCATAGACAAGGTGGCAATGCGATAGCTCCACGTCGCGCCACCGTGCAATTTCTCATTTATCAATTTTTCCAGTGACACGGTGCGATAACGCCGTATCGCGCCAAGGGACCAATTCGGAAAATTTTACTGAAAATTAAATTACGTGTCCAGGGATAAAAGGATCAATTTCTCCCCTATATAAGCTTCCAAACACGGGATTTAGCCCTTATTCATCCAAAATATTGATGTTTTTCTAAAATAATCTCAAGAACTCAAGCTAGGGTTTTCATAGAAGGTCCGATTTCAAGAAGGTTTCACCATCAATCTTAATAAAATCACGAACTAAGGTATACATAGTGTTTATTCATGGACTCCATTCATCCATGAAGTACTAGAACCCCTTTTCTAAACTCAAGTTATGGATTTTCTATATGTTTTCATGTTTTGGCTGCACATGTTTATGTTTGATAGATGTGAAATTGGATTCTACTCCATGATTGTTAATAGTTTATATGTGTGTTTAATTACTATAGCCATAGATTCATGCAACCTGAAGATTTAAACCCTTGAATGATGAAATTAGAATTAAATAATGATGTTTACATATACCATGCCTGTCATATGTTTGATTAAATTCCTAGATGAAGGAATATTGTCCAACTAACATGATATCATGAAATCCCCATGTATGTACAAGATCATGCCTATTACATGTTGGATGAAATGCTACTATGAAGGTAGTATGTATTATGATGATAGTCAAGTCTTCAAGTAAATCATGCTATGTCAGTTTCTTTCTATTGAGTCCTGGGGGTACTTGTACCCAAAATATTAGCTGTGTGCCTAGATCCATGTCATGTTTTCACGATACTCTCAGTCAAGCTATGAAATCTTAGACTTCAGATAGTCTTATGACTCAGGAAAAATCTCCATGATCTCATGACTCAGTCAGTTGTCAGATATCAGTAGTATTCCGTCAGCCATGGAAATTTAGTAACTCAGTCCATGCTCAGTTCAGTTCAGTAAATCATGTTCAGTGTCCATTCAGATAGGAGTAGGAATTAGCACCGAGTGAACCCAAGGATTGGGACTCACCTGTTATACGAGGGTGTGATTCCTAGAAGCAATCCTTACATTCCAGAACTATATAGCCAGCATAGCTTGAGACTTCGTAGCCAGCTATATGAGGGTAGATAAGGTAGCTTAACCTGTTATGTGAGGGTTCCCACCATTCTCTCTAGAGTTACCTGTTATATGAGGGTTACTCATATGTTGTCCTTACCAGTGGTGCGGTATTGACACCCTTTTAATCAGGGAATAGATTGGACCCCAGCTTAGCTATCATAGCACCTTTGGGGCATATCGGTTAGATACTACTTCCCACAGTTTCATGTTACAGAATCAGGACTGTCAGATACAGTCAATCAGTCTCAATAATAGAACTCAGATAGTTCTTCAGATTTTAGGACTGTTAGACACAGTCAACTCAGATATAGTACGGAACTCAGATAGTTCCATCAGATTTAGGACTGTCAGATATAATCACCCATGTTATCAGTTATATTTAGATATAGTTATTCATATTATTAGTTATGTCACGTAATTAGTATATAGAGTCAGTAGTCATGCTACCACGGTATCAGTATCATGTTATCACGTTGTCAGTTACAGTTACGTATTTATGTATGTATTCTCACGTTTATTTTAGACAGTCATGTAGCATTATTCATGTATGTGAACCATTGCATATAGCCTACCTCGCATGTATACTCTGTACATATGTACTGACGCATTCACTCTATAATACATTCTTTTTATGTTGCACCATAGGTTCAGAGATACGTGTTCTAGATCAGCAGTAGATTCCAGATTCAACAGTCAGAGTAGAAGTGAGTCCTCATCCTTTGAGGACATAATGATTTTCTAGTATCTCATTGATTATCTTATTAGTTGGATTTAGTTGGGGACATTTCCTATCAACTCTTTATTTAGATTCTTCCGACAGTAGAGGCTTTCAGACTAGATGTAGACTAGATACAGACTATCATGTTCAGACTTCTATATTTTTAGTTTTGTTTTGGGTATTCTATTACCCCACACAGATGTTATATCATTCAGTTATGTTCATGATCGAACCTTATGGATTTTTAGTGCATGTTTCCGCTTTATTAAGTTATCTTATGCAGTATACAGGTACAAATATCAGTCTTGGGTTAGCTTGTGGTCTCTCGGGGTCATGAGTACCATGTAGCATTCCGGTTTAGCAAATCTGGTCATTACAAACATATATCACACATCATCTATGAAGAAAAGTAGAAAGGAGCCTACCTCAAGGACAAACCGAAAAACCTCACTTCCTGCACCACATGCTCATCTTCACTTTACAATCCTCAAAATGCCATCACACTATCAAAACCACAATCCACTCATCAATACGAGTCCAATGATACCCATATTGCACTATTATGATTCAGGTACAAAAATGATACCAAAACATAAGTGGGTCTCACATATAGAAAATGAGTTTCCGAGACCAGCCCAATGTTCACATATGAAAAAGGAATCATAACCCTCAAAGAATTGGTGAAAACTAAAGATACTTCGGGCTAAAATCAAGCCCTAAGCTAAATTGAGGTTTTGTATCCAAATTAAGAAATTCAAGCATGAATTCAAGAAATTCATACCTTAATATTTAAGATAATCACAATACAAGGTGATAATTATGCTCCCAAGTCACCCCATGGCGAATTTTGAGTTTTTACACTCATTTTGGTATTTCTAGGTCTAAATGGTGAAGGGGAATGCCCCAAATGTGTCCTGGCACCTTTATATATCCCTACACCTAATGAGATGCCGATAACCCTATCATATGGGCTTCAATCATGCTACCCTTAGTCGCTACACTCTTGGCCATGACCGTGGTTGCACAAGATGACAACAAACTCAAAAATAAGGTTTTAACCCTCGGAACTCATCCAAAATCCAAAGAACATGATCCAATAGTGAATTTTTAGTGTAAACCCTATTTCAAATCCATTGGAATCAACAAAAATTTCATCAAAGATCATTTAGACAAAAAGTGTGGCCCACACCTATTGTTTCATTAGTTTTCATAAAATCCACTCAATAGCCCAAAATAAGATGGGAGCCTCGGGACATAAACCAAGCATCTCCCTAGCCTAATATCAATATTTTAGATGCAATGAAAAATTCAAATTTTTAATCTGAGGTTGTTTCGACCAAATGTGGGTCCCACACCTATTCTTTCAAATTTTTAACTTTCCGACCAATAGGTCGAAATGAGCTTGGGTGCATTGGGACCAAACCAAAGGTTTACCTAGACTAAATTGATATTCTGGATCTATTGGCATATTAAGAATTTGAAACTGAGATTGTTTCATTGAAGTTTTTAATCGGTGGCCATTTTGAACTTGAGAAGACTTTAAAACAGAGTATTTTCTTTAAAAATAAAACAAACTCCCCGGTAACCGAACTGTCGGTCCTAGCAAGTCATAAATGTCTTAGGAAATCTATGGAGAAGCTCAAAAGGTAGAGATAATCATAAATATGGAAAATGACCTGAAGTGTAATTATATATACTACACATCTGTACCTTTTTTATGCAAATTTAGGTACTAGGTGTCGTCGTTGACATCATGATCATGCCGATTAAATTTTAGCAACTGGGTGA
Source organism: Capsicum pubescens (assembly GCA_030864215.1). Classification (NCBI taxonomy): domain Eukaryota; kingdom Viridiplantae; phylum Streptophyta; class Magnoliopsida; order Solanales; family Solanaceae; genus Capsicum; species Capsicum pubescens. Next base: position 147,383,505 of record CM061545.1, on the reverse strand, counting down.
GCTCTTAGAGTCAGAGTTGACCTTTTATCCTTCTTCTACTTTTGTTTATTATTTCATTATTCGAGATTGATTTATATTTTACTATTATAATAGTAATATTCCTTTGACAGTAGATCTTGTATCAAAACTACTAGGTCGTGGGATATTATTGTTATCTTATATATCTTTTGTATTATTGTTATTATTTGATTTATCATCTTAAGTATTACCCCACTGCTTATTGCTTTGGCTTATGGCTTGGCTTAGATAATGGTGGGATAAAGTAGGCTCCATCATGACACATAAATTGCGTCATCAAAAATTGGTATTAAACCACTAGGTTCACCAGTATTATTAGTATAGAGAAAGTGTCTAGTAGTTTCTAGAGGATAAGAACAATGACATTCATTTCTTATTTTCAGGCAACTATAGGACATTCTTATGAGATATTCACTTATTTCACTTATTTAATGGTAAGAGTCTAATTTTCCTTCAAAAGATTTCTCTGGTTTCACTCTTTTGCAAATAGATAGGATGTGATCTATGGCTATAAGAAATTAGGACCTCGAGTCTACGATTTGGGATCCTATAACAATTTATGGACTACCTAGAGGTTGAGGACAATCGAGAGTTGCATCCCTAATTTTAAAAAAGAATAGGTTTCCTTCACCAGACCTTATACTTACTCTCGAGCTTGAAATTCCTCTACCCTAACCAGTGGTGGGCCAAAGAATAGCCTAGTCTTCACTAGGGTTTAATTCTTTTCATTTTTTAGGGATGCATTAGTTGTATTCTTGGGATTAGATAGTGGTTCACCCTCTAATGTTGTATAGTCTATAGTTCACCCTTAGTCGGTGGTTGCACATCCAATTATATTTGTTAAGGACCAAAAGATGTTAGGTAGATTTTTGAGATTATGTCCACTTAGGGTTATTGGTGCACCAAGAGAGGATGCTTATGCGTTCTTGGTTTCTTGAGATAATAGGATCTATAATTTAGACATCATTATGACTCGTGGTGTAGATTAAACTACTTTTAAATTGGATATGGTGGCTTAATATTTGTGGGGGGGGGGCATTTTATTCCAGGACAACTGCATCTCCCCTTTGACATGGTGTCAGTTCTTCTATTTCTTCTTAGAGAAGTATATGCCTCGCATTCTTAGAAATTATTTTAGGTATCAGTTCTTGAGGTTGGAGCAAGGATCCATGATTTTTGTGAAGTATGAGGCTTAATTTTATGAGTTGGATGGGTATGGAACATCTTTTTTATTGACTTAGTATGAGCGGGTTTAGTGTTTTGTTCAAGGATTGCAACTTTCTCTCCATATTGCTATTTTCTACTGAGGTTTTTTATCATGCCTAGATTATGAATGGATGCATTACAAGGCCTAAAGGGGTAGTGGTAAGGAGTTATGATACCAGGGTGGTTTTTGTGGGAGCTTTATTGGCTCATGATTTAGAGGCGGTGGTTCTCTGGGTAGGTACCATCCGCATCAACTTTATTAGCATCAGGGCCAACCTTGTAGGCCCGTTCATGCCACACTTTAGATCACCAATAAGGGCTAGTTTAGTTACAGTGATCATTCTGGCCAGAGTAGTGATTAACCTTTAAGAGGTTGATTTTCTTGTTATTCTAGTTGTGATGGTTATTCTAGGTCAGTCGGCTCTTCTAGTCTTAGGTTCTATTTGTTTTTTTTAAGATTCAAACATCTTAATTTGAATTCACAGATGAATGATTAAGATGATGTCTCTAGATCTGAAAACTGAATGATTAAGACTGTTTGTTTTTCAACATCTGAATATGTAAAAAAAAATTATTTGAATACATAATAAAATAAAAAATACATTTCAAAAAAAAATTAATTATATATTTAAAAAGTATGTAATTTAATACAACAAAATTATTAGTATTTGATTAACAAAAAATATTTATGTTTGTTGGTGGTAATGGAGATGGCTTATAATGGTGGTTGCGGAGACAATGATTGTGTTAGTGATTAATAATGTATTGGTGGTGATAATTGTGATGGTTGGTATTGTAGTGCCTGTTATGATGGTGGCGATTGATGGTTGTTGTTGTTTTTGTGATGTGACGTTGCTTGATGTTAGTAGTTTAAGGTGTTGATTGTGTTGGCTAAAACATGAATGCATGATGATTTACGATGCGTTGATGCTAGTTGTAGATGCTATTTGTTGTGATGGTGGAGATGCTTGTTAGTAGAGATAAATTGTAGCGATGTTACTGATTGAAGTGGTGTTAAAGGTGGCGTTACTAGTGATAATGGTGGCGGCGGCCAAAGAATGTGTAGAGGTTGTGATATATTAGTGGTAATTAGTGGTGGTGCTAGTTGTGATAGATGAGTTGGTCGGTAGTAAGGATTGGCTGGTAGTGGTTGTTGATTGTGGTGTTGCTATCGGCAGCGGTGACGGTGAATATAATTAGAATAAAAGAGGTAGTAGGTGTGGTAGCGGTTGACAATTGTTGTTGGTAGCGATATTTTTTATTGATGGTGGTTGGGTTGGTGGAGGTGGTTGGCGGTGGTGGGTGGTGGTTGACAATGGTGACGGTGGCAAAGGTGGTTAGTGGTGGTGACTGCTGATTATGAATAGAGTGTTGAATATTATCCAACACCAGAGTATGCCTTCAGACCTATTAAGACTTAGTTCTAGATCTGAATGATTAAGACCTATTCAGACCTATTAAGAGTTAAAACATTAATAAAAAATAAATGCACCTAATGATCTGAAGTCTGAACCATTCAGATTCAGACCTCTATTAAGTGCAAACAAATGAGGCCTTAGTATAATTCTAGGGGCATGTTATGATTGTATTTCCTTTGTCCATTTTTTTGAGAGAGTGCTCCAATCGTGGAATGGTAGGTTTTGCAACTTAAACTATTCCACTGATTAGGAAAGTACCTCCCCTAGCTTTAGGTGGTCTGCATGGTTATTCAGGTAGTCCCTAGGGTGCTCATAGTGGTCCTCAAGCTTGTAGGATATGATATCAGTTAGGAGACTACCAGGTGGTGAGCATGGTCTGTTGTATGCCATACCTTCTAGGCTTGCAGTAACGTTTTTTAATATTACTATTATAGGTACACTTTTAGTGTGCCATCAACAGACTTTTGCTTTATTTTAATCAAAATCCATGTATTCTTATGTATCTGATTATTATACCCCGAGGTTAGAGTTTTATTAGTATTCTTTATTTATGTCGTTATATGTATTTACTCCAATCAGTGATTCATTAGTAGTGGATCAAGTTTACAGATAATGTGTTGTGATTGTTTGAGAGTTTGATACTCAGGTTGATCTTATTATTTTACATATGGTGGATTTTGGTGTTATTTTGAAGAGGACTGGTTATCCCTCTATCATGCAGTCTTTGATTGTTTTTCCAAGTCCTTTACCTTACCTATACTTAACTTTTTCCAGTTGTGTGGAAGGGATCTATTAGTCATGAGCCGACGAGATTTATTTCTTATTTTCAGACTAGGAGGCTTATTCTTAGGGGTTGGGAGTCTTATCCTACTTATATTTGCGAGTTAGTAAAGAGAGTTCGTTGCTTGAATTTGTTTCTATAGTTCATGAGTTTCCTGATACTTTACCTGCCGACCTACCTAGTCTTCCTTTAGAGAATAATATTGCATTTATTATTACTCTTAAGCCAAGCACCCAACCTATTTGTATGTCATATTATCACATGTTTCCTGCCGATCTTAAATTAGCTACTACATCATTTGTGTAAAGGCTTCATTAGACCGAGTGTGTCTCTTTAGGGTGCTCCTGTCTTGTTTGTGAAAGGATGGTTCCTTGCGTATCTGTATTGACTATAGGAAGCTTAATAAGCTAATGGTAAAAAATATATATCCTATGCCTTGCATTGTTGATTAATTTTACCATCTTCAGGGAGCAGTGGTGTTCTCTAAGATTGACTGGAGGTCTCATTACCATCAATTAGGATTTTGGTGGAGGACATCCCAAAGACATCCTTAAGGACTCATTATGGTCATTATGAGTTCCTATTGATGTCTTTTGGGTTGACCAATGCCCCAATTGCCTTCATTGATTTGATGAATTGCTTATTTAGGCCCTATTTGGATTTCCTCATTGATAATATACTTGTGTAATTGAGGAGTAGGAAGGAGTATATTCATCATTTGAGGATGATGCTCTAGTTTTTATTTTGAGGGTTCATAGATTTTTTTTCCAAATTCTCTACGTATGAGTTGTGTCTTAAGTTGGTGACATTACTAGAACATATGGTATCTAAGGATGGGATTATTGTGGACATGACAAAGATTGAGGGTATTTGTGATCGGGCTAGAACTATATCTCCATTCGAGGTTCGTAGCTATATTATTTTGGTTGGTTACTATCAGCAGTTCATTGAGGGTTTTGCTACTATTACAAAATTGATAGCTAGATTGACTCATAAGGAGGATATTTTTCATTGGTGTGAGAAGTGTAAGTTGATCGTTTAGAAGTTTAAGGGATTACTTACTTCAGCTCCTATATTGGTTCTTTCTATTGATGGTGAGGGATTTACCATATATTATGATTCTTCTGGTATTTGTTTGGGTTGTGTGTTGATGTAACATTGTCGAGTAATATCTTATACATTGAGGTAGCTGAGGTGAACGGGCGCAACTACCCCACTCATGATTTGGAGTTGGCAGCGGTAGTTTTTACACTTAATATTTGGAGGCAATATCTTTATAGAGTGAATTGTGTGATCTACATTGATCGTCATAATCTTCAACATGTTATGATCAAGAATGATATTAATTCTAGGTATCACAGATAGATAAAGTTTCTTAAGGATTATGACATCTATATCATATATCATTTGAGAAAGACAAACATGGTATCCAATGCCTTGAGCCTAAAAGCAATGAGTATGGGTATCTTACTATCTATCTCAGTTTCTCAAAGTCCATTATTGTGGGTCATCCAATCCTTAGCTAACTTGATGGTACAACTTGATATTTCTAACCCTAAGAAGATTCTTGTACGTTCTAAGGCAAGATCTACCTTATTTGAGTAGATTCAGACTTGCCAATTTGAGGATATGAGACTTAGTATTATTCGAGATTAGGTGGTATGTGGTGACTCCAATAAGGATACCATAGACTCTGATGGTATATGGAGGTTTGATGGCTATATTTTTGTTTTGAGGGTTGGAGACTTGATTCAGTCAATTTTGCATGAGAATGAAAACTCTAGATATTTTATTCACCCGGTTATAGCAAAGATGCATAGGGATTTGAGGTAGCAATATTGGTGGAGTGGTATGAAGAGAGATATGGTAGACTTTGTAGCTCATTGTCTATGTTGTGAACAGGTAAGGGCCGAGCATCAAAGACCTGGTATCTTTATTTAGAAGATACCCATTCCCATGTAGAAGTGGGAGTGGATCACCATGGTTTAATGACCGACTAGGTAATTTACAGTATTTCTACTAATTTTTTTGTTGTTTAGAGCTTTTCAGTAGCTTTCCCAAGTCATTTATGACTTATTGGAACTGACAGTTCGGTTAGCCAACAGTTTATTTGATTTTTAGAGCCTATTCCCTATTTTGAACCCTTTACTAGTTCAAATTGGATATTGGGAAAAACATTAGTTAAATGACATTGTATACCAAATCTAAATGTTCCAACAGCTCTAAAACATTGATTTTAGGTTAGGTGGACCCCTAGTTCGGGTCCCAAAGCTCTCAGACTCATTTCGAGCTATTGGTCAAAAGTAAAGAAAAATGACAAGTGGTGTGGGACCCATTTTTCATTGAAATGACCTTGAATGAAAATTTTCATGCCATCATTGAGTCTGAAACGTCATATTTGATAGGGTAGACTAGTCTATATTCATATATGGTCTTTTGGATGAATCCTAATGGGTTGGTGGAGACTTGGAATTTCTCCAACTCTCAGCTGGTGTTGGTGCATTGCTTAAGCAATACCTCTGATTGCTTAAAAGATCTAGCAAATCGCAGCATATATCGCTAAAGCGACTAATTTAGTCTCTTAAGAGAATGGCTTGGCAATGGAAGGTCTGTTGCATAAGCTACAATAGTATCGTGTATATGACATTGTCTTAGGCATCCAGATATCAGGGAAGTGATCTACTAATCACATAAGTGACAAACATTCCAGAGCATAAGTATTGCATAAGCGACCCAAAGTTTTCTTAAGCGATACCCGTACACCTAGGAAGGTTATAAATACCCATTTAGGCTGATGTTTTCACTATTTTCATCCATTCCCTATAATCTTAAATCCTAAAAAGTGGGAGTTTTTAGGAGAATCAACTATGGGTGAGTATGGAGCTTTAGTATTGTTAATTTAAGCGATTTCCATTGAATTTACAATAAGATTTCATTAATTTCATTGTTGGTTTCTCCATTCTTATCTAAAATCCCTAAAACCTCAGTGAATTGATTTTAGCACTGTTATAGAATTAACCCATTTTTAGGGCACACATTCCTTGAGCATAGAGGAACGCTATGTTGGTTTTGAACCCCATGTGGTATTTTGATGTAATTTTGGACCAAAATACGATACTATAATATAGATATAATCATTCTTGTTTTGATGAGTAGATTATGATTTTGATAGTGCGGAACCTTGCAAAAGCTTCACAGAAAAGGAAGTTGGTGATTTAGCATATTCTTTGTACTTTTGTTTAGTGTCTAGGTATACTAGGTTTACCTTCTTAATAGATTGAACTATCTCATAATAGTCTTATGATATTATATTAAATATAGGGTGATATTTAGGTGCTTGAAGTATGCATGAGAATAATAGGTTTATTTGGATTGTTTAGGCTATCTTGAAACCATAAACTTTGATTAATTTGGATAGTTATTCATGTCTTAGGCAAATTGGGCTTCATGGCTTATGATTAGAGTAGAAATACCTTAACTACTAAAGCTAGGTAAAATTGCCTTAATCATTCATATTTTAGGTGGAATTGTCATAAGTTGCTTAATTTTGGAGAAAGTACCTTAGTTTTTATTGTTCTAGGTAGGATTACCTATGTTATTATATTTGGGAAGAATTACTATCATAGGGTTATTTATTGCTTACTTGACATCTAGAATGAACTTTGATACATTAGCCTAGTCGGGGATAGTAGTTGCCTAAATTGGATTTTGGGGCTTAGAATTAGGCCCCTCTGGTCCACCTGTAGACATATTAACATATGGTATACCCTTATAAATGTGTGGTTTAGGACTTGAAGAGATTGAACATATTTATTGAGAATGTGAAATACCCTGGGTTTTTTCCCTTGACAAATTCTTGAGCTTTGAGCTCACTGTCCTATTGATGACTTAACCATATGACTCGTATGGTATGGGTATGGGTCACATTGATACGGGTGTACAAAGTTGTTCAATAAGTTCTCGACCATTCACACGAAGCCAAGCTCGGGAGTTACCAAAACTACAAGCCATGTTCATGCAAATGGCTGCATGTGAGTTGGTACTTGATCCGCCAAAGAGCTTCAACATTTTTAAGTGTGAAAATGAGCTTTGAAGTGTAATAAATTACACTCTAAGGGCACCCCATGACTGAAGGGTAGGAAGGTCATTTGTCCTTCATTTTGTGTGTAATATAAATAGATGCTATTAGGGTTATTTTCAGCACTTAGTTCATTCTTCATATTTCACAATAACAAGTCTTGTAACATTGAATATTTCTCTCTCTCTTGTTCTTAAGAGTAGAACCTGAAATCTATCCAACAAGTGTAGTTACACTTGTGTTGTTTCTTGGCTAGAAACTTGAGATCTTGAGGTTCATGAGTTCCTCTTGGTCTAAGTAAGAACTTGGTACTGAAATCTTTTGGTCTTAGGGTCCTATCTTCAAGTTAGGGTTCATAGATTCTAAGATATCTTTGTGTCAAGTTACTATCTTTCATTTTGTACTGTTGAAACTTTGTAGTAACTTAGTGAAGCCGTGTGGGGCTGATTTTCGATTCACTATAGTTACTACCATTTGTTGTTCTTGTTGTTAACATTGTACTCTCTGTAATCTATCATCTTGTGCTGTTGAACCATTGTTTAATGTTATTGTAATCTTCTTGTTCTCCTTGTGTAGCTACTATTTTGGTGTTGGTATTCCTTCAAAATTTCATGATTGTTGTTGTCTACACATATTGGAGTTGTTATCTTCAAGCTCTTAGAATTGTAGTGTGTTTGGACTGATTTTGTGGCAGATTTGATACGCTCCAAGTTAGTAGTGTATCACACATGACCCTAGTCGTGAGGTGTCTAGTAGATAATAATTGGGGTTCTGTAATGGAATGGTTTGGTGGTATGAGTCGTTAGGGGTGGTGATGAGTCGTTAGGACAATCCTTAACCAAATTAGAAACTTAGTGACTTGACTGGGCTCTGAGTACAAGTGGCTCACTAAGAGCCATGAGGATAGGTTATGAGTGGTTGGGTTGAGTCAAATGTTCTCAAGTGTCCAATCCCTTGGGTTCTGTCTTGGATACTACTAGACCATACAAGTCATATGGTCAAGTCATGTGTGGGGTCATGAAGTCATATAGTGGACGGTGTGTGGTTGTCCAACTCACTGACTTGGTGGCAAATCTAGGGTATGAGTCGTATGTTGTGGTAACGAGCCAAGGGGTCGACTCGTAACCACTTGCGGTCTATTTATAATTTTTAACTGGGGTCAATTTGGATATATCTTTCTTAATTCTCGTAAGACCCCATGTCCCTATAACACTTTTTGTTCATTCATTCCACACTTTACAAGATTAAACATCCTTTTTACTCTCTCAATATCGTCTGAAGAAAATTTGGCTAGGGTTTCTCCAAAGTGGTTATTTAAGGGATTAATGAATAATTCCTCTAGAAGACATGTTATTTAAGGGCTTAATGAATAATTCCTCTAGAAGACATGTTCTTGTGTCAACATTATCTTCAAAATTAATGGGTTTTGAGAGTTTGAATGAATTGTATCCCGAGGATCCTCACTTTGCTCCTATCTTTAGGGAATACGAAGAAATGGGTAGGGACAAGTGGGATTCGTCTAGGGGTTCAAATCCCTATGCCAAGTTTGATGGATACTTATTTAAAGGTAGACGATTATGTGTACCCTCCAGTTCTTGGAGAGAGTTATTTGTGAGGGAAGCACACAATGGCGGTCTAATGGGTCACTTTGGGATCAAAAAGACCCTTGGAATATTGGAGGAGCAATTCTATTGACCAAAAATGCACAAGGATATGGCCAAGATTTGTGGCCAATACATAGATTGCAAAGGAGCCAAATCGCGGCTCCTACCTCATGGGTTGTACACCCCGTTGCCCACTCCTTTACACCCTTGGCTTGACATATCTATGGATTTCGTGTTAGGGTTTCCTAGGACTAGACGAGGTTGGGACAATATCTTTGTTGTGGTCGATTGATTTTCTAAGATGGCACACTTTATTCCATGCTTTAAATGTGATGATTCACCTAGTGTGGCCTCTTTGTTTGTTGATAATGTTGTCAAGTTGCATGGTGTTCCGAGGACCATTGTGAGTGATAGGGATCTAAGTTCCTAAGTCACTTTTGGAAATCCATGTGGGGTAGGCTTGGAACCAAGTTGTTATTCTCTACATCTTGCCACCCACAAACTGATGGTCAAACGGAAGTAGTAAATAGGACTTTGGGGGCTATGCTACGTTCCATGGTAAAAGAAAAATTGACTTCTTGGGAGGAACACCTACCATTGATTGAGTTTGCATATAACCGTGCCATACACACACTCAAGTACGGAAATAACTCCCTTTGAGTGCATATATGGCCTCAACCTCCTTACCCCTTTGGATTTAACTCCTTTGCCTAGTGATGTTATGATTAGCTTAGATGGAAGCAAGTGGGCCAATTCGATGAAAAAGTTACATAAGAAGGTGCGGCTTCGACTTGAGAAGAAAAATCAAGACATTGCAAGGAGAGTCAACAAGAGGAGAAAGAAACTCATTCTTGAACCGAGAGATTGGGTGTGGGTTCACCTTAGAAAAGATAGGTTTCCATCTCAAAGAAAGTCCAAATTGATGCCAAGAGGTGATGGTCCATTCCAAGTACTTGAACGAATCAATTATAATGCCTACAAGATTGACCTTCCCCCGGAATACCAAGTGCACAACACTTTCAACGTGTGTGATCTTTCTCTAGTGGATACGGTTGAGGATGACCAAATGCTGAATTTGAGGTCAAATTCTTCTCAAGATGGAGAGGATGATACGGGTGCACAAAGCTGTCTAATACATTCTCGACCATTCACACGAAGCCAAGCTCGGGAGTTACAAAAACTACAAGCCATGTTCATGAAAATGGCTGCGTGTGAGTTGGTACTTGATCCACCAAAGAGCTTCAACATTTTTAAGTGTAAAAATGAGCCTTGAAGTGTAATAAATTAAAAACTAAGGGCACCCCATGACTGAAGGGTAGGAAGGTCATTTGTCCATCATTTTGTGTGTAATATAAATAGATGCTATTAGGGTTATTTTCAGCACTTAGTTCATTCTTCATATTTCACAATATCAAGTCTTGTAACATTGAATATTTATGTCTATCTTGTTCTTGAGAGTAGAACCTGAAATCTGTCCAACAACTGTAGTTACACTTGTGTTGTTTCTTGGCTAGAAACTTGAGATCTTGAGGTTCATGAGTTCCTCTTGGTCTAAGTAAGAACTTGGTACTGAAATCTTTTGGTCTTAGGGTCCTATCTTCAAGTTAGGGTTCATAGATTCTAAGATATCTTTGTGTCAAGTTACTATCTTTCATTTTGTACTCTTGAAACTTTGTAATAACTTAGTGAAGCCGTGTGGGGCTGATTTTTGATTCATTATAGTTACTACCATTTGTTGTTCTTGTTGTTAACATTGTACTCTTTGTAATCTATCATCTTGTGTTGTTGAACCATTGTTTAATGTTATTGTAATCTTCTTGTTCTCCTTGTGTAGCTACTATTTTGGTGTTGGTATTCCTTCAAAATTTCACGATTGTTGTTGTCTACATATATTGGAGTTGTTATCTTTAAGCTTTCCGAATTGTAGTGTGTTTGGACTGATTTTGTGGCAGATTTGATACGCTCCAAGTTAGTAGTGTATCACACATGACCCTAGTCGTGAGGTGTCTAGTGGATAATAATTGGGGTTCTGTAATGGAATGGTTTGGTGGTATGAGTCGTTAGGGGTGGTGATGAGTCGTTTGGACAATCCTTAACCAAATTAGAAACTTAGTGACTTGACTGGGCTCTGAGTACAAGTGGCTCACTAAGAGCCATGAGGATAGGTTATGAGTGGTTGGGTTGAGTCAAATGTTCTCAAGTGTCCAATCCCTTGGGTTCTGTCTTGGATACTACTAGACCATTCAAGTCATATAGTCAAGTCATGTGTGGGGTCATGAAGTCATATAGTGGACGGTGTGTGGTTGTCCAACTCACTGACTTGGTGGAAAATCTAGGGTATGAGTCGTATGTTGTGGTAACGAGCCAAGGGGTCGACTCGTAACCACTTGCGGTCTATTTATAATTTTTAACTGGGGTCAATTTGGACATATCTTTCTTAATTCTCGTAAGACCCTATGTCCCTATAACACTTTTTGTTTATTCATTCCACACTTTACAAGATTAAACATCCTCTTTACTCTCTCAATATCGTCTGAAGAAAATTTGGCTAGGGTTTCTCCAAAGTGGTTATTTAAGGGCTTAATGAATAATTCCTCTCCATGAATCTTTGTAATTCAGGCATGTAACTCTTCCCCCATTGTTAGTTTACAAAACTCACTTATTTAAAGCAGTATTCATGAATCATTAATGGGGGTTTTGAAAACAAGGTTGAGGGGTTTGAATGGGTATTTTTGAATATTGTTTTCTATGGTTTAAATTATGATTATGCATATTTTAATTATGGTTTTGCACGTATGGGTGCATGGGAATGGTGATTTAATGAGGGCCCCAAATTTTATGATTTTAGCTTATATAATGGCATTTTCTCAACCTGTTTGTGAAATTGTCAATGAGAATGATTTTGTCACATAGTTTGACTATTCTTTAATCCATGCATTGTATAAATGGTTAAAGGAACATGATTTGGCTTTGGTTGATTTCATATGGTTTTGGAAAGGCCTTGGTGGCCATTTTGTATTATAAATTGACTTGGTAAATTAGAAATGATAGAGTCTAATTTGTCTTAAATGGTTTATATGTTATAAGGCAATAGACATGTAAGCGCTAATTTTTTATGGCGATACCAATGGTTATGCCTAATAAAGGACTCCTTGGTAAATTATTGGGAATTTGTAAATGATTTAATATGGGCTTAAAGTGGGTTGAGTAGAAAAGTCATGGAAGGTGAGGCTCTTGGGGAGATCGACACTAGAAGCTCAAGTTTGTCGATGTGAGGGTGGTCGTGGTGACCGTGTGCATGATGTCACACTTTATGTTTTGGAGATGTAATAGTCATCTCAGGTGCTTCTCTATGGTGTGTGGCTAATATCCACTGGACCCTTTCAACAGGGGGAGCTGAACCCATATAGTCTGTGGGTGGTTTTACGATGGCAAAGCTACACAACTTAGGTTAAGGTTTTAAATGCATGCTAAACCTTGTTCCCTATCCCGACATGATATATATATGTGTGTGTGTATGTGTGTGAATGCATATAGTTATTGGAATTTGTTTTAATTAATGGCATTATCTAATCTTTATCCCTGAGTTACCTACTAGCATTCACTTTGCTAACCATCTTCAAGCGTTGTATCCCCACACAATGCAGGAATTGTCCATTCTACCATTCCTCCTGCTCAGTAACTTAGATTCGGGGACAACTTTGGGTCAAATTAAAGTGGTGAGCTTCCATAATCTAGAAGACTCACTTTCATTCTATGGAATTCTTTTAATTATTATTATTTCTTTGGCCTAGGTATTGGATATGGTCGGGGGCATGTACCAACTAAATATTCTTTGATTTTGGATTGGGGTTTTGTCAGACTACTATAGGCATGTGCGGTATTATTGTTAGCCTTGGTATTGGTATTGGTATTAGCATTGAGATTGGTATTGGTTGGACATTAGCTTATGGTCATAGAATTACCTTATTTTCTTTAAATTATTATTGCTTCATATTGTTATATGTTAAGGATTCATCTAACATGGGATGTAGGGTGGTTAATGGTGGGGTATCAGGGGTGGTCTCCAGTCCTAGTTGGACTTGAGATACCTGTCACAACTAGGCTGTGTTTTGAATCATGGAAGATTGGAATCAAAGACTTAGGTTCATAGTTAACTGGGTTTCTGACAAAGCCATATCGAGTAGATTTTGTTTTAAAGGTGTGTATTATGCCACACTCATAAGGGAGAGGATACAAGGCATTTAGGAATGTTTCTCTTTCTTGTGTTATGTTTTCAAGATGTAGAGTCTAAGGACCTGAAATATTCTCTAATACCCATTTTTTTACTTTTTAGATCATGTCTACTGGATAATCTTAAGTTCACAGAAACTCCTCTGTCCCACCTGAGGACCATATTGATAGGACCCATCCTACTTATGTTGTCCAGACTTGGTCTAGGAGCCCAGTTCATGATTGCCCCCCTGAAGTTCCACTGATCCCCTCCAATCTTTCTCGAGTCCTTACACTGATGTCATGAATGCTGAGCTCCGTCAATCTATTCATATGTTGGCTCAATCGGTAGTTTCTCAGTCTGAGCATAGTGCTTCTATTGCTTCATCTTCTGAGGCCATAAGGGCTGGCCAATTTATGACGTTGAAACCTCCTGTGTTCACTGGTTTTAAGGTTGAGGAGGATCCTCAAGGTTTTATAGATGAGATGAACAAAATTTTCCACGTTATGTATACTACGAATGTAGAGGGTGTGGAATTTGTTGCCTACCAACTTAAAGATGTAGCATACAAATAGTATAAGGAATGGGAATAGTTAAGGTCTGACAATGCTGAGTCAGCCCTATGGGATAATTTTTCTAGTGGTTTTCTGGACTGTTTCTTTCCTCAAGAGTTGAGGGAGGAAAAAGCAGAAAAGTCTGTTAACCCGAATCAAGGAAAGATGTCAATCAAGGAGTATGCCTTGAAGTTTCACCAGTTTTCTCGGTATGCTACAGAGTTGGTTTCTAGAATGAGGGCTAGAATGAGGAAATTCTCTTTCGAGTTGTCCCAAGACTTGACTTTATAGAGTAAGGTTGTCTTGTTGAATAATACATGGACATCTCTAGGTTGGGTGTGTACATGTAATAGGTTGAGAAAGAGAATACGAAGGAAGCTGAAATGGGGGAGAGACAGAGTAAGAAGGTTAAATTTTCCAATTAGGGTGATGGCCAACAACCGTGTGGTAAGAAAGGTGGGAAGTGGTCCAAAAAGAAATGGCGTAATTATGGGTCTTACTAAACTGCTTGTGCTCCCTACCCAAAGTCGTCGGGTGATAGGTAGTTTCATGGTGGTGATAATTATAGGGCACAAGGTTCCTAATCTCAGGCTAGTGGGGCCCAATTAGCTCCATCCTATCCTCCTTGTAGATTTTATGGTCGATTACATTGGGGTTACTGTGATGAAGGAAAGGACAAGTTCTTCAACTGTGGTTAGCCAGGGCACAAAATTAGGAACTTTCCTATTAGTAAGGTTTGCTTCTGGGGAAAACAAGGTTCTTGTTGCCTCTTCTTCATATCCGAAACCAAAGGGTGCACCATCTGGCTCAAAAACTGGTAGGAACCGACTTTATGCTCTCACTACTCATCAGAAATCCAAGGGATCACCTAGTGTCATTACTTGTATGTTGAAACTCTTTTCCCATGATTTGTACTATTTAGTTGATCTAGGGTCCTTTTCTCTCTTATGTAACCCAATTGTGGCATGTATTTTTGTTTTAGTCTCAAGTGTCTTTCAAACACTTTTTATGTTTCTACCTTAGTGGATGACTCTGTGGTCGCCAGAAGAGTCTATAGGTGTTTTGTGGTATCTATGGATGGTCGGGAGACTATGGTGGTTCTTTTGAGTTAGACATGGTTAATTTTGATATCATATGGGGATAGATTGGTTTCACTTGTTATACAAATCTTTAGACTGAAAGACCGGTAAGTTCATCTTTAAATTACCTAATGAACTAGTTATTGAATAGGAAGGTGGTTCCCTAGCTCCTAAGGGAAGGTTCATATCATATCTTAAAGCTCAGAGATTAATCTCCAGTGGTAGTATCTATCATCTGGTCTGGGTTAAAGATTCTAACTCGGAGGATCCTTTCTTACATTTCATCCTGATGTTGAATGAATTTCCTGAGGTCTTCCCTGGTGACCTTGCTGGTGTTTCTCCCGATAGGGATATTTATTTTAGGATTGATATTGTTTTGGACACTCATTCTATTTCTATTCCTCCATATAAAAGGGCTCTAGCTGAGTTAAAGCATCTTAAGGAGCAACTAAATGATCTTTTAGAAAAGTGTTTTATCCGTTCTAGTGTGTCTCAGTGGGGTGCATCGGTGTTGTTTGTGCGAAAAAAAAAGGATAGTTCCCTTCGTATTTGTATTGATTATCTACAATTAAATAAGGTACTAATAAAGAATAAGTACCTTCTTCCAAGGATAGATGATTTTTTTGATCACTTTTAGGGTGCGAAGTTTTTTACTTTGGTCTTGGTATCATCAACTAAGGATTAGGAAAGTGGATGTCCCTAAGACTGACTTCCATACCCGGTATGGGAATCTTGAGTTCCTAGTTATTTCTTTTGGGTTGACTAATGCCCCGGCGAAATTCATGGACTTGATGAATAGAGTCTTCTAGCAGTTTTTGATTTGTTCGTCATTGTGTTCATAAATGATATTCTAGTGCACTCATAAGAGCAAGATGGATCATGCCGATCACCTCCGTATTGTATTACAGACCCTGAGAGAGAAACCGTTATATGCCAAATTTTTTAAATGTGATTACTAGTTGAACGTTGTCACTTTTATGGGTTATGTCATTTCTAGCGAAAGGATCATTCTGGATTCGCAGAAAGATACAGTGTTTATGAAGTAGCCTAGACCCACGACTCCAATCGATATTCAGAGCTTCTTGGTTTTAACTTGTTATTACAGAAGGTTTGTGAAAAATTTCTCTTCTATAGCTGCCCGTTGAATAAGTTGACTCAGAAGAAGGAGAAGTTCTTATGGTCTGATGCTTGTGAGGATAGTTTTGAGAAGTTGAAGGATAAGATGAGTTTAGCTCCTTTCTTGACTTATCCCAAAGGCACAAATGAATCTGTGGTTTATTGTGATGTGTCTCGTGTAGGGCTTGGTTGCATTTTTTGCAGCATGGCAAGGTGATAGCTTATGCCTCTAGACAGTTAAAGGTGCATGAGAAAAACTATCTTACTCTTGACTTGGAGTTATTAGTTTTTCTGTTTACGTTGAAAATCTGACAACACTATTTATATGGAGTGCGTGTGGAAATCTTTTACGATCATAGGAGCCTGCCATATGTGTTTACTTAGGAAGTGCTAAACGTCAGGAAAAGAAGATATCTTGACCTACTCAAGGATTATGACATAAGTATTCAATACCATCTAGGTAAAGCTAATGTGGTTGCTGATGCTCTCAGCAGGTTATCCATGGAGAGTCTAGCTCATGTGGGTGAGGGAAAGCAAGAATTGGTGAAAGATGTTCACCGTTTAACTAACCTTGGTGTTAGCCTCTTAGACTCTAAGGATGGTTGTGTGATTGTGCAGAAGGCGACACATTCATCCCTGGGTGCTGAGGTGAAGGAGAAGTAAGTGTTCGATCCAATCCTGATAAGGATCAAGGGTGATATTGGTTGGCAAAAAGTAATGTCCTTTGAGATTAGTGGTGATGGTACCTTGTGGTACCAAGGGAGATTGGGTGTTCCCTATATATATGGTTGATAATGTTGAACTTATACATCAATTTAAGTGAAAGACGGTCGTCGTAAATATATTTACCCAACTATGGAGTCGGGGTCGAATCCACGAGGAATAATGTGAGTGGTGACCAAATTAATTTGAAATGATAGATACAAGGTAAATTCAAACAAATGGTACAAAAAAATAAAATAGGGGATAGGTTTCTACACAAATGCTCTTTTTGGATTTTTCTAGTATAAATTTGGGGCTATGAATAATTAGAGTTTTAACAATTAAACATGGATCTTGGGATTATGCACTACTAAGGGAGTGACAGGTGGGAGTTAGTCAGCAATATCAATTTAGCAAATAAAATATGGGTAGGCTTGGTTGTAGATTTTGATACTAGTATTTAAACAAAACACCAAACTTTCACCCATAGAATCTTTCGAATACGTAATAGGTGTGTTCAATAATTGGTCACCACAACCTCAATCTAGGCATCCCTATTTCTAGGATGACACCAATGGCATAGTTAACCTCATTTCACCCTTATGTCTAAGATAGTGAAAATTTAGTAAACTACACAAATAATTGCCTATCATTGCTTTGGTCTCCACATGCCTTTTTCTAGGATGACATAGATTCCTAAAGTTCACCCAAAACCCTTCTTTCGAAGATCGCCTTGAACTTTCTAGAGCTTAGATCTTTACCTATCAAACCCTTGTTGGTATTTAGGGATTTCACCCATCAAATCCCAACCAAAATAGCATAGCAATGATAAAACCCATAAGCATGAACTACCAAATAGATACTAAAAATAACAACCCACACACACTTAAACCCCTATTCACACATAACCCCAAGAGGGAGATTTATCTACACATAATATAAATTAGCATAGATATACCCATAATCTCCATAGAAATGATTTGTTAAATATTTAAGCGAATGTTACTTCAAACTTTGCTCTCCCACAATGTCAACAATGGAAGTGACCAAATCATCCACTTAGAAAGTCTTCTATGTATTCTTCACCCAAAATTTATACAATATTTTCTTCTCTAAAAATGGAGGCTATGTATTAAACCTAAAACCTTAAAATTGGGGAAAATAGAATTATTTTCATAATGATATGGTTTGATTTATTTTTACGAAGTTGGGATCAACACCTGCAATTAAAGTTTTGCCCTTGGTTTGAAATACTCCGCTAGGCCGTGATCGTGCAAGTCTGGCTGCGATTGCGGCTACACAATTGCGATTTACCTTCGCTACTGCAATTAGTTAAACATCATTGACCTCTATGACCATAGTCAGCAGATCACGACCATGGTACTTAAGGCTCTTCTGTCTCAGGTCTTCAACTGCTCTTTCTTGCTCCCTTTTTGATCGTTTTGAACTCCAATCCACATCTTTCAAACCCTTTAACTTTATGCCTGCAAGAAATGGATATTAGTGTATCTAATCGCAATTATGTCTGATTTATTAATCCATAACAAGGTAATGTCCATGAATAAGGAGTGTTATTGAGTGGTAAACTCACTACTAATCAACACCCCCAACTTAAAACATTTAGTTGTGCTCAAGCAACACTACCTCTTATCCCGAGATACAATCACTCAAGCCTAACCTTTATGCCTTAAAGATCAGAATGCCCTCGACTTTAATAGAAGCCACGTATAACCCATTACACATGGGCTAAGCTAACTTCACTACACTTTTCCTTATAAAATACTAAAATAAAGGCTACATAGGACTTCAATGAGAGAACAAGCAACCAAAAACCAATACTTTACAAATGACTCCCTTTTGACCACAACTAAGTTATACTCCATTTGCCTCATTGCGAGAAGGTGACAAAATCACCCACCTTAACTTGATTTAGATACCGCCCTCATAAGAAATAGAATTCCTCATATCAAGCTAAAAAATATTCAACAAGGAATTTTAAGTGCGCAACTCTCTCTCTCACAAAAGATATCTCAATGCAACACGTGTTATAACATAGGCTTGCCCCTATTTTCAATCGCCACTACAAAGAAAGTAAATGGTTGAAAATCTCAAAGGACTTTCTAAGCTTGTAATGTAGGTTTGGAAAAGGGTAGGATATTTTTTGGGAACAACATAGCTACTCCCTTCCTTGAGTGTCAACATCATCCTTTTCAATCTTCCTTTTTGACTATTGGCCACTCTTCTTTGTTTTCTCTCTTTTCTCATGCATACAATTCACTTCCTTTGTTTACCACTTTTCTTTTATCTATTTTTCATAAATCATTCATTCAATTCTATCCTTTATTGTATCCTTTCTTTTTCTAAACATTTGTTTGCATTACTTATGCACCTTGGCGTTCTACTAACACTTTGTGGCCTCCAACTTCTTTCCATGAACTTTACCACCCCCAACTTAGGATTTTAGCCTCAAGTTTCATTTTCAATTTCAAGAAGGGTATGGTTTAAAAGAGGGATGAAAAGAATGGTTCACAGCTTGTAATGTGTTTGCCAAATAAAGGTCCAAATGCTCAAAGTGGGTAACGAGGGGTTACATTCATATTTGGGTTGGATTTTTAGGATAAAGTGGCTTCCAAAATCACTAGGATGGCCTAAGATCATTTCTCTAATCACATACAATCAAAACTAGCCTTGAGAGACCAACGGGGCAAGTTCTAGATAACACAAGTATATGAGAGATGAATGCAAATAGTTCTCCACATGGCATGCAAAAACTCTCCAAGGAGGCTCAATTGTCCCTTTCACGAGACAAAATTGGAGTATTTAACATTATTTACAAGTGAAAAATATACAAAGCCCAAAAAAGAGAAAAAGATTTGTTACAAAGTCGCTCACGTCCATGCTTTTGATTTTTGAAAAATTTTAGACGGAGGCAATTGTTTGTTTTAAATTAGAGCACCATACTCAATTTGCTAAACTATGGCTACAACCAATGCTTTAGTCTTACATTTACGCTCAACATAGGCAAGCTAACCATATGGCTACTCAGACTTAACCAAAAGTGTATAAAGTGACCCCGGTTTTAACAAAATAAAATTCCACAGGTACTCATACTTTCCTTGTATCCATGCCTCAAACCCAGATATGATGCTTTACTCTTAAGAATTTCGTCACTTAATCCTTCATAGGGAAAAGCTAGTCACGCATCAACAAGATCAAAATTAAATCAAATCAAAATAATACTAAAAATAGAAGAAAAGCATGATAATCCACAAAACATGGGCACCATCAGTGTTCCCAGATAAGACAACTCAACAACAAAATAATATAAAAAATTTCATCTAAAAACAAAATTAAAAACATCATCCAGAGTGTCATCAAAACACTACCCAAAAATGTTCAAGCAGTGCACATATAGGGATATCCCCCCTCCAACCGAAAAGTTGACAGTGCCCTCATTGCCTAGTCAGCAAGATAAGAGTAGAGTATACTCCCTGAATTAGTTTTACAAACTTCTCTCTCTATAATACCCTATATCATATCCACTAGTATCAGTACCAGAACACTCAGCTGGGGCGATATCATCACTCTTAAACCTTAGCGGAGGTAGATGATTTTTAGTCTTTAGCTCATTGAAGATTCCTTTTACCCCTCTCCATATCTTGGTGAGGAAATTTTTCTCTCATATTTTCCCTCTTGACCATCATTTCTTGCGACTCCCTGAGGTCTCTGTATGATATTGCCAAAGCTAAAAATGTTTTTTCCAATTTGGAAACCTTAGCACCCTGCTGTTTCAGCTCCTCTCGATATATTTCATAATTGGACCGAGATGCATATGAGTAGCGGACAGTGGGGGAATCCCCTAGTACCTGAAATAAACCTGGAGCACGTTCCCTGATAACAACAAGTTTGTCAAAGAATTCTAGAAATTTTTCTGGGACTCTGTCCATAGAAATACTCCTTTCTAGGAGTATCTTGGTCCTTGGGAGGTTCTTGTAATACTGACAGCTATTTTGCAGAAGCAAGTCTCCAGATTTGTCTTAGGTCTTCCATTTTGTATCTAAGTACCTGTATGGAGCAGCATACTTTGAACTATTTTATATCTAAGTACCTGTATGATACGCCATCGTGGTCATATGGTTTCCATAATTATGGAGGCCCATACTGCGGTTGTGGTAACTGAGACCAAACGATCGGCTTTCCTGCACTTCTTTTTCATTTCAATCATGCTAATTTCACTCATTTCCATTTAAAAGTCACTCAAATTTCTCCTAGCAGTACGCTTCATAGATTATGCATGTAATGAAAGAAAACAAAAAATAAATCTACTCTATCATGCATAGATCTAAAGGATATGTGCCACATTTTATGGAGTGATGGGTTTTCTCCCATCGAGCACTTAGTTTAACGTCGTAGCACAATGCCTCCACTTCTTTCTTTTATGTCTGTACTTAGAAAATTTGAATCTCAATCCCAACTGTTGCTCAATAAGCAATACGTGGCAGAGGGACATAAGATTCAAATTTTCCAAGATGAAACTTGGAAAATATGAGGGAATGGTGCGCAAGCTTCGATATTACCATTTTGATGACTTGAACCTATTACCCAACTTCACATTAATCTTCTAGACTGGCTCCGTGGATAAAAGAGTCTGTATCAATAGGCCATTCCTTGTACTTCGAAGTTGATCATCTTGACCTTTGATGGATGGGGTTCCATGTGCTCCTTTGGAATGACAAACTCTGAAATATAAGAGTCGAACTCCACCTCCCCTCAATTCTCCATTTGGTTGAAGAGATGGATCCTCATCACTTTATTTATGCCTAATGTATAAAAGTGGGTTGAACAAGGTCCAACCCCTAATTTCGGGTTAGCCCCCTTCAAAGCATATTCACCCCTAACTGAGCTAGAGTCATCATAAGAGGTTTGCTTTAATTCTTCTCTTATATCTAAGCTCATTTCTTTTATTTTGGATTTTTCTTCCTCATATGAGTTGGAATGTTGAGAACCCGCCGAGAATTCTCTGCTACCAAGCTTATTATTATAGCTTGGTTTCTCTTCTTGACATATTTACTCTTGGTTAATGGTCTTAGTGATGATAGTTTTAAGATTTTCTTCTTCGCCCATTACCACCTTCTTTACACTTGTCCATTCCTGATAGATGTGTTCCAAGACCTCCCCTGTTGCTTTTAGACGAACCAAAATATCTTGTAACCTTAGGTCATAACTATTGGACTCAGTATCTTGCTCTTCCTTCTTCTCTTCATCATACTTATCAATCTCATAAGAAGGACAAGCAACTCGGTTAGTATAATGGGGGAAGGGGAACATGGAAAATCACTCCAATAACCATCTCGACCACTACATAAAGAGCACCTATACTCCCTATAGGATTAAGATGGTGAATCTATCTCTCTCCAGGTAGAATAGTCATAATCTCTCATGAAATATGGTACATCATAATATGGATATGGACCATCAAGATCGGACTTCTAACAACCAATATCATATTTTTTTTGAAGATGCCATAGGACAAAAAAAATAAAATAAACTCTACCTATAAAAGAATATCACAAACAAATATATACAAGCTTGAATTCAAGAAAGTAACTAAAATTACAAACTAACTTAATACGCTAAATTATTTCCTGGCAACAATGCCATTTTTTTATAATGCTCAACTTACACGTCAATTTAAGTGCAAGGCGGTCGTCGTCAATATATTTACCCAACTTTGGAGTTGGGGTCGAATCCACGAGGAGCAATGTGTGTGGCAATCAAATTAATTCGAAATGATAAATACAAGTTAAATTCAAACAAATAGTACAAAAAAATAAAATGGGGGATAAATTTCTACACTAATATTTCTTTTTGAGTTTTTTCTAGTATAAATTAGGGGCTATGAATAATTAGAGTCTTAACAATTAAAAACGGATCTTGGGATTATGCACTACTAAGGGAGTGACATGCGGGAGTTAGTCATCAACATTAATTTAGTAAATTAAATATGGGCGGGCTTGGTTATAGATTTTGATGCTAGTCTTTCAACAAAACACCAAACTTTCACCCATTGATTCTTTTGAATACCTAATAGGTATGTTCAACAATTGGTAACCAACCTCAATCTTGGCATCCATATTTCTAGGATAATACCCATGGCATCCATATTTCTAGGATAATACCCATGGCATAGTTAACCTCATATTCACCCTTATGACTAAGATACAAAAAATTTAGCAAACTACACACATAATTGTCTATCATTGAATTGATCTCCACATCCCTCTTTTGAGGATGACATAGATTCTTAAAGTTCAGCCAAAACCCTTCTTTCAAAGATGGTCTTGAACTTTCTTGACCTTGGAGCTTTCACTCATCAAATCCTCTTGGGTATTTGGGGTTTTCACACATCAAATCCTAACCAAAAGAGTATAGCAATGACAAAACCCATAAACATGAACTACCAAATGGATACTAACAATAACAACCTCCACACACTTAAACCCCTATTCAAAAAATAACCCTAAGAGGGAGATTTAGCTACACATAAGCTAAATAAGCATAGATATACCTATAATCTCCATTGAAATATTTTGTTGAAGATTTAAGTGAATGTTACTTCAAACTTGACTCTCCCATAATATCAACTATGGAAGTGAGCAAATCTTCCACTTAGAAAGTCTCCTATATAATTTTTACCCAAAATTTACACAATATTTTCTTCTCCAAAAATAGAGGCTATAAAATAAAGTTAGAAACTAAAAATTGGGCAAGATAGAATTCTTTTCAAAATGATAGGGTTTGAGTCATTTTTGTCAAATTGGGATCAACACGTGCAATTATATTTTTTCCCTTAGGCTGAAATCCTCTTCTAGGCCGTGATCGTGTAGGTCTGGCTATGACCACGACTACGCAATTGCGGTTTCATCTGCAACCGTGATTAGTTGATAATCCTTGACTTTTGTGACCACGGTCAATAAATTATGACCGCAGTACCTGAGGCTCTTCTGTTTCAGGTCTTCAACTGCACTTTCTTTCTCCCTCTTTGATCATTTTGAGCTCCAATCCATATCTTTTTAACCCTTTGACTCTATGCCTTCAAGAAATGATATTAGTTCATTTAATTGCAATTATGTCTTACTTATTAATCCTTAACAAGGTAATATGCACAAATAAGGAGTGTTATTAAGTGGTAAACTCATCAGTTATTAATGGTTTGTGAGAGAGGATCTTAGTTGAGGAGCATGAGTCGAGTTACGCTATTCATCTTGGTTTGACAAAAATGTATCATGGCCTTACGAAGATGTATTGGTGGAACAATATGAAGTAGGATGTGTCTAGTTTTGTGTATAAATACATGGTATGCCAACAAGTGAATGTTTAGCATAAGAGGCCTAGAGGATTATATCAAGAGATTGAGTTGCTTGTCTAGAAGTGGGAAGTGATCAACATGGATTTCATTACCGAACTTACTCGATCTCAGAATCTGTTTGATTTGGTTTAGGTCATTATGGATAGGATGACAAAGTCTTCTTATTTTTTACCAGTGTAGACAAACTTTTTGGTATAGGATTATGCAAAGTTATATCTCTAAGAGATTGTGAGGTTTAATGGGGTGCACGTTTCTATCATCTCAGATCATGGTATGCAGTTTTCACCACACTTGTGGCTGTTATTTCAGAAATATTTAGGAACTAAGGTGACTCTTAGTCCAACTTTTTACCTGTAGTTTGATGGGTAAGTGGAAAAGACTATTCAGATATTAGAAGATATGCTCCAGGCTTGTGTGATTGACTATGGTGGTAGTTTCATTGAGTATTTTCCTCTTATAGATTTTTTTCTAACAATAGCTACCACTCTAACATTAGAATGGCTCCATTTAAGGCCTTGTAAAGTAGGAGGCATAGGTCTCCTATCGAGTGGTTCGAAGTTGGTGAGGCAGATATGTTTGGTCCAAATTTTGTTCACCAAGATGTGGAGAAGGTGAAAGTGATTTTCAATAGATTTAAAGATGCCAAAAGTCACCAGAAGTCCTATACAAATGTGAGGTATAGGAAGTTAGAGTTTGAAGTTGGGGATAGGGTGCTTTTAAAGGTGTCTCCCATGAAGGGAGTGATGTAGTTTGGGAAGAAGGGAGATATTATTCCTTGGTATATTGGTCCATACTTACTTTTAAGAAGGGTTGGTAATTCTTCTTATGAAGTGGAGTTGCCTTCTAATTTGAGATTTATTTACTTGGTGTTCCATGTGTCTATGTTGAGAAAGTGTATAGGTTATTCGTCGCAAATTGTGCCTATTAAGGATATTGGTATTTCAGATTCCTTGTATTATGAGGAGGTCCTGATTGAAATCTTTAATCGGTAGGTTCATCGATTGCGAACCAAGGATGTATCTTTGGTAAAAGTTCTATAAAGGATCCATAGGGTAGAAGAGTCTACTTAGGAAGATGAAGAGGACATGAAGTCCAAGTATCCATTCTTGTTTTCTGCTCCAAAAGATCATTTGTAAGGTATGTGTTCTTAATATTTTATTTTCTAACTTAATTAAAGGTAAGAGTATAGGCATTTGGAGTTTGATAATTCTGGTCACTACATTGTCCTATCATTAGGGGATTAAATATCCAAGTGGGGGAGAATTGAAAAACCTTCGATTTTGGCCCTTGGAAAATTCCTATGATTTAAGCTTACTGTCCTATACATGACATAACCATACAAGTCGTATGGCATGGGTATGGTTCAGGTGACCCTAGTCATGAGGTGTTTAATGGATGGTGGTTGGGTTTCTGTTATGGTAGCAGTTTGTTGGTACAAGTTATTAGGGGTAGTTATGATTCGTTAGGATGATCCTTACACAAATTATAAACTTAGTAACTTGACTTTGCTCTGAGTACAAGTGGATTTCTAAGAGACATGAGGATAGGTTACGAGTGGTAGGGTTGAGTCGTATGATGTCCAGTGTCCATTTTTTGGGTTCTATCTTGGAGATAACTTGACCATATTAGTTGTATGGTCAGGTCACGTGTAGGGTCAAGGATTTGTATGGTAACAATGTGTTTGTGTCAAACTTACTAACTTAGTGACGACTCAAGTGTACGAGTCGTATGTTGGGTCATGAGCCAAGGGGTCGACTCGTAAGACCCTGAGGTCTTTTTTACAAATTTTAGCTGGTGGAACTTTGGACATTTATTACTTAAAACCCTTAAGATCCCACCTCTGTATAACACTTTTTGGTAATTCATTCCACACTTTAAAAGATTAAACATCATCTTTACTCTCTCAAAATCCTCTCAAGCAAAATTGGCTAGGGTTTTTCCAAAGTATTTATCTAAGGGATGAAAGATCTATTTATCTCTGTTAATCTTTGTAATTAGGGTATGTAACTCTTCCCTCATTTTTAATTTACTAAAAGCACATGTTTAAATCATTATTCATGAAGCATTAATAGGGTTTTGAAATTAAGGTTGAGGGGTTTGAATCCATACTTTTGAATATTGTTTTCTATGGTTCAAATTGTGATTATGCATGTTTTAATTATGGTTTTGCACATGTGGTTGCATGGGAATGGTGATTTAATGAAGGAATCATGCTTGAGCTTTAAATTTGATGATTATGGCATGCCCACAACCACTTTGTGAAATTGTCAACAAGAATGATTTTGTCACATAGTTTTACTATTCTTGAATCCTTGCATTGTATAAATGGTTAAAGGAAAATGAATTAGTTTTAGTTTATTTCATATGGTTTTGGAAAGGACTTGGTGTCTATGGTTTAATTATAATTGCATTTGGTAAATTAGAAAACAAGTAGTCTAATTTCGTTTTTAAATGTTTTATTTGGCATAAGGTAATAGACTTGGAAGCTTTAATTTTGGTATAACGATACCAATGATTATTGACTAATAAAAGACTCCTTGGTAAATTGTTGGGAATGTGTAAATGATTTAAAATAGGCTTAAAGGGGGTTGAGTAGCAAAGCCATGGAAGGTGGGGCTTCCGGGGGGACCGATAATGGAAAATCACATTTGCAAATGTGAGGGTGGTCATGTGAATGATTTCACACTTTAGATTTTGGAGATATACTAGTCATCTCAGGTTTATTCTCCGGTCGTGTAGCTAACACGCACTGGGGACCTTTCAGTAGGGGAGCTAAACCCATATAGCCCATGGGTAGATTTAGGATGGCCAAGCTATACATCCCAGGTTAAGATTTTAAATACTTTCTAAACCTTGTTCCCTATCCAGAAATAATATATATATATATATATATACATATATTTATTTTTATACATACATATGTGTGTGTGTGTGATTGTATATGGTTATTTAATTTGTTTTGAATTGATGGCATTATCTTATCTTTATCCCTGATTTACATGTTAGCGTTCACTCTACTAACCATCTTTGGGCACTTTATCCAAACGCGATGCAACCAACTATACTACTATTCCTCCTACTCAGTGACTTGGATTCATGGATAACTTTGAGTCAGATTGAAGTGGTGAGCTTCCCTACTCTAAAAGAGTCCTTTTAATGTTATGGACTTTTTTATTTATCGTTATTTCTTTGGTCTTGATTTTGGCTATGGCTGGGGGTATGTATCGATTGGATATTCTTTGATTCTGGATAAAGTCTTTGTCAAACTACTATGGGCATGGACAGTGTCAGTATTAGTGTTACCCTTGGTATTGGTATTGCCATTGGGATTGGTATTGGTTGGATATTTGGCTATGGTCATAGACTTTCCTTATTGTCTTTAAATTATTTTTGTTTTATCTTGTAATATATTAGAGATTCATCCAACATTAGATGTAGGGTGGTTAACAGTGGGGTATTAGGGGTGGTCTCTAGTCCTGGTTAGACTTTATATATTCTACATGACTAGGCTCTAGTTTAGGCAATGTTAGTATGTTAGTTGGACATTGAAAGGTTGATTCTAATTTTGAATATTTTTAATCATATTTCTTATATGTATATGATTATTGATGACTTCCGGACATGAATAATAATATGGCCTATCGACAGGTGTAATGTTAGACATATCATCATGATTAACGATTAATGTCTCATAGTTTTGACATGTCTTATAGATATGATATGGCCTATGTATATGATGTGGCTCGTAGATAAGATATGGATTATAGATATGATTAAGGGCTTTTAGATATGATATGTCTTATAGATATTATATAGCTTATAGATATTATATTTCTTAAAGATATGATATGGCTTATAGATATGACATGGCTTATTGAGATGATATGGATTATATAGATGATATGGCATATAAATATGGATTATATATGTGATATGTCTTATGGATATGATATGGCTTATTGATATGGTATAGTTTATAGATATGATTAATGGCTCATAGACATTGACGTGGCTTATAGATATGATTAATGGCTTATAGACATGTTTGGAGGCTCATAGATGTGACTAACGAAATAACTTAGGATCATGACTATTGACATGACCTATGGTCATGGTTATAGCATGACTTAATAGATGTGGCATTGGTATAGTCTATTTAGTTGGTTTATCGATATGGATTATTGATATGAATTATTGGTATAGTTCTCAAATTTGAGTTCCAATTTGAGCCTAAAAGTTAATGATGGTATTGGGAATATGAGTTCCAGTTCAAGTACGGCAAATAATGATACTATTGAGTTCTAATTTATGTTCAAGCTTAGGGACTTTTATTTGAGATTTATATGGTTTGAATGGATTCCTGGATATGGCATGATAGTTGGTAACCTATGATTATTCGATTACTCAGTTCCCTTGGTTGTACCCTCTAGGCTTCTAGGGGCCGATGCTGGGTTATTTACTTTTTTGCACTTATTTGCTTATGGGGGAAAATCTTGTAGTTCAAGTGGTGTGATATTTTTGTTGCCATTTTGTATGTATTTAATTATTTATTTACATCGGTATTGGAGCATATTTCCAGGTTTTCCCCTTTTACTCTGACTTAGCTTAATTTATTTTTTATCTTTTCATATTTATATCATGAATTAGCTCTGTCTCTTGATGATGCCTACTTAGTACGTGTAGTTTTGGTACTCATACTACACTTTTGCATCATTTTTGTGCAGATACTAGTACTAGTTGTTGTTGATGATTCGATGTTCGTACAAGGTTGATTTAAGAGATTGGGTGAGCTCTTGGAGTCGAAGTTACCTATGTCTAGTCTTTCACCTTTGAGAAGAGTTGTGTTTGACTATTTATTGCTCATAGTTAGTTTGCAGTAGCTCTTATATCGACATTACAAAGTCTTGGGATGGTAGTTTATTTCTTATCTATTATTAGAACTTTTCACTTGTATTATTGGTACTTAATTCATTAATTGTTAATTTCTGGATTTTAGGTCTTTTTCCACCAAGTTAGCCCATTGCATCTAGCTCTGGGTTATGGTTTGACTTACCAAACTTTGGGATGGAGTAGGTGCCATAGTTACTCATAAATCTAGTCATGAGAAGTTGGTATCAAAGACTAGGTCTCACCGGGGTTGTTGTGACAAGAGCAAGTGTCCACTAGAGCCTCGTGGATTGGAATAACGACATCAGCTTATTATTTTCGAGAGGCTATAAGACAATCAAAGGAGTTGTTCACTTATTTCACTCATTTTGAGCTAAGAGTCTGAGTTAGTTTATACGACCATTATTTGATTTCACTCTTTCATAGATGGATAGGACACATTCTACTGCTACACGAGATGAGGGTCTCGAAAGAGAGCCTATGGATTATATCACTGTTCGTGGACGACCTAGATGTCATGGACAACCTCGAGATATGTCCTCAATAAAGGTCTAAGATAAGGGGCCTTCACCAGACTCTATTAATGCTCTCGAGACAAAGATTCTTCCGCCTCAAACACCGGTGGGATAGGGAGAAATGATAGTTAAAAGAAAGTTATAACCGAAATTCAAGACTAAAGAAGGAAAAATCAGCAACTAAAGAAAGAGGAGATGAAGTAGAAACCAGAGATAAATTGCATTAAATGAAAAAAGGATAGATAATAAGACATTTACCAACACTAATGACAAGAACTAAAGTGTATATTAAACACTTAAACGCAAATCACCATCATTAATTACAACTAATTCTTCGGTAGACACAAAGGGAGTCACCTTCCCCAAGCACCAACCTTTCTTGCCAATTTGTCAACACAAGTGAAATCCATCACTTAGCATTAACCCTAATTTCAGATTCAACACTAGACTAGAAGAATAAAAGTATCCACAAAACAGTATTCTTTCAATATTCATCAACGCTGAGGAAAATACAAGCTAAAGGGTCTATTTATACTTATTAACACCAAATGAAAAAATGCCCTTAATGAGAGCTTAGGAAAGGGCGCCTATGGAGTGTTATTTTAGAGTGTGAAAAGTCCATCATGCCCTTAGTGAGAAACACCTCTTGAGTGTAAGGACCCTCCTTCATTATTCACTTGGACAAATCTTTGAAATGGCTCCAAAATGTCTTCAATCACTTGCAAAAATTCAAAGATTGAATCTTCCACAATACCTTATACTCTTTGTATACTTCATTATTGTATCATCCTCTCTATCTTGAAAGGAATTTGTCCACAAATTCACACCTTGCAAAACCAAAGAGAGAAGAAAACAACCACAGAATCCTCATGGTAGGAGGTTTAGCATTAGTACAACAATTATATCATCACTCTAAGGTGGTTCACACTTAACATACATCCATGTATCCTTAGTATATAACATGAAAAGCTTGGCATAAACAATTCAAATTAAGTGAATGGCATCAACATCAAAAGGTAATGAGCATGAATTAAAACCACACCTCCCATATTTCAAAGGTATTCCGGTGTCAAAGGGAAGTATTAAACAAGGGTCTAGGTCGAGTTTAGCCATTCCTTTTACTAGACAATCATGTTCACAATTACCAAAAACAATCACCCTTAAGAGAAAGTTATCATTCAAGACTAAAGGGTTATGGTCTAAAAATCCCCTCCAAGGAACAAGCACACCTTTATTCACAAGTTTGCCAAACACATAATCATCATGAACAAGACTAGTAGCACGGTTTTCATCACATAAGCTAAAGGGGTCAGGTTTCATATCATGATCAACATTACAAGAATGAGCACCAACTTGAAGGCTTTCAATTCCATAATTCAAATATTCAAGTAGTGGACTAAACGTAGGAGAACACTGATCATGGTACATATTAAAAGAGTTATTAAGAGAATAAGAATGCACACCTATGTCAAAAAATAATGAAACCAACATACGAGAGGGTACATCACGACATTTCAAGCTCAAAGAAGTGTATGGAGTAGTCTTAAGAGTAACTTGATCATTGTTCACAACTAATGAGATACTAAGGAACGAAACATGTACATCTTCTTCAACAAGACCCATGACCATTACACAAGAAGTAATATAACAATAATTTAAGGTCAAGGGAATGTAAGGGGAAGCAATGATACCTCGGTTTGGGCTAGGGCAGTCCATTCTTTTGGAGTTCTCCGCCAAGGGTGCCTTTAGGTCATTTTTATGCAAAACTCCTTATTGATTCTTCATTTATAACTTAGGAAAATGAACCTGCAAGTAAGAAGAGTCAATTCTAGGCTAAGTTCTATCATTGGCGTTAGTGAGTAACAATAGACATTTGTGGGCAAGTCCTACAAACAAAGTTGCCTTCCCCTTTCCTTTCTCACAATCCAAGGCCTCTCTTTCTCTTTCCCTCTTTTCTTTACATTCTTCTTGTACTTCTCCACCCATTTTCTCTCCATCTTGATGCTTGGCCTCATTCTCCTTGGACTTTAAATCTCCCACTTCTCCTACTTGGATGGATTGATTTTGGTTTAGTGGATCTTGGGAAAAAAACATTGGATTTGGTTGATGATGGATTTGGATTTGGAGTTATGGCATGGGGTTTTATGGAGGTTTTGGTGGACATAGTCTATCCAAACCCAAATTTATTCTAGTCATGTCTCCCTTATGGATTCTATTCCCATTCGTACCATCTTGATCTCATTTCTCAAGTCAAGGTTAAGAGCCTCAATTTGAGCCTAGATAGCTCTACCAATGTCATTCCCAATGGATTGGGATGAAGAACCATAGGGTTCCATGGTCAAATGTACCTAATAAGAAGCAAAAAACAGAAAATGAAAACCTACAAAATGAGCAAACAAGTTAGTTCAAAAGCCTCACCACACTCTCACACAGATCTCACCACACACTTGGTCTCATAAGTGTTAAAAACTTGGCAATACTTGGTAAGTGAATTTAGTGGTGAATAATCCTTGGTCCGGAATGAATTTTTGTTTGATAAGACTCAAATTAAAGGATGCACGGACTTAAACCAGCAAGATACTTTGAAATAAAATGATAAAAGTACACAAAAATCAAAGACACGAATTAAATGAACTCTAGACTAATTACCAATCTAGTAGGAACTTACTAGCTTGCTAATTAGTGTTTGAATTAGATTAAAAGACACTAGAATAAAAAAGGTGAGACTAAGAAATCTAAATTTAGAAATTAATTTGGTTGATCACTAGTGATGTCATGGCACAACGTGGTTGGTTGTCACTTTTTCAAAATTTTCAATTTCCCAAATCTTGTTTCGGTCAAGTATCAACCTTTGGGGAAGAAGAGTTTCAAATTTGAGAGAGTAAGAAAGCAATTTAGATCCCTTTCAAGCCTCCAATTGAAATTGAAATGAAATGGTCCCCACTTGTACTTGCAAGTGTACTTGATTTGTTCTTTGGTCCCCCATTTCTTTTAGATGACTAAGGAATATACTAGGGAATATTCTTAAACAAACAACAAGAACACTCTCTTTTCTTCCTCTTTTTGTAACAAACAAACACTTTGAATATTCTTCTTCACTAAGATATGAAGATGACGGATGAACAAGATGAATATTCAAGTGTTGACCAAGTTTGACCAACAAGCAAATGAACCCTAATGTTAATTTTTATTTTAGATCTAGGGTCCTTAGGACAAAACAAACTTAACCAACTAAAAACCATTCATAAAACACGTCCAAATCACAAGGCCAATTTCGAATCTAGCTCAAAAAGCTTCAAAACACCATAGCCATGGTGGATCTTAGCTCAAACTCAACAAAACTTCACTCTAAAAGTAGATCTATCTAAAAGTAGATCTCTCTGATACCAAATGATAGCCTAAAGACTATGTAAAACTGAATTTAAGTACTAAAAACACAAAACCAGCAACCATAAGACAAAGAAAATAACACAAGAAGAAAGGGGATGAAGAAGAATTGCATAAAAGTAAAGATAGATAATGAAACATACACCACTTTAATGATTAGCACCTAATTGTGTATCAAAAAACTAGACACACTTCACCATGGATAGATAACACTTAATTCTTAGGTGAACCAAAGGAATTCACACTCCCTCAATCACACCTTTCTTGCCAAATGTTCAATACAAATGAATAACCCTTGAAATGTATTCAAACACTCAAAATTTCGGTTTCTACACTAAGCTAACACTAAGCTAAGACTAAGAACTACACTCTAAAAGTAGATCTAGACTCCCTAGGTACTAGAGAGCAAGAATATAGTACAAGAAACTTCAAATACAAGGTAAAAACATGAAGATCTAAGATTCTAAGTTAGGATCTATAACAACACAAGACTAGACACTATTTTTTTGAGTTTTTTTTTTGTTTTTGACTCTTTTTTGTGAGATTTTCTTAATAAAGACATTAAAACCAAGATTTAGGGATGTTGAAACAATCCCATCCAAGGCTCTGATACCAAATGATAACTTAAAAAAACCTATAACCAAATTTCAAGAATAAAAAAGGAAAAATCAGCAACTAAAGAAAGAGGAGATGAAGTAAAAACAAGAAGAGAATTACAATAATGAAAAAAGGATAGATAATGAGACATTTACCAACACTAATGAGAATCACTAAAGTGTATATTAAACACTCAAATACAAATCACCAAAATTGATTACACCTCAGGCTTAGGTAGACACAAAGGGAGCCACCTTCCCCAAGCACCAACCTTTCTTGCCAATTTGCCAACACAAGTGAAATCCATCACTTAGCATTAACCCTAATTTTGGATTCTACACTAGACTAGAATATTAAAAGTATCAACTAAAGAGTATTCTTTCAATAATCATCAAAGCTAAGGAAAATACAAGCTAAAGGGTCTATTTATACTTATTACAACCAAATAACAAAAATGCCATTAATGAGGGCTTAGGAAAGGGATCCTATAGAGTGTAATTTTAGAGTATGAAAAGTTCATCATGCCCTTAGTGAGAAGCACCTCTTGAGTGAAAGTACCCTCCTTTTTTCTTCACTTGGACAAGGCTTTGAAATGGCTCCAAAAAGTCTTCAATGACTTGCAAAAATTTGAAGATTGAATATTCCACAATACCTTGTACTCTTTGTGCTCTTCATTCTTGTATCAAGCATCCCAGGAAGAACCAACGTTTATTTATTCTTCAGTGCATAGATATGCCTTAGTTAAGCTTTTGGGATCGGTTGGTGGTGCATAGTCTACAAATCAAAGTGGTACTGAAGTAGGGGAAAATCTTATATTTGTGGCTCCCCGAATGAGGTCCTTCCTGTGTCGGTAGTTTCTCAGCCGGTACCTTCCCAACTTAATATGTCTATCACGGAGTAGAAAATTTTTGGTAGATTCTTGAGATTAGCTCTATCAAGGTGGTCTGGCATATTAGGTACGGATGTAGATGATCTCTTAAATACTTTTGAGGATAGGATTCATAATTTGGTCCTAGTTGAGACTCGTGGTGTGGATTACACTACTTTTTAGTTGGACATGGTAACTCAACATTGGTTGAGAGTTTATCATGATTCTCGACCAAATGGATCTTTCTTTTTTACATGGACACAGTTCTTGGAGACCTTCTTGGAGAAGTACATGTCTCACAGTCTTAGTGATTTTTTGAAGAATCAATTCTAAAGGTTGGAGGAAGTCTCAATAAATATTGTAAAGTATCAGGCTCGATTTCATAGGTTGGCTAGAAATGCTACTTCTATTATGATGAATAAGTATCATTGGGCTCGTTGCTTTGTTTGAGGGTTGAAACTTCTTCTTTGAATATCTACACAGAGTTTGGTTATTGTGGATAGGTATTTTGCTGAGGTTTCTAATCTTTCTCAGCTTATGGAAGAGATTCACCATGAAGACCAAGGGGAAATCAATGAGAGACTATGATATTAAAGTAGGCTCAGTGGGTACCATATTATCTATCAGTTTATCGACAATATTTCTCAAGGTAGGTACTCACTGTTTTTTTTGTATTAGCATTAGAGCTAGTCTAGTAGACCCATTTAGGTTGCACTTTAAATTACTGATAGAGGCCAGTCTCATTTTAGTGATAGTCCTGACCAGGGTTGTTGTCGATCTTTGTGGGGTTTATCTTCTAGAAATTCAAGTTGTGGTGGTTCTTTCTGGTCAGTCAGATCTTCTAGTTTCTTCTCTGTTCCTAGGGCATATTATGGTCGTGGAGCTTTTGGTTATTGTTTGAGGGAGTGCCTAATAGTGGAGTGATTATTCCTTCTTCTCAGAGAGTTTGAATAATTAGGACAGTTCATCCCCAGATAGAGGTATTATGCATGGTTGTAGGGGTGGTCCTCAGGGTACTCGTAGAGGTTCTCAGAAAGGTAAGACAGAAGGTTTGTCAAAATCCCATCCAAGTGAAGGGCGTCATTAGATATATATTGTTCCTGTTAGACTCGATGTTGGGTTACTGGATGCTATTATTACAGGTATGATATTAGTGTGCCATTAGTCTTCTTTTTCTTTATTTGATCTGTGATTCTCTTATTCTTATGTGTCTTTATATTATTTTTGATGATTAGACTTATCTTGGGATATATTATCTATTCCATTATTTTTATCCACTCTCGTGGGTGATTCTTTAATATAGATAGTGTTTTTAGATCATGTGTTGTAACTGTTCGAGAGGTTGATACTCATGCTGATCTTAGTATACTTGACATGGTAGATTTTGACATTATTTTTGTGATGAACTGGTTATCCTAATATCATGCGGTATTGGATTTTTTTTCTAATACTGTTACCTTAGCCATGCTTGGTATACCCTAATCGTATGGCAGCGAGTTGTTAGCTACAAGCGGATGGGGAATATTTCTTATATTTATGCTAGAAGGCGTATTTTGACGGGTTTTTAGTCTTATCTTGTGTCTATTTGTGATGTTAGTATGGAGAGTCTCTCTCTTGATAGTTCATTAGTTTCCTAATATTTTCCATATCGATCTACATGGCCTTCCTCCTAATTGCACTATTGAGTTTGTTATTGATCTTTAGCTGGGCACTTGACCTATTTCTATGATACCTTACCAAATGGCTCTTGCCAAGCTTAAGGAGCTGAATTATTATCTTCAGAATCTTCTTTGTAAGGGTTTTATTAGACTGAGTGTGTATTCTTAGGGAGATCCTGCGTTATTTATGAATAATAAAGATGGCTCCATGCTTATGTGTATTGATTATAGACCTCTTAAAATGGTGATGGTGAAGAACCACTACGCTATGCCTCCCATTGATGATTTGTTTGAATAGCTTCAGGGAGAAACATTATTCACTTAATATTAATTTGAGGTTTTGTTACCATCCATTGAGGATTCGAGCTGATGATATCACAAAGACAACTTTTAGGACCTGTTATGGACATTATGAGTTCCTAGTGGTATCTTTTCAATAGACTAACGCCCCAACTATGTTTATAGATTTTATGAACCATGTGTTAAGGAATAATTTAGATCTCTTTATGATTGTGTTAATCGATGATATCTTTGTGTATTCAAGAAGTACAAAGTAGCATATGCAACATTTGAGGATTATGCTCCAAAATTTAAGATATCATATGCTTTTCACCAGGTTCTCTAAGTGTGTGTTTTGGATTGATTTGATGATATTCCTTGGGCATGTGGTGTCTAGGTATGGGATCATAGTAGACCTAATAAAGATTGAGTCTATTGTGATTCATCCAAAGCTACACCTCTGATAGAGGATAATAGATTCATTGGTTTTGCTGATTATTACAGATTGTTCATTGTGATCTTTTCTATCATTATAGCACCGATGAATAAATTGAATATGAAGGAGGTTCATTTCTAAAGGTTCGAGGAGTGTGAATCGAGCTTTGGAAAGCTCAAGTGATTTCTCACTCATATTTTATTTTGGCTCTTTATATTAAGAGTGAGAGATTCATCATAATTTTTCATGCTTCTAGTGTTATTTTGGGTTTTGTATTGATATAGCAGGGTGTTGTTATGGCTTATGCATTGAGGCAACTAAAGGTGCACGAGTGTAACTACCCGTCTCATGATTTGGTGTTGGTGGCGATAGTTTTAGTGCTTTAGCTTTAGAGGCATTATCTTTATAGTGTGCATTATGAGATCTTCACACATCATAGTAGACTTCAGTATCTTATGACCTAGAGCGAGCTTAATTCTAGGCAGTGTAGATGGATAGAGTCACTTAAGGATTATGACATCTCTATCTTGTATCATCCTAACATGGCAAATATTTTAACTGGCGCCTTGAGCTAGAAGGCAATGAGTATGGGTAGCATAGCTTATATTTCAGTTTCTTAGAGGCCATTGGAATGGGACATTTAGAACTTAGCCAACTTGATGATACAACTTGATATTTTAGACCCTAGGAGGTTTCTTGCATGTGTTGAGGTGAGGTCCTCACTATTTGAGATGATTCGGGATAGACAGTTTGAGGATAAAGTGACTTTGCCTCATCCTTGATCAAGTGTTGAGTTGTGCATGCAAGAGGGCTACCATATATTCTGAGGGAGTCTTGAGATTTGATAGCCGCATTTTTATTTCAAGGGTTGATGACTTAATTCAGTTTATTTTCCATGAGGCTCACAACTTTAGACCCTATTCACCTGGGTACAACTAGGATGTATAGAGATTTGAGATAGTATTAATCCTTTGAGTGGCATGAAGAGTGATGTGGTAGACTTTTTAGCTCGTTTCCTATGTTTTTAGTAGGTAATGGTCAAGCATCAATGACCTAGTGGTTTCATTTAGAAATTCCCCATTCCTGAGTAGAAATTGGAGTGGATTACCATGGACTTTGTTAGTTGGTTGCCTCATACATATTGTGATTTTTATGGTATTTGGGTCATTGTGGATCGATTAACCAGTCAGCACACTTTATTCCTATTCAGACATGCTTTAGTACTGAGAGGTTAGCCAATATCTACGTTAGTTAGATAGTTCGTTCGCATGGTGTGAAAATATATTTAATTCAGATTGGGGTTTAGTTATCACTTTGAGCTTTTGGAGAATATTTCAGGAGGAGTTGGGTACTATGTGGATCTTAGTACAACCTTTCATCCACAGATCGACGGGCAGTAAGAGCAGATTATTCAGGCTATCAAGGATATGCTCTGAACTTATGTTATGGATTTTTGAGGTTAGTTGAAGAGACACTTATCATTAGCAAAATATATATATAATAATAGATATCATTCAAGTATTAATATGGTGCCTTGTGAGGTTTTGTACGTTAGGAGATGTTTTTCCCTGATTGGATGGTTTGAGACTTCTAATATTAAACCCCGTGGTGACTTGCTTATGGAGCTATTTGAGAAAGTCAAGGTAATTCAGGATAAGTTGAGAGCAACTTAGAGTAGGTAGAAGGCTTATGCAAATCATAAACTTCATGCCTTGAGATTTGGTGTAAGCGATCGGGTATTCCTCCATGTATCATTCATGAAGGGTGCAATATGGTTTGGGAGGAAAGGCAAGCTCAACCTTAGATATATTGGACCCTTTGAGATTTCTCACAAAATTTGTGAGGAGGCTACTTAGTTAGCCATACATCTAGATTTTCCTACTGTCCATCTAGTTTTCTATGTCTCTATGTTGCAGTTATACATTCTCGACCCATCTCATATTCTCAGATGGTACTCAATTCCGTTGGATGATTGGTTGACTTTTTTGGAGGAGCCTTTGCTAATTTTAGCAAGTGATGTCAGGAAGTTTCAAACTAGAGAGATTTCATTATTTAAGGTTCAGTGGGGGCACCACCTAGTAGAGGAGGCTACTTGGGAGAGAGAGAGTGAGATGCAGACCCAGTATCCTCAGCTGTTTGAGGCTTTAGGTACATCTTAATCCTTTACTTTAATGGACAAAAGTTCTTTTAGTAGTGAATATTATAATGAATCTCTAGGTCATTTTTTATATCTCCATTCATTTTCGTAATTTAGTGTTTTCCGATAGCTTCCCCAAGTCATTGATGACTTGATAAAATTGACAGTTTATTTGGTTATTAGAGCTAATTTTCTATTTTGAACCCTTTGAAGGTTCAAATAGTTTAACTGGTGAATTCTTCAGTTAAACGACCTCATATTCCAAATCTGACACTTCTAATAGCTTTGGAATGTAGATTTTAGGTTAGATTGTCCCCTGGTTTGAGTCCTAGGATCTCAGACTCATTTGGGCTAATGGTTGAAATTTAAGAAAAATGGAAAATGGGTGTGGGACCCGTTTTTCATTAAAACGACATCGGATTTAAATTTTGACTGCGACATTGATTATGAATGTTGAATTTTATAGGGTAGCATAATCCATTTGCATTTACAAAAATTTCAAATAAATCTCTAGGGGTTGGTAATGAATTGGAATTTCTTCATGACTCATCTGGTGTTGTTGCATCTCTTAAGAAATGCCTTTGATCGTGTAAGTAATCTAGCAAACCCTTGCAAGTATCGCTGAAGCGACTCATTTGGCCTCTTAAGTGAACGGCTTGGTAGTTATTAGGCTATTTTATTTGCGATTATAGTACTGCATACGTGACAATAGCTCTTGCAGTAAGATATCGCATAAGCGATCTACTAATCGCATAAGCGTCAGGAGTACTCGATCACAAGTATCTCTTAAGTGACCAAAAGTTTGCTTAAACGATACCAGTGCACCTAGGAAGGGTAGAAATACCAACTTAGCCCCATTTTTTCACCCTTTTCATCCATTTTCTAGAATCGTAAATCCTAAAAAGTGGATGTTCTTGAGAGGATTAATTGTGGGTGATAATGTAGCTTTAGTATTGTTAATTTATTCTATTTTTCATTGAATTTGTAGTAAGATTTCATTAGTTTCGTCGTTGGTTTCTCCATTCTTATCTAAAATTCCAAGATGCTTGCTTACTTTATTTAGCACCATTATAGCTCAAAATAAACCCATTTTTTAGGGTAAAATGTTCCTTGAGCATAGAGAGATGTTGTGTTGGTTTTGAATGTGCGATTTTGTAAATGAGCTTCACAAGGAATTTTTACATAATTTTGGACATTAAGCTTAATAGTGGAATATGGGTGTCATTGTTCTTGTTTTGATAAGTAAATTGTAATTTTGATAGGTTGTCACCTTGTGGAAGCTTCGTGGAAAGGGAAACAGGTTATTTAGTGAATTCTTCAGGCTTTTCTTTGGTGTTTGGGTAGGCTAGGCTTACCTTCTTCATATATTGAGCTATCTCATAATATGCTTATGATTGTTTACTAGATATAAGGTGGGATTTAGGTGTTAGAAGTATGTATTAGAATATTTGGTTTAGTTGGACCGTTTAGGCTATCTTGAAATTGTAAACTTGGAGTACTTAGAGTAGATATTCATTTCATAGGTGAATTGGTCTTAGTGGTTCATGTTTAGAGTGGAAATACCTTAATTACTCAAGCTTGGTGAAATTATCATAATCATGCATGTTTAGGGTAGATTGTCCTTAGTTACTTGAATTATGGGAAATTGCCTTAGTTTCTATTGTTCTAGGTACGATTGAATTATTTGTCATGTTTAGGAAGGATTACTGTATTGGGGTTATTTATGTCTTACATGACATCTAGAAATAAGGAGGGAGCGGATAGGAGAGTTTTGGTGGAGGATGTCCACATTAAGAAGAGATGGCAGGAATATTTTCATGGTTTATTGAACGAAAAGGGGGACAAAAGCATTGAGCTAGGGGAGCTGGAGAACTCGGAGGATAATCGGGATTTTGGTTACTGTAGACGTTTGAAGTTTGAGGAGGTCAGAGCGGCTATTCATAGGATGCAGAGGGGTAGGGTGACAGTGCCTGACAAAATTCTGGTAGATTTTTAGAAGTTTACTGGTGGAGCTAGTTTAAGTTGGTTGAATAATTTATTTAACGGTATTTAAGTCTACAAAAATGCCTGAGCTTGGAGATAGAGTACGATGTTTTTAGTCTATAAAAACAAGGGTGACATTAAGAGTTGCAACAACTATAGGGGTATTAAGCTGTTGAGTCATACTAAGAAGATTTGGGAGAGGGTGGTTGAGGTGGAGAATGAGAAGGGTCGTATTCATTTCGGAGAATCAAATTGGATTTATGCCAGGTCGCTCGATGACAGAGGAAATCAACCTGGTGAGAAGATTGGTGGAGAAATATAGGGAAAGGAAGAGGGATTTACGCATGGTGTTCATCGACCTGGAGAAGGCTTATGACAAAGTCCTGAGGGAAGTTCTTTGGAGATGTTTGGAGGTGAGAGGGGTCCCAATAGCATATAACAGAGTATTAAGGACATGTACGAGAGAGGGAAGACTCAGGTGAAGATGGTGGGAGGAGACTCTGATCATTTCCCAGTAGAGATAGGGTTGTACCAGGGATCAACTCTCAACCCATTTTTGTTTACGTTGGTGATGGACATGTTGACACGGAGTATTAAAGATGAGGTGCCTTGGTGTATGTTATTTGCCGATAATATAGTGCTAATTGATGAGATGTTGGGGGGTGTGAATAAAAAATTAGAGGTTTGGAGACAAACCCTCGAATCTAAGGGGTTTAGGTTGAGTAGGTCCAAGATGGAGTATTTGGAATGCAAGTTTAGTGACTCAAAGTAGGAGGACGGAGTGGTGGTGAGGTTCGATTCCCAAGATGTTTGTAAGAGAGATAGTTTTAAGTATTTTGGGTCTATGATCCAGAGGAATGGTGAGATTGATGAGGATGTCTCTAAATGTATTGGAGCAGGATAGATGAAGTGGAGGCTCGCCTCGGGAGTGTTGTGTGATAAGAAGGTGCCTTTAAAGCTTAAAGGCAAGTTCTATAGAGTGGCAGTTCGTCCAGCCATGCTGTATGGTGTAGAGTGTTGGCCAATCAAGAACTCCTACATCCAAAAATTAAAGGTAGCATAAATGAGAATGTTGTGTTAGATGTGTGGGCTTACTAGACAAAATAGAGTTAGGAATGAGATTATCTGGGAGAAGGTAGGAGTGTCTTCAGTGAAGGACAAGATGCAGGAAGGAATGCTGAGATAGTTTGGGCATGTGATGAGAAGGGGTACGGATACCCCAGTCATAGGTGTGAGAGGCTAGCTTTGGATTATTTTAGGAGGAGTAGAGGTAGGCTGATGAAATACTGGAGAGAAGTGATTAGGCAAGACATGGGGCTGCTATAACTTTCTGAGAACATGACTCTAGATAGGAAGGTATGGAGGTCGCAGATTAGGGTAGAAGGTTAATACTTGTGTGGGTTATAGCTAGTAGTTAGGGAGATCTAGTGTAGCTGGCTTAGTAAGCTTATGACTGTGCTCACTGGTAGGAGCCATAAGTGTATGCTACTATGAGGGGGTGGCCTTTATTATTTCTTATTTACTGTTTTTTACTTTCATATTACTCTTATTTTCATGGCTGTCTTAGCTCTATTTGTATTATTTCTCATTTTTTATCTCGGTTATGCCATCTATTCTGCTTCAGGTATTACTATGACCGTGTTAAATATTCTTGATCTTGAGCCGGGGGTCTATCAAAAGTAGCCTCTCTACTTTTTCAGAAGTAGCGGTATGGACTGTGTATATTTTACCCTCCCCAAACCCCACTTGGTGGGAATTCACTGGGTTTGTTGTTGTTGTTGACATCGAAGTTTCTTAAAATGGATTTTAGGGATTAGAAGTGGGCCCCTTCGATCCATCGTAGGCCAAGATTTATGATTAGATTTGTATACTTATTCAGGTATGGTTTACCCTTATAAATTTTTTATTTAGGACTTCACGAGATTGAAC
This sequence comes from Capsicum pubescens, assembly GCA_030864215.1. NCBI lineage: Eukaryota > Viridiplantae > Streptophyta > Magnoliopsida > Solanales > Solanaceae > Capsicum > Capsicum pubescens. The sequence continues at coordinate 147,340,691 of CM061545.1, read as the reverse complement.
ATATTTATTGAGTATGTTAGTTGGATGATGTGCTATGGATTTTTAGAACTTTCGACACTTACAATGATGAAAATATGCAAGTTTCTTGGGTTGTTTGTGAGATATCATTTGTTTTTAGTATGTTTTGTAGGAAACCAGGTTTTTGATGCCAAACAAAAGAAAAGGAGGAAAGATGACATTTTGGGCTACTAATCGAGGTACTTCTGGGCGTAAATGACTCTTACTGAGAGTAGGTGTAATGCTTTGGGTTTTTGGTCCTTTGAAATTTTATCTTTATTGTCCTGACTACGACTCCCCTGACGAGTCATAGGGAGTCATGATGAGTCGTAGGGACACGGTCGTGACTTAATCAGAACACGTGGCTTAGTATTCTTCTCTGAGTACGAGTGGCTCTCAACTAGTCGCTAAGACTTCTTACGAGTCGTAAGGACCAAGTCATAAGGTATCCATAAAGTTTGACCTAAGATGTTTTCTTTATTATGACTTGAGGCAATGATTCATAAAGACTCGTGACGAGTCATTAGGTTCCAATCGTAGGGTGTCCAATGTGTCATCACAAAATTGTTGTTATCTTAAGTACAAGAAGTGGTTACGAGTCGTCAAGTATGGTTATAATTTGGTGGTATGAATCATAGACAAACAAGTATAGGACCTTGGTGGTTTTGTCTTAACTACTACTCCTTGTGATGACTCATAATGTGAATATACGAGTTATATAGAGATCCGTAGTCACTTGCAACAATTTTTAGACATTTCCTTAATGGAACTTTTGACATTTCCCCTCTACCCCAATTGTAACACATGACCTTAAACCCTACTGGAGACCCATTATCATTGTTAACTTGCAAAAACACTTTCAAAAGATCTTTTAAATTCTCTCAAGAAGCCATAATTAGGGTTTTAGAGAATTTGGTCAAGTAGAGCTTCAAGGACTATTTCCTCATTGTTAATTTGTTTAAAGCATATGTTTTAAAGTACTCTTCATGAGATACTGATGATTTGTTTGAAACAAAGGTTGAGGGTTTTAAATGTTTATGGATTGAACAATGTTTATAAAGGTTTAAATGTGATTAATCATACTTTAATTATGTTTTTGAACTTATGGGTGCATGGGTATGGTGAATGAACTAGGGAATTGTGATTTTTTCAAAACTTGTGACTTTTAGAGTGGTTATGACCCAAACCCCATTTTGAGAAATTTATATTTAGTTATGAGAAATATGGGAACTTAACTATTCTTTAACGATTACATTATGATTTTAAATTGAACCTTGTGGGTTTATGTTTCCATGAATTATTGCATGATTCAAATAAGGGGGTTATGAATTTCCCCAAGTGATGTACTTGTTTTGGCATGTTTTTGTTACCTTGCAATTGTAGATAGTATGATAATACCAACAATGTATGCCATAATGTGAAATATGGTTTAATAAATGGGATTCTGTGATAAATGGTTTTAATTGGGCTTTAATGAAACTATGAAGCTGAGTTGTGAAAGTGGTGGTCCCGAGGGACCCATACTAGAAACTGTGTGTAACGCCCCAAAATTGGGTCCCGAGACGTCACACGGTTCTTAGGGTCACAAGTGTCCCCAAGCTAACCCTTCTACTGGCATAACTCATAAGCAATTGATTAAAAATACAAATGCATACAAATCAGCAAAAATTAACTCTTTTCTGAATCTGATCGATACAAAAATGGAATTTTACAGGATTACAATTCTGCCTTTACAACCAGAATTGAAACAAAATACATCAACTTCTACTGATTGTCTATGAAGCCTCTACTAGTACTGACTGTAGGTAGCCGGGTCATGACTCCCGACTACCCCAACTCAATACGACTGAATAAAGAAAATACAACACTATAAACTCTGCATAACTAACCCAAGCCCTTGAATCAAAAGGACTCATCACCTGCTGACTGGATACCACGAACTGACTAGATCCAAAGGTGCTACTATACCTTGTACCAACATTCCAAGAAAATGTAGTCCATATACGAATATGTAGGTCAGTACCATGGAAAAATACCGAGCATATCGGGGTGTATGCAGTTGTATAAACATCATTATCATAAATATTTTTAAGAAATATGCAGGATGTATGAAAGACTCACATAGCCCGAAGAAAATCATCATAATCATGAGAGGATGAAATAAGTATAATAACAGATGTGAGTCTTCATATAATTTGTCAATCACTTTCAAATCATTTCACCATTCACCATAGACACAAGGAAACACACACACACATTGGGAGATCTTATAACCGACATAAACCATGTGAGCTACATGGAGTCCAACGTACAACCCACGTTGGGGAGAGCCGTCCTCTCCTTTCCTTCAAAGTAGGACTTCCAATATCAATCCAAAAACACTAGTGATCACTAGATAAATCAGCCTCAGGCTCACATCCTAAGGGGGAACGTAGTTCTAGGGATGTAAGGTCACTTTATACCTCCCACTCGGTGCTAAAGATTACTCCCGGACTTAGCTCAGAAATTTAAATCAGCCTCAGGCTCACATTAAAGAAAATCCACAATAAACATTTCAACAATTTTCATCGAGAGCCAATTTGCTACCCCTTTATCATAATCAATAAAAATATGAATTTCTTTCACAGTCGAGTTCAAAATAACTCATTCACGACCAAAAGGTTAAATCATTCAAAACATCTCAAATATTCAACATCAACGTGCAAATAGTACACTTTTTTTCAAAGACACAATTTCAAATGGGGTTCAAGACCCAAATATAAAAATCATAGTAAATTTCATTCAAGCATCATGCTTTAAGTCATAATTTCATATAAATTTGACTTTTCAAAGTCATAAACATCATAATCTCAAGATAACCAAGATAGAATATAAGTTCATGCTCCAAAATCATAATAAGCATATAAAAATCATATCTTCGTAAAGAAAATTACTTTTGGGCACAAGAACAAAAGATTGTTCTTGTTGAAAAATGCCACATACCTTAAATGATGAACTTTAGATTGATACTCATTTTTGAGATGTTAATCGTGCCTTTGAATGATGGTTCTTGGAGTTCTTGAACTAGGAACTTGGAATCTTGAATAAATTTGAAGAATTAATGGTGAACTTTGGAGGTTCTTGAAGTTGGATGTAGGAGCTTAGAGTTTTCTTTTTGAGTAAATTTGATGAAATATAACATATAATGCTTCTAATAGGCTTTAATATAGGGTTTGGACGGATTTTAGATGAGGGGAAATGACCAAAACGCCCCTAAAAATCAAATAATTCTCGAATCTGTCCTTTGGTGGACTGTTTTGATAGTCTGAAGTAGATAACCATAACATTTTACTCCGATATCCAAATTGGATGAAACCAATTTCATTAGAAAGAGGACTCTCATATCTTTCCGTTGATATATAGTATCTCTTCCGGATCATTGTGTACAAGGAGTTATGATCGTTTGAGTTTGACCCAAAAATTCATTTTTGATAGGCTGAAGTAGATCAACCATAACTTTTTGCTCTGATAGACAAATTGGATGAAACCAATTTCATTAGAAACATGACTCTAATATATTTCCATTGATATATAGTATCTCACCCAAATCATTGTGTACGAGGAGTTATGATCATTTGAAGTTGACCCAAAAATTCACTTTTGATAGTCTGAAGTAGATCTACCATAACTTTTTGCTCCGATAGACAAATTGGATGAAACCAATTTCATCGGAAAGAGGACTCGCAGAGATTTCCGTTGATATATAGTAGATCACCCACATCATTATGTACCAGGAGTTATGATCGTTTAAAGTTCGAGAAAAAGTACGCCAGGCCTCAGTACTTTTTTTTCCTGTACGTTTTACTGTTCACTACTATTCACGGTTCGATCGGAATGTTCATAACTCGTCACTCGGGTTTCCATTTTGGATGATCCACATATCATTGGAAATCTTATTCGATACTCTACACAATGGTGGGTCATAATCTAAGGCATTCCGCACGGAAAATTCATAATTCATTCTAGAAGATAGAACCCAACACGTTTACGCACAAAATTTCAATGAAATATTTCCCGGGGTATTACATCATCTCCCCCTTGGAAACATTTGTCCTCGAATGTTTATGAATAAGTACAAAATACCATGGAAATGAGGACAAAAGGCTGGGATAATGAAGTCAATCCACTTACTTCACTCCAAACTTTCGAATACTTCATAGAACATGCTATTCATAATGAGAATGGTTACATAGTTGGATCTTAAACAAATGAGACTGATTTTAAGGAATCGATATCTTTGGTTTATTCAGAGACTGAGAATCAAAGGTATCGAATGGAATCTAATCAAAAGAAGGACCACTTGTGCCCAAATGAAATGTCCCTCAACACTCCCTCCAAAAGATTCAAATGACATTGTTCGGGGAGAAAATGAACCATAATTTGATACAATCCTATCGTATGGGAACAAGGACCCATATGGCATAAATTAAGATAGGAATTTCTAGGTCCTGGGAAAAATAACTCCTTGCTTCCAAACTTAGCAACACTTACCAACTACTCCCTCGACTATGTTCAAGCCTAACTCCAAGTACTCATGAGATACGCCACATAACACTATAATATTAATCTATATCATGAACCTCAATACACACTGTGCCTCACAACTCCTCACTTCAAACATAACTCTTATTGCTACTCCAACAACCACATACAATCTTATACTAGGGATCTGCTAACTTGCGGTGCATTCTTTTAGATATACAACCATAACATTCAAGCCTATACTCATAACCACATACGCACTTCGGACATGCACCTCTAAATGAACACTCATAAGGCATCTTCGTCGCTTTCTCTAAGATTCCATTAACTACATCATTCACACATACTGGCCAATTCTTTAAATGGCACACATAACATTTTCTCAACCAATTGAACTATACACAAAAACTCTGTATTACTATTCCTACAACCTCATAGAAGTGCATAAAACCATCGCACAACAATCTTTCCAAATAAACATTTAAAACTTCAACTAACCACGGAATGTTTGAAGGACTTAGCCTCAATCTAACTTCACTTTACCGTCGTGAGCACACCACCTTCTATCATAGATAAGGAAGTATCTTCTCTCCCTTCTAGACAACTGCTCAACACCATTAGCTTGACTTAGTGAAAAGGTCACAAAATCTTAAAACATGAAGACCTGAAACATAAAGGGATAATGTAAATAACTTGACTCTCTCTATTGAGGCCTTAGGAATAAAATATCAAATACAATGGGTTCATTAAGGTATCAAAACTAAAGACACCCATAACGGAAACTGAATCTCACTGATCAATTAGAGTATTGCCTGAGTACTGGTACTGACCATACTGTAAAACTTGAGTATATGAGTCATGGGAGGCATGCCCTGAATTTAGAGCTCATAACTTATGGAATGTGATTCCAACTGCTAGAAGAACTGGAATTTCTCATTTTTGAAAACTAGAAGAGTATGTAATTCTCCATCACATGTATGAACATAAATTAAGATCATGGAACTGAAATGTAAAGCATGAGTAGGTTTTGGGACAGTTGAAAATACTGAAATAACATTGGGTCAAGCACTGATCTTTCTCACAGAAAATTTACAACTTACTGGTACTTCTACAAAAATGTAAAAGCTTGACTTGACTACTTGTTCTATCATCTCCCCCTTAGCTTTAAGCCACCACTCAAATTATCAAATGCTTACTAATTTTGAATCTCCACGAACATCTCTATCGCCGGAATGTACCATCTAGTGCTTCAACTCTTATTTCTATTAGCTCAACTTGAATACTTTCTAACCTTTTGATAGACCATGCTACTTCTGTCTTCTCCCTCTAATACCATGCCTATGAACTTATATTTCTTACCCATAAGAATCAAAATCACACTTAAGAGGCTCAACATTTCCAATCATACGCCTCGCCTTAACTTAGCCATCAAAATATAATCCATCGTCTAACTAGTATTTATCCATCTAACAATCCCATGGCACGAATCACTACACCACATACACTAATCCTCAAAATTAAAGTAGTCCCATAATATCTTGGGTGAACTTTCTCATCATAATATAATATTAAACTTAATTACAAGTCAACTACACTTAAACTCTTGTGTACACTGTTCAAGCCTATTAGGTCACTTCCGGCAACTAATACCATTAATCCGGAAACCATCACATTCGGGTTCATGATCACCAATAGTTCAAACTTAAGGTCTCACACTTCACATAATTTAAAACTCCATCTCACGCATAACTCCCACGTGTAAATTATAAAACAACACATCCATGAACACTATCCCACTTAAACTTCATAACAATAATAATTGGTCCTAATCATATAGCGTATCTTAATCACAATCCATTAACACATCCTTCTTTCACCCGTCACTATTATCTATCCTTCATACACAACTTAACATAGTTCATAGCTCTCTACATCTTAACTTAACTTCCTCTTGCAATCTGGAGAGCGTCTAGATTAACAAAACTTACCCACCGAGTAATTCCATCACCAACCTATACTCTCTGTCATACAAACACCGCCAACACCCATTTCATACCTCGAACAAACTATATCACTTCCTAATAACCCAATTGCATGCAAAAAGGGATTTCGCTATACTTATGCTCAGCAAATCACACTTACCATCCTTCTTACTACTACACCTCCACATCCCACATTTTCAGACAGAACAAGGAAAAATATGAACTACAAGTTGCTAGTGGATCGAAATAGGCCTCACACGGCTTCACTAGACTTTGGTTTTGTGTTTTGATCAAGAAAGTTATATGAATAACAAAGTAACTATGCTAGTGAATTGAAATAGGCCCTACACGGATTCACTAGACTTTGGTTTGTCTTCTGAACAAGAAAATGAGATGAATAACAAAGAAGCTATGCTAGTGAATCGAAAGAGCCCCACACGGCTTCACTAGACATGGATTTTTCACAAACATAATGATAACAAGATTACATAATACAAGAGATAGAAACTTGACACACACTATTCAACGATCTAAGAATACACCTTACTCTGTCTTAATTAAATAACTCATAACAATGAGGGCATAACTTTCAACTTAAGGAACTTAACACACTAGAGAGCTCCTCTCAAGTCCTTTGTGTAACTTTTGAAATTTTTTCTAGAAAATATAGAAGCATTACCTGGGGAAGGACTGGAGCTTGCGAATCATGTTATCTCAAAAATAATACATAGAGGGAGAAGTATAGATTAACATTGTAGATTCTGAGGAGGAATCTGAAAGCACATCTAACCTAGGCTTAGTTCACGACTTTTATGAACATGAATAAAATACTTCAATCTTTGGAACTCAAAAGCATTGACAGGATACTTTCTAGATCTCTTACAATCCCATAACTATCTACGGAGAATTAAGGTTAACTATTTTTGATACCTTGAAAATGAGGCAGAGTTGGCCAGAATAGAGTAAGATGAGAATCTATATAAGCTTCTTGGAGAACCTTTTTATAGCACGACATTAGACTTGAAAGAAGGGAAATATTTCCTAAATGCCTTGTAGCCTCTCGAAGACACGACTTCATAGACACCCTAGGACACTTGAACTCTGTGCTCAGATACCAAGTTTGTACCACCCCGAAATCGAGTCCCGAGACGTCACACAGTGCTTAGGGTCACAAGTGACCCCAAGCTAACCCTTCTACTGGTATAACACATAAGCAACTGAATAAAAATATAAATCCATACAAATCAACAAAAATTAACACTTTTCTAAATCTGATCGATACAAAAATGGAATTTTACAGAATTACAATTCTGCCTTTCCAACCAGAATTGAAACAAAATACAACAACTTCTACTAAATGTTTATGAAGCCTCTACTAGTACTGACTTTAGGTAGCCGGGTCATGAATCCCGACTACCCCAACTCAATATGACTGAATAAAGAAAATACAGTACTATAAACCCTACATAACTAACCCAAGCCCTTAAATCAAAATGACTCATCACCTGCTAACTGGATACCACGAACTGACTGGATCCGAAGGTGCAACTATACCTTGTACCTATATTCCGAGAAAATATAGCCCACATACAAATATATCGGTAAGTACCATGGAAAAATACCGAGCATATGGGGGTGTATGCAGTTGTATAAACATCATCATCATAAATATTTATAAGAAATATGCAGGATGTATGAAAGACTCAAATAGCCCGAAGAAAATCATCATAATCATGAGAGGATGAAATAAGTATAATAACACATGTGAGTCATCATATAATTTGTCAATCAATTTCAAATCACTTCACCGTTCACCATAGACACAAGGAAACACACACACACTTTGGGAGATCCTATAACCGACATAAACCATGTGAGCTACATGGAGTCTAACGTACAACCCTCGTTGGGGAGAGCCGTCCTATCCTTTCCATCGGAGTAGGACTTCCAATATCAATCCAAAAACACTAGTGATCACTATATAAATCATCCTCAGGCTCACATTCTATGGGGGCACGTAGTTCTAGGAAAGTAAGGTTACTTTATACCTCCCACTCGGTGCTAAAGATTACTCCCATACTTAGCTTCAAAATTTAAATCAGCCTCAGGCTCACATTTAAGAAAAAACACAATAAACACTTCAACAATTTTCATCGAGAGCCAATTTGCTACCCCTTTATCATAATCAACAAAAAATAAGGATTTCTTTCACAGTCGAGTTCAAAATAACTCATTCACGACCAAAAGGTCAAATCATTCAAAACATCTCAAATATTCAACATCAATGTGCATATAGCACATATTTTCTCAAAGATAATTTCAAATAGGGTTCAAGATCCAAATATCAAAATCATAGTAAATTTCTTTCAAGCATCATGCTTTAAGTCTTAATTTTATTCAAAATTCAACTTTTCAAAGTCATAAACATCATAATCTCAAGATAACCAAGATAGAATATAAGTTCATGCTCCAAAATCATAATAAACATATAAAAATCATATCTTCGTAAAGAAAATTACTTTTGGGCACAAGAACGAAAGATTGTTCTTGTTGAAAAACCCCACATACCTTAAATGATGAACTTTAGATCGATACTCATTTTTGAGATGTTAATCGTTCCTTTGAATGATGGTTATTGGAGTTCTTGAACTAGGAACTTGGAATCTTGAATAAATTTGCAGAATTAATGGTGAACTTTGGAGGTTCTTAAAGTTGGATGTATTAGCTTAGGGTTTTCTTTTTGAGGGAATTTGATGAAATATAACATATAATACTTCTAATAGGCTTTAATATAGGGTTTGGACGGATTTTGGGTGAGGGGGAATGACCAAAACGCCCCTAAAAATCAAATAATTCTCGAATATGTCCTTTGGTGGACTGTTTTGATAGTATGAAGTAGATCAACCATAGTATTTTACTCCAATATCCAAATAGGATGAAACTATTTTCATTAGAAAGCGGACTCTCATATCTTTCCATTGATATATAGTATCTCACCCAGATCATTGTGTACGAGGAGTTATGATCGTTTGAGTTTGACCTAAAAATTCACTTATGATAGGCTGAATTAGATCCACCATAACTTTTTTCTCCGATAGACAAATGGGATCAAACCAATTTCATTAGAAAGAGGACTCTCATATATTTCCATTGATATATAGTATCTTATCCAGATCATTGTGTACGACGAGTTATGATCTTTTGAAGTTAACCCAAAAATTCACTTTTGATAGTCTGAAGTACATCGACCATAACTTTTTGCTCCGATAAACAAATTGGATGAAACCAATTTCATCGGAAAGAGGACTCGCAGAGATTTCCGTTGATATATAGTAGATCACCCAAATCATTATGTACAAGGATTTATGATCATTTAAAGTTGGAGAAAAAATACAACAGGCCTCAGTACTATTTTTTTCCTGCACATTTTACTGTTCACAACTATTCACAGTTCGATCGGAATGTTCATAACTCGTCGCTCAGGTGTCCGTTTTGGATGTCCACATATCGTTGGAAACCTTATTCGATACTCTACGTAATGGTGGGTCATAATCAAAGGAATTCCGCACGAAAAATTCATAATTCATTCTAGAAGATAGAACCCAATACGTTTACGCACAAAATTTCAATGAAAAATTTCCCGGGGTATTACATCATCTCCCCCTTAGAAACATTTGTCCTCGAATGTTTATGAATAAGTACAAAATACCATGGAAATGAGGACAAAAGGCTGGGATAATGAAGTCAATCCACTTACTTCACTCCAAACTTTCGAATACTTCATAGAACATGCTATTCATAATGAGAATGGTTACATAGTTGGATCTTAAACAAATGAGACTGATTTTAAGGAATCGATATCTTTGGTTTATTCAGAGACTGAGAATCAAAGGTATCAAATGGAATCTAATCAAAAGAAGGACCACTTGCGCCCAAATGAAACGTCCCTCAACACTCCCTCCAAAAGATTCAAATGACATTGTTCGGGGAGAAAATGAATCATAATTTGATACAATCCTATCGTATGGGAACAAGGACCCATATGGCATAAATTAAGATAGGAATTTCTAGGTCTTGGGAAACATAACTCCTTGCTTCAAAACTTAGAAACACTTCCCAACTACTCCCTCGACTATGTTCAAGCCTAACTCCAAGTACTCATGAGATACACCACATAACACTATAATATTAATCTATATCATGAACCTCAATACACACTGAGCCTCACAACTCCTCACATCAAACGTAACTCTTATTGCTACTCCAACAGCCACATACAATCTTATACTCGGGATCCGCTAACTTGCGGTTCATTCTTTTAGATATACAACCATAATATTCAAGCCTATACTCATAACCACATACGCACTTCGCACATGCACCACTAAACGAACACTCATAAAGAATCTTCCTCGCTTTCTCTAAGATTCCATCAACTACATCATTCACACATACTGGCCAATTCTTTAAATGGCAAACATAACATTTTCTCAAACAATTGAACTATACACAAAAACTTTGTATTACTCTTCCTACAACCTCATAGAAGTGCATAAAACCATCGCACAATAATTTTTCCAAATAAACATTTAAAAATTCAACCAACCACGACATGTTTCAAGGACTTAGCCTCAATCTAACTTCAATTCATCACCGTGAGCACACCACCTTCTATCATAGATAAGGAAGTATCTTCTCTCCCTTCTAGACAACTGCTCAACACCATTAGCTTGACTTAATGAAAAGGTCACAAAATTTTAAAACATGAAGGGATAATGTAAATAACTTGACTCTCTCTATTGAGGCCTTAGGAATAAAATATCAAATACAATGGGTTCATTAAGTTATCAAAACTGAAGACACTTATAACGGAAACTGAATCTCACTAATCAATAAGAGTATTGCCTGAGTACTGGTACTGAACATACTGTAAAACTTGAGTGTATGAGTCATGGGCGGCATGCCCTAAATTTAGAGCTCATAACTTATGGAATGTGATTCCAACTGCTAGAAGAACTGGAATTTCTCATTTTTGAAAACTAGAAGAGTATGTAATTCTCCATCACATGTATGAACATGAATTAAGATCATGGAAATGAAATGTAAAGAATGAGTAGGTTTTGGGACAACTAAAAATACTAAAATAACATTGGGTCAAGCACCGATCTTTCTCACAGCAAATTTACAACTTACTGGTACTTCTACTAAAATGTAAAAGCTTGACTTGACTACTTGTTCTATCATCTCCCCCTTAGCTTTAAGCCACCACTCAAATTCTCAAATGCTTACTAATTTCGAATCTCCACGAACATCTCTATCGTAGGAATGTACACCATCTAGTGCCTCAACTCTTATTTCTATTAGCTCAACTTGAATACTTTCTAACCTTTTGATAGACCATGTTATTTCTGCCTTCTCCCTCTAATACCATGCCTATGAACTTATGTTTCTAACCCATAAGAATTAAAATCACACTTAAGAGGCTCAACATTTCCAATCATATGCCTCGCCTTAACTTAGACATCAAAACACCATCCATCGTCTAAGTAGTATTTAACATCTAACAATCCCATGACACGACTCACTACACCACATACACTAATCCTTAAAATTAAAGCAGTCCCATAATATCTTGGGTGAACTTTCTCATCATAATATAATATTAAACTTAATTACAAGTCAACTACACTTTAATTCTTGTGTACACTGTTCAAGCCTATTAGGTCACTTCCGGCAACTAATACCATTAATCTGAAAACCATCACATTCGGCTTCATGATCACCAATCGTTCAAACTTAAGGTCTCACACTTCACGTAATTTACAACTCCATCTCATGCATAACTCCTACGTGAAGATTATAAGACAACACATCCATGAACACTAGCCCACTTAAACTTCATAACAATAATAATTGGTCCTAATCATATAGCCTATCTTATTCACAATCCATTAACACATCCTTCTTTCACCCATCACTACTATCTATCCTTCATACACAGCTTAACATAGTTCATAGCTCTCTACGTATTAACTTAACTTTCTCTTGTAATCTGGAGAGAACCTAGATTAACAACATTACCCACCAAGTACTTCCATCACTAACCTAGACTCGCTGTCATACAAATACCATCAACACCCATTTCATACCTTGAACAAACTATATCACTTCCTATTAACCCAATTGTATGCAAAAAGGGATTTTGCTATACTTATGCTCAAAAAATCACACTTACCATCCTTCTTACTACTACACCTCCATATCCCATATTTACAGCCAGCACAAGGAACAAGATGAACTATAAGTTGCTAGTGGATCGAAATAGGCCTCACACGGCTTCAATAGACTTTGGTTTTGTGTTTTGATCAAGAAAGTTATAAGAATAACAAAGTAACTATGCTAGTGAATCGAAATAGGCCCCACACGTCTTCACTAGACTTTGGTTTGTCTTTTGAACAAGAAAATGAGATGAATAACAAAGAAGCTATGCTAGTGAATCGAAAGAGCCCCACACGGCTTCATTAGACTTTGACTTTTCACAAACATAATGATAACAAGATTACATAATACAAGAGATAGAAACATGACACACACTATTCAACGATCTAAGAATACACCTTACTCTATCTTAATTAAATAACTCATAAGAATGAGGGCATAAATTTCAACTTAAGGAACTTAACACACTAGAGAGCTCCTCTTAAGCCCTTTGTGTAACTTTTGAAATTTCTTCTAGAAAATATAGAAGCATTACCTGGGGAAGGACTGGAGCTTGCGAATCATGTTATCTTAAAAATAATACATTGAGGGAGAAGTATAGATTAACATTGTAGATTCTGAGGAGGAATCTGAAAGCACATCTTACCTAGGCTTAGTTCACGACATTTATGAACATGAATAAAGTACTTCAATCTTTGGAACTCAAAAGCACTGACAGGATACTTTCTATCTCTCTTACAATCCCATAACTATCTACGGAGAATTAAGCTTAACTGTTTCTGATACCTTGAAAATGAGGCAGACTTGGCCAGAATAGAGTAATATGAGAATCTATATAAGATTCTTGTAGAACGTTTTTATAGCACGATCTTAGACTTGAAAGAAGGGAAACATTTCCTAAATGCCCTGTAGCCTCTCGAAGAAAAGTACAGACGTCTCCGTACCGTTCCACAAGAATCTACTAGACACGACTTCATAGACACCCTAGGAAACTTGAACTCTGTGCTCTGATACCAAGTTTGTAACGCCCCAAAATTGGGTCCCGAGACGTCACACGGTGCTTAGGGTCACAAGTGACCCCAAGCTAACCCTTCTACTGGTATAACTCATAAGCAACTGAATAAAAATACAAATCCATACAAATCAGTAGAAATTTACTCTTTTCTGAATCTGATCGATACAAAAATAGAATTTTACAGGATTACAATTCTGCATTTACAACTAGAATTGAAACAAAATACATCACCTTCTACTTACTGTCTATGAAGCCTCTGCTAGTACTGACTGTAGGTAGCCGGGTCATGAATCCCGAATACCCCAACTCAATACGACTGAATAAAGAAAATACAACACTATAAACTCTGCATAACTAACCTAAACCCTTGAATAAAAAGGACTCATCACCTGCTGACTAGATACCACGAACTGACAGGATCCGAAGGTGCAACTATACCTTGTACGTACATTCCAAGAAAATGTAGCCTACATAAAAATATATGGGTCATTACTATGGAAAAATACCGAGCATATGGGGGTGTATGACGTTGTATAAACATCATCATCATAAATATTTAAAAGAAATATACAGGATGTATGAAAGACTCAAATAGCCCGAAGAAAATCATCATAATCATGAGAGGATGAAATAAGTATAATAACACATGTGAGTCATCATATAATTTGTCAATCACTTTCAAATCACTTCACCGTTCACCATAGACACAAGGAAACACACACACACTTTGGGAGATCATATAACTGACATAAACTATATGAGCTACATGGAGTCCAACGTACAACCCACGTTTGGGAGAGCCGTCCTATCCTTTCCATCGGAGTAGGACTTCCAATATCAATCCAAAACACTAGTGATCACTATATAAATCAGCCTCAGGCTCACATCCTATGGGGGCACATAGTTATAGGGAAGTAAGGTCACTTTATACCTGCCACTTGGTGCTAAAGATTACTCCCAGACTTAGCTTAGAAATTTAAATCAGCCTCAGGCTCACATTAAAGAAAATCCACAATAAACACTTCAATAATTTTCATCGAGAGCCAATTTACTACCCCTTTATCATAATCAATGAAAACGTGGATTTCTTTCACAGTCGAGTTTAAAATAACTCATTAACGACCAAAAGGTCAAATCATTCAAAACATCTCAAATATTTAACATCAACGTGCATATAACACAAATTTTCATAAAGACACAATTTCAAATGGGGTTCAAGATCCAAATATCAAAATAATAGTAAATTTCTTTCAAGCATCATGCTTTAAGTCATAATTTCATATAAATCCGACTTTTCAAAGTCATAAACATCACAATCTCAAGATAACCAAGATAGAATATAAGTTCTTGCTCCAAAATCATAATAAACATAAAAAAATCATATCTTCGTAAAGAAAATTATTTTTGGGCACAAGAATGAAAGATTGTTCTTGTTGAAAAACCTCACATACCTTAAATGATGAACTTTAGATCGATACTCATTTTTGAGAAGTTAATCGTGCCTTTGAATGATGGTTCTTGGAGTTCTTGAACTAGGAACTTAAAATCTTGAATAAATTTGCAGAATTAATGGTGAACTTTGGAGGTTCTTGAAGTTGGATGTAGGAGCTTAGGGTTTTCTTTTTGAGGGAATTTGATGAAATATAACATATAATACTTCTAATAGGCTTTAATATAGGGTTTGGAAGGATTTTGGGTGAGGGGGAATGACCAAAACGCCCCTAAACATCAAATAATACTCGAATATGTCCTTTGGTGGACTTTTTTGATAGTCTGAAGTAGATCAACCATAACATTTTACTCCAATATCCAAATTAGATTAAACTAATTTCATTAGAAAGAGGACTCTCATATATTTCCATTGATATATAGTATATCACCCAGATCATTGTGTACTAGGAGTTATGATTGTTTGAAGTTGAACCAAAAATTTACTTTTGATAGGCTAAAGTAGATCGACCATAACTTTTTGTTTCGATAGACAAATTGGATGAAACCAATTTCATTAGAAAGTGGACTATAATATATCTCCATTGATATATAGTATCTCACCCATATCATTGTGTACGAGGTGTTATGATCGTTTGAAGGTGACCCAAAAATTCACTTTTGATAGCTTGAAGTAGATTGACCATAACTTTTTTCTATGATAGAAAAATTGGATGAAACCAATTTCATCGGAAAGATAACTCGCAGAGCTTTCCGTTGATAAATAGTAGATCACCCAGATCATTATGTACAAGGAGTTATGATCATTTAAAGTTGGAGAAAAAATACTCTAGGCCTCAGTACTTTTTTTTCCTGCACGTTTTACTGTTCACTACTATTCACAGTTCGATCGGAATGTTCATAACTCGTCGCTCGGGTGTCCGTTTTGGATGATCCACATACAGTTGGAAATATAATTCGATACTCTATGCAATGGTGGGTCATAATCTAAGACATTCTTCATGAATAATTTATAATTCATTGTAGAAGATAGAACCCAACACGTTTACGCACAAAATTTTAATTAAAAATTTTTCGGGGTATTACACTGTGGTTGCCAACACGGGGGTATATATGGAGGGTTCTATATGGAAAGGTTTTTGGAGTCCCCCTTATTATTATTATCATATGATTGGGAGGTTTGAGTCCTCCCACATCTTCTTACATGATTTGGTGCTCATGTCATCTTGATATGCAGAGAGGTTTGATCCCACCATAGTGCATATGATTATATACCCTCTGGTTCATATGTCCACACGCAATGGATCCCTACCTCTGGTTCGTATGTCCACACGCAATGGATCCCAACTAGACTATGATAAGCATAGAGAATTATAAGATTGTTAGAAGTGCCTCAACCCTGGAATTCTCATTATTACTATTTCCACCTTATTTTAGGCTAGCGCATTAATGAAATCAAATATCAATTGTTTTTTGAATGTTTTGACTGACAGACACCATGGATAGTAGATAATTTAAAGGAAAGGGAAAGGCTGGCACTTCAGACCTGGCTAGGAAACACAGAAGGCAGTTAGAATGATAGATTGATAGGGTACCACATGATCCACCGATCTGTCAGTCAAGGAGATTTGTATTTAAGGCAGTCAGACAAGCAGGTAAGAAGTGGTATACCAAACACCTCAACACAAAATACACACCTGAGGTGTTTATTGACAGGGCAAGCCTACAACGGTAATACCCTAGCATGGTTCGACTACTGGAGTAGTTGAATATGATATTTTTGTTTCACGAGCCTACTAAGTTCAATTTGCACCCTGTAAATGAGTTTTATGCCAACGAGGACCTACTGGACCCAGATTATGAGTTAAAAGTTTGCAGTAAAGTGGTTAGATTTACAGTTGGAGACATAAATACTTACTGGGGGTACGTGAGGATGATGCAAATCCTTTGAGGCAGCTGATTTTCACTCCTCTATATGCTCATATAAGATGCTCTTTATGTAGTACATGATCTGCTGCTAGGTGGACTAGGTAGTGAGGTACTAGTCTTCATTCCTCCTTCCTAAATGCACTGATGAACAAAGAGTCCTATATGTGGGGTAGAATAGTCTATCTTAGCCTTATTCAAGGGAAACACACGAAAGAAATTAAATGTGACCAAGTATGCTTGATCTATGCCTTGATGTACAATGTTGTTGATATGAATGTAGGCTAGATGATCTTTTCTGCAATAAAGAAGGAACGCTACCATGAGGGGTACAGATACGTATTTAGAGGTTTGCTGACCCAGTTTTTAAGGAGGCATAGGGTAGATAAGGAGGAGTTAGACTATAATCCAGTGATGGATGTGTGGTCTATTGATGTTACTACAGCTAAGAGCACTGTTGGAACTCATGGACCGATCCTTACTATGTTCGAGCATCAAGACCAAACTGATGAGATCACTCCCAGAATGTATGGATTTCAAATAGAGCAGCTGAAAGAGGGGGGAAAACCAACCACTAATGCAAAAATTCATAAGGTGGAGTTGGATTACCCCTAGGTCATTATGCTAGGACATTGTTGAGGATAGGGCCAGATTTTGTTGGGCCCATTGATGATGATATGCTGACTAATGAGGAGTGGCAATGGTGTGACTCAAATAGTGATTCAGATGATGATGATCAACCTGGTGAAGGTGAGGAAGGAGACCTTCTTAAGAGGAGTTAGTCTTTAGAATCTTAGAATTGATGAGAACCCAATCATGACTTTTGGAGAAGTACTTTGTGTTGGGCCATTTTTATAGTGACTTTGAACAAAATTCTTTTAAAACAAAAAGAAAAAAGAGTTAATTTTAGATGCTAATTCTCAATAAGTGAAATATAGTTTATTGGCTTAAAGTTGTATTTGATAAAAACCAAGATCAAGAACTGTAAGGATCTGATTTGATTCCTAGCATGCACTATGAGTGTGAGTGCTTGTTTGTATTATACATGTCTAGGAATATCTAGAGCTTGTCTGGTGTGTTTACAAAGAGAAATAATGGTTGTTTGGTGGTGGAAATGATGTAGGCATTTCTTTGATATCTAAATTTTTAGACTTCATTTACCTACCCTTATGAATATCCCTAGTTAGCCTCGTTGAGCCTATAAACATATTTCTCTGGTAGCCTCATATGTAGCCTAATCCGTTCTTTGATAGACCTTTACTTGATCCAAATCTCATAAGCGTTTTAGTATAGATGATTAAATGAGAAGGGAGTGTGAAATTAACGTAGGATAGGTTGAAAGTTAAGACCTCAAGGAATAGTTATTTGTGTGTTTAATTATGGTGGTTGGGAATTATGGAAATCAGAATGAAATTTTAGTTTTTGTAGCTCAATTTTGTTACAATGAACCTATTTTGGCCCTGGTCTGCCTCGTACTTTGTGCACATCAACCAAGGCAAATAGCTTTAGTTTAGGGTGGCTATCATAGGGGTGTAGTAAAGGGCTTAAAAATTGAATCATGATGTAAAAGAAAAATACTCCCACCATAGTGTATGTTATTATGCTTAGTAAGATTGGGGTGAAACAGATAGGTGTAAAGGTAGAAAAGGTGAAGTTGGATTGAGAGAGAATGATCTTAATTGTATGTGACGTATTAAAGTACTTAGGGAGATTAGTCACTATTTCCTAAATAGTTCCTACCCGTCCCTTAGCTTACATTGAAACAATGAAAGACCTAGTTGATCCGTCATCATGACATCTGACTATTAGTGGAGTAGTACACTAAGGGAAAGCTTATGGTTCATTACCTATCATATATGAATTCTTTATTGAGAGTGAGTGATTTAATTCTGATATTCCCCTCATGTGATACATTCAAAAAAATTATGAGTGGTTGGGAAACTTTCTTTTCGTGAGAATGCATGCTGGTGAAAGTTTGGATTACTTATTGTGTTGTTAGATTGATTGATTTTATTAGTTTTCCAACAAATTAGATGTCACTATTGAGATAATAAGATTTGAAAAGAATTGTCCCATGTGCATAAAAGTATTTTGACACGTTTTGAACTAAAAAATCATTGTTAGTATTGTAAGTGCCCGGCACAAGCATTTTGCCTAGGTTGTGATGTTAAGCTTATTTGGGTATTGTGTTTCTAGAAGTTATTAGAGGAAAAAAAAGGTTTTGAGTTTGGGGTGGTGAACTTGGGCGTATTATATGTCCAATCACCAACATTCACCCATAGTTGGACATGCTCTGAGAGATAAAATGTGTTATTCTAATTATAATTCATCTTTAATTGCTTTTCTTACCTAATGGACATGATTAGTGTATGCAGGACTAAATTATAATAGAATTGAATGTGATTGGCTACATTAATGAGATGTAATGATAAAATGAGCAATAAAGGCATTGGAACATGTCTTAGTAAGAAATTAAATAAGAAAAATGAAAGATATCGAAAGTCCAAAAACTCTTCAAGTATGTCACCGTATCGCGGTGAAGGATTAATTGCAATTGCTCAAGTTTTGAAGCCGATCGCATCGCGGTACGGAGGAATTTTGAATTGTCAAAATACAGTAATGCACTTCAATTTCACAACGCTGCGGTGAGGACCAAATCCATATTTGTCTTGAAATAAAAACTCACTGCAATTATATCGCATCGTAGTGAGTATAGCGATGTGAGGCCTACCGCTACCGCATCGCGGTGCCTTTCAAAAAAGAGAATATCAGATCCATCTATAAAAGGAACAGATTGAGTCAACACAAAACACTTTGGAAAGCACAGCAGTGGCGTAAAAATAGTAAAATCTCTCTTTTAGGGTTCTTAGAATTTCTTTTGAGCTTCTTTACTTCAAGGTTAATTTTGGGTTTGATTAATTACTTATTTCGATATTGAATTCAGATGTGAGTGGCTAAACACCCTTGTTCTGGGGTTGAGGTCAAGAACATGATTACTATTTGATTTTCTTTATCGTAGTTTCTTATTGGATTACAATCCGGGTTGTTCTTAATTTCTTGTGCATACTATTTTTATGAGTGGCCACCATTAGAATAAATCTATATTTCTATGTGAATTCTGAAGGAGAATCGTAGGATGGAACAAAGAGATTAAGGAGCAAGGTTCTTATCCTCTTATGAAAAAAGGATTTGTATTAGCATCTAGGATAGGGATATTCCTAGAAGCCTTGTTTGGTTTAACTGTAGGAAGATAGTTATAAACATATAATTAGATTATTGCATCCCCGCTCAGCGATGTAGTTTCAAGGTTCATATAGGTAGAAGATTAGAGGTTGTGAAACCATGATCGTGTTATAAACCATGCGAACCAACAACCCGATAACCAACTAGACTGTTATAAGAATAAAAAATTGTATGATTGTTAGAAGTGCCTCAACCCTGGAATTCTCATCATTACTGTTTACAACCTTTACTTGCTTTACTATTGTCACAACTTGTTATTTCTTATTTACTTATATTTTTATTCAAAACATCAAAATCATCTTTATACTTGACAACACTTAATACCTCCTTGTCAAAAACTAAAGTTGGTTGAATTGTTAGTTGCATAGTCCCCATGGGGATTATATCCGACTATCTAAGTCACTATATTACTTGTATGATCACGTACAATTGTGTATGCATTTGAATACTACATATTTTTGGCGCCATTGTCGGGGACTTGTATAAATAGTAATTTGCTAATTTTTTTGGTTTTGATAGTACGTTTAAATGTTAACAACTTAATCTTAGCAGCTGACTTTTTGCAAGTTTAGCTAAATACAGGACTGGCGAGAGATACAAAGTTCGTTGAGCCTTTTTTGGAACCAGAACTGGTATTTCAATATAGGCAAAGAGCTCATTATCCAATTCAGCATGTTCAAATAGAGGAACAAAGAGATCTAAATCTTGTTGACCTAAATTATCTAGTTGATCCAAAAGACGGATGTATCCCAGCTCTAGTTATTCTAGTTTCTCCTTCTCAAGCAGCTGCTAGACATGTTCGTGAGATGGAAATCCCACTCACGAACCATGCTACTAATAGTATTTTCAAGCACGAGCCTGGTGGTCGATTTGAGTTGAAGCAGAATATGGTGTAGTTGCTGAATTTGGCTGGGAAATTTTCCATATTTCCACATGAAAACCCACAACAACACTTACAAACCTTCATGAAATAAGCGATACCTACTTTCCTAAGGGGGTGAATACTGCTTCTGTCAGACTGAATCTCATCCCCATTTCTTTAATTGGGGAAGCAAAGAGGTGGTTACATACTGAACCACCACTGTGCATAACTTCTTGGGAAGACCTATCTTGGAAATTCCTTATTCAATTCTTTCCATTAGGGAAGACTGCATAATTGAGAAGTGAGATTCTGAGTTTTAGGTAGAATGAAGTATAAATTCTTTACCAAGCTTGAGAGAGATTTATGGGGATGCTCAGAAATTACTCTTAACATCATCAGTCTAATGATGTTCTTGTTCATACTTTCATTGAGGGATTATATAAAAATACGAAGATGCTCTTGGATTCAAAAATAGGTGGGCAAGCTCTTGAGAAGACTAATAATGAATTGTATACACTGCTAATTGGATTTCACAAGGGAATCCTGAATGGAATGCTGACTCGAGGAGTACTCCTAAGAAATTTACTGGTGTGTTAGAGGTATATTAGTCCACTGCTTTATTTTCTCAGCGTGCAACAATGCAAAATCAGATGCTTACTCAGTTAAACAACATAAAGTTGGGGGGGTCCATAAGCAGCAGCTACAACTAATGCAATCCAATAGGTAAATTCTTGGTGTGAGGTATGTGAAAGTAGTGAGCACACAGCAGATGCTTGTGCGGTTAATCCAGATTATATTAACTATTTGGGGAATGCAAATCATCTGGGACAACAAAACTTTGGTTACACATATAATCCCAACTGGAGGAACCATCCTAATTTTTCATGGGGTGGAAATAAAGAACAAAATAATTTTCAATTCAAGGGGTCAGTTCCACCGAATCAACAGTAGCAACAGGTTCAGAATAACCAGTCACTTCTCAAACGAGCAATATAGAGGTGATGTTGAAGCAACTTTTATCTAATCAAGCATAGATGGCAGCAAATTTAAAGAGTCAACGGGCAAATATAAAGACTCAACAGTTGATTACCAAGAATTTAGAGTTGTAACTCAATCAGATTGTGGGATCGCAAAATACTAGCCATCAAGGAGGGGAGAAAAATTCAAAGAACGTAAATACATTCACAATGAGGAGTGGTGTGCAATTAAAAGAGCCAGAGAAGTTAGTACCACAGCTATTGATGATGATCCTAAAAAGAATAAAGAGAAAGAGGACAGAGAAAAAGTTGCAAGTAATGAAACTCAAATGGAGAAGAAGACTATACCTCTTCCATTCCCTCAAAGACAGTTGAAGCATTAAGAGAAGACTAGTTACAAGAAGTTTTTAGACCTTCTAAAGAAGGTTCATGTAAATCTTGTTTTGTTGATGTTGTACAAAGTGTTTTGAAGTATACAAGGTATTTGAAAGACATAGTGGCAAACAAAAACCAGTTGACAGTGTATGCTATAGTTGCACTTACTGAGGAGTGCACATCTAAGATACAAAACAAACTTCCCACGAAGCTGAAAGGTCTAGGGAATTTACTTTGAAAATCACTATAGGGTAGACAATCAGTGCCTGTGGATTATATGACTTAAGAGAAAGCATTAATCCCATACCTACATCTTGGTTCTAAAAGGTGGTTCATGGGAGTCCCAAACCCAAGAAAATTATTTTGCAGTTGGCTGACATGTCCCTTGCTAGGCCTGATGGAACTATTGAAGATGTCTTAGTGCAAGTGCGATCATTGATTTTTTTAGTAGATTTTATTATTCTTGATTTTGAAACTGATCTGGTTGTTCTATTTATTTTTGGATGCCCATTCCTAGCAATAGGACAGTCACTTATTAATGTAGTAGCAGGGTAGATGACTATGAGAGAACATAACAAAGTGGAGGTTTTAAAGTACACAAGGCGCTAAAATTGCCTGCTCTATATAAGGAGTTGTCTTCTATATCCATTATGGACCTTGAGTCTAATCTTAGCTTGTTGTTGTTAGTTGATACATTAAAGCGAGCTTTGATGGGTCATTTTCTTTATGGAGATGTAGAGGAACTTGAATTGGTTCAAGTGATGAATTTGACATTTGTTGAAATAAGAAAGTTGTCTTTTGAGCCATTGAATGGGCCAATTTTCCCATCGCCCAAAGCTTCAGTTGATGAAGCTCCAAAATTGGAGTTTAAGGTTCTTCCTCCTTGCTTGAAATATGTTTACCTTGGTGACAATGATACCTTGCCTATTTTTTTGTTTCTAGGTTTTTCTGATGTACAAGTAAGGGAAGCAATGAGATTTTTTAAAACAAGGAAGAAGGCAATTGGTTGGCAGATGTCAGACATCACTGGAATCAATCAATATTTTTTCCTGCACTATATATACATGGAAGAAGGTTACCAAGAAAGTGTGTAGTAAAAATAGGGATTGAATTTGGTGATGAAGGAAGTGTTACGAAAAGAAGTCATTAAGTAGCTTAATATTGGGATTGTCTATCCCATTTCTGATAGCAAGTGGGTAAGCCTAGTACACTGCATCCCAAAGAAAGGTGTCTTTACAGTGGAAACCAATGAAGCTAATGAGTTGATTCCCACACGCGTGGTAATTGGTTGGAGAATCTGCATTGACTACTGAAAGCTGAATGAAGACATTAGAGAGGATTATTATCCCATCTTATTTATTGATCAGTTGTTGGACAGGTTAGCAGTGCAATAATACTATTGCAATTTGGATGGTTATTCAGGGTATAATCAGATCACAATTTCACCCGAACATTAATAAAAGAACTTCTTTACTTGCCCATATGGCACATATATGTTCAGACACATGCCTTTTGGCCTCTGCAATGCACTCGCAACATTTTAGAGATATATGATGGTAATTTTCTATGACATGGTTGAAGAAATTGTTGAGTTATTCATGGATGTCTTATTTATTTATGGTAACTCTTTTGATGTATGCTTGTAGAATCTAGATCGAGTCCTAGATTATTGTGAGGAGACAAATCTTGTACTACACTAGGAAAATTGTCACTTTCTGGTCAAGGAAGGAATAGTCCTTGGTCATAAGGTGTCATGTAGAGGCCTTGAATTTGATATATCCAAGGTTGAAACCACTGAGAAATTTCCATATCAAATAATAGTGAAGGGAGTGAGGATTTTTCTAGGGCATGTAGGATTTTACAAGCGGTTTATTCAAGATCTTTTAAAGATTGCAAGCCCTATGTGTAAAATATTGAAGAGAAAAACTAAATTTGATTTTATGGATGCTTATGAAGAAGCTTTTGAAAAGCTGAAGAAGAAACTAACAGAAGCACCCATCTTGATTTCTCCAAATAGGGCATTACTACTCGAGCTAATATGTGATGCAAGTGATGTGGTTGTGGGAGCAGTTTTGGGGTAGAGAAAAGATAGGGTATTTCATTCTCTTTACTATGCAAGTAAAGTCTTAAATAACACCCAGATGAATTAAACAGTCACAAAAAAATAGATGTTAGCAATAGTTTACGCATTTGACATATTTAGATCATCCTTGGTGGGCACCAATGTAACTGCTCACACAGACCATGCTACAATCAAGTACTTGTTCAAAAAAAATATACAAAGCCACTCTTGATTAGGTGGATTATATTGCTTCAAGAATTTGACTTAGATGTGTGTGAAGTTCCTTGATATACACACATCATGAATTTATTAGTGTGTGGGGTGTACCCTCCATAAGCGACCATTCAATATAGAAAGATACTACTACATGATTCTCATTCATACTATGGGATGATCCCTTTTTGTTCAAATAGATTCCTAATGGGATTATGTGTAGATGTGTGTCAGAAACTAAATCTCAACAAGTGCTGCAAAAGTATCATTCATCTCCTTACGACGGCCATCATGGGGGTGAATAAGCTGCTAGAAAGGTGTTACAATTAGGTTTTATTTAACCTAAATTGTTCAAAGATGCAGTCGCTTTTGTGAAGGGATATGATCAGTATCATCGATTAGGTACAATTTCCAGGCGTCATATGATGCCCCTGAATAATATTCTTAAAGTTGAGGTATTCGATGTTTGGGGGATAGATTTTATGGGAACATTCCCACCATCCAATGGCAACTTATATATTCTAGCGGCAGTTGTTTACATGTCTAAGTGGGTGGAAGCTACAACTTTTCCCACTAATTATGCAAGAGTGGTATTGAAATTTGTAAAGAATCACATATTCTCCTTATTTGGTACTCCCAAAGCTATAATCAGTGATGGAAGTACGCATTTTATTAACACTAAGTTTAAAAATCTTTTATCTAAATATGGTCTTAGGCACAAGGTGGCCACTGCGTACCATCCACAAACAAGTTGTCAGGTAGAGGTATCCAACTGAGAGATAAACTAGATTTTCCAGAAGACTATCAATGGTCAGCGGAAAGATTGGGCTGAAAAGTTTGATGATGGACTATGGGCTTATAGAATAGCTTATAAGATTCCTATAGGTACCTCTCCATATCGTTTGTTTTATAGGAAATCCTGACATTTGCCTGTAGAGCTGGAACATCAAGCTTATTAGGCAGTGAAAAAGCTGAATCTTAATATGAAAGCCCCGGGTAAGAAGAGATTGTTAAATCTTACTGAACTTGATGAGTTTCATATCCATGCTTATGAGAATGACAAACTATACAAAGAAAAGACCAAGAAATGTCATGAAAAGCAAATCCTTGATAGAGTTTTTGAACCTGGACATCTTGTGTGGTTGTTTAATTCAAGGTTGAAATTATTTTCGAGTAAGTTGCAGTCTAAGTAGTTTGGGCCTCTTAAGGTAGTTTGTATGACATCTCATGGAACTGTTGAACTATGGAATAGAG
The DNA here is from genome assembly GCA_030864215.1 of Capsicum pubescens. Lineage (NCBI taxonomy): Eukaryota > Viridiplantae > Streptophyta > Magnoliopsida > Solanales > Solanaceae > Capsicum > Capsicum pubescens. Next base: position 147,314,596 of record CM061545.1, on the reverse strand, counting down.
AAAAGACAGAGAAATTCTTAGTGAATGGACAATGGGTGAAGCATTATTAGGCAGATCATATAGATCAACACAATGTGTCCATCACTTTTGCGAGTGAGTGAGACTGAGTTGAGTCATGCCATGACATAAACTAAGGTGATACGTGGGAGACAACCCATGAATGTAATGTAATAGCATAGTTTCTTTATGATTTTAGATTTTAGGAAAGAAAATGAAAGGAAATATTCAAAAAAATAAGTCATGCCACGACCAAAACTAAGACGCTGAGTGGAAGGCAACCCACTTTTTCTTAAAATGTTTTATTTTTTTTATTTAGTATGTAGGGTTGAGAGAATTGAAACCAAGGATAATATCACATCCAAGAAAGCAAACAGGTTTGCAAAATCACGTGTGTAAGTTAGGTACAATATTAGGTAAGAAAAAGGGGTTGAAAAATGCACTGAACATGTGAAGTTGGGTGTCACCACATTGCAGTGTGTTGTCAAAATGCAATATGGCAATTCTAGTAGATCATCATGATTCCACCGCATCATGGTGTGTAGCTAAAACACAAAACAAATCCAATTTTGAGTGTCACCGCATCGCGGTTTGTAATCAAATAAGAATTGTCACAAAATAGAATGTTACCATGATTCCTCCGCTTCATGGTGAAGAATGTTTTTGGAAAAAAATTAATTATTTTGTCGGGTTTAACCCAACCCGACCCGAAATCAAACCATCTCTCTATAAATACCACCTTTTAACCATAACCCTAATAATTTTAACCCTACAAGCGTTGCCCCAAGTCCCCCTACCAAATATTCTCTCTATTTTTATTGAACACTAGACCAAAGCTCTAATTTATTTTCCCTTATTCACCTCAACTAAGGGAAGTACTTCATACTTTAATTCTTGTTTTTATTTTGGTTCTAATTTTGAATTTGAGATCATGATGTAGTTGAATGAGGTGTGTTACACTCTTTGAATCTTCTATAATAAGTGAAATATGCAAAAAGGGTTCTTATTTGATTTGCATTTCTTGGCTTTGCTCCCTGTATATGCTAGATTACTCTTCATATTGAATTGTTATCGATAGGAAAAGTGGGAATTGATTTGTTGTAGTTATTCTATGCCTTACTCTTAATTGTCTTCCATGGTTAAAACTTGTTTATGTTGAGGTGCGCATCACAAGAAAGAGAATTTTGAGTACTTTTCTTAGCTACTATGCACACTCGAACAAAGTGATTAAGTGTGGGGTGATCCCTATTTTTTATTATACAAAATGATTGTTGATTTCCTATTAGGAGAATGTGTGAGAAGTTATAATAAGGTGTGGAATGATGTTAAACTTGCGTAATTGGGTATTCCTTGTGAGGATTGTACATTGTGCTTTTAAACATCCCTCTTTAATGATGAGTAATATTTATGTATGTGCATATTTGGGAGCTATCTGTAATTGTTTCCAACATGCTTTAACATAATGTAACTCTATATGCACTCAACTTTGGGACGTAATTATTAATAGACATAGGTTGATTTGAGCAATTGCTGTGAATTATGGTGTAACCTCCATTGAATTGAATCCATGTAAAGATGTCAAGTTGGGCATATGTATGAGTTAATATTAGTATGGTTTGACTAAAATATGCGTACCCTAGTCCAATGCTTGTGCACTGTTGCTAGCAACTAAGTGTAGGGCATCTTTTGCACTTATTCCACCTTATTTTAGGCTAGCGCATTAACAAAATCAAATCTCAATTGTTTTTTGCATGTTTTGACTAACAGACACTATGGATAGTAGATAATTTAAAGGAAAAGGAAAGGCTGGCACTTCATAGCTGGCTAGGAAACACAACAGGCAGTCAGAACGACAGATTGATAGGGTACCACATGATCCACCGATCTTGCATGGTCAGTCGTGGAGATTTGGCTTTAAGGAAGTCAAACAAGAAAGTAAGAAGTGGTATACCAAACACCTCAACACAAAATATACACCTGAGGTGTTTATTGATAGGGCAAGCCTACAACGGTAATACCCTAGCATGGTTCGGCTACTGGAGTAGTTAAACATGATATTATTGTTTCACGAGCCTACTAAGTTCAATTTGCACCTTGTAAATGAGTTTTATGCCAACTGGGACCTACTGGACCCAGATTATGAGGTAAAAGTTTTCAGCAAAGTGGTTAGATTTACAGTTGGAGACATAAATACTTACTGGGGGTATGTGAGGATGATGTAAATCCTTTGAGGCGGCTGATTTTCACTCCTCTATATGCTCATATAAGATGATCTTTATGTAGTACACGATCTGCTGCTAGGTGGACTAGGTAGTAAGGTACTAGTCTTCATTCCTCCTTCCCAAATGCACTGATGAACAAAGAGTCCTGTATGTGGGGTAGAATAGTCTATCTTAGCCTTATTCAAGGGAAACACACGAAAGAAATTAAATGTGACCAAGTATGCTTGATCTATGCCTTGATGTACAATGTTGTTGATATGAATGTAGGCTAGATGATCTTTTCTGCAATAAAGAAGGAACGCTACCATGAGGGGTACAGATACGTATTTAGAGGTTTGCTGACCCAGTTTTTGAGGAGGCATAGGGTAGATAAGGAGGAGTTAGACTATAATCCAGTGATGGATGTGTGGTCTATTGATGTTACTACAGCTAAGAGCACTGTTGGAACTCATGGACCGATCCTTACTATGTTCGAGCATCAAGACCAAACTGATGAGATCACTCCCAGAATGTATGGATTTCAAATAGAGCAGCTGAAAGAGGGGGGAAAACCAACCACTAATGCAAAAATTCATAAGGTGGAGTTGGATTACCCCTAGGTCATTATGCTAGGACATTGTTGAGGATAGGGCCAGATTTTGTTGGGCCCATTGATGATGATATGCTGACTAATGAGGAGTGGCAATGGTGTGACTCAAATAGTGATTCAGATGATGATGATCAACCTGGTGAAGGTGAGGAAGGCGACCTTCTTAAGAGGAGTTAGTCTTTAGAAGCTTAGAATTGATGAGAACCCAATCATGACTTTTGGAGAAGTACTTTGTGTTGGGCCATTTTTATAGTGACTTTGAACAAAATTCTTTTAAAACAAAAAGAAAAAAGAGTTAATTTTAGATGCTAATTCTCAATAAGTGAAATATAGTTTATTGGCTTAAAGTTGTATTTGATAAAAACCAAGATCAAGAACTGTAAGGATCTGATTTGATTCCTAGCATGCACTGTGAGTGTGACTGCTTGTTTGTATTATATATGTCTAGGAATATATAGAGCTTGTCTGGTGTGTTTACAAAGCGAAATAATGGTTGTTTGGTGGTGGAAATGATGTAGGCATTTCTGTGATATCCAAATTTTTAGACTTCATTTACCTACCCTTATGAATTTCCCTAGTTAGCCTCGTTGAGCCTATAAACATATTTCTCTGGTAGCCTCATATGTAGCCTAATCCGTTCTTTGATAGACCTTTACTTGATCCAAATCTCATAAACGTTTTAGTATAGATGATTAAATGAGCATGGAGTGTGAAATTAATGTAGGATAAGGTGAACGTTAAGACCTCAAGGAATAGTTATTTGTGTGTTTAATTATGGTGGTTGGGAATTATGGAAATCAGAATGAAATTTTAGTTTTTGTAGCTCAATTTTGTTACAATGAACCTATTTTGGCCCTGGTCTGCCTCGTACTTTGTGCTCATCAACCAAGGCAAATAGCTTTAGTTTAGGGTGGCTATCATAGGGGTGTAGTAAAGGGCTTAAAAATTGAATCATGATGTAAAAGAAAAATACTCCCACCATAGTGTATGTTATTATGCTTAGTAAGATTGGGGTGAAACAGATAGGTGTGAAGGTAGAAAAGGTGAAGTTGGATTGAGAGAGAATGATCTTAATTGTATGTGACGTATTAAAGTACTTAGGGAGATTAGTCACTATTTCCTAAATAGTTCCTACCCGTCCCTTAGCTTATATTGCAACAATGAAAGACCTAGTTGATCCGTCATCATGACATCTGACTATTAGTGGAGTAGTACACTAAGGGAAAGCTTATGGTTCATTACCTATCATATATGAATTCTTTGTTGAGAGTGAGTGATTTAATTCTGATATTCCCCTCATGTGATACATTCAAAAAAATTATGAGTGGTTGGGAAACTTTCTTTTCGTGAGAATGCATGCTGGTGAAAGTGTGGATTACTTATTGAGTTGTTAGATTGATTGATTTCATTAGTTTTCCAACAAATTAGATGTCACTATTGAGATAATAAGATTTGAAAAGAATTGTCCCATGTGCATAAAAGTATTTTGACACGTTTTGAACTAAAAAATCATTGTTAGTATTGTAAGTGCCCGGCACAAGCATTTTGCCTAGGTTGTGATGTTAAGCTTATTTGGGTATTGTGTTTCTAGAAATTATTAGAGGACAAACAAGGTTTTGAGTTTGGAGTGGTGAACTTGGGCGTATTATATGTCCAATCACCAACATTCACCCATAGTTGGACATGCTCTGAGAGATAAAATATGTTATTCTAATTATAATTCATCTTTAATTGCTTTTCTTACCTAATGGACATGATTAGTGTATGCAGGACTAAATTATAATAGAATTGAATGTGATTGGATTCATTAATGTGATGTAACGATGAATTGAGCAATGAAGGCATTGGAACATGTCTTAGTAAGAAATTAATTAAGAAAAATGCAAGAAACCGAAAGTCCAAAAACTCTTCAAGTATGTCACCGCATCGCGGTGAAGGATTAATCGCCATTGCTCAAGATTTAAAGCCGATCGCATCGCAGTAAGGGAGGAATTTTGAATTGTCAAAATACAGTAATGCACTGCAATTTCACTGCGCTGCGGTTAGGACCAAATCCACATTTGTCTTGAAATAAAAACCCACTGCAATTTTATCGCATCATAGTGAGTATAGCGATGCGAGGCCTACCGCATCGCGGTGCCTTTCAAAAAAGAGAATATCAGATCCATCTATAAAAGAAACAGATTGAGTCAACACAAAACACTTTGGAAAGCACAGCAGTGGCGTAAAAATAGTAAAATCTCTCTTTTAGGGTTCTTAGAATTTCTTTTGAGTTTCTTTACTTCAAGATTAATTTTAGGTTTGATTAATTACTTATTTTGAAATTGAATTCAGATGTGAGTGGCTCAACACCCTTGTTCTGGGGTTGAGGTCAAGAACATGATTACTATTTGATATTCTTTATCGTAGTTTCTTATTGGATTACAATCTGGGTTGTTCTTAATTTCTTGTGCATACTATTTTTATGAGTGGCCACCATTAGAATAAATCTATATTTCTATGTGAATTCGGAAGGAGAATCGTAGGATGGAACAAAGAGATTAAGGAGCAAGGTTTTTATCCTCTTATGAAAAAAGGATTTGTATTAGCATCTAGGATAGGGATATTCCTAGAAGCCTTGTTTGGTTTAACTGTAGGAAGATAGCTATAAACATCTAAATAGATTATTCCATCCCCGCTCAGCGATGTAGTTTCAAGGGTCATATAGGTAGAAGATTAGAGGTTGTGAAACCATGATCGTGTTATAAACCATGCAAACCAACAACCCGATAACCAACTAGACTGTTATAAGAATAAAAAATTGTAAGATTGTTAGAAGTGCCTCAACCCTGGAATTCTCATCATTACTGTTTACAACCTTTGCTTTCTTTACTATTGTCACAACTTGTTATTTCTTATTTACTTACATTTTTATTCAAAACTTCAAAATAATCTTGATACTTGACAACACTTAATACCTCCTCTTTGAAAACTAAAGTTGGTTGAATTGTTAGTTGCATAGTCCCCGTGGGTATGATATCCGACTGTCTAAGTCACTATATTACTGGTATGATCAGGTACACTTGCGTGTACATTTGAACTCAATAGGTCTACCCAGGGTCCATCGAGGTTTATTCTTCATTCCTCAGAGATGCCTTGGTTAAGATTTTGGGATTCATTGGTGGTGAAATATTTAATGGTTCTTAGTTTGCAGACTAGAGTTTTACAAAAATAGGGGCACGACTTATAGCTATGGCTCCCAAAATAGAGGTCCCTCAAACATCAGTAGTTGCTCATCTGGTAGTTGCCCATTCAATTATGTCTCTTAAGGAGAAAAAAGATGTTGGGAAGAGATTGACACTTCTTAGATTTATAGGGGCTTTAGCTGAAGATGCATTTTAGTTATTGATTGTTTGTGAGGAAAGACTTTATAATTTGGACCTAGTTGAGACTTGTAGGGTTGAATACACTATATTTCATTTGGACTTAGTAGATAAACATTAGTGCAGAGGTTATCTGGATTCTTTTCCAGTTGGATCTCCTTCTTTGACATGGACTTAGTTTTTCGAGGTTTTCTTAGAAAATTATATGCCTCAGAGCCTTTTTGAGTATTTAACAGATCAATTCACGAGATTAAATTAAGGTTTGATGACCATTCTAGAGTATAAATCATGGTACCATAAGTTGTACAAACATGCTTCTGCTATCTTACCGATTAATTTTGAACGAGTATAAGCATTGCGAGATATGCTACTATAATCTAAGAGGGTTGATACTTTCTCTTCATATGTATACTAAGAGTTTGGTTTTAGCTGTCTAGTTTTTTCCAAAGGTTTCTAATTATGCCTAGACTATGTAAAGGACGCATTGCAAAGACCAAGGGACAACGGTAAGAGAGCACATCATTGGGGTAGTTTCAATAGGAGCCAAAGTGGCTCACATTTCAGACGTAAAGTTTGTTAGAGTAGATACACTCTTCTCTATCTTATTAGCATCAGGGTAAGCCTAGTAGTCCATTTATTCCACACACTAGATTATAAATGAAGGTTAGTCTAGTTACAATGATTATAGTGGGTCGAATAACATCCAATCTTTGAGAGGTGCATATTCTGGGTTTTCTAGCTAAAGTGGCTATTTTGGGTCAGTTAGATCTTATGGATAGAGTGTAACACCTGGCATGTTATGAGTGTGGGGTAATTTTCTATTATTTTAAAGAGTATCACCATCACAGGATTATTGTGCCTATAGTGTAGAGTTTCACCAGATTAGGGGAGTGCTACTCCTAACTAGAGGTGGTATAAAGGATCAACAAGGTTGTTCTTAGGATTCTAAAGGAGGTCCGCAGGATGGTATGATAGTGTAACGACCCGAGATCCCATCCCGAGATGTCACACGGTGCTTATGACCCCGAAGGACCACAAACTAACCCTTTACTGATATGTACATGCACACTGCATAATATCTTAAATAAATGCGGAAACTAGCCATAAGGTTCAACATATCTATACATAGTCAAACTTAAAACTGAATATTAATACATCCGTCTAAAAAGCCTCTAACTGTCTGAACTATGGAGTTGATGGGACATGTCCCCAACTAACTCCATCAACAAAAAAAATATATGAAGTATGATACAATAATAGTAAACTGAGACTCGTCCTCGAAAGAAGATGACTCACTGCTACTGCTGCTAACTGGGACTGAACTACTAAGGATACTCTAGATCCTGTGCCTCTGAACCTATGGTGTCAAATAAAACACCATAGCACAAATTCGTCAGTACATGAATGTACTTTGTATGCAGATAAGGTAGGAGAAATGCAAGGGCTCATGCATAAACAATACCTTAACTGAATAATCATGAGAGTATCGAGCAAGAACACATACATGAATGCACACACGGTAATCACAATCATCACAACTCTAAATAATGAAACTCGAATACCACGTTACTGCCATCTGAACTCACTACTAATAATGAGATACTGAATAACTAAATTATCTGATACTGATAACTGATTAATGGAAAATACTCACATCAAAGACTGAATTCTGAGCTTACTGCTCTCAACTGACTGGGTCAGAAATCTACCTCTCTGGTGGATGATTCCAAAATATATTATCAATGATAAGAAAAGGATCATGTCTGAATCTGACAACAAGAATACTCAACAATATATGAGATTTAGATCAAGCCTATATAACGGGAGATCTCTAGATATAGTAACAAGAATACTCAATTGAATCTGAGACTGAGATCAAGCCTATATGATGGGAGATCTCTAGATATAGTAACAAGAATACTCAACTGAATCTGAGACTAAGATCAAGCCTATTTGACGGGAGATCTCTAGATATAGTAGCAAGAATACTCAACTGAATCTGAGACTGAGATCAAGCCTATCTGACGGGAGATCTCTAGGGAGATCTCTAGATATAGTTATAAGAATACTCAACTGAATCAGAGACTAAGATCAATCCTATCTAAAGGGATATCTCTAGATATGATAACAAATAATTGTATATGAGACCAAGACTATCTGACATGATGGTACATGAATCAATGGAACTATCTGAGTTCCTCACTGAGATAGACGACTGTACCATATAGTCCTGAATTCTAAAGATTGATACAGAAACTGCAACTGTGGGAAGTAGTTACTTAACCAACATGCCCCAACCTACCACAGGTAGGGTCCAACCTATAACCCCAGTTGGAAGAGTGTCAATACCATGCCACGGGTAAAGACCTCTCTGGTCAAGCCTCTCTGACGGGATGACCCTCGTAGAAAGTTAGCCTGAGGTAATATAATAGTCAAACCTCTCTGACGGTGACAACCTCTACTGATGGGAGACTCCTCCATCCTGCGCTGGCTACACTATTTTGGAGTTCAGGGATTGCTCCTAAAGACTCGGCCTCTATGATGGGATAGCCGTCATCCCTTCCCTCGCTCGGTGCTAGCTTCTACTCCCAACTGAAAGACTCTGAACTGAATTCTCAACTGAACACAAACTTAGCTAAATCTGATGCTGAGCATATTTCTCAAATGATTTGACTGTGTTAAGCTAAATTTACATGGTTCCATATCTAACAGAATACTACTGAATCAGGGTATCAGACTGACGATACGAAGTTGAATAGATTACTCGGTCACTACCAAGGCCAGAACTGAACACTGGAATACTACAAGATCTGAGTTGAGTACAACTCTAAGGCTGGATTACTAGTGATACAGAGATTACCGAGATAAATGAGATTACTGAGATTTCTCAAGTTATGTAACTATTTGAGGATATAGAGTTCTATAACTTACTATTTTTTTAGAGTCATGGCTTGAATGGATTATCGTGAAACTGACATGGTCTCGAACAACAGCTAAATTGTCGGGTATAAGTACCCCCAGGACTCGATAACATAAAAGTAAAACATAACCATTCTTTCACTAGTCATCACCACAATCATTCATTCATCATGAAAACCATTAAGGCATCTCTTAAAGTAATAGGGAGTCATATATTATGTTCACCCTCACAATCACTAAGACATCACCTCAAGCATTTAGGGATTACCAACATCTATTCATCATCACAATCACTAAAGGGTCGCTTTATGCATTTCGGAATCATAAGCATATATTAGCGTAGGGAAAACATACTACTAGATCATACCCCGTTCAACAAGGTATTACATCGATGACTCCACACCTATATCGGTCTTGACCTGCATTTGTACATCACATAATTTGGAGGAAACTTCATACTATTAAATCACAACTTATTCATCAAGCACTTGGTATGTACTAGAGACTTAGCATGTATCAAAGAACACATAATTAGGGAAATTACTACTATCACGTCTCCACTTGTTCACTATGGTCCTTCAACAAACACTAGACATGCACGGGTTCACACTTACTAAGGGATTTCATACTATCATGGTACAACTCATTCACTAAGGCATTTTATCAAACACTAGGCATGCATGGGTTTACACCTTATTGGAAATTTCATGGTACACATAGTTCTTAAGTCTTATATGTGGAGAGGAGTACCTATAACAAAATACCATACGTCCATCGACCTAGCTTCATGAACATTTCATCAACAACCATAACACATAACAATATCATATAAGTCATTATTTTCATAAGGGTGGAGCATGTATTTGTCATTTAGGTCACAATTTAACTACAATACATGATTTCTAGTCTCTTGTGTATTTTATCAAACACCCTACATGCACAACTTAAGCATAGGTGTAATAATCCAATTACTCATTATGAACAACGAAATATACATATTTCCAACTCATATAATATCGTAGATTCATTCAAACCACATAAATATTCCATCTTAGAGATCTTTCAACATCAACAACAAGTACATAATCTATTTACCATACAAATACCACATACTAAGGCCAAGGCTTGATAATCTTGTAGAAAAAAATGAATCCCAACTCAATAATAGCAAGAACATCAATTTCAACTCACAAGAATCATTAAAATTCATAAACATAAACCTTTGAGATTTAGAAATGGGTTACTTGAGCTTCTTGGATGAAAGGGATCCAAGAATCAATATCCGCATACCTTGGGGAAACTCTTTCCTTGAAAGCCTTTGGAGAGATTTCTTGATTTTTCCCTTGATTTCTCTTAATTTTTCTTGAAGAAGAAAAAGGGTATTTGATTTGGAATCCCTAGTTTTTTTTCTTGGTGGAAGAAGAGAGAAATAAGGCTAAAATCCCTTAAGTGGGTATTTATAGTGGTTGGGGAAAAGGGAAAAAGGCCAAAAATCCCTTGGAATTTAAACTGAAAAATCCCAATTTTTCAAGATGGCGCGACGCGCCATAATTGCGCCAGCCCACTGGAACTTGGACAATTGGGAAATGGCTAGACGGTGCGACGCGGTAGAAATCACTTTGCCACCTTGGTGCAAACTGGAAATACACCGCGATGCGGAGAAATCATGGAGGCTTGTTGGGATTTGATGATTTCCATTTCCGCGACATGCCAGAGTGCCAGGTGGCACACTGTCTCACTAAAATGGCTCTAACTCTTCACCCGAGTGTTCAATTTGGGTGAATTTGGTATCGATGGAAATCTTGTTCAATGATATTCATGGTAAAAATTAGAAATTAGGGAAATTCCACACGATTCAAGTATTTCATACTTGAGAAGATATTTTTGAAACTTTTAGACTCGAATTTTAGCTTTACCGATTACGCTCTAAGGCTCAGATTGGAAGAGGACTTTACGGGGTATTATAGATAGGCTGTTGGTCAGGCGCCTAGCTAAATAGAGGGTGAGGTCATTTATATGTTGTAATTTTAGGCCAGAGGAAAGGTTATTAAATGTGATTATTATAGGAATGATTTTAATATGCCATTATCCACATATTGTTGTAGTTGATTTGGGATCCAGTTATTAATATGTGTCTATTTACTATGCACTATAGTTAGAGTTTTCTTAGGAGTATTTATCTATGCCATTGTGTGTATCTAATCCCGTAGTTAATTCCTTAGTAATGATCAAGTTTATAGATAATGTGTTGTGACTATTCGAGAGTTTGATACTTATGTTTACCTTATTGGGTTACATATGGTGGACTTTGATGTGATTCTTGGTATAGAGTTGTTATCTTCTTATCATGCGGTCTTAGATTATGTATTTAAGGTCTTTACCTTAGCCATTACTGGCATAACCATAATTATGTGGTAGGGTTCTATTAGCTATGCGCTGACACGGATTATTTCTTAAGTTCGGGCTAGGATACTTATATCAAAGGGTTGCAAGTCTTAAATTTCTTATATTCATGATGTTAGTGTGGAATGTCCATAGCTTTATTCTTTTCCTATAGTATTTGATTTTTCTAATGGTTTTTATACTGACCTACTAATCCTTCATCCTGGGCATGATATTGAGTTCCTTATTAATATTCACATAGGCATCCAACTTATTTTAGTGGCACCTTACCATATGGATCTCAAGATTAAGGATCTAAACTCTCAACTTTTAGGTCGTCTAGGTAAGGATTTCATTAGGCCGAGTTTATCTCCTTGGTGTGCCCCTTTCTTATTTGTGAAGTAAAACAATTGATCTATGCGTATGTGCATCAACTACAGGCAGCATAATAAGGTGAAAATAAAGAATAAGTACCATATATATCATATTGATGACTTTCTTGACCAGCTTCAGGGAGTGGTAGTCTGTACTAAGATTGACTTGAGATTCTATTACAATTGGTTAGGACTTGTGTTGGCCATTACGAGTTCCTGATGATGTCTTTTAGGTTGACCAATGCCCCAGCTGCATTCATGAATTTGATGAATCGAGTAGTCAAGCAACTTCCTTGTGATAACTTTCATTAATAATATACTGGTGTAGTTGAGGAGTAGGGTTTGCATGAGAAGCATTTGAAAATTGTGTTCCTGATGTTGGGATATCATAGGATTTTTGTAAATTCTCAAAATGTATGTTTTGGCTCAAGTTTGTTACGTTCCTAGGGCATATGGTTTGTAAGGATGGGATTATGAGGGGTCCAACGAAGACTGAGGCTATTTGTGATTAGGCTAGACCTACATCTCCGACTAAGATTCATAGTTTTATTGGTTTGGCAAATTACAATAGGTGGTTTGTTGAATGTTTTTCTTCCATTATAGCATCAATGACTATGTTGAATAGAAATGAGGCTTTTTTTCAAGGTCCAAGGAATTTGAGTTCAAATTTCTAAAGCTCAAGGGATTGCTCACTTAAGATCCTATATTGACTCTTTCTATTGAGAGTAATAGATTTACCATGTATTGTGATGCTTTTGGTATTTTTTAGGGGTTTTTTCTGATGAAGTAAGGCTAAGTTATTCTTGCTCACCATAGCAGCTGAAAGTGCACGAACACAACTACCACACTCATAATTTAATATTGGCGGTGCCAGTTTTTTTGCATAATATTTGGATGTATTACCAATATGGAATACATTGTGAGATCTATACGGATCACGATAGTATTTAGCACTATATGACTCATAGGAAGCTTAACTCTAAATAACATAGATGTTTGGTCGGAAGTCAGCGATCATGGGTAGTTTAGCTTCTATTTGTATTTTAGAGTGGTCGTTGTCTTCGGATATTCTATCTTTTCAACTTTATAGTTAGTCCTGATATTTCAATATCTAGGAGGATCCATACTTGTGTTGAGGCTAGGTGAATCTTGTTTGAGAGGATTTAGAGTCACCAGTTTGAGGATTGTAGACTTAGTGGCATCCGTGATAAGGTTTTGAGGGGTGTGTCTAAGAGGTATACTTTGGATTAAGAGGTTACTCTAAGATATGAAGGCAATATTTTGTGTTCTGAGTGTTGGGGACTTTATTTAACTGATATTGCAAAAGTCTCATAGCTCCAGAAATTCAATTGACCTTGGGACACCTAAGATGCATATAGATTTGAGGCAACATTAGTGTAGAGTGGCATGAAGAGAGATATTAGGTATTTTATAGCTCGTTGCCTATGATGTTAGCAGGTAAAGGCTGAGAATCAAAGGACTAGAGGCATAATTCATAGATTACCTATTCATGAGTGAAAGTGAGAGTGGATCACCATGGACTTTGTTAGTGGGTTGCCTCGCAGTTCTCATGGTTCTGATGGAATTTGGGCCATTATATATTGGTTGACCAAATTGACCCTATTTCTCCCTCTTCAAATATCCTTAAATACTGAGAGGTTCACTCATATCTATGTTTGTGAGATAGTTTGACTACATGGTGTACCCATATCAATAATTCATACAGAGGAACGGTGTTCACCTATATCTTTTAAAGAACTTTTCAGGAGGTGTTGGGTACTTATAATGACCTCAACACCACTTTTCATCCTCAGACTAATGAGGTAGTTAGAATAGACTATTAAGGTTATAAAAGATATGCTCCATGCATGTGTTATGGACTTTGGAGGTTAGTGGGAGCAACATTTAGCTATTGTGGAGTTTGCCTGTAATAAGTGATACCATTTAGGTATTAACATGGAATAATTTAAGACATTATATTGCAGGTGTTATCGATATCCAAAAGGTTGGTTTGAGACCTCTAAATCATAGTAAAGACTTGTTGAGAGAGTCACTGGATAGGGTCTTTATTATTCAGGATAGGTTGAGGGTAGCTCAAATTTTGCAGAAGAGTTATGCAGATTATAGACTTCATGCCCTGAAGTTTGGAGTTAGTGATTGGGTTTTTCTTTGTGTATCGCATGTGAAGGGCATGATGTGTTTCAGGAGGAGGGGCAACCTCAACCTAAGCTATATTGGTATATTTGTTCTACTTTTGATAATTAGAGAAGTAGCTTGTGAGTTGGATTTATCCCTAAAACTCACAGTTGTTCACTTAGATATACAAGACTCTATATTGCTAGGTTTGTACCCTAATGAGTCTTAGGTGCTTTGGTGGGACTTGGTAAAGTTGGATGAAAGGTTGATCTTCGTGGATGAGTCAGTTCTTTTATTGGCCAGGGATGTCAAGTGTTACAGAGTGATTGTTATTGATAATGTTCAGTTGAGACACCACCTAGTCAAGGATGCCACCTGGGAGATTGAGAGTGAGATGCAAGCCCAGTACCCTCACCTATTCGAGCTTTCTCATACACCTTGATCCTTTAATTTTGTAATAAAAGTCCTTTTAGTCATGGATATTGTAATGACCCTCCAAGTCATTTTCTATATTTCCAAGCTATTTCACTATTTAGAGATTTTCCATAGCTGTCAAAATTTATTTATGACATATTTGAGCTGACATTTCAGTTATCGGGAAGTTCGTTTGGGTTTTAAAGCCAATTCCCTACTTTAAAATAATTAGTATTGAATTAGGTATCATAATTAAACTTCACACCCTAAAGTTTTCCGCCAAGGCTTGGTAGTAAGTGGTAGGGCATCGCATTGCACCCACAATGAATGATAACACTTTGGTGATAAGAATAATAGGTTAGTTATTGCACTTATCTTGGTGTTGAAGATGAAATCCCAAAGATTATCACAAAGGATATTTGTGCTATAGTTCATCAACACATTACATTTTCCCTATCTGATCACCTAATTCATGATAAATACCCATGTCACGTCTATTAATATAATGGATAGAGTTATCTAGAGAACAAAGGTTGCAAATATAGCACTTATTAAGGATATGAGGAACTTGTCTTCTCCAACTTGAGGTTTAGATATTTTAGATATAGTTAGGGGTGTCCCAGCAAGTGATATTAGCGGCTTCTGATACCGCGACTCTTTATTCTATCTACCACTGGCCCCTGTTCATAGCCGACCGCTAGTTATGATTGAATATACATTGATTTAAACTTTGTAGTTTGAAGAGATTATGTGGAACCTTCTTTTGTATTATGCTAGGATCAAGAAAACTAAGGTTAGGATCAAACACTATATTACTTCTGAGATTTAGGCTATGGTAAGGATGGTACAGACCTAATAAATAGGCTTGAGAGCTGAATAATAGCTAGGACTAATGCAGTTAAGCCTCCAAACTTGATCAATATAAGGACAGTCTCAGCTGAGCTTAGAAAAGTGGAAAAGGTTTTGAGGGAGCGACCAGTTGAGGTTACACCTCCATCAATACTACCTATGCCTTAACTTGTATATATTATAATAGATGTGGAATCTGTAATCCTAGATTACTGCACTCTAGCCCTGGAGATGGATGAGAGTAATCTTGAGCAGATGGGTGGAGATTTAGAGCCCTAAAAGAGAGGGAGGGGCTATGATACGGAGAAGAATGGTAAAGAGAAGTTAGATAAGAAGAACAAGAAGAAGAGAAGAACAAAGAAGGTTACGAAGCAGAGCTTCGATATAGCAATTTTAGAGGAGGTTGAGACTATTAGTGGGGTTACAAAGATTGCCACCTAGCCTAATACTACTTTTGGTGAACCGGCCGTTATCAGTGCCATTGAATTTGAGAGTGCCACAACCACAACTGAAGCCACTAGATAGGTGAAGACTATTAGGGACCCACCTGTGTCCCCACATGATCATAATTTGACTTACATCATGTGCACACAAATATGTTTTTTCCCAAAATTTAATATTTTTAATTTTGTGCAAGTGGTACATTGTATGATTTCATGTTGGGGGTGAAGGTGTACCATAGTTGAGGATTTATTTTGTCATGTTTTTGTTTTCCCTTAGCTTTAATTGCTTAATGACATCTAGATGATTTTCTACATTTCAAATTATTTCACTATTTAGAGTTTTTCCAAAGTTGCCACAAGTCATAAATGACTTGTCATAGCTAACAGATCGATTATTGGGCAATTCATTTGTTATTTAGAGCTAATTCTATGTTTTGAAGTTTTAGTTATTGACAATTTTTTATTGGGCTTAAATTTCAAGTCAACAGTCTTGTACATAAATTCTAATTGTTACATTCATTCCAAAATGCTTGTTTTAAGTTGGGGGACCTTAGGTTTAGATCCCAAGGCTTCTGGACTTATTTTGGCATATTAGAAAAATTTTGGTAAAAATGGCCATTAGGTATGGGATCCCATATTTCATTGAAACGATCTCAGATGGATGTATAGATGTGCCATTGAGAGTGGAATGTCAAATTGGTAGGGTTGCATACTTAGTTTGCATTCTTAAGATTTTGAATGAATCTAGAATGTTTGATCAGAGACTTGGAAAGTTTTGCTAAGTGTTGGTACAGGCCTCAAATGCAACAACTGCTTAAGCGAAGGTCACTTTAGCAACCAGGGCATCGCTTCAGCGACCAGTCCTGGTCCCCGCCTAACTGCTATAGTAGAGGTCTCTTTGGAGACAATTGTAAACTTTAGAAAAGTCTACATTTTGGATGGGTTTCTTTAGCAACGACCTGCCGCTTTAGCACTAACTGCTTATGCAGTCAAATAGTTGTTAAAGCGGTCACCTCTGGGCATTCATTTCCATCCTTACCCAATTTTACTTATTTTTCTAAACCTCGAGATATTATTAAACACCAGAAAACTTAGAGAATTGTAAAGCTTGATCTTTGGATGATCTGGGTGAGCTGGTGAGTTCGTGAGAGTCCTTTACTAATCTAAATTTCTATAAGTTCCTTTGATTTCATACCTATTCCTTCTATTTAAACTATGAATCCATGTTTCTTTAGGGCTGATTTGAAGTTGTAATTGTGCTCATATTTCTCCCATTTATTATGCTATATATTATATTATGCTAGATTTGGGTTGTTAATTAAACTTAGTTGCAAGAATGTTTAGCCGGTTGGAGAGACCGATTTATCCTTCCCTTGATTTAAATTATTGTTTTAGAACTTATTTAGACTTATTTAACACCTAGTAGTATAAACTGGAATACTTTGCCTAGTGTTTGGGTAGAAACCACCCTAGTATGAACCTTCAGGGTTTAGTAGCGGGACCTATCAACCTTCTTTAAGGTCAAATATCTTAATTAGCTCCTTGTAGATCTAGGAGAACTTTTAAAATCATTTTACGTATATTCTTGGATCCTAGGATTATTAAGATATCATTTTGTTTCTTGAATAGACTTAGTAACCTGCATTTACTTTAAAGATCGATTTGAATCTGACAACTGCGATTCGTGTATAATATTTAAAGATCGATTCAAGTCTGACATTTATTATAAACTTGTGATATTAGAGTCTAGTTCGAGTCATCGATTAATGGTTCACATATTATATTAAGGATCCAGTTTGATTTAGATATTCATGGTATGAAAGGATTCATAGATATGGTTTCAATGATTTTTAACTTTGTGATTATTATTGTTGGTACATCTTTTTTATTGCATCCATCGAGCTTATAGGAGCTCAATTGGGTTATTTCTTTTTTTTTCTCCTTTTGGGCTTTGGGGACCTAGCTAGACTATAACTATCTTGTAATTTTCTCAATATTAGTTACCTTGTTATTTAATAATTTGTCAGTTAGAGCATTGTTTTACGTTTCTCCCTTTATCCCTAACTTTATTTTACATTCGTATATTTTATTATATTTTTATAATGGATTTAGCTTTGTTGATTGATGAAGCCTATTGAGTACCCATTGTTTTTGTACCCTTAAAACACTTTTAGATATTTTTTCTAATGCAGATCCAAGTACTAGATATCGCTACAGACGTTCTATCCTGTGCATTTTGGAGTTTGGTGATAGATTGAGATTTTGAAGCGGGAGTTAATTATCTCTCAATCTGCTATTGATTCTTTCCTTTTGAGACTATTTGAATTTTGATACTATTAATACTCTTATTCTTTTGATTGGTGGCTTTGTACCGACCTCACTATATTGTGGGCTACTCTTTTGGCTATTGTCACTCTCTTAGCTATATATGTTATTATACTTACTTTTTATCATCCACAATTTATTTGTATGCTTAATTTTGGTATTCATTATTCCTTGCACCAACTAACTCATTACTTGTCATTCCGAGCTATGATTTTAACATTCTACTAGTGGGTTAAAGTAGGTTCCATCGTGACTTAAGAAATTAGATCATGAAAAATTAGTATCAAAGCCAAGGTTCACCAGTATTATTTGTACAAGAGCAAGTGTCTAGTAGAGTCCCGCAAATTAGAATAATTACATTTGTTTCTTATCAGCAGGAAGTTATGGGACATTCTTAGGAGAAATTCACTTTCTTCTTTAACGTTGTGCATTGAGTATGTATTAGTTTCTATAAATTCACATTATCTTTCTCATTTACAGATGGTCAGAATATGAGTTGTGACAACTAGAGACGAGGACTACGACCACGGTTCTTTGACTAGGGCTCTTACTAGAGATCATGGTAAACCTAAGGATAAGGTCGTGTGAGACTTACAGTCCCAACTTAGGGTCTAGATAGGAAGCCTTGCCCAGATTCTATTATTTCTCCCTCACCAGAGGTTCCTTTACCTTAGCCATTGGTGGGCTAGGGGAAAACCTAGGCTTCACTGGGTTTATTACTTCTTTATTACTCAATGATGCCTTGGTTATATTTTTGGGATTTGTTGGTGGTGAAATGCCTAATTTTGCCTAGTCTGCAAAATAAAGTGGTGCCAATGTAAGGGCATAGGTCATAATTGTGGCTTCTAAAGTTGAGGTATCTCTCTATCGTTGGTAGTTTCTCAAACTATAGCCACATTGCCAGTTTTATCTATTGAGGATAAGATGATGTTGGGTAGATTTTTGAGGTTGAATCCACCAGATTTAAAGGAGCTTCAAGTGAGGATGAATTTGAGTTCTCTATTGCTTGTGTTAACACGCTTTGTAATTTAGACCTATTTAGACTTTAGGGGTTGACAACACCTCCAATTAGTTGTACTTACTACCAAGAGATTGGTGTAGAGTTTATCTTAATTCAAAGGTAGATAGATCTCCTTCTTTAACATAGACTCAATTATTAGAGGTTTTCTTGCAAAAGTATATACCTCGCAGCCTTTAAGAGTGTTTGAGAGATCGGTTCTTTAGAATGAACTATGATTTTATGACATTTATAGAGTATGAGGCACGATTCAATGACTTACCAAACATGTTATTATTATCTTACCTATTGAGTATGAGTGAGTATGATCATGTCCCGACATGCTATTTCTATCTTAGAGGGTTGAGACTTCTTCTTCATATGGCTACTCAAACTTTAGTTATAGTTGTCAGGTTTTTTCTTGAGGTTTCTGATAATGCCTAGACTATAGAGGAGATACATTGTAAGTACCCAGGGGCAGCTATAAGAGATCATGTGACCAAGGTTATTTTAGTGAGAACTAGAGTGTCTCACAGATCAAAGGCATAGGTACTCAAAGTAGGTACCCTCTATATCTATCTTATCAGCATTAAGGTCAGTCTAGAAGGTCTATTCATGCCACACATCGAATTATAGATGGAGGTTAGTCCAATTATAGTGATTATAGTGGATCAAGCAGCGACCAGTCTTAGAGAGGTGAACATTCTGAGTTTTCTAGAAGAGGTGTCTATTTCAGGTCAGCCAATTCTTCAAGATAATTTGTATCACCTAGGGCATCTTATGATTATGGATTCGCCAACCATTATTCTAAAATTATCTCTATCATGAGGTAGTTGTTCCTGCAACGTAGAGTTTTTATCTGATTAGCATAGTTTTGCCCCCTACTAGAGTTTTATAAATATTCATTGAGGTGGACCTTAAGGCTCTTGACAGGTTCCTCAAGCAGGTAGGATAAGTGGTTGATCAAGCGCCCAACCATGTTATGGGTAATGTCATTTTTATGTTGTACCTGGTAGGCTAAAGGTAGAGTCTTCAAATGTTGTTATTACAGGTACAATTTTACTGTGGCATCAGCCATTTATTGCTTTATTTGATTTAGGATCCACTTATTTATATGTTTCTACTTATCATGTACCATAGTTAGAGTTGTCTTAGGAGTGTTTATTTTTACCATTGCATGTATATACTTTTATGGGTGATTCCTTAGTTGTATATTGAGTATATAGATCATAAGTTATGATTGTTTGAGAGTTTGATACTAATGGTGACCATATTAGGTTATATATGGTGGACTTTGATGTGATTCTGTGCAAGGACTAGTTAGGATTATATTGCCAACATCGTTACCTTATCAATATTTGTCATACCCTAATTATGTCTCAGGGTTCTACTAGTGGTATGTTGACAGTGGATATTTCTTATGTTTGAGATAGGATACTTATATCATAGGATTGTGAGTCTTGAATTTCTTATATTGGTCATGTTAATGTAGAGTGTCCACCTTTTGATTCTATTCTTATAATCTATGATTTCATGATGTTTTTCTGTCGATACCTGGCCTTCGTCCTAAGCGTGATAATGAGTTCCTTATTAATATTAAGTTGTGCACCAACTTATTTTAATGGAACTTTATTATATGGCTCTTACCAAGATTAAAGATCTGAACTCTTAGCTTTAGGGTCTTTTTGGTAAAGGTTTCATTAGCTCGAGTGTATGTCCTTGGGGTAAGTAGATACCCTCTATGTCCACCTTATAAGATGACAGTAAAGAATAAGTATAATATGTCTTGTATTGATGAGTCTTTTAACTAGCTTTAGGGAACAATAGTGTTCTGTAAGATTGACTTAAGATCCAGTAGCCATCAGACGTGGATTCGAGCAGAGGACATCCCAAAGATAGTCTTTAAGTCCTATTATGTCCATTATGAAGTCCTATGATGTCTTTTGGGTGGAACAATGCCCCAGTTTCATTCATGGATTTAATAAATTGAGTGTTTATGCCCTATTTGGACTCCTTCGTGATTATTTTCATTAATGACATCTTTTTGTATTCTAGGAATAGGGAGGAGCACGAGCAAAATTTTAGGATTATGCTCCAAACATTGAGAGATCATAGGATTTTTGTCAAATTTTCAAAGTGCATGTTTTGTCTCAAGTCCATTACATTCCTAGGAAATGTGGTTTCTAAGGATGGGATTATGGTGGATCCAGTGAATATTGAGGATATTCATGATTGGGCTAGACCTACATCTCCGATTGAGGTTCATAACTTTATTTATTTTGAAGGTTAATACATAAGGGTTTTTTAAGGCCTCACTTTAATTGCAGCGTCAATGACTACGTTGATTACAAAAGAGGTTCCTTTTTAGGGCTCCAAGGAGTGTGAGTCGAGATTTTTGAAGCTCAAAGTCTTTCTCACTTTAGATCTTGTAATGTCTATTTCTATTAAGGACGAGGGATTTTACACGTATTGCAATGCTTTAAGTGTTGGTTTGGATTGTTCTCTAATACAACAATGCTAAGTTATTACTTTTGCATCAAATAAGCCAAAGATTCACGAGTGTAGCTAACCTACTCATGATTTGGAGTTGCCGACAATAATTTTGAACTTAAGAATTAAAGGCATTACTCGAATGTCCTTCATTGTGAAATCTACATGGATCATCGTAGACTCCAGTACCTTATGACTAATAGGGATCTTGACTCTAAATAGCATAGATAGATAGAGTTATTGAAGGACTATGAAATATCTATTCTAAACCATCAAAGAAAGGCAAATTTGGTAGCAGATGCCATGAGTCGGGAAGTACTGAGCATGGTTAGCTTTGATTTTCTTTTAGTTTTAAAGCGGCTGTTTGCTGAGATTTTCAGTACTTAGCCAACTTGATGGTTTGAATTGATATATAATACTCTATAAGGATCCTTTATAGCGTTAAGGTTAAGTCTACCTTGTTTAATCAAATTTAGAGTGGCCATTTTGAGGATTGTAGACTTTGTGGCATCCGTGATTAGGTTCGAAGGGGAAGTCCAGGACAGCAACCTTTGATTCATAGGGTATTCTAATATATGATGGTCACATATATTTTTTGATGGTTGGGGACTTGATTCAATTGATATTGAAAGTATCTCACAACTCCAGATATTATATTCACCTTAGTACAGCTAAGATAGATTGATATTTGAGGCAATATTACTGTTGGAGTGCCATAAAGAGTGATATAGAAGGTTTTGTAGATTATTTCCTATGTCTTCAACAATTAAAGGCCAAACCTCAGAATCTTGGAGTCCAAATTTATAGATTACCTATTCTCGAGTAAAAGTGAGAGTAGATCACCATAGTCTTTTTAGTTGGTTGCCTCGCACTTCCCGGGGTTTTGACTGAAATTGGGACATTATATATTATTAACCAATCAACCTACTTTATCACTATTAAGTAGTCCTTTAATGTTGAGAGGTTCACTCATATCTATATTAGTGAGATAGTTTTCCTACATGGACTACCTATATCAATTATTCTAGAAAGAGGCTCGGTATTTGCCTTTAGCTTCTTGAGGAATTTTCAGCAGGAGTTAGGTACTAAGGTTGACCTCAGCACCTCCTTTCACCCTAAGACTGATGGGGCAGTCAGAGCGGACTATTTAGGTTTAACAGTATATGCTCCATACATGTGTTATGGACTTTAGAGGTTAGTGGGAGAAACACTTAGCCTTAGAAGAGTTTTCCTATTTTAATAGCAACCATTCGAGTATTAAGATGGCACCATTTGAGGCATTATATAGTAGGCATTGAAGATATCAAATAGGTTGTTTTGAGATCTCCGAGGTTAGTCCCCGTGGTACATACTTACTACGCGAGTCATTGGATAGGGTCCATATGATTCAGGATAGGTTGAGGGTATCTCAGAGTAGGCAGAAGAGCTATGCTGATCATAGAATTTATTCCTTGTGGTTTGGAGTTGATGATCGATTTCCCTTCGAGCATCATACTTGAAGGGAGTAATGAGTTTTGGGATTAGGGGAAAGCTTAACTCTAGGTATGTTGGTCCATTTGGGAAGCTTCGGACAGTTGGAGAGGTAGTTTAAGAGTTGGAATTGTCCCTATACTTTGCATTTGTTCGCCCATTTTCCATATCTCTAAGTTGCAGTGTTATATCCCAGGTGAGTCTCACGCGTTTTGATCAGACTTTGTACTAATAGATGAGAGGTTTAAATTCAATGAGGAGTTGGTTCACATATTGTAGAGGGATGTTATGCAGTTGTGATATAGAGAGATTTAAGTGGTTAAGGTTTAGTTGAGACACCGCCCAGTCGAGGAGGCTACATAGGAGATTGAGATTCAGATGCATGTGTCGTATCCCTATATGTTTGAGCCTTCTCATACACCTTGATTGTTAAATTTTGCGGATAAAGGTCATTTCGAGTAATTTTCTACATTTCCAAACTATTTCACTAATTAGAGCTTTCCCATAGCTACCTAATTTATTTATGACTTTGGTTATCCGACTGTTTATTTGGTTTTTAGAGCTAATTCTCTATTTTAAAATTTTACTGTTCGAATTGGGTATTGATCTTAAACTTTGATTTTAATGTCCTCGTATGCCAATTTTTAGAGTTTTGATAGATCTAAAATGTCGATTATAATCTAGGGGGACAATTGGTTTAGGTTTGAAGCCTGCCAGACTCATTTTGGGTTATTTGGTGGGCTTTGGTTAAAACTACCATTGGGTGTGACACCCATATTTCATCGAACAATCCCAGATTGAAGTTTTGATGATGTTGTTGTGTCTAGAAAGTCGAATTTAGTAGGTTAGCATAGTATTTTTCCATTCACGAGATTTTGGATGAATTACTAGGGTTCGATCGCAGACATGGCAAATTTTACAAAATACTGGTGCGGGCCTTAGCTGGTGCAACCGCTTAAGCGAACCTTTGTTTGCTTAAGTGGAGGCCCCATTAGTCTCCAGGGATTACTTTAGTGACCAAACCTAGTCCTCGTCTAATAGTTTAAGCTAAGGACTTTACGCTAAAGCAAAGGTCTCTTAAGAGACAATCGTCCGCTTTAGTAGAGGTCGACCTTTGGGGCATGGGTCGCGTTAGCAATGACTTGGTGCTTTAGAAATGACTACTTAAGCAGTCAAATAGCAAATAAAGCGGTCATAGCTTGTCATTTATTTCCCGTTTTACCTTAATTTTCTTATCTTTCTATGTCCCAAGACTCTATTAAAGCCTAGAAAGATTAGAGAATCATAAATCTTGATCTTTGGGTGATAGGGATGAGTTGGTGAATTTGTGAGAGTCCTTTCCTCATCTATGTTTTTATAAGTTTCCTTTGATTTTATAATTTATTCTCCTATTTAAATTCAAAAACCATAACCCTTTGTGGGCTGATTTGAAGGTGTAATTGTGCTCAGATTTCACCCATTTTTAGGGTAAATGATCTTTGAGCCTAGAAGGACGTTTTGCGGATCCAAAGTCATAATTCTGCAAGTAGACTAAACCTGAGATTGTTTGCTCGATATTGTACCCAAAACATTTTTATTCAATATGAGTATCATTATCCCTGTATTAATGTGTAGATCATTATTTTGATAGCATAGCATCGTGCAGAGACTTCTCGAAAGGGAAGATCTTAAATTTAGTTGACTTTCTCAGTCATTCACAGGTGTCCAGGTAATCTAGGCTTTCTTTCCTCATAGATTGAGCCTCATTATGACATTAGTAAGATATTTTCCTAAAATTTGAGTCAAAAAGTATGGCTTGGTTGCATGTTTAGTAAAAATTTAGAATATTTAGCTGGTTAGACAACCATTTTAGGTAGAATTTACTCATTCATTCTTCCCATGAGTTAAATTGTTGTCTTTTGTCAAGACTCAAAAACCAAGGGTCATGATGGTACTTGTCGTAGCAATCCTTGACAAGTAATCCTATCATGTAAACTGATAAGAAAAGGGAGAACAACACCAAAACCCACGGTAAGACTTCTAGAACAAAGTTGAACCACACATATATAGTAATAGCCGAAAAGTACATAACAATGATGAGATAAATCCCCCAATATTCGGTGTCACAGTTTAAGAACCAACTAAATACATCTCAAAGTCAAATATACAACTGATAGTCCAAAAGGAATATAATTTGTCTCTAAATACAAAAACAAGACATAAACTAAACAAGAAAAGGTAGTACATCAACTCTGGAAGCATAGACCAAACGCTACCTCTAATATACTCTAAACACTGATCGAATCAGCTACTATGTGGTGCACTCGTACCTAGATATGCACTGAAAGGGCGCGGTAGGGGTTAGTACGGTCCACTTGTACTCAGTAGGTATCATAAGCCGGTCGAGCAAAGTAGAAAATGAATCATATAAACTATACATTATGGGCACGTCGCCTCTAATAAAAAAATATCCCAAATGATAGCCCACACCATCTCCGTTAATAGTTCCATAATATACACATATACCAAAATACAAGTAGAAGAAAGAAGCACTAATATATAGAAATCACATCAAGAATGAAAATACAACAGAGAATGTACACAGTGTATGGAATGCAATAAAGATGATAATAATGATAATGATGAAGATGTGGTGCACAAGGTTGTCGCACAACCTCCTTATACACCTACCGAGTTGTTCTCACGATCTAGGACCCATGGGGGGGGGGGGGGGGGGTTCAACCCATGTACAATCAAATATCCATAATCAACCCAATATCCATTACTCATTTCCGATACATACATTGGAAGAGGGTTTTTAAGGATGTCACAATTTCTGTCAGAAAAAGTCAGTATTTCCACAGTGGTACCAATGTTTCATGAATGTATATGATATGAAGATGTAATGCTCACAATCAACTAGAATGAGAATTTTGAAATCCAACAAATATACCAACCACGTGAGACAGAAATATACTCACTAAGTCAACCATCCATGATCCAATATAATCCATATACCAATAGAGCAAGATATACCATAATATGCCATTTGATACCACGCAAACACCAACTTAAACATTTTTACACCAAGAAAAATACAACTTATTACATAAATACCAAGTCAATAACATCATATAAGACCCCACACAGTCACACATATCAAATAATGTTTCAAAACCACCATATAACAACAACGTAGGCCCCCATACTGGCACAAAAAATAATAAAGTCATTTCAATAATTAGTTCCCACACCCATAATATGATTTTATACCAATGTTTACTACCTAGACTAGTCTGAAGAAAGTTAAGTCATAACCTATCTTGAATGGATCAAATTCCGGTCTAAAAGCATACAACACAATACTTCTACTCATGAACGGGATCGAAATCCACTAAAACATACAAATATATAATCTGCGGGTCAAAAGGAAGCCAACAATACCCATATCTCCTATTTCCAGGCTGGGGTAAAAATGGACCCCCAAGATGGGTTTTCAAAAAAGAAGTAAGAACTGGAATTTAAGTCAAAAAATATATTATCCAAGATTAAAGGTATCTATAGAAGAAAAACCAAGTGAAAATGGATTGAAATTGGGGCTCAGACCAAAGAATTACTAATTTAGGTATTCCAGGCCAAAATCCGCAAATTCCACATTTGAAATCGAGTTTTAACAAGATTTAAATGACAACGATCGAAGAAAAATAATTGAAATAGGGGTTTAGAGCTTACCTCAGTTTGAAACTGAATGAAATCATCCAAAAACTCGATAATTTGAAGCTCTGAGACTCAAAAATAGTGTAAAATTGAGAAAAAAGGTATATATACTCAGGTGCTGCTAAAGCGGAAACTGGGTCGCTTTAGCGATCAGCACTTAAGCATCCAGGTGATGATAAATGGATACCTCCCATGGGTTACAGGCCGCTAAAGAAGGCCCCAAGACTCTTTAGCAGTCTGTGCTAACGCACCTAGGTTACTGCCTAAGCGGTACATATTTGGCGGACCAAGGCTGCCAAAGTTCCTTGTGCTAAAGCACCCAAAGGGCCTCTTTAATGGTCACACTAGTTTTATTGCACAAGCTGTGCGGACTCCTCGAGATTTATCAAAAATCTAGAGAACACAAACATACTTTTCTATCCTTTCAAATTCGATGCTCTAGACTCAATGTCGATATTAAATTTTCAAAAAAAATATCATTTGCAAAAAATTGACCCCCACAACCCAATTTCACAACTTTCCAAATCGAGCATCAAAATGAGATAGAAAAGCCTTAAAACCACACCAGCTATGTTACCAACCTAAAATTGACATTTCAAATCTGTTGGAACAATCTATTTTGCTATCCAACACATAGAATTAACAAATAGTGATTGAATTTAACTATAAAGCTTTTTTAACCTTCAAAAACCACAAACTCAAACAAATAACACCAAAATGCAGTGGGAACCATACCATTCATCCCCACACCCCAAAAATACCATAAGAAACCATAGAGAGGGGTAAAATGGTCAAATTATACAAAAATAGATAAGTCACAAAAATCACCAATCACGTCATTACATCATTCACCACTAAAAATCTAGTTCGTCCTCAAAATATAAGTAAGGGAAAAATACCTAAATTCGCAAAAAGTTAGGGATAACTACCACGCGTACCAGACTCGACCTCTCATGTAGCATCATTTACAGGTCGAGGTCTCCACTGGACTTTAACCAATAGAATATCTCTAGAACACAACCGCCTAATATCCCTAGCTAGAATAGAGATGGGCTCCTCAACAAAAGACAACCTCTCATATTACTATACTAAATCCCAATAAATGATGTGATACTCATTTGGAATGTAATGCCGAAGCATGGAAACATGAAAATTGGATGAACGGCTAATAAATCTTGGGGCAATGCTAACTTAAAAGCCACATCCCTAATAGTACGAAGAATCTCAAAGGGTCCAATATACCTAGGGATAAGCTTTCCCCTCTTCCCAAACCTCATCATGCCATTCATGGGTGACATACAAAGGAAGACTCAATAACCAACACTATATCTCAAATCATAAAGCCTACGATCTGTATAACACTTCTGCCTTCTCTGAGCCGCTCTAAGTATATCCTAAACGACCAAAACTTTATCCAAAGAATGTGAAGCAAGTCCATACCTCAACATCTAATATTAAAAATCTCAAACCAAACAACTAGAGAGAGACAACTCCTACCATAAAATTCTTAGAAAAGAGCTATCTTAATAACAGAATGGTAGCTATTATTATAGGCAAACTCCACCGAAGCTAGATGTTGCTCCCACTAACCTCCAAAGTTCATGACATAAACGCAGAGCATATCCTTCAAAACCTAATTACTCCGCTCCAACTGACTAATAGTTTAGGGCTTAAAAGTTGTGCTAAGATCAACTCGGCCACCCGACTCCACTTAAAAAGTCTTTAAGAAGTGAGATGTGAACATTGAACCTCTATCTGAGAAGATAAACACTAGTATACCATGAAGATAAACTATCTGACGAATATAGATACGGGCTAACCTCTCAGCACTTAAAGAAACCTAAAGCAAAATTAAATAAGAAGATTTGGTCAATCAATCCATGACGACTCAAATACTATAAGAACCATGAGAAGTATGAGGCAACCTAGTCATGAAGCCTATAGTGATCCGTTCCCATTTCCACTTGGGAATGGGTAACCATGAAAGCAAACAACCAGGCCTAAAATGCTTGGCCTTTACCTGTTGGAAACATAGGCAATGAGCTACAAAATCTGCTATATCCTTTCTTATACTACCCCACCAGTAGTGTTTTCTCAATCACGATACATCTTAGTCACTCTCGAATAGATGGAGTACTTGGAACAATGAGCCTCCTCTAAAATCAATCTAATCTATTCTAATCACCCACTCTCTACACACAAACTCGACCGTCAATACTCAAAACACCATTCGTATCAAGCGAGGCTTCCTTTTTCTATCCACTCAGCATATTATCTCAATTCACTCTCAACTAAATATTATCAAACTGATGAGCACAAATATGCTCCATCATGAAAAACCTAGCATCAATGAATTCCAAAACACACCTAGATGTCAAAATATAAAGCATAACCATCTAGTTAGCCAAAGATTAAACCTCTAAGGTCAAAGGACTTTCCTGGGTCAAAAGATGCACCAAGCTACCCATGTTAGTCAAATTCTAGCTCAAGACATCCATAACCACATTAGTCTTGCTCGGATGATAAAGAATAGTAAGATCATAATCCTTAAGCAACTCAAGCTCACGGCGCTTCCTTACATTAAGATCTCACTGGGTAACAAAATACTGAAGGCTATGATGATCCAAATTATCACAATGGACTCCATATAAGCAGTGCATCCACAACTTAAAAGAAAAAACAACCGCGCATAACTCAAAATCATGGGTAGGGTAATTCCATTCATGGTGATTCAACTAGGGAGAAGTATATGCAATCACCTTACCCTCCTGCATCAAGACAAAACCTAAAATAACACCTGAAGCACAAAAAAAATGTAATACCTACGCCCTTCTTTGGAAAAGTCAAGATAGGAGCTGATGTTAATAAATCCTTCAACTTTTGAAAGCTCGCCTCACAAGCATCGAACCAGTGAAAGGAATTCTTCTTTTAAATCAACTTGGTTAATAGAGATGTATGAGATAACAAACTATCAAAAAGCATTAATAGTAACCTTCTACACGAACAAAACTCTGAATTGCAATAGGAGAAATAGGCCTAGCCAATCACAAACTACTGCAATCTTGGTCGGGTCAACCATAATGCCATCCTTAATCACCACATGACCCAAGAAAGAAACAAATTACAATAAAAACTCATAAAACATAGCATACATCTTCTCATCCCTCAATCTCTGGAGTATAATCCACAAATTCTCCTTATAATCATCCTCATTCTTAGAATAAACACAGATATCA
Organism: Capsicum pubescens; assembly: GCA_030864215.1. Taxonomy (NCBI): domain Eukaryota; kingdom Viridiplantae; phylum Streptophyta; class Magnoliopsida; order Solanales; family Solanaceae; genus Capsicum; species Capsicum pubescens. Next base: position 147,284,695 of record CM061545.1, on the reverse strand, counting down.
TCTATAAATATGATTACAAAGGATTCAATATATGATCAAAATACCCAATTCATCAAATCCATGAACGCATCTAGGGCATTAGTATACCCAAAAGAAATGACCAAGAGCTCATAATGACTGTACCGACTATGAAAACTTATTTTTGGAATATTCAAAGCTCTAATCCTCAATTGGTAACACCCGAACCTCAAATCAATCTTTAAAAACACTAAAGAACCCTGGCGCTGATTAAATAAATTATTAATACGAGAAAGAGGATACTTATTTTTAATGGTCACCTTTTTCAACTATCGATAATCAATACACATATGCATAGACCCATACTTTTTCTTCACAAAAAAATAGGGACATCACAAGGTGATACACTAGGTCAGATAAATCCCTTATCCAACAACTCGTACAACTGACCTTTAATTCCTTCAACTCTATCGGTCCATCCTATAAGGAGGAATAAATTTGGGATTGGGTCCAACTCAACATCAATAGAAAAGTCAATATCATGATCAGGAGGTATACCATGCTAATTAATAAAGAAAACATCCATAAACTTACAAAAAATATTAACAGGATTCGAAAGAGGTGGTGAAGTAAAACTAGTATCATAATTATTGGCCACATAAGACAAATATTCCCTCTTGACCAAGCGATAAGATTGGAGAAAAGATTATCTCTCCTGGGACCCAAATAAAGAACACTATTCCAAGCTAACCTTGGCATACTTGACGAAGCTAAGCTTATGGTCTTAACATAACAATCTAGGATAGAATGAAAAGGAGCTAACCAATCCATACCCAAGATGACATCAAAATCTACCATACCTAGGATTTCATAGTGCACTCGATCCACCACTAAAGAGTCTCCTATAGGGGTAGATACACAAAAAGACATGGCAAGAGAATCATTTGCAGAATAAAAACATAAAGCAAAATATACAGACACATAGGAGAATATCGACCTTAGATCAAATAACACCAGTGCAGATCTAAAATAAATAGGGATGATAACTATAATGGCATGGTCGAAAGCCTCTACCTCTGGTCTGGTAGGTATAGCATAGCACTATCCACCACCACTACCTGACTGAGTTGACCCACGACCACTTCTACGTGCACTACTACCTCCACCTCACACAACTTTAGTGGAACCTCTATGGCCTGACTCAATAAGAGGAGGTATGGCTGTGCTAGAATAACTATCCAAATTTTTTTATCAAGAAAACCCACTACCAAAAACCTGTAAGGCTGCCAGTACTAGTATACTATGATACCTATAAAAAACTCTAGAATCTCTGCCTTGAAGAGTGTGATCTCTGAAATGGCCCTAACGACACACCCCTTTTGCGCCTCCCTGAGACACTTGATGAATAAACTTTATCTTCTAAGTATGATCCATTATACTCTAAATTGATATCTGTAACACTACCATTCGGGCAATAGTAAGCTAAATCAAAACATCTAACCCCTTCACGAACTTCTAAATCTTCTTAGACGTGGTGATAATATAGTATAAAAATATCTAAAAAAGATACAGAAGTGAGCCTTATACTCTGTAATAGTCATGAATCCCTACTCTAGATGATCAGACTTACCTCTCATCTAGTCCCTCAAACTATAAGGCACAAACCTATCCAAAATGGTGTCAACAAACTGATCCTAAGTCTTATTTGGATAACTAAGAGATGTGCAACTAACAAGTTACCTCCACCAATCCATGGATGCATCTTTCACCTAATGGGAGTCAAGCAATCTGATATTATGCAACTTCTCATAATAATCAATCAAGAACTCATAGGCATCCTCACCTACAGCACCACCAAACCTGGGTGGACCCAAATAAGTGAATCTCTACAATATTTTTTGATCCTAAGTAGAAATAAATGTACTCTTAATAATAAGAGGCATACTGAATCTTGCTAGCTGAAATCCTACCTAATGGGTAACATAGATGAAGGATAAACTCCTAATCTTAGAATACCATACTCGAATACCGACACATAAGGACAAATAATACTCAGAGTTTGGGGAATACCTTTAGTAAATATTTGTAATATTAGAGAATCCATACTAGAAACTAGAGGAACACCATAAGTAGACTCTGGCATTGACAGAGGTACAATACTAAAAGCTTGAGGATTACCAAGTGCCCTCAAAGGAACACCTATAAAATAGGTCAGTAAGTGAATTAATAACCTCTCCAGGATCGGGGTGGAAGAACTCTGTGGGACCTAAGTAGGCCTCATATCTATAGCATTCTAAACTTGAGGGTCAGGGGAGATCTCCCTAGTACTACCTCTAGAAGGGCTTGATCCTTGTGCCCATTCACTACCTCAGGACCATCACGATCCTTAAATCTCTCTCAAGATTGTTCCCTTTTCTCTCATGACGACTCAGTATCTCTAACCTCACAAGATCTAGTCCTTATTATTTGCAAAGAAAATAGTGAAATACAATTTTAAAACACAATATATTGTAAAAAGTCTACATAATATAGAATAAAATAAAAGAATGTTTTCTAAAGATATCTCATAGCCTCTCGAAGATAGATACGAATGTCTACATATTTGAGAAACTCTACTAAACACCTCATTTTTACAAAAATAAGACTAACAAATTTGGCTACTCTGATACTAATTTTCCACGACCTAAAAACCAAGGGTCAGGATGAAACTTATCACAAAAATCCTCAACAAATAAGCTTATCACCCAAACTGATATAAAAAGGGAAAACAACTAAGAAACCTAAGGTAAGACTTCTAGAATAAAGTGGAACCACATAGTTATAGTAATACCAGAAACGTACATAATAAAGATGCCATAAATATCCCAATATCTGGTGTCACAATGTAAGAACCAACTAAATACATCTCTAAGACAATATATACAACTCCTAGTCCAAAAGGAATGTAATGTGTCTCTAAATGTAAAACAAGACATAAAATAAATAAGAGAAGGTAATAGATCGACTCTGGAAGCATAAACCAATTAGTACCCCAAATATACTACAAACACTTCTTAAATCAGCTGGCGTGTTGTGCGCTTATACTTGGAACTACATCAACAAGGTACAGTAGGGGTGAGTACAGTCTACTTCTACTCAGTAGGTATCTTAGGGTGACTAAACCGAGTAGAAAATAATGAATATAAACTATACACTATGGGTACATCACCTTCAATCAAAAAATATCTCAAATAGTACTACACCGTCTTCACTAACAGTTTTACAATATACACATATGTCAAAATACAAGTACAAGAAAGAAGCACAAATAGTTAGATATCATATCAAGAAAAAAAAGACAAAAAAGAATGTCTACAATATATAAAATGCAATAAATATGATAATGATTTAATGTACGATGTTGCCACACAACCTCTGTATACACCACCGAAATATTCTCTCAAGGTAGGACCCAGAAGAGTTCGTCAACCCATATTCAATTCAACATCTATAACTAATCCAATATCGATAACTCTTCTCCAATGCATACATTGGTAGAGAGTTTTAAAGATGTCATATTTTCTATCAAAAAGCTAGTATTTCCTTGGTGGTACCAATGTTTCATGAATTTATATGATAGAAGGATGTAATTCTCTGAACCAACAAGACTGATAATTTCTAAATCCAAGAAATATACAAACTATGTGAGCAAAAAACTACTAAATAAGCCAACCATCCATGATCCAAAATATGCAATACGCTAATGGAGCAAGATATACCATAATATGCCATTTGATAACATATAAATACCATCATAAACATTTTTCCACCAATAATAGTACAACCAATTACATAAATACCAGGCTAAGAACATCATTAAAAACCTTACATGATCACAAATAGCAAATAATGCATCAAAACTACCACAGAACAATAATAAAGCCATTTCCCCAATTACTTCTCATACCTATAACATGGTTTTACACCAATATTAACTACCCAGCCTTATCAGAATAAAGTTATGCCACCAACTACCATGAATGAATAAAATTATGTTTGGAAGACTTCAACATGGATCCTTCTCCTCACGAATGAGCTTAGAATGAAATAAAATATAAAAATATAGAATCTACACATCAAAAGAAAGCCTGTGATACCTATATTGCCTATTATTGAGTCAGGGTAAAAATGGACCCCTAAAAAAGCTTTTTTGAAAAGAAGGGTAAAACCAAAATTTTACTCCAAAAATATATTACCTAAGATTAAATAAATCTATAGAAGAAAACCTAAGTGAAAATCGGTTGAACTTGGAGTTTAAATCAAAGAATTACTAATTTAGGTCTTTCAAGCGAAATTCCACTTTTGAAATTAAGTTATAATAAGTTTTAAATGACATGAATTAAGGAAAAATAATTGAAAAAGAGATTTGGAGCTTACCAAAGCTTAAAAATAGAAGAAATTGCCCAAAAACTTCAAAATTGAAGCTCTAAGTCTCAAAAATAGTGGAAAATTGAGAAAAGTGTATATATATTATGGTGCCACTAAAGTAGACCCTAGGCCACTTTAACAGACAGTGGTAAATTGCCCATGTGACTGCTAAAGCAGTACCCTTCCTGGGTTGCATGCCACTTTAGCGGTCGGTGCTAAAGCGCCTAGGTTACTGCTAAAGTGATACCTTCTAGGCTAACTTGGAACTCTAATGTGCTAAATAGGCCACTATAAACCCCTTCTGTAAAGATCCCAAAGGGCCATTTTAATGGTCACACTAGCTTTATTGCACCAGCTATGGAGAGTTGGAAAATTCTAAGTCTCTATGAACCCATCAATATTAATCCAAAAGTTGGATAACGTAAATGAACTATACAACCTTATGAAATTCGATGCTTCAGACTTAGTAGCGATATCAAATATTATAAAAAATGTTGTTTTCACAAATTGACCTCTGATACCTAATTTCATAACTTTCCAAACTGAGGGTCAAATTGATATACAAAAGTCGTGAAAATATACCAATCATGTTACCAAACTATTATTCCAAATCTGTTGGCATAGTCCATCTTGCCAATCGATGTATAGAACAAAAATTATTGACCAAAATCAACTATAAAGCCTTTTTAACCTTCAAAAACTATAGACTCACACAAATCACACCAAAATGAATTGACAATCGTACCAATCATCGCATACTCTAGAAATACCATAAAGGAGCCATGGAGTGAGATAAAATGGTCACATCACACAGAAAAGAATAATTCACAAAAATCACTAAAAATCATATCATTACTTCTTTGAACTTATTGAATTCATAGTAATAGAAATTGGAATCCTTAGTCTAGTTTTTCAGTAGAAATTACCTTAGTATGAACTTTTGTGGTTTAGCAGTGGGCCCAATATCCCTCTTTATGATCAAATATTCTAATTAGCTCATTGTAGATATAAGAGGCCTTCTTTCGTTGTTTTTCATATATTCTTAAAACCTATGAGTATTTAGAAATCATTTTAATTCTTAGCTAGACTTGCTAACCTGCATTTACTTTTAAAACCGATTCAAGTCCAGCAATTATTATTCATGTACAATATTTAAAGATCGGTTCGACTTTGGTATTTACAACTCACTTATGATATTAGAGTTTGGTGTGAGTCCAGCATTTATGGTTTACTATTTATTAAGGATTTGGTTTGAGTTAGTCGTATAGGGTATGAAAGGATTCACAGATATGGCTTTATTAGTTGCTGACTTTATGTTTATTATTGTCGGTACTTCTCTTTTGATTGCATCCATCAGGCTTATGAGGTCTAGATTAGGTTATTTTCTTTTCACTGCATTTTTTATGCTTCTAAGTTCCTAGTCAAGCTATTGTTAGCATGTATTCTTCTTGATATTATTTACCTTGTTATGCTTGACTTTAGTTTGCATTCTCACATTTTATTATGCTTTTATTATGATCTAGCACAGTTGATACAGTAATTACTAATGAGTACCCATTGTTTTGGAGCTCATACTACACATTTGCATCTTTTCTTATGTAAATTTTAGTATTATCCATCATCGCTGATGTTCACTTCAATGAATTCTAGAGTTTAGATATAGAGTGAAATTTTAAAGATAAAGTTGATTCTTTCCCCTTCTACTACTTTTGTACAGTCTTTCTTTTTTAGACTATTTGTATATTGGCACTATTAGTCCTCTTATTCTCTTTATTAGTAGCACTTGTACCGACCTTACTAGGTCCTAGGATACTCTTTTGGCTATTTTCTCTCTTTTTATATAGGTATGTTATTGTACATATATTTTATCACATACAATATATTTGTATGATTAATTTTTGTGTTCCTTATACCTTTCACCAACTAGCCCATTACATGTCATTTTGGACTATGGTTTGGCTTACCAACTGATGGGTTGAAGTGGGTACGATCATGACATGAGAAATTAGTTCATGTCACTATCATAATTAGGACTGCATATTTAGGTGTTGTTATGTAATTTCTTGTTGTTTTGTTGTTTTTTGTGGTAACTTAGAGTAAATTGAGAAAACTTGGTGCACTCAAAATAAATGAAGCATGTGTAACTATTTTTAATGTTTTAAAATAATACCCTCTCAAAAAAATTTGTTTAGTATTATGATGTAATATCTTGGCATGTGTTTTAACCATTGTTTGGATATAGATATGGAATTAGGATTGTTCATATGCAAACATGTCCTAACCTTTCATAAACTGAGTAGGCAGTAACTTAGATAAAAGACTTGAGCTATGAGTGAGTGAGGATTCTACCTGGTCGGTGTGTGTGTGTGATCTAGAACTTGCCCAGTTAGTCTTGTTAAAGTTGTAGGATATGAAGTTTGTAAATAATCATAGGCCATTTTTGTTTGAAAAAGTCCACTATAGCCTAAAATCTTACCAAATGATCATGTATCCCTTGAACTCAAACTTTGAGCTATAATTGAACTTTTCTTCAATCTACCCAATTCACCTTCCCAATTGGTACAGTGAACCTTATTTGTCCCTATTCCCTCATTTGTACGTGTGTGCACTCAAAATAAATGAAGCATGTGTAACTATTTTTAATGTTTTAAAATAATACCCCCTCAAAAAAATTTGTTTAGTATTATGATGTAATAGCTTGGCATGTGTTTTAACCAGTGTTTGGATATAGATATGGAATTAGGATTGTTCATATGCGAACATGTCCTAACCTTTCATAAACTGAGTAGGCAGTAACTTAGATGAAAGACTTGAGCCATGAGTGAGTGAAGATTCTACCTGGTCGGTGTGTGTATGTGATCTAGAACTTGCCCAGTTAGTCCTGTTAAAGTTGTAGGATATGAGGTTAGTAAATAATCATAGGCCATTTTTGTTTGAAAAAGTCCACTATAGCCTAAAATCTTACCAAATGATCATGTATCCCTTGAACTCAAACTTTGAGCTATAATTGAAATTTTCTTCAATCTACCCAATTCACCTTCCCAATAGGTACAGTGAACCTTATTTGTTCCTATTCCCTCCTTTGTACGTGTGTACCTCAACTCAGGCAAGTTGACTAAGTTAAGGGTGGCTATAATGTAGGGGTGTGTAGAAATTTGGTATGAAGAATTTATAGTAAAAAAAAGGGATTCGGATCTGATGTGAGCAATATACAAATTTGTGATATAAAGAAAAATAAGAAAGAAAATAAGAAAAAGAGAGATATTGTAAAAATAAAACCGCACATAGGATCCAAAAAAGAAATAAAAGTGTAAAAAGGATAAAAAATAAAAGAAAGTAGGAATGATGAGCAAAATTTACTGTAGTGCCAAGAAGAATTGATTCACTTTACCTAAATGTACCATACTCATCCCTAATCATACATTACAAGTCTATAAAAGACCTATAGTATCCTAACCGGATTGTCTGAAAGCTAGCATAGAAAATAAGGGAAAGCCTATGGTATCAAACCTACATGACTTGACTTTATTATAAGGGTGAGAGATTTGATTCAGTCCCAATTAATAGAGTCATTTTTAGATATTGAGTGATTTAGGATTTCTTTGAGGTAGTCTAAGGCTTGTAGTCTAGTTGCTTCTTGGTTGGGAAGTGCAATGGTTTGAGTATTGGGTTGTTTATTCACAATGTATTGCCTTGTCCATATCTTATTATGTTAAGATACTTTTTTTGCACATACATTACATTGGTTGATTATGCTACTTGGATGGTGTTGAAAATACTATTTTTGGTAGCATGTTGAAAATATGTTTTGTAAAAGTGACTGCCACAGTGATCGTGGTTTTGATCTAAGTTAGCATCTCTGTCATGACCCGAGGCGACCCCTAGTTGCGAATACGATGCTTACAGTCCCGAAAGAGCACAAGCTAAACCATGAATTGGTACCTATTGTGAGAACTAAAAAATATGGAAATAAAATACGCATGTACAAAAATAATTTAATAATGCCAAAGGTTTTACGTACTGAGATTAATACCAAGGAGTTTCTGAAGTCCAAAATATAAACGAACAAATTGAATCTGACTAACATAATTAACAAACCAACTGATTGTCTGAAGTGTCAAAAAGCCTCTAAAACTGACTAAAAAGAGTTGATGGGACAGGCCCCAACTAACTAAAACTGGCAAACTGAATCAAAGTACTGAAATACTGAAATAAACTAAAATAAGACACTATGTCCTCAATAGATGAAAAATCACCATGACTACTGCTTTTGATAGGCTAAACTGTCTATGCTCGGTCAGGATCCTGAGCGTTCGAACCTATCGTATTAAACTTCATAGTTCAAGAAAAGAGTATATGATCAGTACTTTAAATGTATTGGTATGAGAGATGATGTTAGGATAATATGCATGGGTTCATGTGCATGAATAATAACCGACTGAATAAATATCATGAGATAACTAAATATAAATGTATCAAACTGTGAAATTTGTGAATGTATGACCATGAATATAATATGATTTTGAAATAATCTGTAAACTGAAATACTAAATTACTGATAACTGAATAACTTTTAACTGTATGCTATGGTCAAACAAACCTAAAACTGAATTCTACACTGATTACTAGACTGAGACTGTGGGTGGTGTCATCAAACCGATATGCCTCAATCTGAGCTAATTGGGGTCTAACCTGTGACCCCAGTTGAAATAGTGTAAGTACCATGCCACAAGTACTAAAAATGGCTTTGTGGATCCACTAAAGTGAAGTCCCAAAAGACAAAAGAGTCACCATCTACTAGTAGGTGCCCTGGTGAGATATGTGTCAACCCTCAACTGGTAGGTTAACATCTCAATCCCACGCTGACTACATTGTTCTGTAATGCAGGGATTGCTACTAAGAGTCACACCTTGTACTAGCAGGTGATCCCCCATCCCTAGGTTAGCTGGGTGCTAAATCCTACTCCCAACTGAACTAACTCGGATTTCTGAACTGATCTAAGTTTAACTGATTATGATAACCGACTGAATGAAAAAGTTCTCATACATATCTAAAATCATTCTGAAAGATACTGAGACTAAGTAAACAGCTAAGTTTTGGGTATTCATAACCCTCAACACTGAATAGAAGTATTAATAAAGGCATATATAGCTTTACAAAACATAATAAGGATCATTATTAAAAATTCATCTCTTAGGCATTTCATCAAACACATGAGGGTCATGAGTTAAAGAATGGGAGTAGTTAAAACATGTGATAATAACATAATTGAAATATTTAAATCTTGGGTTAAGGATTTAACATGCGAATAATCATCATTCAAATGTATCAAGGGATAGTTGCAATGAAGTCACATGGTAAACATGATTCAAAATTAAAGTTCATATGAGTTTCATGGATATAATTCATAATAACATGTACCAACAATAATTTAAACTTAAAAATGGATTATTGGACTCCATTGGTTAAAAGGGCTCATGGATGAACATCAAACATACCTTAAAGCTTTAATCATGAAAGAGAATTAACTTGTCTTGAACATTTTTGTATTGGGAAGCACAATTTCTTGGTTTTCTTGAAGGGAAGGTGGTTGAACTAGATGAACTTGAGGAAAGGTTAGGGTTTAGTTTAGAGAGAAATTGAGGAATTTGGGCATATAATGCCTTAACTGAAGGTTAATCCGGTGTTTTATAGATTGGGGCAGTGGGAAAAGATAAGACTTCCCCCCTGGGATTTAAATTTGTGACTGGAACGCTGAATTGAGAATCACCGTGATGTAATAAACTCCTCATCTCTATACATACTGCGACATAATGGAATCGCGGTAAGGTACTGGAAAAAAAATCCAAACGTGTCTTAATTCTCATCCAAAAAATCTGAAACTTTCTGGAAACATGCGCCTTACGCCCCCCCCCCTAAACATGAATTAACTAAAAAACTTACATCTCGAGGTTAGAAAAATAACTTTAAAAATCATCAAAGTTAAGAAGACAAAAATAAAACTAAATCCCCAGCACTTAGCTAAATTTTCAAGTTCTTAACCTCTTATGCATGCACTATAAGCTGAATTGAGCTAACACTAATACAGGATATTACAATATCCCTTGGGAACATGCATCCTCGAATGAGACTAATTAAGTTGAGAATACTGAGGGAACTGAAATCATATATTGAACATGCATAACTGAAAACATGGTTACATGACAGAGTGTGAAATATGATACATGGCTGAACTGATTCATGAATTGATGGAATGACAGGAAGATGATTATTTAGCTAAAAATCAAAATGGAAAAGAGATAATATAAGGAAAAATGTTACCTTAAATTGGGTCTAAGTTTGTGGAGAAAAAATGAGGGTACTTGATACGCATGTCTACTTCTGCTTCCCAAGTGGCTCCCTCAACGGGCTGATTTCGCCAAAGAACTTTGACCAAGGAAACTTCTTTGTTCCTTAGTCTACATATCTGACGATCAAGGATTTGAACTGGGATTTCTTTATAAGAAAGGCTATCCTAGACACCTTTACTTTCTGAAGGGACTACTATAGCTGGGTCACCAATACATTTTTTTAACAAAGAGACATGGAACACTATATGCACTAATGCCAAATATTCATGAAACTCAAGATCATAAGCTACTTTTCCAAAGAGGCTCAAGATCCTGTAAGGGCCAATATATCGGGGATTGAGCTTCCCCTTCCTGATAAACCTCCGCACTCCCTTTATGGGAGAGATTTTTGAATAGACTAAGTCACAAACCTTAAACTCAATGTCTCTTCTCCTCATATCTGTATATTATTTCTGGCAGCGTTGGGATATCTTAAGACTCTCCCTGATTAACTAAACCTTTTCAATCATATCAAAGAATGAATCTGACACTATCAATGCAGTTTCACCTACCTCAAACAAACCAATAGGAGACTTATATCTTATCGTATATATATCATCAAATGGAGTCATCTGAATACTGGAATAATAACTGTTATTGTGGGAAAACTCAATCAAAGGAAAGTGATCATCCCAACTACCCTTAAAGTTGATAGCACATGATCTCAACATATCCTCTAGGGTCTAAATGGTCCTCTTTGTCTGATATTTATCTAAGAGTGAAAGGTTGTATTGAGACAAACTTGGGCACCAAGACCCTTTTGAAAAGCTTTCCAAAAGTGAGAGGTAAATTGAGTACCTCTATCTAAAGTGATAGACAATGGGACTCCATGGAATCTAACCAATTCTCTAATATATATCTTGGGATAGTCCTTGGCTATATAGGAAGTATGAATTGGCAAGATATGAGCTGATTTGGTCATTTTATCTATAATAATCCATATCAAATCATGTTGATGACACCTACGAGGCAACCCTATCATGAAATCCATGTTCACATTTTCCCACTTCTAAGTGGGAATACTAAACTCCGGCAATATGCCACTAGGCCTCTGGTGTTCTACCTTATCCTACTGACAAATAAGACACTTAGCTATGAACTCTGCAATATCCCTGTTCATACCACTCCACCAATAGATTTCCCGCAAATCACGGTACATCTTAGTGGATCCTCGTTGAATAGAATAACGCACACCAAGCACTTTTACAAGGATTCACTGTCTTAAACCATTTACACCCAGCACACACATCCTACCCTGACATCACAACACACCAGCTCTCCCTTGGGAGTAAACCTCTACCTTCTGATCTCTAACTGATTCCTTCAACTTAACCAAATTGGAATCCCTATCTTGCTTCTTCTATACTTCGACAACCAAAGAAGATTCTGAACTATACTGAATCCACCAACCACACAACTAATATAGCAAGATGATGAACCTCCCTGAGTAACTTCTTCTTATCATCCTCTACATGAGAAACACTACCCATATACAATCTACTAAGGCACTACATTGGCCTTGCCTAAATCATACAAAACACTCATATCACAATCTTTCAACAAATCTAACCACCTTCTCTAATGGAGATTTAAATTTTTCTACAAAAATACATACTGCAAGCTTTTATGATTTGTGAGCCAATCAACATGAACACCATACAAATAATGCCTCCAAATTTTTAAGGCAACCACAACAACTTCTAACTCAAGATCATGGGTAGGGTAATTTTTTTCATGGGGTTTAAGTTGTCTAAAGGCGTAGGCTATGACCTTACCTCTCTGCATCAAAACATATCCCAAACCAACTCTAGAAACATCACAGTAAACAACAAAACCATCTGAACTATCTGGCAAGGTCAAAACTGGGGCTGAGGTAAGTCGCGTCTTCAACTCCTGAAAACTCTTCTCACGAGAATCTACGTACTGAAATTTGACTTTCTTCTATGCCAATCTGTACATGTGGATGAAATAGATGAAAACCCTTAAACAAACCATCGATAATAGCCAACCAAACCCAAAGAACTCCAGATATCTAATGAAGAAATAGGTTTGTACCTATTTCTTACTACTTTAGTCTTTTGAGGGTCAACTTTAATGCCATCATCAGAAAAAATATGGCCAAGAAAATCTATTGATCTTATCCAAAATTCGTACTTACTGAATTTGGTGAATAACTAATAGGCTCTAAGATTCTGAAATACAATTCTTAGATAGTCTGCATGATCATTTTTATTATGGGAATAGACAAGAATATCATCAATGAATACTATGACGAGCATGTCCAAATACTGCTTGAACACTTGATTTATCATGTCTATGAAGGCTACTGAGGCATTCGTTAGTACAAAAGACATAACTAGAAATTTAAAGTGACCATACCGAGTTATAAAACTATTTTTGGTATGTTACATTCTCTGACTTTGAGTTGATGATAGCTAGATCTGAGGTCTATCTTAGAGAAATAACCGACACCCTAAATTTGGTCGAACAAATCATCAATTATGGGGAGTAGGTGCTAATTATTGACTGTGACTTTATTCAACTGATGGTAATCAATATACATCCAAATAGAACCGTCTTTCTTTCGCACGAAAAGTACTGGAGCACCCCATGAGGAAATACTGGGCCTGATGAATCCCTTATATAAGAGGCCTTTCAACTGTTCTTTTAACTCCCTAAGCTCAGCTGGAGCCATTATATAGTGAGGAATAGAAATAGGCTGGATATCTAGAAGAAGGTATATTGCAAAGTCAATTTCCCTTTCGGAAGGAACTCCAAAAAGATCTTTAGGGAACAAATCTAGAAATTCACTTACTACTGAAACAGACTCGACACTGGGAGCCTCAGAATTAGTCTTTGACTCAAACAAGATGGTAAACACACCTCTTCGATATTATTTTTCTCTCTCTAAGATACGAAATAGTTGATCCCTAAATGCTGAAGTACTACCCTTCAATTCAAGGACTGGTTCATTTGAAAACTGAAAATGAATAACTTTGTTTCTAAAATCATTTGAATCATAGCATGAGTGAAGACAATCCATTCTAAGAATGGAATCAAAATTAGGCATCTCTATATCCACAAGGTCTAATGAAATTACTTTCTGAGATACTATAACCGAGTAGTTTCTGTATACTTGCCTGGCTAGAATAGATTTACCCACCAGGGTAGACACTGAGAAAGTTTCTACTAAAATTTTAGTACAGACACTAAAATAAATAGCTATGTAAGGGGTTACAAAAGAAAGAGAATATTCGATATCTAACAAAGCATAAACATGTAAATGGAAGACCTATAATAGAATACCCTAAAAATCTAGTCTAATTTTAGAACCATAATTCAAGCTCATGCAAAATAAATTATAGTTATTTGGTATTTTTATGAGTGATTTTGATGTATATTAATGCCTCAAATAACTCCTATCTATTAGACAACTCAAAATATCCCTTGACAATTGAGTTCTTGAGAAGAATGTTGCTATAGTCTACTTCAAATGAGCATATCGTTCTTATTACAAAGAGTTTTTAATCTCATGACACTCTAAGTTATATATAATTGAATTATCTTTCCAATTATACCAATTTTTCCTTAATCTAATTTTGGGATAAAAAGTTATGCCCGTTTTACCAGAGAGGTGTCCGTCTGCCAAGGTGCGGCGGCCATGGTTACGGACCATCAAGCCAGTGATAGCCCATCAATATAGGCAACCAAAATCAGTTATAGAGGTCATTTTCCGACCATAAACTAATGGATTGAGTGATGTTCAGTCACCAGAGTGACAGTCAGTCACCCAGACCGTCAACCACACTCATTTAGCAACGTAAGGACGATTTTAATGAGATTTTTTTCTTTTTCCACACTTTTTAAACCCTAATATCAACTTAAATAACATAACTCCTCATTCACTCTAAACATCAAAATTATGGTTTCCTCCCAAGGTTATCTCCCAATAATAATTCAAGCCCTTCTTCAAGAAACTAAGAAATTCAAGTTTTTCAAGTTCAAGAACCATCAAGAAAACATCAAGATTTGTGTTTCCCAATCCAAAAACGTTCAAGAAAATTTAATTATATTTTAGGATTAAAGCTTTAAGGTATGTTAGATGTTCATCCATGGGCCTTTTTTACCCATGGAGTCCAAGAATCCAATTTCAAATTCAAAGTTATGATTTCTTTCAAGTTATTGTAATTTTAAGCATGAATCCCAATGAATTTTCATTCTATACCATGTTTATATGTAATTGTTGTTGTTATAAAAACCCCACATGTTTGAATGGTGTTGTTCGCTTAGCTAAACCTTAATTGGTTATTTTAGTAGTGAAATCATACTTTTACTAAAGTCTTAAAACTATTCCCATGTTTAGCTTAAACCATGAATTGCAAGTGTTTGATGAAATGCCTCAAAGAATGACTTTGAATATTGACTATATGTCATGTCCTCAAAGTTTTAGTATGATCTTGTTGTTATTGTTATCGAGCCTTGGGGGTTTGGTTACTAGAAATATAGTTGTTTACATACTTTCAGTATCCTCAGAACTATTTTAGTTAAACCATGAGCATAGTTGATTTCTCAGTTATTATTATCATAATGAGCACTATCAGAACTCATAATCAGTTAAACTTAGATTAGCTCAGTACTTCGAGTCAGTTTAGTTTGGAGTATGATTTAGCACCAAGCGAATACAAGGATGACATCTTCCCCGTCAGTCAGGTAGAGTCGTTAGTAGTAGTTCCTGTATTCTAGAACTACATACACAACTTAGGATATAAGGAATCACCCATCAATTTAGGCTTGACTTCCTCTCAGTGGTCACCCATCAATTTAGGCTTAACACCCTGGTTCTTTGGGACATTGGTTTACTGGATCCACATAGCCATTGTTAGTACCCATGGCACGGTACTAACACCCTTCCAATTGAGGTCACAGTTTAGACCCAAATTAGCTCAAACTGGGCATGTCGGTTAGATGATACCTCCCATAGTTTCAGTCCAGTATCTAGTTCAATATTCATCTTCAAGTTTGCTTGACCATAACATACAAATATCAGTTTCCAGTTATCAGTATTTCAGTATTTCAGTTTGCAAACTATTTTAGATTCATGTTTTTATGCTTGGTCGTAAATTCTCAGTTTTAACAATTTACATACGTTCTTACTCTGTACCTCACGCTATACATTTAGTCAGCTATTACTAATGCACAAGAACCCAGGCATATTTTACTAACCTCATTTAGTAGACCAATACATTCAAAGTACTAATCGCATATATTTTCTTTGCACTATGATGTCATATGTCCTAGGTTCGGATAATCAATTTCCTGACCATGCTTAGACAGTTTAGCTTATCAGTAGCAGCAGCAAGGGTGTGTCCTCATACTTTGGGTACAAGTTTATTGTAATAACCCATACTTTTCCTAGATTAAATTTGTCCCTAGAATGTCAAGAATTTGCTTCAAAGATGAATACCATTTATTGTGTGGAAAATTGAATAAGATTTTCTTCGATACCAAATTCGCCCAATTTCAACACTTTGTGAAAAAGTTAGAGCATTTTTAGTAAAACAATGTGCCACTTGGACTCTTAGCTCATTGCGGAGAAGGAAAAATCTACAATTGTCAAATTCCAGTTGCACTCCATGATAGCTCCCGCATGCGGAGAAGCCCATTTTTCCAACTATCCCATTCCAGTGAGACTTCGCAATTCTGGCGCGTCGTGCCAAGGGACAAAATGGTAATCCAAGGGCCACCGCGATTGTGGTACATCGCGGTGAGTGACCAGTTCCCATTCGTCCTTTTCCAGTGAGCCACCGTGATTGTGGCCTATCGCGGTGGCCAACCAAATTGGGAAAAATGTTGCATTTTTTAGTTCCAACTTATAGTTTAAAAAGGGCATTTTGGTTAATTTCCAAGGCCTAAATCCATCCAAACATAAGATTTAAGCTTATTCTAAGCACATTATGCTCATTATTCACCATTCTCTTCAAAAGTAAAACCCTAGAAACCAAAACCTCCTTATCCAACAAATCCAAATTCCTCCATTTATTCTTTAAAGAAATTCAAGATTAAGGATTTCCAATGCGAGAACTCCAAGAATTCATCTCCAAAAGCACAATTGAAATCCAAGATTCAAGATTTTCATTTAAGATCGTCAATTAAGGTATGTGGGGTTATGAACAGGGATACTCCTTTCATCCTTGTGCCAAAAACTTATTTTAATTATGAATTTACTGAATTTTATATGATTTTCTATGAAATTAAAGTTAGGGTTTATGCCCATTAATGTTTCTTACAAGCTTATGAGATTTTCAATGATTTAGAAGTTGAATTACATGATTATGTTCATATTTTCATGTATATTGCTGAAATTTCCAGATTTTAAGTTGAATTATGAATGTTTATATTACCAAGCATGAATATTATGATGTTTTAACATGAGATTGAAGCATAGATTATTTTCTCAAGATTAATTTTTTGATTTATAGAAAGATGATGCTTTAAACATCTTATGAGCAGATTATTTATAGATTTTTAGAAAAAACTTTGATCCTTTGATCCTCAGTTTAGCTATGGAATTCGCTTTATAAATTATTACAGATTACAGAACTCAGGACATCTTTATTTATAGATTTACTCAGCTAAATGCATAATTGGTTTTAGATAAACCCTTATTCTAGTTTTAAAGTGCATTTCCAACAAAATGAGTGTAGTAAATAAAAAGGGAGTAGTATTTAGTACCTAGCGGAAAGTGTGGGTTTAGCACATCCTACTTGAATAGAACTATGTAGCCAACGTAGGTACAAATTATCAGATTATTCCTATTTCTATATGGATGACAGATTTAGCTTGTGATCGATCACATGGGTAGGTTATACTCCCTGTCAAGAGTATAACACCTCTCCCTAATGTGAGGTTTCTTCCTTAGGAGGACGAGACGTTGGACTCCATGTTAGCTCACATAGTTTTTTTTCTGTTAAGAAAATACCCCTGCTAGTAAAAGTAACAATTTTCAGAACAGTTTTAAAGTATTTTCTTTCAGATAAGAGATAAAGTATTCTCTTTAATAGAAAAAGAAGAATAGAAAAGTTTTTAGAAAATTAAGTGTAAAGGCTCACAAGTTTTACTCAGATTATACCTTACAAAAAAAATAATAGCTATATATTTCAGCTTTCAGATTTTAAATTTAGTAGTGAGTCCTTCTAAACTTTGATAGAATGATTTAAAGGGAGAATACAAGTATAATTTTTAGAACTAAATGTTATGGATCACAAGATTTATAAAGAATGTTTTTTTCTTATTGCTACATATTTCAGTATTTCAGATATTCCAGCTTAAGTTAGTCATCTACATTTAGCATGCATTATTTTATAAAAGTTATATTGAAATTGTATTTTTCCCAGATTTCATCATTATTAAGTTTCTGCACAGTAATCTTAGAAATTTATACATATTATTTAGTTCCTTATAAGTTATGCCAGTAGAAGGGTTAGCTTGGGACCAGTCGTGGTTCTAAGCACCGTGTGATATCTTAGGACTGATTTTTAGGGCGTTACATTTATATTGGCTCAGTTATTAAAGTAGTTCTACTATTAGACAGTCGAAGTTACTTGGGGGCTTGTCCCATCAACTCCATAGTTAGTCAGTTTTACAGGCTTTTAGTTAGTTAGTCTATCATTAGTGTTTTATCAGTCTATTTTGGTATGTTTCAAACGTCCATACGTATGAAAAAGTAATGTTTTTAGTAATTAAACCTTTGGCATCATTCAGTTATTTTTGCACATGTGTATCTTATTACCATATTATCCAGTACTCACAGCAGAACCAGTTCATAGGTTAGCTTATATCTTTTGGGAATGTAAGCAGCGTGTGGCGTTTAGGGTGTATTTCAGGGGAATTACAAACTTGGTATCAGAGCCTAAAGTTTTAAAGTGTCCTAGTGAGTCTGAAAGAAATATTGAGTAGAGTCTTGTGCGTGGGTGTGAAGCACGCCACACTTATGGACAAGAGGCTACAAGATATTTTAGGAAAAATTTCCCTTCTTTTAGTATTCATGTCATACGAAATAGCATGAGATCTATTTAAAATCTCTTTATAATTTTTCCTCTATTCCGTTACAGACCATGCCTCCCAGAAAGAATAATGAAAGAAAGAATGTGAATCAGCCCACACCTCCGCCAGTTTAGGAAGATCCCCTGAATGAGCATGTTTCTCACGCTGAGTTTAGAGCTACCTTGACTACCTTAAATCACTTAGTAAAAGATTAAAATGATCAACCAACTATTATCCCAGCCATTCTAGTGGCCAATACCACTGCAACTAGGATTCAGGACTTTATCCAAATGAATCTTTTTTTATTTTGGGATCCAACTCTAATGAGGATCCAATTTAGTTCCTCGATATGGTTCAGAAGGTAACAGACATTATGAGTGTAACTTATAGTAGGAGTGCAGAATTGGATGCTTACCTATTGCAGGATATAGCTCACACTTGGAATAAGCAGTAGAAGAGAGATAGAGGCACAAATGTAGGGCCTATAGAATGGAAGGAGTTTGCTACAGCCTTTTTAGATAGATTCTTTCCTTTAGAGTTGAGAAAATCTAAGGTGGTGGATTTCATTAATTTTAAGCAGGGAAGTACGAGTGTGAAGGAGTATTCTCTTAAGTTTACTAAACTAGACAGGCATGCTCCTAATGTGGTGGCTGATAACAGGTCTAGGATAAGTAAGCTTATCTCTTATGTATCTGATAGTGTGGTCAAAGAGTGTAAGACCACAATGTTGATAAAGGAAATGGACTTGTCTAGACTTATGGTTCAAGCTCCGCAGATCAAGAAAGAGAAGGTTAATGAGAAAGAAAGAGACAGTAAGAGGCCTAGGACAGGTAGTTTTAATATTGCTCAATCAGAGGGTGGTAATAGTTCTCAGTTCATCCATAAGTGTTCAACCCCAATTTCGTCTTCAACTAGTGTTCTAATACAAAAATATAGGAGTGATAGTCAGGATGGGGCGCCAGGCTCCAAAACCCAGGGTAGTGTGAGCAGTGGTGATACCCATCTTCTTTGCAGAGAATGTGGAAGAAATTACCTAGGTGTATGTAGCACTGGCACTGATGTATATTTTGGATATGGTAAGCCAAGACACAAGATATGGGAGTGTAGAGTAATGGCTTAGATGGAAAAGTATTTGTGCTAATAGAGCCAGTCCAACCGTCCTCCAGTTCCATCCGAACACCCTACTCAGCAGGGCACCACTTCCAGTGCCATCATTGGTCAATGTCAGAATAGACTTTATACACTCTAGCCCCGATATAATTAGGAAATTTCTCCTAATGTAGTCACAGGTACGTTACAGGCCTTTCATATTTTTGTGTATGTTTTACTAGACCTTCGAGCTTAACTTTCTCTTGTAACCCCCATATAGATGTCGACTTTAGCTTCAGACCCAAAATATTAGAAGCACCCTTCTCAGTATCTACCTCAGTAGGTAAATCAATCATAGCCAGACGGGTATAAAGAAATTTCCCAGTTATAGTTCCCAGCAAACCACTTCAGTTGATTTCAGAAATAGAGTTGTTAAGTTTTAGTTTCTCAATGCACCAATCATTGAATAAAGGGACAGTACCTCAGTGCTTAGGAGTCAAACATGTTTTCAGATTCCTTCTCAGAATTCTATGGTAGCATATGATCTAGAATTAGAACCATGAGACCAGGAGTTTATCACCAGTAGTGGAGTTGGGATATTGTTATATGAAGTCGAACATATTATATTTCATGAGTCTAGTTGTATGCAAGGTGAATCAGTAGGCTTGAAGTAGTGTTTACAAGAATTTAAGTTTGTTGATTCAAAACTTATGTTGTGAATGTGATATTTGTAGTTTATGATAAAAGTAGTATGGTTATTAAAGATTTATGGATATCCATATTATGTGTTAGAATCTAAGTTTTAATCTTTGAAGGTTGATCTAATAGAAAGTGGAGTTGAAAATTCTAAGTTTGTCAATTTTAAGTTGCTATATGATGATTATTGGGGCTATAGAGTGCTAAGAGTTGTATCTCAGAAGAAGGTACTAGCATCGAGTTTTACATATCAGGTATAGTCTTTCAGGTAAAGTATAGTGTTTATACGCATTATTCTACCCCAGACTCTAGAGTAAAGTGGTGACAGTTTAATTTAGAGTTGTTGATTAAGTGGTTCATAGACTTAGAATGATGACTTTAAGCTAAGGGGGAGATGGTAGAACAAGTAACAAAGTCAGGCTCTCAGATCCTAGTAGTGATGCCAGTATATGTAGAAAAGAAGTAGAAGAGGATGATGCCCAACCCGTTCTTATCTCAGTGCATGGTTTTTCAGTCCTCATGATATTTACTCATGTCTTCATGTCATCTCCATGATCATAGGTCATGTTCAAGAACATCATAAAGAATTATATGCATTTCCAGTCCCTAGTATGAAGAGTTCCAGCTTGTTCAGTAGTACGAACCATGTTCCATGAATTTACAAACTCCAAAACTAGGTCATGCAGTTCATGACTCATGTACTCATGCTTTAATGTGTGTTCGATTATAGTACTCATGATATACTCTCAATTGTCAACGAAATTCATATCTTGTGTCATGTATGTCCTCAGTTTAAACCTCTTTGATGAATCTATGTCGTGAATACTCTATTCCTCAAGACTTAATTTCAGATCCCAGATATTCAATCATGATTCAGTTTGTATGTATCCCATGCATTATCTCAATATTTCCTTAGTATTTTAGCAAGTCAATATCGTTCAGAGGAACGAACTATCCCGGGGGGAGATGTCGTAAAGCTCGAGTTTTTATTTCCTAAACCTCTCATATTTTCTTAACAAAACCAGATCCATCTTGAGGTAATGGTTACTCAGAAGATGACTCTCTTATTTCTATCTCAGCCTTATAACCATTCTCATGTCACTCCATGTATTTAAGAAATAAGTTTAATTCATTATGTTCAGTTCATGCATCGTGTTTCAGAATCAATTATGCAATCATGTTCCAAGTCATGCATGTTTAGTATGTGATCTCAGTTAACTCAGTACAGTACTCTCACTCTAACATGTCTCATTTGAGAACAAATGTTTCAAAGGGGGAGATATTGTAATACCCAAAAATCCAGACCTATATTAGAACCATACTTCAAGCTCATGTAAAATAAATTATAGTTCTACGGTAGTTTTATGAGTGAGTTTGATGTATATTAAGTCCTCAAATAACTACTAGCTATTAGACAACTCAAAATATCCCTTACCAATTGAGTTCTTGAAAAGAATGTTGCAATAGTCAACTTCAAATGAGCTCATGACTCACCAACAGATAGAAAATTGAATTATCTTTCCAAATATACTAATTTCACCTTAATTCGATATCGGGGTAAGCATTTATGCCCGTTTTACTAGAGAGGTGTCTATCTACCGAGGTACGATGGATAGGGTGACAAACTGTCAAGACAGTGATGGCCAGTCAAGCAAGGCTATCAACATCAGGTAGAGAGGCCATTTTCTGGTCATAAACTGATGGATTAAGTAATGGTCAGTCACCAGAGTGACAGTCTGTCACCTATACTGTCAATCAGGCCCATTTAAAGACATAATAACGATTTTAATAAAATTTTTGTGTCTTTTTCAACCCTTTTTAACCCCTAATTCCATCAACTTAAAAAACATAACTCCTCATTCACTCTAAACATCAAAAATAGGGTTTCCTCCCAAGTTTATCTCCCAGGAACAATTCAAGCCTTTCTACAAGAAACTAAGAAATTCAAGTTCTTCAAGTTCAAAAACCATCAATAAAACATCAAGATTTATGTTTCCCAATCCAAGAATTTTCAATAAAAGTTAAGTATCTTTCAAGATTAAAGCTTTAAGGTATGTTAGATGTTCATCCATATGCCTTTTTCACCCATTAAGTCCATAATCCAATTTTAAATTCAAAGTTATGATATTTTACAAGTTATTGTGATTTTAAACATGAATCCCCATGAATTTTGATTTTATACCATGTTTACATGTAATTGTTGTTGTTATTAAACCCCTACAAATTTGAATGGTATTGTTCGCTGAGTTAAACCTTAATTGGTGATTTTAGTAGTGAAATCAAGCTATTACTACAAGTCTTAAAACTATTCTCATGTTTAGCTTAAACCATGAAATGTAAGTGTTAGATAAAATGCCTCAAAGAATAATAGCATGTCCTTTAAGTTTGAGTATGATCTTGTTGTTACTGTTATCGAGTCCTGGGGGTTTGAATACTTGAAATTTAGTTATTTACATACTATTAGTATCCTCATAGTGATTTTAGTTTGGCCATGAGCATAGTTAATTTCGCATTTATTATAATTATAATGAGCACTATAAGAACTCATAATGAGTTAAACATTGATCAGTTCAGTATTCTGAGTCAATTTTAGTTGGGAGTAGGATTTAGCACTGGGAAAATGCGGGGATGACATATTCCTTGTCAGTCAGGCAGAGTCATTAGTAACAGGCCCTGTATTCCAGAACTATGTATCCAGCATAGGATATGAGGAGTCACCCATCAGTTTCGGCTTGACTTCCTCTTAGGGGTCACCCATCAGTTTATGCTTGACACCCTGGTCCTTCGGGACATCAGTATAGTGGATCCACATAGATATTGTTAGTACTCGTAGCAAGGTACTAACAAACTTCCAACTGGGGTCACAGGTTGGACTCCAATCAGCTCAGACTAGGGCATGTCGGTTAGATGATACCTCCGATAGTTTCAGTCTAGTATCTAGTTCAATATTTAGTCTTAGGTTTGCTTAACCATAGCATAAAAATACCAGTTTTCCAGTTATCAGTATTTCAGTTTGCAAACTATTTAAGATTCATATTTTTATGCTTGGTCATGCATTCTCACTTTTTACAGTTTTTTTGCATTCATACTCTATACCTCATGCTATACTCATGCACATAAAATCATGCATATTGGCCTAACCTCATTTAGAATACCAGTATATTCAAAGTACTGATCACCTATATTTTCTTTGTAAAATAATGTCTTATATCATAGGTTCGAATAATCAATTTTTTGACTGCGCTTCGGTAGCTCAGCTTATCAATAGCAGCACTAGTGGTGAGTCATCATACTTCGAGGATGATTTTATCTTGGTTCAGTTATTATAGGAGTTCTGTTATTAGACAGTCGAAGTTAGTTGGGGGCTTGTCCCATCAACTCAACATTTAGTTTATTTTAGAGGCTTTCAGACCCTTTCAGATAGTCAATCAGTAATCAGTTTTTTATCAGTCTATTTTAGAATGTTTTAGATGTTCATACATATGAATCAATAATGTTTTCAATATTTCAACCTTTGTAATCATTCAGTTATTTCCACATATGTGTATTTTATTGCCATATTATCCAGCATTTACATCAGATACTAATTCATGAGTTAGCTTGTGATCTTTTGGTACAGTAAGAATAGTGTTTTATCTAGGGTGTATATATAGGGCGTTACATGTAACATACCAATAATCACATCTGGAGAACTTTCCTGATTTTGTTTGGACTGGAGTGCATACATTCTATTCTGGCGGTGACCACTGGTTGTGCTGGCAGAGGCACCTTACTGAGTTGGACAACCGAATAGAACTAAGGGCCATCTGGATCGACCCTGCTAACCACTCTTTGGTAATCTCTAACTTTGTGCCCTAGATTTCCACACCCAAAGCATATATCACTACCGGCTCTACACACACCCTTATGATTTTTACCATATTTCTGGCAAAGAAGGTTAGTGTGACCACTATTTACACTGTACTTGGACTTAGAGCCTGGCGCTCTATCCTGATTATAATTTTGAAAATTTTTCACCGGAGCACTAGCTAAAGATGAAGCTGAGTCTGAAGATTTCCAAAGAAATTAAGGGCGGTTAGCACCCTCCGACCTTGGCTGAGTAATGTTAAAGCTACCTGTCCTAGTCCTCTTATTCTCTCTTTCTTTATCTTTAACCCTCTCCTCCTTAATCTATTAAGCATGGACCATAATCTTAGACAAGTCCATCTCCTTAATCAACATTGCAGTCCTACACTCCTTGACCACACTATTAGCTACACTAGAGTCAAACTTACTCATTCTAGACTTGTTATCAGCCACCATGGAAAAAGAATACCTAGACAACAAGGTAAACTTAACAGAATACTCCCCCATACTCATGTTACCCCTATTTTAAATTTATAAACTCCTGCACCTTAGCGTTCCTTAACTCTAAAGGGAAGAACCTATCTAAAAAGGTTGTGGCAAACTCCTCCTACTGTACAGGCCCTGCATATGCGCCTCTATCACTCTTTTACTACTTATACCAAATGTGAGCTATATCCTCTAACTGGTAAGCAGACAACTTTGCACTCTCACTAGAGTGACACATATAATATCGGTCACCTTCTAAACCATATCAAAGAATTTGGATGTATCCTCATCAGACTTGGATCCCGTAAACAAGGGAGGGTTCATTCGGGTAAAGTCTTAAATCCTAGATGTGGCGGTATTAGCCACTAGATTGGCTGGGGTAGTAGCCTGCTAATTATTCTGAGAAGCTACCGAGTAAGGAAAAGTAGTAAATGTAGCTCTGAACTTGGCATGAGAAACATGCTCATTGATGGGATCTTCCTGAACAGGTGGAGGTGCGGAAAGATTCTTATTTCATTTTCCGTTGTTATTTTTAGGTTGCATTTTTTGTAAATAAAAGATAAAGTGAGTTAGGAAGAGAGTTTAAGTAGAGGTCATGCCCTTTCGAACGACATGAACACTGAAAGAAGGGAAATTTTCCTAAAATGTCTTGTAGCCTCTTGTCCATAAATGTGGCGCGCTTCACGCACATTCACAAGAATCTATTCAACACGTCTTTCAGACTCCCTAGGACACTTTAAAACCTTAGGATCTGATACCAAGTTTTTTCACCACCCGAGACTACCCCCTAGGTGCGACAACGTTGGTTACGATCCCAATAGACCACAAGTTAACCCATGAACTGGTACGTATTGTGAGCATTGATTAATATGGTAATAAAATACACATGTGCGGAAATAACAAAATATTGCCAACGATTTTAAGTACTAAGATTAATACATTGGAATTTCTTAAGTCCAAAATATAAACGAACAAACTAAAATTTGACTGAAAATATTAACAAACCAACTGACTGTCTGAAAACCTCTAAAACTAACTGAAAAGAGTTGATAGGACATGCCCCAACTAACTCCAACTGAAAAACTGAAAGAAAGTATTGAAATACTAAAGTAAAATAAAATGAGCCACCATGTCCTCAAAAGATGAGGACTCATCATGACTATTGTTGTTGATAGGCTGAACTATCTACGTGCAGTCAGGAGCCTGAGCGCTCGAACCTACGATATTAAACATCATAGTACAAGAAAAGAGTATGCGATCAGTACTTTGAGTGTACTAGTATGAGAGATGAGGTTAGGATGATATGTATGCGTTCATGTACATGAATAATAATTGACTGAATGAATAGCTTATGGTAACTGAATAAGAATGTACGAAAATTGTAAAATCTGGGGATGCATGACCAAGCATATAATATGATTCTAAAATAATTAATAAACTAAAATACTAAAATATTGATAACTGAATAACTGATAATTGTATTCTATGGTCAAACAAACCTGAAACTGAATTCTATACTAAATACTGGACTGAGACTGTGGGAGGTATCATCAACCGACATTTCCCGATCTAAGATAATTGGGGTTCAACCTGTGACCCCCATTGGAAAAGTGTAGTACCGTTCCATAAGTACTAACAATGGCTTCGCGGATCTACTAAAGTGAAGTCCCGAAGGACTAAAGAGTCACCCTCTACTAGTAGGTGCCTTGGTGAGATATTTGTCAACCCTCAACTGGTAGGTTAATATCTCAAACCCTCACTGGCTACATAGTTCTGCAATACAGGGATTGCTACTAAGAGTCACACCCTCTACTGGCAGGTGATCCCCTATCCCTAGGTTCGCTCAGTGCTAAATCTTACTCCCAACTTAACTGACTCGGATTTCTGAACTAATCTAAGTTTAATTGATTATGATAACTGACTGAATAAATAATGCTCATACATATCTAAAATCATTCTGAAAGATACTGAGAGTAAGTAAACATCTAAGTTTAGGGTATTCATAATCCCCAACACTTAACAGAAGTATCGATAATGACATATATAGCCTTACAAAACATAATATAGATCATTGTTCAAAATTCATCTCTTAAGCATTTCATCAAACACACAAGGGTCATGAGTTAAATAATGGGAAAAGTTAAAATATGTGATAATAGCATAATTGCAAAACTAAAATCATGGGTTAAGGATTTAACATGGGAATAATCCTCTTTCAAATAAGTTAGGGATAGTTGCTACGAAATCACATGGTAAACATGATTTTAACTCAAAGTTCATATATATAATTCATAATAACATGTAAAAACAATAATTTAAACTTAAAAACAGATTCTTGGACTTTATGGGTGAAAAAGGCCCATGGATGAACATCAAACATACCTTAAATCTTTAATCTTGAAAAAGAATTCACTTGTCTTGAACGTTCCAAGATTGGGAAGCATAAATTCTTGGTTTTCTTGAAGGGAACATACTTGAACTTGATGAACTTAGGGGAGGGTTAGGGTTTAATTTAGAGAGAAATTAAGGAATTCAAGCAGATAATGCCTTAACTGAAGGTTAATCCCGTGTTTTTACGAATTGGGGTGATGGAAAAAGACAAGACTTCCCCTTTGGGATTTAAATTCATAACTGGAATGCTGAATTGAGCATCACCATGATGCAATGAACCCCTCATCGCTATACCCACCGCAACATGATGTAATTATGGTGAGGTGCTGGAAACGAAATCAAAACGTGTCTCAATCCTCATCCGAAAAATCCTAAACTTTCTCGAGACATGCTCCTTACACACCTAAATATGAATTAACTCAAAAACTTATGTCTCGAGGTCAATAAGGTCACTTTATAAATTATCCAAGTTAAGAGGCCAAAAATAAAACTATGTCCGCATTACTTAGCTAAATTTTCAGGTTCTAAGCCTCTTATGCATGCACTATAAGCTGAATGAGCTAGGACTAATATGGGGTATTACAATCTCAGTGAGTCTAATTTATTCTGTTTGCCTGAGGACATACAAATATTTTACGTTAAGGGTGTTGATGAGACGTGGATATATGACACTTAAGACACTTAAAATTATGAATATTTGCAAGTACAGGGGTATGTTTCTATGGATATGATGGATTTTTGACTGTTTGCAGGCTAAACAGGCTTGGAGGAGGGAAGTACCAAAAATTGAACTTAAAGTGGATCAAAAAATCAAAGTAACAAGGCTATTTTACCAAGCACCAGAGAAGGGTGTCTTGGAAGTCAATTAGATATAAGCTTCCTAAGATCATGCAAAGATGTTATGATCGAACAAAGTGCTCATAGAAAGGAGACCAAAATCAGTCATACATGCATCAAATACAATAGAACTCAGATGAGATCAAACCACAACTCTGGAATAATTGTACAACCGAACTGTGCTATTGTAGGAAGAACTCCATATTTATAAGTTTTACAAGTCTCAGTGAAACACCAATCAAATGACTCTATTATACAATTGTGAGTAGAAGTTACAAAGTTGTACTGAGAATCATACCAGCCAAAACTTGAAGACAAGAATGCAAGTTCCAAACCACAAGTATCAAAGGATGATTGTTGGTTCCAACCACGATCATACCTTGCTATTGTCCAAGGCAACCGACACTAATTTCCTATTTTATTCAGGATGGGTTTTATTTTATCTATAAATACTCATATAGGTTTTATTGTATGATTTTACACTTTTATATAGTTTCAAATGTTATGAACAAGCTCGTATTCTAAACTTACTCGAGAGATAGGTAAACATTAGAAAAAAGAAATAACAATAGATATTTGAAGCAATTAGCCTTCATCTAATAACTCGATCCATAATAGGGAGAGTTTTGAGGAAACAATAAGGGTTAAAAGTGAAACACTCGGAGACTAAGAGGAGGAGTGAAATTCTTCTAACCAAGGTTGAGAGAGATTTAGATGAACCAGACTAGTTAGATTTTACATGCAATACACCAAAATAGTATGTTAGCACGAGGAACTTACGTAGTTATAATGTCATGGAGATCACAATCCTTGTACTTCTCTCATATTTATCACGAATCCAAACATCAAACCTTGATACTATTTCTCTTTTATTTCACTAAATCCCCTCTCTTTTACTTTATTGCCAATTACTTAGACAAACAGTTGATAAAATTTTGTCCTATTCCATAAGTGATCGACCCCAACCTGGTTGGTTTCTATATTTTTTTCAACAACTGTTTAATACTTTTTGAAGGTGTAATTTCAATAGCATCAAACCCTACCAATGGGCATAGAGTACTGTCAAAAGTTTAGCAACCATTGGCATCATTTTGTGCATATGTCATTTTCTTCTACTTCATCTAGCTAAAATTGGCTACGCATCAACGTCTTTGTCCAAGGGAACTTTCACCATCACGGGATGAATATAGGTAGTTGTTGACACCTAATTTTAGCTAGGCATTTTTAAATTCAAAACTTTTAGGCATTTTATTGGCTAAATAACACAAAATATTATTTTTATTCAATTTTAACATAATTTGTTCATAATTATCTTTATTTATGAAAATATTATGATTTTTATCAATTTATTACCATTTTATATTTTGATTATAATTGTTTTTTGTCATTGTTATTCTATGTATAAACAAATGTTTTTTTTCAATTTTCTTTAACCATGATATTGTCAAATTTAAATCATATTTTTACGTTACATTAGATATATTTTCTTAATTTTTTAGCACTGCTTATTGATCTGTAAGGTTTCTAGAAGCTTTAATGTATTGCAAATAGAAGGAAAAATAAAGGGTCAAGCTAGAAATAGACTCCCTTAGTTTGAGAAACATAATCAAAAAGTGTGGAATGTGCCTCCCACTAGAGAAACCCAATCCCATTACTCTGAAAAAACGTAGAACCCAGTTGAACACCAACGAACCAAACTTTGGTCTGAGAACCACGCAATGTACGATCATCATCACTAACCGGGAGGTATCTACTAAAATACTTGTAATACCTAACGCTAGATCCTGAAGAATTGAAGTAGTCACAACTTCTTCTGGAGCCCAGGGTAGCCCCAAATTCTCTAGTTGGCATTAGAGATATTCAACATTAATCTCTAAATCCTTAGTCTAACTCTGAGTTGTAAATCTAGTAATAATATGAAAGTCTTATCCACATCTATCGATAACCTGTCACCATCCATCTGGGAAGGAATGGAATCAATAATAGTACTTAGATTTTCGTAGAAGTAGGACGCACGATACGAAATCAAGGATAGAATTTACTAAGAATTCCCCATAGCCTCCCAAAGATAGGATACAAACATCTCCACACCAATCTATAGGAATCTACTAGGAACTTTCTCTTGTTCCATCACACCGACAAACCTAACTCTGATACAAATTTGACATGACCAATTTATCAGGTCATGATGGCACATATTATAACCCATAAGAAGGTAAGCCAACTTGAAATTCAAAATAACTAGTAAAAGACTGCTAATAGAAATGAAATAATGGAAGGGAATTTAAATAAAGACTCTAATATAAAGATAAAATACCAAAACCTGGTGGGCCAGTATGAGAGATTCTAATACTACAAGAAAATAAGAAAAATTCAAAATAAACATAAGTACAAGCTATCCTTAAATTACAAAGTAGAGATTAGTTTAATTAAAGAGAGAGATGGAATACTCCTAATGTTAAGAGATCACCCCAAATATCTAATCTATATCGGCTCCACATAAAGCACATCTTAGCAGCAAAAACTTTTACTATGATTTGTAGCCTGCAGAAGTGTAATATGAGTACCATACATGTAGTAATCAGTAGGCATCGACTGACTGAGATCTAAAGATAATATAGACATAAATAACATGTAAAAAGGGAATATAAACCACAAGAAAATATCTAAGGAACTATACACAATAATGTTAATGTAGCAATGAGGATAAATTATCATATTCTTTCAACATTCACAAACTAAAGTTCAATACCATATATCACAAGCCAATAGACAAATAAAGAGTGAAAGACAGAGATATAGTAGCAATTTTGATACGAGAATAATGGCTACCTTAGCTTTCGCCGACATCATTCAAAGTTACTATGTGAAGAATCAAAATTTGGTTGCTTGGAGGGCACGGGATTATACTTGGAGGGGACGTTTTGAGCCTACCATTGATCAAACCCGAGTGTGGAAGATTGCTTGGAGAATTGAAGGCTTAAGGACTCTCAGGTTTGGACCACCTTTGTTGGTTCACGGTTTTGTTTTCCTTTATTAAGGGCATTTTAGTCACTTATCTTTGTCCAAGTGACACTCTATGACCATCCCTCCTCATTAAGGGCATTGGAATCATTTTGTGTTCATTTTGTAATAGATTATAAATAGGCTCCTTTAGTCTTATTCTCATTAGTTTATGAAATATGAAATATTGAAACACTTAAAATACTCTCTCTTGAGAGTAGACCAACTTAGTGTAGTTCTAGTATAGGGCTTGGAAAAGCTAACATTGTTCTTTGCTTGGAAACGGTGGATCTTGAGGTGAGTTGATTCCCTTGGCGGTCACCGTAAGAGTGTGGTTTTAATTATTACATTCATTATGGGTTTTTGATTTTAGTACACTCTTTAGTTCTTAATCTTGTAATAATCTTGGTCTCATTATCTACCCTTTACTTTTGTTGTTGTTATCTGGTGTAGTGGACTATTTTGGGTCATTTATTGAATCCGAAGCTTATGTTATTGTTGTTGATATTATTCATCATGTTTTATATCTATTTGGGTGTTGACATACACCCTTGTATCTTGTATTCTTGTTGTTGGTAACGAATTCGAGTGTGGTCTCCATCTTGGTCCTCGAATCCTTAAGATTAGTGGACTGATTTGGAGTGTGATTTTTTGTTTCCATTATCATTCCCGTATCATTTCGTATATGATATGAGAATAATGGCCAACTTAGCTTTCGCCGACATCATTCAAAGTTACTATATGAAGAATCAAGCTTTGGTCGCATGGAGGGCATGGGATTATACTTGGAGGGGATGTTTTGAGCCTACCATTGATAAAACCCGAGTGTGGAAGATTTCCTTGAGAATTGAAGACTTAAGGACTCTCGGGTTTGGACCACCTTTGTTGGTTCACGGTTTTGGTTCCCTTTATTAAGGGCATTTTGGACACTTATCTTAGTCCAATTGACACTCCATGACCATCCCTCCTCATTAAGGGCATTGGAGTGATATTGTGTTCATTTTGTAATAGATTATAAATAGGATTCTTTAGTCTTATTTTAATTAGTTTATGAAATATGAAATATTGAAACTCTTAAAATCCCCTCTCTTGACAGTAGACCAACTTAATGTAGTTCTAGTATAGGGCTTGGAAAATCTAACATTGTTTTTTGCTTGGAAACGGTGGATCTTGAGGTGAGTTGATTCCTTTGGCGGTCACCGTAAGAGTATGGTTTTTATTATTACATTCATTAGGGGTTTTTGAGTTTAATACACTCTTTAGTTCTTAATCTTGTAATAATCTTGGTCTCACTATCTACCCTTTACTTTTGTTGTTGTTATCTGGTGTAGTGGACTGTTTTGGGTCATTTATTGAATCCGAAGCTTGTGTTATTGTTGTTGATATTATTAATCACGTTTTATAGTTGTTTCAGTGTTAAAATACACCCTTGTATCTTGTATTCTTGTTGTTGGTAGCGAATCCGAGTGTGGTCTCCATCTTGGTCCTCGAATCCTTAAGATTAGTGGACTGATTTGGAGTGTGATTTTGTGTTTCGATTTTCATTCTCATAACATTTGGTATCAGAGCATGTCTTGATTTTGTTCCCACAATATCAATCTAGGGCTTTCTTGCTTGAAAATTCAAAAAAAAAATTGAAATCTAAAAATTCTAGAAAAAGAACAATCTGTTTATTTTGTGTTCTTGGCTGAAAATTGTGTTTTTTGTTTGGTCTTGGCCAAGATTTTTACTTGTCTTTGTTGTATCTAAGTGTTAGTTTTGTTCCTCTCTAAAACATTGAGTCTACATCTTGATTTGAGCTTGTATTTTGATGTTGTTGTTGTGAACATAAGCTTGGCCCATTGTTGTTGAACATTGTTGTTGAGAAACTTGATTGGCCGTGTGTTTGGTTGTAGTTGGTGAAATATGTGTTGTTGTTGTTGTTCTTGGTGAATGTTGTTGTTTTTCTTGAAGTTCTTCACAACCTTCATCTCTTGTTAAAACCGAAGACACAACACTAAAGAGACTTGGCCATTTGTTGTTGTGGATTGGAGTTGGCCGTTGGAATTGTTGTTGTTCTTGAAGATTGTTGTTATTGTTCTTGGTGTGGTTGTTGTTGTTCTTTAAGATCTTTACCTTCCTTCATAAAGTGAATGATAGATCCTAAAAGGTGAAGGAAAGAGGTGTAAGTAATTGTTAGTCTTGAAAGACCCCCAACCACCAAAAGACTTTACATCACTTCTAAACCACTTTTCCATGAAACAAAGGTCATTTTCCCATGAAACAAGGGTCCATGTTTTAAGGAAAAATATTACAAAAGTCAAGTCTTGAAATTTGAAACTTGAAAAAAAGGCTCCAAGACTTATTCTTCCCTCCTTAAAAAAAATTTCACCAATCCAAATTAAAATTGGTCAAGACTTGGGCTTTGGAAAATAAAAATTGTAGAAACCGCAACCAATATGTGGCTTCCACATCATCAAGTTACTGTTCACACATCAAATTTTGGCTCAAATTTTAGATTATTAGTTTCACTTTATTGTTTCCTTAGTTTCCTGTCTTGATTCTAGAATTAATTAACAACTAGTAATCACCTACTTAGTTGTAGATTAATTGTTGAATCCGTTCCTTTCGTGTCTTCGTTATTTGTGTGCTTTTTCTCATTTTTAACTCGTAGTAACTTCTTTGTTTCAAGTTCGTAAGTAAATTTTGTTTTTGTGTCTTGAGTAGATCAAACAAGAATCTATTCCGGCCTCCACGTAGAATTGATATCCTATTGACTACCGGAGTATAAGCGACTTTCAATATTCGCCGCTCCAATTGTGAAAATCACAAAGGTAAGAGTATACGAGTGTTAGTGAGAAGCTTTTACTACTAATCTTATTTGTTCATTGTGTAGGTACAAAGGTGATATAAGGGGAACATGTCTTCGTAAGCAAGGGATTATTATGAGTACAACATGGAAGACTATGATTGTAGTAAGGGGTTTTATGGCTACGAAGTTGAGGGAAATTGCGGAGGCTATGAATATTGCCATGAACAAAACTTGGGCAGATTTGAAAGTTACTGTTTTGAGGGAGAAAATGAGGTGAATGAAGTGCCTAGTGCTTATGGTAACTTTGGAGATGATGTAGGACCTCGTGATGGATCTTATGATGATGTTGGGGCATGTGAGGAGTCTTAAACTTCTTACTCCGAACCTAGATTTGGTGTTAGGTATAACCCTTTCGTTCGCAAAGCTTATGAGAGCTATGATGAGAGTACGCATGAGGAGTATGAAAATCCATATTCACCACCTTGTAGTACTTCTTATCAAAGTCGATATAGTGTGAATGGTTATACTAGCTATAGTGGAGGTTGTCCAATGAGAAGAAAAGGGTATGTATCTCCAAAAGCGAAGGGTACTCATATGCTTTATAATGTTGATCCGAGAAGGAGTGTACACTACAGATAGGTGACCATCTGTGGGATAACGGACTGCCTCGTTGTGTTAAATGATAGGTACTATAGAAACTATATCGTTCCATCCATGGTTGACTACTTGGGGTTGTTTTCCGAGCCTTTACTTATTCCATACTTCTTCGATGGGTTCAAGGTTACCGAGAGGGTAAAAGTTGTCTTCTCCCAATATGAATACCATGAGGAGGTATGGTGCGATATTTTTCCCTTGGCATTCGGTCATGTATACTTATGTGCCGATTGGTTTGCACGACATAAAGTTCCTAACGTGCAAAATTGGCCTAATGTTGTAAGAGACCAATGGGGGAATCTCCTCATGACTTACTTGTTTCCCAAGCCACGAAGAGTGCCTAGCTACTCCAATCCAAATTATTATGAAAGACAAAAGATTGAGAGGAGTAAGGAAGTGTAAGGTGGTAATTTGAGAGTGGAAAAAGAAGAGGTTGTGTGGAGCGAAGTGAGGGAATTACCACCAAACCGTGCTAACATTAGTTGTCCTTCTATTTCTAAGGACATTTGTGTAGGTACCAACATGGAAAGCGAAGGCGAACAATGCCGAAAGGAAGTTTCTATCCAAGCTTGTGGAGAACCTTCACACCATGACAAAGAAGAATGTACTCAAGTACTTCAAGGTAAAATACCTAACTCTTACACTTTTGTGCATGTAAATGATAATTGTGTGGCTAGTAGCCCACTGAGTGTCAGTTGTAACTTGCCTATATGTGAGTCTATTGTTTCTTTGCCACTTGATGATGATGTACATATTATGAGTGTGGATACACTAGTTGATCCTATTGATAACCAAATTGAATTTTCTTGTAATAATGATTTATTTCCACCTAGCGTTGAAACCATTGTGTTGAATAAAAGTACATTATCTTGTAAAATTTGTATTGATCAACTTATGTGTGAAAATTGCCCACCACTTGAGGATGTGTATGATGTGATTAATGAACCTCAAGTGTGTGATGATGTTGAAAATATTGATTAAAGGAATAGGAGTGAACCCGTGAGCTTACCCTTTGACTCTAATATTTGCTTGGATCATAGGGATAATCATGTTCTTAAGACATCTTTAAAACTTGATTATGAACTTTTAGAGAGTGAACTTACTTGTTCCAAATCTTCCCGTGGGATAGATCATGCTCTCTTTGGGTATAATGTCTTGTTTGAAGATGTTATAAACACTCCTAATGAACCTAGTGGTGAAAATGATAGTATAGCATGCTTTGGAAGCTATAGCCGATATGCTAACCCACTATGGGGTGACAACATTCCTCCTAAAGATGAAAATATCTTTTTGAAAGATGAGAGTACTCTTAAGGGTAAGGAATGTGTAGTCCTTGAAAACCCGAGGGCAATGGTGTCATTGACTCATTGGAGTAACGTTCCTTAATGTCCATCCTTGTTTGACACACTTGTGCCTAAATTACATGAATTCCAACTTGTAGATGCTAAGTTTTCTAGTTGTTTGAAGGAAAGAATGTGTATGTGTTTAAATGCTTATTCTTCACCTGTGAATTCCTTTGCACTTGATTCTTTCCTATACCCCCTCTTTGCCTATGATGATGTCCATTCTAGTTTTGGATTTGTTTTATGTCGAGGTAGGAAGTTTGTTGGTCCATCCATGTGTATGTGTGATAATGCTATATGGATTTTATGGACTTTAGAAACAATCGAAACACCCCCTTTGGTGTTGTATTTTGATGAGATAAAGAAGCAATGGTGTCTTATGGCTCATAAGATGAAGGAAGTTCCACCTTGTGGATTATTTTATGCCATTGAGACCTATGTAGTTTCTTTATCTCTTGGTAATTCCTATAACCAAATCCTTTGAGCACTTTTTATTGGGCTTTTAATATTTAATTCAAAGGATCCTTGGTTATATTACAAATATGTGCAACCTTGGCATAGTGAGATGATTTATTGTACTAACCCTAACCCTCATGCCATGAGGAGTATGTATTTGTTTTTCCTCTCTTCGTTTTTGCAAGGTTTGGATTCGAGGTCGAATCCTTTTCAAGAAGGGGAGGATGATACGAGAATAATGGCCACCTTAGCTATCGCCGACATCATTCAAAGTTACTATGTGAAGAATCAAGCTTTGGTCGCATGGAGGGCACGGGATTATACCTGGAAGGGACGTTTTGAGCCTACCATTGATCAAACCCGAGTGTGGAAGATTGCTTGGAGAATTGAAGACTTAAGGACTCTCGGGTTTGGACCACCTTTGTTGGTTCACGGTTTTGGTTCCCTTTATTAAGGGCATTTTGGTCACTTATCTTTGACCAAGTGACACTCCATGACCATCCCTCCTCATTAAGGGCATTGAAGTCATTTTGTGTTCATTTTGTAATAGATTATAAATAGTCTCCTTTAGTCTTATTTTCATTAGTTTATGAAATATGAAATATTGAAACACTTAAAATCATCTCTCTTTAGAGTAGACCAACTTAGTGTAGTTCTAGTATAGGGCTTGGAAAAGCTAACATTTTTGTTTGCTTAGAAACGGTGGATCTTGAGGTGAGTTGATTCCCTTGGTGGTCACCATAAGAGTGTGGTTTTGATTATTACATTCATTAGGGGTTTTTGATTTTAATACACTCTTTAGTTCTTAATCTTGTAATAATCTTGGTCTCATTATCTATCTTTTACTTTTGTTGTTGTTATCTGGTGTAGTGGACTGTTTTGGGTCATTTATTGAATCTGAAGCTTGTGTTATTGTTGTTGATATTATTCATAACATTTTATATTGGTTTTGGTGTTGAAATACACCCTTGTATCTTGTATTCTTGTTGTTGGTATCGAATCCGAGTGTGGTCTCCATCTTGGTCCTCGAATCCTTAAGATTAGTGGACTGATTTGGAGTGTGATTTTGTGTTTCCATTGTCATTCCCATATCAAATACAAGGCCAAGTGATACTTATACAATGTAAATAAATGAGGAAAGAGGGGGATAAATGGCTATCCATATATATATATATGTATGTATATATATATACATATATATATATATATATATCCATACACATGTAGGACTAAACTCAAAGGTAATAATCTAAAGGAACCAACCTAACATCTTAAGTATCATAGCCAAGTAATGGATCCAATATTAGCATACAAAAGGCCTTTAACCAAAGTGAATAATCATAAAGTAACCTAGCAGTATGAAGTTTTAACATAAAAGGTTTAAAGGATCATAAACATACCAACAATATCATAAACCAGTCCATAATAAACTTGCCACAAACTATCCATAACCAATAATGAACTAGCCGATTAGTTTGAATAAAAAATAACTTGATTGATCCCTCATAAGCCCAGAAGGATCTAGCAAGCCCTCAACAAACAACAATCATAACTTATTTCTATACAAACCCCATAAGGTTGATAGATATAAGTACCAAAAAATTATATTAGTGATGAGCAATGCATATAGATAAATGAATGCAATATAAATTAATAATATTGTATCCAACCTGAGTGTCATATTGTACCAAGTGTATATACCTCCACCAGCTCAATAACTCACAAAGTAAGGACCCACAGTGACCATCCTTCACCAGCAGTATGGCTCACAGATGAAGTGGCACATAAAGGACTTAAGATAACTGTATACACAACCAAGTCCCAAACCAGGACTTTCAATAACAATCAAAATCAATTTACTCCATCTAGAACCATATATATATATCCATATGGATATATATATATAATAAGTGCATTAACTTAAAATGATAACAAAAAAATTATAAATTAATAAATCCATTTCTGAGATCAAGTTTGGAACTTAATCAGCATAATAGAACAGAAAGGGTCAAAATTTTCTTCAATCAAAGTAAATAGAAGTGGTGAAAGTGTGGACTAATAAAGGACTGGAATCATCCTCAATCTAATTTTTAAAATATCTTATTTAGTTCCAAATGCTCATAAATCATTAAATAACTTGGTGTGATTTCCATTGTAAAAGAATCCATTTTTAAAGTAAAAAGTTTGAATAATTCATTTTTTAAAATAGTAGAAAAATTAAGGTTTTATTGGAATCAAGCCACTAAGTAGCATATATGTACCTAAAAGTATGCATGTCATTACCAGTATCTAAAAAATACAGCCATAAGTGTTGAAGTATCTATAAACTAGAATCACGTCCTTTAAGGATAGAATACTCAACTGGAGTCCAACTAGTGCTGTAACATGGCCTCGGATCAAACAATACATAACTAGCCATATAATAAAGACATAATTTGAGAAACTATGGCCCAAATAACTAAATCAGTGGGTATGTCTTATACTAAAGGATCTTTAATATTAAGCTATTGTTAACATGTTTATAATCAAAGGTAAATGATTCCATAGCAATAACGAGAATCCTATGCTGAGGTTTGGGTCATATTTTTTTTCCAAATTCCATAAATATGCTAATTCATGATAACCCTACCTAGCATGCAATATATACATTACACCATCTCATTGAGAAAAGTAGACCAAAGCCTACCTGTAATGACCATCCAGGACATTTTCTGAATTTTCAGTCATTTTCACCATATAGATATTTCCTATAGCTGCCCCAAGTTATTTATGACTTTCTAAAACTGAAATTTCAGTTATTGGGTAGTTCGTTTGGTTTTTAAAGTCTATTCTCTATTTTGAAGTCCTTGCTTGTTTAAATAGGCTATCAGGCAAAAAACTCATTCAAATGACCTCGTATACCAATTTTGATAGTTCCAACATCTATATAAATTTTAGATTAGGTGTACCCATGGTCTAGTTTCTGAGGTTCCCGACCTCATTTTAGAATATTGGCCAAAAGTTAAGAAAAATGGCACATGGGTGTGGGACCTACCTTTTATTGAAACGACCTTAGATAGAAATTTTAATTGTGCCATTAAGTTTGTAATGTCAAACCTTATAAGGTATAATAGTCCATTTACATATACAAGGTTCAAAATGAATATCGAGGGGATAGTAGAGACTTGGAAAAAATCTAAGTCTCGACTGTTGCTGGTGCACCGCTTAAGCGCCCTTTTAGGCTGCTTGAGCGAATGGGTCACAAAAGCATCCAACCAATCACTTAAGAGACTATGCCGGGCCATTGGAGATTCGCTTAAGTGGTAGTTTCTAAAGTGGAGAGGGACAGCATAAGCGGTACCTGTGCAGACGCAAAGTTTCGCTAAAGTGACACTAGGTCACTTAAGCGATGACCGCTTAAGCTGTCTAGTTTTCGCTTAAGCAGTACTCAAATCCATAGGAAGGGCATAAAAATCTTACTTATCCTGATTTTCTCCATGTTTCTTTCATATTTAAGTGTGCGTAAGCCTAAAATGTGTAGGAATTTAGGAGAATCATTAGTGGGTGATTTGGGAGTATTCATAGGCTCGATTTACACACTTTTTCTTTAAATTTGTTGTAAGCTTCCATCAATTTCTTGATTTAATTCTTCATTTTTCTAAAATATCTAAAATATTGGTGGATTTATTGTTCCACCATTAGAGATCAAAATTCATCCTTTTTTAGGTAAAAAATTCCTTGAGTATTGAGGGACATATTGTTGGTTTTGAAAGTGCCATTCTACAAATAGGCCCCACATGAGGTTTTTATATAAATTTGGACCTGAACGACAATAGTATAATATGAATATCATTGTTCTCATTTTGAAGAGTAAATTTTGGTGTTGATAGTGTGGCATCTGTTAGAAGCTACTCAGAAAGGAAAATCAATGATCTACTGGATTTTTCATTTTTCAATCTTTTCTTCAATGCCTAGATAGGCTAGGTTTAATTTCTTTGTATATTGAGCTAATTCATAGTATAATTATGATAATATTCTGAATATGGGATGGGATTTAGGTAGTAGAAGCATGATTGGTATGGTTAGTCGTATTTGGACTGTTTAGGCTATTTTGGAATCTAAATCTAGATAGAATTAACTTAGTTGCTTATGTTTAGGTGGAATTGACTTAGTTTCTAATGTTTAGGTGGGATTGAATTATTTGATTATGTTTAGGTTGAATTGCCTTAGTTTCTCATGTTTAGGTGGATCAACCTTAGTTGCTCATATTTAAGTGGAATTTCCTTAGTTGCTCATGTTTAGGTTGAATTGCCTTAGTTAAGAATTTCTATCTTAGGGATAATTAAGGCTTATTTAATAACTATAAATAAATTTAGATACCTTAGCCTAGATCGGGTAGAAATTACCTAAAAATGGATTTTGGAGATTAGAGTGGGCCTCTCTGTCCCACCTTTGGCCAAGACTTGTGTTATCTTTTGTAGATTTATATACTCATGTTACACCCTTTGAAATGATTATTTTGTGACTTCAAGGAGATTACGTACTTAACGATTATGCTTGTTTGGTATTGGAAGTTGGTGCTAATTTAGGGTAAAACTAGATGGTCTATTGATATGGTTAATGTATATGGATTATTGATATGGTTTATGAGAATAGTTTATTTACATGGTTCACAAGTGTGGTCTAATAATATGATTTATAGGGACGGCTTATTAATATGGTTTATGGTCATAGTATATTGATATGGTTTATGGGTGTGGCCCAATATATTGTTTATTTGTATGGCTTATTGATATAGTTTATGGGCATAGTTTATTGATATGGTTTATGGGTATGGTTTATGGATATGGTTGATGGGTATAATTTATTGATATGATTTATTGGTATGTTTAATTGAAAATATGAGTTTCAATCCAACTTCAGCGAATGATGTTATGATGTTGATACTTTTAAGAATGGTATATAGCTAATAATATGATTTCCATGCAAGACTGGACAATAATGTTATGATATTGATACTATTGAGGTGTTATGATGATAATATGAGTTTTGGTTTGAGTTAGGCACTGAGAGTTAGGTATGATATGATATAGTATGTATGGTTTGATGGTTAAAATTGATATTTGCTAAAGTTATGGACCTTTGGCCATTTTTTTCCCTTGGTTGTTCCCTCTGTGCTTATGGAGGGCCATTGGGTAATTTACTTTCCTACATTTACTAGCTTATGGGGCCAATTTTGTAGTGTTATTTATGCTTTCTTTCATATTATGTTTGTTATGGTTATTTACATAGAGTGTTGGAGCGTACTTCTAGGTTTTCCCGATTAAAATTATTTATGGTTTTAATCCACTAACACCTGTAGGTCTCACCCCTTTGCCTAACGATATTGTTTTGAGTTCAGATGGAAATCAAAGGTCTAAAGCTATGAAGAAACTCTATGAGAAGGTTCTTCTCCAACTTGAGATGAAAAATCAAGACACAACTAAGAAAAAAACAAAGTGAGAAAAAGAATGTGTTTGAACTGGGAGATTGGGTGTGGGTCCATTTCACAAGGAAAGGTTCCCAAGCAAAAGAAAAGAAAAGTTAGTGCCTAGATTAGGTGGTCCATTTTAGTTTCTTGAAATGATTAATAGAAATTCCTACTAGATTAACCTACCTCTGGAATATCAAGTCCTTAACACCTTTAATGTGACTGATCTCTCCCTCTTTGATGTGCAAGATAATGATACTTTAAATTTGAGGACAAATTCTTTTCAATAAGGGGAGGATGATTCAAATGATTATGCCTCAAGTCCATTTACAAGGATTCATGCAAGGGACTTTAAGCCTTTGAAGGACTATTTTCAAATAGGGATGTGTTGGAGCTTAATTTGTTGCTTGCCATTGAAGGCACATATTGGAGATCAATGAACAATTAAAGACCTGATTTGTTCAAAACATGAATTAG
The DNA here is from genome assembly GCA_030864215.1 of Capsicum pubescens. Lineage (NCBI taxonomy): Eukaryota > Viridiplantae > Streptophyta > Magnoliopsida > Solanales > Solanaceae > Capsicum > Capsicum pubescens. The sequence continues at coordinate 147,242,380 of CM061545.1, read as the reverse complement.
GAACACTAAACAAGGCCCTTAATTCATTAAGGGCAAACTATAATGAGGGCCCTAAACAAGGCCCTTATTCCATAAGTCATATAGCATAACTATGAGGCATATCACATCTATAAATCATAAATCACATCTATGAGGCATGCCACATCTATAGGCCACATTATATCTATAAGGCATATCACATCTACAGACTACATTATCTCTATAAGACACATCATATCTATGGGCTACATTATATCTATAAGCCACATCATATTTATGAAGCATGTCATATCTATAAGGTATCTCATATCTATAGGCCATATATCATGACTATGTCAGTGTTTGTATTATTAATCATGTCGATAGACCAAATCATAAATCCAATCAAAAATCCAAATCATATCTACAAGGCATTAATCATAATATAGGGGAACCATCATCATTCCCTATGTTGCAAAGTAACTTTACACTAAAGGTTCAATAGTCTCAACTATGTCTAACATTCATAAAATAAGTCCACAAGGGCTAACACATGTCTTGGCCTAACGTAGGCCTGAGGACCCACTTCTAATCATTAATTTTGTACATAGTCAATTTCTACCACAGACTAGGAAAAGGTGTTTATATTGACTTCTAGATGGCACAAAGGCCATAATTATCCCTAAGATAGAAATTCCACCTAGAACATGAGCAATTAAGTCAACTATACCTAAATTACGATTTCAAGGTCCCTAATAGTCCACATAAGGGTATTCATGCTAATCATGTTTCCAACACTTAAGCTACATCCTAAATTAAGCATAATAGCACAATCATTCTACGAATTATCTCAATCTATGAAGAAAGTAATAGGATCCTAAAAGTGTGATAAGTATTTCACCTTATAGGTCAATTTACCCATCTAATCCCCAAACCTCAATAATCAAGATTAAGTAATAGTGTTCTAACCATAATCAATGTTAGAACTCCCATTCATATGCAATATATAAAACATATCATCTTGGGAACAATAGATAGAATCCTACCTCGAAATTAGATCACAAAAACTTGAATCGTCCATAAAATATTTGTCTTCACTCCAAGCTCTCGAAATGTCGTCCTCTATCAAAATCGTAATCTATGAATCATTAGAATTAAAATGAGACCCATATTTCCATATAATGGGTCGGGTCAAATTTTGGTTCAAGAATGGGCCTACAAGGCCCATAAATGAAATCCAAAATCGAACCCGTCAAGAGGTCCTCAAAGGACAAGGAAGTTGTGTTCAAAAGTTGAGCACAAACGAAGCACTTATTAGGACTCAAATCAATCCTTAAATTTTAAGAATTCAAAGCCCTAATTAGTACAAATTTATAAAGAAATTGAAGGAATCTCACCATGAATTGGAAGGGAAAACACTGAATAATCGATACCTAAGCTCCCCAAATCATCTACAATCTTCAATCCCAAGGTCTCTAAACTTGTAGTGTTTAGTTCTCTTAGAAATGGATGAGAAAATAGAAAAAACTGGCTGAAAAGGTGTATTTATACCATACTAGGTTCTCGAGAGTCTCTATCTCAACTCGATAGTTGTTATCGCGATAGAGGGCCTCAGATTCAGAAGTCGCAATCACGACAATTACCTTGGTGATTGTGGTTCTAGTCGACTGGATAGGGAGTCGCATTCGCAACTTGAAGTGTTGCGATCGCAAAACTTACTGGTACTTCCAGATCACGATCACGATCCAAGGCCCATGATCGTGGATGCACTAGATCACAATTGAAACTTAGAATTTTTCAAGTCTCAACAAACCCCTCGTAATTCATCTGAAATCCCGTATACACAAACGAACTATCTCCCCACATCAAATTTGATATTTTGGACTCAATGGCGCAGTTGAAATTTCCATCTGATGTTTTTTCGATGAAATATGGGTCCAAACCTAATTTCCAATTTCTTAACTTTTGGACTAGTAGGTTGAAATGATCCCAGGTGCCTAGGTACACGAACCATGAATTTACCTACCTAAAATCAATGTTTCAAAGCTGATGACGCTTTCACAATTCTCATCCAAGGCCATCTACTAGGAGTTTTGGTCTGATACCAAATCCTAAACAACGAAATCTACAAAATAGGAAAATGAGACTAAAATTCAAATAAACTGTCCAATCACCGAACTGATTGTTTTGGCAAGTCATAAATAAACTGTGTCCAATATGGAAAGGCTCGAAATACTAGAAATGCACAAAAATTGAGGAAATGACCTTGAGGGTCATTACAATATCCACTACTAAAATGACTTTTGTATGCAAAAGTTAATGGATAGAAAGATCACAAAATCTCGAAAGAATGAGATACTGGGCCCGTATGCTCAAAGCATAGCTTCCCAGATAACCTCTAAAAAGAGAGAACATTTCCAAGGTAATTTGTTATAGGTATCCCTTTTTCAACCAACTCTCTCACTTTTCTTCCAAATAGCCAAAACACAACCTTCACCACTAACTGGTCTCCAAGCCAAACCACGGCACACTAATACCATCTCGATACTTGTACAAATCAATAAAGGCTCATCCAAGCTAAAAGTAAACCAAAGCATGAGTCATACAACTATCTCTAATCCAAATATAACCTTCCTTTACCATCTCACACATGCTATCTACCCCAAACCAGGAGAAAAATCACTTGAGTCTTGCCCGCGCAATCTCATCATAGAAAACTTGAAGAACTAAGGTTGATCCACTGGAAGTCCGTATGGCAAACATAAGAATAAGCCCATACGGAGCTATCTGAGCACCTAATGAAGATAATCAAAGTATGCAATCAATGCAAATGCTATAATATATTTTGATGATCCTCGAAATAAAATCCAAGAGTCCAAGGCACAACTACTTACCACTGACCGATCCATTCCAGGATGTTTTATCAATAGAAAATGAAAATAAACTGAATCCAACTCAAGTATACTACTCCTACTAAGTATATAATGTGAGCATCTCAAAGAAAATTGAAAACCTGAGGTCAAAGGTGAAGGAACCAATACTGGGTCCATGGGCTATCATCTGAACACCTATCAACTATAATCCATCTGAACTCAAGAAGACCAAATAGGTAACCACAGAGAAAGCTCAACCAGCCGATAAATAAAATCTGAACAATGACAAATCTAAAACAAAGGTTGGACTTAAGCTCTACAACTCCAAGCTAAAATCTCAACACCAAGGTTGAATCTCTCAATGTCAACTGCCCAAACCAAACCTAAAGATGGGTAAGCATTCATACTCAAAATGTATCATAACTACCAAATTACCATTATAAGGTGACAATTATAAAACTGAGCTAACAAACTAAACTAACATCAAATACTCAATTTGACCTGACCGTCAAAATTAGACGCATTCGTACAAAATCATATTGAGTTGAAGTCGAAACATAAATAGAGAAAAATATTGCAATAGAGGATAAATCACCGAATTAAAACATAAGAAATAAACTCCATATTGGTTGGGGCATGAACTATCAAAGCATACTCAAGAACTCCCCAAGAATGCAATTCACGCTAGTAATAGAAAAACTTTAGCAACTCAGAGAAATACAACTGTAGCTGGAAACTAACAAGTCCAATACACTATCTTGGCAAAGAGTACTCATAAGAAAATGTCATCAAGTAAAAGCACTCCCCCTAATCTTATTTGGCCAAAAAACTCTGAAATGGGGATTTCCTAAATCCACCTAAGTTGGACAATCATAACTCAAAAAAACCATGAACCACCTCATAAAACAAAGATGTACTAAGCCTGACACCTATGTTAAGGTCAAGACCACAGCCAAAAATGAACCAACAATTCAAGATAAAGAATTTCTGATTCGCCAACTCAAGAAGCGATCACAGAAAAGACCACTTTCCTCTAACTCTCTAACTCCACTTTAGACAAGAATCACATCATGGATAGAAAGAAGCATCCAATCTCAAAACTAGTACCAAGTGCAAACTATTACAAGGAGTCAAATCCAATAAGTGTAAGAGATGAATCCAGGATATCTCATTAGAAATATCAAAACCACTATCGGGCATTGAAATAGCCACATACTTAGAATGGACCCAAAATTGATCAATCTAAAAAATGGGCTACATAGAGAGAGATGGCCAAAACAAAAGCCTTTGCAATCCAGAAGGCAAGTCCAAGAATCCCAAAATTGAGAACAGGCAATATAAGTAAATTGCCAACTCTAGAATCATAATAGAACCACAAAAGGTCAACTTACTTTCAATGCATTAGTCCACTCCGCAATCAATATAGCATAGCCAACAAAGAGAAAAATAACTAATCTCACCTCGCTGTAGAAAAGAAATCATCCAATCGAGCTATATTTTCCTGGGCTAACAAATAATAATGCAAGGAATAGAATTCTAACTAGATAACACTAATCTAAATAGCTACCCAGTGAGGAGTAATAACATCAAGCAATGATAGCAATAACAACAATAATATAGACATCAATATAATGAGTAGATGGTACCGAAATGAAAATCAATAAAATGTACCACTCAAGGGCTAAAACAAGGTCAATATCCCAAGGTAAATGGGACTCGAACCTAAATGCTACACCCATAGGGAGAAAATATCAATATAGATCTACTCGATACACTACTAAAAGGAATAAACCACGAGGGTAGTCATATAATCATGAATTCAATAACAAGGAACACACCTTTTAATATGAACTTATTAAGGTATACAAGCATCGATGGTATGAAGACCCCAATACACATAAATGAAAAAGGTAAATGTGGGAAAATAAATACGTACCTATTATGGTGAAATCTGCAACCACATGCTTGATGGATCTATGGGAGAATAAATATAAATAGGTCCAAACTCAAACCGACCGACTGAATCATCAACTAGGGCTCCAAGTGCACTATCTCTTACTAAAGGTATCATAACATTATGAGGCTGGTCTGAATAAGCTGAATGACTAGCAATCCCATGATGGGGACACTCTCTAAACTAGTGATTGATCTTTCAACTGTCATAATAATCTCCTAAATCCCTAACCTAGCGAGAGACACAAACTGCACCCAAATAGTTATCCAACTAATGTAGAGAGCACTCTCTACTACCATGATCATCTTTTTCACAGTTATAGCCTACCACAATAACTCAAGGCTAGAGAGTAATATATGTTAACTTTGACTAATCAACTAACTCGCATCTGGGACTCTCTGAACTAACATCCCATCTCATCATAACCACAAAAAGATCTTGGAATACTTTGAGATATTGCCCCTCCTAATATAGAATTGTTGCCACGACCTGAAGACCTATATTGAAAACTAGGCAAGGTTTGACAGGAATTTTGCCTGATGTGATCACCACGACTAATCTAAGGCCACCCATAGTCTAAAATGCTACTTGCATAGAATTGATAGACTTTATGTGAAGCTGACCTCTATCGTAAAGATTCTCACTCCCAAATGAAATACCAATAGTACTATACTGATGGGATGATCTTTTACCGCCACCTCTATAAGGCTCAATGTATGCTCTCTTTGTGGACCTCACATAATCAATAATATGTAAGAAGAAAGATCCCACAGCTATTTATTACTTTGATGCCAAGCGGAGTGGAAAAGCTAATCATCTAATAAATTGATGCACCATGCTTGGCTAAGAACGATATAGCATAGAAATATGCTTGGCACACTAAAAAAACCCAATCATCTTACTCCAAAACTAATAAAGAACCCTGATGAACACCAATAGACCAAACTCTGGTCTGAAAATAGCTCGATGAACTGAATGTCATCCCTGGCAATAGGTATCCATAATTAGACTCTAGATCCCTAATATTGAGCCTCAAAAGGCTGAAGTAGTCATAAGCTCAACTAGAGCCTGAGCTAGACCTAAATCCTTTTGTTGACGCTGAAGATCTTCAATAACCGTCTCTAACTCTCTAGTTTAGTGCTACACTGAAGCTTTAAAAGCACATGTTGAAGTCCCATCTTCATTTATCGACTATCTTGTAATGTTCAATTAGGATAGAATAGAGTCAAAGAATGATGTTGAAGCTCATAGAAATATGGATATACGAATCGAAGTCAAGAAGTGAATTTCCTAAGAATGCCCTGTAGCCTCTTGAAAATAGGTTATGGACGTCTATTCACTGATTCGTAGGACTCTGCTAAATACTTACATCTTATACAATGCACTGGTGAACCTGGCTCTAATACCAATTTTTCATGACTATATTTCTCGAGTCATGATGGCGCCTACTATAACTCATCAATAGGCAAGCCAAACCTATAGTTTGAAACTGCTAGTATGGACTACCAAAAGAATGAAGGAAAAATGTGGAATTGATGTAATAAAAGACTAACACACAAAAGATAATCCCAAAACCCGGTTAATATAAGAAGGATACAAATAAGGTACTAAATAATTATACATATACAACCATCTCTGAATACAACATAGAGACTAGTCTAGTGTATAAGACAGGGGAAAGTAATACTCTAAATGTTAAGATCTCAATCTATGTCTCTGAATCATGGCTTCTCCACATGACATAGGTAATATCAGTGATAACCCGTACTATGATGTATAAGCTAAAAAAGTGTAGTATGAGTACCAAACACGTGGTACTCAATAGAAAACTGCCGACTGAGATCCAAAGATAATGCAGATATATATAACATATAAATAGAAATGAAGTATGAACCCAAATGTCCAACAACCACATAATAAAGCTAGTGAGATAGTAAGGGTAAACTATCCTACTCATAACCAAGAAACTTAACATAATAAGACTAAGGAAGTATCAAGGATGGACTATCCTATTCCAGTGATGCTTAGAAATCTAAACACTATACCATATTTTACCGACTAGTACACGAATAAAGGGCAAAAAAAGGATATATAAAATATACAAGGCTGAGGAATAAATATACAATCTGAGTAAATTAAGGAAGGGAGGGATATATGGTAATACCATAGCTACATATAAATAGATATACATATTTGTATTAACCAAGGTCAATCAAGGTACAACTTAAGTAACCAGATTAGCATTTTAAGACCTCATAATCATAGCAGGAACTAGTGCTAGTATATTCAGGGTTTCTAATCTATATATCTAATCATGATTTATTCATGCATAATAATATAATTGTAAGATGAAAGAGTCATAATCATACCTCAAATCTTAATACCATATTGTAAATAAGCTATCACAAACTAGCCATAAGAATGATCATAACAACAATAGTAAAAATAGCAATGACAATGTTAGTAACCATCTAGTCCGAACAAACAATACCTAACTGAGCATTTTATAAACCCATACCGCCTAGGGCTCAGAAGGTTCAATCACCATACAACACACCACAAACCATACTAATCACCTATACCTATACAACACTAATAAGGTAATAGATATAGATGCATACTTGTGATAGGTAATGTGCATATAAAAATGAATGCCAAGATATAATCAGTAACACCATAACCAATCCAAATATCATAAAAAAATAGCCGAACTCAGTAAATATACAAATATATGCATCATCATAATTATCGTCTGACTTTGACGGACATATAAGCATATCATCAAAACAATCCTCTGACATTGCCGGGTATATAAGCATATCATTTAATCATCCTCCGACCTTATTGAAAATATATGCATATCATCATAATCATCCTCCGACCTTATCGGGCATAAATGTATATCATCATAATAATCTTCAATCATTGGGTTTGACCTAGAATTCATATCATCAATACATATATATAACATCAATACCATCATCATCCTCCATCTCATACCGAAGAGATGTGTATATATAATAGGTGCACAAATGTAAGTTAGGGCTAAAAAAGAGTGTAAATCGGTAAATCCATCACCTTGGGTAAACTTTGGGACTAAATCATTATACAAGTGTAGAAAGGGGTCAGAATTTCTCATGATTAAAGTAAATAGTAGGATCAAAATTATAAACAAGAATTTATCTCGATCAAATCCTTAAAATAATTTCCAAATTTCTTTACTCATAGGTTATTCATTATGATGGTGAAATTAATGTTATGAAAAAGTCTATTCTTAAGGTGAAAAGTGGGCTTTAACCCCTAGTTAGGAAAAATAGTAATAAAATCATATTTTAGTTAGAATTGTATCATTTTTCAATTTAATGATCATAAATATACCAGATCTATGCATGTCATCACCAGTATTCAAATAATGGAACCATAAGCATCAGTATAACTATAAACTATAGCCACATCCTTTATAACGATAAACAATCACCAAATGTCCTACTGATATCATAACATAGCCTTGGGACTAATAATGTGTCCAAAATAATTACAACATCATAATCACCACCTTAGGCCACATACATATCTGAAACCTATATCAATAATCATAATCATAAGTCATATCATATCTATTAGCCAAATATCATAACTATGAGGGATATCATATCTAAAAGCCATATATCATAACTATAAGGTATATCATATCTATAAGCCATATATCATAACTATGAGTCATATCACATCTATAGACCATAAATAATATCTATGAGGCATGTCATATCTATAAGCCACATTATATCTATTAGGCATATCACATCTATTGACCACATTATCTTTATAAGACACATTATATCTATAAGCCACACCATATCTATAAAGGCATCTCATATCGATAAGTCATATATCATAACTATGTTTATCCCTATATTATTAAGCATGTCAATAGACTAAATCATAAATCCAATCTGAAAGCCATAGCATAGTTACAAGCCATTAATCATAATCTGGGAGAACCATCATCATTCCTCATCGTGAATTAACCTTATACTAAAGGCTCAATAGTATTAACTATGTCTAACATTCGTAAAATAAGTCCACAAGGTCTAACAAAAGTTTTGGCCTAAGGTGGGCTGGAGGAACCCACTTTTAATCCTCTAAATTTTGTATTTAGTTAATTTGTACCCCAGACTAGGCTAAGGTATCTTTATTCACTAGTCGATGGTACATAGGCCATAATTATCTCTAATATAGAAATTCCACCTAGAACATGAGCAATTAAATAAACTCCACATAAATTACAGTTTTAAGGTTGCTACATTGTCCATATAAGGGTATTCATACTAATTAAGTTTACAACACTTAAGTTACATCCCAAATATAGAATAATAGCGCAACTATTCTACGAATTAGCTCAACCTATGAAGAAAGAAATAGGATACCAAAAGTGTAATAAATATTTCACCTTACGGGTGAATTCACTCATCTAACCCCCAAAGATCAATAATCAAGACTAAGTCATGGTGTTCTATGCATAATCAATATAAACATTCACATTCACATGAAATATAGAAAACATATCATCTTGTGAAGAAAAGTAGATAGAAGCTTAATGCCAAATAGTAAATTTGAATCTTCCATGAATGTCTACCTTCACTCCATGATCTGGAAATACAGCCACACTATCAAAATTATTATCCACGCATCATTAGGAGTAAAATAAGACCAATATTGCCAAATAAAAGGTCGGGTCAAATTTTGGGTCAAGAATAAGCATAACGGGCCCGTAATAGAATCCAAAATTGAACCCATCACAGGTCCCTCAAAGGATAAGGAAGATGTGTTCAAAAGTTGAGAACAATCAAAGCACAAATTGGGGCTCAAATCAACCCTTAAAATTTAAGAATTCATAGCCTTAATTTCTAAGAATTTATCAGGAAATTGAAAGAACCTTGTCATGAATTAGAAGGGAAATCATGGAATAACTGATAGCCAAGTTCCCCAAATCATCTACAAGCTTTAATCCCAAGCTCTCTCAACTTTTAGGGTTTAGTTCTCTTGGAAATGGATGAGAAAATGGCAAAAACAAATTGAGAAAGGAGAATTTATACCCATAACAAGTACTCATCACGATACATAACCTTAAAATAAGAAGTTGTAATTGCGACATTTAGCTCTGTGAATGTCGTTCTAGCCGATTGGCAAGGGAGCAAATTCGTGACATGAATTGTCACAATTGTGACACTTACTGGTGCTTCCATATTGCAATCATGATCCAAGGCCATCAATTATTATGTAAGGCTCGTGATAGAAATTCAAGGCCCATGATCGCCGGGGCACCAGATCACAGCTAAGACTTAGATTCCGCCAACCCCTCGAATTCATTTTGAGTCCCGTATACGCAATTAAAATATATCCCTCTACCAAATTCAACATTTTAGACTCAATGGAATAGTCAAAATTTTCTTCTAAGGTTGTTTCAATGAAATATGGGTCCCGTACCTAATTACCAATTTCTTAACTTTTCGCCAGTAGGTCGAAGTGAGCTCAAATGCCTCGAGACCCAAACCAAGAGTCTACCTAGACTTCAGTCAACATTTCAAAGCTAATAGAACTATTAGAGTTCTCATACGTGTTCATCTACAAGGAGTTTTGGTCTGAGACCAAATCCTAAATAGTTAAAGCTCTAAATAGGTTAATGAGCCTAAAATCTAAACGAATAGTCTGATCATTGAACCGACAGTTCTGACAAGTCATAAATTACTTGTGGCTACTATGGAAAGTCTCGATATGCCAAAAATGAATGTAAATTATGGAAATACCTGAAGGGTCATTAAATAACCACCAGAGTTTGAGGTTTGAAACTTAAAAGCAATAGTAAATAATAAGATAATGTAAAGGGTTGGAGACAGTAATAAGGAGAAATCAGGGTTAAGACACTATGAACAATCTTACTGATAAGCCTTAAAATCTCATTTGTTCAGTTAATTATCCTTGTTGTTGATTCATGGTGTTGATAACATAATTAGGGAACGTTCATTCTATGATCGGCTATCTAACTTAGTCCCACAACTATATCATTGAGCGGGGATGTGTGAACTAAGTTAAATGCATTTACATTTCATCCCATGTTGGAACAAATGAAAAGAATTAGGTATATTCCTATCCTAAATGAAAGTCCCAACTTCAATCCCTTGAATATATAGGATCCCACTCGTTATACCTCATGATCAAATATATTACTCTTTTTTCCTGGCTCACAATAGAAATATAGGTTTATCCTAAGGGTCGTGAATCCTTAGAAAACTAAGAATAAGGATATATGAATTACCAAACATGATAATAAACTTAAACAAACTCAACTGAAAGCATAAATATTATATTCCTGGCCTCAACCCTAGAAGAGGGTGTTTACCTACTCATGGTCTTACAACAAATCATACTAATGAAATTCGTGATTGAAAACCAAAAGTACACTAGAGTTAAGATAAATAACCATAATTTTTGTCTTAATGAGTTTTTTCCATCCCCAAACATCATCCAAGTTGTTTACAATATAATCCAAGTGTTTGATTTATAATTTGAGCAGAGTTGCCAATTTTGTTCCCTTTAGTGGGGCACACCCATGTTGTAGGGCGTTTAGGGCTTGTCATGACCTTAATGAAGATACACACTAATATTTTCATATTTTTTTCTATGTTGGGGTATTTCACTCCCTTATCTCGAGGGTTTAAGGGTGTGGCAACCCCATGGCCTCAAAAAGATTAGATTTTACCATCTTAAGCTATTTCCTTTTGCCATTGATTTCCTCACTTCATGGGTGTCGTCCCAAAATCATTTGACTTTGTTATGGTTCCAAAAATTGATACTAACATATTATTTGGTCTCCTATAACAACATACAACACAAATTAGTGCATACAACATAATAGTATTCATCGAGTTACACTAAAACAACACCAATCTCAAGCTAGTAACACTAGTTTTCTCGTATAGACACTAAAAGATCATTTTGATTCCAAATTTTTTTGTGAACACACCTTAAACATTATAAAAAAGTAATCTTACACATAGACTCTCAATTATATCGTTAACAACTCAGTAAGAACACAAGAAGTCCTCAAAACTAGGTTAAATGCATATAGATTATGACTCTTAGGTGGATATATCCACCTAAGATCATCACTCCATACTTAAAGCCTTGTTAGTTCTTGAACAAATATTTTTATTAAGCACCATCTAAGGAATACTCCAATATCACTACTACAGGGAACACACTCAACCTAGAACTATAGTGACTACCCAAATAGCAAGTTCCATATTAAGCATCTCATATATATTTGAAATCTTATGAACAGTATTTCCAAAGCATACTAGCCTCAACAATTGACTTTAACAAGTGGGAAAATTCATGAATATTGCTAAATCAAAGATATCATACAAGTTACCTAACTATCATATAACATGCGCCCTCACCACAAGAGAGTTACTCATATTCACTCATAGATATACAATTTATCACAAAAATGGATATAAGTATCCAATTTCTCTCATAAAAAGAATTCAAAAGCAACATAAGATGAACCATAAGTTTTCCCTTAGTGTAGCACTCCACTAATATCAAAACATCAAGGTTCAAGATCAAATTAGACTTTAAGGGTTTTAATGTAGGCTAAGGGATAGGTAGGAACTACTCTAGCCAGTAATAGTGACTACCTTCCCTAAGAACTTTAATACATCACATTATATATTGAAATCCTCTCGAACAACCACTTTCTCACCGCTTCTATCTTCCTACACCACTTTTGTTTTGCCTTATTACATTTGAGCTAATTTACATATAGTTTGGAGGGAGTATTCTTCATCAATACAAGCTTCACTTTTGATCTATTTTTCTATTTTCATTACATTACTCCCACCCATAACACAAACTTTTTCAACACAAATAGCTACTATTTGGGGGCTTCACATTCACCTTTTTCCTTCTTAAATTTCTACACTCTTTTACCTCATAATTTTACAATCAAAGTGCTTAGGATGTTAGGATCAAATTATGGCCAGTCAAATAAGGTTAATAGGCTACACATGATGCTACCAAAAAATAGTCTAAAGACTCAATGAGGTTAACTAAGATCATGAAATAGGGGTAGAAAAACAGGGTATGAAAGATAGCTATCAAAGAATTGCCTATATCATCTCCTAAATATAATATTCTTTATAATGCTTTGCACACCCACCAGGCAATTTCTAGACATCAAATGCAACAAAGAATACAACAAAATACCTCAATCACACATGAACATGCTTAAATAAAGTAGGGTCATTATAGACTCTAACCCAAGTAATAGCATGAATCAAAAGTAAGCCAACATCACACAAGAGTCATAAAAAATGAGCCTAGGTATCTCAAAAATAGTCATTCCACACAATCAGCATGCTTTTATAATCAAATCCACTTGTATCATGTAAACATAGAAACTAGAAAGAAAATCTCACATATTCCTAAAAAAATTAAAATTTACTCCTAAAAATAAAAAAAGGATACTAGGTTCAAAGAGCGCCGCATTGGAAGAGAAATAAAAAGAAAAACCAAGGGGTGGGTGAAGTGTTCTACTACAAAACTGACATCAATAATAAAAATTGAAATCAAGGAGAAATTTTTTTGTAATTTTTTACATATTTAGTCAAAACTAGAAAACAATTAAATCAAAAATCCTATAGAAACACTTCTCCCTAAACAATAGGAAGATTGCCCAACCCACACTTAAAATAACACTTTGTCCCCAAATTACAACTTAAAGAAAGGATTTAAATACTTCCTTAGGCCTCTAAGCCTAGCTGGAAGCATCATTAATCATGAATGAGGTCTGATGGACCCTACGCCTAGTCTTTTCCATGATCCTTAGCTTGGGTCTCTGGTACTTAGACTTTTCTCCAACCTGTGACTCAAACAAAATAAAAAACAAAGTGAAATAAAAAAGAAAAACAAGAAAATAAAATAACTACCTTGACTTGGGTTGCCTTCCAAATAGCGTCTGATTTAGTATTGTGGCACGACCTAAATCACTACTTTTCATCCATATTCCTTTATACTCTTCCTCCTACTAAAAGTCCATATTCTCATTCTTTTCTAACCTTTAGAGTGCCTACTCTAAAGATCTGCATCTTTTTCAATACTAACCTTTTCAAGCTCCGCTTTTAGTTTCTCTTTTTTGGGCTTAAGTGGTGGCTTGGATATCTCTATGAGAAAGTCCAAAGAAGTCATTGGTGGTGTGCACTCCCTAACCCCATGATTATCAATTTTCATAGTCATGATATTACATAAATACTTATAGTGTAAAGGTGGATTGAGTGGTTTGTATACTTTGAAGACCACATCTTCATATTCTAGTCTCCTTGTTAGAATTCCCTCTCTAACATCAATTAGTGCTCCTCCAGTTTCCAGTAATGAATGCCCCAGTATGATTGGTACCTTGTCATCTGCATCATAATCAAGATTAATAAATTCTTCAAGAATAATGAACTTACCAACTGTTATGAGCACGTATTCTATGATTTCTTCAGGAGCCACTCTTGTTCTATCCTTCATTTGGAGAACCATAAAACATGGCCCTGGTATCCCTAATCCAAGATTATTGAATAAATATAAGGGAATTAAATTTATGCTTACCCCCAAGTCACTCAAAGCATAAACCCTATCAGTTTCAGCAATTTGTATGGAAAGGGTAAAGCTCTCTGGGTCCTTAAGCTTTTTAGGAATCTTGCTTATCACAACTGAGTTGCACTCCTCAGTAAGTGTCACCGATTTAATATCACGGAACTTTGTATTACTTGTCACCACATCGTTTAACTACTTAGCATACTTAGGTATACCCTCTAAAACATATAATAATGGGATTTTAATGTTAAATTCTCTAAATATATTAAAGAACTTACTAAAACGAGTATCCTACTTAGCCTTTTTGAACTTTTAAGGGAATGGTGGTGGTGGTCTCTCTTGTTCACGTTCAACTGCCTTTGATTTTAGGTACTCAGACCTCCCCAAATTTTTAGCATCTTTAGCTACAACTTGCTTCTCCTCTACTTAATATGGGACTAACTGCATGTACCTCCTTATTTTTATTTGGAGTTATGTGAATGAGATCTCTTCCACACCAGAAGGTGATTGTGATTACTTGCTTCGTATTTTCTGTCACTTTGCAAAACCCCTTAAGGTCTTGTATTTTGGGATAGAGTTAAGTTAACCAATTATGTCTCTAGATTTGTTTGAGAAATTTGCTAATTTTTAATCTCTAAAGTCATTTGTTCTTGATTTGCCAGGATATTTTTCAATGTCTCTTCAATATTACTAGCCTATATGTTTTGCAACTGCTAAAATTTTTGAGTCTAATCCTTATTATTGCCCCATGAGTAGTTGGGTTGACTCTACCACTTATGTTTGTAGGCATTACCATAACTTATATTGTCCTTCTATGCATTGTCCACAAAGTTCACCAACTTTGGATTCCCTCCACATGAGTCTATAGAGTGGCCACTAATACCATAAATCTAACATTAAGCCGGGGTCTAATGGACAGCATTTACTTGGGCCTAAGTTGGATCACACCTAACTTAGTAAATTGTATCATCATTTGATTTAGCAAGGTTAATAATTGAGCAGCCAAAATTGTTACACTATCCACTTCAATCATCTCGGCAGGCTTCTTTACTACACTTTTGGACATATCAACCTGTCATTCGAGATATTCTTATGTTATTCAATTTAGCAAAGTGTATAGATCATCATATGTTTTATCCAAAGCCTGACTGCCTATAGCTAAATTTCACAAAAAAATTATGGTGTTATCAAGAGCTTTAACAAAAGTGTGAGCCACTACCTCATTAGTTTGTTGGTGGTGCGAGCAGTCCCTAAGAAGAGATTTAAACCTCTAACAAGCATGATATAATTTCTCATCTAGATTCTGCTTAAAACTCAAAATTCACTTCTTAACCTCATAGTCTTTCAAGTTAGGAAGAATCGATGGGGAACTTCTCTGCTAAATTATCCCATGTCGTAATGGAGTTTGAAAGTTCTACCTTGAACTATTTCTTCGCTTCCCCCAAAAGTAAAAAGGGGGGAAAAAGTGAGTCTCACATAGTTAGAGGATACACTAGTGGGTATAAAAAGTATCACTAATCTCCAAGAAGTTCTGCAGATGAACTTGAGGATCTTAATGTAATAGTCGTATGGACTGCCCAATTTTGTGCATTAACTTCACAATATTCTATTTGAGCTTAAATCTACCTCCAGGTACCGGTCTTCAAATGGTAAAGGTGAAATTGGTTGCGAGTAAGATTACCACTTTGCGTACCATCCTGCAGGCTGGTTGTTCACCAGTCATTGGTGCAGGAATATCTTCTTCTTATGGGATTTGCAGCATCGATAGAGAAATACTACTACTCTCCTTAATGAATGTAAGCATCGCTCAGCTTCAAGATATGAGTCAACCGAATCCCTTTTCCTTGCTAGCTTACTGGAGATTTAGACCTATTACTGCAAGTTCACAAGCTAAAATCAAGTTGTTAGCACTTATGAAAAAAATAACAAATTAAAATTAAGACATTTTCCAGTTTTAAAGGTCCCAACAATGGCACCAAAAACTTGTTACATACTAGCACACACGCATGTGTACGTGGTAACCCAAGTAGTAAAGTATCTTTTAAATGCCAAGTATCGGTCCCACAAGGACATCTGCTTAGCAAAAATCTAATTCTAGCATTACTACAAAGATTGAACAGGTGTTAATGGTAACATAAGAGTTTGAGGTTTGAAACTTAAAAGAAACAATAAACAACAAATAATATAAAGTGTCGGAGACAGTAATGGGGAGAAATCCAAGGTCATTACACTACGAAAAATCCTTCTCATCCTTTCAATCTTGTTAGATTAATGAATTATATTGGTTGTTCATTCATGAGGTTGATAAAATAATTATGGAATGTCCATCCTCTATTCATCTATTTAATTTATCCCCTCAACTACATAGTTGAGCAGGGATGTGAGAACTAAGTTAAATGTATTTATATTTTATCCCAGATATGAAAAATAGGCAAACTAGGTATATTTATATCCTAAATGCAATTCCTAACTCCAATCCCTTGAACGTATAGGATCCAGCAATATATACCCCATGATCTAATCTAATGTTCCTTCTTCTGAGGTCACAATAGGTATAGCATTATCCTAAGGGTCACGAATCTATAGAATAGTAAGAATAAGTATATATGAACAACCAAACTTGATAATAAACTTTACAAAACTCAATTGAAAGCATAAGTATTCATGTTCTTGGCCTAAATCCTAGAAGAGGGTGCTTAGCCGCTCATGGTCTTATAACTAATCACACAAATAAAATTCTTTTATGAAAATAAAAAGTAAAGTAAATATAAAAATGACAATTTTATCCATACTCAAGAGTTTTCCATCAACAAAATTCATCCAATGTGTTTACAATAAAATCCAAGTGTCTTATTTATAACGTGAGAGGAGTGGCCCATTTTGTGACATTGGGCGTGGCACGCCCATATTGTGGCGCATTAAGGGTGTGTCACACCCTTAATACGGATGCACACTATTTTGGTCAAGTTTCTTTGTGTATTTTTGAGTTCCACACACTTATCTTGGAGGTTCAAGGGTGTGGCGCACCTATGGCCTCAAAAATTCTAGATTTTGCCATCTTAAACTCCTTTTTGCCTTTGATTTCCTCACTTTATGGGTGTCTTTCCAATATTATTTCACCTTTTTATGCTCCCAAAAATTTCTCCTAACATCTCGCATGGTCTCTAATGATATCAAACACCATGACTTAGTTCATACAATAGAGTAGAATTCAGCGAGTTACACTAGAACAACACTTAGCTCAAGCTAGTTACACTAGCTTCCTCGTCTAAACTATAAGTGATCAATTTGATTCCAAATTTATTTTGAACACACCTTAAACATTATAAACAAGTACTATAATACATAGACGCTTAATTATATCAGTAACAACTTATTAAGCACATAAGAAGTCCTTAAAACTAGGCTAAACATGTGTAGACTATGACCCTTAGTGCGTAAATCCACCTAAGATCAGCTGTCGTGAACTCTAATGCCTAATTCATCATCCTTCGCATATGTGAAGTCTTGGTTACAAATGAAAAGGCTAATTTAATGTCTTTTTCAGTGTTGACCCTCACAAACATGAACGGTTTACTGCATCCGCGAGGTACTATTTACTAAATAGTATAAATACTCTATTTCCATGACACTACTCTATTTTTGGATCTCCAAGATTTAAGAAATTCAATTTTCAAGGGTTTCAACATTGATTTTTGTGTGGGTAACTTATAAATTCATAATTCAACTATTTCCATTTATTTTATCTTTAAAAACTCATTTATATTGCTATTTTTGAAATGGAAAATTTGGGGCTTTACTAGTAAAGTTTAAAAAGGGGGTTTCTTTGTTTTGGACCTTGATTTTTACCCGTTTTTGTATGGATTTTATATGATAGAATCCTATAACCTTGGGATTATGTTTTTGAAATAAAACTCCAGCTTTATCTCTTTTGTTTTTAACCCATCTTGGATCATGCCTAATATGGGTAATATGGGTATAGTTAGATTTCTTTTAACGCGCAGATATTGTTTCTGAATGTTGTAGTTGATTTTAAGGCCATTATCAAGGTTAAGACTTTGCATTAACTAAATTTAGATTGGTATTTCATCATTTTGATGTAGGTTATGGCTTGGCTTTTTTTAAATAGAGTTTGGTAGTTAATTAATAAGTAAAGAATGTTATGAGTTGGGGTAAATAACAGTGAGGTTTATATTGTGAGATTAATCATACTATTATGTGCCCGTGTGTGGGCATATATGTATTTTTATGACTTGTGATATCTGATATTGTTTGTTGCTCATGTGGATGCTTTATTTGAAATATTGGCCTTATCAGTGCATTGGAATAACTTTATTCTAGATATGATGCTCGTGTAGGGGCTTATTTTCTAATAAAGGCCATATTTGGGCATTGGTTACTTCTAAAATTATAAAAAAAAAACTATTTAGAGGTTGATATAATATTAATGATGCCATGCATGCATATTTATTCTGGTGCATAATTGTAGTTGATAATCATGCATTATGGACATATTGAGCTAATTTTTGGGCTCACTTAAATATATATATATACATATATATGCATAAATATATATATATATACACACACACACACACACACACACACATATATATATATATATATTCATGTGATACTAGTACCATTGATAAACACTGCTGAAAGAAAATGAATCACTTTTGAAAAACCCTTGTCTGAGGTCATTTGCAGGCAAAGTTGGTTATGATATTTGAACACCGTTGGACGAGGTCATTTGCTGAAAATATTGGCTTTATATTAAGATACATTTATGTAATACTCTGAACCATTTTGAACCATCAACTCAGCATCATTTGTCATTAAAAAAACTCCTAATCGACCGAATATATGCATCATTTTAGCTAGCTCATTTTCTCCTTTGCAACATGGGCTACACTACCCACAGAAAATCTACTCAAGGAATCAAACACCACATTTGCTTCACCTAAATGGTAGAGCACATTCGTATCATAGTTTTTTAGCAACTCTAAACACCTCCTGAAGATTCAACTCCTTCTGGTAAAACACATACTGGAGACTTTTGTGGTCTGTGAAGGCATCAACATGCATTCCATATAAATAATGTATTTAAATTTTCAAGGTGAACACAATTGCTGCTAGTTCTAAATCATGGGTTGGAAAGCTTTTTGCATTATATTTGAGTTGTCTCGAGGTATAAGCTATAATCTTTTATTTACATAAGAACGCAACCTAACCTAATAATGGAGGCATCACAGTACACCACAAATCCATCTTACCATCTGGCAAAGAAAATACTGGTGCTTAAGTCAATCTATCCTTCGACTATTGAAAACTTTTCTCGCACTATTATGACCATTGGAACTTTACCCTTTTTTGTGTCAACTTTGTCAACAGTGCAACTATTGAATAAAAAACCTCAAAAAATTTCATGTAATATTTGTCTAAATCTAGAAAGATCCCATGTAATATTTGGCTAAATCCAAAAATCTCCTAGTGTTTGATTAAGTAATGGGCCTAGGACAACTCTTTACTACATTAATTTTTCTGAGGGTCTACATGAATACATTTACCTAAAATCACATGCCACAAAAAAGTGAGGGACTCCAACCAAAATTCCCTATTAATAAATTTTGCGAACAACTATCGATCTTTGAGGGTTTGCAACAGTGTTCTTAAATGGTCCATATACTCCTCCTTACCCGAGAATTAACAAGTATGTCATTAATGAAGACAATGATGAACATGTCCAAATACAGCATGTAAGCCTTGTTCATTAAGTCTGTAAAAGTTGTCGGGGCTTTTGTTAGTACAAAATACATAAC
This sequence comes from Capsicum pubescens, assembly GCA_030864215.1. Lineage (NCBI taxonomy): Eukaryota > Viridiplantae > Streptophyta > Magnoliopsida > Solanales > Solanaceae > Capsicum > Capsicum pubescens. Next base: position 147,222,131 of record CM061545.1, on the reverse strand, counting down.
TTAAATTCACTGTGACCATACAAAGTTCTAAGAGCAGTCTTTGGATTGTCACATTCTCTGACCTTCAACTGATGATATCCCGACCTGAGATCTATTTTCAAAAACCAACGGGCAACCTAAAGTTTATAAAATAGGTCATCAATTCTAGGTATAGCGTACTTTTTGTTGATGGTGACATTGTTTAATTATCTATAATCTATACACATTCTAAGGGTACCATCTTTCTTAAGCATGATTAAAACTAGAGCACCCCACTAAGAAATACTAGATTTGATGAACCCTTTATTTAAGAGGTCCTTAAGTTGTTCCTTCAACTCCTTATGTTTTATCGGAGTCATTTGATAAGGAGAAATGGGGATGGTCTAGGTATCAAGAATAATATCAATCCCAAATTTGATTTCTCTATAGGGAGGCACTTTAGGAAAATCCTCTAGGAAGACATCAGAAAACTCATTGACTACTTGAACTGACAGGGGGGTTGAGGCCTCAGGCTTAGTATCTTTAGACAAAACTAGGTGATAGATATATGTCTTAGAGATTAACTTTCTAGAATTAGATAAAAGAAAAAATTACCTCTATGTACCACTAGGCTACCCTTCCACTCGATAACTGACTCAATAGGAATTTAAAATTTTACAATTCAGGTATGTAAATCAACTGAGGCATAGCATGAATGGAGCCAATCTACATCAAGAATGACATCTATTTCATCCATCTCTAATTCTATTAAATCTACTAAGGTGAAATTATAAAGGACCATAATAGAACACTTTATATAAACTCGTATAGTAATAACTAACTCACTAATAGGAGTAGAAACTAAAAACGGCCCATAAGGACTTTCAGTATTGACATCAAGATTTACAAAAAATAAGTTGGGTTACAAATGAAAGGTTTGACTCTGAATCAAATAGCACATAAGCATTAAGGTAAAAGACACGAAACATTCTAGTTACTATGTCTGGGGAGCTATCCTTCTCCTGGCGGGAAGATAAAGAACAAAACTAGTTCTAATGCTTACTTACATCTGATTAAGTTTGCTTATAATAATAGTTACCACACTAGTCTTCAAATGGCTCCATTTAAGGCTTTATATAGGCATAGGTGTCGATCCCCTATAGGGTGGTTTGAGGTTGGTGAATCTGCTTTGATTGGGACATATTATGTTCTCAAAGTCATGGAGAAGGTTTATTTGATTCATTAGAGGTTGAAAACTACTCAAAGTCATTACAAATTGTATACAAATTTTAGAAGAAAAGAATTTAAGTTTATTGTGGGTGATTGGGTGTTTATATTGTTGTCGCCCATAAATGAAGTTATGAGGTTCACAAGGAAAGGAAAGCTCATCCCCTAGTATTTTGGTCTATATAATATCTTAAGGTGCATTGGAGAGGTTACTTAAGAGTTGGGTATTCCATCAGAAATAGTCGGTGTTTATCTAGTTTTCCACGTGTTCATGTTGACCAAATATATTGGAAATGTATTCGAGAACCATCCCTGGTAGTTCCAATAGAAAGTATTAGAGTAAAATATAGTTTATCCTATGAGTAAATCCCAGTTGAAATTCTCGATCACCAGGTTCAACGGTTAAGAAATATGGAGGTGGTTTAAGTGAAAGTCTTGTGGAGGAATAAATCAGTTGAGGGAGAAACATGGGAAGCAGAGGTAGACATGATAAAGTGATATCTTCATTTATTTTCTCCTATTATCGAGTCATCTTGAGGTATGAAATTTCCTCCAAACGACATCTTCTCCTCACCAAAATCCCTACTTATATCAGTCTAATCTCTAATATTTATACGTGGTAAGTTCGATCAGTAGTATTCATGATCTTATGGTGAGTTTGTTTAAATTACATTGCATGATAAGCTTCAGAATTTAGCCTAATGCCTCCCTAAGTTAAATATTTTCCCCATTCCAGCCTTTATTCTATCTAGGACGAACGGTCTCAAGGAGATAATGTTATGCCCCATGAGTTTGATGATTTTAATTTAATAGATATTATGTGTTTTGATGTGATATTAAGTTTGACTAATGATTAGAAATATTAATGGGATTACAAATGTTTTGGAATTTTGGGATGAGTTTTGGGACTAAGTATAATCCCAAAATAGTAAAGGTCCACATTTAGGTGGTGCTACAGAGGCAAGGCACAACCCAGATGCTAAAAACCATTAGTCTGGCATGATAGAATCATACAACGCCATATGGATACCGTTATCAAGGCATCTCATGACACTGTCTTAGAATGATGAGGGCATGCCATACTAGTGGTAAGGATGATGTCAAATTCAATTTTTCCTTCACGTTTTGAGGTCAAACTGGTCATTTACATCCTAAATGAACCTATAGTTTACACCTAAACATTTTTCCCTCACTCCTTAAGAGAATTCATCATTCATTCACCTCCTAAATTCTCAAGAACACAAAAAAAGGGTTTCTCTAAAAAATTCAACCTTAAGGGCTATCAATTTAAATGTTTCTCCAAAAAATTAATAAGTTCATGTATGTTGGATATGAACAAGGGTTTCCTTTAATCCTTCTGCCCAAGAATTTTGTTTTCATAATTGATTTGGATTTTCTAAGTAGGGTTTATACCCACTTTATATGATTTTAAAACTATAATGCTCCCTCATGAATTAAATTGCATTTACTATAAGATTCATGATTTACTCATGTTTTACTCATATGGTTGAACTTATGAATTGAATTTTAGTGTTATTGACATGAAATATCATGAGTTGATAATTTTATATGATTTTAGCAAGATTTACTTAGTTTATAAGAAATTCAGACTTATGATTTCAAATTAAATTGAAATTCACATGTGCACTTATGGATACAAAATAGAAACAAAAGCATTTTGTGGTTTTTAGACTCATCAGCTCATATGTTTATTTTATGGCGAATTTAATATATTTTATGAGAAATAATATGAATTTGAGAGTAGTATCTAGAACCAAGGGGCGAGGGTTTAGATATCTTAGTCCAAGAAACTATGTGCCATCGTAGGTATTTTAACTTTCCCAAATGGGCTCGAATAGGTGATCGTTTATCTATATATGTCACGACCCAAAAACTAAGGGTCATTATGGCATTTTTGGAAGAAAGAATTGATAAGTATCCTATCACTCAAACTAAAATAAAAGGGAAATTAATACTAAAAACCCAAGGCAAGGCTTCAAGAGAAAAGTCAAACCACAAAAACATAATAATAGCGAAAATCCCATCAAAGATACCAAACTGAATCCCAAAAACTGGTGTCACAGTATAAGAACTACTAAATAAATCTCAAATGTCAAAGATATAATAATAGTCCAACAAATCAAAATCTATCTCAGAATTCTAAATAAGACATGAAATAGATAGGAAGAGGTAGTAGGACAACTCTTGAAGCATAGAACGTCCACTACCTCAAATATACTCAAAATATCACCTGAATCAACTATTTGTGTAGCACAAATTACCTGGATCTATACCAAAAGAGAAGAGAAGGGATAAGTATTATCCATTTGTACTCAATAGGTATCATAGGCGGAATGAGAAAAGTAGAAACTAAAGCATATAAACACAAACTATGGACACGTCACCTGCAATTAAAAAATCTCCCAAGCAGTAGCCCACATTGTCTCCACTAACAGTTCTACTATATATACGTATAACAAGTAAAAACAGGTGATAACGCCCTGATACAAGACATCCCAAGAACAAAAGAAAACAAACACCAAATAGTCCACTAGTTCAAGGAACTATGGACCTCTTATGGTGACCCTCTCGAATTCAAGAACACAATAAGAACACCATGTAATAAGGTGTTTAACACCTAATTTCCTGAAGCAAACCAAACTATATTATGAAAATAAAAATGAAGAACAACAATGTTACAACCACAATAACTAAACGGCTTGAACAACAACAACACAAACTACAAGATTAGGACAAGAATCAAAGATAGATAGTTAGACAAGTGTTGATGTAGTCTTAACAAGCCAAGATCATATTCACTCTTAGACCTTTAAAACTTCATACAACAAACACCTAACTCTTACAATGACACAAGAGGGTCATCCACCCCTCAAAGCACCAAAGTCTCAAGCTTTGCAACATACAAGAGAATCCACCCTTATGCTATGCCCTAATTTCAGTTTTGAGAACTCTTTCTCACAAGAGTAGTGTCTTCAATATCAAGCATAAACTAAGAAAATAAACCCTACAAGATTCTATTTATACAACATTACAAATAATAGAGAAATGACAAAAGACCCCTTTAGTGACTAGTCTTCAAAAATACTCAAAAGTTTCATGAACATGATCATACTTGTATGATCCTTTCAATATTGAGAGGAATTTGACCACAAATTCATGGTCTCACCTCTTTTACAAAGACACTTCACAATCTCCTTTTTCTGGCCACACATCTTCTCCATACTCTTCATTTTGCACTTTGGCTTCTTTTTTATCTCCATCTTGAGGTTTGTCATCATTATTAACCGATTCAATTCCCAACTATTCTCTAATATAGTACAATCTACCCCCCTTAGGATCATATTTCACCAGTTTGGGAACTCACTAGCCTTGAGCCCCCACCCTTGACACTTGAAGCTTTGAAACCCCTTGGGAATGGAAGTAGAATTCAAGTTACCTTCATACCTTGGAAGATGTTTTTGGAAACCATTAGTGGCCTCGGGTTGGGTAGCCATGAATGAGTTCTCTTTGATCTCCCTCTCAACCTCTAAAGCTGTGTGGAAGATGCCATCTACGGTGTCGAATTTGTGAAGCATCATGCGAGTGGAGATGTCCTTGTTTAACCCAACCTTGAAGCGTACAATGTCATGAATTACTTGCTCACCTAGGTGGTCAAGTTTCAACATCAATTGTTGAAATTCATCGTAGTAATCCATGACACTCTTGCTCTTTTTCCTCAAATTATACAATTTGGGAAGAAGTGCCTATAAGTCTCGGGCAAGTACCGTTTCCATATAAGGTTCTTCAACCAAAACCAAGGAGGCGGTTGTCCCCCAATCATATCATTCCTAAACCGTTTAACATACTCCCACCATGTATTAGCATACCCTTCGAAGTGAGCTATAGAATAACAACTTTTTTTTTCTTCGGTGAGATCATTAACTTGGAAGATCTTGTCACAAGATGACTCCCATGTAAGGTAGACGTCAGGATCACTCTCAACTTTGAAAATGGGAAGGCTCACTTTGATGGAATTGAGACCTACATCTCGGTTTGGATGGCCATATCTTACCTCTCGGTCTAACTCCCCATATCCACCCCTCATTATTTATTCCCTTAAGTAAACATCACCATACGGCCCATAACCACCATGTTTTTCTCCCCTACCATATCCCTCAACATGGATGGATCTATATGGGTTAAGTGGAGCTTGTAGTGGCGGGATTGGATTTGGATAGTGAGGTCTTTGGTCAAGTGGAGTTTGGATGAGAGGGTTCGGGTTTGGTGGTGGTATTTGGGTTCCAAGCCCTTCTTGTTGGACTTGGTGGAGTGGAGGATAGTTTGGTATATTTTGTTTTTCGCTTTGGAAGTAGAGATTTGTTGGATTTGTGGCAATGGGTGGATATAGCATTTGGTGCATGGTCCCAGGAGTATTAGTTGGGGAATTATTTTGAGGTGTGGAAGGTCGACTCCTTTGTCTTTCCACTCATTCTAATCTCCCACTTATTGAGGCCACATCCATATCTAATTTCTCAAGACCCACATTCAACCTAGACATAGCTCGGGACATAGTTTCAAGAAAAGCCAAAATGAGATTGATGGCATTATTATCCATTGTTTGAGCATTTGAAGCCTCGGGTTCCATTATGGTTAAACCAAAAATAACCTTTCAATTTACGGTTCAACAAGACACCCAATCAGTCCACAACGCCACACACAACAATACAATACAAATTCTACAAAACAAAACACACGTGAGTTCAAAACAACCTCCCACAATGAGATCCCACCTTCAGGTTTCTTCAAACTCAAGCTTAACAATGGTGGATGGATTAAATAACCTCCAATTTAGCTCAAATTTTAACCCTATACTCCTATATTATTAGAAAACACAAATATAACACTAAAAACACAATAAAAATACAAAATCAAAAACTCAAAATTTGACCTAGGGTCAAAATCGGGTTTAGTTTTTTTTTTTTGGGGGGGGGGGATTTTTGATTTTGACACTTCTTTTTTGTTGGTATTTTCAATTTCTAGACTCTAATAGTGTTAGGGAACAAGTATTTAATACTAGAAACACACAAAAATCAAGTTTTTTTGAAAGACCCTAAAAAACATGAATAGTAACTTTTTTTCTTTTTCTTTCCTTTTACTGTTTTTTTTTTCTTTTCAAGATAACAATCCCAAGATTGATTTTGTTGGAACAAAATAAAACCTTAATTTTATACCAAATGATACAATACAGCCCAAGAACACAAGAAAAAAACACCAAAATAGTCCACTAGTTCAAGGAACTATGGACCTCTTTTGGTGACCCTCTCGGATTCAAGAACACAACAAGAACACCATGTAATGAGATGTTTAACACATAATTTTCAGCATAAAACCAAAATATATTATGACAATTAAAATGAAGAACAAAATTGTTACCACCATAATATCCAAATGACTTGAACAACAACAACACAAACTACAAGATTAGGACAAGAAACAAAGATAGATAGTTAGACAAGTGTTGATGTAGTCTTAACAACCCAAGAGAATGTTCAATCTTAGACCTTTAACACTTCATACAACAACCACCTAACTTTTACAATGACACAAGAGGGGAATCCACCTATCAAAGCACCAAAGTCTCAAGCTTTACAACACACAAGAGAATCCACCCTTATGATATGCCCTAATTTTAGTTTTGAGAAATGTCTCTCACAAGAGTAGTGTCTTCAATATCAAGAATAAACTAAGAAAATGAACCCTACAAGGTTATCTTTATACAACATTACAAATAATAGAGAAATGATAAAAGAGCCCTTTAGTGACTAGTCTTCAAAAATACTCAAAAGTGTCATGATCATGATCATACTTGTATCACGCCCAGACTACCTCTCCTTAGAGGGATAAAGATGTTTCTATCAAAATATAGTGATCCAACTAGGTTGGGGTCGATCCCACAAGGAATAGGCGGGAAATCTATCTTGAACTTGTTAAAATCACTAGGCAATGCAAAAATGTAAAAAAGGGGGGATTTTTAGTAATTAGAAAAAAGTAACGAGGCTTGGTTTCATTTGGTTGTAAACAATATAAGACAAACACTAGGCTTTTGTTCCCCCTAGATTCTCAACTCAGTAGACTTATCGTGCACTATAAAAATATTCCAATGTCTATCATGCAGAATCGATAAGTTATGTACCATCAACAGTCTTTTGGATGAGCTGATAAATTTCACCCTTTACCTTTTGAGTTTCAAAATGTCTCCTTACTAACCCTTATCTTGATCCTAGTTAACTTTTACCTTTTGAGTCTCTAGTTATTAGATGACAGCTAACTATCATACTTAAATAATACCTAGTAGAGTGGATCGATAGTTAAACTTCAAATTACTATTATGATCATTTTTTCCTAGTCACTACTCATATTTTGGAGTAAGTAGTAATAATCTAGGAAGGATCTTAACAACAGACACCACTAATAAATCAATAAGAAAGAAAAAAACTAATACATACAAGAATCTTTATCTAGAATGACTTGGCACTTCCTCTACTTCATTAATCCATTAGGGTTCCCACAACTCTAGCAAAGGTAATTAGTCGCTCACAGTTATGAGATCAATCATGAAATCTACAGATAAAATTACAAAATCAATCTCATAATAATGAAAGAAGAAATCCCAGATTCTTAAATTGAATAACAAACTAAGAACAATGAGAGTATAGGATAGCCCCTAAGGGCCTATCCCTCAATATGTGAATGAGTCAATGAATGTGTAAATAAATCAACTACATAAATCCTAATGGGTATTTAAAGATTACAAGAAACCCTAAAATTCAAATCCTAAATAAAATATTAAAACACAACTAAACATACATAATAAGACTTGAAAACATCATAGGAGTGGAATTGGGATACATGTAAACCCTAGGAAATGATTTTGGAATAATCTAGAAATTTCAAGGTCGCTAGCTACATGTGGTGATTAGATGAGTCCTGGCCTTGGTCACATGTGGTACATGCGGCTTGAGGCTGGGCACATGTGGCAACCGCTTGTGCAAACACCAAAAGGGGGATTTGTAGTAACTAGCAAAAAGTAATGAGGTTTGGTTGCTTTTGGTTGTAAACAATCTAAGACAAACACTAGGCTTGTGTCCCCCCTGGCTTCCCAACTAAGTAGACATATCATACACTAACAAAATATTCCAATATCTTGCATGCAGAATCAATAAGTTATGTACCATCAATAGTTTTTTAGATGAGCTGATAGATTTCACTCTTTACCTTTTAAGTCTCAGAATGTCGCCTTACTAACCCTTATCTTAATCCTAGTTAACTTTTACCTTTTGAGTCTCTAGTTATTACATGACATCTAACCATCTTACTAAGATAATTCCTAGTAGCATGGATCGATAGTTAAAAATCAAATTACTATTGTGATCATCTTTTCCTAGTCATTACTTGTAAGACCACGCAAAATCCTAAGCTTAACTCAGTCCCTAAAAGCTTGCAAAGGGGTCCCAGACTTAGAAAATTCAAGCTAAGTATTTAGATTTAGTATTATTTTGGCCTTCATAAGTTAGGAACGATATTTCACGACCTCTATTACCTTAAAATATCAATCTTTAGGTTGATTCATGATCAGGAATGTCAGTTGTTGTTCCCGGATGAGTTTAAATTTTTTGTACCTCGTTTGAACCACATGTGGGAATCCAAAATAGTATATAAACGCGATCTCAACGTGACACGTCGGCCATTGAGTCGATCAATATTTTCCTTGGCTTCCAATGGAAATTTCTAGTGAACCGATACAGACTCGACGCAGCGCGTTGGTCATCGCATCGATGCCAATGATGTGGTGCGTCAGCCTGTGAGTCGATGGTTCAACTTTCAGTCTTTTAAACCCACATCCAGAGGGGTAAATGGGTATTTTCCCACCTTATATCAGCCCCAAAAACATATCATTAAGCCATCTAAGAGGCAAAATATACTCATTCTCTCTAGAGTTTATCAAGAACAAACCCTAGTTCATCACATGCAAGATCCAAGACTAAAGGTTTCCACCATTATTCTTCAAGAATTTGCCAACTAAGGTATGTCAAGTGTTAATCCAAGGGTTCCTTCCACCCTTGGAGTCCAAGAAACTCTTTTAAATTTCAAGTAGGTTCATTTTTTTTCCATGATTTGGATTCAAATGTATTCATGACTATAATGTTGATTGGATTTCCATTCCATGATTAAGTGAAAGATTTATGTAAAAACAATTATTATGTATGTATTATCATGTGAAATCATGTTAAAGCCTTGAAATCGTGGTGCTCATGTGTTCATTAGTACTATGTGCATATACATTGCCTCCAAGTGTTTGATGAGTTGTTTATGAGAAGTAAATAATAAAATTATATCATGTCAGCATGTATTCAAGTTCATTTCATGCAAGTTTTTTCTTGAATGTCCCAATGAATGAATGATGATCAGGTAGTTATTTATCATGTTTCAAGATTTTGCCATGTCTTATAATTTATGCTATCAAATCCTGGGGGTATTTAATAACCGATAATTTAGCTGATTACCTAGAGCCACGGTCAGTCTCAGGATAATGTCAGTCATGTCACGATTAGTAGTACTCTCAGTCAGTAACAGAACTCAAGAAAAACTCAGTAGACTCTATATCAGTCTAGTTCAGTTTAGTATTCAGTTTAGACCTCAGTAAATTCAGTCAGTTAATATAATTCAGTAGTATTCCATAAGTCAATGAAACTTAGTGAACTCAGTTTAGTTCAGTTAGACAGTATAAGCAATAACAGATCAGTTCAGTGTCTATTCGGATGGGAGTAGGATTCATCACCGAGTTAACCCAGGGATGGGGGCATTCTGCCAGGAGAGAGTTTGTCCCTTAGTAGCAATCCCTGCATTATAGAACTATGTAGCTAGCGTAGGTTGAGATATCTTTCATCCAGATATTATAAGGGTTGATACATCTCATTTGAGTTTTTTCTTCAAGAAAGGGTTGATGAAAGATCTTTCTATCAGAGAGAGTTAACTCACAACTTTTGTTTACCCATGGTATGGTATTGACACCCTTGTAACTGGGTTTATAGGTTGGACCCCAATCTATGTAGAAAGGGGCATTCAGTTAGATGATTACTTCCCACACTCTTAGTTTCAGTTCCAGTCTCAGAATAGAACTAAGTTCAGTTCTACAGATTTAGGACTGTCATATACAGTCACTTAACTCAGTACAAAACTCAGTATAGTTCCACAGAATCAAGGCAATCAAATACAGTCATTCAGTTATTAGTAATTCAGTGTCGGTATACTCATATATCAGTTAATCGGTATTCATACTCATTAATCAGTGTTATCATGATCTCAGTTATAGTTATGTATTCATGCATATTTTATCATCCAGTTATACTCATGTCATTCAGTCAGTATTGTTAATGCATATGAACCCATATATTTCAGCCTACCTCACTTAGCATACCAGTACATTCAAAGTATTGACGCATACTTTTCTCTTGCTCTATGATATTTTATATCATAGGTTCAGACGCACGGGCTCCCGAGCACCTTTAGCAGTTCAGATCTTCAACAGTCAGAGTTAGTGGTGAGTCCTCATAGTTTGAGGACATGATTATTATTTCAGTATTTCAGTTTATTTTAGTAGTAAGAGTTAGTTGGGGACTTTTCCCATCAACTCTACATTTCAGATAGTTTAGAGGCTTTTCAAACTAGAGTATTTTAAGATAGATGTTTTAGTTTTGGTTTTTCTACACCATATTTAGTTTTATTTCAATATTGAACCTTATGGTAAGTTTCCACCTAATTTCCACATATTTACAGTATTATTGTTCAGTTATTGCAGCAGGTACCAATCATGGGTTATCTTGTGGTCCTTTGGTATTATGAACACCATGTAGCGTCCGAGGTACAGACTCGGGGCGTTACAAACTTGGTATCAGAGCCTTTGATTCAATAGATTCCTAGGAAGTCTTAAAGCCATATCTTGTAGAGTCTTGTGAATAGATGTATAGCATGCCACACTTATGGATAGGAGGCTATGAGGTGTTATAGGAAAAGTTTCCCTTCTTATAGTATTCAAGTCATGTGAGTAGGCATGAGCTCAATCTATACTCTCAGTATAATTCATCTCTTCCTTATGCTTCCAGAACATGGCTTCTAGAGAAGCTAACGAAAGAGGTAATGAAAACCAGTCAGCCCCTCCGCACGTTCAGACAGATCCCCAGAATGAGTATGTCTTCCACGTTAAGTTTATTGTCGTTTTCATCACCTTAGATCATTCAATGGTTTATCAAAATAATCAGCTAGTTGTTATCCTATCTATGCTTATGGATTATGCTCCACAGAGTAAGGAGGAGAGGTGTAGGAGAAAGGGGAGATAGAATTAAAGGGCTAGAATGTCAAGGACAAAAAGTGTCTGAACAAATCCCCTTTGTCTGGAATATGGAAGAAACCACCAGGGTATCTTCAGAGCTAGAAGTGATGTGTGTTTTAGGTGTGGCAAGCCAGGTCACAAAGTTAGAGATTATCCCCAGTCAGGTTCCCAGGGTCAGCATAACCGTCCCCCAGCTCAGTCTGATCATCTGAATCAACAGCATCCAGGGTCACGAGTGGGCAACGCCCAAATAGACTCTATACTCTTCAGTACTGATAGGATCAGGAAAGTTCTCTTGATGTAGTCACTAGTACTTTACAAGATTATCATTTGTATGTTTACACTTTGCTAGATCTAGGAGCTTTTTTGCCCTTTGTTACACCATATATAGTTGTTGGTTTTGGAGTCAGTCCCAAAATACTAGTAGAGCCTTTCTAATTCTCTACCCCAATGGGTAAATCCAACATAGTCAGGCAGGTATACAGGAATCGCCCGATTATGGTATCTCAGAAAGTCACTTCAGTAGACTTAGTCAAATTAAAGATGACTGATTTTGATGTCATGCTTGGCATGGATTGTCTTTATTCCTGCTATGCCTCAGTCAACTGCAAAAATAGAATTGTCCAATTTTAATTTCCGAATAAGCCCATCCTAGAGTTGAGGGGTAGTACTTCAGCACTTAAGGGCCAGCTTATTTCTTACCTTCGGGTGAGAAAAATGATATCTAAGGGTTGTGTCTACCATCACGTTTGAGACCAGGACTATAGTTCAGAAACCCCTACTCTTGAATCAGTGTCGGTAGCATGTGAATTCCCAGATATATTTCCAGAAGATCTTCCCAGAGTTTTTCCCGAAAGGGAAATCAACTTCGGAATAGACCGTCTTCCAGATACTCAGCACATATCTATTCCTCCATACAGAATGGCCCGAGTAGAACTCAGAGAGTTAAAAGAACAGTTAAAGGATCTACTAGATAAGGGATTTATCAGACCCAGTGTGTCCCCGTGGGTTGCACCAGTTTTATTTGTGCGTAGGAAAGACGGTTCTCTCAGAATATGTATTGATTACCTCCATATAAATAAAGTCACGGTCAATAACAAGTATCTTCTTCCCAAAATCGATAACTTGTTTGACCAACTTCAGGGTGTCAGTTACTTCTCCAAGATAGACCTCAGATCGGGCTATCATCAGCTCAGAGTCAGAGAATGTGACATTCCAAGAATAGCTTTCAGAACTCAGTATAGTCACTTTGAATTCTTAGTCATGTCCTTTGGTCTTTCTATTTCCCCAGTAGGTTTCATGGCCTTAATGGGTCACGTGTTCAAGTAGTACTTGGACATGTTCATTATATTCTTCATCAATGACATTCTTGTCTATTCTAGTAGCGATAATGATCATGTCGATCATCTCTAAATTGTACTTCAGACTCTCGAAACCCATCTGTTAGCATGATATCTATTCATGTCTTATATGTCATCTTTATGATCATGGCTTATATTCGAGCATGTTAACGAAAATCATGTACTCTTTCAGTTCCTAGTATAAGGAATTTCAGTTCACTCAGTGTTACAAACCATGTTCCATGAATATAGAAACTCCAGAGTCAGGTTATGCAGCTCATGACTCTGGTACCCATGTCTTGTTGTACAGTATGCTCAGTTCCCATGACCCATGCTACAATCCTAGCGATCGGCTAAGTTCAGATTTCATCATGCATATCCTCAGTTTAGATCTATTAATAAATCCATGGTGTTGACATTATATTCCTCTGACCTCAGTAAGTGTCGAGTATGGTATATTATTCATGCATACATCAGGTCCTAATATTTTAACCCTTCAGTGGACTCTTCTTACAAAATAATGTAGTAATAGGTGATTGCTTAGGTAGGAGAGAGTAAAGGTTTCATGTTAAAGGAAAGATTTTTGCATGCTTGTCTTACACGAGGCTGTAGATATAAATATAAGCTTGAATGTTATGTTAGTGTGACGGTAAATGGTTTGCCAGAAGTTGTATGTAGTTGTTGAAAGGGGGAAATCAGAATTTTTCTTGAGAAGAGAAGATGAGAAAATACAAAGTGTGAGTGTCTATTCAAATCCTTGATTAATGTCAGCCACCAAATTATCAGTAACTCAGTTATCAGTAGTCGCCGTTATTAGTTACTCAGTTATCAGAACTCAGTATTCAGTTCCAATATGAGTCTCAGTTACTGTCTTAGTTACAGTCTCAGTCACGTCTCAGTCCAATAATCAGATCAGTAACTTAGTTAAGTTTCAGGTTTTCTTGACCATAGCGCATACTTATCAGTTATCAGTATTTCAGTACCTTAGCTTACATAATACTTCAGAATCATGTTGTACGCTTGGTCTTGCATTCTCAAATAACACAGTTTTTATGATATCAGGCTCAGTTATCTCCTATTACATAGTCAGTCCTTACCTCATATGTATAATACTCTATAGTTCCAGTCCAGCTGTTTAGACTAAGTGCATTTCAATATTACATGACCAAGTATTCAGCTATCAGCCATTCAGATAATTAAATAAGTTAGTATGTTTATGTACTCGTGCTCAACACCCATGTGAATATTTTTAGTAGTCTCAAGTGATGTGTTGTACTAAGGTGGAGAGTATAGTTGAGAGAGTATTTAAGGGATATGTCTAAGCTTGAAAATTTATAGTTGCAGTGCATAAGGCTCAGTCACTTCATCTTAGATGATGTTTCATAGGCCTCAACTCATATTACAGAATTTTAGTCAGGATATGATTTTCTTATTCAGATGTTTTATTCATCCCATGTCAAGATTCCTTGCTCCCTAAAGTCACTAGAACTCTATATAAAGAGTGTCAAAGAGTGGCTTTAGTCGAGTATAAGTTTTCAGCATAAGTTAGTCCATAAAGCCCGCAATTCAGTTTAGCAGTCGGCGGACAAGGTCGTATAATTTAGTTTCCAATCTTTCCATCTAGTCACACTTTTCGAAGTCTCAGGAATGTAACTATTCCAAGATCAAACAACCATGTGGTTGTGAGTTCATCTCAGTTCAGGTGTCATGCCTCAATTTCAAATCCACGATATACAGTCATGATTTAGTTCGTAGGTGCCCTGTACATCATCTTAGTTTTCCCCAAGATCTCATCCAAGTGAACATTCTTCAGGGGACAAAATGTCCCAAGGGGGAGATGCATTATAATCCTCGATCTTTCATGACCTAAACCTTTCACCTTCTCTTCACGTAACAAATCCAGTTTAGAGTAGTGGGTACTCATAGATGGATCCACAAGTACCAATCTCAATCGTAAGCCATGTATTCAGGGGCTCAGTTTCATTCATGATATTCAATTCCTGTATCATATTTTAGGCTCAGTTATGTTCGCATGTTCCCATTCATGCGTATTCAGTAAATGATCTCGAGTTAGAGATCCTAGTTATCTTTTATATTTTGAGTCTCTAGTTATTACATGGAAGCTAACCATTTACTTAGATAATACCTAGTAGCATGGATCGATAGTTAAACTTTAAATTACTATTGTGATCATTTTTTCCTATTCACTACTTATAAGACCACGCAAAATCCTAAGCTTAACTCAGTCCTTAAAAGCTTGCTAAGGGGGAAGACTTAGAAAATTCTAGCTAAGTATTCAGACTTTGTATTATTTTGGACTTTGTAAGTTGGAAACACTATTTCACAACCTTTATGACCTTAAAATCTCAATCTTTAGGTTAATTCATCATTAAGAATATCAGTAGGTGTTCCCGGATGAGTTTCGAATTTTTTGGACTTTATTTGAACCACGTTTTGGAATCCAAAATAGTGTATCAACGTGATCTTGGCATGGCGCGGCGGCCATTGCGTTGATCAATATTTTCCTTGGCTTTCAATGGCAATTTCTAGTGAACCGAAGTGGCGCATTAGTTATTGCGTTGATGCCAACGATGCGGCGTGTCGGCCTGCGAAACGATGGTTCAACTTTTAGTCTTTAAAACCACATCCAGAGGGGTAAATGGGTCCTTTCCCACCTTATATCATCCCCCAAAACATATCATTAAGCCGTCCAATAGGCAAAATATACTCATTTTCTCTAGAATTTTTCAAGAACAAACCCTAGTTCATCACATTCAAGATCCAAGACTCAAGGTTTCCACCATTATTCTTCAAGAATTCGCCAACTAAGGTATGTAAAGTGTTCATCCAAGGGTTCCTTCCACCCTTGGAGTCCAAGAAACTCTTTTAAATTTCAAGTAACTTGATTTCATGCTCTCCATGATTTGGATTCAAATGTATTCATGATTATAATGTTGATTGGATTTCTATTCCATGATTAAGTTCAAGATTTATGTAAAAATAACTATTATGTATGTATTATCATGTGAAATCATGTTAAATCCTTGAAATTATGTTGCTCATGTGTTGATTAGTACTCTGTGCATATACAATACCTTCCAAGTGTTTGATGAGTTGTTCATGAGAAGTAAATAATGAAATTATATCGTGTTAGCATATATTCAAGTTCATGTCATGTAAGTGTTTGCTAGAATGTCCCAATGAATGAATAATAATCAAGCAGTTATTTATCATGTTACAAGATTGTGCCATGTCTTTTAATTTATGCTATCGAGTCCTGGGGGTATTTAATACCTGACAATGTCAGTCTCAGGATAGTGTCAGTCTTGTCATGATCATTAGTACTCTCAGTTAGTTATAGAACTCAAGAAGAACTTAGTAGACTCTGTATTAGTCCAGTTCAGTTTAGTATTCATTTCAGACCTCAGTAAATTTAGTTAGTTAACAGAATTCAATAGTATTCCGTCAGTCAACGGAACTTAGTGAACTCAGTTGAGTTCAATTAGATAGTATAAGCAGTAACAGTCTAGTCAAGTATAGTATGAACTAGGAAATCAGTTCAGTGTCTATTCAGATGGAAGTAGGATTCAGCACCGAGTTAACCCAGGGATGGGGGCATTCCTGCCAACAGAGGGTTTGTCCCTTAGTAGCAATCCTGCATTACAGAACTACGTAGCCAGCGTAGGTTGGGATATCTTCCTGCCAGATATTATGAGGGTTGATACATCTTATTCGAGTTTTTCCTGCCAACAAATATTGACAAAAAATCATCCTGTCAGAGAGGGTTACCTCACAGCTTGTCTTTACCCGTGTCATGGTATTTACACCCTTCCAACTGGGGTTACAGGTTGGACCCCAATTTATGTAGAAAGGGGCATGTCGATTAGATGATTATCTCCCACAATCTCAGTTTCAGTTCCAGTCTAAGAGTAGAACGACGTTCAGTTTTATATATTTAAGATTGTCAGATACAGTCACTCAGCTCAGTATGGAACTCAGTATAGTTTCACGGAATCAATACTATCACATACAGTCATTCAGTTATTAGTAATTCAATATCAGTATACTCAAATATCAGTTAATCAGTATTCAGACTCAGTATTCAGTGTTATCACGATCTCAGTTACAGTTATGTATTTATGCATATACTCTCATCCATTTATACTCATGTCATTCACTCAGTATTGTTCATGCATACGAACCCATGTATTTTAGCCTACCTCACTTAGCATACCAGTATATTCAAAGTATTGACGCATACTTTTATCTTGCGCTATGATGTTTTATATCATAGGTTTAGACGCACGGGCTCCCAAGCACCTTTAGCAGTTCAGATCTTTAGCAGTCAGAGTTAGTCGTGATTCCTCATAGTTTGAGGACTTGATTATTATTTCATCATTTCAATTTATTTCAGTAGTCGAAGTTAGTTGGGAACTTTTCCCATCAACTCCACATTTCAGACAGTTTAGAGGCTTTTTAGACTAGAGTATTTTTAGACAGATATTTCAGTTTTTGTATTGCTATATTGTATTCAGTTTTATTTAGTATTGAACATTATGGAAAGTTTCTGCCTAATTTTCATATATTTACAGTATTATTATTCAGATATTGCAGCAGGTACTAGTCATGGGTTAGCTTGTGGTCCTTCAGGATTATGAGCACTGTGTAGCATCCGGGGTACAGACTCGGGGCATTACACTACTACTATTTTGGATTAAGTAGAAATAATCTAGGTGGTATCTTAACATTGGACACCACTAATAAATCAATAAGAACGGAAAAAAACCAATACATGCCAGAATCTTTATCTAGAATGACTTGGCACTTCCTCTACTTCATTAATTTGTCGGGGTTCTCACAACCCTAGCAAAGGAAATTAGACGCTCTTAGTTATGAGATCAATCATGGAATCTACAGACAAAATTACAAAATTAATCTCACATTAATGAAAGAAGAAATCCCAAAGTCTTAAATTGAATAACAAACTAAGAACAATTAGAGTATAGGATAGCCCCTAAGGGCCTATCCCTGAATATATGAATAAGTCAATGAATGTGTAAATGAATAAACTAAAGAACGCCTAAACGGTATTTATAGATTACAAGAAACCCCATAATTCAAATCCTAAATAAAATATTAAAACATAATAAGACTTTAAAATATCATAGGAGTGTAATTGGGATGCATGGAAACCCTAGGAAACAATTTTGGGACGATCTAGAAAATTCAAGGTTGGTGGCTATATATGGTAACCACAAGCGGCCTGTCCTTGGTCACATGTGGTCGGAGGTTGGGCGCATGTGGCAACTGCATGTGCAAAGACCAAAATTCCTGCAGCTTAGCTCTCGAGATTTTGGACTTTTGTCACATGTTTTTCCCATATGCAGTTCGTGTGTAGACTAAGTAAGTGTCAAAGTCCACACCATCATATACATATTGAATTAGCATTCCAATAATACCAGTTTTTCCTTAATCCAATATAAGGGTGAAAAGTTATGGCCAAATTACAGAAGCACTATTTCAATCTCGGGATCTTTAATTCCAGCACTTACCTTAGTCTCATACAGACAACACGTGCTACATGTGGTCCATAGTAGACATAGGTAACTGCCAGGCCTTCCAATACTTGCAACCAAGCTTGAAATCTTCAGCATTCATCATGTACTTTGGTCACGAACAATCTGAAAATTGTCACGAATACCCAATAATAATCAAGTAAGTGGCCAAAAACATCACTTTTCATCTTTTTTTGAATTTAGCATCCAAAACCTAATTTCCTGCAAAACACTCCATAAACACATCAAATCTAATAAAATAGCCTTAAGTACATGCATATTCTCCATGTTTAAGCATCATAAGTTCTATATTTCTATAGCACATCAAGGCCCTCAACTTAGAACATTGTTTGTCCTCAGGCAACAAATCATATTAAGACAATTTGGCGATGCTTAACCAAGAGAAACATAAGATACCTATGGTAGTCAATCATCAATTTTAACTCAAGATCCTTACCCTCTCCAAGATTCATAATTTAAACCCAACTGTGTGTATAAATGAAGCATAACAATATGACAAAAAGGAATCAAGTTATGACATTACATTAGCAACAAACAACCATGCATATATACAAGTTACGCTACCCATTCATATGAAATAATGAATGCTAATGCAGGCACGATCAAGAGACACTCACACTCACAAAATAAGTTTCAATCTATGCATGTCAAATACCATAGGCTTGCCCTTATTTTCTTTACCTTAGTTTTTAGAAAGTCGAGTTAGGATCACTATAGGACTTTATTCGGCTTATAATGTAGGCTTGGGGGCTGGTTTAGTACATATGGATATATCAAGTGACTAAGACTCCTTGGAACTACATTAACTTTGGGGTCCATACTTTAACCCATTTTTCACTTTATTTCTGTCCTTATTTCTCCTTTTTATTGTTTTATGCACATTTAGGTTGGGTGTGATTTCTATATTCTTTATTTTTCATAATTTTCTTTTCTTTTTCTTTTTCTTTTTCTTTTGCATTTATTGTGCTACCACACCGAGCCCTACTTTATTTTTTCTCTTATTTTACCTTTTTTCATACCCATTATACATTATGTATCTCTGTTATAGCCACCCTTAACTTAGGTGATTTGCCTGTGTTGAGGTGCACGAGGTCCAAGAATGACCAGGGCCGAAACAGTTTCATTGTAACATAAATGGATAGGAGAAAGGTGTAACAAGAAAACAAGGAATTTAGGCTCAAAAATGGGATCAAGGGATATAATTTACACATGGAAAGTTATGTAGGCTAAAAGTGGACTAAAATTAAAAATGGCCTATGATCATTTCCTAACCAACTATCCTACGACTTAGGCAAGACTAACTGGGAAACTTCTAAACTTAACACACAAAAGGAACTAAGAAGCATCTCACGCACAATGGCACGAATTCATGTCACAAGTTACTACCTATCTGGTTCAAGCACAAGTTAGCTATGATTATTATGTCCTAAAATCTAATTCCATAGTAAGATTCTCAATAGTCACACATATATACATGTACACAGCTCAAAACAAGCCATTGAAAGGGTAGACTTTTTAGCATATTATATCAACTGCCTTAGATACTTATTTTTCTCCTAGTTAAATGACCCAATATAAAAAAAACACAATACATCTAAACATTATAGCTCTACTAAGAACAGGACTCTGGGAAAGAGGCACGGAAATAAAAACCCTAAGAGGACATCAAGACCTATAAGAAACCCTACCCCCAACTTAAAATCATGCATAATCCCCAATGCATCAAACCTCTACAAAACACGAGAGTTAGGAACATACCTATGGCACCATAGGTGCAGAGATCTGACGTCAATCATGAAAATATAAATACAAATAATAAAATACCTTAGGGTTACTCCCAAGCAATGCCTGATTTCATGTCGCGGCATGACAGGACTTGATTGGGTAATCAAACTTTCCCAATAAGCCTATGGGTACCTTGATTACTCAGACTTCATCAAGGTAGACCAAGAGTTGATCTTTAAAATTTTTGTTTCCACTTTGAACTTATGAACTACACCCCTAATTATTTTTCTGAGTTCTTATTAAGCTTATATGGTGGATGTATTAAAATAAAGAATCTAAGAAATAGATGTGGCATGATGTACTTCTTTGCCCTTACATGAGGAATATAGTTATTTGATTCTGGCTCAGCAAATTCAAGAATATAGACATATGTTTTATCCTCCTTGAACTATTCTTTAGGCTTGAATGGCTCGATCAAGATCTGATTATCCAAACATAATGTTGAAAAATGCTTTGAATGTGGTACAACACGCCCCAACTTAGGATTTTCAGTCTTCTCTACATCCCCAGATTATAATAGTATGCTCTCCTTAAGAGTGACACTATCCATAAGAGCATGAGCTATTTTAAACTCCCCCAATTTCATCTCCTAAAGTTGGCTTTTCAAAATTCTTTCAATCTCACACCACCCATAACTAGGTTGTTGGGCGTTATATGCAGAAACTTTTGCATCCAATTTTACTTGTAAGTCATAGATATCTAAGCCAAACCTATCAACTTTTTAAATATGATCTTGTCTTTCCTTTTCTAGGAGTGCTAACATATCAACCATGCTCTCATTATGTTCCAACATTATATTTATCACACTCCAGCTGTAATGCACCATATCAAAAGGATAAGGATCAATAAATAAAGGGTCATCATCACTTCATACTTTCTCAGGCCAGGTTGGGGTCGATCCCACAGGGAATAAGCTAGAAATCTTTCTTAAACTTATTGAAATTACTGTACAATGCGTAAAAGTAATAAAAGGGGATTTGTAGTAACTAGCTAAGAGTAACGAAACTTAGATGCTTTTTGTTGTAAATATCATAAGATGAACACTAGGCTTGGGTTCCCCCTGCTTTCTCAACTCGGTAGACTTATCGTGTACTGTCGAACTCTTCCAATATCTTGTATACAGAATTGATAAGTTATGTACCATCAACAGTCTTTTGGATGAGCTGACAAATTTCACCTTTTATCTTTGAGTCTTAGGATGTCACCTTACTAACCCTTATCTTGATCCCAGTTAACTATATTACCTTTTGAGTCTCTAGTTATTAGATGATAGCTAACCATCTTACTTAAATAACACCTAGTAGCATGGATCGATAATTAAACTTAAAGTTACTATTGTGATCTTCTTTTCCTAGTCACTACTCCTCTTTTGGAGTAAGTAGCAATAATATAGGTGGGTTCTTAACGTTGGAAATCACTAATAAATTAATAAGAATGAAAAAAAGAACAATATATGCAAGAATCTTTATCTAGAATAACTTGGCACTTTCTCTACTTTGATAATCTGCCAGGGTTCCTATAACCCAAACTAAGGGAATTAGCTGCTCATAATTATGAGATCAATCATGGAATACACAGAAAAATTTACAAAATCAATCTCACAATAATTAAATAAGAAATCCCAAAGACTTACATTGAATGACAAACCAAGAAAAATAAGAGTATAGGATAGCCCCTAAGGGCCTATCCTTAAATATGTAAATGAGTCAATAAATATGTTAATGAATTACCTAAACAAATCCAAAAGGGTATTTATAGATTACAAGAAACCCTAGAATTCAAATCCTTAAGAAAGTGTGAAAACTTAACTAAACGTACATAATAAGACTTAAAAACATCATAGGAGTGTAATTGGGAACATAGAAACCCTAGGAAATTATTTTGGAATGATCTAAGAAAGTTAAGGTCGGTGGCTATATGTGGTCACTACATGCGTCCTGGCCTTGGGTACATGTGGTACAGGAGGCTTGAGGTTGGGTGAATGTGGCAACCGCATGTGCAAAGACCAAAAATCCTACAGCTTAGCTCTCAGTATTTTAGACTTCTGGCATATGATTTGCCCACATGCAGTCTGTACATAGAATAAGTAAGTACCAAAATCCCACCATTAGATAGATAATTGAATTAGGTTTCCAATGACACCAATTTTACCTTAATCTGGTATCGGAGTAAAAGGTTATGGACAAATTACTAAAACACTATCTCAATTTCGATATCTTCAATTCCAATCCTTACCTTAGTCTCATACGGACCATTTGCGCTACATCTGGTCCACATGTAGATGTAGGTAAATTCTAGGATTTCCAAAACTTACAACCATGCTTCAAATCATCAATATTCATCAAGTGCTTTGGTCACGAAAAAATCAAAAAGTGTCACGAATACCCAATAATGATCAAGTAAGTGGCCAAAACATCCCTTTCATTGCTTTCTCTAATTTAGCATCCAAAACCTAATTTCTTGTAAAACACTCCAAAAACACATCAAATCTAACAAAATAGCCTTAAGTACATGTATATTCTCCACGTTTAAGCATCATAAGTTCTATATTTCTATAGCACATCAACAAGGGAAAGAAGAACAAATATGCACATACATCAAATATAAGTATAAGAATATAGAACAAATGGAAATATATCAAATCAAGAACAAAAATACAATCACAAGATAAGCACAAGATGTGGAATGCATGAAAATAATTTCTCAAAAACACCAAATATTAGCCACATAGATCTCCCACACAAGTACATAAATAACCTAAACATATTTTCCATGTTACAACTCCATACCCATAGCAGGCTTTGACATTATTATTATCTACCCAACTAAGTTTGAAGAAAACTAAGTCATAACCTACCTCAAATATTGATAGAAGTCCAATAGGGCTTTATACTAAACTTTTACCTCATTCACAAATATGGAATCAACTAAAACATACAAAAACAGTATCTACGTATCAAAAGAAAGTCAATGATACCCACATTGCCCATTTCTGAATCGTGGTCAAAATGGACCCCTAAAATAGGTTTCTAAAAAATAAGGGTAAAACTAGAATTTTCATCCAAAAACATATTTCCTGGGATTAAAGGAACTCATAGTAGAAAACCCAAGCAAAAACTGATTGAAAATGGGGTTTGAATTGAAGAAATGCTAATTTCGATCTTCTAGGCCAAAATCCCCAAATTTCACCTTTAAATCAGAATTTAAGCAAGATTTAAATGATAAAAATCAAAGTAAAACAATTAAAATAATGATTTGGAGCATACCCAAGCTTAAAAATGGAAGAAAATGCTCGAAAACTCGAACCCCAAGCTCCAAGTCACAAAAATTATGAAAGAAACTTGAAAATAGATATGTAATCCACCCATGCATCGTCTAAGCGACCATTGGGTTTCTTAATCAGCCATCACTTAAGAGACCAAGCATCGCTTAAGTGAATCTCGCCTCATCAGGTAAGCGACTTGGCTGTCGCTTAAGCGACAGATATCTAGCACGCCAGTGTCACTTACATGACCAGGCCATTGCTTCAGTGAACCTGGTGTCACTTATACGACACTATGGATGATAGGTCAAGTTAATTCAGTGACCAAGGCATCTTTTAAGTGAATTCACAAGCTTAGCGGTGCATAAGCTAGAGACTTGGAGAATTCCAAGTCTCCACAGACCCTTCGAGATTCATCCAGAACCCTGAGTACATAAACAAACTATACTAACCCACTAAATTTGATGCACAAAACTCAATATCGATATCTAATTTTCATAAAAATATTATTTTCACAAAATTGACCTCCGAGACCAAATTTTACAACTTTTCGAACCAAGGGTCAAAATGAGATGTAAAAGCGTAAAACCACACAAACCATGATACCAACCTAAAATCAACATTTTGACCTACTAATGCAGTTCGTTTAGTGATCCGATGCATAGATCAAAACATGTTGACCGAAGTCACTAATAAGCCTTTAAGACTAACAAACCCACAATCTTGCACAAATCAGACTGAAATGCATTAGAAATTATGCTAATTATTCCCACGCTCTAGAAATACCACAATGCAACTACGGGGAGGGGTAAAATGGTTAAATCACATAGAAATAAATATTTTACATAAATCACAAAAAGTCAGGTCAGTATAATATATATATAAACACTTTTATACCCTAAAAAGGTATATTGGGTCCTTTCAATAGGGGATTTTACATCATACTCAATGATGCTCCCATGATTTATGTTGGTTAAGAAAATTTCCCAGAGAAATATTAGTTTCAGAAACTAAGTGTGATGACTGAATGACTTTACTGAATTATGCTTTACCACATATACTTTATGATATTTTTGTTTTTAATTTCACTCATGAAACTAGTGAATCTTCATACACTTGGCATGCATGGTTTAAGCTTATGAAATATACCAATTTTCACTTATTTCCTTCACTCCTATATACTTTGTACATTTTAAAAGTACTGACCATATACTCGATGTGCTTGCATCCTATTAGTATGTAGGTTCTTGTGTTCTCCCACAGTATCATGATCAGCCATGATCACATTTCCTATTTCACATTAGTTGGTGAGTCCCTATGTCCTGAATTATGTTACTTCTTGCAGTTCAGTTATTATTATGTTTAGAATTTATGTTTTCCTTTTGGGTCAGTTGGGGTCTGTCCCAATGGCTATTCAACATGTTTAGAGGCTTGCCCAGACATGGTAGTTGTTTTAAGATATTCATACATTTCGGTTGATGTTTAGTTACATTGCGTTATTGGGATGATTTATTTAAGTGAATTTAGATATTTATGTTAAAGTTTTTGCTTATGTTTTAACTAAATTTATCATGAATCAATGCATACTAGATACCATGGGTTAGCTTTAGGATACTTGTAGTCATAAACATTATGTGATGTCCAAGCGGTAGTCTTGGGGCATTACAAAGATATAAAAGTTGGATAAAGATAGAAGACAACATTTTCATTAACTTGTAGGATCATATAAATTACATTGTTTTATGTTCTCTTCTTTGCTTTATAAGCATTGTAAGGTAGGTGATAAAACTGACTAATGGACTAGTTGTAAAGAGAGAAGACCCTTTTAAGCATTGTACTACCTAAAATATTGTCGTAATAATACTAACCATTAAGCATTACCCTAGTAGGCTTTGTCCCCTTACAAAGAACGATTTATTTAGGATCAACCTATTGCTAGGCTTTGGCCCCTAGCATTCCACCTTACCTTAACATATTATTTTTTTTAATTTTTTTCTAATCATAGACACTAAATATGTTTAACATTAGGTGTTCTACCTTATTTACACTATTAATTTTTGAAATTTCTTATTTTTGAATAATACTAATGCAAGAATTTTTCAATGATGAAACCTCATCACTACCTTGACAAGAGTCATTTAATGATATCACAAGATACATATTGTTTTCTTCTCATATAATACTTGTTATTTCCTTTTTGGGCACAAGTTCTGACACATGCACTAGTGGAGCATACGGGGCTATGCAAGTTTGTAGCTGGCTTGAGGGAATCTTGTGGTGAGATGGCTGGCTATTTTGCAACACCAGTCTCTTTATACAAATTTTTAGTTTCTTTTTCTACTACTAGATAGTGGTGACTTGCTCAAACATGTAAAATCTTAGTGCCTATTGTACTTGTAACCTTCAGGTCTTGGTGGTGTATTTTGTATTTTTTTGTACTTCATGATTATGATTTATCAGTTATTACTTAATTACATATTACTCTTTATAGCTACACTTAATTACTAAAAATAGACTAAAACTAATTTATGATTCACCTACCTGATTAAGGTGTAGGTATCACAACTTATAGATTTTGGATCATCGAAAAGTCACAATCAATATGAAATGCCATTTGTAGGACTAGTGTAGGTATAATAACTTATTGATTTTGGATAATTGAAAGGAAACAATCAATATGAAATGCTATTTGTAGGGCTAGTTTTCACTACTTCCACCAGAAAAATCATTTTTCTCATTTTCCAGCAACTTGTTTTTCTAAAGAAGCTTTGTTTATCTTGCTACTCTATTATTGTTATTTTCTTTTCTATCATATTTTTATTACACTTTCATTAGGTCGATGGCCTATCGAAAATAATCCCTCTACCTTCCATGTACTCTACTTATGGAATTATATTAGATATATGAGAAAAATATTTTTCAAAAAATTTAACTTACAAAAATATTGAAAAAATATGTTTTAACACACCCTAACAATTGAAAGGTGTAGGTGATTTTGTTTTGGGTTTTGTACTGATGTAGTTAACCTAATTCTAGAATTAAAGGGTCGTCATATTAGGAATCATAGTTCATGTACTTATAGGACTCAATAGTTTGTAACTTGTAGGAATCATAGTATGTGACTTGTACAAGGTTACCAATGTCACCTTTGTATATATTATATATATGATTAAATATGCAACATCGATTATTTTGGCGTTTTATCACTTCTCTATTCATATATTAGACCTTTAGGGCTATCAAAAAATTATTCAACAACCCAAGTTCCTCTTTTCTTCTTCAATAATATAATTTCTTAGTCGTTTGTTTCCTCTTCTTTGGATGTTTCTTTTCCAATATCTATAATATATATTTCATCTACTTAATATACATCTATTTCATCGAGATATTTTCTTTTATACTTTTCAATTCCTTCTCTTCCTTCTTTATATCATTCACTTTTTATGCATTATTAGGCCAAGTGATCCATTTAACCTAGAAGAACTCAACGATCTTTCAAAAATGTCCCTTATGGCCTCTTTTTTGAGTTGATCGAAGGTAGAGGGTGGAATAAATCCTTGCAATTCACCTACGCATTAGACCTGTGATCACCCATGACTTCTATTGCATACTAGTTCCACAAAGGCCTTCGATCATGTTATTAGCTCATACCATGCTAGGGTCATTGACTAAGGTAAGGTCATAATAAGGTATACATTTTGGGAACCTATATATGGATTGAATATTTCGCGTGGAAATACACTCTTTCCCTAACTTTCAAACATAGGGGAATAACTTGGTTCCACTGGTGGCCGGTGGGCAAAGGGTCCAATAGACACATAGCTGGGGGCTATTCCTTTTGGCTGAAGAAGACCCTGTCTAATCTACAAGATCTTCTTTACAAACATCAATGATCGATACATCATAATGGTCTGCATGTGTATTAAGTTCTTCTATAGGCCAGATTGGCCTACCTTCGCTCCCGCCTTACATTGGAATAATAGAACGAACAATTATATATCCCTTCCACTCTATTACAGCATTGGTTGTACCTAAAATCACTAATTTGGTGATTATAAAACTTAATCAGTTGAAAATTACCTCACTTGGTGTACTCAATTGATCTCCTTATTAATTTTCGATGAAATTCTTAGATTTATAATGGCTCTACACCTCAACTTACTTAATTTCTATGTAACATCTTTGGAAACCATAAAGTTTATCCATTCTATCATTTAAGGGTTAGATTTGATTAAAGTGTATAGTTTAGGTAATTTGCAACATTGTCTCGTGAGATCCTTATTAATGTTAATTTATTACTACATCGCATAATATTTGGCTATCCTTACACAAAAGTTTTATGGATGTTGGTCTATCCAAATAAATAGCACTTATAGTAATAACTTACTACAATGCAGAAAATAGACTATATGACTATTGATTAGTATCTTTGACTTGGTAAGATTATAGTAGACTCCCTTACAATAATTAACACTCTAGTTTCCTCTCAAGATATTATTTATCATGTCCTTATTGGGTTAGGAAGGGAGTATGGCACATTGGTTGGTATCAATACTCATTTCCTGGCCAACTTTCTCATGAAGAACTCTGCACCAATGTTGTAATCCCCCAAGTTTGGACTCTAAAAATTTTTTTATGATTTTGCTGACTGTTCAGAGTATGGCTCAAGTGATGAGTTGTAGGTCCTCTTCACGAGTCATATAGTCCTAATCACAGCCAAACTAGTAAGGTGGCCTAATGTTTCTATTTGGATCATGAAGTGTCCTTTACAAATCGTAAGGTCTAGTCACGAGTCGTAGGGTGTGACTCATGACCAATCTAGTGAGGTAGACCTAAGTTTCTGCCTAGGCTATGAGTCATGGTGATGACTCATGACCGGTGACCATGAGTCGTTACCTAACCCGTAGCGACTGGCGATAGTTTTCTACATGTTTTAAGTGGGGTTATTTTGGTCTTTTTCTTCCACCCCATTATTTCCCATAACTTAAAACACCCTAAAGGACCCCATAATTCTTCATTATTCAATCATAAACATAATTCTCTCTTCTCAAACTTCTAAAGCAAGGTTAAATCTAGGGTTTCAAGGGATTGATTATCTAAGCTTCAATTGGTGATTTCTCTTCCAAAATTCAAGGTGTCCTCATGCATGTATCTCTCTCCTAAATCATTTTTTATAAATCATGTGATTAATTACTATCCATGTGGTAGTAATTATTGGATTTTGAATATAGGTTTAGAATGGTTATTATGTGAAATGGTTTCCCGTGGTTTTGAATTGGTTTTTCGTGCTATTTCTTATGGATTTTAATCTAAATATGTGCATGGGTGTGGGAATTAGAAAGGGGAACATGGTTTTCCCTAATTTTATGGTTTAATGATTTTGAAATTCGCTTTAACCTCAACCTAACTTGTGAAATTAGTTTCAAAACATGGATATATATATATAATCTACTTTACTTTAGAAACCTTGCATTGCATAAAAGGTCAATGAAGTATAATTTGGGTTTAAAATACCTTGGTGGCTATGGATTGGTTTTTAGAGAAAACTTTGGAGTCAAATTTGGATATTTGGTTTTTGAATGGAATAACAGAATTGGTTTGAAAACTTAACTTTATTTGGTATGAAGATACCAATGATAAATGCCCCATTACAAGACACCTTGGTTAATGTATGAGAAAGAGTGTAAATGGTTTTAATTTAGGGTTAAAAGGGGTTGAGTAGCTCATCGTGGAAGGTAAAGGTTCTGGGTGACCGATACTAAAAACCATGTTTGTCGGCGTGGGGGTATTGGTGACCATGTCCATAGTTCACACATTATATATATATTGGAATGGTTGGATCCTTAGTGTCTTTGTACCTTTCTTGGATTTTCCTGGCTTATGTCGCTAACACATGTTCGAACCATTTCAACAGGAAAAACTGAACCCATATTGCCTATGGGTGCCATTAGGAAGGTTAGAGCTACACAGTCCAAGTTAATGGTTTTAAAATCTCATGCTTAAACCTTGTCCCCTATCCTGTCATCTTATATATGTATATATGAATGTGTACATATGTTTTTTGAATGGTCTTGGACTGATTTAATAATGGCATTATTTTATCCCTCCTCTTAGTTACATCCTTGTGCTCATCCCATAAATTGTCTGCGGACGCTGAATCATTTCATGATGTAGGTTCCTAGGGGTTCTTTAGTTACTTTTGGTTGAGTTAGGTCGTTTTGATTTGCCCATTGGATAGCTTAAAGTTGTGAGCCTCCTTTTTTCGAAAGGTCAGACAATTCACTACTTTCTTTATGTTTTTAGAAATTCCATTAGTTTTTTTCATACTTTTGGATTGTCTTTGGGTCGTGGTCGGGGGCATGTCCTGACCAAACTTAGTAATTTGGTTTAGAAGAATTTGTGGACAAATTGTGGGTTGGTCATTGCTTTACACTCCTAGTTCCATTTGAGTTACATTAACTATCTTATCTTTAACTCTGGTTTTCTTCTGATGTGTATTTTGGTTATGTCCTATTGGCTAGGCTAAGGGGTAGTCTCTGGACCTCAATGGGTTTGAGATACCCATCACGACTAGGCTCTGGTTTGGGTAATGACAAGCTTGGTATTAGAGCATAGGTTCAGGTTCTTTGGGTATCCACAAAGCCATATTGAGTAGAGTCTTTTTATGGGTGTGTACAATGCCACACTTATAAGGGAAAGGCTGCAAGGTATTTAGGAATCTTTTCCTTCCTTTTTTCCTATTTTGGTCTATCGAGTCTAGTGTCATGAAATTTCCTATCTCTCAAAATACAGACATTTCAGATTATGCCTCCCTGATTATCTAATGATAGTAGGAACTCTATAGTGCTCTCAATCCTACCTGAGGATAATATGGGTGGAACTCAACCTACTTTTGGATTGTAGATCTGATCTAGGTTCCCTTCTCCCAATTGTTCTACCACATGTAGAGTTTCACCAATTCCTACTAGTCCTCTCGGGCTTCATGAGCTGATGATGCCATTCCTCGAAACTTCCAAGTGATATTTCTAATGCGGAGTTCTACCAGTCTATTCATTTACTTACTCAATTGGTGACTTCTCAATCTTGTGAGTTAGATTATGTTGGTAATATTTCTCCTTCTTTTGAGGTCACTCAGGTTGTCTAGTTCAGGAGGTTTAATCCCGCAACCTTTATAGGGTCTAAGGTTGAGGAGGATCCTCAATGTAACACCCTGGATTTTTTATCCTTGAAAAGTTTTGAAATTTTATCATCACATTCCTGATTATGACTCACCCAATGAGTTGTGGAGTATTTTGAAGGGTTATATGACCCTAGTCGTAAGGTGTCCAGTGAAGGGTTCTTGAGTTGCTATCCTGATTACAACTTGAGGCCCCAAGTCAAAAGGTCCCGCGATGTCTAACTAGAATTATATGCCTCAAAAGTTTTTGTCTTGGTAGCGAGTGATAAGTGTAGGTTGTAGGAATTAGTTATGAGTAGTATGACTCGTAGAAAGACCAGTAGGGGTGTCCAGTGGTAATTCTTGACTACGACTTAAGGAGGCAAGTCGTAAGGAGTCGTAACGAGTCGTTGAAGACCCGTAGTGATTGGGTGGTATTTTTGTAATCTTTTAATGAAGGGCATCTTGGTAAAGTACCCTTTTCTTCACTTAAACCCCACAACCTATAAACATAATTGGGATGTATTTCTCACTCGCAATAAGTAAAGCACTTTAAAATTCTCTCTCAAATTCCCTATTCAAGTCAGGGTTAGGATTTTAAGGGAAGTGGTCATCTAGGATTCTAAGGGTGTTATCTTCTTCAAAATTCCTTGGTAATTAAGGAATGTAACTCATTGCCTATACTTGTACTTTCTTAATGGCATGAAATTGGTTTATTATTCACACGATTTTTATGTTGGGTTTGAACTATTGGTTGAGGGTTTCAGATATAAATTGTTTGAATATTTTCTCATTATTCTATTGAACTATTATACATTAAATTTTGGTTTGTACACTCAATGGGTGCATGGGACTGGTGGATGGAATAGGGGTATAATGTACTCCCCAAATTTGTAAACTATGGTAATAGGGGTATAATAGAAACCCCAAATAATTGGTTTTGGTATGGAAATTGATAATAACATCAACCACTTGCTTAATAGATTTTTCAATGTAGACTATCATTTGGTTTGGCTCATTCTCTTGAAACTAATGCTTGCTATAAATGGCTAACTGGATAATAACAATAATGATCTTAAAAACCTTGTGGGGTATGAAGGAATCCGCCAAGTGATTTTATTAATGGAGTCTGCGGGGTACGAAGGAATCCCCAAAGTATTGTCTAATGACATTGCTTGCAAGCTATAGTCGGTATAATGGTACCACTTAATAATTACTTAATGATTGACTCTTGGAATTAGTAGATAGGTTACGTGTTAAAAATTTTAATCGGGTATTAACAGGGGTAGTGATAGCTAGCTATGAAGGTATGAGTTTGAAGGACGGATAATAGAAACTCATGTTTATTAATATGAGGGTTGGTATAAATGAACCTGTGATTCTGTCACACTACATATAAATATATCATTATTGGCAAAGGGTACAAGGGAATCCACGGCCTATTGTGATATCCCTAGTTCGTACAGCTAACACACACTGGGGCCCACCAAGGGTTTATAACTAGACCCATATAGCCCATAAGTGGTACGAGGATGGTCAGGCTACACAATTTAGGCTAAGGTTTTTAAATTACATATTAATATCGGTTCCCTCTCCCAATAGTTAGACTTATGTATATACTCATGTTTATGTGTTAATGTGTACATGTCCATTGGTTTGACTTGGTTTTGTGATGATGGCATAATTTTAGCCTCTATCCTTGAGTTCATACTAGTGCTCAGCCCACTAATCATCTACAGACGTTTTATCCCCATACGATATAGGCCGAAGGCAAGTCTACTTTTCCTATGTAGGGTTAGGTGGATCGGCTTAATTCGTTGATCGTCGGTTGTAAAGTTGTGAGCTTCTATTCCCCAGAATACTTGGACATTTCATCAGTTTCCAATCATATATTAGAATTAAGAAGTTACATTATCATTAATATTGTCATTGTCATTGTCAGGGTTTGGGGCATATCCCGACTCTTTATTGATTTTAGTTTTGTTAGAAGGTTTTGTGTATTACTGTAGATTTGGGTGGTGATGTTGGTTGGTAATTTTTGGCAAGATTACCAGTTATCGGTTATTTACATATCTTTAAATTCTTTGAGCTTATCTTATGTTGTCTGGTCTTATGTTTGAAAGCCAACCATTGTTAGGGGCATTGTCAACTATCGTTAAGGCAAAGAAGGTGGTCTTCAATCCTTCATGGACTTGAGATACCCATCACACCCAGGCCCTGGTTTAGGTCGTGACATTGAGGGTTTGTTTATAAGAAGGAGAAGATATTCAGGGTAATGCATGCCACTAATTCTGAAGGTGTGGAGTTTGCTACATATCAGCTGAAAGATGTAGCTTCTCAGTTGTATAAGGAGTAGGAACAGTTGAGGGGTGACGATGTGGATCAGCATTATGGGATGAGTTTTTGGTTACCTTTCTGGATCATTTCTTTCCATAGGAGTTGAGGAAAGCTAAAGCTAAATTG
Source organism: Capsicum pubescens (assembly GCA_030864215.1). Classification (NCBI taxonomy): domain Eukaryota; kingdom Viridiplantae; phylum Streptophyta; class Magnoliopsida; order Solanales; family Solanaceae; genus Capsicum; species Capsicum pubescens. The sequence goes on along the minus strand of CM061545.1, from coordinate 147,188,974 downwards.
TTTGTCACTTTGAAGTAGGATAAGATAGTGTGAAAGAGTATTCCTTGAAATTTCAGCAATTATCTCTTTATGCTCCAGGGTTGGTATCTAGCCAGAGGTCTAAGACTAGAAAGTTTTCTTCTGGGTTGTCCTATGACTTGGTGTTGGAATGAAAGGAATTAATGTTAAATAATGATAATCGTGATTGAGGTATGTGTATTCCTCAACAACTTTCTTTTCTATCTTTATTAAAGGTAAGTGTGGGGTATTTCTATTTTAAATCGTGTTAATGTATATCTTGACCCATCATTAGAGAAAGAATGATCATAAGGGGGGAGAATGTAACACCTCAGATTTTTGCTCCTTGAAAATTTTTGAAATTTTATCCTTACTGTCCTGATTACGACTTACCCTACAAGTCGTAGGGTGCTTTGAAAGGTCATATGACCCTAGTCATAAGGTTTCCATTGAATGGTGCCTGAGTTGTTATCCTAATTACAAATATAGACCCTGAGTCATGAGGTACCATGATGAGTCGTTAGGTGGTAGTTGTAAGGTGATCAGTTAATGCCTCAAAAGTTTTCATCTTTGTAACGAGTGGTAAGTGCGAGTCGTATGAACTAGTTACTAATCATATAGTATGACTCGTAGCCTAACCAGTGAGGGAGCAAGGGTTACTTTATTGACTACGACTCAAGGAGGCAAGTCTTAAGTAGTCGCAATGAGTTGTTAGAAGACCTATACCGATTGGGTGGTATTTTTACAGTCTTTTAATTAAAGGCATCTTGGTAAATTCCATTTTTCACCACTTAAACCCCACGACCTATAAACACAATTGGAACTTATTTCTCACCCATAGTACATTAAAGCTCTCTCAAATTCCCCATTCAGGACAGGGCTAGGGTTTCAAGGAAAGTTCTCATCTAGGGTTCTAAGGGTGCTATCTTCTTAAAAATATATTGGTAATTAAGGTATGTATATATTTCCCTATACTTGTATTTTGTTAATGGAATGAAATTGGTTTATTATTCACATGGTTTTGATGTTGGGTTTGAACTAAGGGTTTAGGGTTTTTATATAAATTGTTTGAATGTTTTCTCATGATACAACTGAACTAGTATACATTTAATTATTGTTTTGTACACTCATTGGGGTGTATGGTAATGGTGGATGGAATAGGGATATAATGGACTCCCTAAATATTTAAACTATAGTAATAGGGGTATAACGGAATCCCCAAAAAATTGGTTTTTGTGTAGAGATTGATAATAACCTCAACCCACTTGCATAATTGATTATGGAATGTAAATTATCATTTGGTTAGGCTCATTCTCTTGAAACTATTGCTTGGCATAAATGCTAACTGGACAATAACAGTAATGATCTTGAAAACCTAATGGGGTATGAAGGAATACCCCAAGTGATTTTATTAATTGAGTCTGTGGGTACGAAGGAATCCCCAAAGTGTTGGCTAATGACATTTCTTGCAAGCTATAGTCGGTATGAGAATACCACTTAATAATGCCTTATAGTTTGACTCTTGTAATTGGTCTATAGGTTATGTGTTAAATATTGCAAGTGGGCATTAATGGGGGTTGTGATAGTTAGTTGTGAAGGTGTGAGTCCAAAGGACGGACACCAGAAACTCATATTTGCCAATATAGTGGTTGGTCTAAATGACCGTGTGCCTGTGTCACACTACATATAAATGTATCATGGTTGGCGAAGTGTATAAGGGAATCCACGGCCTTCTATATTATCCCTAATTTGTGTAGCGAACACGCACTAGGTCCCGACCAAGGGGATACAACTTGACCTATGCATCCTGTGGGTGGTACTAGGACAGTCTAGATACACAATCCAGGATAAGTATTTTAAAGTACATGCTAAGCTCCGTTCCCTCTCCAAGCATTTAGACTTATGTATATACTCATGCATATGTGTGAATGTGAACATGTGCTTTGGTTTGACTTGGTTTTGTGATGATGGCATTATTTTATCCTCTATCCTTAAGTTACATACTAGTTCTCAACCCATTAGCCACCACCGGATGTTGTATCCCCATGTAATACAAGGTCCAAAGGCAAGTTCATTTTTCCTATGTAGAGTTAGATGGATCGTCTTGATTCATCGGTCATTGGTAGTGAAGTGGTGATCTTCCATTCTCTGAAATACTTGGACATTTCATTAGTTTCCATTTATAGATTAGAATCGATAGTTTACATTATCATTAATATTTTTATTGTCATTGTCAGGGTTGAGGGCAGGTCCCAACACTTTATTGATTTCAGTTTTGTTAGAAGTCTTTGTGGATTACTGTGAACTTGGGTAGTGATGTGGCTGGTCATTTTTGGCTGAATTACCAATTACCGATTGTAGACATATCCTATAATTCTTTGAGCTTATCTTAAGTTATCTTGTTATATATTTGGAATTCAGACATTATTAGGGGTATTGTGTTCTATTGGTTAGAAAAAGGGGGTGGTCTCCGATCCATGGTGAACTTGAGATATCCATCACGCCTAGGCCCTAGATTATGACAAAGTTGGTATCAGATCCTAGGTTCATGGTCAATTGGGTGTCCATAAAGTCGTGTAAAGTGGAGTCTCTCTTATGGTTGTTTAGTGCGCCACACTTATAAGGGAGAGGCTACGAGGCATTTAGGAATATTTCCCTTTCTTGTTGTCATATTTTTGGGCGATATATTCTAAGTTTTTCAATCTCTCTAATCCCGATGTGTTCTTCTTTTAGATCATTCCTTCAAAAAGATTGATGAGTGGTGATTTTACCACTCATTCGTTCTCAACATTCATACACATTACATTATTTTGAATGAATAAATAAGACATAATTGTAATTAAAAGCACTAATATCCACTCTTTGCAGGCATAGAGTTAAGGGGATAGAAAGATGTGGATTGGAACTTAAATGATCAAAAAGGGAGAAAGAAAGTGCAGTTGAAGACCTGGAGCAGAAGGGCCTCAGTTACCACGGTCATGGTTTGCTGACTGCAATCGTGATAGTCAAGTAGGGTCAATTAACCACGGTAGTTAAGTCTATCGTGGTCGCAGATAAGATGGTGCGCTCGCAGCTTGGCGGAAGATTTTAGCACAAGGGAAAATCTAGAAATGCACATGGATAATCCAAATTTTGACAAAAAGACTCAAACCCTAGAATTATTCATCATAATCCATCTTCCCCAATTTTTTAGGTTAAGCTCTTGAGTTCATAGCCCCCATACTTGGAGAAGAAAATATTGTATAAATTTTGGGTGAAGAAAACATTGGAGACTTTCTAGGTAGAGGATTAGCTCACTTTCATTGTTGATTTGTGGGAGTGCCAAGTTTGAAGTAACATTCACTTAATCTTCAACAAGTTATTTCAATATAAATTTTGGGTATATCTATGCTAATTTATCTTATGTGTAGCTAGATCTCCCTCTTGGGGTTATGTGTGATAGGGGTTAAAGTGTATATGGATTGTTATTGTTAGTCTCTATTTGGTAGTTCATACTTATAGGTTTTATCATTGCTATGCTAACTTGGTTAGGATTTGTAGGTGAAAACCCCAAATACCCACATGAGTTTGATAAGTGAAAGCTCCAAACTCTAGAAAGCTCAAGGTCATCTTCGAAAGAAGGGTTTTGGCTAAACTTTAAGAACCCACATCATCCTTGAAAGAGGGATATGGAAACCAAAGCAATGATAGACAATTATGTATGTAGTTTGCTAAATTTTCACTATCTTAGACATAAGGGTGATTGTGAAGTTAACTATACCTTGGGTATTATCCTAGAAATAGGGATTCCTAAATTGAGGTTTGGTTACCAAATGTTAAACACACCCGTTAGGTATTCGAAAGAATCAATGGGTGAAAGATTGGTGTTTTGTTGAAAGACTAGCATAAATAATCTATTATCGAACCTACTTATATTTGATTTACTAAATTGATGTTGATTAGTAATACCCACATGTCATTCCCTAAGTAATGCATAATTCCAAGATCCGTGTCTAATTGTTAAAACTCTAATTATTCATAGCCCCAAATTTATACTTGAAAAGGATCAAAAAGAAACATTAGTGTAGACTCATATCTCCCCCATTTTTATCTTCTTGTACTATTGGTTTGAATTTAACTTGTATTTATTATTTCAAATTAACTTGATTGCCACCCACATTGTTCCTCATGGATTCGGCCCAACTCTAAAGTTGGGTAAATATATTGACGATGATCTCCTTGCATTTCATTTAACGTGTAAGTTGAGCATTATCAAAAATGGTACCGTTGTTGGGGAACAATTTGGCGTATTAAGTTAGTTTAGAATTTTAGCTTACTTGCTTGAATTCAAGCTTGTATATATTTGTTTGTGATTTTCTTTGTAGGTAGATTTTATTTTATTTTTACTTTTTGCTATGGCATCTTTCAATAAATATGATTTTGGTAGTTAGAACGCCTATATTGACGGCCTATGTCTATATTGTGATTGACCACCCTTAAGGAGAGATTGTAACTATGCTCCCTAAAAAGTGACAGAATCATCCCCTTAATCCTATGGGGAGTATGGTTGTACCTCATGTGGTAGTCGAGATGGACATTAAGATGATTGTCCAAATACCCTCTCCCCCTATTATGCTAATCAAGTTGCTAGTTCTTCTTATAAACTTGATAGGTCTTATGATGAAAAGAAGGAAGAGAAACATACTGAGTCCAATAGCATTTACCCAAGGATACTATCTATTTTGGATCGGTTTGATACAATGAGAGATAATCTAGAATACGTGCACCAAGAGGCATTAAGAAGGACAAATGTCAAAACGGAGAAAATGAGCAAAGAAGAAAAGTTTTAAACCATCACTACCTTTCCCATTACCCAAGATGAGGTTCATCAAGAAGAGAAACCAAGCTATGATGATGGTGAATACTCCTCGGTGACTTCCTATTCTACCAAGTCATATGAAATAGAAGAAGCCAAAATAAAAGATATAGTACTAGAGTAAGGAGAAGAATTAAGGCAAATCTTTTATGATGTCTCTAGTTCATTTTGGGGTGAAGATGCTTTAGAGGAATCTATTTCAAAATTAGGGGTTGGACCTCATTTAAAGCACTTCTCAACATTTTACTTAGAGGATGTGATGAGAATCCATCTACCTAGGCAAATGATGGATTGTGGGGAGAAGAAGGACTATCCCTATATTTTGGAATTCGATATGCCAAAGGAGCATATAGAACCCCATCCATAAAAGGCCAAGTAAAATATTTCCCGATTCTCTACAATTGTCCTATTGATGTCCTTACCTTTACCCAAATAACCAATTTGGAAATTTGATGTCAAATTAGGTAAAAGGTTTAAGTCTTTAAAATGGACAGATCGAAGCTTGCTCTCCATGACCTCACATCTTCCAAGTTTCATCTTGGAAGATTTGAATCTTCGGTCTTTCTGACGCTCATTGCATATTGAACAAAATTAGAATGGAGATTCAAATCTTCTAAGTGAAAACATAAAAGGAAGTGGTGAAGGTGTCGTGCCGCGATGTTAAACTAAGCGCTAGATGGGAGGCAACCCATCACACCATGAAAAGTGGCTCGTATCCTTTTTACTTATGCATGATAGAGTAGATTTCAATTTTGTTTATGTATGCAGAATCCATGAAATATTAGTACTAAGAGAAATTTTGGTTGAATTTGAAAAGGGAACGTGTAAAATTGGCAATTTGGGCTGAATAATAAAGTGCAAGAAGTCTAATTATTTGGTCTCACTTACCGCGACCACATTCCATACCACCGCATTCACGGAGGCCGCATGACTGCGATTGCTTAACTAGGACCGCGATCACAGTCAAATCTATTTAAATGACCATCCGAATGCCACTTTCCCCCACGCTCCTCTTTCAAATTTCTCTCAAAATTCTCTTTAACTTTTGGCATTAAATTGCATATCCAAGCGTCAATTCATCCCTTGCATCATCTAATTGGGTAAGTTGTCTCAATTTCCTTGATTTTGATATAATTGCATGCTTAGAACTCGTACTATAAAGAAAGGCCTAGAATAGTGTTTTAGTTGCTAAATAATGCTTAGTAGTGATTATTGATGTGGTTAGCTGTTGTAGTTGGTGTACATGCTAATGGGGAAGTCTTGAGTACCCAAACTTAAGCTTTAAATTGTTGAAGTGATCGTGTACACCATCTCTTCGATTTAATGCCCCAGGGAGTTTAATTTGAATTCTTTCAAGTTTGGGGGCTATAATTACACATTCTAGGTTTTAATTCATTATTTATACTATCTATATGCCTAGTAGAAATAAAAAGTTGGGGTTAAAATTATGCTTGGATTGAAGCGCAGAAACTATCATGTCTAATCTCAGGTACCGCGTTCGTGGTATCGATGATCAATATCGCGATACCACGGTCGCGGTCAATTCTCCACAATCTCCCTACCTGAAGGTAAATTTTGGTATACATCAAAATTTTTGCACATCTTTTGATGCTCCAAAACCTTCCATAACACTACCACTTGAGCTTATCTATGTGATCTAGCATATTTTTGGTATGACAATACTAATGTTGGTCTAAGCTGCGTAGCTCATAGGTTCTCAGCCTCAAAGATGGGAGATTTCAACGACACCAGACTTATGGTTGTATAATGCCAACATCTCTACTATACGAATTTCGATGGACAAAAATACTCCCTGAAAGGGGTATTAACTTAGACAAGGTAGAGAAGAAGCTCACAGAAATCCATGCTAGACTCACTGCGACCCAATGAATGTGATTTTCCCTAGAACCCTGCTATGATAAAGAGTAGTGGGTATATGAGTTCTACACAAACCTAAGAGTAGTTTCTCTCACAAATCCAATGATGAAAATTTGAGGTAAGCAAGTGAACTCAGAGCGGAGCAGATTAATGCGGTGTATGGGATCCAAGATACTAACATGGGAAAGTTACATGCCAAGGCATATGAGCTAGGGACCTGGATGGTTAATGTCTTATGTCCTGGAAAAGTAGGTCCCTGGGCAACCACCAAAAGAGTTATTCTGATGAATGACTTTAGGGTTGAGGAAACGTTGTGGCAGAACATCATCTGTAGCAGTCTCTCCATGAACTCATATGACCATTTTAACAGATATGCGAGCTTGGATAGTGGCTAGTATGCTATCTGTTATTGCTCTGAATGTAGGAGATATTGTGATTTCGGAGTTACGGTACTTTAAGAACCATGGAGGTACTTATGTTCTCTTTCCTTTCCTTATCACTGAGTAATGTAAAAGGGTAGGAGTATAGAAGTATGTTGCAGGCACCTGGGCACATCTAGGCAACCTGATTTGCCCACTTAAATTCAGAGGTGAGGGTACCTTAGGTCAGAGTAAGAAGAGGAAGATGGACACGGTCAAATTAGTCCAAGAGGACACACTCTTGCAGATCCTCATCATCCACTACTTTTGATGACATCTCTGTTCAGATGTAGAGGGTGAGGGAATTATTGTCCAAACTATCTCAAGGATCGAGAGAGCCCTCCACTGCCTGTCTGTCATTTATATATAGCATAGTCAAATTATGAGAGGTACATGGCAGAACAGCAGAAGCAAGGTGCCAAAGTAGCCAGTCTAGTGAGAGACTATTAGGCCTTAGCTACTTCACACATGGACCTCATGGACTCACATGAGAAGATCGTGAAGAGAGAGAAAAAGAGAGATATGTTTTTCAGAAAGATATGGAAATGGGTGAAAGGCATCTTCAAGGTGGTCAAACCTAACCATCAACTACCTTCACTAAGGTTGGATAGTTAGGATGAGTCCCCTGATGATTGGTCTGCCGATGATACTGATGGTGATGGTGATGGTGCAGAGTCAACGGGAGAGAGCAGATCTTGATGCAAATTCAGAGAGACCTCTCTTACTCTTGCTTTATTGCACATATAGTGGGGACATTGTATTCCTTTTTATTTAGGAGTGCCCGTCTATTTGTATGGTTTTGATATCGGGTTGATGAATATTTAATCTTATGTTGTTGTTTTGGGATGACACCTGGATATTATTTTGTTTTGTTTTTGGGATACTATATTTTTGGGCACTCTGATGTGCCCACGTATTATGGATTAGCATGTTTTTCCTCTAGTATTGGTTTTTCTCTTTTTACATTAGCTTTTATTTTAATTTTGATGATGCATGACAAGCTTTGCCCTATGATAGATTGAGTGACGGCATTCTTAAGGGTAAAGAATCGTATTTGAGTTTTGAGACATAGGTGCAAGGTATTTCTGAGTACCCATAGTATGAATGTCATGAATGCAAGGATTCTGAGTACCTGTGGCATTGGAAATTGTAAATTTAAGATCATGTTATACACCGTTGGCAAAGTCTGAGTAGCCATATGGGATTTTTGCCCATTTTGAGTCAAAATGTAAGACTAAGGCTTTAGTTGTAGCCATAGTCTAACAAATTATGTGTAGTGCTTATGCATAATGAACATTCCCCTCCATCCAAAAATTTTTAAAATCAAGGTCATGGACGTGAGAAATGTTGTAATAATTTTTTTCTATTTTTGTGGCTTCATAAATTTTTTAATTATGAATACAAATAGATACTCTAATTTTGTCTCTAGCGGGAGGGACATTTGAGCTCCCTTGGTGATATTTGCATGCCATGTGTGGTGAGCTATTTGTAGTCACCTCTTGTATACTTGTGTTATCTATAACTCGCCCCGTTAGTCTTTCAAAACTAATTTTGATTGTATGTGGTTAGAGAAGTGATCTTAGGCTATCTTTGTGACTTTGTAAACCACTCTAGCCTAAATATCCTACCTCTGCATAATTGTTATCCCTAGTTACCCACTTTGAACCTTTGGACCCTTTGTTGGAAAACTCATTATAAATCATGAACCATTCTTTTTATCCCTCTTTTAAATCATACCCTCTTTGAACTTAAAGATTCAACTTGAATCTAAAAGCCTAAGTTGGGGGTGGTGAAAGTTGATGGAAGAAAGTTTGGGGCCACGAAGTGTTAGTAAAATGTCGAATGTGCCTAAGTGATGAAAATAAAGGAATAGAAAAGGAAAGGATCCAATAAATGAAAGAATTGCATGAAAATGAAAAATGGGTGAATAAAGGAAGCAAAAAAGTAGGTGTGCTAAAAGAGAGAAAACAAAGAAGAATGGCCCATAGTCAAAAAGGAGGATTGGGGAGGGTGACGTAAATGTTCGAGGCTGAGTGTATCCAAGTTGTTCACATAATGATATCCTACCCTAACCTGAACCTATGTTACAAGCTTAGAAATTCCTTTGAGATCTCCAACCATTTACTTTCTTTGTAGTGGTGATTGAAAATAGGGACAAGCCAATGGTATGACATTTGTTGCACAGAGATTTCTTTGGTGATACAGAGAGTTTTTGTACTTAAATATCTTGTTGCAGATTTTGTAGTTGGGTGTGTGGAATTATCTTTCTTTTGAGGATGGCATATGAACAAGTTGAGGTGGGTAATTGTGTCACCTCACGAACAATGAGGCAAAAGGAGTATAGCTTATTTATGGTAAAAAAAATCCATTCCTAGAGTATTAGCTCTTGTTACTTGGTTTCTCTTTAAAGTCTTATGCATCCTTAGACATTGCAATTTTATAATTAGGGGTGTAGTAAAGCTAGCCTAGCACATGTGCAATAAGATACCTGTGGTGATGACTAAAGTTGAGGCCATTGTGATCTTTAAGGCATGAAGTTTGGGCATAAATTATCGTGTCTCGTGGTAAGAGGTTATGTTGCTTGAGGACACGTAATAGCTTTAAGCTGGGGTATTGATGAGTGGTGATTTTACCACTCATTTGCACTCAATGTTCATACACATTACCTTATTCTGAATGAATAAATAAGACATAATTATTATTAAATGCACTAATATCCACTCTCTATAGGAATAGAGTTTAGGGGATAGAAAGATGTGTATTGGAGCTTAAAATAATCAAAAAGGGAGCAAGGAAGTGCAGCTGAAGACCTGGAGCAGAAGGGCTTCAGTTAACGTAGTCGCGGTCTGCTAACCATGATTGCGGCGTTCAAGCAGGGTTAATTAACTATGGTCGCATAAGTCTATCCCAGTCACAGAAGTCTCGGTCGTAGCCAAGCTGGTGCAATTACAGCTTAGCGAAAGAGTTCAGCCCATGGGCAAATCTAGAAATTCACATGGTTGATCCAATTTTAACAAAAGACTCAAACCCTAGAATTATTCATCTATTCCATCCTCCCCAATTTTTTAGGTTAAGCTCTTGAGTTACTAGCCTCCATACTTGGAGAAGAAAATATTGTATAAATTTTGGGTGAAGAATATATTGGAAACTTTCTAAGTGAAGGATTAGCTCACTTTCATTATTGATTTATGGGAGTGCCAAGTTTGAAGTAACATTCACTTAATCTTCAACAAGTCATTTTGATGGAGATTTTGGGTATATAAATTCTTATTTATCGTATGTGTAGCTAGATTCCCTCTTGGGGTTATGTGTGAATAGGGGTTAAAGTATGTGTGGGTTGTTATTATTAGCCTCTATTTGGTATTTCATACCTATGGGTTTTATCACTGCTATGCTAACTTGGTTGGCATTTGTCGGTGAGAGTCCTAAATACCCACATGGGTTTGATAAGTGAAAGCTCCAAAAACTAGAAAGCTCAAGGCCATCTTCAAAATAAGGGTTTTTAGTGAACTCTAGGAATCAACATCGTCCTTGAATGAAGAATGTGGAGACAAAAGTAATGATAGACAATTATGTGTGTAGATTGCTAAATTTTTACTATCTTAAACATAAGGGTGATTGTGAAGTTAACTATACCTTGGGTATTATCCTAGAAATAGGGATGCCTAAATTGAGGATTGGTTACCAAATGTTAAACATACCCATTAGGTATTCAAAAGAATCACTGGGTGAAAGTTTGGTGTTTTTTTGAAACACAAGTATAAATAATCTATAACTGAACCTACCCATATTTGATTTACTAAATTGATGTTGATTGGTAACACCCATATGTCATTCCCTTAGTAATTCATAATCCCAAGATTCGTGCCTAATTTTCAAAACTCTAATCATTCATAGCCCCAAATTTATACTAGAAAACCCATAAAGAGAAGCGAGAATTGGCGAAGCATATTCACCACTTGGATAATCTTGGAGTTTTCCTCTTAGACTCAAATTATGGTGGTATGATGGTACAAGAAGTGGTTCGGTCATCTCTTGGTGCAGAGATCAAGGAGATATAAATGTTAGATCTTATCTTGATAAAAATCAAGAGTGATGTTGGTGGGAAAAAGGTAATGGTATTTGCGATCAGTGGTGATGGTACCTTGCGGTGTCAAGGGAGGTTATGTGTTACTGATGTCGGTGGCTTGCGACAAAGTATTTTGTCTAAGGCACATGAATCTAGCTATGTTTTTTATCCTATTTTGACAAAAATATATCTTGATCTTAAGGAGATGTATTGGTGGAATGGTATGAAGAGGGATGTGGCTGATTTTGTAGCCAAGTGCATGGTGTGCCAACAAGTTAAAGTTGAGCAGAAGAGGCCTGGTGGGTTGTATCAGGAAATTGAGTTGCCTGAATGGAAGTGCGAGAGAACCAGTATGGATTTTGTTACCGATCTCTCAAAACAAATTTGATTCGGTTTGGGTAATCATGGATAAAATGATGAAGACTGCTCACTTTTTGATGTCGTGAACTAAATTTTCAAAAGAGGACTATGCGAGGTTGTATCTTTAGGAGATTGTAAAGCTGCATAGGATACCTATTTTGATTATCTCTGATCATGGTATACAGTTTTTATCTTACTTCTGACAGTCTTTTCAGAAGGAGTTGGGTACTAAGGTTAGTCTGAGTGCTTCTTTTCATCCGCAGATGGATGGGCAAGCAGAGAGGACTATTCAGTTATTGTAGGACATTCTTCATGCATGTGTGCTTAATTATGGTGTTAATTGGGATGAGCATCTACCTTTTGTAGTGTTTGCTTACAACAGTAGCTATCATTCTAGCATTGGGATGGCCCCTTTTGAAGCATTGTATGGTAGGAGGTATAGATATCTTATTGGGTGGTTTGATCTTGGTGAGGCGGATATGTTCGATATGGATTTAGTTTATCTGGCAATGGAAAAGGTAAAGGTGATTTGGGATAGGCTTAAGGCTGCCCAAAGTTGCCAAAAATCCTATACAGATATGAGGTGTAGAGACTTTGAGTTTTAAGTTGGGGATAAGGTATTCCTGAAGGTATATCCTATGAAGGGAGGTATGTTGTTTGGTAAAAAAGGGAAGCTTCCTCGGTATATTGTTCCTTATGTGGTTTTGTAGAAGGTTGGTAATGTGGCATAAGAGTTGGAGTTGCCTTCTAGTTTATCTCCATTCATCCTATATTTCATGTCCCTATATTGAGGAAGTGTGTTGGTGATTCTTCTTCAGTGGTTCCTTTGGAAGGATTAGATGTATCAGATTCTCTATCTTATGAAGAGGTCCCAATTAAGATATTAGATCAGCAGTTTCGTCAGTTACGGACCAAAGACGTGGCCTCAGTTAAGGTTCAATGGTGGAACCATAAGGTGGAAGAGGCTACAGGGAAAGCGTAAGTGGACTTGCAGTCCAAATATACGCATTTGTTTTCTGCTCTGGATATTCATAAGGAATGTATGTTTTGTTGAACATATCTTTATTTTCTAGCTTAGTTAAGGGTTAGAATAGATCTTTGCATCTTTATTTTTTTAGTTGGTTAAAGGTTGGATTGATATTTGATAATTCAAATGAATTGTGCTTTTGTTTGACCTACCATGTCCATCATTCGGGGATGAATGATCCTAGTGGGAGAGAATACAACACCCTCAGTTTTGGAACATTATATAATTTCTTGGATTTCTGGTTTTTGGTTAAGATACGACTAGGTGGTAGAGGTCGTATACTGGGGTACGGTTGGTAAGGCTTGGTCGTTGATATGAGCTAAATGACCATCTTAGCATTTGATGACATCATTGGAGGCCAACCCATAAAGACTCAAGTTTTGGTCACCTCGAGGACACAAGAACATGTATGTAGGACCTATTTTGAGCACACCATAAAGCAATTTCGTTTGTGGAAGGTTGTTTGGGGTCTTACCTTGATGCCTACTCGAGAGTACAAGTGATGAAGATGGACGTGCATGAAGGTGTTATGAGTCCATCCAAGGTATTGAACATGTTCAAGTGTGAAAAAGAGTCTTAACACTCTATGGCCGCCCCTTCATTAAGTCTTAAAACTCAAAGGCCGCCCCTTCATTAAGGGTGTTTTAGTCATTTCATTTTGTACTAGACTATAAATAGTATCGTATTAGGTTTATTTCCTCTTTAGTTGATTATTGAAATTGAAAGAACATTGAAAGACCATTTCTCTTACTCTTGAAAAGTGTGAGTGTAACTAGGCTAGTGTGGAATCACTTGTATTGAACGTTGGCTTAGAAATAGGGGTTCTTAAGGTGATACAAGCCAAATGGACATCTACGCTTTTGAAGACATCACTGGAGGCCAATGCATAAATACTCAAGACTTGGTCACCTCGAGGACACAAGAACATTCATGGAGAACCCGTTTTGAGCATGACATAAAGCAAACCTATGTGTGGAAGATTGCGTGGGAGCTTACCTTTGATTCCAACCCGAGTCCACAAGTGTTGAAGCATGACCCCTTTGTTTTGGAGCATTGAAGAAGCACCCTTCATTAAGGGTATTTTGAGGATTACACTTGTTGGAAAGACACTCCATGACCACCCCTTTCATTAAGGGTATTTTTGCCATTTTGCTATGTAATAAGCTAGCCTATAAATAGTCTTCTATTAGGCCATTTTCTCTTTAGTTAATTATGGATATTTAAGAGTCATTGAAAGTTTTTTTTTCTTCTCTCTTTGAGAGTGTAGTGTAGGGCTTGGAAAATCCAAGTAGTGTAGGGCTTAGAAAAGCCATTATGGATCCTTGCTTAGAAACGGTGGTTGTAAGGTGGAGTTGATTCCCTTAGCGGTCACCATAAGAGTTTGGTGTTGTTATTACAGGTCTTAGGGGTCTTATCATTTGATACATGGTTTGGTTCCTATTTCTTGTAATCTCGTATGTCAAGCTATCTATCTTACTTTATTACATTTGTTTGTTATCTTGCTTCTCAAGGTCTTCATCTCTTTAGGTCATTCTTCTATCTTTTGGTATCAGAGCAAGGTTTGATTTTATTCCAATAAAATCAATCTTGGGATTACTATCTAAAAAAACAACAAAAAAAGAAGTGTCAAATTTGAAAATTGCAAAAAAAAAAGTTGTTATCCTGTTTTTATCCCTAGGACAAAATTTTAGGTCCTAGATTTTTGTGTTTTTTGGTATTTCTAGTGTTAGATTCTTGTTCCCTAACACTATTGGAGTCTAGAAATTGAAAAATCACAAAAAAAAGAAGTATCAAAACTAAAAAATCCTAAAAAAGTACTATTCCCATTTTTTACCCTAGGTCAAAATTTGAGTTTTTGATTTTGTATTTTCTTGTATTTTTAGTGTTAGATTTGTGTTCTATAAACACTATAGGAGTCTAGATCTTTAATTTGAGCTATTTCTGGGTTGTTTTGAGTCATCCACCATTGTTGAACTTGAAGTTGAAGAAACTTGAAAGGTGGATTTTGAAATTGGATTGGTTTTTGTGAGATTTGTGGCTTGAAAACATGATATTGGTGTTTGAGAGTTCAAAGTGTTCTTGAATATTCAAAAATCATTCAATTTGGAGTTCATTTGAGTTATGTTCCATGTTTGAATGTTCTTGGTGTTCTTCATGTTCTTCATATGTTGTTGAAGAAGAACATTCAAAAAGTGGTGGTTTGATCAAAAAAGAAGAAGAAAGAGAGTGTGGTCCTTGTTTGTACAAAGAATATTCCAAGCATACTCCAAGTCTTCTAAAGGAAGAAAGAGTCCAAAAGCATCAAAAAGGAAATATTCTCAAAGAAGAGGACAAGGAAAAGTACAAAGGGGGACCTTAACAAATTCAAACTCTTTTGAGCTTGAAAAAGGGTCCATTCTTTGTGTTTTCTTTACCAAAACCAACTACCATACTATCTAGAAGAAAATTGTTGAATTTTAAATTGGGAACAAGTCAACTCCAAATCATTGACCAATTTTGACCAAGGTTGCCACATCATCAAAGTCCCACATCATCAACTTCCAAAATACCTTGAAGCTCAAATTTAGGTTCT
Source organism: Capsicum pubescens (assembly GCA_030864215.1). Classification (NCBI taxonomy): domain Eukaryota; kingdom Viridiplantae; phylum Streptophyta; class Magnoliopsida; order Solanales; family Solanaceae; genus Capsicum; species Capsicum pubescens. The sequence continues at coordinate 147,173,797 of CM061545.1, read as the reverse complement.
AAGTTTCTTTTCTTTGTTTCTTTAGTTTCATTTCTTGATTTTAGAACTAATAAACAACTAGTAATCACCAACTTAGTTGTGAATTAGTTGTTTGAGTTTGTTTTCTTCATGTTTTCGTTCTTTGTGTGCTTTTCTCATTTTGATTCGTTGAATTTCTTTATTTCAAGTTCGTAAGTAGATTTTATTTTGTGTCTTGAGTTGATCAAACAAGAATCTATTTCGGCGGCTAAGTTGTGATTGACACCTTATTGACTATCGGAGTATAAGCAACTTTCAATATTCGTCGCTTCAATTGTGAGGATCAAAAGATGAGTGTATACGAGTTTTGGTGAGGAGCTTTTACTACTAATCTTATTTTTTCATTTTGTAGGTACAAGGTGATATAAGTGAAACATATCTTGGTAGCCTCGGACTATTGTGACTACAACATAGGAGACTATGATTGTAGTGAGGGATTTTATAGCTACGATGAAGTTGGAGATTATGGGGGCTATGAATATAGCCATGATCAATACATGGACAGAATTGAAAGTTATGTTTTTGACGAAGAAAATGAGGTGAATGAAGTTCCTAGTGCTTATTGTGAATATGGAGATGATGTAGGGCCTTGTGATGGTTCTTATGATGAAGTTGGTACATGTGAGAAATCTTACACTTCCCACTCCAAACCTAGAGTTGGTGTAAGGTATAATCCCTTCCTTTGCAATGCTTATGAGATCCATGGTGAGAGTGCACGTGTGGATCATGAAGATTCATATTCTTTACCTTGTAGTACATCTTATCAAGGTCGAAGTGGTTTGAATTGGTATACTATCTATAGTGTAGGTTGTCCCATGAAAAGAAGAGAGAATAGATCTCCAATGCCGAGGGGTACTAATGTGCCCATGGGTTGTCCTAAACTCTAAAATGTTGATCCTACGCAAAGTGTTCACTCCAGAAAGGTAAGAATTTATGGGGTACAGGGCTGCCTGCTTGTGCTAGATGATTAGCGCCATAAGAACTACATCATTCCACCCATGGTTGACTATTTAGGGTTGTTTCAAGAACCTTTACTTGTTACATATTCCTTGGACAGGTATAAGGTTACCGAGAGAGTAAGGATTGTCTTCACCCAATTTGAATACTATGAGGAGGTATGGTACGATATCTTCCCCTTAACACCAGGTCATGTATGCTTGGGTGCCAATTGGTTTGCACAACATAGAGTTCCAAATATGCTAAATTGGCCTAAGGTTATAGTGGACCATTGGGGAAATTATCTCTTTACCTCAATTCTTCCCAAACCACAAGGAGATGTGATCACTTACTCTAAGTCGAATGATTATGAGAGATAAGAGATTGAGAGAAGTAAGGGTGTGGAAGGTGGCAATCCAAGAATGGAAAAAGGATTGGTTGTGTGGAGTGAAGTGATGGGGGTGCCACCAAACCATGCTAACTATGTTTATCTTTATATTTCTAAGGATATTTGTGTAGGTACTAACATGGCAAGCAGAGGAGCACAAGGCTAAGGAGAAGTTGCTACCGAAGCATGTGGGAAACCTTCACACCACGACAAAGAAGAATCTACTGAAGAACTTCTAGGTAAAATAGCTAACTCTTACACTTTTGTGCATGTGAATGATAATTGTGTGTCTAGTATCCCATTAAGTGTGAGCAGTAGCTTACCTATTTATGAGTCTATTGATTCTTTGCCTCTTGTTGATGATGTACTTTTTGTGAGTGTGGATACACTAGTTATCCTATTGATGACCGAATTGACTCTTCTTGTAAGACCAATTTAAGTCCACCTAGTGTTGAAGCCATTGTGTTGAATGATAATACATTATCTATTGTTTCTTTGCCCCTTGATGATGATGTACATGTTGTGAATGTGTATACACTAGTTGATATTGATGACCGAATTGACTCTTCTTGTAAGATCAATTTATGTCCACCTAATGTTGAAGCCAATGTGTTGAATGATAATACATTATCTTATGGGAATTGTGTTGATCAACTTATGTGCAAAATTTGTCCACCACTTAAGGATGTGTGTGATATGTTTAATGGATCTCAAGTGAGTGATGATATTGAAAATATTGATTAAATAAATAGGAGTGACCCCTTTAGCATGACCTCTAGTGAATGTTCTACTCTCGATTTTGCTCATAGGGATAATCATGTGCTTGAAACATCTTTGATACTTGATAATGATCTTTTAGAGAATGGATTTACACGTTCTATATCCTCTTTATGGATAGATCCTTCTCTGTCTAAGGATAATATCTTGTTTGAAGATAATGAGTTCACTCCTAATGAACCTAGTGGTGAGAATGAAGTTGAAGATTTAGCTTGTCTTGAAAGCGATAGCCCATATGCCAACCCACTATGGTGTGACAATATTCCTCCTAAAGATGCAAATCTCTTCTTGTAATATGATAGTACTCTTAAGGAAAGGGAATGTGAGGTCTTGGAAAGGAATGATCAATAAGGTGATGATAATTTTGACTTTCTTGAATTCTTAAGAAACCCAATAAGTGACTGTTCCTTGAAAATTGATTGTGGTTGTGATCCTTTAAATGACACCTTATCTATATTTGATAACTATGAAGATGAATTTCTTTCTTCTTGTAAAGACTTAAGTAATAATTCCTTAGACTTTGGTGGTGGTATGTGTCTACTTGAGGGTACTTCCAAAGAAAGGGAAGGTGTCCATTGTTTGGAAATTACTTCTTCTACTATGTGTGACCTTATAGTTGAGATTACTCATGGTGATCATATTGAAACTAGTTGTGAGTACATACATGAGGACACCTTAGTTGAAGATGACTTGAGTGATACCTTTCTCCACTCTCTATATGTTTTTAATGATATACTCTCTTTAAATGCTATTGTATAGAGTATATCTTATAGTTTAGGTGAAGCCTATGGAGAAAGGGAGTGTTGTCTAGACCCGTGTCTATGGCTACTCTTTCTATTTAACCCCGGTGCCAACTATGGAAATGGTGATGTTGGTGCACCCAACTTTTTGCTTGGTCTACATGACAAGCAAATTGTCATTCTTGAAAACCCGAGAGCAAAAGTGTCATTGTCTCCTTGGGGTAATGTTTCTAAATATGCATCCTTGCTTGACACACTTGTTCTTAAGTTGCATGAATCCCAACTTGTGGATGCCAATATGTCTATTTATTTGAAGTAAAGAGCGTGTATGTGCTTAAATTCTTTGTCTTCACTCGTGCGCGTCTTTATACTTTATTCTTTCCTATACTACCTCTTTGCCTATGATGACATCCATGCTAGTTTCAAGTTTGCATTAAGTAGAGGTAGGGGTCTTATTGGTTGGTCCACTTGTTTGATTGATAAGGCTATGTGGGATTGGTGGACTTTGAGACTCATAGTGGCACCACATTTGATGAGGCCACTTGAAGAGGTAATGAAACAATTATGCTTTGTAGTTCCTAAGACAAGGGTAGCCTTATCTTTTGGACTTAGTGATACCATTAAGACCTTTGTAGTTTCTTTATCTCTTGATACTTGTTACAAATATTTCCTTTGTAACATTCTTACTAAGGTTTTCATGACTAACATAAAGTATTCATGGTTATATCTCAAGTATATACCACCTTGACATGATGAAGTTATTTGTTGTACTAACCATAACCCTCATACCATGAGGCTTGTTTGTCCTTTCTTTAGTTTTGCAAGGTATGGATTCGAGGTTAAATCCTTTTCAAGAAGGGTAGGATGATACAAGCCAAATGGCCATCTATCCTTTTGAAGATATCATTGGAGGCCAATGCATAAAGACTCAACACTTGGTCACCTCGAGGACACAAGAATATGCATGGAGGACCCATTTTGAGCATGACATAAAGCAAACCCGTGTGTTGAAGATTGTGTGGGGGCTTACCTTTGATGCCAACCCGAGTCCACAAGTGTTGAAGAATGACCTCTTGGTTTTGGAGCATTGAAGAAGCACCCTTCATTAAGGGTATTTTGAGGATTACACTTATTGGAAACACACTCCATGACCACCCCTTTCATTAAGGATATTTTGGCCATTTTGCTACTTAATAAGCTAGCCTATAAATAGTCTTCTATTAGGTCATTTGCTATTTAGTTGATTATAGATATTTAAGAGTCATTGAAAGACTTTTTTTCTTCTCTCTTTGAGAGTGTAGTGTAGGGCTTGGAAAAGTCAAGTAGTGTAGGGCTTGGAAAAGCCATTATTGATCATTGCTTAGAAACGGTGGTTGTAAGTGGAGTTGATTCCCTTAGAGGTCACCGTAAGAGTTTGGTGTTGTTATTGCGGGTCTTAGGGGTCTTCTAATTTGATACACGGTTTGGTTCCTATTTCTTGTAATCTCGTAGTTAAGCTATCTATCTTACTTTATTGCATTTGTTTGTTATCTTATTTCTCTTAGTCTTTATCTCTTTAGGTCATTCCTCTATCATAAGGTGAATTGATTTCCCTCTTGGGTTCACGTAAGAAGTTTATTTTTGTTATTATGGGTCTTAGGGGTCTTTGAGTTTGATACACTCTTAGGTTCTTACTTTTTGTAATCTCTTATGTCAACTTATCTTACTTTCTTATATTATTTGTAGTTTTTGTTTCCTTAGTTTAGTTTTCATCTTATTCTAGTCTTTCTAGGTTAGATCTATATCATTTGGTATCAAAGCAAGGTTTGATTTCGTTCCTTCAAAAATAAGTGTTGTTATGTTTTAGCCTTTTGGATATGACTAGATCTTGGTAATTTTTCTATGTTTTGTTAAATTCTAGTATTAGTTCCTTGTTTCCTAATACTAATAAAGTCTAGATCTTGATTTTGAGCCATTTTTGGATCGTTTTGAACCATCCACCATTGTTGAGCTTGAGGTTAAGAAACTTGAAAGGTGGATCTTGAAATTGGAAGGGTTGTTCTAGATATTTTGGCTTGAAAACTATTAGTTGTGATTTGAAGTACAACGTGATCTTGGAGAAACAAAAATCATCAAATATGAGTTCATTTGGGTTAGGTACCATTCTTGAATATTCTTGGTGTTCTTCATAAGTTGTTGGAGAAGAACATTCAAAAATTAGTTGTTTGATCCAAAAAGGAGGTGAAAGAAGGTGTGGTCCTTATTTGTGATAAAAATATTCCAAGCATATTCCAAGTCTTCCAAAGGAATAAAGAATTCAAAAGACATCAAATGGAATATTCTCAAATAAGTGGACAAGGGTAAGTACGGGAGGGGGGGCACCACTACAAATTCAAACTCTTTTGAGCTTGAAAAAAGTCCAATTCTTGTATTTTCTTCATCTAAAAACCGATTCTACACCTTCAAGATTAAGATTAATGAACACAAGTTGGAAACAAGAAATTTTCCAAACACACACCAAAATTTCAACATCCAATCCAAGGTTGCCACATCATCTATGCTCAAAATTCTCCTTAGTCTCAAATTTTAGATTCTAAGTTTATTTTCTTTGGTTCTTTGGTTTTGTTTCTTGATTCTAGTACTAATTAGCAACTAGTAATAACCTACTAGGTTATGGATTAGTTTTGAATCCATTTTTTGTGTCTTTATTTTTGTGTGCTTTTTCATTTTTTGATTTGTTGTAGTTTCTTGGCTCAATTCTGAACGATATATTCTTTGAGTCCTTCAAACGAAAATCCATTCCAAGAAAAAGTAGAAATCATCCCTCAACTCCTCAGGATTACAGACCAACATTCAACACTTATGAAGCCAAGTGTGAGGTAACTAAAGGTGTGAGAGTGTTGTGAGGATACTTTTGAGATAACGTGTTTGCTGTTTTGTAGGTGTCCTTTACTTAGGTACCATGGAAAAAAATGCTCCTAATTCTATCTTGGCCACTGTTGAAGCTATCAACCAAAAATTGAAAGAATACACACGGATTGATATCAATCAAAGGGGATATGTTGTTAATGAGAGATGGTGTGTCTACTCTAAGTTGAAGGTCTGGAAGGTTGGATCACATGGAAGGTCAAAGGAACTCCAAACCTACACCAAACCCAATTTCTCCATTCTAAGCTCCATTTAACTAAATGCCTCAACCTCCACCAAATCCAATTTCCCCACTCCAAGCTCCACTTAGCCAAAAAAAATCATCCATGTAGAGGAAGTTGAGAAGAGGTAAAGGTAACTAACCCTTGAACTAGGAAAGAATAGCATGGATCAACAACTACTAGAAATGACTAAGAACGATGAGCCAAGTGGTATCTTGAAAGGTGTGGACAAGGAACACTTAGTTGTGGGAATTTTCAACACTATCTCCTTGTTACTCACTCACATTTATACTAGTGTTTTAACTAGTATCAAATCTTCTTGTTAGCAAGTTCAAGAACATATACTTCAAAAGAAGGATCCAAGAAGAGTTCCTCACAAACACATGCTTGGTGATCTAATGGGGTTCTTGGCTAAGAATTCCAATTTTAGGAAAAGTGATGAAGAGATGATTCAAAGAAGAAGTATTGACAAACTCCCTTGTGATGAGAGCTTCCCAAAGGAACAAGTGGGCTACCTTGATACACACCAAGGTGAAGGCCAAACCTCATGTTAGATACAAGGTAACAATGCTATCTCCTACACTCTTATAAACTTAGAATGTTGTGATGTGGCTAGCAGTAGCCGAGTAGATGTAGTTAGTGCTTTGCGTAGAAGAGAATTGCATGATTCTTCCCTTTGTTATACTCTTGGTATTTCTAGGTTGCACAAATATTAAATTCTTATTGTAAGTATACAAGCACTAGTTGATCCTATAGATGACAAAATTGATTCTTCTCGTAAGAATAATTTGTGTCCACCTAGTTCTAGCACTTGTAGATTGAATAAGGTCCCATTACCAAGTGATAAGAGTATTCACACACTAGTTAACCCTTGTGAAAACCAAGGTGAGTCTAATTTGGTGTGTGAGTTGCCGACAACTAGTGAAGGTATGAATGATGACCAACTTACTCATGAGCGTAGTACACTACTTGAAAATATGTATGGTTTTCTTGATGAGTCTCAAGTTAGTGATGGTGTTGATAGGGTTGATCATGAGAATAGAGATGATTCTTTAAGCCTATTGTGTAATGAAAGCTTTATTGTTAGTTTTGCTCATAGAAATCATGAAAATGTAAATGATGTAAAGAATGACATGTATCTTTTTAAGAGTGAACTTGTAGGATTTAACTCCTTTTCTTTGAATAGTAATCCTCTCTCAAAGAAAGATGTCTTGTGTGAAACTAGTGAGATCACTCCTTGCATGACGCTTAGTGATATGCAATCTGATGTGCTTAAAAGAAAAGGTGGTATGCTTAAGATTCACTTGTTATCCTATTTCTCGAAATTCATTAAGAATATAGGGTTGAGTAAAGATTATGTTAACCATCCAACTCTTGATAGTGATCTCCTACCCTTGGAAAAGAATGATCAATTGGTTGATAATGACCTTGGTTTGTTTGAATGTTTAAGAAACCCAATTAATGATTGTTCTTGTGAAAATGGTTTTTGTTGTGATCCTTTTTATGCTCAAGATGTTACTAATGGTAGTATAGAGGGTATGCCTAATTTTGGGGTTGGAACCATAGGGGAAAGTGAGTATAGCCAAAACCTATGTCCTTGGCTACTTCTCCCATTTGACCCCGGTAACCCCTTGGGATGTAGAGATTGTTATACATCCAACTTGATTCCTAGTCAAGATGACAAGAAATATTTTATTGTGAATATTGGTATTTTTCCCTATGATGAAAAGTCCTTCTTAGGGATTTACAATCCATTTGATAGACCCAAGTTGTGCATGGGGGGTATTTCCAACAACGTTAAGTGTTCATTAAAGAAAGGGAGTAATAAAAGAAAACAAGAGTTCACCCTTGAGTGTTTCTATTCTTGACCAAGGTATAACTACTTATAGGTCAAGGAGAGAGTTATCTCTTGAAAACACTTTAGATGAACTTCATTGATATGATACCCTTCTTTGTGACCTTATTGTGATGAGAGACCCCTCTCTCAAAGGTGGTTTCATGATTGAGGACCCTAGGGAAATTGTGTCATTGCCTCTTTGTGGTATTGTTTATATACTTGCATCCATATTGACACACACTTAGGCTTAAGTTATGTGGACCACAACTTCTGTATGCCAAGTTGAATTTTTATTTGTGGAAAAGTCAAAGGATGTTAAAGACTTCTTGTCACCTTCGTAGGCTTGGAAAATTTAAAGTATCTTGTGGGACTCATTGGAACATGCTTAACATCATTAGTTGAGTGATACAAAGTTCTTGGGAAAACTACTTGTCTTGGAATTGTTTATTGCATAGTAGTTTATCTATTCTCCCTAATGGCATGGCTCTTTTGATGGAATACCTTCCCTGGGGAAGTTGCTTGAAGAGGAGAGGCCATATGTTCTTGTAATGTCTCTTTTCTCTTTGTTTGTTCATACTTGTGAATATATCTTTAATGAGAATAGTGTCCTCAGTACCTTTCTCCATTACCTTTATGCATATGGTGATATTAATCATCTTATTGAATCTACATCGTATATTGGCATGAATTTCCTAAAAGAAAGAATCATGGTGTGCCTAAAAGATTTAACTCCATCCTTGAGTGCATTGTGTGCTAAAACTCTTGTGGATGATGGCATCCCTTTTGATAATAACACCTTAGAGGAGACTTTCATCTTTAATTCTTTTCTATTCTACCTCTTTGCCTATGATGATGTCTATGCAATTCTTGGCCTTGCCTTATTTAGAGGTAGGAAGTTTCGTGAATGTTCCACTTGGTTGAGTAATCATGCTACAAGGATTACTTATATCCATGACCCTATAAAACCATTATGGATGTGTGAACCATTGGTGCCACCTTTCTTTGTGTGTTCTACTAAAGAGATAAAGAAATAATTATGTCTTATGGGTCCTTAGAGTAAGATATTCCTACATTTGGAGATTGTTGATGCCATTATGACCTTTGTAGTTTCGTTATCTCTTGGTGATTTTCATAACCATTCCCTTTAAGACATCATTACTAATCTTTTCATGATTAAAACAAAGGATTCATGGTTATATTCCAAGTGTGTACCACCTTGGCATGATGATGTTATTTATTATACTAACCCTAACCCTCATGCCATGAGGATGTTGTGTTTGTTTGTCCTGTCTTTGATTTTACAAGGTGTGGATTTGAGGTTGAATCCTTTTCAAGAAATGGAGGATGATATGAGCCCAATGGCCATCTTAGCTTTTGATGCCATCATTAGAGGCCAACACATAAAGACTCAAACCTTGGTCACCTCGAGGACAGAAGAACATGCATGGAGGACCAGTTTTGAGCACACAATGAAGCAATTCTGTGTGTGGAAGGTTGCTTGAGGGCTTGCCTTGATGCCTACCTAAAAGTTCAAGTTATGAAGATGGCTATGTGTGAAGGTTTTATGAGCCTATCCAAGGTATTGCACATGTTGAAGTGTGAAAAGGAGTCTTAATACTCTAAGGCCGCCCCTTTATTAAGTCTTAACACTCCAAGGTCGCCCATTCATTAAGGGTAATTTAGTATTTTCATTTTTACTAGTATATAAATAGTCTCTTATTAGGTTAATTTCATATTTAGTTGATTTTTGATATTGAAAGACAATTTCTCTTACTCTTGAGGTGTGTGAGTGTAACTAGGGCAAGTGTGGAATCACTTGTATTAAACTTTAGCTTAGAAATGAACGTTCTTCAGGTCAATTGATTTCCCTCTTAGGTTCACGTAAGAAGTTGGTGTTTGTTATTACGGGTCTTAAGGGTCTTTGAGTTTGATACACTCTTAGGTTCTTACTTCTTGTAACCTCTTATCAACTTATCTATCTTTCTTTATTATATTTTGTGTTTTTGTTTCCTTAGTTTAGTTTTCATTATATTCTCGTCTTTCTATGATAGATCTGTATCAGCCGTACACTAACCAGCATTGGTTTGTGGGTTGGATTGGGTTCTAGAATGGGTACGACATGGAGGATATGAGTCGTATAGTTGGATACGGGTCGTATGGTTTGATTTTTTCCTTTACTTAATTTGAGACTTAGTGACTTAAGTTGGATCTGTGTATGTGTGGCTTACCATAAGCCGTAAGATATGGTACGAGTCATACCATTGCCTCGTATGGTAAACAGTGTTCAAATTTCCTTTTGTTCTATTCTACCAGGGATATGGTTTAGGGGTACTAATCATGTGGTTTGGTTACGACTTGGTTTAGGGAAGTCATATGCTGGACAGTGTTGGGTTCTAGGGGGAAATCTAGGGTAGGAGTGGTTGGTACCACTCGTATTAGAGGATATGACTAGTATAGGTAGTCGTACCACCTAACGGGAATTTTGTGCAATTTAAGTAGGGGTAATCTGGACATTTCCCTACTTAGCCACTTAAGGCCCCATGACTTTTAACACACTTGGGAGGGTATTTACCCTATTATTCTAATCTTAAACACTTAGAAACATTCTCTAATTCGCTCTAAGTCTCTTGGTTAAAGAAAAGCTAGGGTTTAATCTAGAGGAGCAATTTGGAGCTTGTTTAGGTTATTTCTCTCCATTATCTTTATAATCTAAGGCATGTACTCCTCCCTCATTGTTAGTTCCAACTAAAGGCATGTTTTATATAATATTTTCATGGCATGATTATTGTATGATTTGAGGTTTTCAAAAATATATTGGGGTTTTGGTATTAAATGCTTGTTATGGTTTTCCTATACTTTAATTATGTTTTTACATGCTTTAATGGTGGTTTGGAAAATTGGTTGAATGGGAATGGTTAATTGATAATTGGATTTGGTTTCTGAAAATACAATGCCTCCAACATGCTTGATAAAATGCCTATGAGAATGCTTTCACTATATTATGGGACTTTTAATGGAACTAGTGCTTGGTATGGTTCAGTAATGGAACCCTAAATGGTTCAAATAGTTTGGAATGGTTAAATGAAATGGTTTGGTGGTCATGGTTATGGTTAATTAAACTTCCTTGTGGGGTATAATGGAATCCCCCAATTATTTATTATAATGAAAAACTTGTAGGGTACATGGGATTCCCCAAAACTAACATAATAATAAGAAATTTATCGGGTACATGGGACTCTCCCAAGTTAACCTGATAATGTAATCTATGGGTACATGGGAATCCCTTTACATAAAAAAGTTGGCTAAGGACATTGTTTGTAAGCTATAATCGATATGGCGATACCACTACTCATAAGCCTTGGTTAATAATAATGGAATAATGATTTGGTTGGTTGGAAATGGTTTTAATTAGGCAATAATGGCAGGGTGTGATAGCTAACCTTGAATGTGTGAGTCCAATGACGGACACTAGAAACTCATGTTTGCCGACATGAGGGGTGGTCATAGTAACCTTATATGATACTATGGGGTACATGCAAATCCTCTGAGTACTCTAGACATATGTATCATGGAGAGCAAAGGGTACTGGGGATTCCCCTACTCTTATGGTATCTCTGGTTCATGCAGCTAAACGCATCGAGGCTCATTTAGGGGGTTACACTGGACCCATATAGCCCGTGGGTGGTTCTAGGATGGTTAATCTTCACATACCCAGGTTAATGGTTTTAAATGTATGTTAAACCCAATTCCCCTTCTAGGCATAGTCATATATATATATATATGTGTGTGTGTGTGTGTGTATGTGTGTGTGTGTATAATTTTTATGCATATGGATGGTTAACTTGGTTTTACTAGTTGACATTATTTTATCATTATCCTAACTTCATGCTAGTCCGCTAACCCGTGTTTGAGTTGCTATATCCCCACGCGATACAGGAACCGGCCATTCTACTCTTCCTGCTTACTAAGCGAATTTGGGATTAGCTACCGGATTGAAGTAGAGAGATTCCATATTCTGAAAGGCTCCATTTCATATCATGGATGTCTTTACATACTTGGATTATTTTATGGATATTGGTTGTGGCATGGTTGGGGGCATGCCCTAATCCAATATTGTTTTTCTTTTAGTTAGAGGCTTGTTTGATCACTATGGGTTGGAATAGGCGAGATCGGTAATGGTGTCAGCCTTAGTATTGGCATTAAAATCTGGGTTGATACCGTCAAACTAGATTTATTATTATTCCATCCTCTTAAATTATGTTATGGATGGGAACTTGGTTATTATTTTTATTATTGGCTTATGGTTTTGGTTCGGTGATTTGGTTATTGGTTAGGTTTCGGATAGTTGGACTCATTCGGGTCAGCCACGGTTATAGACCTATCCTAGAGTCTTAGGTTATGCATACATACTATCTTGTTATACATTAGGAAGTCGACCGACTTAAGGTAAGCATTTGGATGGTTGGGTTGGATATTTGGGGGTGTTCCCTGATCCTGGTTGGACTTTAGATGCCCATTACGACAAGGCCCCATGTTGGGTCGGGCCACCAGCTCTTCCTAGGGCTCGTCTTCTAACAATGGTGGCGGTCAGCGAAAGAATCATTTTTATGCATTGCCATCCCATCAGGAGCAGGAGAGTTCACCAGATGTTGTCACTGGTAGGCTTCATGCTTTTCATCTTGATGTTTATATGTTATTAGACCCAGGATCAAATTTCTTTTATGTAACTCCCTTAGTTGCTGTAAATTTTAGGGTAGGTCCAGAAAATCTGTCTAAGCCTTTCCAATTTTCTACCCTAGTGGGTGAGACAATTGTTACAAGACGAGTCTATAAGAAGTGTCCTATTACTGTCCTCCATAAGATCATACTAGTAGACCTGATAGAACTAGAGATGATAGATTTCGATGTTATTCTAGGCATGAATTGGCTCCATTTATGCTATGCATCAATAGATTGTCGCACCGTGTGGTGAATTTTAAGTTTCCCGATGAGGCAATTTTTGAGTGGGAGGGTAGTTCTGCATCTCCCAAAGGTCTTTTCATCTCTTACCTTATGGACCAAAAGTTAATATCAAAAGGTTGAATTTACCATTTAGTTTGAGTAAAAGATACAAAGTCTGAAGTCTCGACTATTCAATCAATTCGAATAGCAAATGTGTTTTCGAAGGTTTTTCACAAAGATCTTCCAGGGGTACCTCCAGATAGATAAATAGAGTTTGGTATTGATCTTCTTCCTGGTACTTACCTCATCTCTATTCCTCCTTACCATATGGCTCCAGCTAAACTTAAAGAGTTTAAAGAAGGTTTCATCATACCCAGTGTTTCTCCATGGGGTGCTCCGATCCTATTCGTGAGCAAGAAAGATGGCACTCTCAGAATGTGTATAGATTATAGTTATCAAAACAAGGTTACAATCAATAATAAGTATCCCATTCCTAGAATCGATAATTTTTTGATCAATATTAAGGTGCCCGATAGTTCTCCAATATTGACCTTAGATCGGGATATCATCATTTCAAAGTTAGGGAGCAAAATTTTCTGAAAATTGTTTTTCGAATGAGGTAGGCCATTTTGAGTTTGTGGTTATGGCGTTTGGACTAACAAATGCTCCTGCAGCCTTTATGGATTTGGTAAACAAGGTCTTCAAGCAGTATTTGGATATGTTTGACATTGTCTTTATAGATGACATATTGGTGTATTCTAGAAGTGAGAGGAGCATGAGAATTATTTTAAGATAGTACTGCAGAACCTCAAGGACCATCAGCTGTATGTAAAATTTGGTAAATATGAAATTTGGTTGGAATTTGTTACCTTTTTGGGGCATGTTATTTCAGGGGAAGGTATTCAAGTAGATTCTCAAAAGACTGATGCAGTTAAGCAGTGGCCTAGACCTATCACTCCATTTGATATCAGGACCTTTTCAGGTTTTGTTGGGCACTATAGAAGATTTGTTAAAGGGTTCTCCTCTATAACCACGCTGTAAACTAAGCTGACCCAAAAAGAGTAAAGTTTACATGGTCAAATAAGTGTGAGAAGAATTACCAGGAGTTGAAGGATAAATTGACTTCGAATCTAGTGTTATCTTTACCAAAAAGGTGGACAGATTTGTGGTATATTGTGATGTTTCTAGAGTTGGGTTAGGTTGTGTGTTGATACAGAATGGAAGAGTGATAGCCTATGCTTCCAGGAAACTCAAGGATCAAGAAAAGGAATACCCAACTCTTGACTTGGAGTTAGCTGCCAAGTATTTTCTTTGAAAATTTGGTGACACTACCTCTATGATGTGCATGTTGATGTCTTTATAGATTATAATAGTCTCTAGTACGTATTTACTCAGGAAGAGTTGAGTATTCATCAGAGAAGGTGGTTAGAGTTGTTGAAGGTATATTACATGAGTGTGCTTTATCATTTGGGTAAGCCAATGTGGTGGTTGATGCATTGAGTAGATTGTCCATGGGTAGTGTATCACATGTGAAGGAGGAAGAATGAGAATTGGCCAAGTAGGTACACAGATTATCCCATTTGGGAGTTCGTCTAATCGATACTAATGATGGAGGGAGTAGTAGTACGGAATGGTTTGGAATTATCTTTGGTAGTAGAAGTGAAAGAGAAGCAGCATAATGATCCCATCCTTAATCAGACATTGGAAGCAGTACAGCAAAAGAAGGTTGAGGTTTTCTTCCAGGGGGAGATAGTGTACTTTGCAATCAAGGTAGACTTTGTGTTTCAAATGTAAAAGGGATGAGGGAAAGAATATTAGACGAGGCTCATGGTTCAAGGTATTCTATTCATCCAGGTACGACTATGATGTACCGAGACCTATGAGAATTTTTTTGGTGGAATGGTATAGAGAGGGACATACAAGAGTTTGTGGAAAAATGTCCAAATTGTCAGCAAGTGAAGGTTAAACACCAGATACCGAGAGGTATGATGCAAGAGGTTAGTATCCCTACTTAGAAGTGGGAAGTAGTGAATATGGATTTTATCAAAGGGTTGCCTCTAATGAGTCATTAGCATGATTCAATTTCAGTTATAGTAGACCGCAGGACTAAGTCAGCTCATTTCCAACCTGTCTAGACTTCAGACACAACAAAGGATTATGCCCGAATGTATATCCACAAGTTAGTAAGGCTTCATGGGATACCTTTATCCATCATTTCAGATGGAGGCATACAGTTTACTTCACAATTTTGGAAATTTTTCAGAAAGGCCTTGGTATAAAAGTTAAGCTTAGCACTACTTTTCATCCACAGAGTGATGGTTAGGCCGAGTGTACAATTCACACATTAGAAGACATGTTGAGGGAGTGTGTTCTAGATTTTAAAGGAATTTGGGATGACCACTTGCCATTGACTGAGTTTGCTTATAATAACAGTTATCATGCTAACATTCAGATGGCTTTATTTGAAGCACTATATGGGCATAGGTGTAGATCACCTATAGGCTGGTTTGAGGTTGGAGAAGATGCATTGATTGGACCAGATTCTAGTCTTGGAGCTATGGATAAGGTTTAGTTGATTTGTCAGAGATTGAAGATTGCTCATGGTCATTAGAAGTCATATGTTGATATGAGAAAAAGTGAACTTGAGTTTGAATTAGGCGATTGGGTATTCCTGAAGGTGTCACCCATAAAGGGAATAATGAGATTCGGGAAGAAAAAAAAGTTGAGTTAGTAATTTATTGGTTCATATGAGGTAGTAAAGCAAGTAAGAGAGGTTGCTTACAAGTTGGATCTTCCATCAAAGTTATATGTGGTTTATCCAGTGTTTAACATTTTGATGTTTAAGAACTGAATTGGAAATCCATCCTTAATAGTTCCCCTTGAGAGTATTGGGATCAATGATAATTTGTCGTATGAAGAGGTTCCTGTTGATATACTTGATAGGCAAGTCTAAAGACTATGGAATAAAGAAGTTGCATCTGTGAAAGTCCTTTGGAGAGACCAATTAGTTGAAGGGGTCACATGGGAAGTGGAAACATAGATGATGTCCAATTATCCACATCTCTTTTCTTCCAACTCAGTCCATACCAAAGGTAAATAGTTATCTTCTAGCTAAAGCTCTTTCTCTTTAAGTCTATGTAAGAATTCTTAAGTCGTATCATATGTTATGTGTGGTTGGAACCTTGAAATTGATGAAATCTTTCTTATAAGTTTGTTATTGGTGTGACTAATCCTTTTTCCTAGTCCTGAGTCATGCCATATTTGAGGACAACTGTTTCCAAGGGTGAGATATTGTAATTCCCCATCTCAAAATATTTCTATCCATTATACGACATACCCCTTGAGCCGCATGAATAGCATACGAGTCATATGTAAGACTCGTACCCAAGATAGTGTGGCATGGTGAACTTTCTGTTAAAGGTAAGACTCAACCCCTTGAAGTCATTAAGAAGATTACGAGTCATATGAATCCAAGTCCTAAGAACATCAGTGTAGACTCCAAGAGATTTGGTCCAAGATATAAGTGGGGGGTTAAATTCATATAAAGATGATACGAGTCATATGTGGAACACGTATATTGACCAGTGTGTGTCCTTTTTTGAGTTTGTTATGCTTACGGGTGAAGGAGATAGGTCTTACCCTATCATACGAGTTATATGGTAGACCCATATAGACTGACGAGCTTTTTATGTAAACTTTAGCTAAGGGTTTTTTAGTCTTTTTCTCCCTTATAACTTCCCATCCACGACCTATCACCATCAAAGAGGTGTTATTTCCCTACTCATTATAATAAAATAACAATGCTTACATCCTCTCATCTCCAAGAATTATCAAGGCTAGGGTTTCTTTCTCAAGTTCATCATTCAAGTCCCAAGATTAAAGATTCCTTCACAAGCAAAGAACATTAAGGTATGTGGGGTTTATGAACAAGGATTTTCTTTCATCCTTGTTCCTAAAATACATTTTTTTTAAGATTGAATTTCTTTATTTTGAACTAAGGTTCATACCCAAATAGCCATATTTTTGAATTATGGTATTTCCATAAGAATAAAGACTTTAGGTGCATCAAGGTTCACTTACATCTATGTTTTGACTTGCAAGATTCATATTATGATTTGAATTCCTTGTTTTGAATGAAATTGTTGAAGTATTTTAAGATGATTATTGAGTATGAAGTTTTATCATGATCTTCTAAGAATTTAAGCATGTATTATAATTCTTAAGTGCAAGCATTGAGTTCAAAAGAAGATTATTCTCTTAAGCTCCATTGATAATTTTGTACTATGATTTAAAGCAAAGATTGATCTTTTGATCCTAATACAAGATATGAGATCCAAATTGTTCATCCTGATTATGATTTAAAGAAAAAAAGCATAACTGGTCTTCAGTTTATAAACCCTTATGCTATTTTAAGGTAGATTTCTTTTAGTATGTGTATATAAGTATTTAGGGAGTAGTATTTAACACAGAGATGGGAATGCGAAAGAGTGTATCCAAAGTTCCTAAAATCTATGAGCCAACGTAGGTTAAGCTTTTTCCAAATATGGATCAAGTTAAGAATAGTGATCAATAAGATAAGGTTGTAGTCTGATGGCAAAGGTAGGACAGCTCTCCCCAATGTAGGTAAGACATTGTACTCCATGGTAGCTCACATGGTTTATATCAGTTAGAACAATCTCCCATAAGCAATATTAAAAGCAAAGATTTTAAGAAACTAAGCATTATGGCTCACTAAGTTATTCATATGATTTATTACTTAAGAGTTATAATTTTGCAGTCTTAAAGTTGTACTTAAAAATGTGAGTCATTTATGTTTAGAATGCATTATTTGAAATCTTGAATACTTATTCAGTTATTATTTTCTTTAAACATCCACCCTAACATGTTCAGTACATTCTAGAAGTACTGATCCACATATATGTTTGTGTTCTACATTATTTTATAATATAGGTTCTGGTGCCCGTATCCAGCAACACTATAGACTTTGGCATCATTAACTATATCCCAACCTGTGGTGAGTCCTCTTAGTTTGAGGGCCCAGTTTCTCAAATTTACTTCATAGATGCTAGTACTTATCCATGTGGCTTTAGTTTGTTGTTCGGGTCAGCTGGGGACTGTCCCAGTGGCTCTTTAGTTATTAGTAGATACTTTTCTGATGGAGAATGTTTAAGTTTCAAAAATATTATTTAATTACTTTAAATATTAAGGTTTCACTTTGAGATATTAAGATGTTTATCCTCTATTTATTTATATACTAGTTCCACCTCTTTAATATATGTTCTGAGTTGTATAGATATCATGGGTTAGCTTGGGGTTACTTGTAGTTCGAAACATCGTGTAACGTCCAATAGGGTAGATTCAAGGCGTTACAAGGAGTGGCCTAAACCCACGACTCCAACCGACATTCGAAGCTTTTTAGGTTTAGCCGGCAATTATATAAGGTTTGTGGAAAGCTCCTCGACGAGTTCTACACCTTAGACTATGTTGACTCAGAAGAAGGTAAAGTTCTTATGGTCGAATGGTTGCGATGGTAGTTTCGAGAATTGGAAGGAAAAGTTAACTTCGACCCTAATTTTGACTCTACCCAAGGGTACCAATGGTTTTGTTGTTTATTTTGATGCATCCCAAGTGGGATTGGGTTGTGTATTAATGCAGCATGGTAAGGTGGTTGCATATGCTTCTAGGCACCTAAAGGTGTATGAGAAGAACTATTTAACGCATGATTTGGAGTTGTTGGTTGTGGTCCTTGCATTAAAGATTTGGCATCACTATTTGTATGGGGTCCATGTTGGCATCTTCTTAGAACATAAGAGTTTACAGTATTTGCTTACCCAGAAGGATCTGAATCTCAAGTAAAAAGGATAGTTTGAGTTTCTCAAGGACTATGACATGAGTCTTCACTACCATCTAGGTAAAGCTAACATGGTGTCTGATATTATCAGTAGGTTTTCCATAGGGATCTTATCTCATGTACATGAGGAGAAGTGAGGTTTGGTAAACTATATTAACCTTTTGGCTAATCTTGTAGTTCATCTATTCGATTCCTAAGATAGTGATATGATTTTTCAAGAGGTGGTGAAGTCATCTCTCGGTGCTGAAGTAAAGGAGAAATATTTTTGATCCTATATTCATGGAGATCAAGGAAGATGTGGGTCGCCAGAAGGTGATGGCTTTTGATATTTACTGTGATGGTATCTTAAGGTACCAAGGAAGGTTGTGTGTTCCCGATATTAATGGTTGTGAGGAAAGAGTTTGGCCAAGGATCATGAGTCGCACTATAAAGTTCATCCTGGTTCAAAAAATAAGTATAATGACTTAGAATTTTATTGGTAGAATAACCTAAAGAGGGATGTGGCTAAGTACATGGTGTGTCAACAAGTGAAGGTGGAGCACTTGAGGCCCGATGGGTTGACTCAAGAGATTGAGCTTCTAGGGTAGAAATGGAAAATAATTAATTTGGATTTCATTACTAATCTACCACGGTCTCAAAATCAGTTTGACTCAATTTGGGTGATCGTGGATAGGATGACTAAGTCCGTTTATTTCTTGCATGTGAGGACTAATTATTCTATTGGATACTACACAAAGTTGTATATCTAAGAGAGAGTGAAGTTTAAAGGTGCTCCAATTTCTATCATTTCTGATCGTGGTACCTAGTTCTTTTCCCATCTTTGCATGTCAATCTAGCGAGGTTTCGAGACTAAGATGACCCTTAGTACTGCTTTCCACCCGTGGATGGATGGGCAAGAAAAAAGGATAATTCAAGCCTTAGAAGATATATTTTGGTCTTGTATATTTAATTTTGGTGGTAGTTGGGCTGATCACTTGTCTCTCAATAAATCCACTTATAATAACAGTTATCACTCTTGTATTGGCATAGCTCTTTTTAAGGCATTGTATAGTAGGAGGTGTCATTCTACTATTGGGTGGTTCAAAGTTGGTTAGACTTATATTTGGTCCTGACTTGGTTTACCAAGTTATAGAATAGGTAAAGGTGATAAGGGATAGGCTTAAGACCACCCAAAGTCGCCAAAAGTCCTACACGAATGTGAGGCGAAGGGAGTTGGAATTTATTGTTGGTTACTGAGTGTCCCTAAAGGTGTCTCCCAAGAAGGGAGTAATGCAGTTTGGAAAGAAGAGGATGCTTAGTACCCGTTATGTAGGTTCGTATTTAGTTTTGAGGAGGGTTAGTAATGTTATATATAAGTTGGATTTTCCCTCTAGATTGGGTTCCATCCACCTGGTGTTTCATGTTTTGATGTTGAGAAGGTGTGTTGGTGATCCTTCGACGGTTGTTCCTTTGGAAACTATAGCATTTCAGATTCCTTGTCTTATTAGGATATTTCAGTGGAGATCTTGGTTCGAAAAGTCCGTAGATTACAGGCGAAGGACATGGCTTTGGTAAAGGTTCTTTAGAGGAATCAAAAGGATGAGGAAGCTACTTGGCAAGCCGGGGAGGACATGAAATCCAAGTATTCATTCTTGTTCCCCATTACGGATAATTGTTCTTGAGGTAAGTTTATTCCTTAACATCTTTATTTTTGGTCTTTGTTAAAGGTAAGTGTGGGAGTATTTTTGTGTTAAATCGTGCTAACGTTTTCTTGAGCCAACATTTGAGGATGAATGATCATAAGGGGAAAAATATAACACCCCAAATTTTGGTTTCTTAAAAATTTCTGAAATTTTATCCTCACTATTCTAATTACGACTCACCCTAAGAGACATAGGGTATTTTGACGGGTCATATGACCCTAGTCGTAAGGTGTCAAGTGAATGGTGTCTGAGTTGTTGTCCTAATTATGACTTGTGGCCTCAAGACATAAGGTATCATAACGAGTTATTAGGTGGTAGCCGTAAGGTGATCAGTGTTTGCCTCAAAGTTTTTGTATTGGTAACGAGTGGTGAGTGCGAGTCATAGGAACTGGTTATAAGTCGCATAGTATGACTCGTAGCCAGACCAGTAAGGGTGCCCAGGGGTAATGTCTTGACTACGACTTGAGGAGGCGAGTTGTAACGAGTTGTTGGAGACCCGTAGCCAATGGCGATATTTTTGCAGTCTTTTAATTAAGGGCATCCTGGTAAATACCCCTTTTACCCACTTAAACCCCATGACCTATAAACAATATTGGACTTATTTCTCACCCATAATATATTAAAGCACTCTCAAATTCTCTCTCAAATTCCCTAATCAAGACAGGGCTAGGGTTTCAAGGAAAGTGGTCATCTAGGGTTCTAAGGGTGCTATCTTCTTCAAAATTACTTGGTAATTAAGGCATGTATCTCTTTCCCTATACTTGTATATTCTTAATAGCATGAAATTGGTTTACTATTCACATGGTTTTGATGTTGGGTTTGAACTCTGGGTTAAGGGTTTTGGATATAAATTTTTTGAATGTTTTCTCATGATACTATTGAACTATTATGCATTGAATTATTGATTTGTACACTCATTGGAGTTCATGGAAATAGTGGATGGAATAGGGATACAATGGGCTCCCCAAATTTGTAAACTATGGCAATAGGGGTACAACAGAATCCCCAAATAATTGGTTTTGGTTTGGAAATTTATAATAACCTTAACCCACTTGGAAAATTGATTTTGGAATGTATATTATCATTTGGTTTTGCTCATTTTCTTGAAACTAATGCTTGGCATAAATGGTAAACTGGATAATAACAATAATGATCTTGAAAACCTTGCGGGGTTTGAAGGAATCCCCTAAGTGATTTTATTAATAGAGTTTACGGGGTACAAAGAAATCCCCAAAGTGTTGGCTAAAGACATTGCTTGCAAGATATAGTCAGTAAGCGATACCACTTAATAATGCCTTAATGATTCATATCTAGAATTGGTGGATGTGTTAAATGTTTTAATTAGGTATTAATAGGGGTTGTGACAGTTGGCCGTAAAGGTGTGAATCCGAAGGACGGACATCAAAAACTCATATTTGCCGACATAAGGGTTGGTCTAAATGACTATGCGTTTGTGCCACACTACATATAAATGTATCATGGTTGGGGAAGGGTACAAGGGAATCGACGACCTTTTGTGATATCCCCAGTTTGTGCAGCTAACACGCACTGGGGCCTGACCAAAGTGTTACAATAGGACCCATATAGCTCGTGGGTGGTACTAGGTTGGTCAAGCTACACAATTCAGGCTAAGGTTTTTAAAGTAAATACTAAGCCTAGTTCCTTCTCCAATATTTATACTTATATATATACTCAGGGATATGTGTGAATATGTACATGTGCATAGGTTTGACTTGGTTTTATGATGATGAAATTATTTTATCCTCTATCCTTGAGTTACATGCTAGTGCTCAACCCACTAACCATCTTCGGACATTGTATCCCCATGTGATACAGGCCGAAGACAAGTCTAGTTTTCCTATGCAGGGTCAGGTGGATCAACTCAATTCGACAATCGTCGCTGGTGAAGTTGTGAGCTTTCATTCTCTGGTAGACTTGTACATTATATCAATTTCCATTTATAGATTAGAGTTGACAGTTTACATTATCATTAACATTTTCATTATCATTAACATTTTCATTATCATTGCCAGGATTGGGGCATGTCCTGACACTTTATTAATTTTGGTTTTATTAGAAGGTTTTGTGGATTACTATGGACTTAGGTGATGATGTTGGTTGGTTATTTTTGGTCGGATTATTAGTTATCGGTTATAGACATATCTTAAAATTATTTGAGCTTGTCTTATGTTGTCTTGTTATTTGTTCAAAATTAAGCCATTGTTAAAGGTATTGTGTTCTATTGGTTAGACAAAAGGCATGGTCTCATTTCCCTGGGAGACTTAAGATACCAGTCACAGCCAGTCCCGGGTATGGATCGTGACATAAAGGGTTTGTTGATAAGATGGAGAAGATATTCAGCGTAATGCATGCCGCTAATTTTGAAGGTATATATTTTGTTGCATATCAGCTGAAAGATATAGCTTATCAATGGTATGAGGAGTAGGAACAATTGAGGGGTGACGATGCGGGCTACATTATGGGATGAGTTTTTGGGTACCTCTCTCAATTATTTCTTTCCTTAGGATTTGAGGAAGGCTAAGGGTAAGGAGTTTGTCAATTTGAAGAACGATAAGATAGAGTGAAAGAGTATGCCTTGAAATTTCAGCAGTTATCTCGCTATGCTCTAGAGTTGGTGTCTAGTCAGAGGTCTAAGATGAGAAAGTTTGTTTCTGGGTTGTCCCATGACTTAGTGTTGGAATGAAAGGTTGCAACGTTGAACAAAGACATGGATATCTCTAGGCTTGTTGTTTATATGTTGTAGGTAGAGGATGAAAAGAAGAGTCAAGTCGATATAAAGGAGAGGCAGAATAAGAATTTCAGGTATTCAGAGCAGGGAACAAATAAGTAGAATAGTGAGAAAGATAGTATATAGTGGACCAAGAAGAAGACTTAGGGTAATGCTGGTTCATATATTTTGGCTAGTAGTCCTTGTCCAAAGTTGTCTGGTCAATCATCGCTTTCAGGGTAGTAGTGTTGCTAAGGCACAGAGTGCCAAGTCTCAGACTAGTGGAGCTCAATTAGACCTACCTTATCCTCCTTGTAGATTTTATGGTTAGCTTCATTATGGTTATTGTGATAAGGGGAAAAATTAGTGCTTTAATTGAGGTCAGCCTGGCCATATGCAAAGACATTGTTATATAGCTAAGGTAGTCGTTGAGGCTAATAAGGTTTCAGCTACCACTTCTTCAACACCTACACTAAAGTGTTATACTTCAAGTATCGGCATGGGCCAAAATCGTCTCTATACTCTTGCTATCTATCAGGAATGTGAGGTATCTACCCTTTATAATGTGAGCCATTATGTGGCTATGCACTTTGGTTTTGGTCCTAAAAGTATTTATGACCCCTTTTTGTGTCTACTCTGGTGGGTGATTCTTTAGTTGCTAGAAGGAACAATAGAAGCTATGTGGTGTCTATCTTTCCTAGGGAGATATTGGTGGATTTGGTAGATCTTGATATGGTAGATTTTGATGTAATTTTAGGGATGGATTGGCTTCATTCGTGCTATGCTTCCTTGGATTGTAGGACCCAAAAGGTTAATTTCCAATTTCATAATGAATCGGTAATCAAATAGGAGAAAATTTCCTCAGTGTTTAAAAGGAGGTTTATTTCCTACCTTAGAGCTCGAAAGTTTATTTTTAAGAGGTGTTTGTGTTACCTAGTTCGGGTTAAGGATTTTAATTCTGGGGTCACACTTTGAATTCTATCCATGTAGTTAACTAATTTCCTAAGGTGTTCCCCGATGATCTTTCTAGAAATCCTCCTAATAGGGAAATAGATTTTAGGATTGATCGTCTATCGGATACCCATTCTATTTCCATTCCTCATTAAAGATCAGAGGTTGGATGTGAAATTTTCTAAGAGTGAGTTCTAGTTTAATGTTGTGACTTTTCTTGGGTATGTTATTTCTAGTAAGGGGATCATGGTGGATCCACAAAAATTTGAGGCAGTTAAGAGGTGGCCTAGACTCATGAAACCAACCTAAATTAGGATCTTCTAAGGCTTAGATGGGTATTATAGGAGGTTTGTGGATAGTTTCTCTTCTATTACTGCTCCATTAACAAGATTGACTCAAAAAAGGTAAAGTTTTTATGGTCTGATGCTTGTAAGGATAGCTTTGAGAAGTTGAAGAATAAGTTAACTTCTGCAATAGTTGACCCTACCCAAGGGTACTGATGTTTTTATTGTTTATTGTGATGTGTCCTGTGTGGGATTGGGTTTCATATTGATACAGCATAGTAGGGTTGTGGCCTATACATCTAGGTAGGTTAAGGTTAATGAGAGGAATTATCCTTCTCACGACTTAAAGTTGGTGGCTGTAGTTTTTGCCTAGATAATTTGGCACCATTATTTGTATGTGGTACATGTGGACATTTATTTAGATCATAAGAGCTTGTCGTGTGTGTCTACTCAAAAGGAGTTAAATCTCAGGTAGATGAGGTAGCTTGAGCTACTCAAGGATTATGACATAAGTTTGCGCTATCATCCTGGTAAGCTACTGTGGTTGTTGATGCTCTTAGCAGGTTATCTATAGGGAGATTATCGCAAGTGGAAGAGGAGAGGAGAGGATTCATGAAGGATATTCACAGGTTGGCTAACTTGGGAGTTCATCTTGTTAGACTCCAGAGATAGAGAAGTTAATGTTCAAGAAGTGGTTAAATCATCTCTTGGTTCTGAGGTGAAAGAGAAGCATGTTTTAGATCCTATAAATATGAAGATTAAGGATGATGTGGGTCAGTAACATGTTATGGATTTTGAGAGTGGTGGTGATGGAATCCTGAGGTATCAAGGTAGGTTGTGTGTTCCTAATGTTGATGGGCTTCCGAAAAGAATTTTGTATAAGGCTCACGAGTTGAGGTATATTGTTCATCCAGGTTTGAGTAGAATTTACCATATCATGAAAGAAATTTATTAATGGAATAATATGAAGAAGGATGTGGCGAATTTTGTTGCCAAGTTTATGGTTTGCCAACAAGTAAAGGTAGAACACTTGAGGCCTAGTGGCATGTCTCAAGAGATAGAATTGCCCATGTGAAAGTGAGAGTTTATCAATATGGACATTATTACGGGTATTCCACAGTCTCAGATTTAGTATGATCCAATTTGGGCTATTGTGGATAGAATGATCAAGTCTTCTCACTTATTGCCTATGAGGACTAACTACTCTAGAGAGGATTATGCCAAGTTGCTTATTCAGGAGATTGCAAATTGCATGGGGCATCAGTTTAATCATTTTAGACCGAGATACATAGTTTACTTCTCACTTTTGGCATTCGTTATAGGGATTTTTAGGGATTAAGGAGAACCTCAAAGCTATTTTACACCTTCAAATAGATGGACAAGTGGAACGGACTATTCATACCTTGGGGATATACTAAGGGCCTGTGTGATAGATTTCAAAGGTAGTTGGTTTGATCATTTACTTCTTATTGAGTTCATTTATAAAAATAGTTATCACTTTAGCATTGAAATGGCTCTTTTTAAGGCTCTTTATAGTAGGAGGTGTAGGTCTCCTACTGGGTAGTTTGAGGTTGGTAAGACAAGGTTGTTTGATCCAAAATTTGTTCATCAGGCCATGTAGATGGTGAAAGTGATTACAGAAAGGCTTAAGACTGCCCAAAGTCGCCAAAAGTTCTATGCAAATGTGAGGAAAATGGAGTTAGAGTTTGAGGTTAGTGATTGGGTATTTTTTAAGGTTTGTCCTATGAAATAAGTGATGAGGTCTGGGAAGAAGGGGAAACTCAGTCCCTGTTATATTGGTTCGTATCAGATTTAAGGAGAGTTGGAATATTTCTTACAAATTAGACTTGGCTGCGAATTTGGATTCTATTCATCCTATTTTCTAAGTGTCGATATTGTTGAAGTATGTGAGTGATACTTCTTTGGTAGTTCCTATAGAGGAAATTGGTATCACGAAGTTGTTGTCTTATGAGAAAGTCCCAATTAAGGTATTGGACAAGCAAATCTGTAGGTTGCGAACTAGGGAGGTAGCCTCGATGAAGGATCTTTGGAGGAACCAAAAATTGGAAGAAGCTACTTGGGAAGATGAAAAGGACATCAAGTCCAAATATCTGTTTCTATTACCTGAGTTGGATGAAAATTCTCAAGGTATGATTCTTAATTTCCTTCTCATGGCATTTCTAAATTTATCATTCAGATACGTGTGCATCCTTTCTTGTTATCGTATTAATGGATACCTTAACTCCCCATTCGGATATGAATGATCCTGGGGAGAAGGAGAGGTAATGTAACACCCTAAGTTTGGACTAAAATTTTCCATGTGATTATGCTCACTGTCAGGAGTATGACTTAGGTGATGAGTCATAGGCCTTCTTCACGAGCCGAATAATCTAAATCCAAGCCAAACCAGTGAGGTGGCCTAATATTTTATTTGGATCACAACTTGGCCCTCGCAAATCTTAAGGTTTGGTCATGAGTTGTAAGGTGTAACTCATGACCATTCTTGTGAGGTGGCCCAGAGTTTCTACCCAGGCTACGTGTCATTGTTACAACACGACTAGTGAGCACGAGGCGTTATCTAACCCGTAGCAAATGGCGATAGTTTTTTGCACATTTTAAGTAGGGTTATTTTGGTCTTTTCCTTCCACCCCATTATTTTCCACTAATTAAAACACCCTAAAGGACCCCATAATTCCTTATTACTCAATCATAAACACTATTCTCTCTTCTCAAACTTCTAAAGCAAGGGAAAATCTAGGGTTTCAAGGAATTAATTATCTAAGCTTCAATTGGTGATTTCTCTCCCAAAAGTATTAGTGGATTCAGGCATGTATCTCTTCCCTAAATAATTTTTATAAAAAACATGTGTTTAATTATTATCCATGTGGTTGTAATTATTGGATTTTGAATGTGGGTTGAGTGATTTGGAATGGTTATTATGTGAATTAGCCTCCCATGATTTTAAATTGGTTACTCGTGCTATTTTTTATGGTTTTGAATCTAAATATGTGCATGGATGCAGGAATTAGAAAGGAAAACATGGGTTTCCCTAATTTTAGGTTTTAATGATTTTGGAATTAGCTTTAACCTCAACCCAACTTGTGAAATAGGTTTTGAAACATTTATATATACATAATCTACTTCACTTTTGAAACCTTGCATTGCATAAAAGGTTAAAGGTACATAAATTGGTTTTGAAAAACCTTGGAGGCCATGGATTGGTTTTCAATGGAAACTTTGGAGTCAAATTTGGATATCTGGTTTTGCAATGGCTTAATGGAATTAGCTTTTAAGCTTAACTTTATTTGGGATAAATATA
The DNA here is from genome assembly GCA_030864215.1 of Capsicum pubescens. NCBI lineage: Eukaryota > Viridiplantae > Streptophyta > Magnoliopsida > Solanales > Solanaceae > Capsicum > Capsicum pubescens. Next base: position 147,146,217 of record CM061545.1, on the reverse strand, counting down.
CCAATGGTAAATGCCTGATTAAAACACTTCTTGGTTAATTGATAGAAATATGTTTAAATGGTTTTAATTTGAGATTAAAGGAGGCTGTGTAGCTCACCGTAGAAGGTGGAGGTCCTAGGTGGTCAATACTAAAAACTACGTTCGCCGACGTGGGGGTCTTGGTGATGGTGTGCATAGTTCACACATTATATATTTTTGAATAGTTGGAGACTCGGTGTCTTTGGCCCTTCCTCAAAGATTCTTGGTTTGTGCGACTAACACGCATGGGACCCTTTCAGCAGGGGAAGCTGAACTCATATAGCCCATGGGTTAGGACGGTTAGAGCTACACATTCCAGGTTAATAGTTTTAAAATCTCATGCTTAAACCATGTCCCCTATCCTGAAATCTTATGTATATGTATATATGAATGTGTACATATGGTTTTTTAGTGGTTCTGGACTGATTTGATTATGGAATTATTTTATCCCTTCCCTGAGTTACATGTTATTGTTCATCCCACTAACTATCCCCGGATGTTGCATTATTTCATGATGTAGGGTCTTAGGGGTTCTTTGGTTATTTTGTGCAGAGTTAGGTGGTTTTGGTTCTCCCGTTGGTAAGCTTGAAGTTATGAGCCTCCATCTTTCGGAAGGTCAAACATTTCTCTTCTTTCTTTATATTCTCAGAAATCCTATCGATTTTTTTATACTTTTGTATTGTCTTTGGGACATTTTCGGGGTCATGTCCTGACCTAACTTGGTATTTTGATTTAGAGGATTTTGTGGACAGATTGTGGGTTAGTCAATGTTTTGCACTCTTAGTTCCATTTGAGTAACATTAACTATCTTATCCTTATACTCTGGATATATTCCACTGTGTACTTTTGTTATGTCTTATTGGTTAGGCTGAAGGGGTGGTCTAGACCCTCGGTTATTCTTATACTTTTATGTTTGCTCATTATTCTCTGTTGAGTATTCTTGCCTTCTTACTTTATGTTGATGACATTACTCTAATTGGTATTCTTTCAATTTAGCTTGATCAGTTCATAAGACATTTCTTCATATCAGGTTGCAATAAAAGACTTAGGTGACCTTTATTTTGTAGAGGGGTTCAAGATGTTCGCTCATCCGATGGTCTTCATTTTTCTCAATAGAAGTATATTTCAGACCTTCTTCTTAAGTTTCACATGCATACTTGTAAATCAGTTGGTACCCCTTTAGTCTCTCCCACTATTATTTTCTCATGGATGGTGAATTACTTTTAGATCTTAGTGAATATAAGAGCATGGTGGGTGCACTTTAATAATTGACATAGATCCAACCTAATATTTTCTATACTGTGAATGTTGTTTGTTAGTTTATGAAAGTACATAATACAACTCATTTTCATTATGTGAAGCACACGTTTAGGTACTTGCAGGGTACTATTAAACATGGATTGTTCATGAGTGCTTCTTCGTACAATTCACTAGTATTTGTTTATTTTGATATTGATGGGTTGGATGCCTGATAATAAGCATTACGTTACTGTCTTTATCGTGTTCTTGAGTTCCAATCTTATTTATTGGTGTGCGAAGAAATAACTCATATTATCAAGACCGTCTACAGAGTCTAAGTATATGTCTATTATCTATACTGTAGTTGAAGCTTCTTGGATTATTCATGTTCTATTTAAGCTAGATTTTTATCTTCATAAGCCTATTGTGTGAAAATATCAGCTCAACATATCTGTCTCATAACCAATATTTCATGATTGGTCTACGCATATTGATATTAATTATCATTGCATTCGATACAGAGTTGCTCAAGTGGATCTTATTATATAATATGTTCCTTCTCACTTACAATTTGTTGATAATTTTATTAAGGTTTTATCCTCATTCAGATTTTGCTTTTTGCGTTACAATCTATCTGATACTTCAATAGTCCAAACTAAGGGGGTATATTAAGACTCATAGTGTGTGAACTTGTAGGATTCAATTGTTCTGAGTTGTAGAACTCATAGTCTGTAACTTGTGTTGTATTAGGTTATAATATCCCTTTGTATTTATTATTATATATATATATGATCATATAAGCGTCAACAACTATTGTAGACTTTTATTACTCCTCTGTACATGTCTTTGTCCATTTAGCTCCATGGCCAACAATGAGTTCATCCTGGAAATCCTTGTTACTAGTTAAAATAAAGAGAAACGATGTTAAAACACCCTCATACTTGTCCGTCCAACTTACTTTAGCCCTTTAACTTTACGACCATTGAAACACCCTCTTTAATAATTTTAAAGTGAATTATACATCACTCTATCCCCAAGAACATAACAGTACTCTTATAATGTGAGGTATATCTCACACACGCAATATATTGTCATATCAGCCACACGTCATAGCCACATCAAAAATTATTTTTTTTTAAATATGATCTCATTAATATTTATTATATTAAAAAAAACTACTTGTAATGACCCTTCATGTCATTTTCCAAATATTTCTTATCTTCACCGTTTGATCTTCTCCATAGTTTTCTTAAGTCATTTATGACTTCCTGGGACCAACAGTTTGGTTACCAAGCAGTTCGTTTGGTTTTTAGATCCAATTCCCTATTTTGAAGTCTTCGCTGGTTTCAATGGCCAACGGAAGAAAACTTTAGTAAAATAATCTCAGATGCAAATTCTGACTGCACCAGCAGATTTGAATTTTGATTTTAGTCTAGGTAGACCTTTGGATTGGGTCCCAATGCACCCGAGCTCATTTCGACCTATTGGTCAGAAAGTTAGAAATTGGAAAGAATGGGTGTGAGACCTATATTTGGTCGAAATGACCTCATATTGAAAATACAACATTTCCATTACGTTTGGAACATTGATTTTAGTCTAGGGAGACCCTTGGTTCAGGTCCCAAGGCTCCAAGACTTATTTGGGCTATTGAGTGGATTTTATAAATAGTGATGAAACTATAGGTGTGGTCCTCACTTTTTGCCTAAACGATCTTCGATGAAAGTTTTGATGATTCCAATGGATTTTAAATGTAGTTTACAATCAAATTTCACAGTTGGATCATGTTCTTTGGATTTCGGATGAGTTCTAAAGATCAAAAACTTATTTTTGAGTTTTTTATCATCTGGTGCAACCGCGATCGCGACCAAGAGTGTGTGATCGCGAATAGCGTGATCCTGGCCCGTAGGACCGCGATTGCAGCATCTGAGTACCTATAGGGGCTATATAAATGCCCAAGACGGGTTTGGGACATTTTCTCTTCACTATTTATACCTAGAAACCCCAAAATGAGTGTAATAACTCAAAATTGGTCATGGGGTGACTTGGGAGCTTAATTATCATCTTGTATCGCAATTATCATCAAGACTAAGGCAAGAATTTCTTGAATTCATGCTTGAATTTCTTAGTTTGGACCCAAAACTCCAATTTAGTGTAGGGCTTGATTTTAGCCAAAAGTATGCTTAGTCTTCACCCATTCTTTGAGGGTTATGATTTCTTATTCATGTGTGAATATTGGGTTGGTCTCGGAAACTCGTTTTCCATATATGGGACCTACTTGGGGGTTTGGTGTTGTTTTTGGACCCAAAGCACAATAGTGCAATATGAGTATCATTAGACTCGTATTGATAAGTGGATTATGATTTTTATAGTGTGATAGCATTTTGAGGATTGTAAAGTGAAGATGAGCATGTGGAGCATGAAGTGAGGTTTTGCGGTTTGTCCTTGAGGTAGGATTCTGTCTACTTTTCTTCATAGATTATGTATGATATATGTAGCGTGTGAATATGGATGTTTGTCTGGAATATGAGTAGGATAACTTGGCCTTGATATATTGATATTTGGGGACTAGATGGGGGTTTTGGACTCGTAAGATGGCATGTTTATAACCCTTTTTTATATCCTTTTGCCTCCCTCTTTAGTTTAGATTACTCATAGAATTGATATGATATAATGCTATGTTTGGAATATGGTTTTAGCATTTGAAGCATGATTTGTATATTTAGCCATATTGGGCTAGTATGGTAGTGTTGAAATCATTAGTTGGGTAGAGATTACTTGAGTACCCTTGCTTCTAGTTAAAGTTGTTATCTTAGTCTTGCATATGGCTTACTTGGCATCTAGAAGATGAACTAGATACCTTAGCTTGTTTTGGGGTATAGTGTGCCTAATTATGGAAATTATGGATTAGAAATAGCATCATGCAACCCACTTAGGCCTAAGCTTGTATTTAGTCTTGTGGACTTATTTGCAGATGTTAGACATAGATGAGGCTAGCAAACCTTAGAATTAGGTTTCTTCGTAACTTGGTAACTTGTGTTGATGTTCCTGGATTGTGGCTTTTGAGTTATGGATATGATATTCCTTGTTGAATTGATATCGGGCATTTAAAGATGATATTCCTCCTAGATATGTTATGTGGCCTATAGAGATGCTATTTTTTGTTAGACTTGTTGATTGGCCTATAGAGATGCTATTTAGGTGGTGCAGGTGCGGGGCGGTGCAGGTTTTAAGCTATGTGGGGTAGTGTGGGTTTTAAGCTATGCGGAGCGGGGCGGGGCGGGTTAAACTAATTTTTTTTAAATGGTGCGGTGCGGGTTATGGGTATATGCCGGTTTAAATAAGAAAATCTTAAAATTAGTATTATTCTCGTGAAAATACCTAAAATTATATGTTACTTAAAATTTTATGATACTTAAAATGACATGTATAACACTAAAAATAAATAATTTTATAGCTTTTTTAATATCTCTATTCATTTTAAAAAAAAATATGATATTTGATCATTACTTGTACACGTTATACTTTTTGATAATTTTTTAGTAAAAAGTGATATAATAGAAATTAGTTGTTTTTTTTCCTAGTTGTATATTTGGAAATAGTATGATTTTCAATGGAGTTACAAACTTAAAAAAAAAAATAGGGCGGTATGGTGCGGGTATGCGCGGGTAAAAGTGTGGGGCGGGTTTATGTGGGTTCAAAGATTATGCGGTACGGTGCAGTTTAAAAATTTGTGGGTTTAGAAAAAACCTGCACCGTACCGCATCATTGCCACCACTAATAGAGATGTTATTTCCTCTTAGACTTGATGATTGGCCTGTAAAGATGTTATTTCCTCTTAGACTTGATGATTAGCCTATAGAGTTGCTATTTCCTTTATTCATGATTGTTGATACTATAGAGATGATGTTCCTCTTGGTTATGTAAATTGGCCTAGAGAAGTGATATTCCTCGTAGTCATGATGTATGTATGCCTTATTGATATAAGATATCCTATAGACGATTACATGTCTATATATATTATGCCTCTTAGATATGAAATGCCTCTTGTATAAGAGATGATTACAAGTCTATCTATATTATGCCTCCTAGATGTGAAATGCCTCTTGTGTGAGATATGATTACATGCTTATTGATATAATGCCTCCTATATGTGAGATAATTAGAGATATGCTATGGCTTATAAATATGATTATTGATATGAGTTCTGGATATGCGTAAGGGCCTAAGGCCATGATTATGTTGTTGTGTTTATTTTGGATAAATTAATGGACCAAAGGCCGTGTTATGATATTGATTGAATAGCTGAGAATTGTTTATCATTATAAATGATGTGATTACATTATATGAATATTAATATGTATATCTTTGTATACACATCTCTCCGATATGGGATAGAGGAAGATGCAGTATGATGCTTATTATTCCACTAATTGAATACAAGTGATGGCATGCATAGATTTGGTACGATCATGATTATTTACCATTATAAATAATGTGATTATAGCTTAAATGTGATTTTATGACTACTCTTCTTGTTAGACGTTTAAGCTATGTGGTAACTAGTTGTCTATTAGGGGACTATAACACTTGATGGCTAGGAATCTAATGTATTAGTTAATGAATCTTGCTTAGTTGAGACATGGTAGCTAACGATGGCTAGTTAATGAATGGTGTCAGTTAATAAAAGATGGTTAGGCGAGAAGTAATAAGGTGTTATCTAGTAATTATTAACGAATATAGGATGATTAGTTGATAATAATGAATGATGGATAAATGGCAGTTTTGGTATAGTGATGAACTATGACTAGATGATAGATGTTGGCTAATTAATAAATAGTGGTTATTTGCTATCCCGTGAGTAAGGATTATATGAAGGATAATGTTTAGGCTAATAACTAGAGGTTATGTGATGATTAGTGAACTAGTGATTCTATTATAATAAGTGTTGGTTAACTAATAACGAGTAGTTGGAAAGTATTGACTAGATAGATATTCTCTAGTGATACGTGTATGTTTATGAGTATTTTAGTGTATCTTATTTGGTAATAGTAATTGTGATGATATTGATACCCGACAAGATCGGAGTATACTATTGTGATGATATTGATACCCGATAAGGCCGAAGGATACTATTATGATGATATTAATACCCGATAAGGCCGAAGGATACTATTATGATGATATTAATACCCGGCAAGGCTGGAGAATACTATTGTGATGATATGATACCCAGCAATACTGGAGGATACTATTATGATAATATTGATACCCGGCAATATTGGAGAATACTGTTGTGATGATGTTGATACCTGGTAAGGCCAGAGGATATATTGATGATATGTTGATACCCGATAAGGCTGGAGGTTGATTACGTTGATGATGGTACTAATGAGGACAGTTATGATGATTTTTGACATTTGATTATGTACTTTGCATTCATTTATGTATGCATATTGCCTATTACCAGTATGCACCTATATCTATCAGCTGGCATATGACCGTTGCATAGATGTGTGAAGAATATGCCTTGTGTTCTTATATGTTGATTGAACCTTTCGAGCCTGGGGCGATAGGGGTACGCATAGGCTCGGCTAGGTATTTGGTTATCCAGAGTAGCCGACTATTCACGTTGATATTGATATTGCTATTTTTATTGTTATGATCATTATTATGGATAGCTTATGACATATTGATCTTTGATCCGCTATTGGGATTTGAGGTATGTCTTCGGCCTCTCCTATCTTATGATTGCATTAGTATGTACGATTATTTCATATCTAGCCATATGGATTAGAAACCCCAAGTATAATAGTATTTAAATCTCGATTATATTATAATGAGGTCTCAAAATAATAATATGATGATATAGGATATGGTTTAAGATGACCTCATGTTTATAGGTATATATACCTATATATATAGCTATATGAAGTTATGATACTGTCGTATATCCCTTCCTTCGTTGTTCATGTTGTATAGTTATTTTTTTGCCTTGTATATTACTATATATATTTTTCTTTCACTCTATATTCGTATATTGACCTGGATATACGGTATAGCATTGACGTTTATTGAATATAGATGGAACAGGATAGTTCACCCTAATACTTCCTTAGTTTTGTAATGTTAGACTTTTGGACATGAATAGGATAGTTGTTCTTTATTATCTCATTGACTTGTCAGATGATTTCTAGACTCTTGGGAGTAGTTTCTATTCTGTTTACATATTGTATATATCTATTTTTTCTTTGTAGCTCAGTTGGCAGTAGCCTACTGAGTACCATTCATTTAGTACTCATACTACACTTCTATAGCCTGCAGATCATAGTATGGGTTATCATTATTGATACATGCATTGTGTGGAGCATCCCTGGTTCAGAGACTTAGAGTGAGCTCCTAATGTTCAGAGCATTACTTATCTCTCTCTTATGTAATAGACTAGTCTCTAAGTTGTATTCGAAGATAAGTTGTATTAGTGTATATCATTTAATATTTCACTTTTGTACTCTTTTTATATTAGAAGCTCTTGTATTGATACCACCAGGTTTTGGTATTCTTCTATGTATTGATCTTTATTTCATATATTCCGTATTTTTTTCTTATATTATTGACTAGTTTGTTACTAGCCGCTTCGGATTTGGGTTGGATTCCCTACTGTTGGGTTACGGTATGCGCCATCATGACCTGAGAAAATTAGGTTGTGACTAATTGGTATTAGAGCCTAGGTTTCATTGGTGTATTAATATAAGATCTAAGTGTAAGTAGAGTCCTGCAGATCAGTGTGGAGACATCTGTAACCTATCTTCGGGAGGCTATAATGACATTTTAGGAAATTTACTTCATGACTCCGTATCGTGTGTCCGCATTTCTATGAACTTTATTCATATTCCTTGATTCTATTCTATCCCTGAAGGACAATGCAATACAGTCGATAGATGTAGACAAGACTCCAACACGCGTTTCTAGAATTTCAATGCAGCATCGGACTAGAGGGTCAGAGATGGATATAAAATATCCTCAGCGGCAGCCAAAAAAGGATTTGGGAAGAGTCCCTATCAAACTTATGGAGTTTTGTATGGTTTTTCAGGCAATGGCGACCATTTTGGATTATAAGGGGCAGTATCTCAAAGTATTCTAGGATCTTGGTTTGGTGGTGTTGTGATTAGACACTAGTTCAGAGAATGCCCAGGTGATTAACTAGAGTTAGCCTATATTCACCGTGGGCCTAGAGTTCCTAAGACATGTTGTGATTTTGGAAGTGTAGACATAATTTTACAAATTTCTCTCAGCATCAGTTGGCCAGCCCTTTTGGGCTCAGTTTGTGTTCTCTCCATATTGATGCTTCAAGAATTGCTACAAATGTAGAGAGACTGACTACTAGTCTAGGGTGTGTCCCTAACATGAGATTCCAGTCATTTATCTTAGTTAGATCAGCTTGTGATGTTTTGAAATCTTCAGTTAGAGATGGTGCGCTTGGCACCTCAATTGATGATTTAGTCAATCGGTCTGATTTAGACCTATTCAAATTTATGTTCCCTATGCCCGTCAGTCATGTGACTGTGGATGCTACCATAATTGGTGTGTTTTTATTTCTCATATTTATCTCTTATTATGTGTATTGGGGTTTTCATACCCATTGATGATTGTATGCCTTAATGAATTTATATCGATCATTATTTGCCTTATTGTTGAATTTATGATTAAGTTACTACTCCGTGGTTTATTTCTTTTAGTAGTGGATGGAGTAGATATATATTGATGTTTTTCCCCTATGGGAGTGGTTTTGGGTTCGAGTCCCATTTATCTTGGCACATTAGCCCTATTGTAGCCATTGAGTGGTACATGATATTGATATTTATTTTTGTATTGCTTGTTTAGTATGTTGATATTGATGTTGCTATTATTACCACTGTGTGAGGTTATTGATATTACTTGATTTTATTACTAAATATTGTTAAATGATGAATTTGATTCTTGTTGGGTAGTTGTATAGACTAGTGTTATCTAGTTAAACTTTCATTTTCTTGTGATACTATTTGGTAGCTTGAGTAGATTAAGCCTAATTTGATGATTTCTCTCCCCTAGTGTGGCGAGGTTGATTGTGTTCCCTCTTGGTTAGCTGTATTAGATTGATTTTGGAGGTGTGTTGTGGTATCAAAAGTAAGTGACCTATCATGGTTTTTGTGGATTTTGAGTCGGCAATTTAGTTATGTTACCTGTTTTGAGTTTGAGATCTTTAGACTTGCCTCCTGGATTGTGAAGGATTTTGTTTTGGCTATCCCTTCTGATATAACCCGTTTGTGAGATGGACCAATTTGAGGTTCATTTTTTCTTTGTGGCTATTTCATCATTCAATAGTGATTTGTTGTTAATAATAAGATATTGTGGATTCATCTCATAGGTATGTTGGGTCTGTACCCTTGGGATATTTTGCCTTGTTGTTAGTGCGGAGATTAGATACTTTTTTATTGTTGTGATGTGGTTTTTCCTTAAGTGGTGTTAGAGAGTTATAGGCAAGTGGGTTTCTTTTGATTGCTTCTTAAGTTGGCAAATTAGAAATTCTTTATCTTAAGATGTTCGTACTCTAGTGGTGGTCTCGACTCTGACCTTAGTTTTGAGATTGGTATTTCTTTTTCGATGATGTTGTTCTTGGGTGGATTCAGGAAATCCCTATTTTAGCATTTATTCGGCCTAGTGAGGCTTAATGGAGTGATTCTCCTTGATGATATGAGTATGTGGCTATTTCTTTGCCTAGATAGAGTATTGCATTAGTTAGTTCCAGCTTAAGTTGCATTTCTCCGAGTTGCTAAAGTTTTTGCCTTCACTGGTGTGGTTTTCAGCCTTAATAAGTTGAGTATTTTTGGATAGGTCATGCCCTCCTGCGAATATAGGGTGGGTTATATACATTTTCAGCTAGTGATTTTTCCTTTGGCATAACTCCTATTTTGTGGCTATGTTTCGTTCCCTCCAGTTGATGTAGAGTTGGTTGCTTCTGTTATCAGTCAGTGGTTATTCCTGTGGTGATTTTTCTCTCTAGATATGTCTCAATTGTGGTTTGGTATGATTTATCTCGGATATGTCAGATCTGGATACTAGAGTCTATTTGAGATAATTGACATTCATATAGCTTTATTGGCCTAGTTTTGGATTTTGATTCCTTAGAATGGCGATTTGGAAGTATGATAGATTTGGAGCATTAATGCCTACCCATTTTTAGTTTTGATTTAGATATTTGAGATTGAGCGGTTCAGCCTTGGTATTGAGATTTTAGCTTGGTGTTGTAGAGCTGTCGTGCAGCCTTCATTTTGGACTTGTTTTAGTTCGAATTTCATTTATAGGCTGGTTGATCCTACTCTGTGGTTTCCTATTCAGTCTTCTAGACTTCATCCGGATTATAGTTTATTAGTGTTCAGATGATAGCCCATGGGCCTCGTATTGGTTATTTCAGTTTTGACCTCGAGTTTCAGCTTTCTTTGGGAATTTTGGATGATTTACTCAGCGGGAGTAATATTCTCAAGTTGATTCAGTATGTCTTCATTCTTGGTGGATGAGACATCCTAGAGTGGAATATTCAGTGATGAGTAGTTATCCCATGGATTTTGAAATTTTAGTTTGATTCTCATCCGGACTGGTTGGAGCATTGGCATGGATTACGTTCCGTGATTATCTCCATTTGTATGCCCAGATAGAGCCTTATGAGCTTATTCTCATGTTTACCTTATGGACTTTCGGTAGATTACCTTCATTTCTTTGAGCTCTCTGTGATGAGACTATGTGGACGATACTCAAGTGATTTTTCTCCTGGCTTGGAGCAGATAGTAGCTGCAAAAATGTAAAAAAAGGTTATTTTTGGATTTGGAGTTGGTTTTATGACTCATGTCTTGGTTTGTATTTGTCTTGGATGAGCCTTTGTTAATTTATACGGATATAGAGATGGTATCAACGGGATATGATTCAGAGTGCATGCATCAGCCTTTTCAGTTCATTTGGAGGCCAATTAGCGGTTAAGTTGAGTTGGCTATTTTGGAAGTAGAATGAGAGTGTTGGTTGAAAAAGAGATACTTGTGGCAAAATCCCTTGCAAGTGTTTTCTCTCTGCTGAGGTTATATGTGAAATCATGCTTGGAGCATGCGGGCCCAGTACCTCATCCTTTCAAGATTTTGAGATTCTTTCTATCAGTTGACTTTTGGGGATGAAAGTCCTTTTAGTAGTGGATATTGTAGTGACCCTTCAAGTAATTTTTCATATTTATGATTATCTTCACCGTTTGAGCTTCTCCATAGCTGCCCCAAGTCATATATCACTTGCTAGGACCAACGGTTCAGTTACCGGATAGTTCGTTTGGTTTTAGAGCCAATTCCCTATTTTAAAGTCTTCACTGGTTCTAAAAGGCCACCGGGTGAAAACTTCAGTGAAATAATCTCGAATGCAAATTCCAACTGCACCATCAGATCCAAAACATCAATTTTAGTCAAGGTAGACCTTTGGTTTGGGTCCCAATACACCCAAGCTCATTTCGACCTATTGGTCAAAAATAAAAAATTAGAAAGAATAGGTGTGGACCCACATTTGGTCGAAACGACCTCGGATTGAAAATCCTACTTTGCCATCGCATCTAGAACTTTAATTTTAGGCTAGGGAGACCCTTGGTTCAGGTCCCAAGGCTCCCAAACTTATTTTGGGCTATTAAGCAGATTTTATGAAGAGTGATAAAACTATAGGTGTGGGGCCCACTTTTTGCCTAAACTATCTTCGATGAATGTTTTGATTATTCCAATGGATTTGAAATATGGTTTACACTCAAAATTCACTATTGACTTATGTTCTTTGGATTCTGGAGGAGTTTCGAGGGTCAAAAACTTATTTTGAGTTTGCTATCATCTAGTGCAACTGCAATCTCGGCCAAGAGTGTGTGACCGTGAGTAGCCCAATCGTGGCTCGTAGGACCACGATTGCAGCATCTGTGTACCAGTAGGGGCTATATAAAGGCCCTAAGACGCATTTGGGTCATTTCCCCTTCACCATTTAGACCTAGAAATTCCAAATTGAGTGTAATAACACAATTTGTCATAGGGGTGACTTGGGAGCTTAATTATCATCTATTATCGTGATTATCTTTAAGATTAAGGTAATAATTTCTTGAATTCATGCTTGAATTTCTTAGTTTGGACCCAAAAATCCCTAATTCAGCTTAGGTATTGATTTTAGCCCAAAATATGCTTAGTTTTCACCTATTCTTTGAGGGTAATGATTCCTTATTAATGTGTGAACATTGGGTTGGTCTGGGAAACTCATTTTCCATATGTGGGACCTACTTAGGGGTTTGGTGTCATTTTTGGACCCAAAGCATAATAGTGCAATATGGGTATCGTTAGACTTGTATTGATGAGTAGATTATAGTTTTGATAGTGTGATGGCATTTTGAGGATTGTAAAGTGAAGATGAGAAAGTGGTGCATGAAGTGAGGTTTTGCTGTTTGGCCTTGAGGTAGGCTTCTGTCTACTTTTCTTCATAGATTATGAGTGATATATGTTGGGTGTGAATATGGATGTTAGATATTAGGCTTGAATATGAGTAGGATAAATTGACCTTGACATATTAATATTTGGGGAGTAGATGAGGGTTTTGTACCCGTAAGATGGTATGTTTATAACCCTTTTTTATACCCTATTGCCTTTCTTCTTTAGTTTAGATTAGTTATAGTATGGATATTATATAATGCTATGTTTGGAATATGGTTTTAGCATTAGAAGCATGATTTGTATATTTAGCCTTATTGGGCTAGTGTGGTAGTCTTGAAAATGTAAGTTGGGTAGAGTTGACTTGAGTACCCTTGTTTCTAGTCGAAGTTGCTATATTTTGATTGAATATGGCTTACTTGATATCTAGAAGATGAACTAGATACCTTAGCCTAGTTTTGGGCATAGTGTACCTAATTATGGAAATTACGGATTAGAAATGGGATTGTTCGGCCCACTTTGGCCGAAGCTTGTGTTAAGTCTTGTGGACTTAGTTGCGGATGTTAGACATAGATGAGGCTAGTAAACATTAGAATAAGGTTTCTTCATAAATTGGTAACTTGCATTGATGTTCCTGGATTGTGGCTTTTGAGTTATGGTTATGATACCCCTTGTGGAAGTTATATTAGGCATTTAGAGATGATAATCCTCCTAGAAACGTTATGTGGCCTGTAGAGATTCTATTTCCTCTTTAACTTGATGATTGGCTTATAGAGATGTTATTTCCTCTTTGACTTGTTGATTGGCCTATAGAGATACTATTTCCTCTTAGACTTGATGATTGGCCTATAAAGATGTTATTTCCTCTTAGACATGATGATTGGCCTATAGAGTTGCTATTTTCTTTAGTAATGATTGTTGGACCTATGGAGACGATGTTTCTCTTGGATATGAAAATTGACCTAGATAAGTGATATTCCTCGTAGTCATGATGTGTGACCTATTGAAATAAGATATCCCATAGACAATTACATGTCTATATATATTATGCCTCTTAGATATGAGATGTCTCTTGTGTGAGAGATGATTACATATCTATACATATTATCCCTCCTAGAAGTGAGATGCCTCATGTGTGAGAGATGATTACATGCTTATTAATATTATGCCTCTTATATGTGAGATGCCTCATATATGTGAGATGATTAGAGCTATGTTACGGCTTATATATATGATTATTGATATGAGTCTCGGATATGTGTATGGGCCTAAGGCCGTGATTATGATATTATGATTATTTTGGATAAATTAATAGGATAAAGTTCATGTTATAATATTGATTGAATAGCCGAGAACTCTTTATCATTATAAATGATGTGATTACAGTTTATGAATATGTATATCTTTGTATACACATATCTCCGGTATGGGATGGAGGAAGATGCGATATGATGCTTATTATTCTACTGATTAAATACTAGTGATGGCATGCATAGATTGGGTACGTTCATAATTATTTACTATTATAAATAATGTGATTATAGCTTAAATGTGATCTTGTGAATGTTCTTCTTACTAGACGGTTAAGCTATGTGGTAACTAGTTGTCTATTAGGGGACTATAGCTCTTGATGGCTAGGAATCTAATTATTAGTTAATGAATCTTGCTTAGTTGAAACATTGTAGCTAACGATGGCTAGTTTATGAATGGTGTCAGTTAATAAAAGATTGTTAGGTAACAAGTAGTAAGGTGGTGCTAGTAATTATTAACAGATATAGGATGATTAGGTGATAATAAAGAATGGTGGATAAATGGCAATTTTGGTCTAGTGATGAACCTTGACTAGATGATAGATGATAGATGATGGCTAATTAAGAAATAGTGGTTAGTTGTTATCTCGTGAGTAAGGATTATGTGAAGGATATAATAACTAGAGGTTATGTGATGAATAATGAACTAGTGATTCTGTTATAATAAATTTTGGTTAACTAATAACGAGTAGCTGGGAAGTATTGACTAGATAGATATTCTCTGGTGAAGCAACCCAGGTTTGAACCCTTAAAAAATTTCCTGGAATCCAATTCTTCTGACCCAATACGACTCATGGTACGAGCCGTATGTTGGGGTACGAATGATGAAGCCCTATGTAAGCAGACCAGTGTGAGTTGGTGGGATGGTTTTGGTCATTGGAATGGATACGACTTTGGGGTGAGTGTCGTATGGTTGGGTACGAGTTATATAGGCGACTCGTAAGGTGGACAGTGTTTGATCCTCCTGGTGTTGCATTCTGCCAAGGATACCGATTATGGGTACGGATCGTATGCTGAGGTTATGACTTGGGTGGATAAGTCATATATTGGACAGTGTATGCCACGATTGATGCTTGGTAACAATCGGATGGGTATCAACCGTAAGGGAGGTTGCAATTCTTAAGGAGGTCAGTCGTGACCCTGTGTTGGGTTTTTATGAGATTTAAGAAGGGGTATTCTGGATATTTCCCTACTTTCCCTAATAAGGACCCACAAATTCTATTACACTTAGGAGGTTATTTACCCTATTATTTTATTCTTAAACACTTAGAAACTCCTCCTAAACATGTCATAATTCTCTCAAGAGCTTTTGGAACAAAGAGCTAGGGTTTCAACTAAGGGATTACTTTGGGCCTTGTCTTAGTGAATTCTTTCTATCAATCTTCTTGGTTTAAGGCATGATTCTCTTCCCTAATTGCAATTTCAATTTCAATTAAAGGCATGATTACATGGTTGATTTCATACTTTTTTTCTTGCATGATTATGGATTTCAACTATTGATTTGGGGGTTTTGATGTTAAATACTTGGTTATGATATCCTATGGTTTTAATTATGTTTTCTATGCATTAACGATAGTTTTGGACTATTGAATTGTATAGTAATGGTTTAATGGTAATGAAATTTGGTTTTGGTTATATTATGCCCCCAAGGTGTTGATAAAATGCTTATAAATATATGTTCATTGTATTAGCTTATTTTAATGGAACTCTTGCTTGTTTTTGGCTTATATATGAAACCTTAAATATTTTCAAATGGTTTAAAATGTCTTAAGGATAATTGGTTATGCTTTTGGAGAACAGTGAAGTCTCCCAAGAGGTTTAAAATGGCTAATGATAGGGCACTTAAATGTCACCTTAATCTAAATAGTTTGTCTATGGATAATGCTTGCAAGTATGGTGGTATGACAATACCACTAGTTTATTGAATAGCCTTGGTTAAAAAATGGATAATTGGATTGTTTGTTAAATGTTTTAATTAGGCATTAATGGCGGAGAGTGTAAGATAAGTCATGGAAGGTGGCTTCCCAGGGTGATCAAAACTTGAAACTCATATTTATCGATATGAGGGGTCTTTGATGGCCACGTCCGAGTCTTATATATATATTGGAGAGATATTTTAGTTATCCCAGGGATATTGCCTGGTTTTACGGCTACACGCACTTGGACCCTTTCAACAGGGGGAGCTGAACCCATATAGCCTAAGGTTGGTAGGACAGCTAAGCTGCACAACTCAGGTAAAGGTTTTAATGGCATTCTAAACCCAGTCGCTTTTCCCAGTACTTATATATATATGGTTGTTTTCATTGGATGGTTTTTATTTAGTTTTGAGAACTTACATTACTTTATCCTTATCCCGAGTTTCATGCTAGTGTTCACCCACTAACCCGTATACTGGCGGCTGTATACACATGCTAGGCAGGTACTAATCATTTGACTCCTGCTTTATAGTACTTGATTCAGGGAAAGCTTATTGTACTGAAGTGGTGAGCTTTCATCCTTTCGAAAGGCATTATTTATGTTGGACGTTTTTAGACATTTTACTTTCTTTTTGGATATTGGTTTTGGCCATGGTTGGAGGCATGTCCTAACCAGATATTTAAATTCTTTTGGATAGAGGATTTGTGTTACTTCTGAGGTTAGTATGGGTGGGATCGATATTGGTGTCAGTCTTGGCATTGGAATAAGCTGGGAGGCTAGCATCATCAGACATAATTTCTCACTGTTCCATCGTATTACATTTTGGGTTTGATTATCATATTATGTTTGATATTTTCTAAATGGTTTGGTATGGTATTGATGGTTGGTTTGGTATGGTTACACTCAGTTGGGTCGGTCATGATTGTGACCCTATCCCAGAGTCTTCATAAAAGCATTACATTATCTAGTTATATGCTTAAAATTCAGCTTATCTAATGTTGTATAAGGTGGTTGGGTTGGGTTAAGGGGGCGGTCCCCAGTCCTGGTAAAACTTGGAATGCCCATTACTACAAGGCCTCGTTTTGGGCTGCATCAAATTGGTATCAGATCCTAGGTTCATAGTCAATTGGAAGTACACAAAGCCGTGTCGAGTAGAGTCTCTTTTAGGGTGTGTATCGCGCCACACTCATAAGGGAGAGGCTGCAAGATATTTAGGAATGTTTCACTTTCTTGGTAGTCTTTCTTCAAGCTTGACTTATCAGTCTTGGTATCTCCTCTAATCCTTGTTTGTTCAACTTTTAGATCATGCCTCCTAGATTTGGAACACAAGGAAACTCTTCTGCCCCATCTAGAAGTGATGCTGAGGGAGCACGTTCTACTCCCGGGGTTCATTTTTGATCTCATATTCCTATTCCTGATTGTATCAGAGTTTCTCCTATTCCTCCTACTCCTTCTTAGGTCCGTCAGGGTAATGTGACGAATGCAGAAATTCATCATTCTATGTATGTTATTTCCCAACTAGTTGTTGCTTAGGACGAGAAGGGTATGGCTAGCATTGTGTCTACTGAGGCCGCTAGGCTTGGACAGTTTATGAAGATGGGTCCTCCGACTTTTACGGGAGTGAAAGTGAAGGAAGACCCACAGGGTTTTTTGATGAGATAGAGAAGATCTTTCAGGTAATAAGGCTTACTAGTGTAGAAGGAGTAAACTTTGCAACTTATCAGCTTAAAAAAGTTGCTTATCTGTAGTGTGAGGAGTGGTACTAAGATAAGGGTGATGTAGAAGAGAATGGTTTATGGGAGGCCTTTGCTAATGCCTTCATGGATCAGTTCTTTTCTCAAGAGTTGAGAGAAGCTAAGATAGAGGAGTTTCTGAACCTCAGGTAAGGGAGAATGTCTGTGAAAGAGTATGCTTTGAAGTTGCATCAGTTATCTGGGTCCTTCTCTACTGCCAGTGCTCCTTACCCCAGCAGTCGGGCGATAGGAGTCATTATGGTGGTGACAATTCTCGGGCTCAGAAATCCAAGTCTCAGGCAAGTAGAGGTTAGTCTGTTTCTTTGTATCCTCCTTATAGGTTTTGCGATCATGCTCATCGCAGATTCTGTGAGGAGGGAAGGGATAAACAAAGAGTTGCATCTCTTGCATCTTTGTTTTCCATTTTGTAAAGGCAAGAGTAGAGACATCAATAAAGTAGGATTGATGTTTGATAATACAAATGACTCTGTTTGTAGTTACCCCTACCTCATTCGTCATTTAGGGAAAAATATTTCTAGTAGGGGAGACTGAAGCATCCAAGGTTTGGACCCTTAGAAAATTTCCTAGAATCCCATTCTTCGAACCCAATATGACTCATGGTATGAGCCGTATGATGAGGTACGAGTGGCGAAGTCCTGTCGTAACCTGACCAGTGTTAGATGGTGGGATAGTTTGGTCACTGGAATGGATAAGACTTAGGGGTGAGTGTCGTATGGTTGGGTACGAGTCGTATAGGCGACTCATAAGGTGGACAATGTTTGATCCTCCTGGTGTTGCATTCTGTCAGGGATACGGATCATGGGTATGGATCATATGCTGAGGTTACGACTTGGGTGGATGAGTTGTATACTGTATAGTATTTGATCCATGGTTGAGGCGTGGTTACAATTGGGTGGATATCAATCGTAAGGGAGGTTATGACTCGTAAGGGGGTCAGTCGTGACCTTGTGTTGGGTTTTTATGGAATTTAAGTAGGGGTATTCTGAATATTTTCTACTTACCCTAATAAGGACCCACGACTTCTAATACACTTAGGAGGTTATTTGCCCTATTATTTTATTCTTAAACACATAAAAATCTTCCGAAACATATCATAATTCTCTCAAGAGCTTTTGGGACAAAGAGCTAGTGTTTTAACTAAGGGATTACTTTGGGGCTTGTCTTGTTCAATTATTTCCATCTTTTCAATCTTCTTGGTTTAAGGAATGATTCTCTTCCCTAATTGTAATTTCAATTAAAGGCATGGTTACATGGTTGATTTCATGATTTTTCTCTTGCATGATTATGGCTTTCAACTATTGATTTGGGGGTTTTGATGTTAAATACTTGGTTATGATTTCCTATGGTTTTAATTATGTTTTCTATGTATTAACGATGGTTTTAGAAAATTAAAATGTATGGTAATGGTTTAATGGTAATGTAATTTGGTTTTGGTTATATTATGCCCCCAAGGTGTTTGATAAAATTCTTATAAAGATATGTTCATTGCATTGGCTTATTTTAATGGAACTCTTGCTTGTTTTCAGTTTATATATGAAACCTTAAATGTTTTCAAATGGTTTACAAAGGCTTAAGGCTAATTGGTTATGCTTGTGAAGAACATGGAAGTCTCCCAAGAGGTTTAATATGGCTAATGATAGGGAACTTGAATGTCACCTTAATCTAAATATTTTGGCTATGGATAATGCTTGCAAGTATGGTGGTATGACGATACCACTGGTTTATTGAATATCCTTGGTTAATAAATGGATAATTGGATTGTTTGTTAATGGTTTTAATTGGGCATTAATCGCAGAAAGTGTAAGCTAAGCCGTGGAAGGTAGTGGCCCTGAGGGGATCAAAACTCGAAACTCATATTTATCGATATGAGGGGTCTTCGAATGGCCATGCGCGAGTGTTACATTTATATTGTAAAGATGTACTAGCCATTCCAGGGATATTTCCTGGTCATATAGCTACACGCATTGGGACCCTTTCAACAGGGGAGCTAAACCCATATGGCTCGTAGGTAGTAGGACGGCTAAGCTGCACAACCCAGGTGAAGGTTTTAATGGCATGCTAAACTCGGTCCCTTTTCCCATCACTATATATATATATATATAGTTGTTTGCATTGGATGGTTTTCATTTGGTTTTGATAATTGGCATTACTTTATCCTTATCCTGAGTTTCATGCTAGTGTTCACCCACTATTCTGTATACTGGTAGTTACATACCCATGCTATGCATGAACCAGCCATTCGAAACCTTCTTCATAGTACTTGATTCAGGGACAGCTTATTAGACTAAAGTGGTAAGCTTCCATCCTTTCGGAAGGCATCATTTCACGTTGGACGTCCTTAAACATTTTACTTTCTTTCCGGATATTGATTTTGGCCATGGTTGGGGATATGTCCCAATTGGATATTTGTATTCTTTTGGATAGAGGATTTGTGGTACTTCTAGGGGTTGGTATGGGCGGGATCGGCATTGGTGTCAGCCTTGGCAATGGAATATGTTGAAAGGCTGGCATCATCGAACATAATTTTCCACCATTCCATCGTATTACATTTTGGGTTTGATTATCATATTATTTTGATATTTTCTATATGGTTTTGTATGGTATGAATGGTTGATTTGGTATGGTTAGACTCGATTGGGTCGGTCATGACTGTGACCCTATCCCAGAGTCTTCATCAGAGCATTACGCAATCTTGTTATAGGCTCAAAATTTAGCTCATCTAAGGCTGTATAAGGTGGTTGGGTTGGGTTAAGGGTGTGGTTCCCGGTCCTGGTTGGACTTGGGATATCCATTACGATAAGGTCTCGATTTGGGTTGCATCATCTGGTGATATGTGTATGTTTATGAGTATTTTAGTGTATCTTATTCGGTAATGGTAATTGTGATGATATTGATACCCGACAAGGACGGAGGATACTGTTATGATGATATTGATATCCGACAAGGCCGAAGAATACTATTGTGATGATATTGATACCTGACAAAGCCAAAGGATACTATTTGATGATATTGATATCTGGCAAGACCAGAGGATACTATTGTGATGATGTTAATACTCGATAAGGACAGAGGATATATTGATGATATATTGATACTCGGTAAGTTCGGAGGTTGATTACGATGATGATAATCCTGATGAGGACAGTTATGATGATTTATGACATTGATTGTATATTTTGCATTTATTCATGTATGCGCATTGCCTGTCACCAGTATGCACCTATGTTTATCAGTCGGTATGGGATGATTGTATAGATATGGGTGAAGAATATGCCTTGTGTTATTGTCTATTGATTGAACCTTTCGAGTCTGGGGCAATGGGCTCGGCTAGGCATTTGGTTGTTTGGAGTAGCCAGTTATTCACGCTGTTATTGATATTGTTGTTATTATTGTTATGATCATTATTATGGATAGCTTATGTCAGATTGCTCTTTGATCCGATATCAGGATTTGAGGTATGTTTTTTGCCTCTCCTATCTTATGATTGTATTATTATGCATGATTATTTCATGTCTAGCCATGTGGATTAGAAACCTCGAGTATGGTAGTATTAAATCCTGATTCTATTATAATAAGATCTCGAAATGAGAATATAATGATATAGGTTATCCTTTGAGATGACCTCGTGTTTATATGTATATATACATATATATATATATAGCTATATGAAGCTATCATACTACTGTATATCCCTTCCTTTGTTGTTCATATTGTATAGTCATTTCTTTGCCTTGTATATTACTATATATATTTTTTTCTATCGCTCTTTATTCATATATTGACCTAGGATATATGGTATAGCATTGACGTATATTGAATATAGCTGGAACAGGATAGTTCACCCTGATACTTCCTTAGTTTTATTATGTTAGACTCTTGGACATGAACAGGATAGTTATTCTTTTTTACCTCATTGACTTGTCATATTATTTCTGGATTCTTGGGTGTAGTTTTTATTTTGTCTATATGTTGTATATATCTTCTTTATCTTTGGAGCTCAGCCAACAGTAGCCTACTGAGTACCATTCGTTTAATACTCATACTACACTTCTGCAGCCTGCAAATCATAGTACGGGTTATTGTTGTTGATGTGTTCATTGTGCGGAGCATCCCTGGTTAAGAGACTTAGAGTGAGCTCCTAATGTTCAGAGCATTACTTATCTCTCGCTTATGTATTAGACTAGTCTTTAAGTTGTATTCGGAGATAAATTGTATCAATGCATATCTCTTGATATTTTATTTTTGTACTCTTTTTACATTAAAAGCTCTTATACTAATACCACCAAGTTTTGGGATTCTTCTATATATTAATCTTTATTCATATATTCCGTATTTTTTTCTTATATTATTGAGTAGTCCGTTACTAGCCCTTCCCGACTACGAATTGGTTTGCCTACTGATGGGTTATGGTATGCCCATTATGACCTGAAGAAATTAAATCATGCCACTACTCTAATCATTTCTTCTTCAAACCCCCACCCCTTTTTTCTTCTCCAAATTTGCACCAACCTCACCCCCTTCCACCTTCTTCAACCCACATTCAACCTTTTTTTTTTAATTTTCATTAGTGATTTCTTAGACTTAGATTGAGTTAAATTTTTGCTAATGATCTTTTTATTTTCAGTCTCAATTTATTCAAAAAAAAGTTTCACAAATCTCTTTTGCATTTTCTATAAGTAAGTTAGCCTCTTCTTTATCCATTGATGTGAAATTGCAATAATATGAATCCTTCAATAAATTTTTTATTGATTTCGCTCTCTTTGGTGTTTGAGTTTAAAAAATCTGCTAAAAATCAATATAGATTAGATCCTACATGAAGGAGAAAAATACAATTACAATATTTTGATTTCAAAAAGTAACTAATTCTCATAAAATACAAGACTAATTATTTTTTAAAATCACAATATATATTAATGTGATTTATTTATTTTTTGATGAAAATTTAAATTCTAGTAGGAATAAAGTTTTGATTATTTTACACTCTTTATTAATCGTGAAGAAAGAATTTTTTTTTAATAAAATAAAATAAAGAAGATAGGGATTTAAGTGTAGAAGGGGTGAAGGTGAGTTTGAAGGAGGAGAAAAAAGGTGGTAAGAATTTTGAAAGAAGAAAGTGGGTTGAGGGTTTACATAAGAAGAAAGAGGGTGGGGGAATGGGGAGAAGAAAGGGAGTGGAATAGGGAAATATTTTTCTTTTTTATATATAGTGAAATTTACATTTATGTTTTAAAAAAGTAAAATGCATTTTTTTCCCTTTTCTTTTAATGTTGCGACAGTATTAGAAGTGATATTTAATTAACTTAAAAATTGTTTAAGAGAGTATTTAAATATCCATAAAATTAAAGTTCTAAAGTAAATTAGGCAAATAAATTTAAAAATATTTTGATGTCTAAATAAAAATATAAGAAAATTATCATATTATTAGTGCTAGTTAAAACTTAAAATATCCCATGGTTTAGCATCAGAAATAGTGCATAATGTTTCCTTATTGGTAAATGCACCTTCGTTACTGTTGAAAACTACTTCAACCTAATTTAGTGGCTAATAAAATAAAGTTTTTTGTCTGTTTGTAAGAACAAGTCGTTCAACTTGTCCCTTCTTCGATATTATGAGAAGGTTCAATTTTTAGCCATGACTAAGGCCTCATTTATTTGTATTTAATCAAAGTTTGAATTTGAATGGTTCAGATTTCAAATCATTAAGTGTATTTATATTTTATTAAAATTTTAATTTTTAATAGGTCTGAATTGATTTTAATCATTCAAATCTAGAATCAAATCTTAATAGGTCTGAAGAGATATTCTGGTGTTTGATAATATTCACCACTCTATTCATAATTAGCAGTCACCACCACTAACCACCTCTGCCACCGCTACCATTGTCAACCACCACCCACCACCAACGACCACCTCCACCATCACAATAACCATCGACAACAAATATCACTACCAACCACTATTGTCAACCGCTACCACACCTACTACCTCTATTATTCTATTATATTCACCGCCACCACCGCCGTCGACAGCACCATCATCATCAACCACTACTGGTCAATCCCTACTACTGACCAACTCATCTGTCACAACTAGCACCACCATTAACTATCACTAATACATCACAATCTCCACACATTCTTCGACCGTCACCACCATTGTCACTAGTAACGTCATCTCTACTACCACTTCAACCACTACCATCACTACAATTTATCTCTACTAACAATCATCTCCACCATTCCAACAAACAACATCTCCAACTAACACCAACACATCATCAACCATCATGCATTCATGTTTCAGCCAACACAATCAACACCTTAAACTACTAACATCAAACGTCACATCACAACCACCACCACCATAAATCGTATCATCATAACAGTCACTACAACACCAACCATCACAACTATCACCACCAACATTATTTGTCACTAACATTAATCATTGTCACCACAACCATCGTTATAAACCATCTCCACTATCACTAACAAACATAAATATTTTTTCCCAATCAAATAATAATTTTATTGTATTAAGTTACATACTTTTATAATATATAATTAATTTTTTTATTTGAATTGTATTTTTTATTTTATTATATATACAAATAATTTTTTTTTATACATTCAGATGTTGAAAAACAAACAATCTTAATCATTCAATTTTCAAATTTAGAGATAATATCTTAATCATTCAGATGTGCATTCAGATTCTGAATCTTAAAAAAAAAATGCAAGCCTAATTGTATAAGATGGTTTTCAACAATTTTTCCATGTAATTTTCTCGGGAACTGTTTTATTCATAGTAAGATAATATACATGGACAGTATGTGCCCCTATGTGAAAATTTTCAGAATGTATGAGATATGTTAACTCACTTGTATAAGACATTCTCTTATTGACATGGACTCTAATGGGACCCATTTGCAAGCAAAGAGAATCATGCCTTTTTTTTGTCAATTTCTTTGTCCTTTTTCTCTTTTTACTTGCTCCTCTATATTTTTTTTTAATTTCAATTTTCGTTCAAAATATTTTATTTTTCTTATTTTATTGTATGAATTTTAAAGAAATTTCATAGAAAGTGTTTATGTATCATTTTTGTGACATAATTTAGAATATTTTCGTTTTAAAAGTTTAATATTGGAGAATAATTTTAAAAACTTTGATTTGCTAACCTAATTAGAGGAGTCTTTTATTCGTGTAGTAACTTTTAATCGATTTTCTTTGTATTGATATATGAATTTTTAGTAGAATTGTTCATATTTTGATTTGCATGAATTTTCGGTTAAAATCAAACTCAAATTAATTTAGTTAATTTTTAATTAATTAAATCAACTTAAAATAAATATAATACATATTTATTGGTTTGATTATTGTTTTAATTTATTTTGTAGTTTCTAATAATGCTATTTATCCCTTATTCTTTTGCCATTAGGAAAAAAATTCATTAATTGTTGCTAATCAAAATTATGAACTATCTTTTTTGTATGATGATTGTAATTTTCTTGAATTATAAATATTGTCTAAACGTCGATAAACTTTAATTAGGTGAATTGGATTTATAAAAAATATAAAAATATTGAAATAAAAATCTCAAAATTTTTCTTCAGATAAATTGATTTTGATTCATGTTTCTCTTTTAAAGATATGTTTAAGCCTAAACCTATCAGTCTGTTTGAATAAATTTAACAGTGATAAATTTTGATGAAAAATTATAGTTATAAAATATTTTGAAATTATTTTTAAAAATTGATACATTTCATATTTCATATAAATAATTATAATATTAGTCAATTTATACATAACCAATTTTTTAAAAAAAAAATCAAACAAAACTATCAATTTATTTAATTAATATAATTTTTATTCAGTTTAATTTTTAATTAAGCCGGGGGTCTATCGGAAACAACCTTGCTACTTCTTCGGAAGTCGTGGTATGGACTGCGTACATCTTACCCCCAGATCTCACTATATGGAAATACACTGAGTTTGTTTTTGTTGTTGTAATTTTCAATTAAATCGCAAAGGAAATTAAAAACTTAATTATGAAATTATATAAAAAATAAATAATTATAGTCTATATATATTATAGAATTAATTTAAAATTGATAAAAAGAGGAAAAAAAGTGAAAGAAGAAAAGTGGAACGAAAATTTGAGATAATATAGCGGATCTCACATAATAAGCTAGCTCTAAAATGTTGAATTCGGCAGTTTTTGTGCATAACACAGGAAAATATAAAATTTTGGATCAAAAGAAGAAAAGTTACCAACATGGTTGTGGTGCAATGGATGAGGCTGCTCTATCCTTAATCAGAGGTCGAGGGTTCGATCTTGGGTATGAAGAAAACTCTGTCGCAATCAATCCGGGTATGAAAAAAACTCTGTTACGAGCGCTGCCACCTTATGGAGAGAGCCTTATATAATTTTATATGCCATATGATAAGAGTCCGTTTGGATAAGAATAAAAAAATAATTTTTTATTTAAGTGATTAAAAGCTTAAAATAAGTATTTATAAATTCTGTTGCGAGCGCTACCACCTTATGAAGAGAGCCTTATATAATTTTATATGTCATATGATAAGAGTCCGTTTGGATAAGAATAAAAAAAATAATTTTTTAGTTTAAGTGATTAAAAACTTAAAATAAGTATTTATAAATTAAGTAGATAAGTGTTTGGATAGAAGTGCTGAAACTAAAAAAAAAAAAAGATTGATGTGTTTGGTAAACAAGTCATGTTAAACACTTTTTTATTGTTAAAATAACTTAAATGTCCTTAAAGTTGTTGACAACATAAATAAGGTGAATTATTTATAATTTATAATTATAAAATAAAATTTTTGAACAAATCTCCGATGTAATAATGAATTCAATAAAAACAAAGAAAAAAAATGAAGAGGAAATTGAAGGGAAGAGATGAAGCGAAACGACACAGAGAAAAAAAATTATATATTTAAAGGTTATAAATTTAGGATATTATTGAAATTAGGGGAAAAATATAAGGGATATAAAGGTAAATGCTTTACTCAAATCTAAAAGAATTTTAATTTAAAAAATAAAAAATTAGGATACTCAACTTCTCACTTTTTCATTCTTTTAATTAGTTTTTAACTTTTTAAAGTATTTTTTAATTTTTAATTTTTAATTTTATCAAATATTTTAAAAAATTAAAAAAAAATTAAAATTAATTTAATCAAACTTTAATCCTATTCAAACGGATTTTAAGTGTGTCTGAAATAAAACACAGTAAAAGTTATCTGCGTACATGTATCACGAGAAACGAGAAGGACCAGTTTCCTTTGTCTATTTATTTGATTTGACTATTTGTATGACGACCATGACCAAATAGACGTGAATACAAGTTGGAAAAGTAATCAAAAAACGCTTTGTCCTGTCTTCTCGAACTGCCCAAAACCCCAGCTGCTCCTTATAGACTACCACTCTGATAAACCCCAAAACACCTTCATTTTCAACATATTGTACCCACCCACCCCTTCAAAGTTGGAGCCTTCTGCCATGGGTATTATTAAGGTTTAACTTTAAGCTTCCCCTCTTTCAAATATATATCCCTTTCTCCCATATCTTTCACCTCAATATATCAGTTTTTTCTCTTCATCATGGACTCCCGTCAAATTATTGCCAAGTCCATACACCGGCACTATTACTCTCCTTTTCCTTCTTGTTTCCGACGCCCTATTGAGGTGGCTGCCGCCGCCTCTTGTCCTCATCCTCAGCCACCAGTTGCTGCTAATCCCAACCTTGTCACCTCCCTCTACAACACCCACCTGGGCCTCATTGCTCTCACTTGGTCCCGCAACCTCTTCGGCAGATCTTTTCACATCCATTTTCTCCTCAACGACTCTGATGGATTTGTTGACTGCAATAGTACTATGATCTCTTCTCCTCATGATTTATCCCCTTCTTTCCACCTCCACATCAAACCCTTTGTTTTCTGGAAGAAACAAGGCTCCAAGGAGCTCCATAACAATGTTCACATCTTTTGGGATCTTTCCAAAGCTAAATTCGGATCCGGCCCTGAAGCTCGATCTGGATTCTTCATCGCCGTCATCATTAACGGAGAAATGGTTCTTCTCGTCGGCGATTTACCCAAAGAAGCTTACTCCCGTACCCGAGCTCGAAAGCCAGAGAAGAATCCGATTCCAAATATGGTGCTTAGGAGGGAACATGTTTGTGGGTACAAACTGTACATAACAAAAGCAAACTTTGGGGGAAAAGAAAAAGAAATATCCATTGATTGCAGAATTGGGGAAGATCCTAGGTTGTTTTTCAGCGTGGATAACAAAAGGACGTTGCAGATTAAGCACTTGAAATGGAAATTCAGAGGCAATGAGAGGATTGAAGTAGATGGGGTTCCCGTACTGGTTTCATGGGATGTGTATAACTGGTTATTTGATGATGACGAAGATGGATATGCTCTATTCATGTTCAAATTTGAGAAATCAAGCTTTGACGACCACCAATTCAATAATGGAATTCAGATGTGGTCCCAACAATCTTTTGGATTTGGATTCGAAACAAAGATGATGAAGAAAGGCGTATTGAGAAGTACTTCATCTTCTTCATCTTTGTCTTCAGCATCTTCAAGCTGTAGCTCTGTAATGGAGTGGGCTAGCATCGAAGAAAATAAATTGAAGGGTCCTTCTGGATTTTCTTTGCTCGTTTATGCTTGGAAGGGTTGAGTTAATTAGTTCCAACAAGGAAATTAAAAGCTGTTACTCATCTTACTGACCTTTTGTTCTCTTTGAAATTAAACTAACCCCATTTATTCATGTTAAATAGTATACTGTAGCAGAATAAACCAGGAAATATTAGGTGTATAGTTTACGTCCTTGCATAGGTTTTTCCATCTCTATCTAGCTTCTACTGAAGAATGTACCTGCTACTCTCTGTTCTTTAAAACTTATTCCAATGGATTCAATGTAATAACGCTCTTTGAGAAAAATATATTGAAATATACATATTGTTTTTCTTTAAATTTGAATGCCTTTTAAGTTTACAGATATCCAGTGCTAATTAATTTGTTCACATAAATTCCCTTCTCCTCTAGGGGCTTTAAAGGGTTAAAAGCACCCATGATTTTTGACTAAAATTAATTCTTCAGCACACAGTGGTGAATGTCAAGCTTACGCTTGGTGAAAGTGTATCGACCTTGCGGGTAAATTTGACGATTGAACTTTGTGTTTTTTGGATCATTTTTGCCTTGATGAATTTGAATAACTTGAACTTGATAGAACCATACTCAGACGGTGCACCTCTATATTTAAATATAGTAATTAATTGTATCAAAATTCGACATACAATTCTTTAAAAACTTGTTAATTATAGTATTTTATAAGTAAAATTTTAATATTATTGAATATCATTAATTAAATTTAATATGATAAAAGTGTGCTATTCACCGTATTTAAATTCAACGCACTATCATATTTTAAACAATAATAGAAAGTTTTTGAAAAATATGAAATTCGAGAGATTTGTTTGCCAGATGATTGCAATGGGTAACGTTCGATTTAAACCTATCTCGAATTTTAAATTGCTAATTTTTTAAATAAAAAATAACTCAATTATCAAAAGATTAAAGAAAATAAATATTATACTGTATAAGATAGGACGAATATTTGGAGAGAAGCTTCTATTTTGAAATAAAATAAAAAATAGATCAATAATATCTACAATACATAAAAAAGAAAAGAAAATGTGTAAATGAAAAAAGAAGCAAATAAGAAAATGTTGTTGGGGTTTGAACCTGAGCAATCAGGCAAAAAAAGCAACTTTCAAGTGGCAATCTCAATTATCTCACCAGCCAAATTAATTATTTTTATGAATGCACGACATATATTTAATATAATACCCCAATATATATATATATATATATAGATAGATATACGAACAATATATACAGAATTTTTCTCGAGACTAACGGATGCACATACACCCCCTACACTCAATACACTCAATATAGGTCCGCCTCTGACAATACTAAAAGAAGGAAAAATAAGTGTCCCTTTTAATTCGGCAAGTCAATGTACAGTTAGGAAGTAGAGGAGGATCTTTGGTAATGTGATCTAGTATGATGAGAGTGCTTTGGAAGTTGCAGCTGAGAATTGCAGCGGTTGATTTCCAATTTAACTCCAATTTAAAATTTTGAAAATAGAATATATTGAACCTTATGTACCAATTTGTTTTACTCAGTTTTAGTTTTAATCAGTTACAAAAAAAAATGATGAAATTATTTATAGTCAATACAAATATTTTAAAGTAATTTTAGATCACAAATTAAAAAATATTAAATTTTATGTCAAAATAAATTAACTCACATAAATTGAGATGAAATAAATTGAGAGGGAGAGAACATCTATTATGACAAATAAAGATAACTAGATGGTGCAAAAGTATTTACCGTGCAAATGAATAATACTTAAAACTCTTTTTAATACTAATTGGTAAAGTGTGAAGTTCTATGTTGTATGGGATCTGTGCTGTAGTGTGTATTGTGCTGATAGGCTGGCGTCGAGCTGTTTAGATTATGATGAGATTGTAGGGAACAAGTGTTTGCTTTGGAGGAAAAAATTCCTGTAATTCCTACCACTAGCACCATTAGGCATGCATGTGAAGCCGAGTTAAGGGCCTGCCTGGTTGCCCTCCTTTTCTACACCTAATTAAAAGCAAAATTTCGTGATTTTTTATTTGCTTTATCAAAGAGAATCCTATGTCACTTCATTGTAGTAGAATTATTTTGTCATTCCCGATGTTTGACACATTCTATGCTCTCGACTGTTTGTTCTGATAAATATTCTTTGATAAGTTTGCGCAGGTGTGGATTACTTGTTTTAAGTGTTTTAAAACTAAAATTTAAGTACCAGCGTTTGGATTAATTTAAAAAGCATTTATAAGAATTTTCTTCGCTTTAAAATATTTGATTTTTATTGACTTAATATTCTTTTTAAAAAAATATTTATTAGACATTTATTTTATCAAATTAGTCTTATTAATTATACTTTGAAAATATAAATTTAGCTATGTACGTTTTGTTTAGTCATTTAATGATAATAGTAGTATTGAAAGAACATAATAAAATCCTCTTAATTTCATAAAAGGACAACTAAATTGGAACAAACGTTTTTAGAAAGAGGAACAACTATTTTGAAATGGAGGGTGTCAATTTTCGCACATTTTTGGCGTTTCGAGTCTTCCCACAGCAGCTACAGATCATTTATGACTTGCTGAAACTGTCGGTTCGATTATCTGGCAGTTCGTTTGGGTTTTACCCTCATTTTTCTGTTTTGGAGCTTTCTTTGTTAAGGAATTAGTTTTGAATCAAAACTCCTAGTAAAGAACCTTGGATGAGAGCTCCGACGGTGCTACCTGCTCCAAAATATTGATTTTAGGCTGGGGGACCCTTGATTCAGGTCCCAAGGCTTCTGGATTTTGGACTATTGGGTGGATCTTGTGAAAAATAAAGCTATAGGTGTGGGGCCCACATTTAGTTGAAACGATCTCAAATGAAAGTATTGATGGTTCCACTGAGTCCGAAATATCGAATTTTGTATGGTAGCTTAGTTCGTTTGAGCTCACGAGGTTTCGAACGAATCCCGAGTACTCGATCGGAGTCCATTTGGACTTAACAATCTGATGCCTCAAAGAAGTTGGTGCAACCGCTTAAGCGGTAGTTGCTTCAGTGACCCTGAGCTACTTTAGTGGACTTGGCCATTGTCACAACTCGCTTTCACGAGTTGTGATGGCACCTGCTTTAACCTGCCAGTAGGTAAGCCAAACCGTAACTCAAAACGACATGTAATGGGCTAGTTTATCAAAAATAGAATAGATACCAGAATTATGCAAGTAATTAGATTACGAGCCATAATATGTAAGAAAGATAGAATCACTATGGACAATTAAGGAGAAAGAGTAAACTATCTCACGACCTAATCAGGTCGGTACAAGAGCCTCTAGCAAAAGAATAAGAGTACTACAAGTATCAATGGACAACAGTCTAGAATATAAAGGCCATCTAAAATAGAAAAACGAGAGAAAGTCAACTCCGACCCTGAAAGCCCACCCGATCTCCAAACTCTGAGACCATCACAAGAACAAACATCAATGGCGGTAGCTAGCACTCAAATCTGCATTAGAAAAAAAGACGCAAAAATGTAGTTTGAGTATCAAAGTAATGAGTACTGAGTAGGCATCATCGACCAATTGAGAAAAATCATAATATAAGTACAATAATATGCGAAATAATAAATTGAGTTAGGGAAAAAGGGCAAACCTGGAATAATGCTCCAAATAGTGAAAGTAAAAAAATGAGTAAATAATATCAATGAGAATGTATCTAATTATATCATAATTTGGACCCCATAAGCCCCAAAAACGCAAATGATGTGTAAGGATCCTTCGAGTCATTTTCTGTAATTCCACCTATTTCCGCCGTTAGAGCTTTCTTATAAATGCCTTAAGTTATTTATGGCTTACTGGGATTGACAATTCTGTTATCAGGCAATTTCTTTGATTTTTAGAGTCAATTCCCTATTTTGTAGTCTTCGCTAGTTCAAATTTGCTATCGAGCAAAAAGGTTAGTCAAACGATATTGTATGTTAAATCTGACAGTTCCAACAACTCCGAAAAATTAATTTTAGGCTAGGTAGACCTTTGGTTCGGGTCCCAAGGCACCCGAGCTCATTTCGAGCTATTGGTCAGAAGTTAAGAAAATGGCAAGCTGGGTGTAGGACCTATTTTCTGTCAAACTAACGTCGAATGAAAATTTTGGTTGATGCCACTGAGTTCGAAACATAGAATTTGATAGGGTAGCATAGCCATTTGCGTATACAAGAACCCCGAGAGGTTGGCAGAGACTTGGAAATTTCCAAGTCTCAACTGGTGCTGGTACACTCTCTAACCGCAAGCCTTGGATCGCGATCGCGAAATGGCAGGCACCGGTGAAGGTCACAAAACCGACACTTTCAGCTGCAAAAGTGATACCATGTATAACGGTACTAGGGTTGTGAATGCAACTGCTGGTAATCACGAATGCGATATGGAAACTAGGGACGGGTACCTCGATTGCGGTACTGTTGTCGCGATTGCGAATCTCTCGTACCTGGGAAGGGTATAAATACCCTATTTTATCCCCTTTTTGCCCATTTTCACCCATTTTTAAGCTAGTTAAATCCTAAATATTGGGAAAGCTTAGGATTAGAGCTTGTGGGTGATTTGGGGAGCTAGGATAATGATTATTTCGTGATTCTTCTTCGAATTTGTGGTAAGATTCCTTCCATTCTATGGTTGATTATGCCTTTTCTTCCTTAAAATACCTTAAACTTGATGGTTTGATTTAGCACCGATGTAGCTCAGATTTTAACTATTTTTGAGAAAAATTACTCATTGAGCATAAGGGAATATTGGGTTGTCCTCGAAAATACAATTTCCATAAATGGGACCCACATGGGATTTTTGAGTATTTTTGAATCCAAAGCACAATAGTGTAATATAGGTATCATTATTCTTGCATTGATGAGTATATTGTAATTTTGATAGCATGGCTTATTGTGGAAGCTTTTTGGAAAGAGAGATTGGTGATTTAGCGGATTCTTCGAGCTTCCTTTGGCATCCAGGTAGGCTAGGTTTTTTCCTCTTCATAAATTGAATTATGTCATAGTATGTTTATGATATTATGGTAAATTTGGGATGAGACTTAGGTGTTGATGATGAAATTTGCAATACTTGGGTTAGTTGACCTTTTTAGGTTGTCTGAAAATCGTAACTTAGGTAGGTTTCACGTAGTTGCTTAGGTCCATAGTAGAACTCTATCTTACAGCTATTTAAGACTTACTTGACATCTAAAAGTAGTATTAGATACCTTAGCCTAGTTTGGGGTAGAATTTTTCTTGTAATGTATTTTTGGGGATTTAGAAGTGGGCTCTTCGACCCACCTTAGGCCAATATTTGTGTTAACTCATGAGAACTTGTATATGTTTGTTACAGAACTTTAAAACACTTAATAAGGTGATATTATGGAGATTTGGCAGTTGATGGTTGTGATGGGTAGATATTGGAAGTTGATGCTTATTAAAAAATTATGTATATGACTACCAGTTTAAGTTTGGATATTAATTATAATATTGATGATATATTTAACTGTTAAAGTTCAGATAATGGTTATATATATACCAGTTCGAGTTCAGATATTGACTATATAATTACCTATTCGAGTCTGACTATTGATTATAATATTGATATATTTACAGGCTTGAGCCATGCTATTGATTATATATTGATGATATATCTACCAGTTTTAGTCTGGATATTAGTTATGATATTGGTTATATGATACTGGTTCAAGTCCGGTAATGGAGTATGATGTTAATAAAATGGGTATTAGTTCAAGTCCGAAAATGGGTAAAAATAGTTATAGTAAACATGACATGGAAGGATTCTAGTGGTATCATGGAAGATTGAAAAAGATGGAGGTTAGGTTTATGTGTTACTTAATTGTACCTTCCAGGATTATGGGGGACTACGTTGGGTTATTTACTTTTTTGCACTTATTGGCTTATGGGTGCAATTTTGTAGTTATAATTGTTTGTTTCTTATGTTATTGTTCTGATTTATTTATTTAATCGTCTACATTGATGTGGGAGTGATTTTCAGGTTTTTTTCTCTTTCCTTGTCTTAGTTATGTTATCTTGCATCTTATCGTATTTATATCATGATTTAGCTCAGTTGATCGATAATGCCTACTAAGTACCTTTAGTTTTGGTACTCATACTATACTTCTGTACCTTTTTGGTATAGACCTGAGTACTAGTTGCCGTCGTTGATTCGAGGATCATACTATAGTGGATTTTGGAGATAGGATGAGCTCTTGGAGTCGAAGTTTCCCCATTTTCTTCTATATATCTAGTCTAGTCTTTTGTTTTGTGATAGGTTGTATTGACTATTCTAGAACGTATGATGTGTTATAGTAGCTCTTGTACTGACTCTACTAGGTCATGGGATGGTTATCTATGTAGTGGTTACCCTTTGTCTATCTCTATTGCCTTAATTGTTTATTAGTTGCAATGATTGAATTTCACCCTTGTAATTTGGGCATTTTCTACCAAGTCAACCCATTATATTTATCTCTGAGTTACGGTTCGGCTTTCCTACTGGTGGAATAAAGTAGGTTCTATCATGACTCGTAAATTGGTCACGACAAATTGGTTTCAAAACCTAGGTTTCATCGATATTGTTGGTACAAGATCAAGTGTCTAGTAGAGTCCTACGGATCAGAACAATAACATCATTTCTTATCTTCGAGATGCTATAGGACATTCTTAGGAGTCCTTCGCTTCTTTCACTTATTTCGTCCTAAGAGTCTGAGTTGGTTTATAATGCATTTATTTGACTTCACTCTTTAGCAGATGGCTAGGACACGTGCTATCGCTACACGAGACTTGGGTTCTGAGACCAATCCTAGGGATTCTATCGCTGTTCGTGGATGACCTAGAGGTTGTGGATAACCTCGAGATATGTTCCCTATCTAGGGGAAAGGATATGAGGCTTTTATCAGACCTTATTATCGTTTCTATGCCAGAGATTCTTTCGCCCCAGCCAGTGGTGTGCTAGGGACCAGCCCAGGCTCCACTGAGATTTATTTCTTCTTTAGTGCTTAGAGATGCTTTGGTTTAGCTCTTAGGGTTGGTTGGTGGTACACAACCTACATATTAGAGTGGTACTGAGGCGAGGTCATAACCTGTAGTTGTGGCTCTCAGAGTTGAGGTCCTTCCTACGTCGGTAGTTGCTCAGTCGGTAGTCGCTAGCCAGTGGTTTCCCAGCCTGCTATGTCTATTTAGGAGTATAAGATGTTTGGCAAATTCTTGAGATTCGCTCCGCCTAGATTTTCTAGTGCACTAGGTGAGGATGCATATGAGTTTCTGATTGCTTTTGAGGATAGGATTTGTAATTTAGGCCTTGTTGAGACTCATAGTGTGGACTACACTACCTTTCAATTGTACTTGACAACTCGACATTGGAGGAGAGGTCATATTGATTCTAGGCCAACTAGATCTTCTCCTCTGACATGGGCTCAGTTCTTCGAGATTTTTTTGAAGAAGTACATGCCTCGTAGTTTGGGATTATTTGAATAATCACTTCTCAAGGTTGGATCAAGGATCCATGACTGCTGTGGAGTATGAGGTTCATTTGCATAATTTGTCTAAGCATGCTACTTTTATTCTAACTACTAAGTATGAGAGAGTTCGTTGCTTTATTAGAGGATTGAGACATCCCTTTTGTATGTCTACTCAAAGATTGGTTGTTGTAGGTAGGCCTTTTTTGAGGTTTTTGATCACGCTCAAGTGATAGAGGAGATGCATCGCGAGGCCCAAGGGGACAACAATAAGAGACCTCGATATTAGGGTAGTTTCAGTCGGAGTCATAGTAGATCCTAGTTCAAAGGTAGTGTTCACAGGGTAGGTGCCCTATGTGTTATGGATTTCAGAGGTCAGTGGGAGCAACACTTAGACTTAGCAGAGTTCGCATATAATAATAGTTATCATTTGAGTATTAAAATGACACCTTTTGAGGCTTTATATGGTAGGCGATGTCGTTCCCCGATTAGATGTTTTAAGACTTTAGAGGTTAGACCTCATAGTATTGACTTAATTTAAGAGTCATTGTATAGTGTTAGGGTGATTTAGGATAGGTTGAGAGCAGCTCAGAGTAGGCAGAAGGCTTATCAGGACCGTAAGCTTCATGCCTTGAGATTTGGAGATGGTGATCGGGTATTCCTCTATGTGTCACCCATGAAAAGTGTGATGATGTTTGGGAGGAAAGGCAAGCTCAACCCCAAATATATTAGACCTATTGAGATTCTTTGCACATTTGGTGAAGTGGCTTATAAGTTAGCCTTACCTCTAGATTTTTCTACTGTCTATTTGATTTTCCATGTTTCTATGTTGCGGTGGTATATTCTTGATCCGTCTCACGTGCTTAGACGGGACTCAATCTAGTTAGATGAGTGGTTGGCCTTCATGGAGGAGCCTATGTTATTTTGGCTGGTCATGTCAGGTAGTTGCACACTAGGGAGATTCCTGTAGTTAAGGTTTAGTGAAGGTACTGTCCAGTAGATTAGGCTAATTAGGAGATCGAGAACGAGATGCAAACGTAGTATCCTCACCTGTTTAAGACTTGAGGTACATCCTCATCCTTGACTTTTGCGGACAAAGTCCTTTTAATATTGGCTATTGTAATGACCCTTTAGGTTATTTTTTGCCTTTCCACTTATTTACGTCGTTAGATATTTCCTACATATACCCTAAGTCATTTATGACTTACTAGAACTGATAGTTGTTTATCGGGCAATTCATTTTCTTTTAGATCCAATTCCCTATTTTAAATCTTCATTGGTTCAAATTGGCTACCGAGCAAAAACTTTCGCAAAACAATCTCGTATGCTAAATAAGACTGTTCCAATAGCTTTGAAGTATTAATTTTAGGTTAGGTGGACCTTTGGTTTGGGTCTCGAGGCACCCGGGCTCAATCCGAGCTATTGGTCGAATGTTAAGAAAATGGCAAGTTGGGAATGAGACCCATTTTTTGTTAAAATGACCTCGGATGGAAATTTTGACTACACTATTTAGTCAGGAATGTCGAATTTGATGGGGTAACATAGTCCATTTGCATATAAGGGATTTCGAATGAACCTCAAGGGGTTGACATAGACTTGGAAATTTCCAAGTCTTAGCTGGTGCTAAAGCACCCACTATTTGCGAGCGTTAGATTGCGATCGCAATCTGGTAGGCATCGATGGAAGTTACAAAAGCGACACTTTTAACCGCAAAAGCAATATCTCGGGCAGCGGTACTAGAGTTGCAAGGTGGGTACCGCGATCGCAGTACTATTGCCGCAATTGCGACTCTCGTATACCTGGATAGGGTATAAATACCCCATTTTGGTATTTTTTTGCCCGTTTCTTGCTCATCTTCAAGCTAGTTAAACCCTAAATATTGGGAAATCTTGGGATTAGTGCTTGTGGGTGATTTGGGGAGCTTGGATAATGATTATTTCACAATTCTACTTCGAATTTGTGGTAAGATTCCTTCAATTCTATTGTTGATTTTCCCTTTTCTTTCCTAAAATCACTAAAATTTTGTGGCTTGCTTTTGCACCAATGTAGCTCGCAGTTCACCCATTTTTGTGGGAAATTACTCCTTGAGCATAAGGAAATGTTGGGTTATCCTCGAAAATGTGATTTTCGTAAATGAGACCCACATGGGATTTTTGAGTATTTTTGGACCCGAAGCACAATAGTACAATATGGGTATCATTGTTCTTGAAATCATGAGTGGATTGTGATTTTGATAGCGTGGCATCTTACGAAAGTTATCGAAAGGAGAAATCGATGATTTACCAGATTCTTCGAGTTTTCTTCGGCGTCCTGGTAGGCTAGGTTTTTCTCTCTTTATAAATTGAGCTATGTCATAGTATGTTTATGATATTATGGTAGATTTTGGATAGTATTTAGGTGTTGGTGATTAAATTTTCAATACTTGGGTTTGTTGAACCTTTTTAGGCTATTCAAAAATGGTAACTTAGGTGGGTTTGGCTTAGTTGCTTAGGTCCTTATCAGAAATCTATCTTAGGGCTAATTAATACTTGCTTGACTTCTTAAAGTGGAATTAGATACCGTAGCCTAGTACAGGGTTGAATTTTCCTTGTTTTATATTTTTAGGGATTCAGAAGTGGGCTCTTCGACCCACCTTAGGCCAAGGTTTGTGTTAACTCGTGAGAACTTGTATACACTTGTTAAATACCTTGAAAATGCAGACTAAGGTAATATTGTGGAGGTTTGGCACTTGATGGTTGTGATAGGTTGATATTGGGAGTTGATGCTTATTGATATATTATGTATATGATTATCGGTTTGAGTTTTGATATTGATTATAATATTAATGATAGATTTACCAGTTCACGTCCGAATAATGATTATATATACCGGTTTGAGTCTGAATATTGACAATATGATTACTTGTTTGAGTCCAACTATTATTTATAATATTAATATATATACCAGTTCGAGTCCGGCTATTGATCATAATATTGATAATATATCTGCTGATTCGAGTCCAACTTTTACTTATGATATTGATTATATTGTACCGGTTTAAGTTCGAAAAATGAAGTATGATGTTGATAAAAGGGGCATCAGTTCAAGTTTGTAAATGGGCAAAAATGGTTATAGTGTGACATGACATGGATGAATTCTAGTGGTATTATGCAGTATGAAAAATGAGGGTGGTTTTGTTTATTCATTACTTGATTGTACCCTCTTAGCTTCTGGGGGCCTGCGTTGTGTTATTTACTTTTCCATACTTATTGGCTTATGACAACTAATTTTTTAGTTATAATTGTTTGTTCTTTATGTTATTATTTTGATTTATTTATTTAATCATGTACATCGATGTGGGAGTGATTATTAGGTTTGTCTCTCTTTCCATGACTTAGCTATGTTATCTTGCATTTTATCATATTTATATCATGATTTAGATCAGTCAAACGATGATGCCTACTGATTTCATGTGGTTTTTGACTCATACTACACTTCTGTACCTTTTTGGTGAAGATTCAAGTACTAGTTGCCGCCGTTGATTTGAGGATCATGCTGTGGTAGATTTCAGAGATAGGGTGAGCCTTTGGAGTTGGAGTCGCCCATTTCCTTCTATATATCTGTGTCTAGTCTTTGGTTTTGAGAGAAATTGTATTGACTATTCTAGAACTTGTGGTGCAATGTAGTAGCTCTTGTAATGACTCTACCAGGTCATGGGATGGTTATCTATGTATTGGTTACCTTTTGTCTATATCTATTATCTTACTTATTTATAAGTTGCAATTATTGAATCACCCTCTAAATTTGGGCATTTTCCACCAAGTCATCCTATTGCATTTAGCTCCGGGTTATAATTTGGCTTACCTACTGGCAAGATAGAGTTGGTGCCATCATGACTCATAAATCAAATTGTGACATGATGTGCCATAGTTTCATGGCATTGTCTATGCTTAAAACAATGAAATTATGCAAGTACTTAGGTCCTTTTGTTATATGTGATGTGTTTTTGTGTTTTTTTTCACAGGAAAATAAGGTCGAAAGTGAGTAGAATGACAAAGGAAGAAAAAACTCAAGAATTGTATTCTACTGCTTGGACAACGAGTCGTTGATGACGCTGCAAGTCATCTAAGTCGTTGGGTAAACAATGAAGAAATAAAAATAGAATACTGAATTCAACACTGACTATGACTTGTAGGAGCTGATTAAGAGTCATTGTGGAGGTCATTCTAAGAAAAAGAGAGACACAGTCCTGAAAGAATACAAATTTGCTACCAGGGAAAATAATGCAGGTAACGAGTCGTAGGATCTGGCTACAACTCGTGGTGAAGGTCAGTCTAAGCTTATGTAGCTTAAGTTCTGCAAGCTGAAAAAGGTACTGGAGAGGAAGCAAGTCAAGCAATAGATCATCTAGTGAAGTGACAGGTCGTCACCAGTTGCATTGAAGGCCAGGATACGGAGCGAGAGTGAATCGTCATCAGTCCAGACGACTCATTGTTTAAAGCATTACCATTGCCGACCTTATTTTCCTATTTAGTTTTAGTTAGGGTTTTTAGGTTTTGTTATGTAACTATAAATACCCCATTGATGTGTTGTTATTAGCTTTACACACTTTACATACAACATTATATTGAGTTTTGAGATATACTTTTGATTTTGAAATTCTTATTCTTGACTTTTACGGTTTGATATTAATTTGAGATTCTGGTTTTCATTCTTAATTTATTGTGAGATTAGTAATATGCTTTCTATTATGAATTCTATCGGCTAAATCTTTTAACTAGGGTTGTGGGAACCCTCATGGAATAACGAAGTAGAGGAAGTGCAAAGTCTTTCATGACCGGTGTTAATGCATTTATTGTGGTTCTATTCACATTGATTACTTTTTAGCAACTGCATATGCTAAGAACCCGCCCATATTTGACACTAATTGGAGAGAGAGGTTCAGATTAATAAAATAAGATCACAACAGTAATTTGAAGCTACCACCCTTCATTTAATTAACTCGAGATCGAGAGGAGATAGTTAATCTGAGATCTAGGAGAAGAGATAGTAATTCGACACTCTGAGTCCAAGTGAGATAAGTGAAATTCACCAAAGGATGTCGAGAGACGATTGGTGATATATCACTTGTTGGATTATGTATGGATATCACCAAAATAGTTTGATGAGCACGATAAGTTGGTGGAGGTAGGAAGTCAGGGGGAACACAGTCCTAGTATTTGTTGTATATTGATTTCAACCTAAAGTGTTCAAGATTTGTTACTATTCTACTGTTATTACAAAATCCCCCTATTTACTTTCTCACTTTCCGACTACATCAATAAGTTCTTGATAGAGATTTATCTTATTCCCTGTGGTTTTGACTCCAACCTGTTTTGGGTTCTTTATTTGACAACGACCGTGTTATACTTTTTAGGAGGTGTAATTTGAGTGACATCAACAAACAAAAGTATATAATCATGTGAACCCCTGTAAGCCCAGTGGATGCAATAAGGATGAAATAATGACCATAAATATCCTAACCAAATCTTGAAACCATACTTGTGAATTCTCCCATACCATACACACCAGACTCGAATCGGTTCCATAACCGTCATAAGTAAACTCTCAATGTCAGACTCAGATCGAAAATAATATCTCATATGTCGAATTTAAACTGAAAATAATATCATGAAAACTGGACTCGAACCAAAAGTATTATCATTGTAAATGCAGGAATCAATCGGGTCTTAATATCATAATCGTCGGACTTGAATTGGTCGTAGTATCATAATCGCCGGAATTAAATCTGTCACAATAAATCCAAAGTACACGCCTAGAACAAGTCAAAGTATGACTAAATCCTCCTCAATCTCAATAATGTAGACATGATGACGTAAAAGGGGCCTATGAAGTCTATAAGGAACAAATTATTTTTTCTACCTAAAGTAGGAAGGAGGGGCCCATCTCTACCCCTAAAAGTCTATTCTAAGACAATTTTTACCCCAAACTAGTCTAATGTCCCAAAAATCCCACTATGAGGTGTTAAATAAGTTTCATTGAGTCCTAAGATAACAATTCAACCTAAGAAACGAATAGTTAGGTCAAATCTGCCTAAATACGGTTCACTAACCGGCTCAATAAGCTATATTACACTAACTATGCTACCAAGTTGGAATTCCCAACCTAAGACTAGCACAATATCATACCTATACCATAATAAAACTCAATATAATAGAATAGTAAGCCTAGCCTACCTGGATGTTGATGAATGCCCGATAAATTTTGCTAAATTAGAGATATTCTCTTTTGAGAGACTCAACACGATGCCATGCTATCAAAATAGTGATATACCCATTAATACGAGAATAATGATGCCTATATTTCATTTTAATGCTTTTGATACAAAACCAAATAAAAATCCCATGTGGGACCTATTTGCGGTATCGCACTTTTAAAACCGTCAACACGTCCCCCTATACTCAAGGATCATTTATCCGCAAGAATGATCAACCCATCTAGAAGCTTGAAAATTATGAATAAATCAGGGAATTAAATCAAGAATAGATGAAAATTTACAAGGATTAGGTTGAGAAAATGAATTTTTCGATCTTACCAACACGATCATTCAAGGATCAATCTCCCAATTTCTCACACTATTTAGGGCTTCAACACTCTTAGAAATTGGAGAAAATGGGAAAAAATTAGGTGAGGGCTGAAATAAATGCCCCTACATTTATGGCTTAAGCGGTCGTAGCTAAAGCGGTAGATAGTCGCTTAATTGACATCCGCACAGGGCCTATCTCCACTTTAGCAAACAACATGTCGCTTTAGCAATGTCTGTTAAAGAAGTCAAGCCTTGACTTTAGAGATAGGGAGGGAACCAGCCTTGACTGCTAATCCGACCACCGTGATACAAGATCAAACCAACAACACCAAGAGCTACAAGTAGGTTCGGATTTCAGTCCAACAACACAAGAATAACAAGTTCCATTTTCAGTTTTCAGCACACAACAAGAGAGCAAATAGATGAACAAGAATGCTAGTGAATCGAAAGTAGCCCCACACGGCTTCACTAGTCTTTAAAGATAACAAAATTAACAACAACAACAACAACAAGATAAAGAAAAGATAGATAACTTGACATATAACATTCAAGATACTAAGAACCCTAACATCAAGAGAGGACCCTAAGTCTAGAGAATGTAAACACCAAGTTCTTACAAGGACCAAGAGGCACTCAAAGACCCCAAAACCCTTGTTTCTAGCCAAAGATACAACACAAGTAT
Organism: Capsicum pubescens; assembly: GCA_030864215.1. NCBI lineage: Eukaryota > Viridiplantae > Streptophyta > Magnoliopsida > Solanales > Solanaceae > Capsicum > Capsicum pubescens. The sequence continues at coordinate 147,103,147 of CM061545.1, read as the reverse complement.
TCCTCTACTTGTGAGATGTTGGAGGCGGCTCCAAGAGTGGAAGAGAGAGAGAAAATGTTGTGATATTTTAGGTTACAAAATCAGATTTCAAAAACTATCTAATAACTCTCTCACATCTTCTATTTATACTACAAAAGGAAAGGGGTAAAATGACTCATCCGCCCTTGCTTCTTGTGCCAACCTTGGAGAGTAGTTTATTACACATTAGGACCCCTCTTCACACATAAAAACGTTTAAGTCCTTGGTTGGTTCAATCACCAACTCACACACGGCCATTTGCATGAACAAAGCTTGGAGTTTTTGTAATTCCCGAGCTTGGCTTCGTGTGAAAGGCCGTGTGGCTGTCCTAACCGTATCATCCTCTCCATCTTGAGAGGAATTTGGCCTCAAATTCAGCATTTGGTCATCTTCAACCGCATCCACGAGGGAGAGATCACCAACGTTGAAAGTGTTGTGCACTTGATAATCCGGTGGAAGGTCAATCTTGTAGGCGTTGTCATTGATCCTCTCAAGTACTTGGAAAGGACCATCACCCCTTGGCAGCAATTTCGACTTCCTATGAGCTGGAAACCGGTCTTTTCGAAGATGCACCCACACCCAATCTCCGGGTTCAAGCACAAGCCTTCTTCTCCCTTTGTTTGCCCTTTTGGCAATCTCTTGATTCTTCTTTTCAAGCTTGATCCGCACCGTCTCATGCATTTTCTTCATTGCCTCGGCTCTTTTGTTTCCATCTAAGCTGGTCATGAGATCACTAGACAAAGGAGTGAGATCTAAAGGGGTAAGGGGATTCAGGCCGTAAACACATTCAAAGGGAGTCATTCCCGTGCTCGAATGTATTACCCGGTTGTAGGCAAATTCCACTAAGGGTAGGTGATCTTCCCATGAAGTCAGTTTACCTTTAACCATAGAACGTAGCATAGACCCTAAGGTTCTATTTACTACCTCCGTTTGGCCATCGGTTTGTGGGTGGCAAGACGTGGAGAAAAGTAACTTCGTTCCAAGCCTACCCCACATGGACTTCCAAAAGAGACTTAGGAACTTGGAGTCCCTATCGCTCACAATAGTCCTCGGTACCCCGTGAATCTTGACAACATGTTCAACAAATAATGAAGCTACACTACTAGCATCTTCGGTTTTAGTACATGGAATAAAATGAGCCATTTTAGAGAATCTATCAACAATAACAAAAATGCTATCTCGGCCCTTTCTAGTCCTTGGCAGCCCCAAAACAAAATCCATCGAGATGTCCAACCAAGGCCTAAGGGGAGTAGGGAGTGGGGTGTATAATCCTTGGGGTAAGAGACGAGATTTCGCACTCCGGCAGGCCACGCATTGACTACAAATTTTAGTGACGTCTTTGCGCATTTTGGGCCAATAGAAGTTCTCCTCTAAGATTCCGAGGGTCTTGTCTACCCCAAAGTGACCCATGAGGCCTCCGTCATGGGCCTCCCTTACAAATAATTCCCTCCAAGAACTAGAAGGAACACACAACCTCCTCCCTTTGAACAAATACCCATCGAACCGAGAGTAGGAGGAATGGTTATTCTCCTTGAGCCAACGGTCCCTTCCCCACTCTTCGCATTCCCTAAAAATAGGAGCAAAGGTAGGATCCTCGGGATACAACAGCCGCAAGCTCTCAAAACCCATCAATTTCGAAGACAAGGTAGCAACAAGCACATGCTTCCTAGACAAGGCATCGGCAACAACATTTTCCTTTCCCCTTTTGTAATGAATTACATAAGGGAAAGTCTCGATGAACTCAATCCACTTAGCATGACGCCTATTCAACTTGTCTTGGCTCTTAAGGTGTTTCAACGACTCATGATCCGTTCGTATCACAAACTCCTTAGGCCACAAATAATGTTGCCAATTTCCCAAAGCTCTAACAAGGGCGTACAACTCCAAATCATAAGTTGAGTAATTAAGAGTTGCCCCTTTGAGCTTTTCACTGAAATAAGCAACGGGCTTACCTTCTTGCATCAAAACAGCCCCGATACCAACTTTACTAGCATCACACTCTATTTCAAACATCTTATCAAAATCGGGCAATTGCAATAAAGGCGCCGAGATGAGCGTAGCTTTCAAGGCCTCAAAAGCCCTAGCTTGCTCATCACCCCATTTAAAGGGTCCGTACTTTCTAATTACCTCGGTCAAGGGGGCTGCTATGGAACTAAATCCTTTGACAAACCTCCTATAAAAGCTTGCCAACCCGTGGAAACTTCGGATTTCTCCAATAGTTTTAGGGGTCGGCCAACTTCGGATAGAGTCTATCTTGGAATCGTCCACTTCCACACCCCGTGAGCTCACGACAAAACCCAAGAATATAACTTTATCAACACCAAAAGAACACTTCTCCATGTTGGCATACAGCTTCTCCTTTCGGAGCACATCAAACACACATCTCAAATGCATTACATGATCATTAATAGATTTACTATACACCAACACATCATCAAAGTAAACCACCACAAACTTTCCAATATAAGGCTTCATTACATGATTCATTAGCCTCATAAATGTGCTAGGAGCATTGGTAAGGCCGAAGGGCATGACCAGCCACTCATATAGACCGAATTTGGTCTTGAATGCGGTCTTCCACTCATCACCGGGTTGCATGCGAATTTGGTGATAGCCGCTCCTAAGGTCCACTTTAGAAAACAAACAAGATCCGTGGAGCTCATCTAACATATCATCTAGTCTAGGAATTGGATGACGATACCTTATAGTGATTTTGTTGATGGCTCTACAATCGACGCACATGCGCCAAGTTCCGTCCTTCTTTGGTACCAAAAGCACCGGAACAACACACGGACTCATGCTTTCCTTGATGTATCCCTTGTTGAGAAGCTCCTCAACTTGCCTCTCAAGCTCCTTAGTGTCCATGGGATTGCTCCTATAGGCCGGTTTGTTTGGAAGTTGTGAACCCGGCACCAAATCAATTTGGTGCTCAATTCCCCGAAGTGGGGGCAATCCTTGCGGAAGTTCTTGAGGAAAGACATCTTCATACTCCTGCAACGCACAAGAAATCAAAGGGGAAATGGAAGAATTAGTGGGGTTAGTATTAAAACAATGGGCCAACAGTAACATCGGCTTGTTTTCATCATGGTCCACGAAGAGTTCTTTCCTCCTAGCCAACATCACTACGTTTTCCATCTCCTTTGTGGTTGGGACAGATTCGGATGGCCCTACTTCCTCACCTACGGCATCCCCCCCCTTTTCTCCTTTCCCGGTTTCCTTTCCCTTTCCTTTTAACTCTCTCATCTTTTGATGCCACTCATGTACTTGGGAGGGTGAAAGAGGGTGAAGTGTGACCTTTCGGCCATCCTTCTCAAGCGTATACCGGTTGGACCTCCCATCGTGTTTAGTAGACCTATCATATTGCCATGGTCTACCTAACAACAAGTGACATGCTTGCATTGGGATCACGTCACAAAGCACTTCATCGTGGTAGTTTCCTACCTTAAACCGAATCACACATTGCCTTGCGACCCTTAATTCACCACAATCGTTCAACCATTGTAGCTTGTAAGGACTAGTGTGTGGTGTAGTTGGCAGCTTCAAGAAATTTACCATAGCTTGGCTCGCAACATTCGTACAACTACCACTATCAATCACCAAGGTGCACACACTCCCCTTTACAAGACACTTAGTATGGAATAGATTTTCCCTTTGACTCGGGTCACCTATCGCCTTACTAATCATGACACGTCTAACCACAAAGTTAGGAACCACACACTCCCCTTCTTGTGGATAGGCATCTTCACTACCATCTAATTCATCATCATTCGGCCCATTTTCAGCTTCCTCTCCATCTTGAGGCTCGGCCTCATCCTCCCCCCTTTCGGAAACCACCTCCTCACCAAGGTAGTACACTTTCCCTTCTCGTAGGATCACATTGCGCCGGTTAGGACATTCATTGGCCTTATGCCCCCAACCTTGGCACTTGAAGCATTGGAATCCCTTTGGGTTGGGATATTTGTGAGCCTCCGGTTTCGGAGGGAATTTAGGGACTGTTTTGGACTCGTAGTGGACTGTTTTGGACTCGGGCAGCTTCGTAGGGGCGGGTTGGTCCTTGTTTTTGGGCCAACCCGAGGGAGCTTGTACCCTTGCCTTGAAGGATGATCTCTCCTTAAGTTCCCTTTCAATCTCTAGGGCCGCTTGGAATATACCGTCGATGGTTTCAAACCGATGAAGGGTCAAATGAGTGGAGATCTCTTTGTTCAACCCACACTTGAACCGGATGATGTCATGACTGATTTGCTCCCCACGATGATCAAGTTTCAACATGAGTTGTTGGAACTCGTCAAAATAGGCCATCACACTCTTGCCCCCTTGCCGCAAGCCATATAACCTAGCAAGCAACTCATGACGATATCTCTCGGGAAGGTATCGTTGTCTCATCAAATACCTCAACCGAAACCAAGGTGGTGGCTGCCCATCGACTAATTCATTACCAAATCGTTTAACATACTCCCACCAAGTGTTAGCATAGCCCTCGAGGTGAGCTATAGCGTAGCAACTCTTCTTTTCGTCCGAGATGTCATTAACTTGGAAAACTTTGTCACAAGCCGATTCCCAAGTTAAGTAGGCCTCGGGATCACTTTCACCCTTAAAGATGGGTAGGCTCAACTTGATGGTGTTGATGCCTACGTCTCTCTCTTGGTGTCGGTTTCCCCTATCTCCATACCCCCGGTATCTCCTAGGTTCTCCTCGACCCCCTCTTAACTCCTCCTCCCTCATATAAGCATCATCAAAGGCTCCATCTCCTTCATACTCCCCTCTACCGTATCCTTCAAAGTGGGCTGGTCGGCCTTGGCCGTTTTGAGTCGGAGGATTTGGAATTTGCGGTCTTTGGGTTAATGGAGCTTGGAATGGAAGGTTCGGATTTAGTGGAGGTACTTGTCGTCCAAATCCCTCTTGTGGAATTGGAGGGGCTTGGAAATGTAGTGGTCTAGTGGAGTCTCGGTTTGGAGGAAAATAGGTAGTTTGACTTGCGGTATTTAGTGGAGCTTGGGGTGCATTTAGCATTTGGTGGACTGTTTCGGGGGTGATGGTTGCGGAGGAGGTCCTATCATGACCATTGGTAGATACGTGTAGAGGAGTAGAAGGACGAGAGTTCCTTTGACTCTCCACTTGTTCTAATCTCCCACTAATAGTCGACACTTCCCCCTTTATGGCTGCCAAGTCCCCTCTCACGGCCCCAAATTCAGAATTCAACCTTTCAAGTGTCCGGGTAACGGCCTCAAGAGTGACCCTCATAGAATCAAGGGCATTAGTATCCGCATTATGAGACGTAGCTCCTTCCATTGTCAAGATATTATCCACTTTAGTTCACCACAAGTTCGTGTTCCACAAGTGTTGTATAATTGGCTAGTAACCGTGAAATTTTCAAGGTATGAGTGAGCTCTTATCCGGAATGGATTCTTGTTTGAAGACTCAAAGAATTCTTGCCGGACTAGAATCAAAAATCAGCAACTCATTCAAACGAATAAAAGCACTCAAATAATCGTTGACACGAACAAACGGTTCAAGGAACTAGTTGACAACCTAGTAGGAATGTACTAGTTTGTTAATTAGTTCTAGGACCAATTAAGGGAAACCAAGGATCAACAATTTGCAACCAAAGAATACCCTAAGTTGAGCTTATAGTGACGTGGCAGCATGCAATGGTTCCACCCGTTCCTCTTATCTTTTTTTTTTTGTTTTGTGTTAATATTCACACAACTTGTTATAGTTTGCAAAATGTTTTGGTGGGAAAAATAAAATCTTGTAGTCTTTCAACCTTTTCAAACTCAAGAAAGTGGTGTTTGGTTGACCAATCCCACAAAACAAGGCTCCTTGAATTAGGGAGAAGTGATTGACAAGACTAGAGGGTGAGGGGTGCAAGTCTTTCACAACAACTTTATAACTTGTCTTACAACTTGAGCACACAACAAGATGAACAAGTTCAAAAGATGAACACCTCAACAAACTTCATCAACTTCTTTAGCACATAACACATAACCACCGATTTTTCTTTTGCTCATCAACAATATACAACCTTCGGCCACTTCAAGTCACTACTCAATGTTCAAGTTTTCAAGCTCAACTTTCGGATCTAGACACCTTAGTGTTGGTGAGAAAGAAACCAACACTAGAAACTCACTAAACAAGCAAAATAACGCCTAGGTCTAGACATGCAACATCATTCTCGGTTTTCAACCTTTAATGGACTGATTTTTCAGAACTTCCCTTTGGTATTGCTTGTTTAGACCGTGAACTAGCCCAAGATGGGTTATGTTGGAACACAACCGGTCTTGCTTTGATACCAAATGATACAAGATCAAACCAACAACACCAAGAGCTACAAGTAGGTTCGGATTTCAGTCCAACAACACAAGAATAACAAGTTCCATTTTCAGTTTTCAGCACACAACAAGAGAGCAAATAGATGAACAAGAATGCTAGTGAATCGAAAGTAGCCCCACACGGCTTCACTAGTCTTTAAAGATAACAAAATTAACAACAACAACAACAACAAGATAAAGAAAAGATAGATAACTTGACATATAACATTCAAGATACTAAGAACCCTAACATCAAGAGAGGACCCTAAGTCTAGAGAATGTAAACACCAAGTTCTTACAAGGACCAAGAGGCACTCAAAGACCCCAAAACCCTTGTTTCTAGCCAAAGATACAACACAAGTATTCCTCTACTTGTGAGATGTTGGAGGCGGCTCCAAGAGTGGAAGAGAGAGAGAAAATGTTGTGATATTTTAGGTTACAAAATCAGATTTCAAAAACTATCTAATAACTCTCTCACATCTTCTATTTATACTACAAAAGGAAAGGGGTAAAATGACTCATCCGCCCTTGCTTCTTGTGCCAACCTTGGAGAGTAGTTTATTACACATTAGGACCCCTCTTCACACATAAAAACGTTTAAGTCCTTGGTTGGTTCAATCACCAACTCACACACGGCCATTTGCATGAACAAAGCTTGGAGTTTTTGTAATTCCCGAGCTTGGCTTCGTGTGAAAGGCCGTGTGGCTGTCCTAACCGTATCACACCGCTTAAGCGACTAAAAGTCCTCTTAAGCAGTTGTTCCAGCCGAACTTGGGTTTGGTTAAGTTTCTATTGACTCCTCAGGATTTGCTTGGAATCTCGTGAGCGTAAATGAACTATGTTACATAATTAAATCCCACTTTCTAGACTCAACGATGCTATCAAAATTTTTATTCAGAGTTGTTTTAATGGATTGTAGGGCCATACCCAAGGGAAAGTTTTACCAAAATCCATCTCATCACCTGAAAAAAGTTCGGAGGCCTCGAGACCCAAACCAAAGGTCCCCTAGCCTCAAATTTATATTTTGGAGGTGATGGAACTGTCAAAATTGGCATACAAGGTCTTTGACCTAAAGTTTATGTCCAATAGCTAATCCTTAACAACGATAACTCAAAAAAAGAAAATTAGCTCTAAAAACCAAATGAACTTTCGAGTAACCAAACTATCGACTTCAACAAGTCACAAATAACTTGGGGAAGCTATAGGAAAGCTCTAAATGGCAAAAGAGTGTGGAAATATAGAAAATGACCTGTAGGCTCATTACAATATCCATAATTAAAAAGACTTTTGTCGGCGAAAGTAAAGGGTTAGGATGTACCTGAAGGCTCAAATAGGTATGGATACTGGGCCCACATCTTGCTCTCAATCTCCTAAATAGACTCTTCTACTGGCCGGTGTCTCTACTGAACCTTAACTACTTGAATCTCACTAGAGCACAACTACCTAACATCCCTGGCTAATATGATGACTGGATCCTCTATAAAGTTCAACTCTTGTCCAACTGAACTGTTGCCCATAGAAGCATATATAACTCATCGGGCATGTAGTGCCGCAACATAGAAACATAAAAAATTGGATGAACAACGTAAAAATATAGGGTTAAGTCCAACTTATAAGCCACCACTCCAACTTTCCAATGTATCTCAAAAGGTCCAATATATCTGGGGTTGATCTTGCCTTTCCTCCCGAACCTCATCACACCCTTTATGGGTGATACTCGAAGGAATACTTTGTCTTCAACTCCAAACCTCAAGGCACAAAGTCTATGATCTGCATAAGCCTTCCTCCTACTATAGGCTACCCTCAGCCTATCCTAAATCAGCCTGAATCTATCCAATGACTCCCAAAGTAAGTCGGTATGACGAGACAAAACCTCAGAGGTCTCAAACCACCCTATTAGAGATCGACAATGCCTAACATGTAGTGCATCAATTATTTCCATCTCAATACTCGAATGGTTGCTATTATTTTGGGCAAACTCTATCAATGCCAAATGTTTCACCCACTAACTTCCAAAGTCCATAACACAAGTCCGAAGCATATCCCCAGGAATCTGAATAGTCCGCTCAAACTGCCCCTCGGTCTGAGTAAAAATAATGCTAAGATCTATTTGAGTACCCAAATACTTCTGTAAAACCCTCTAAAATCTATAAATAAATAGAGTCCTAGTCCAAAATAATAGATATGGGTACTCCATGAACGTGAACAATCTCACAAACATAGATGTGGGCTAGCCTCTAGGCGCTAAGGGAATCTGAATTGGAAGGAGATGTGATTATTTGGTCAACAAATCTACAATGAACCAAATGTCATAAAAACCATGGGAGGTGCAAGGCGACCCACTAAAAAAGTCCATGGTGGTGTGCTCCTACTTCTACTTGAGAATGGGTAATCTCTAAATCAAGCCACCAGGCCTCTGATGCCCGGCCTTCACCTATTGACAATATAGGAAACAAGCTCTAAAGTTGTCTACATCTTTCATCATACCATACCATCACTAATGCCGTGTCATAAACTGATTTATGAGTCATAATAGCACCACTCTATCTTGCCAGTAGGTAAACCAAACCATAGCTCAAAGCTAGATGCAATTAGCTAATTTGGAGAAAAATGATCTAAAAGCCAAAAATTTAGCATTTAATAATTTAAATATCAATAATACAATCATAAGGGTCTAATAGATAAATAGAAACCAACAAAATTTCAAGACTCGGTAATGTTGATGTAAGAGCTACTACAAATGAACCACGAGTACTAAATAGTCAAATATAATTCATCTCAAAGGTGAAAGATTAGACATAATAAATAGAAGAAATAAGGGTAACTCCGACTCCAAGGCATCACCCAATCTCCAAAATCAACTCTACATGAATGTCGAATTAGCGACAAAAACTAGTACTTAGATCTACACCAAAAAGGTACAAAAGTGTAGCATAAGTACCAAAACCACGGGTAATCAGTAAGAATCATCGACCGACTGAGGTAACTTATAATATAAATATGATAAGATACAAGATAGAATAAACTAAGTTAACATAAAAGGGGCAAATCTTGAAATATGCACCGACACTGTTGTATATAAATAAGTAAATACATATCGGAAAATAGCATAAAGATACACAATTAAAGCTGCAAGATTATCCCCCACAAGCCAATACAATGCAGAAAAGTAAATAACCCAACACACTCCCCCATAAGCCTGGTGGGTACAATCAAGGAACTACATGGCCTAAAAGCCTTAAGTCACCAATTTGTCATGCCATATCCTAGTATTCATCTGACGTGACCCACGTCGTATAACAACCCTCAATTGCCAGAATTGAACTAGAGGTCATATCATTATTATCACAATCAGCTGCAAGACTTGAATCGGTGCTCATGCCATAAATGTGAAATTAATTGCCGGGCTTAAACTAGTTCTCATACCATCAATGTCATAATCATATGTTATTTTAGTATTCATAGTTATAAGTCAATTGATCTGGTCTGTAAGCCGTCACCCATATCTATAAGCCACATCATTGCTAGGAGTCATTAATCATATCTATGGGCGACACCATCTATGTACACCACATTATATCGGTAAGCCATATTATATCCACAAGCCATATAGTATCACTAAAGCATTAATCATAACTATAAGACATAACACATCTATAATCCATATTACTATTATATATGCTGGCCATATCAATGATCATGCATTCATATAAGTCAACAAATCATTATTCATATATCAATGACTTATATTATTAGTCATGTTCGGATGCTATCTCAATAATCATAGACATGCAATCCATGTCATACATAACGTATTTAAGAAATATCTATAATAATACTCGAAGTTAGCATCGATCTTCCAATATCCAACTAATGTACGAAATGAATATATTCAATCTCCCCAAGTGTCAAGTCTATCATTAGTAAAATTATAACATTCACAATTAAGCCCACAAGGCTAATCCATGTCTTGTCCTATGGTGGACCTGAGGGCCCAAGCCTAATCCCCAACAGTCCATTTAAGAAACTTCTACCCTGGACAATGCTAAGGTATCTAAGTTCACTCCTAGATGTCAAGTAAGCCATAATTAGTCCTACGATAGTGATCCTTTACACACATGAAAAACTAAGGAAATCCTACCCAAAATGGTGGCTACTAAGACAATTTCACCTACCTTAAGTAACTAAAGAATTTCCATCATAAATATACATCAAAAGGGTTCAATTTACCTAAGTGATGAATAACTATGCTAACTACTCTAGGTCTATGGTTTCAAGATGGCCTAACGGTCCAATTAAATAAAATATTCTCATTCCCACTTCCAACACCTAAATAACACCCCATATGTAGCATCATATCATAATCATACAATAAAATAGCTCAATCAATGGAGAAGGTAAACCTAGCCTTCCTGGGCACCAAAGAAAGCCTGAAGAATCCGTTAAACCATTGATTTCCCTTTTTGAGAAGCTTTCTCCAGGTGCCACGCTATCAACATCACAATCTACTCACCAAAATAAGAACAATGATACCTATATTGCACTATTGTCCTTCGAGTCCAAAATTTCGTAAAAGTCCCATGTAGTTTCAAAACTAACTCAACGTCCCCCTATGCTCTATGAATATTTACCCTAAGAAATAGGTGAATTTCGAGATATGTGGTAAAATTGAGCTATCAAGTTATTGGGAATTTTCACAAAACATGTAGAAATCAACTATGGAATGATGAATTCTTACCTCCAATTCAAAGGAAAATCGCGTATATCAATGATACTAAGGCTGTACAATCAACTACAATTATTTCTCCTAAGAACTCTTACTTTTCAGGGTTTTAGATTCTAGAGAATGGAGAAAAATTGGGCTAAGTGGGTATTTTACCCTTCCCAGGCACACTGGTGATGCTAAAGCGGTCACTTGGACACTTTAACATTCACCACTAAAGCGCCTAGTATGAGTAAAATAGTATTAGCCCTACAGATAGGCCGCTAAAGCAGACTATGGGTTGCTTTAGCGATGGCCACGAAGGCACCTGTGCGCTGCTAAAGTGGTTCCTGCTGCCTGGGAATGGCCGCTAAAACGCTCTGAGGGAAGCTAAAGTTCCCTCCGCTAAATTGCCTAAAGGGATACTTTAGTGGTTGCAACAGATTTCAGGTACCCTCTGAAACTTAGAAAATTTCCTAGTCCTCGTCAACATCTTGGGATTCATCCGAAATCCCATACGCGTAAATGAACTATGCTACCCTATCAAATTTGATGTTTCAGATTTAATGGAACAGTCAAAATTTCCATTTGAGGTAATTTCAAGAAAAAATAGGTTCCACACCCACTTACCATTTTCTAAACTTTCGACCAATAGCTCGAAATAAGCTCGAGTGCCTCAGTACCCGAACTAAGGGTCCACCCACCTTAAAATCGACATTCCAGAGTTGTTGGAATAATTAGATTTAGCATATAAGATCATTTGACTGATATTTTCACCTGCAACCAATTTGAACTAGCGAAGGCTTTAAAATATGGAATTGGCTCTAAAAACCAAACGAATTTCCCAATAACTAAACTGTCAGTCCCAAAAGTTATAAATGACTTGGGATAGGTAGAGGAAAGCTGTAAATAGCAGAAATAAGTGGAAATATAGAAATAACCTGGAGGGCCATTACAATATCCACTATTAAATGAACTTTCGTCCTTGGAAGCAAAACACTATGATGTACCCCAAGCCTCAAACAGGGTAGGATATTGGGTCTGGATCTCTCTCTCGATCTCCTAAGTAGCATCCTATAATGGGAAGTATCTCCATTAACCTTAACTAAAAGAGTCTCCTTAGTGAGTAACCGTCTGATATCACTAGTAAAAATGAGCACAAGCTCCTCCATGAAGGTCAACTGCTCATCCAACTAGACTGAGTACCATCTCAGCATATACAATTATCAGGAAGTATTGCCACTACATGAAAACATGGAAAATCAGATGGACAACAACAAAATTTATGGGTAAGGCTAACTCATAAGGCACCTCACCCACTGTGCAAAAAATCTTAAAAGGGCAATATATCTAGGGTTTATCTTGCCTTTCTTCCCAAACCTCATCATAGCCTTCTTGGGAAATACATGGAAGAATACTCGATCACCAACTCCAAATGTAAAGGCATGAAGTTTACGATATATGTAAGCCTTCTGACTACTCTGAGCTTCCCTCAACCTATCCCAAACACCCTGACTCTATCCAACGACTCCTGAAGAAAGTCAGTACTATGAGGTCTAATCTCAGAAGTCTAAAATCATCCAATCAGAGAATGACATTGTCAACCATACAAAGCCTCAAAAGGTGCCATCTCAATACTCGAATGGTAACTATTATTATATGCAAATTCTACCAAGGCTAAGTTCTTCTCCCACTGATCCATAACATAGGTTTGGAGCATGTTCTCAAGAACCTGAATAGTCCGCTCTAACTGTCCATCAATTTAAGGATGAAAGGCTTTACTAAGATCCACCTAAGTACCTAAATCCTCCTAAAAATCTCTCTAAAATCTAGAAATGAACATAAAACCCCAGTCTGAAATGATGGATATAGGCATACCATGCAAATAGACTATCTCACGATCATATATATGAGCTAACCTTTCAGTACTGATGGACATCTAAATAGGGATAAAATATGACAATTTGGTCAACCAATCTGTAATGGACCAAATACCATCAATACTATGAAAATTATAAGGCAAACCTTTAACAAAGTCCATGGTAATCTGCTCCTACTTCCACTCACGAACGGGCAACCTCTGAATTAATACACTAGGTCATTGATGCTCGACCTTAACCTGCTGACAACACATGGAATAACCTACAAAGTCCACCACATCTCTCTTCATTTAATTCCACCAATAATATAGTCTCAACTCTCTATACATCTTGGCTATTCCTGGATGAATAGAAAATCTAAAGCTATGAGCCTCATGAAAAATTGACTGAATCAAGCCATCAATCCTTAAAATGCAAATGCGGCTATCAAATCTCTAGACACCCTCAGAATTTATGGTATCCCTCTTAGACTCACCACTTAACACTTGGTCACAGATGATGCAAAGTCTCTTATCCTTAAATTGGCGATCCCAAATCTGCTCAAATAGCAATGACCATGCCTCAACACTAGCAAGAGTCCTCCCAACATCTGAAATATCCCATCTCAATATTAAATTGGGTAAGTATTTAATGTCCCATGCCAACGATCTCTGTGAAACTAAAATATAAGCCAAGATACCCATACTCAAGGCATTTGCTACAAGATTTGCCTTGCCTAGAGATAGAAGATAGGGATATCATAATCCTTAAGTAACTCTATCTATCTACGTTTCTTAACATTAAGATTTCTCTAGGTCATAAAGTGCTAAACACTATGATGATCTGTGAAAATTTCACAATGCACACCATAAAGATATTGCCTCCAAATCTTATACGCGTATAATGCCGCCACCAACTCCAAATCATGAGTGAGGTAGTTGTGCTCCTGCACCTTAAGTTGCCTCAAAGCATAAGAAATGACACAACCCTATTTCATTAATACACAACCCAAACCAAAACCATATGTATCATAATACACGATGAACCCCTCTTTCTAAATATGAAGAGCCAAAATTAGAGCTGAAGTAAGGAACTCCTTGAGCTTTTCAAAGATCCACTCACACCCTTTGGACCATCATAAAGGAACCTCCTTTTGAGTCAATCTGGTCATATATGCTTAAATAGTAGCAAAATCCTCAATGAATCGTCTATAATAACCGGCCACGCCACTAAAGCTACAAACCTAAGTTGGATACGTAGGCCTGTCCTAATCACGAATAGCCTCAATATTTGCTGGGTCTACCATAATCCCATCCTTAGACACCACATGCCCAAGAAATGTCTCTGACTCAATCCAAAACTTACACTTAGAGAGCTTGGCGAAAATACATGATCTCTCAAAGTCTGTAGCATAATTCTCTAATGCACTGGATGCTCCTCTCTGCTCCTTAAATATACAAGGATGTTGTTGATGAACACAATCACTAAAGAATTCAAAAAAGGCCTGAACACTTGGTTCATCAAATCCATAAATGTAGTTAGGGCATTAGTCAACCAAAAACACATCACCAAGAAGTCATAATGGCCATTACGGGTACTAAAGGCTATCTTTGGGATATCCTCTGCTCGAATCCACAACTGATGGTAATCGAACCTCAAATCAATCTTAGAGAACACCACTGCTCCATGAAAATAATCAAACAAGTCATCGATTTGAGGCATAGGATAACGATTCTTTATCATTACCTTATTAAGATGCCTGTAATCAATACACTTACACATGGAGCCATATTTCTTCTTTAAAAACAACACAGGATCTCCCTAAGAATACACACTAGTTTTAGTAAAACCTTACCGAGTAGATCTTGAAGATGAGAATTTAGATCCTTAAGATCGGTAGGAGCCATATGGTAAGGTTCCATAGAAATAGGTCAGGTGCTGGGCTCAAGATTAATGACAAACTCAATATTCTGGGCAAGAGGAATACCAGACAGATCGATAGAGAAATCATCAGGAAACTTATGAATTATAGGTATCAAGTCAAGTACCGAATTCTCCACACTAACATTATGAATATAAGCGAGATAAGACTCGTAACCTCTCGAAATAAGTTGCCTAGCATGCATATAATAAATAATCCCTATTGGCTCACAGATAACAACTCCCTAACACATAAATAAGGGTATGCTGGGCATGGCTAAGATAATGGTCTTTGCAAAATAATCCATGACCACATAATAGTGGGATAACCAGTCCATGCCCAGAATTACATCAAAATCCACCTTGTCCAATATAATAAGATCAACATAAGTATCAATATCTGAAAACCCATCCATTACTAAAGAATCACCCATGATAGTAGATACACATAACAACATAGATAACGAATCCCAAGATAACTCTAATCATGGAGAAAAATAATCGTACACATAAGAATAAGTGGATCCTGGATTAGATAAAGAAAAAGCTAATCATACCTATGATAACAACATCTGAAGAATCATCCTGGAGTCTAGAAGGTACTACGTATAACTGACCACGCCCGCCACCTAGTTAGGCTCCTGATCGACCCCCTGTCTAACCTGCCTGATAGCCTCCATGAGCTCTATAGGGACCACCCCTACGACCATGCATACTACCTCTAGATGAGGGATAAATTGCCCTAATACTTGGGACACCTTGAGTGAAAGAAACAATTGCTCCTTTACTGGAGCACTTTCACACAAAGTGATGAACAACTCCACAAATATAACATACCCATGATCTATACCAAACATGATATGCCCAATCATGAATAGTCTCAAGATTTTCAGGAACCACCAAAATACCTTCTTTAGATACCCCATGTCCTAGGATTATAAAATATTCAAGCAAGAACTCACTCTTTTAGAATTTCATAAAAAAATTATGATTTCTCAAAGTCTAGTGCACAATCCTCAAGTCATGCATGTGCTCCTTCCTACTCCTCGAATACATAAGAATGTCATTGATGAACACAATCATGAAGGAGTCCATCTAAGGTATGATCATTAAATGAACACAACTATAAATTGATCAACCCAAAAGAGATCACTAGGATCTCATAACGACTTTAGCAAGTCCTGAAGGCTGTATTTAAGATTTCCTACACTTGAGTCCTTAACTAATGGTAACCAAATCTCAAGTGATTCAAGTAAATCTTAGAGAATACCACCCTGAAGCCAGTCAAATAAGTCATTAATACAAGGCATATGAGACCTACTCATCATCGTCACCTTATTTTGCTGGATGTAATCGATACACATTCATAAGGAATAATTTTTTTTCTTCAAGAACAAAATAGGAGCACCCAAGGTAACATATTTGCCTTAATGAAACAATTACCCAAATGATATGAAATTGAGAATTTTGCTCCTCAAGCTCAATAGGAGCCATATAATGAGGTGCCATAAAACTAGGTTGGGTGATCGGCTCAAGAATAATAATAAACTTAATATCACGCTCAGGAGGGAGGCTGTGTTGGTCGGTAGAAAAGACATCAACTCTGCACTAACATCATGAGTCTAAGAAAGATAAGGCTCACAACCCCTTAATATAATTTTCCTAGACCGAACATAAGAAATAATCCTCAACAATGCATGGTTAATAAATCCTTGCCATACAACAGGGGTATGTCGGGCATAGTTAAGGTAACAGTCTTGGTGAAACATCCAAGACCGCATATTAGATGGATAAGTAGTCCATGATGATAATCACATCAAATCCACCATATCTAATAAAATAAGATCATCCTGAATATTAAACTCTTATACGATCACAACACATGATCTATAAATCTAATTCACTACTAAAGAATCACGCACATGAGTAGATACATATAATGGCATAGATAATAAATCACAAGACAACTCTAACTGTGGTGCATAATAAGTAGACACATATGAATCAGTGGATCCTATATCAATAAAGCAAAATCTACTTCTGGCACTGTTGGATCATACCTTTAATAATAGTATCCAAAACTCAATCTTCTATGTATTAGGTATTGCATATAAATGATCTTGCTTGCTACCTATGTAGGTGCCTTACTAATCACCTATACTACCTATCTGAAAAACTCCTTGAGAACCCTGGGGACCACCCATGACCTTACATACCACCTCTAACAAGGGGAAGCACTGTAAAATACTCTATACTATAGGTACAGTTTCCCCATGTTAGGGATATTTTCTAAAATAATAGTCGATGGACCCACACTCATAATACGCTCTAGGAATTACACCGTGTCCTAATAATCTGACTACTTCAGAGTGGCCACCTTATCTAGAGATCCTAAATTGTGCATCTCTCTGAGATAGACCACCACTTATCTAGGATAATCACTGTAGCTAGGCTAATATCCATTAGTAATCTAAAGTATGGTATGGACAATCATACTAAACTGACCATGATGCTAATATGAATGGTGTTAAGGGTACCTACGCTAAAATCTTTGCCTCTTAACCATAAGCTACTTCAGCTCCCACTGAAACTACCCTGGTAATGGGATGTCTTATCACTTCCCCCTTGTACCTCATGATGCATCTTCTCTATGGTCTGAGAATAATCAGAAACCTCACTACAAGATTTTCCAATAGCTATCAAACTCTATGCATCCATGCAATAAAGAAGTATCATTCCTCGTACAAAATACTAAATTCGCTCACTTGATCGATAAAATATTTGTACCATACTTAGATAACTCAGGAACATAAGCCTCATACTTTAAGACAGTTATAGAACCCTACTCTAATCTCAAGAATTGATCTCTCATATGCTCTCTAAGGATATGAGGCATGTACTTTCTAAGAAAATCTAAGAAAACTGAGTCCATGTCAACGAAGAAGATCCTGCTGGCCTAGAATCTAGATAACCTCTATACCAATATCTGACTATTGAGTTTAACAAAAAAATGGTGTATTAAACGTTGCAAGTCTCAACTAGGTCCAAATTACAGATCCTATCCTCACAAGGAGTCTAGACCTCAAATGCATCCTCGCTCGGTGCCCTAGAAAACTCAGGCAGAGTTAATCTTATGAATATACCAAATATTTTCTACTCCTTAATAAATATAACAGGCTGTCCAATTACAAACTGAAAAACTATCAATATTGGAGAGATATCAACTTTTAGGGTTGCAACTACAGGCTATGCCTTTTCTTCGGTACAACTTTGATCCACAGATGGAGCACTATCAAATAGTGCACCACTAACTAAAAACAACAATTAAACTAAAATATCTCTGATAAGAGTCAAAGAAATAAACCTGGATGGAGCCTGAGTTGCCCCATGGACCACCACTGGCAAGTAAAGGAATCTCTGGTGTGTGTAAAAAGATAGGGTCTAGTGAAGGCTCCGTATCTTGACCTCTATTTGGGGCTGAAACTCTCATATGCCCATTCCTCTAGGTCATCCATGATCTCCTATAGGATGTTTAGTCACGAATTTAGGGTACTTATTGCCATTAGATCGCATCCTAGCCATATGCAAAAGAGTGAAACATAATAAATCTTAGAAACCAATATAAACTCTTATAATGAAATAAGTGAAAGAAGTGAATATCTCCTAAAAATATCCTATAACCTTTCTAAATAAGGAAATGGACGTCATCACTGATTCATGGGACTCTACTAAACATTTTATCTTGTACCAACTATACTAGTAAGCATAGGCTCTAATACCAATTTGTCACAACCTACTTTCACGCATCATGATTACACCTACTTTGACTTACCAGTGGGTAAGCCAAACTTCTGTTGCGAATGCAATAAAGAGTAAATAATCCGCGCGAGCCCCCGTAAGTGCTATATATGAAATCAAGAAGAAGTAGTCATGATGAATATCCTAAGTAACCAAATCCCAATACCATAACCTATAATTCTCCCATAACATAAACACCAGACTCAAACTAATTTAATTACTATTATTAGTAACCTCTCAATTATAGACTCAAATCATAAATAACATCTCACATTCCGGACTTGAAAATAAAATAATATCATGAGTACCAAACTCAAACCAAAAGTATCGTCATCATAAATGTCAGACTCAATCGGTCTTAATATCCTAATTACCTAAATCAAACCAGTCATAATATCATAATAACTGAACTGAAATTGGTCATAATATTATAGTCATCGAACTCAAACTAATCATAATAAATCTAAAGTACAGCCTAGAATAAGTCAAAGTATGCTTAAATCCTTCTCGGGCTCAAGATGTAGATAGGACGATGTAAAAAAAGTCGATGAAGTTTATAAGGAATTAATTATCCTTTCGACCTAAAGTGGGTTGGAGGGTCCCACATCTAACCTCGAAAGTCCATTCTACAATAGTTTCCACCCCAACCTAGTTTAAGGTCCCAAAAATCCTACTACGAGGTGCTAAATAAGTTTCATTGAGTCCTAATATAGCAATTCAAACTAAGGAATAGATAGTTAGGTTAAATACACCTAAATACGACTCATTAAATGGCTAAATAAGTTATATTTTTCTAACTAAGCTATCAAGTTGTAATTCCCAACCTGAGACTAGCACAATATCATACCTTTACCACAATAAAGCTTAATCTAATAGAAGAGCAACCCTAGCCTAACTAAATGACAAAGAATGCCCAATAAAACCTGCTAAAATGGAGATTTCCCTTTCGAGAACCTCAACATAATTCCACACAATCAAAATAAAAATGCACACATTAATACAAGAACAATGAAACCTATATTGCATTTTAATGATTTGGGTCCAAAACCAAGTCAAAATCCTATATTGGGCTTACTTGTAGAATCACACTTTCAAATCTATCAACATGTACCCCTATTCTCAAGGATAATTTACCCTTAAGAATGGTTAAATTTTAAGATCAAATGTCGTCACAATCAACCTATCAAGAAGCTAGGGGCTTATGTCCAAATCAAAGAACTAGATGAAAACCTACATGGATTACAATAAGAAAATTAACTTTTTGAGATAACTAACACCCAATGATCACCCAAGGATAAATCTCCTAATTTTCACTCTCTAGGGCTTTAATGATTTTAGGACTTAGAGAAAATAGGAGAAAATTGGGTGAGAGATGAAATAAACCCCCCTAAGATTTTTACTTAAGCGGTCACTGCTAAAGAGATCACTTGATTGGTTAAGCAGTGACAGCTAAAGTAGAAGATTGTCTCTTATGTGAAACACCTTAGCTTTGAACCCCCCAAAAATTGCCTAATTGGAGATTCTAGACAATATATGACTAGAAGGTACTCGTTGTATGATTGGGTACAAATTAGAGCCCTTCTCTCATATGTTAGACAGTGTGTTTAGGTTGGTTTCTACCCTAGGTACTACTAGGAATCATACCAATTGTATGATAGTGTACGAGTGGTATGTTGCCAAGTCATATGATGTCTTAAGGATGATCTTGATAATTCTGACAAAGGTACGACTCTAAGGGAACTACTCGTACATTAAGATATTACTTGTCTTTATCTGGTCATATGTTGATTAGTACGGGGGTCCAAGGGGAGGTTTAGGGTATGAGTAAGGGTACCACTTATACCCTAGGGTACAGTTTAGATGTGGAAATTGTACCCTCATGTGAGCAAATTTAAGCCTTTAAGCTGAGGAAATTCTAGAAATTTCCACCCTAAAATCCTTAAGTAACCATATTATATATCATGTTTTGGCCTCTAATAACACTTATTGTAAGATTAAAACACACCAAAACACTCTCTGTAACTCACTCTTAAAGATTGGAGGCTAGGGTTTCCATAAGTGTTTTTCTAGAGGCTAAAAGGGTCAAGTTCTTTCCGTGAATCATCTTGTATAAGGCATGTGACTCTTTCCCTCATATTTAGTTCAAAATATCATGTTTTTTAAGCATTGATTATTATTTGTAAATGGTGGTTTTGAAACTAAATTTTGTGGATTTTGATGCATAGTGATGAGTATTGTTTACTCTTGTTTAAACTTGTCTTTATACATGTTTTTGGTAATGGTTTGCACGTGTGGGTGATTGTGGATTGTGTTTTACAAATGGGTCATGATTAACCCTAAACTTGATGATTTTTACTTTGATTTTTGTCATGGTAAAGGTATTCCCTCAAGGTTTTTGTGAAAGTGTCTAAGAGAAATAACTAGTTACATGTTATTAGTGTTTGAACTAAGGAAATGGTTTAATGAGTAAGAAAGATTAATAAATGCCTTTGTAAAGGCCTTGTTGTCCATGTAATTAGTTAATTGATAACCTTAGTGGTTTGATTAGTTAAAAGGGTTTGAATCGCTAAACATGATATTGAATTGTGTTTAAATTAAAGCTTGGTGTAATAATGCTAATGAAGAGTGAATGGTTTGGTAAAGGTCTTGAATACTGCAACTTAACTTGAATGGTGGTTGAAACTAAGGCATTGGCCTATCAAAGGGATTAATTGATAAATGGTTCATAAAGACCTTGTGGTTATTTATTGTGTTGAATTATAGCCTTGATGGTTTGGATTGGCTAAATGGGTTAGAGTCCTTAAATGTTAAACTAAGTGTATATGAATGCTTGGACATAGGGTTAGAGTCCCAATTTCAACTAGTAATGGACATGACAACTTGTGGTTAGAGTCCATCTGTCTAATAAAATTGCTTGTGGTTAGAGTCCCTTACATAATAAGATGACATGTGTTAAGAGTCCACTTGCTTAATACAATGGCTTGAGGTTAGAGTCCTCTTTCTTAATTTAACTGGGAAGTTCAAACATCCTAATCTATGCTAATGGGAGATTAGAGTCCTCCATTTTATTGTTCATGATTGGATGCTTCGAAATGTATGCTAAGGCCTTGTTCCCTTTCTCGACACTTGAGGTATCTATATATATACATATATGTCATCTATATATATACATATATGTCTATGTATATAAATATGGTTGCATATGATGGTTTAACTTGGTTTTGAAAAATGGCACTATTTTATTGTTACCCTTGAGTTACATACTAGCGCTTTAGCCGCTAACCATCTGCATATGCTATGTCCCCATACGACACAGGGGTTGGAGCTTCTTCTTCTCTTCCTATACAGTGACCAAGTGTTCGATTAATTTGAGTATTGACATTGAAGTGGTGAGCTTCCATACTTTGAAAGGCATATATTTTATGGTCTTTCTACCTTCTATCATAGACTTGGGACATGTCCCGACATATTATTGACTTTTGATTTGTAGAGGATTTATGGATAATTGTAGACTTGGGTATGTTTATTTAGTATGCTAACATTAATGGATTGTTCAAATACTTCTTATGTTATAATTATTAGTCTTGTTTTTAGGATATGTTTGAAGTTTATTTGATATTTGTGGATTTATATGATGTATAGGTTTAGTTAATGGGGCGATCTCCGGTTCTTTTTGTGCTCGAGGTGCCCATTACGACAAGGCCCTGGTTTGGATCATGTCAAGTTGGTATCAGAGCCTAAGTTCATGGTCAGTTAGGTGTCCACAAAGCCATGTCAAGTAGAGTCTCTTTTATTGGTGTGTAGCATGCCACAATTATAAGAGAGAGGCTACGAGGCATTTAGGAATGTTTTACTTTCTTATGGTTCTATTTTGAGCTATAGAGTCTAAGGTATTGGATCCTTCTGATTTCTATTTTCTTACCTTTGAGATTATGCCTCCAAGAAGCTCTGATGTTCAGGCAAACCCTTATATCCCGACAAAGACAATACGGATGGAGCTCGTTCAACTTATGGAGTCTAGACCTAGTCTTGAGATCTTGTTCCTGATGGTCCTGGAGTCCCACCAGTTCCCTTTAGTCCTTCTCCAGTTCCTCAGGCTAATGTGATGAATGCTGAGTTTCATCAGCTGATTCATATGATTGCTCAGTTGATGGATTCTCAGGCTCAGCATGGTGCATTTATTATTCCATCTTCTGAGGCCATAAGGATTGGCCAGTCTATGAGGTTGAGTCCTCTGACCTTTACCGATGTAAGGTGGAGGAGGATTCTCAAGTCTTTCTAGATGAGATGGAAAAGATTTTTTAAAGTTATGCATGCCATGAATATGGAAGGGGTAGAGTTTATAGCCTATTAGCTGAATGATATGGCGTACAAATGGTATGAATAATGGGATCATGCAAGGGATGATATTGATGAGTCATCTTTGTGGGAGGATTTCTCTAATGTATTTCTAGACCATTTCTTTCCTCAAGAGTTGAGGGAAGCAAAGATGGAGAAGTTTATTAATTTGATACAAGGAAGGATGTCAGTCAATGAGTATGCCTTTAAGTTTCACCAACTATATTGGTATGCTTCAGAGATGGTTTCTAACATAAGGGATAGAATGCATAAGTTTGCTTTGGGACTATCTCATGAGTTGATCCTTTTGAGCAAGTCTGTGTTATTGATTAAGTATATGGACATCTCTAAATTGGTTGTGTATATTCAACAAGTGAAGGAAGAGGAAAAAAATTAAGTTGATATTGATGAGAGGTAGAGCAAGAGGTATTCATTTTCTGAATAGTGTGGAGGCCAACAGTGTAGTGGTAAGTGGTCTAAGAGAAAGAATTAGGTGAGTCCCAACTCCTATTCTACAGCCAGTGCTCCCTCCTTGAGGATCGGGAGACTGATGTTTTCAGAGTGGTAATGCTTCTAGGGCATAAAGTTCCTAGTCTCAGGCTAGTATGGATCAATCGACACCAACCTACCATCTTTATAGATTCTGTGATCAACATATCATGGCTAGTAAAGAAGAGGAGGAACAAATATTTTAGATATAGTAAAATTGGGCACATGCAGTGAGAGTGCCCCTCTCTAGTGGCTTATTGGGCCAACAGGGCCTCTATTTCTACTTTATCTTCTCCTGCACCAATGGGTGTTATATTTTTTTCTACTTCTATTTCTGGTATCAGCACAAGCCAGAATTGGTTATATGCACTTTTTACTTTCCATTAGTCTGAGGCATTTTCGGATATTATTATGGTTATGTTGAAACTTTTCTCCCATGATGTGTATTGTTTACTTGATCCAGGGTCTCCACTCTCTTCTATGACCCCATTTGTGTCTGTGCATTTTGGTTTTGGTCTCGAGTGTCTGTCAGTTCTTTTTTTAATTTCTACCTTAATAGGAGACTCTATGCTTGTTAAAAGAGTCTATAGGGGGGTGATATCTTTTAGTGGTAGAGAAACTCTTGTGGACTTAATAGAGTTTGACATGGTTGATTTTGATGTTATTCTAGGAATAGATTGGCTGCACTTTTGCTATGCTTCCTTAGATTGTTAAACCCGTAAGGTCATATTTAAATTCCCTAATGATCCGGTCATTGCATGGGAAGGGGGTTATTTAGTGCCAAAGAAGAGGTTCATCTTATATCTTAGATCCTGAAAGTTGATTTCTAAAGGGTGTTTGTATCATTTGGTCTGAGTTAAAAGATTCTAACTGGAAAGGTCCTTCTCTAGAACCCATTCCCATGGTTAATGAGTTTCCCAAGGTTTTTCTTGATGATCTCCTGGTATTTCTCCCAATAGGGAGATTGAATTTAGGATTGATAAAGGAGAAATTAAAGAATGTCTTAGATAAAGGTTTTATCTATCCTAGTATGTCTCCTTGGGGTGCTCATGTATTGTTCGTACCTAAGAAGAATGGTTCCCTTTGAATGTGCATTGATTATCATTAGTTGAACAAGGTGACCATAAATAACATGTATCCTTTTCCTAGGATTGATGATTTTCATAATCATCTTCAAGGTGTGAAGTGTTTTTCTAAGATTGATCTTATCGGTTTATCATCAGCTTAAGATTAGGGAAATGGATGTCCCTAAGACTACCTTCAGGACCCGGTATGGCCACTATGAGTTCCTAGTTATGTCTTTTAAGTTGACCAATGCCCCTACGATATTCATGGATTTGAAGAATAGGGTCTTCCATCTGTTCCTGGATTTGTTTGTTATTGTCTTCATTGATGATATCTTGAACTATTCTAAGAGTGAGGCGATCATGTCGATCACCTCCGTGCTGTGTTGCTAACTTTGAAGTATCATCATTTGTATGCCAAGTTATCTGAGTGTGAGTTTTTGTTGAAGGTTGTAACTTTTCTTTGTCATGTTATCTTTAGTGAAAGGATCATGGTGGATCCACAAAAAGTTGTGGCGGTTAAGAAGTGGCCTAGACCTGCGACTCCAACTAATATTTGGAGCTTCTTGGGTCTATCTGATTACTATAGGAGATTTATAGAAATTTTTTTGACGATAGCTGCTCCATTGACTAAGTTGTCCCAAAAGAAGCTTAAGTTCTTGTGGTCGGATGCATGTGAGGTTAGTTTTGAGAAGTTAAAGAATAAATTGACTTCGACTCTAATTTTGACCCTACTTAAAGGTAATGATGGTTTTGTAGTGTATTGTGATGCTTCTCATATTGGTCTTGGTTGTGTGTGGCCTATGCTTCTAGGTAATTGAATATTCATGAGAAGAATTACCCTACTCATGACTTGGAGTTATTAACCATGGTATTTGCATTGAATATGTGGCAACACTATCTCTATGGGGTTCATGTTGACATCTTTTCGATCATAAGAGCCTTCAGTATGTGTTTGCTAAGAAAGAGTTGAATTTTAGACAAAGGAGATGTCTTGTGTTGCTAAAGGACTATGATGTGAGTCTCTATTACATTCCAGGTAAAGCTAACATAGTTGTTGATACTCTTAGCAGTTTATCTATTGTGAGTTTAGATCATGTAGATGAGGATAAACAGGAGTTGGTGGAGGACATTCATTGTTTGGCTAACTTGTAGTTCATCTCACAGTCTCTGAGGATGGTGGTGTATTTATGCATCAGGTATCGCAGCCATCTCTTGTGGTTGAGATAAAGGAAAAACAAATGTTGGATCCCAATTTGATGAAGATTAAGAGTAGTGTAGGTCAATAAAAGGTTGTTGACTTTGCGATTGGTGGTGATGGTATCTTGAGGTACTAAGGTAGGATATGCATTCCCAATGTTGATGGATTAAGGGAAAGGATTATGGTCGAGGCTCATGGATCTCGGTATGCTATCATCCCAGTTCTACAAAGATGTATCATGATCTTAGGGAGTTCTATTGGTGGAATAATATAAAATGAGATATGGCTAGCTTTGTGGCTAAGTATATGGTGTGTTAACAAGTGAAAGTTAAGCACTTGAGCCCCGGGGGATTGTACCAAGATATTCAGTTGCTTGAATGGAAGTGGGAGACAACTAATATAGATTTCATCACCGATATTCCCCGGTCTCAAAACTAGTGTGATTCAATTTGGGTCATTGTGGATAGAATGACCAAGTCCGCTCACTTTTTGTTGGTGAGGACTAGTTATGCGGGAGGATTATGCTAAGTTGTATCTTAAGGAGATTGTGAAGTTGCACGGTTCTTCAGTTTCTATCATCTAAAATTCTGGTAATACGTTATCATCTCATTTTTAGAGGTCTTTCTAGAAAGGTTTGGGGACTAAGATGTGCCTTAGTACCGATTTCTACCCGCAGATGGATGGACAAGTGGAGAGGACCATTCAAATACTGAAGGATATGTTGCATGCATGTGTGATTGATTATGATGGTAGTTGGTACGACCATTTTTCTTTGATTGAATTAGCCTATAACAATAGTTACCATTCTAGCATTAGTATAGTTTCTTTTGAGGCATTGTATGGTATGAGGGGTCATTCTCTTATTGGGTGGTATGAAGTTGGTAAGAGTAAATTGCTTAGCCCTGATTTGGTTTACCAAGCCTCAGAGAAGGTGAAGGTGATTCGTGATAGGTTGAAAGCCGCTCAAAGTTGCCAAAATTTCTATGTGGATGTAAGGCGTAGGGATTTGGAGTTTAATATTGGCGATTGGGAATTCTTGAAGGTATCTCCTATGAAGGGAGTGATGCGGTTGTGTAAGAAGGAGAAGCTTAGTCCCTGATATGTTGGTCTATTTTGGATTTTGAAGAGGGTTAGTAGTGTTGCCTATGAGTTAGAGTTTCCCTCTAGTTTGAGCTCTATCTATCCGATATTCCATGTGTCCATAATGTGAAAATGTACGGGTATTCCTTCGTTGGTTGTTCCCTTGGAGGATGTTGGTATTTCAGACTCTTTCTCCTATGAGGATCTTGGATAGGCAAGTTCACCGATTGTGAATGAAAGAGGTTGCTTTAATAAAGTTTCTATGGAGGAACCAAAAGTCCAAGAAAGCTACTTGGGAGGCGGAAGAGGACATAAAGTCCAAGTATCCACGTTTGTCTTCTGTTATGGAAAATCGTGCTTGAGGTATGTGTTGGTCGTCTTGTCTTTGTTGTATGTCTTTATTTTCTAATGTGGTCGTCTTGTCTTTATTGTATGTCTTTATTTTCTAATATGGTAAAAGGTGAGTTTTACATGTGATAATATGTTAACTTGTGCTTGTGCTTGCCTTACCCATCATTTGAGGATGAATGATCCAAGTGGGGGAGAATTGAAACACCTTGGCTCTGAATCCTCAGAAAAATTGCCTAAGTTGGAAATTCTGGACAACATACGACTAGAAGGTACTAGACTTATGTTTGGGTACAAGTTAAGGCCCCTCTATCATATATTTGATAGTGTTTTTAGGTTGGTTTCTACCCTAGGTATGACTAGGCATCATATCAATCATATGCTAGTGTACGAGTTATATGTTGACAAGTCATATGATATCTTAAGGATAATCTTGATGATTCTGACAAAGAAAGGACTCTAAGGGTATTACATGTATGTTAAGATACGACTTGTCTTTGTATGGTCATATATTGATCAGTATGGGGGTCTAAGGGGAGGTTTAAGGTACGATTAATTATACCATTCGTACCCTAGGGTACGATTAAGGTATGGAAATCATACCCTCCTACGAGCAAATTTCATCTTTTAAGATGAGGCATTCCAGACATTTCCCACACCAAAACCTTAAGTCCCCACGTTATATATAATGTTGTGGACTCTCATAACACTTATTGGAAGATCAAAACACAACAAAAACACTCTTTCTAACTTACTCTTGAAGATTGGAGGCTAGGGTTTCCACAAGTGTTCTTTTAGAGGTTAAAAGGGTCAAATTCTTTTCGTGAATCATCTTGTATAAGTCATGTGACTCTTTCCCTCATTGCTAGTTCAAAATATCATGTGTTTTAAACATTGATTATGATTTTTAAATTGTTGTTTTGAAACAAAATATTGAGGGTTTTGATGCATAGTGATGAGTATTGTTTACTCTTGTTTAAGCTTGTGTTTATATATGTTTTTGGTGATGGTTTTCACATGTGGGTGCTTGTTGATTGTGGTTTAACAAATGGGTCATGAGTAACCCTAATCTTGATGATTTTTACTTTGATTTTGGTAATGGTAAAGCTATGCCCTCAAGTTGTTTGTGAAAATATCTAAGAGAAATAACTAGTTACATGGTTAATAGTGTTTTGAACTAAGGCAATGGCTTAATGAGTAAGAATGATTGGTAAATGACTTTGTAAATGCCTTGTTGTACATGTAATGAGTTAATTAGTAACCGTGGTGGTTTGATTGGTTAAAAGGGCTTGATTCCCTAAACATGAAATTGAATTTTGTTTGAACTAAAGCTTGGTGTAAGAATGCTAATGAAGAGTTAATAGTTTGGTAAAGTTCTTGGTGACCATAATTTGACGTGAATGGTAGTTGAAACTAAGGCATGGGACTATTAAAGTGATTGATTGATAAATAGTTTATGAAGACCTTGTGGTCATGTTTGGTGTTGAATGGTAGCCTTGATGGCTTGAATTGACTAAGTGGGTTAGAGTCCTTAAATGTTGAACTAAGTGGATGTGAATGCATGGACAAAGGATTAGAGTCCCAATGTCGACTAGTAATGGACACGATGACTTGTGTTTGGAGTTAACTTGCTTAATAAGATGGCTTATGGCTAGAGTCCACTTGTCTAATAAAATGGCTTGTGGTTAGAGTCTACTTTCTTAATAAGACGTCTTATGTGAGTCCACTTTCTTAATCAGACGGCTTGAGGTTAGAGTCCTCTTGCTTAATATAACTGGGAAGTTCAAACTTCATAACCTACATGAGTGGGAGGTTAGAGTCCTCTACTTTATGGTTCATGATTAGGTGCTTCAAAATATATGCTAAGGCCTTGTTCCCTTTCCTGACACTTGAGGTATTAATATATCTACCTATATGCCTATGTATATAAATGTGGTTGCTTATGATGGTTTGACTGGGTTTTGAATAATGTCACTATTTTATCCTTACCCTTGAGTTACATGTTAGAGCTATAACTGCTAACAGTCTTTGAACGCTGTGTCCCCATGTGACACAGGCACTAGAGCTTCTTCTTCTCTTCTTATGTAGTGACCAGGTGTTCGAGCGGTTCGAGTGTTGACATTGAAGTGGTGAGCTTCCATACTTTGGAAGGCATATATTTTATGGTCTTTCTACATTATGTCATAGACTTGTTTTGGACTTAGTTTTGGCTATTGTCGGAGGCATGTCCCGACATATTATTGACTTTAGATTTGTCGAGGCTTTGTGGATGACTATGGACTTGGGTATGTTGGTTTAGTATGCTTACATTAATGGATTGTTTAGATACTTCTTATGTTATGAATATTAGTTTTTTTTTGGTATCTTGGGATATGTTTTGAGTTCATCTAACACTTGTGGATTGATATGATGGTTAGGTTACGTTAATGAGGCGATCTCCAACCCTTGTTGGGTGCGAGGTGCCCATTACGACAAGGCCTCGATTCGGATTGTGTCATTATGTGACATCCACACCTGTCCGACCTCAAATTTAGAAAAAAACATGTCTCTTAAGTGATGCCCATAAAATTAGTTAGGCATCCACTTTATCGATAGGGAAGGACCAGCTTTGGCCGCTAAAGCGATACTTTGACTGATAAAGCAATAATTTGGCCGCTAAAGTGACCACCACTTAAGAGACCACCACTTAAGCAACCAAAGGTCCTTTTACGAAGTTGCACCAGCTGAACTTGGTTTTTGCAAAGTTTCCACAGACCTTTCGGGATTCATTCAAAATCCCATGAAGGCAAACAAGCTATATAACCTTATCAATTCTATTTTTTTGGACACAATGACACCATCAAAATTTCCATCCAAAGTCATTTTGATAGAATATGGGTCCCACACCCAAGGGCCACTTTCACCAAAATCCATTTCATGCCCGAAATAAGTCTGGAAGACTCAGGACCCGAACCAAAGTTCCTCCTAACTTAAATTGATGTCCTGGTGCTGATGGAATTGTCATAATTGGAATACAATGTCATTAACATGAATTTTACACTATCCTGATAGCTAATACTTAACAATGAGAACTCCAAAATAAGGAATTGGCTTTAAAAATAAAATAAACTATTCGATAACCCAACTATCAACTCCATCAAGTCACAAATAACTTGGATAAGCTATAGGAAAGCACTAAATAGAAAAAAAGTGTGGAAATGTAGAAAATAACCTTGAGGGTCATTATAGCCATTCAGTCGTGGTCTGTATTAACTGTCAATGTTTACTTAAGCATAGGTTGCTTTACTGGCTAATGTCAACTTAACAACTCCTGGGCTTTTTTGTCTGGCTGCTTTATCAGTCAAGTAGATACTTTCACTACAGTCGCTTAACCAACCAAGTGATATCTTTAGAAGAACTTGGGGTGTTAGATCCCCTGTCTCCTCCTAAGTTTCCTCTCATTTTCTTAATACTTTTACCTCAATTTTTAGAGATTGAAGAGTGGGAAATGTAGGGAATCATCCATTGAAGCTAAGGTAAGTTAGCCTATCACTGCTTGGTCATTTCCCATTATTTTCCCATCAGATTCCATCCTATTTCATTATAAATTCTTAAAAATTAGGTCCTTAAATTCTTAGGCTTTAGAGGATGATTTGGTCCTAATTTATGCTCTATTTATGCTTAACTTTTGAGACACATTCCTTATCCTTCGGCAGACCTCATGCCAGATTTAATTTTTATTTTCAGGCCTAGAAGGCTCGATCTTGACCTAAATTCCCATTGAACCTTTTATATAGCAATAAGGATCTCATTTTACTCCTATTAAAGTTTAGATTACTAATTTAATAGTGCCATAGTGTATTGGGATTATGGAGCATAGATGAGTAATTTGTTGATGATTCAAGAATTACGCTTCAGCATCGAACTACGCTTCAATCTACTCTTCTCTATGAGATGGTGTATATGTAGTTTGAATGTTAGGTAGGGATTGTAGGTTGTGATTACAAATAGAATATCATGATATAGCCTAATTAGGAGTTTGACGATTCAAGGTTTAACTAACTCTTACGATGAAATCCTTGTTATAGCTATTGAATCCTATCACCCTAGGTTTTAAGCATGTTATCATAGTTGAATATTAAGGATCTTTAGTATAAGGTTTACTATTTAATTTGGTGGATTGGATTATAGTTTCTTGGTTTATAGTATTACCATTTTGCTAGTAATACACTATTAGGCAGGTTGTGGTTACTATACCAGTTGGACTCCAGGTGAGTATTTTAACCTTATGAAGGATTTGGACATAGTCTATGAAAGTTTAGACTTATGGCTATGTTGTTTTGATACTGGTTATGACATGCATATTCTCAATACATTTATGCTCATTTAATGGTATGATTCTAACCAAAACCATGATTGTATCAATACTTTATAAAAAAAGATTTATGCCTACTTTTCTCTCCTAAAATAGATTCATTTATAATGGGGATCATACCGACTCATTTACTATTTTAGGGGCTTTCAAAACTAAATATGATTTTTTTGGAAATTACATCGAGGTTGATTTCGGCCCATGGTTTATCCACTCTTTTAATACGACCATTTATATTAATCAAGAGAGATTATGACCCTTTTACTCTATTATGATAATTTAGTCCCAGAATTCATCCTGAGTAATGGATTTACATAATTATACTCTTTTAGCCATGGCTCAGGTTTGTGCACTTATTATATATACATATCTCTGGTGATAAACAGTGTAGATTGATGATGATAATGAGTAGAACTCATAGCTCAGGACAAGATAGTGTATACAGATATAATCAAATCTCGTAGAGCCCCCTTCATCCATGAGCAGTCATGTCAGAGAAGAGTGGTCATTGTAGGTCCTGCCTTTGCAAGCTTTTGAGGTAAATGTTCTGTATACACTTGATAAGTTATGGCACTTGGATTAGCTAGGGTACTATGGATTTACCTTACATTAATTCATTCATATGCCTTGTCTATCACTAGTATATTGTTTGGTGTTTACATCTATCAACCTTATGGGGGTTACATAAGTATA
This sequence comes from Capsicum pubescens, assembly GCA_030864215.1. Taxonomy (NCBI): domain Eukaryota; kingdom Viridiplantae; phylum Streptophyta; class Magnoliopsida; order Solanales; family Solanaceae; genus Capsicum; species Capsicum pubescens. Next base: position 147,070,978 of record CM061545.1, on the reverse strand, counting down.
GGATAGGATTATTATTTGCTGAGTGTTGATTGAAATTTTGTGTTTTGGAGGCCCGAGTAGATATTGTTTGTCCTGACTAGCCAATTACTTTATTACACTGTTGGTTCGTGGTAGGTTGATTATAGATTGGTACTTGAGGATGTTAATATTTTTTTGATCCCTTTACTTTGTTATAGTAAATTGCATTATAGACAGTGTATTCATGGTTAGACATTTTGATTATAGGTCCTGATCATGCTACCATTAGCTTTACTACTTGGTTGGGATTTCTTGGAGAGGCTAGGTTGACTACCTTACATTGTTACCTTTGAGTTAGTCTTATATACCTATATATATGTTTATATATTTATATATATATATTTATATACATATATATATACACACATATATTTATATATACATATATACATATATATATATGTGGTATTACCATATTTCCCTCTCTTTCCTTGTTCATTCATATTGTACACGTATTATTTGGCCTTGTTATTACGATATATAATTTTTTCAATCCTTATTGGTATATTAGATAGTGATACATGATGTTGTACTTTTTACCCTGATTACTATTATAATAGGATAATTTAACCTTACTGCCTCACTAGCTTTTATCATGATCAGTTCTTGATTGGTTACTTATAGATTATATTCCTGCTTTACATATTATTTATACTTGCATTATATTTAGAGCTTAGTCAGCCTATGCCTACTGAGTACCACGTGTTTGGTATTCATACTACACTTCTATAGCCTGCAGATCATTTTACGAGTTCTTTTCATTAGTGTGTGTATCATGCAGAGCAACTACGAATCTTAGATTTTGGGTGAGCTCCTATCTTTCAGAGCATTACTACTCCACATCTTATTAATCATACTGATCTCTATGTTATTTTTAGAGATGACTTCTACATGTATATTTATTCTATATTTTACTTTGTACTATGATTATATTAGAAGCTTTTGTACTAACTCCACCAGGTGTTGGCGTTGATGAATATATATTAGCCTTTTTATTATATTATTTCAACTGTCATCTTTCATTTATTTTAATAGTACATTACTAGAGATTTTCGACTATGGGTTGGCTTACCTATAGGTGGGTTGTAGTAGGTGCCATCGTGACCTGGGAAATTGAATTATGACAAATTGTTATCAAAACCTATGTTTACCTGTGTGTTGTTACAAGATCTAAGTGTCTAGTAGAGTCTTGCTAGTCGGTACAGAGACGCCTATATCCTATCTTTGGGAGTTTACAAGGCATTCTTAGGAATTTTATTCTTGACTCCTGGTCCTGTGTCCGTATTTCTATGAACCTCTAATACATTCTTTGACTATTTTTGTTATTGATGGATGATACTAGGTTATTTATAAATATGGATGAGACTTCCACACATGTTTCTAAAGTTTCAACCTAGCATTGGGATAGGGAGTTAGAGATTAATATCAAAGACCTTTAGCATCAACCAGAGGACTTAGGGCCAACCTAGGCTTCGATAGAGTCTATGACTACATCAGTCTTTCAATATTCAGCATTGAGGATTTTGAGCCTTTTTACGGATACCTCACATCCAGAGCTAATATGCAATGCATCGAGTAGTTTTCAAACTAGAGTTGGATTTGTCGGTGTTCAGTAGGATTCTTTATCAATTTTATAGTGTGAGATTAGGTTTCTTGAGTGGGATAACCATAGTTTAATGCTATATCTTTTAGAGCATGAGATGGTGCATGGATTTATTTGAGGCTTATCTTTACCACTCTACTTGATTGGAGCCTTTAATAACAACTGTCTCTTTTCTCATAGGTTATTGATCCCACAAAGGGTAACAGAGAGAGCATGTATTGAGATTTATGAATATGGAATAAGAGGATATGTGATAGGCCTAAATTACACCTCTCTTATGAGAGAGTAAACTATAATCATCAAATATATAACCCAACTGGGTTGGGGTCGAATTCCACAGGGAATATGGTGTTAATCAAGACTATTTGTGCTTTAATCGACTATTAGTTAATAGTTCCCTTTAACTGGGTTTTTTTTATCAACCAATCAATTATTGCTATTCACTTTGTTCTAGTAACTAAAATTCAATATTTCAATAATTCAAATCAATGATAGAATAAAACTAGAGTTGTGTTCACTATGGGTGTTGATGCTTATTGAGCAATAGTTGAAGTGTTAGTTTCTTATGACATGTGGGAAATAATAAATTATCATTATCGATGATTCATCCAAGCGTCTTTCAACCTACTTAGAATATAGATTTCCTAATTCTTTCAAACTTAGGAAAACCTTATATTCAAACTGATTTCATCTCGAGTTGACTAATCTTGTTACAACACTAATCATTAGATGCAAATTAATTATTTCCAAATCCCCATTGATAATTCCCTTCCCTTTATTGATTTCTTAATTCAAGAAAACCAATGTAAGGCTTAATCTATTGTTTGAAACCAACAGAAACATTCATTTCAATAGAATTATCAAGATGTTCCCAGAGTTAATCGAATCTTAGCCAACTACTGAATTAATAAAGCATTACCCATAGATCCCACAACTCCAGTTATGGGATTTAGTTCCTTATGACATAGAAAGAGATAGCATATATTAGATCAATAATTCAAGCAATTAACTTACAGAAAATGGAGTTGAAGATTGTTCTCCTTCAAGTTCAAACAAGGATCCCAACAACCAAAACAATAATTCGAGAATTGAAAGCTAAACTTAAGAGACCAAAATGTAAAAAATGCTATTTGTGAATAAGTTCAAGATGCCCAATCAAAAGCTAAGATTTTTCTATTTATACTCATATCCTTCAGATTTTGAATTTCAAACTCTAAATTGTCTGCACCATAGCTGACGACTTCACCTGATGGCCTATTAGAAGGTTGATGACTTATCAGATAAGTCAGCAACTTAACTTTCCAACAACTGTATTTTTCTTACAAGTGACGATCTCATCAGACGACCAATCAAAAAGTTTATGACTTATATCACACAAGTTGTCACCTTACTTTTCCAGTATCTATGCTCTGCCTATGGGTGATGACCTCAGCTGATGATCTATCAATAGATTCATGACTTATCAAACCAGTCGTCAACTTGACTTCTTCAGCATATAGATTCTGTCTGTGGGTGACGGCTTCCTCTGATAACTTATCAGTAAGTTGATGACTTATAAGACAAGTTGTCAACTGAAATCTTTAAAAGTTAGCTTCATATCTACTTCACCAAAAATGTCCTTGACATTATTTTCATAGGTATTTGTGCATCTTGACTTTCCCTGCAAAATCACAAAAAATACAATCAAAACAACAACAGTTACTGAATAGATTACAATTATTGAGCTTAAAGCCTTAAATGTGCTAACACAAAGCTAGCACATCAATACCCTCAACTTAAAACATTTGCTGGTCCTCAAGTAACTAACATGGTATTATGAACACAACAAGAGCATCATTGCAAAGAGTAGCACTTGTTTTCTTCATTTTGAACCTATTAAGAAATATGTTATCTTGTTCTTCTAAGCAAGATCAATATTCCATACATATCTTTAAAGTTCAAAAAAATAAACCACCACTTAAACTTAGAGTATTCAATCAAATGTTTAGCGATTTCCACTACCATTCACATGCTCTCACACAAAAGAAAGAAGTTCTTGACTCTATATGTTTCTTTGTACTTTTAGGAACTATACATTAAGGCTCTCACTCTCATAACAAAGTTTCAAATTGTGCACCTACAATGCCATAAGCTTTCCCGTACCATTCCATTTGGTTTATCTAGCAGTCAGACTAAGATCACTATAGGGATTTCTCATCTTGAAGTGAAGTCTTAAGTGTGGGGAAGGTTGACTTAGGATTGGTGACTTGGTCTCTCTTAGATCACTTACACCACTTTGGCTACAACCACTTATTCCCTTGTATTTTTCTCCCAATCAACTTTTGTATCCTTCTCATCATTAACACTTTACACAATTTATTTACTATTATTACTAAATTATAAACCTTTTTTTACATAATAACTTTCACAATATTTTTTGCACCTTCCAGCATCATCCCTTCTATTGTAGCCACCCTCAACTTAGGTGATTTGCCTAAGTTGATGTGTAAAATGTCTGAAGAAAGAACTAGCTAAAAGAAAGCTTACTTGTGAACTCAATAAAAGAAAGGTGGTTAAGTTGTTGAAACAAATAAAACATTTTAATGGCTCAAAAATGGGATTAAAAAGGGATATATTACATTTCTAAAGGTTTTTTTATCTTGTCTAAATAGCTTATTAATCAAAAATAGCTTGTGATCATCTCTTATATGACTACTTTGAAATCTAATTGAATAATTTGGATAAGTTCTAGATGCATGCACACAAGAAGAACATATTCACAGTAAAACCTCACTCTCTCATGGCATAGAATTTCATGGACATCACGAAATACTCAATCAAAACTCAAGCTCTAGCAGGGAATGCAATATTTTCATACTTTCATAGATAGAAAGATTTCCGATGCATCTAGCAATCAATCTCACAATTAAAATTTTGACGGGCACACAATTATTTACTATTTTTTTTCAATCACACAGTTGCTACTCAGTCATATGCTACTCCTCATGAATACATAACACATACAGCTACTCCTAAACATGTCGGTTCCCTAGATAGCACTCAAGGGCATAGAACATATATAATATACCCTTGAGGTTGCAAGTACCCCCACCCCACAAACAAAAACATCATTGTTCTCAATGCAAATATATCAAACTATAACAACAAGGGTGAGGAAATACTTTTTGTCCCTTAAGCTCTTGTATCACAAGCCGCTAACTGTGCTGCTGTCGTATCAATAAGAAGAGTATCATTAGGGGCATCGGGTTGCACCGATGCATCTACAACAGTGGTTGGTGTTGTGAAGAACTCCCCAATAGTCTCAAGAGGTCCACTAACTAAGGCTCTTACAGCTCGGGCCCTTAGTGCTTGTTCAAGCGGTTCACCATTCACTTCTAACTTTCTCAATGCTTCTTTTATCTTTTTTTTTTCTTCCTCTTTTCTCCCTTCTTAAGTCTCCTTTTTTCATTGTTGTCACTTATCTTTCTTTTGCCTTTGTCTTTTAATCAACTTCTTCCCTGTGATGTCAAATAATGGTTCCTCTTCTTTATATTCTTCTATTACAGGATCTGAGAGTATCACAATTTGGCGGCCTTACGAGGTCGTGATGTTAGATCTAGTTTTTTCCAAGGCTGCCTTAAACTGCAAGATTGGGTACTGATATCTCTTTCAACTTTTAATTTACTCGACTATCCATCTCATCAATGAGTCCATGGAGCATCAATAAAGGTGCAATGATTGCCTTGATTTTCTTATCGACAGTTGACTCAAACTGATTAGCAAATAACCTCAACTGTGCCTCAAACCTTTTCCCTACTTTACTATCTTTTTGAAGTTTTATGGGGTAATTGTATACTCAGATGCCGATGCTGTGATCATAATAGTTTATTTTATTTTTGGAGCAGTTACAACACCCATAGAGGAAGTAACCTGAGAATACTTTGGTAAAAATGTTAAATTTTGGGTAAAGCCCGTGGAAGTAGAATGTGTCAAACTCTCTCTGAAATAATAGTGTCACTCTCCACACCTGCTTCCTTTCCTAGAACCATCATAGGCCTACTCTCATCAAATCTATTAGGATTGTGCTTCTTTTTAGACTTGACTTCATTATCTATACAAGTGAGGATTGGAACATGGGCCGCTTCACATAATCTTATAATCAAACAAGGGAATGGATATGCTGTATTGGGTCATGTTGCCTGAATTTTGATCTCATCTGTAATGATTTCCCTAAATTTTAAGGGGAAATTTGACAATAAGCTTGCTACAAGAACCACTCTATCCTCACCCAGGATATTATTACCTACAGTAGGTATCAGCCTGCACCTTACCACTCCCTATCAGAACCTTTCTTCTTGAGACAACGAAGCCTTAAAAATCCTCAGACTTGGATTATCCAACCATTACAGCTCCCCATATGCTATAAACTATGCCAACTAAGGGCGTTGATTTTCTCGATCAGTCATTCTATGATAGAACTCTGGAGAGGTAACTAGAGGAACAAAGTCGGGACCATACAAAACCTATTTATCATATAATCAGATATGTCTACCATCACTCCTCAAACTGATATCTGATTCATGTTGGGATTCTTTATAGCTTTTTCCCTTTTTGCACATGTTCTCCAAGGTTGCTGTGTAGTTGGCATAAAATTCCCTTATCAATGTTGGACGGTATGTTTTGCCTTGTTTAGTGGTCCATGATAGATTATAATCTCTGAAAGCCTTTTTCTAGTTATGGGTATCTTCTCAACCCGGATGTGATTATTTTAACTTCCTCATATATGGGCCTCTTAATTTTCCTTCTGCTTGTGAGTACCAACTCCTTATGGAAGATATTTGAGGCTCCTTTAACCTTCCATAGTACGTTGTTTCAAACGCCAGGGTTCTTATATTTATTACATCACCCCATATTAGAGAGTCTTTTTATGTTGGTTGCTCAGAAGAAGGTTTCTCAGAGGACACAGAGTCTTTTTCTTTAAAGCTTTCTTTCTCAACCTCCCGCTCTTCAGACTAGAGAGGTGGTTCTGATATCTAGAGACTTTTCCTATTACAACATCTTTGAAGTCTTGCTTCTTCCTGTACATTCTCAGAATCAGTGAACAATCTTTGAGTCAAATTTTATGTGTTCACTTTCTTACTGGCCTTCTTTGACTTTTTTTTAGAGGCATGATTATATATATATCAAAGTAAAAGAATTAGTTTGTGCCCAAGAATAAACAAATACAAAGAATTATAATCATCTATATACATTCAGCTTCATCACACTTATCTGTGGGTGACGACTTGGTTGATAAGTCGTCACTTAGGTGATGGCTTATCAACATTGTCTCCATCCCTTAGAAGAATCAAATCATGCTTCAGAATGTTAGGTGATGACTTGGTTGATAAGTTGTCACTTAGGTGACGACTTATCAGCATTATCGTCAGCCTAGAGAAGAATCCAAAGCTTTTCTCAATTTGGGTGATAACTTGGTTGGTAAGTCATCACTTAAGTGACGACTTATCAACCTTGTCATCAGCCCAAAAAGAATCTTCAGCAATTCAAATGTTTTGAGTGATGAATTAATTGATAAGTTGTCACTTGTCTGACGACTTATCAACATAGTAATCAACACAATTCATATTTTCTAATTTTTTTGAGATTCCTTCTCAAAAATTCTACCCAGTTTCCATTTAATGGGGTGGTATGACCGAGCCGTTGTGGTGCCTATATATCCCGTTACATAGGAATTAGGTCTAACATAGTTCACACAATATAAAAGAGAATAAAAATATAAGGGTGACCAAAGCCAAAAAAGGCCGCCTACGTGTCCTATTCTTGGGAATTCAGGTAATCACGTAGTTTAAGAGAATATAAATAGAGTTTCCTAAAGGGTTGATCAAAGATAACAAAAGACACCTAAGTATCCGCTTCTTGGGAATTCAGGTCAAATGTAGTTCATACATGAAAGGAAAGGGAATTTTAAGGCTACTACAAAGCCTAAAAATGATTGCAAACGAGTAAAACAATTACAAGGAAATAAACACAAAGAAACACCACATCAGACATAGTATTTATTTAATGCATCAGAATTGATTGGATTGGTCCACCTTTGGCCATCCATCTTAGAAAAAATCAAGGCTGATCCTGATAACCCTTTGAAGACTACATATGGGCATTTCCGATTTGGAGGTAACTTTTTCTTGTACTCCTCTTGGTGAGGGAAAATACATTTAAGCACTAATTTTCCAACTTTAAACGTTCAAGATTTTACTTTTTTTTTTGAAAGAATGAATCATTAGTCGTTGATATAATTGTTTGTGGCATACAACACTCAATCCTCTTTTCATTGATCATCATAAGTTGTTTATGGAGGGCGTGGACCCATTCTTCATTACACAATCCTTCTTTTTTGATGATTGTTAAAGATGGTATTTAAACTTCAGAAGGTATTACCACCTCTGTACCATAGACTAATGCATAAAGAGTTTCCCCAATTAAAGTTCTGGCTGTTGTGCGATATCCCAGCAAGGCATAAGAAAGCATGTCATGCCAAAATTAGTGACTATCAACCAACTTTCTTAAGATCTTCTTGATGGTATTGTTGGTAGCTTCTACTGCTTTTTTTATTTGAGGGATATATGCAGTTGAATTTTGATAAGTGTTCTTGACTTATTCACATATTTCTTTTATCAAATGACTATTCAAGTTTGCTTCATTATTTATGATGATTGTCACGGGTATTGTGAATCGACAAATCAAGTTGTTTTTAACAAAATCTGCTACTACCTACTTAGTTCCAGATTTGTACAAGGAAACTTCTACCTATTTGGTAAAGTAATCAATAGCAGCTAAGATGAATCTTTTTCCGTTAGAAGGTGGTGACTCAATTGGACCAATGAAATCCATGCCTCAAGATATAGACGTCCAAGGCAAACTCATAACATTGAGTTTATGTAGGGGCACCTGAGCAGATCTTCGTGTATTTAGAACTTATGACATTTTTGAACAAACTTGATACCATCACTTTTCATGGTCATCCAAAAATATTGAGCTCTTAGATCTTCTTGGAAAGAGAGAAACCATTCATATGAGGTCCATATGTTCCAGCGTGATTTTCTTCAAGTAATTTTGTAGCTTCAATGGAATCTACACATCGTAAAAAACCCAAATATGGGGTCTTCCTGTTAAGGACTTCCCTATTTAAAAAGAAATTGTTGGCTATCTGATGGATTATTTTATTTCTATTGAGGGTTGCATCTTCAAGATATGCCCTAGCTTCTAAATACCTCATGATATTGAAGTACCATGGCTTTCCATCTGATTCTGCCTCAATTTGTGCAGAATGTGCAGGTTGCTCCTTTAAACTTATTTCCAAGGTATTAATGTAACGTTGATCTAGATGTTGAATCATGGAGGATATAGTGGCCAAAGCATCAAAAAACTCATTTTTTTATTCTTGGAACATGCTTGAATTCCACTTCCTTGAATCTTCTGCATAACTTCTCTACCAATTCCACATATTCAGCCAATAGATCAAAACCTCCAATAAATAGTAGCTCTTGAACATTCAAATCAATAGCCAATCTAAGATCGAGAATGCAAGCCTCGTATTCAGCCATATTATTGGTGCATGGAAAGCGCAGTTGGGTAGTAACTAGAAAATGTTGACCCATTTCTAATATTAAAACTGCTCCAATTCCTAAACCCTTGAAATTAACTTTCCCATCAAAGAACCATGTCCAACTCGGGTATATTTCAATATTGTATTCTCCTACGAATAATACCTTTTCACCTAGGAAATAAGTTTGGAGTGATTCATATTCTTCATTAACCGGATTCTCTACCAGATGATCCACTATGCCCTTTGATCGCTTTTGAGTCACGTATTCAATGTCGAACTCACTCAATAGAATTTGCCATTTGGCTAATTTTCCTATGGGCATGGCCTTTTGGAATATGTACTTCAAAGGATCTATCCTAAATATAAGTGATGCCACCCAAAAGTAATCTCCAAAGAAGTTTCTGGCGTTCAATGCCAAATATAGTGAGCCAAACCAGGTTGGGTTCGAACCCATAGGGAAAACATTGAGAATTTGCTTAACTTGACAAAATTCACGAGCAGTGTGGAAAAGTAAATGGGGGAATTTGGAAGTAGTAAGTGAATAGTAACCAAATCATGAATGCTTTGAATTTGTAAATAATAGAATATGAACACTAGGACTCTGTTCCCCTGGCATCTCAACTCCGTAAATTTCTCATGTCAAACCCACCTATTCTGCAGCTCTACATGTAAAGTCAACAAGATATGCATTATCAACCATTTTGTGAACGTGTTGATAAATCTCACCTTTTACGTTGTGAGTCTCAGGGTGTCACCTTATTTCTCTTTACCTATGACTTCAATTCAACTTTCACCTTTTGAGTCTCAAGTTGATTAGATGAGATGATGGAATAATAAGATGGACGTGAATCTCAAATTACTGTCTTAATTCTCTTTTTCCAATCTCAAACTCCTTTGTACGGACGTTATTGAATACAAGCAATCCTCAAGCTTCTGCAGTAGCTCTTAGGTTAATTAATATGAAGAAGATTAGGATACATGCAGCTACAATAGAAAAGATGAATCTCCCACTTCCATTACGTAGTTAATCCACTAGGGTTCCCATAACCCTAGTTAGGGAAATTATCCATGCATGTTTATGAAACTAACCATGATAATCGATATAGGATTCATGTAATTAATTGCACAAGAATTAGAAAAAAAAAATCTGAAATCTTCAATTAAATAATAACCCAAAAATCTCAAGAATAATGTAAAGTATGTAATGAAATATCAAAGAACATAAAATAATGTTAAGGAATGTAACCTAATAAAGGAATAACCCTAGGGTATTTATAGTATCTCAAAATAATTTGGAAATCCTAATTAAAATAGAATAGGAAAAGTAATGTCGACACAAGGTATGAATCGTTCGTCAACTCATAAGGTCTTCTTATGAGTTGTACTGTGCTAGTCTTATGTTCTCCAGCGTCTGATCTTCCAGGGCTCCAGATTTTTATTATCTTTACGACTCATGCATTATTCGTAACTCGACCATACGACTCATGGCCTTCACTCATTACCCCCTGGGACTTCATCCTTTAATACTTTGAACATTGGTCTGCTTACAGTTAACCTATATAAGTTATACTCAGACATTCGACTCATCCTTTTCTGAGACTTCAACTCTGAATCTAATTGTAGTTTCTATTCTCTTGACGACTATTTTTTTAGACTCATATCCTCATCTTACGATCTGTATGCTCCAGTCGTATCTTATCATCACTTGGTTTTTCTTTTTGGATTTTGTCACTGTTTTTCTTATGAGGCAACCTACGAGTCATATGATGTGTTGACAACTAGTAAAGTGACTTGTATCATCTGGTAACTTTGTTTTCTTTAGGTCTTTTTCTTCTAATTTTATTCTAATACTATTATTGACCTATTTCACCTGCAACAAGAACAAAATCACATCATATCTACTAAAATAACCTAAGTACAAGTATAAATTCTTTATTTTAAGCATCAAAAGTGCCATGTTTCCACGAAGTATCAATACCCTCAACTTAGAAGTTTGCGTGTACTTAGGCAAAACAAAAACCAAAACTACTACCCTCAACAAGGATGCTTCAATAGGAAGATCCTAAGATACCTATGGCAGAGACTTGTCATTTCAATTTTCAATATTTTATTCTCCCTTCTAGTTTTACTTTTCAAGATCCCAACTGTTTATATCAATTTGGTACATGGAATGACCAAAAAGAATCCGATGATGGCATTACATTAGTAATATACAACTAGGCATATACATATCACATTCGCTGAACAGTATAGCAACCTAACAATATACCCCATGTGCGCTCGCAATCAAAGAAATCCCATTCATTCAATTTAGATGAATCAAATTATTCAGGGATATTACCAAAGACTCTCTCACTCACCAAAAAGTATCGACCGATGTATACAGAATACCATAGGCTTTCCCATATGCTCTGTATACAGAATACCATAGGCTTGCCCATATGCTCTCTTCCTAAGTTTTAGAATAGTCAGGGTAGGATCCTTAAAGAACTTTCTTCAGCTTGTAACGTAGGTTTGGGGCTGGTATGGTATCTTTTTGGGATTTTTTCAGTGACTACGCCTCTTTGACACTATGCTTTATCTGGGGTTCACTTATTTTCCACCATTTCTTTATTTTATTTCTACCCTTATATCTACAAAAAAATTTCTCTCAAAAGTTTCTAAGAGGCCACTCCTGGGCCACCTACCACCTACACAACATCCCCACCATTTAGAGCTATCAAACTCGCAATCCATCAGAAGTGTGTCATTTTATCATTCGACCCTAGCTGCTTCTGAGTAATTTTCTGCATTCCATCCATTTTGTACTCCATCTCATTTGTGTTTACCAATTGTTGGAAGCTCAGTCCATTCAAGAATCGGGAGATAAGTTAGTGGAGAGATATTCACCTGCACTCTCCGAATGGTCAACGAGGTGACTAGATCACCACCTTTCCATAATTGGCCATATGGATACTGTCTCTTCAACTCATGCTTATATGCCTCTTCAAACTCCCACACTAATGTAACACTGTACCTTTCAGGCGCTGTAGTCATCCATTCAAACTCGTACTATCAGAATTGAACCTCAAATTTAGGCACCTCAGATATCCCTATGGTGGTCAACCTCTTCTCAAGATAAATACTTATTTTTATTATTCTGTTCGGGAGCCTGCTCAACCCATCATTATATATTTCCTGCATACTGGGATACCCCCACCATTCTATGGTTGGCACCAAAGCAGGTGTAATAGCTAGGAGTAGGTCCTGTCTGTTAATGGGAGTCACATCAAATTCTTCCCCAACCTCACTTTCCCTCTCTGAGATTGATTCAAAGCTGGAGTCAACATTTTCCTCTGCCCCTGCTTCACCCCCAGAACTTACTTCAGTTTCTTCATTCTCATCACCACCGTCCTTTTTAGACTAGGACAGTGTTTGGGGTAGTAATGTATGGGGATTCTTCTTTTTGGGCCTCTTGGGTAGAGTGTCTTCTAGTGCGGTGACCTTCTTTCCTCTTTCCAGTCTTTGATATCTTTCTCTAACCTTCTCATTTATTAGGTATTCAACTAATTCACCGCTACTGCTGGATGACTTTGTGGACTCGTTCACCAGCTTATGATCAGGTTTTGAGGCAGGTTTTCATGCATTTTCCTTCTTTGCTACTTGTTTTGAGGGTGATGTTTCTTTGGGAGCCATGAATACCTATTACAAAAGACCAATTAGTCATATCTAATTAATGGGAAAGGAAAATAAGAAAATTCTGTGTTAGTGTGCATGTTTTATTCATGTTACGATTCGGGGAAAGAGTCGTATAAGCTGGGTACGACTCATATAACTGAGTCGTATAATAAACAATATATATATATGAATGGTCACTGGCCAGATTATGAGTCCTCCTAACCAGTCGTAAGGACAAGCTACGACTCATTACCAACTCTAATAAGCAGACTAGAAAGAAAATCTCAATTATGTATTACATCCCCAGGTCATTACGACTTCCGGTTATGATTCATAAGGATTGGATACGACTTTCCTGGGCAAGTCGTACACATAATAAAATCTACACTCTTCTAATCTTCTATGTTGTTAGTGGGTACAAGTCTTGTAACTTGTGGGTAAGAATTGTCAAGAGCCTCGTATCCACTGCAACATAAGAGTTTAGTTTAAGAGTTGATTTCAATATGTAATTCCTAATTTACCTTTTAATTGTACAACATTTCTACCCTATATCAGTCCAAAAGCATACATATTCAATACACAAATTTCAAGTTCATTTTCATATCCTATTTTGAACTTAATTTCTACGCATTTGGTTTCCCAATATTGACACACAAGTATTTTCAACTCAAATAAAGTTCAAACTCTAACACATTTTCCATTTCAACACACAATATATAGAATTTAAGTTGAAAGATTTACTTTATTGGTTTGAGTCTAGGTTTCTTAGATGTTATCACTTTTCTTCCCTAATTTCTTGTGAAATTCATGCAATGTAGAGGATAAAACTAATTTATGTGTGTTTTTGAAGTGAAATCATATGTTTAGAGCTTAAGATTTGGTCGTTAATAGAGGTAATTAATGTTCGGTGTTATGGGTACCCGAGTTGGGACCCCTTTTTATTTTAAGATAGATTTTGGGTCGAGTTGACCCACGACCCTCGACCTGGTAAGCTTGGTTATGATTCATATGTATGACTCATAACCAAGGCTTATAGTTCTTTTCCTACATTCGTAAAGACCTAGAACTTTACCTGGGTTCTGAATTTGGTATGACTCAGTGTGACAGTCGTACCCTGAGGTTACAACTAATTTTGAGAGTTGTAAAGACTCTAGAAACTTTTACCAAGATCTAAATCAAATCCTAGGTCCTTATGACTCTTGCTCATGAGTCGTTTCTTTAAGATACGACTCATGCAGAGTCTGTATGACCTAACTTCTTAGAATTTTTGGCTCTTTTCTGCAATCTTTAATCTTGTACACCGAACACACATATTACCTTATAAATAGTTAAGTACAAAAACATGGGTTGCCTCCCACGCAATGCTTGATTTACCATCATGGCACGACGTGGCTAAGTTGGATACTAGATTTCACCAACTAGCCTCATGGGTTACTTCTCATGCAACGCTTGATTTAAAGTCGTGACATAATATAATTGTCTTGGTTACTCAAATTTCACCATGAACCATCACAAAAATCATATTAATTTCCTTAGTGTTACACATATAATGCTTTACTCTTTGCCCATTTACCGTGAATGGGGCTTCGCCATCCCGCTTTAATTCCAAAGAACCATATAGGAACACTCTTAGCACAGTAAATAGACCATACCATCTAGACTTCAACTTACCTGGAAACAAGCAAAGCCTTGAGTTGTAAAGGAATACCTAGTCGTCTTTCTCAAATATTCTCTTTTCAATCTTGTGATCATGATGTAGTTTAATATTTTCTTTATAAAGTGCTGAACTTTCATACCCCCGAAGTTGGAATTTATTCAACTTATTCATCTTGTTTATCCTTGAATTTGATTTATCTTGCCATTCAAAATTTAGCTTTTAAAGGCCCACAGTGCTTTATGTTCAAGTTCAACATGCAAGTGACATGCATTTCCATACGCTAACTGATAAGGATAAGCACTAATGGGGGTCTTAAAAGCTATTCGGTAAGTCCATAATGCATCATCTAACTTCTATGACCAATTAGTCCTATTGATATACGAGAAAAATGGCCATCATAGCTTTTGATGCCATCATTTAAGGCCAACACTTGGAGAATCCAGTTTTGGACACATTGAAGGCTCGAGAGTATGCATGGGGAAGCCATTTCAGACACTCAATAAAGCAATTTCTTGTGTGGAAGGTTTCTTGAAGGCTTGCCTTGATGACTACCCGAGGCTCCAAAGGATTGCAAGTGTTGAAGTGTGAAGAAGGAGTCCTTACACTCGATGTCCACCCCTTATTAAGGGTGTTTTAATCTTTTTGTGCCTTTTCTTTACACTTCATAGGAGCCCATTTTCATTAAGGGTTGTTTGGTCTTTTTATGTAATAGCTATAAATAGACTCCCTTAGGCTTATTTCTCATTAGTTGATTATTGATATTAAATCTTGAAAGATATTTCTATTGATAGGGAGTGTTTGTAGTGTAGGGCTTGGAAAAGCCACTTGAAACTAGGATAATACATAGTGTGGATTCACTTGTGTTGCATTTTTCTTAGAAAAGTGAGTGCTTTGGGACAGTTGAGTTCGTCTTGTGTTTACGTAATATCTTGGTGTTGATCATATGAGTCATTATGGATCTTAGGATTTGATACATCCTTTGGTTCTTGTGGTTTGTATGCTCTTATGTCAAGATATCTATCCTTTTCTCTTTAATGTACTATTTTTGTTTTGATTTTTATGATGTGTTCTCGGCTTCATCTCCTTCTTTAGGCTAGTTTTTCATCCTTTCTTGGTTAGATCTATATCATTGGTATCAAGATCCATGTTTTAGAATTGTTTCTAAAATTCTAAGTCTTGGATTGTTGTTACCTTGAGAAAATCAACACAAAAAGAGTGTCAAAAATCCAAAAATAAATTATTTTTTTTTTAACATTTTTGTACTTTGGGCAGATTTTTGAAACTTAGGTCTAGGTAATTTTTGTGTGTTTTGTTAGTTTCTAGTGCTAGATCCTTGTTCCCTAGAACTAATAGAGTCTAGATCTAAAATTTGAGGTAAACCTGGGTTGTTTTAAGCCATCCACCATTGTTGAGCTTGAGTTTGAAGAAACTTGAGGTGGATCTCATTTTTTGGCAAGGGTGTTTGTGGCATTTTGTGGTTGAAATTGTGATATTTGTGCTTAGTTTGTCAAAGTGACCTTGGATCTTCAAGAATCATCAAATTTGGAGGTCATTTGTTTGAGGGTCAACTTTGGTCAAACCTTGAATGTTCTTTGTATTGTTCAAGTTCTTCATATCTTGTTGGAGAAGAATATCAAAGAGCGGTTGTTTGATCTAAAATGAAGAAGAGAGAGGGTGTAGTACTTGTTTACTCAAGGAATATTCCAAGCATCTTCCAAGTTTTCCAAAGGAAGAAAACAACAAAAAGAATATTCAAGTAAAAAGGAAAGTACTAGGGGGGGCATTTAAAATTCAAACCATTTTGAACTTAAAAAAGGCTCCAATTCTTCCATTCCTGCCTCCTCAAATCTGAAACTAAACTCCTTTAGTGAAGATTGATCAAATATTCAAAGTTGGAACACAAGAAATTTTCAAAAAAAAAAAATCAACGAACCACAAGTTGCCACATCATCACTTTTCAAAACCGACCCTAAGCTCAAATTTTTGGATTCTTAGTTTAGATTCATTGTTTCTTTAGCTTCATTTCTTGATTCTAGTACTAATTGACACACTGGTAATCATATACTTGGTTGTGAGTTAGTTTTGAATCCGTTATTTCGTGTTTACGTTCTTTGTGTGCTTTTTATCTTTTTTGATTCGTTGTAGTTCTTGGCTCAAGTACAAAAGATTTATTTTAGTCGTTTCAAATGAAAATCTATTCCATACAAGTGTATACTTATCCCTCAATTGCTCACAGATTACAAGATAACTTTCAACACTACTGAAGCCAAGTGTGAGGTAACCAAAAGAGAGTAGAGCGTGGTGAGGATACTTTTGAACTAACACGTTTTTTTTTGTTTTGTTGCTATATTTTCTTAGGTACCATGTAAAAAAATACTTTTAATGCTATCATGGACAATATTAGGGCTATTAACTGTAACATAGAAAGAATATAAACGAATTTGTCATTTATGCTCCAAAGGAGAAGAATTGACAAACTCCCTAGTGATGAGATCTTCCCAAAGGAGAAAGTGGGCTGACATGACATACACCAAGGTGAAGGTCATACCTCATGTGGGCTACAAGGTAAAAATTCTAACTCCTACACTCCTATAAACTTAGAATGTTATGATGTGGCTAGTAATAGCCAAGTGGATGTAGTTGGTGGTTTGCCTAGAGGAGAATGGCATGAGTCTTCCCTTTGTGATACTCTAGGTATTTCTAGGTTACATGAAGATCCAATTCTTATTGTAAGTAAGCAAGCACTGTTTGATCCTATAGATGGCAAAATTGGTTCCTCTCGTAAGAAAGATTTATGTCCACCTAGTGCTTGCCCTTGTCACATGAATAATGATCCATTATAAAGAAATGAGAGTATTCACACACTAGTTGACCCTTGTGAAAACCAAGGTGAGTCTACGTTGGTATGTGAGTTGCCAACAACTAGTGAGGGTGTGTATAATGATCAACTTACTCATGATTGTAATCCACTACTTGAGCATGTGTATGGTGTGTTTGATGAGTCTCAAGTTAGTGTTGATGATGATAGATTTGATCATGAAAATGGAGATGATTCTTTGAGCATATTGTATGATGAAGGTCTTAATGATAGTTTTGCTCAAGGATATCATATGGATGGAAATGTTGTGAAGCATGACATATGTTTTTTTGAGAGTAAACTTATATGCTTAAACTCCTTACCTTTGGATAGTTAACCTCTCTCAAATCAAGATGTCTTGTGTGAAAATAGTGAGATCACTCCTTACATGACACCTAGTGGAGTGCAAGATGATGTGTTTAAAAGGAAGGAGGTATTCTTAAGATTCATATGTTATCCTATTCCTTGAAATCCATTAAGAATATAGGATTAAGTGAAGCTTATGCTAACCATCCCATTTGTAATAGTGATCTCTTACCTTTGGGAAAGAATGATCAGTTGGGTTATGAAGACTTTGACTTGTTTGAATGTTTAAGAAACCCAATTAGTGATTGTTCTTTTGAAAATAATTTGACTGTGACCCTTCGTATGACACCTCACCATTGCTTGATAAATTTGGGAATGAATTATTTGAACCATGTTCTTGGCTACTTCTCTTATTTGACCCCGGTGACTTATTAGGTTGTGGCAATCGTAACCAACTTGGTGCTCGGTTAAGATGACAAGAAAATGTTGATTGTGTATGTTGGTATACTTTCCTATGATGGAAATTCTTTCTTGGGGATTTACAATCCACTTGATGGACCCAAGTTGTGCATAGGAGGAATTTCCAACAAAGTTAAGTGTTCACTAAAGAAGGGGAGTAATAAAAGAAACCAAAAGAGTTCACCCTTAAGTGTTTCCATTCTTAACCAAGGTATCACTACTTATAGGTCAAGGAGAGAGTTATCTCTTGAGAACACTTTAAATGAATTCCATTCATATAATATCCTTCTTTGTGACTTGGTTTTGATTGGGAAGCCCTTTCTCAAAGGTTGTTTCATACTTATGGACCCTAGGGTAAATGTGTCATTACGTCTTTAGGGTGTTGCTTATATACTTGCATCCATGTTTGACACAATTGTGCTTAAGTTATATTAACCATAACTTATGGATGCCAAGTTGAATTTTTGTTGGTGGAAGAGTCCAAGGATGTTAAAAATTTCTTGTCACCTTCATAGGGTTGGACAATTTGAAGTTTCTTGTGGGACTCTTAGGAGCATACTTGATATCATTAGTAAAGAAAAATAAAACCCTTGGGAGAACTATGTGTCTTGGATTGGGATATTTCTTAGTAGGTTCTCTGGTTTCCCTAATTGCATGGCTCCATTGATGAAGTTCCTTCCCTCGGGAAGTTTCTTGAAAAAGAGAGGTCCTATATGCTTGCCATGTCTCTTTATCTTTTTGTGTGTTCCTACTTAAGAATACATCTTTGATGAGAATAGTTTCATTACTACCTTTCTTCATTACCTTTATGAATATGATGATGTTCTTAGTCTTGTTAAACATATGATAGCATGAATTGCCCAAAAGAAAGAATTTGTATGTGCTTAAATGATTTGCTTTCATCCTTGTGTACATCACATGCTAAGTCTTTTGAGCCAATTGGCATTCACAAATATGGTAGCACCTTGGATGATACCTTTATATTTGATTCCTTTTTTTACGATGATGTCCATTCTAGTCTTCAATTTACCTTATTTAGAGGTAGGAAGTGTCTTGGATGTTCTACTTGGTTGAGTAGTCATGCTACAAGGATCATTTGTGTCCTTAACCCCATGAGACCTTTGTGGACGTGTCAACCATTGGTTCCACCATTCTTGGTGTGGACTACTAAAGAGATAAAAGAACAATTGTGTCCTATGGCTCCTATGATGAAGGTATTCTTACCTTTGGATTGATGCCATTATGACCTTTGTAGTTTCATTATATCATGGTGATTGTCATGGCCACATCCTTTGTGACATTTTTACTAAGTTTTTCATGATAAAAAAAGGACTCGTGGTTATATTTCATGTGTGTACCACCTCGGCATGATGATATTATGTATTATACTAACCTTAACCCTCATGTCATGAGGATGTTGTGCTTGTTTGTCCTTTCTTTGGTTTTGCAAGGACTGGTTTGCGGTAGAATCCTTTTCAAGAAGGAGAGGATGATAGGATCCAAGTGGTCATCATACCTTTCGATGCCATCATATGAGGCCAACACATGGAAAATCCAGTTTTGGACACATTGAAGGCCCGAGAGTATGCATGGGGAAGTCATTTCAGACACTCAATAAAGTAATTTTGTGTGTGGAAAGTTTCTTGAAGGCTTTCCTTGATGAATACCCGAGGATCCAAAGGATTGCAAGTGTTGAAGTGTGAAGAAGGAGTCCTTACACTACATGACCGCCCCTCATTAAGGGTGTTTTTATCTTTTTAGGCCTTTTCTTTACACTCCAAAGGAGCCCTTTTTCGGTAAGGGTAGTTTGGTATTTTTATGTAATAGATATAAATAGACTCCCTTAGGCTTATTTATCATTAGTTGATTATTGATATTGAAACTTGAAAGACATTTCTCTTGAGAGGGAGTGTTTGTAGGGTAGGGCTTAGAAAAACCACTTGAAACTAGGGCAATACATAGCGTGGATTCACTTGTGTTACATTTTTGCATAGAAATGTGAGTTCTTGGGGATGGTTGAGTTCCTCTTGTGTTTACGTAAGATTATGATGCTCTTCATATGAGTCATTAGGGGTCTTAGGATTCATCCTTTGATTTTTGTGTTTTTTATTCTCTTATGTCAAGATATCTATGCTTTTCTCTTTAATGCAATGTTTTTGTTTTGATTCTTATGATGTGTTCTCGGCTTCATCTCCTTCTTTAGGATATTTATATATCTATTTTATGTTAGATCTATATCATATTGGCATTCACTATCTTTGCTAAGATAGAATTGATTTCTCTATTTGTAACGCCCCAAATTTGATACCTGGAATGCTACACGGTGCTCATGACCCCGAAGGACCACAAGCTATCCCATGAATGATATCTGTACCTATACACTATATAATATACTGTATAAATGCAGAAATAGTAGGCTGAAATGTGCCATAAGGTTCAAAACTGATAAAAATCTGATAAAACCATATCTGAATAATGTGGTACGACAATACCAAAATTGAAACAATGTCTGAAAACATCTCATCTGAAAACACTGTAGTCTGAAAGCCTCTAAACTGTCTGAATAAGGAGTTGATGGTACATGTCCCCAACTAACTCCAATTACTGAAATAAACTAAGTAATGGAGAAATAAAGTAATGATTGTGTCCTCGAAAGATGAGGACTCACTGCTGACTCTAACTACTGAGTACTGGAATGTTACTGCTCTAAAGCTCGTGCTTATGAACCTATGGTATAAAAACCATAGCGCAAATGCGTCAGTACATTTGAATGTACTAGTATGCATATGAGATAGGCTGAATGAAAAAGGGTTCACATGCATGAACTACACTAACTGACTGGATTACATAAACGCGAGAATACATGCATGAATACATAATAACTGTAACTGAGTTCGTGATAACATGATTACTGAGTCTGAGTACTAATAACATGAGATACTGATAAATGTTTAACTAAAATAACTGATACTGAGCGATTGTATCTGACAGTCTAGGTTCTGACGGAACTAGATGAGTTTTGTACTGTTCTGAGTTGACTATATTTGACAGTCCTAAATTCTATAGAACTATCTGAGATCTATTACTGAGACTGAATGACTTATCTGACAGTCCTGATTCTGCAACTAAAATTGTGGGAAGTAGTTATCTAACCGACATGCCCCAAATAACGCATTATAGCTGAGTTGGGGTAAAATCTGTAACCCCAATTGGAAGGGTATCAATACCGCACCATTGGTAAGGACAATTGTGAGTAACCCTCATATAATAGGTAACTCTAGTGAGAATGGTGGGAACCCTCATATAACAGGTTAAGTCACCTCATCTACCCTTATATAACAGGCTATGATATCTCAACCTACGCTGTCTATGTAGTTCAGGAATGCAAGGATTGCTTCCAAGAATCACCCCTCATATAACAGGTGAGTTCCCTTCCTTGGGATCACTCGGTGCAAATTCATACTCCTATCTGGATAGACACTGAACATGATTAACTTAAATGGACTAGACTAAATTTACTGAGTTCCGTTAACTGGCGGAATACTACTAGATTACTGAATTACTGAGCTTTCCTAAGTCACATGACTGACTGAGTTCTATGGATCATGGATTGACTGAGGATATCATGAAAATATGACACTGTCTCTAGGCACACAACTTATTTTTTGGGTACAAGTACCCCCAGGACTTGATGGAAAGAAACTGACAAAGCATGACTTTCTTGAATACATGACCAACATCAACAATCCATAGTATAATTAGTTGCAGATTTCATGAAGTACAAGTTCTACAGCGCCACAAGGGCTACACATGTATCCATAATTCATTGACTAAGACATTTCATTAAACATTTGACATGCATAAACTTTTACATGAATGGGGATTTCATATTATCACACTAGTATGACACTTTTCCTTCACATAGGCTTTTAATCAAACACATGGGGAGCATACTTTGGTTATACCATCATCAATGCATCTAATTGTCATGGTTGCATAAATAAATTTGAAAATTTGAAGGGTTTATCATGATTATTATGTAAATCATCATATACTAGGGTCAATCATTGGAATATGTAATTTAAAACTTGAATCAAAACCCCACAACATCATGAACATAAATTTCAATTCAATTTAAATCATGAAAATTCATAAATACACAAATCTTGGATTTTGAAAAGAGATTCTTGAGCTTCATGGGTGAAAGGGGCCCATGAATCAACACATGACATACCTGAGTTAATGAATTTGGAAGGATTGATGGAGAGTTCTTGTGATTTGGCCCTTGAATTTGAGAGTTAGGGTTTCTTGGCTTGAGAGAGAGCAACTCAATTTGGGAAAAATAGAGTGACTAATGATATCCTTAGATCATGTAGGGTTAAATTTCGTGTTTAAGGCTGAACTAATATAATGGAAAAAGATTTATTTAACCCTAGACGCATCTTTTGATTTTTGTGAAAATTTCCCAACCTGAACCCTTGGCACGACGTGGCGATATTGCGCCGTGTCATTGGAATTTGACAATTGGGAAATTGGATGATGGCGCGACGCGGGGACATCACAGAGCTTCACTGGTATTTGACAATTGGGATTTGAGAGCCCTCCGCGACGTGGTGAAATTGCAAAGTCTTACTGGAAATTGATGAATGTCATTTTGGCTTATGGATCGATGTGCCACTGACTGAGATGATGTGTTTTACGACTGTATCTTTAAATAGTTATAACTTCTTACCCGATTATTGGATTTGGGCGAATCTTATATCGATGGAAATCTTATTGAATTTCTCACATAACTAAAAGTGAAAATCTTGAAAATTCCCCATGTAATAATCATCATTAAGTTTAGAAGCTAATACTTGACATTCTAGGGACGAAATTAGTTATGAAACTTTGAGGTATTACAATATCTCCCCTTTGGGAACATTCGTCCTCAAATGAGACTGACTAATATGGGAGAAATGATAGAGTGAGTACATACTGAACATAAACAACTGAAATATGACTACATTTTTTAGATTCATACCAAGCATGCATATTAGCTGCATGATTTCATAACTGAGCTAACTCATAAATACATGACTGAGATTTCTGATAGGTGATTTTCTTACAAGGAGAATGCATGTCTAATGTATGAACACATAAATACTCTTATGCATGAAAATATGATTGAATATGCAATGGTACTTAGCACCAAGTTTAAAATGGAATTCTGAACATGAAATTGATACCAAGTTGTAACTAAAATCTGGACATGAAAACTGAAAAGCTTAAGGAGAACTATTACCTTGATCTAGATCTGAGTTTGCGAAGATAAGATGAGGGTACTTGGTTCGCATATCTTCTTCTGCTTCCCAAGTAGATCCCTCAATGGACTAATTCCGCCAAAGAACTTTGACTAGAGGAACTTCTTTGTTCCTCAGTCTACGAGTCTGATAGTCAAGAATTTCGATCGGAATATTTTCGAAAGAGAGATTGTTCTGAATATCTATGCTCTTAATAGGGACTACAACTACTGGGTCGCATATGCACTTCTTGAGAAAAGAGACATGGAAGACTGGATGAACTGCGGCTAGATCTAAAGGCTATTTGAGCTCATAAGCTACCTTGCCAAAGTGACAGAGAATTTGGAAGGGACCGACATATCGGGGACTGAGCTTTACCTTCTTGCCAAACCTCTTTACTCCCTTCATGGGAGAGATATTTAGATATACATAATCATCAACCTCGAACTCGAGGTCCTTTCTATGCACATCTGTATAAGACTTCTGTCGGTTCGAAGTGGCCCGAAGTCTTTCTCTGATCAACTGGACTTTTTCTAAGACACCGAATACTAAGTCAGGCCCTATGACTGAAGCCTCACAAACTTCAAACCAACTAACTGGAGATCTGCATCTCCTACCATAGAGAGCTTCGAACAGATCCATCTTAATACTGGAATGATAGCTATTATTGTATGCAAACTCAATCAAAGGCAAGTGGTCATCCCAACTACCCTTAAAATCAATTGCACACGTCCTTTGCATATCTTCTAGGGTATGAATGGTCCTTTTAGCTTGACTATCTATCTGAGGATGAAAAACTGTACCGAGATGAATTTGGGTACCAAGACCCTTTTGGAACGCTTTCCAAAAATAAAAGGTGAACTGGGTACCTCTATCTGAGATAATAGATAGCGGAATACCGTACAATCTGACCAACTCTCTAATTTAGAGTTTGGCATAATTCTCAGCTAAATAATAGGTATGGATTGGAAGAAAATGAGCTGATTTGATCATTCTATCTACAATGGCCCAAACTGAATCATGCTGATGACGAATACGAGGCAAACCCATCACAAAGTCCATGCTCACTCCTTCCCACTTCCAAGTAGTAATACTGAACTCTTGCATGGACCCACAAGGATTCTGATGCTCTATCTTAACTTAATGACATGTAGAGCACTTATCCAAAAACTCTGCAACATCTCTCTTTATCCCACTCCACCAATAGACCTCTCGTAAGTTGCAGTAAATCTTTATGCCCCCTGGATGAATAGAGTAGCGCGCCCAACACACTTCTGTAAGAATTCTCTACCTCAAGTCATCTGCACCTGGAACACACAGATGAACCTGGCAATGTAGAACACCATCTCCTCCTTGGGAGAAAACCTCTACTTTCTAATCCTTGACTAACTCTTTCAACTTGACTAGAATGGGATCTCTATCTTGCTCTTCTTTGAGCGTAGAAACTAGAGATAATTTTGAACTACTATGAACCCATATATCACCCTCCTCTGCATCGATTAAGAGAACGCCTATTCTGGAAAGCTGATGGATTTCCTAAGCTAGCTTTTTCTTACTGTCCTTGACATGAGCAATACTACCCATAGACAGTCTACTAAGAGTGTCGTCTACTACGTTGGCCTTACTAGGATGATAAAGGACACGTATGTCATAATCTTTCAAGAGCTATAACCACCTTCTTTGATGAAGATTAAGATATTTCTGAGAAAAGACATACTGAAGGCTTTTATGATCTGTGAACACATCTACGTGAACACTGTATAGATAATGCCTCCAAATCTTTAAGGAAAATACTATGACTGCTAACTCAAGATCATGAGTAAGATAATTCTTCTCATGGGGTTTAAGATGTCTGGAGGAGTAGGCTATGACCTTACCATGCTGCATGAGGACAAAACCCAAACCTACTCTGGATGCATCACAGTATACTACAAACCCATTTAGACCATCTGGAAGAGCTAATACTGGGGCTGAGGTGAGTCGAGTCTTCAAATCTTGAAAACTCTTCTCACAAGGATCTGACCACTGAGTCAATTTGGACATAGAGGATGCAATAGATGAAAATTCCTTAACAAACCATCTGTAATAGCCAGCCAGACCCAAGAAACTCTTGATATCTGATGGAGAGACAGAGTAAGGCTATTTTCTTACAACTTTGGTCTTTTGAGGATCTACTCTAATGCCATCACAGGAAACGATATGACCAAGGAATGCTACTGACCTTAGCCAAAACTCACACTTACTAAATTTGGCAAATAGTTGATGATCCCTTATATATCTATTTTCGTGCCCGAAGGTAGGAAATAAACTGGCCTCTGAAAGCTGAAATACTACCCCTCCACTCTAGGATAGGTTCATTCGGAAATTGGAACTAGACTATTCTATTTTTGCAGTCTACTGTGACATAGTAGGAATGAAGCCAATCTATGTCAGGAATGGCATCAAAATCAGTCATCTCTAATTTGACTAAGTCTGTTGAGGTGACTTTCTAAAATCATAATTGGGCAGTTCCTATATACTCGCCGGGATATGATGGTTTTACCTACTGGGGTAGAGACTGAAAAGGGCTCTGCTAGAATTTTAGGACTGACTCCGAAATCAACAGCTATATAAGAAGTAACAAAAGACAAAAAAGCTCCTGGATCTAACAAAGGGTAAACATGCACATGAAAGATCTGTAACGTAACAGTAACTATATCAAGAGAATTTTACTAATCTTGCCAGGACTGGAGAGCATAAAGTCTATTTGGGTGTTGCCCACTAGTAGTACTGGAAGTGGCACCCTACTGATTTGGGTGACCGGACTGGGCTGAAGAACGGTTAAGCTGACCTTGAGAACCAGGCTAAGGAAAATCTCTGACTTTGTGGACTGGCTTGCTATATACGAAACAAATACCACTGCCATATCTGCAAATACCCTGATGGTGCTTGCCACAAGTATAGCAGAGAGGATAGCTTCGGGCACTGCTAACACTGCCCTGAGATTTAAAGCCTAGCACCCTATCTCTGTTGCCATCTCTGATTTTTGGCACTGGAGCACTAGCTGAAGAAGGAGCTGGAATGGATGACTTAGGATAAAACTGAGAATGGTTTCCTCCCTCTGACTTAGGCTGAGAAAAGTTGAAACTACTTGTTCTTGCTCTCTTATTCTGCTTTTTTCTCATCTTAATCATTTGCTCTTCTATATGTTAAGCATGGGCCATAAGCCTGGCTATGTTCATGTCACTATTCCACATTTCATACTGCATTCATTGACCATGCTATTATTCACCCCAGAAACAAACTTACTCATCTTGGCCCTACTATCTTCTACTACATGGGGTGCATATCTGGCTAATTAAGTAAACTTAAGAGAATACTCTTTCATCGTCATGTTGCCTTGCCTGAGGTTGATAAATTCTAACACCTTAGATTCTCTCGGCTATAGGAAAAAAAATCTATCTAAGAAGGCAGTAGCAAACTCCTCACACTCAATAGGCCCTGCATCTATAGCCCTCTCTGTTTTCCACTATTTGAACCAAGTGTAAGCAACATCTTGTAATTGATATGTAGCTAGCTTATCTCTCTTACTTGAATTAACCCCATGATATTCGTAACCTTCTGAACCTGGTCAAATAGTTCCTGAGGATCCTCTTCTGACTTAGACCCAAGAAAAGATGGAGAATTCATTCGGGTGAAGCCCCGAATCTTGGCTACAACTGAATTGGCCACTGGGTTGGCCAAAATAACAGCTGCTCATTCATTTTGAGTAGCAACTGAGTTAGCAAGAGTAGTGAATACAACTCTAAACTCTGCATGAGAAACATGTTCATCCAAGGGATCTGCTTGGATGGGCTGAGGGGCTGACTGATTCTCGTTTCTTCTTTGTTGAAAAAATAGTGAAATAGATCATACTGAGAGATTAACTTGATATTATGCTCACCGACATGACATGAATACTTAAAGAAGGGAAACTGTTCCTAAACATCACATAGCCTCCTGTACATAAATGTGGCTCGTAACACACCCATTACAAAACTCTACTAGATGCGGCTTTCAGAATTCCTAGTAATCTATTTAACCTTAGGCTTTGATACTAAGTCTATAATGCCCCGAATCTGATACCCGGAATGCTACACGGTTCTCATGACCTCGATGGATCATAAGGTAACCCATGACTGATATCTGTACCTGAACACTATATAATATACTGTATAAATATGGAAATAGTAGGCTGAACATGCCATAAGGTTCAAAATTGATAAATATCTGATAAAACCATATCTAAATAATGTGGTACGACAATACCAAAATTGAAACAATCTCTAAAAACATTTAGTCTAAAAATACTGTAGTCTGAAAGCCTCTAAACTATCTAAATAAGGAGTTGATGGGACATGTCCCCAACTAACTCCAACTACTGAAATAAACTAAGTAATGGAGAAATAAAGTAATGATCGTGTCCTCGAAGGAGGAGCACTCACTGCTGACTCTAACTACTGAGTACTGGAATGTTACTGATGCTCTGAAGCTCATGCTTATGAACCTATAGTATAAAATACCATAGCGCAAATGCGTCAGTACATTTGAATGTGCTAGTATGCATGTGAGGTAGGCTGAATGCAAAAGGGTTCACATGCATGCACTACACTAACTGACTGGATTACATGAACGTGAGAATACATGCATGAATACATAATAACTGTAACTGAGTTCCTGATAACATAATTACTGAGTCTGAGTACTGATAACATGATATACTGATAAATGTGTAACTAAAATAACTGATACTGAGCTACTGTATGTGACAGTCTAGGTTCTGATGGAACTAGCTGAGTTTCATACTGTTCTGAGTTGACTGTATTTGACAGTCCTAAATTCTATAGAACATCTGAGTTCTATTACTGAGACTGAATGACTGTATCTGAAAGTCCTGATTCTTCAACTGAAAGTGTGGGAAGTAGTTATCTAACCAACATGCTCCAAATAACACATTATAGCTGAGTTGGGGTCCAATCTTTAAGTCCAATTGTAAGGGTGTCAATACCGCGTCACTGGTAAGGACAATCTGTGAGTAACCTTCATATAATACGTAACTCTAATGAGAACAGTGGGAACCCTCATATAACAGGTTAAGTCACCTCATCTACCCTTATATAATAGGCTATGATGTCTCAACCTACGCTACCAACGTAGTTTAGGAACGCAAGGATTGCTACTAAGAATCACACCCTCATATAATAGGTGAGTTCCCATCCTTGGGTTCATTCAGTGCTAATTTCTACTCCCATCTGGATAGCCATTGAACATGATTAAATGAACTGGACTAGACTGAATTCGCTGAGTTCAGTTAACTAACAGAATACTATTGAGATTATTGAATTACTGAGCTTTTCTGAGTCACATGACTGACTGAGTTCTATGGATCATGGATTGACTGAGGATATCGTGAAAACATGACACTGGCTCTAGGCACACAACTATATTTTTCGGGTACAAGTACCCTCAAGACTCGATGGAAAGAAACTGACAAAGCATGACTTTCTTGAATACATGACCAACATCAACAATCCATAATATAATAAGTTAGAGATTTCATGGAGTACAGGTTCTAAAGCACCACAAGGGCTACACATGTATCCATAATTCATTGACTAAGACATTTCATCAAACATTTGACATGCATAAACTTGTACTTGAATGGGGCTGTCATATTATCATACTAGTATGTCACTTTTCCTTCACATAGGTATTTAATCAAACACATGGGGAGCATACTTTGGTTATACCATCATCAATGCATCTAATTATCATGGTTGCATAAATAAATTTGCAAATTTGAAGGGTTTATCATGATTATTATGTAAATCATCATATGCTAGGGTCAATCATTGAAATATATAATTTAAAACATGAATCAAAACCCCACAACATCATGAACATAAATTTCAATTCAATTTAAATCATGAACATTCATAAATACACAAATCTTGGATTTTGAAAAGAGAGTCTTGAGCTTCATGGGTGAAAGGGGACCATGACTCAACACATGACATACCAGAGTTAATGAATTTGGAAGGATTGATGGAGAGTTCTTGTGATTTGGCCCTTGAATTTGAGAGTTAGGGTTTTTTGTCTTGAGAGAGAGCAACTCAATTTGGGAAAAATAGAGTGAATAATGATATACTTAGGTCATGTAGGGTTAAATTTCGTGTTTAAGGCTGAACTAGAATCATGGGAAAAGACCCATTTAACCCTGGACACATCTTTTGATTTTTTTGAAAATTTCCCGACCTGAATCCCTGGTGCGACACGGCGCTATCACGCTGTGTCACTGGAATTTAACAACTGAGAAATTTGACGACGGGGCGATGCGGGGACATCGCGGAGATTCACTAGTATTTGACAATTGGAATTTGGGTGCCCTCAGCGATACGGTGAAATTGTGGAGTCTTACTGGAAATTGACAAATGTCATTTTGGCTTATGGCACGACGTGCCACTGCCTGAGATGACGTGTTTTACCACTAAAACTTGAAATAGTCATAACTTCTTACCCAGTTATCGGATTTGGGCAAATCTTATATCGATGGAAAGCTTATTGAATATCCCACATAACTAAAAGTGAAAAGATTGAAAATTCCCCATGGATAAAACATCATTCAATTTAGAAGCTAATACTTGATATTCTAGGGACAAAATTAGCTAGGAAACTTCAGGGTATTACACTGTTGGACACCTCAACCTGACCACTAGTCCGCAGATAATAAGGTGTTTCCACCTTGTATTTTACTCCATACTTCTCAAGAAGACTTTTGAATAGATGATTACAAAAATGTCACCCACCGTCACTAATGATATCACGTAGCATTCCAAGTCAAGAAAAGATGTGCCTTTTCAAGAATGCGGTGACACAACATGCTTCATTGGTGGGGAGCGCTATCACTTTCACCCATTTAGAGACATAATCCACAGCCACAAGGACGTACTTCATTTCAAATGAACTCACAAAAGGTCCCCTAAAATCCACACCCCATAATCAAACAATTCCAATTCTAAAATAGGAGTCTTAAAAAGTTCATGGCGTCTAGATATGTTACCTTAGCTTTGAAATTGATCACAAAATGAAGCAAAATCATGTGCATCTTTTTAGATAATTGGCCAATAATACCCATATTGCAGGATTTTATGGGCTGTGCGAGTCCCTCCATGATGACCCCCAACTGGTGAAGAATGACAAGCTTTAAGTATACTCATCATATCCACCACTGTTATACATCTACAAATAATCCTATTCGATAAATTCAAATAAATAAGGCTTAACCCAGAAAAATTTCCTTACCTCATGCATAAACTTTTTTATTTCCTGAAAGGAAAGATCTTCTGGGACTAGATCACTTGCTAGATAATTTGCATAGTCAACAAACTATGGAATTTGATCTTGGAAAGCTGGTAATATCTGCTCATCTGGAAATCTATCATCGATCTCGAGCCCATCTTCAATATTTTACAAATCTTCATCCTTAAGTCTAGATAAATGATTTGCAACTTGATTCTTAGTGTCTTTTCTGTCCTTGACCTTGAAATCAAATTCTTGTAGCAATAGAACCCACCTAAACAATCTAGGTTTTGCATATTTTTTTGCCATCAAGTACCTCAATGTTGCATGATCAGTGTGAACAACTACCTTTGTCCCAATTAAATAAGGCCAAAATTTTTCAAAAGGCAAAAACCACTGCTAACAACTCTTGTTTAGTAACTGTGTAGTTCTTTTGAGCAGGTTTCAGTGCCTTGCTGGTATAATAGATGGGATGCAGGATAATTTATTTTCATTGGCTTAGTACAACACCTAAGGACACTCCACTTTCTTCACACATAATCTCAAATGGCAAGATCCAATCTAGGGACACGAAGATATGAACAGTCATCAATTTCTCTTTTAGACATTCAAAATCCTCCAAGCATGCTTTAGTAAATTCATATTTCACCTCTTTCTCAAGAATCCTACAAAGAGGGTTGGCAATCTTAGAGAAATGCTTGATGAATAGCCTATAAAACCCAGCATGTCCCAAAATTCTACGAACACCCTTCACAGAAATTGGTGAAGGTAATTTCACGATAACTTCAATCTCTGCTCTATATACCTCAATACCTTTTTTTGAAATCTTGTTCCCAAGAAGAATACCTTCTTCAACCATGAAATAACACTTTTCCTAGTTAGGTACCAAGTTGCATTCCTCACACCTTCGTAGAGCATTTTCCAAGTAAACTAAGTAGTTGTCGAATGAATCACCAACGACTGAGAAATCATCCATAAACACTTCGATGGTGTCTTCTACCATGTCAGAGAAAATTGATATCATGCATCTCTGAAATATGGCTGGAGCATTACATAATCCAAAAGCATACATTTGAATGGAAAGGTCCTATAAGGACAAATGAAAGTTAT
The DNA here is from genome assembly GCA_030864215.1 of Capsicum pubescens. NCBI lineage: Eukaryota > Viridiplantae > Streptophyta > Magnoliopsida > Solanales > Solanaceae > Capsicum > Capsicum pubescens. The sequence goes on along the minus strand of CM061545.1, from coordinate 147,039,127 downwards.
TTTCTCTTGGTCCTCAGGTGGAATAGTGATTTGGTTGTAACCCGAGTACCCATCCAGAAAATAGTACCACCTTCTGCCTGCAATCTTATCCAACACCTAGTCGATGAAGGGCATAGGAAAGTGAACCTTTTGAGTTCATGCATTCAATTTTCTGCAATCCATGCATACTCTTCATCATGTGACTGGCCTTATTGGAACTAGCTCATTTTTATCATTAGGAACAACAATAATACGACCTTTCTTTGGAACACATTGTACCAGGCTGACCTACTTACTATCAGCAATAGGATACACTACACCATCGTCCAACCATTTAATTATTTCTTTTTTAACCACCTTCTGTATAGGGGGATTAAGTTGACATTGATGTTCTATACTTGGGATACAATTTAGTTCTATTTGAATTTTATGAGTACAAAGACCAGGCAGAATACCAATAATATCTGCAATAGACCAACCAATGGCCCTCTTAAATATCTGTAGCACTAATAATAAAGCTTCCACTTTTATCTCCATCAAGTTAGCTGCAATGATTACCAACAAAATGTTGTTGGCCCCCAAAAATTCATATCTTAAGTGAGAAGAGAGGGACTTAACTCTAAGACAAGTGGCTCCTCAATAGATGGGTGAGCAGGTGGAGTGGTTCTATTCTTCAGGTCCAAATCAAGCTTCTTTGGTGCATAAGTGTAAGAACCGGAACCATATAGTGCACATACCGTCTCATCATAGTCATCAATACCATCACTATCGAAGTTCATAATCACGATTGCTAAAGCTTCAACACCCAACCTTTCTTCAATAGGAACAACATTAGATGTATCTTCCCAGGTAGTTACTATATCAACATCATGGACTGAGTCTATCTCTTTATCAAATGCATCAATCACAAATATGAACTTAACTCATCAGGCTACTTCATGTATTTACGTACGTTGAATATAACCTACTCATCATTGAGTGTCACCATAAGATGTCCTAGTTCCAAATCAATTACTGTCATTTCTATAGCTAAGAACGGTCTTCCCAAGATAATTGGGACTTGAAATTCCACTTCACAGTCTAATATTACAAAATTAGTAGGAAAGATGAAAGAATCCACCTTCACCAATACATCATATAAAATACCAACTGGCTTTTTCACTGTTCTATCTTGCATTACTAGTATCATGGTGGTTGGTGTGGGGGATCCCAACCCCAACTACCTAAATACTGCTAATGGCATAAGGTTGATACTAGCACCCAAATTACACAATGCCCGAGTAAAGTTGAAAGACCCAATGGTGCAAGGTATTGTGAAAGCACCAGGATCCTCCTTCTTCTCTATCAATGATATAAAGGCTACAACATTGCAGTGATGAATATTGTCGACTGGATCATAATTGGCTGAGCTTTTCTTGGTGATTAAATCCTTCATGAATTTTTCATATCTTGGTATTTTCTCTAATGCTTCTACAAGTGGCATGTTGACTGACAACTCCGTCAATATAGATAAAAAAATTTGATAGTTACCCTATTCTTTTTTCAACCTTTGAGGAAAAGAAAGGTGAGGAATCGAGATAGGCTTCAAAATAGACTCCCCGGCCTCATCCTTTCCTTTATCTTGCTTGCTACTGCATCCCACATCAACAGAATCATCATTATTCTTTTATTTATCTACAGTGGGTACAAGCGGATCTAGGTGGTTTTGCCACTCCGAGTGGTAATGGCATGGTAGTGACTATCATTATTTGGATTTGCAATCGTGTTACTAGTAAGAGTACTAGGTTGCCTTTGATTTAATGTGGCCGACATCTGCCCATATTGCTACTCCAATTGCTTGATTGCGGTAGCATGTGACTCAGTTTTCTAATTCAGCCCTGACAGGTATGCCTTAATCTCCTTAAGACATCTCTCTTGACTTTTTTGGCCTTTGATTAATTTTGACAAAATTGCTTCCATTCTATATCTGTATCTCGACTACCTGGTGGTACGTATCTGTCACTCTTCTCTTTGTAGACATCTTTGTATTTCTAATCACCATCTTGATCTCTATATCTATCATTATAATAGTTCTGTCCTTTATTCCCATTCACTTAGGCTAAAAAATTTGCCAACTGATGATCAAGATACTTTGCTTCCTTTTCAAATTTAGTCTTACAAGTCCTAGAAGTAGATCCCTATTCCCCAACTGCATTCACTTTCTCAGCACTCATTATTGCAAATCGTTTTGTAAGCAACCCAGTATCAGTACAAAGTTGTGCAACCTCTTGTGCTACCAAATCAAGTAACCCAATATCAGTACAAAGTTGTGCAACCTTTTGTGCTACCAAATCATGACCAGCTCCATAATCAACAACTGCTCTAATAACATATGTACCCACACAATGTTCAACATCTCTAGTATGCCAACCTTAATAAGTCACTTAAATATCATCTAGCATCTCTTGCTCAACGTCCCACTGAAGACGCATAAATGCACCTCCAAAAATAGTATCTTTTATTGCTCTTGAACTGACATTCAACGATATATATAATATTTTCAACAGATTGGATCCTGTGATTATATGATTAGGCACTATGCTCAACTTCTTCTTAAATCTAAACTATGCCTCATACATGGATTCTGCAGATAAATATTTGAAATTATAGATTTTATCTTTCAACTATAGCATCCTTATAGGAGGGAAGAATATGTTCAAAAATTATCTACCCAACTCATGCCAAGTAGTGATTGAACCTCTCAAAAGTTTCCCTAACCATAGTGATGCTTCTCTAGTCAGCGAAAATGGGAATAACCTTAACCTCAAAGATTTTTGGTCTACCGCTGGAATAGCATATGAAGAACAAACCCCAATAAAATTAACAAGATGCATGTTCGCATCATCAGTTGTTGATCCCAAATGCACCCTTCAAGTTTATTAATTGGATCATAGCACTAGCAATGTCAAATTTAACATTGGGGGTAAAGACGGAGGAATGATGGCTTCTGTCTCAGCAGGTTCAACATATCCCATGTCTTCATCTTTGTCATATGGATAAAGATACTGATATGTAGTAATCATCAGAGCTCTGACTCTTTGAACTTAACCTTCATGTCCTGACTAGTACCGCTTTCTGGGCTAGCCTAGCCTCTTTTTCTATCTGTGCTTCCTCAGCTACTTTAGTTTCCTTAGCTACTGCTACTAATAATTGCTCAGTCTGTCCGTCAAAAATATTTTATAGATCATTAGGTAGGGGAGGAGGCACAATCTAAGGGTCTTGAACCTCAGTAGAAACACCATCATGAACTTTCCCTGACATACTTCTTTGTGTTTACAGAATTGTTTTAGGCGTTGGATCAATATGGAGTAGGGGATTGCCTCTTCTCCCAGTGTTTGACATGCACCGACATATGCCAAATCAATAACAAAAAATTAAACTTGTAAACTTTACCAACTTCAATTAGAAATTCACACCGTCTTCCCTGGCAATGGTGCCAAAATTTGATATCGCCAAAACTAACCTTCAAAGAAGTATGCTGTGGTCAATGCCAAATATAGTAACCCAAACCAGGTTGGGGTTGAACCCACAGGGAAAACATTGAATAGTTACTTAACTTGACAAAATTCATGAGCAGTGCGGAAAAGTAAATAGGGGAATTTGGAAGTAGTTAGTGAATAGTACCAAATCTTGAAAGCTTTGAATTTGTAAGCAATAAAAGACGAACACTAGGGCTATGTTCCCCCTGTCTTCTCAACTCTACAAATTTCTCGTGTTCAACTTACCTATTTTGTTGCTCTGCATGTAAAGTCGACAAGCTAAGTACTATCAATCATCTTGTGAATGTGTTGATAAATCTCACCCTTTACCTTGTAGGTCTCACATCGTCGCCTTATTGCTCCTTGCCTATGACTTAAGTTCAACTTTCACCTTTTGAGTCTCAAGTTGATTAGATAATATGATCGAATAATAAGATGGACGTGAATCTCAAATAATTATCTTAATCCTCTTTTCCCAACTCAAACTCCCTTGTGAGAATGTTATCTAATACAGACAATCCTCAAGCTTCTGAAGTATCTATGATGTCAATTAATACAAAAAAGATTAAGATACATGTAGCTACAATAGAATAAATGAATCTCTCACTTCCTTTCCTAGTTAATCAACTAGGGTTCCCATCACCCTAGTCAGGAAAATTAGACGCTCATGTTTATGAAACAACCTATAAAAATTGATAAAGAATTTTATGTAATTAAAAGCACAAGAATAAGAAGAATAAAATCCAAAATATTCGATTGAATAATAACCCAAAAATCTCAAGAATAATGTAAAGTATGAAATGGAATATCAAAGAACGTAAAATAATATTAAGGAACGTAACCTAATAAATGAATAACCCTAGGGTATTTAGAGTATCTCAAATAAATCAAAAATCCCAATTAAAATGGAATAGGAAAATTAATGTCGGCATAAGGTACGACTCGCTCGTCCACTCGTAAGGTGTTCTTATGAGTTGTATTATGCTAGTCGTATGTTCTTAAGTGTCTGATCTTCCAAGGTTCTAGGTTTCAGTTATATTTATGAATCATGCTTTTGATTCATACCTCAACCATTTGACTCCTGGCTTTCACTTATTACCACCTGGGACTTCTTTGTTTAGTGCTCTAAACACTGGCCTGCTTACGATTTACCCATATAAGTTGTTCTCATACTTTCAACTCTTCTTCTTCTGAGACTTCAACTCTGAATCTGACTTTAGTTTCTATTCTCTTTATGATTACTTCTTCAGACTCGTATCATTAGCTTACAATCCATATGCTCCAGTTGTATCTTATGATCACTTGTTTTTTTTGTTTGACTTTTGTCACTGTTATGCTTATGCGTCAACCTATGAGTCATATGATGTGTTGACAACTAGTAAGGTGAATCGTATCATCTGCAGACTTTGTCTTTTTCAGATCTTTTTTGTCAAATTTCATTCCAACACTATTATTGACCTATTTCACCTGCAACAAACACAAAAGCACATTATATATACTAAAATAGCCCAAGTACAAGCATAAATTGTTTGTTTTAAGCATTAAAAGTATAGTGTTTCCACGGTGTATCAATGAGATACATCATATATGACATCAGGTAATGCCTCAACTTCTGGGCCACCCAGGTCAATGCACAACACGATCTTTCCAATAACATGTAGAGAGCCTCACATAGAGTGAACGTCTTACACAATTAATAAATTGCTCTTTCCTTCTTTTCAGTTTCATCATGTTATCCTAAGATACATCACAATACATTGTTTGAGACTGATAAATTCAACAACAAAAAACTTTCTTCTCTTGGAGGAACTAGTACTAGTGGACTGGATAGATAATCCTTGATCCGGTCAAAAGCCTGTTGTTATTTCTCAGTCTATTTATTTTCTGAAACTTTCTTTAATATATTGAGGATTAGTTCACAAATAACCATTGACTAGGCTATGAATTTGTTGATGTAATTCAATATCCCTAAGAAACTCATGACTTCCTTCTTCATCTTTAGAGGAGGCAGTTCTGGGATCGCCTTAATTTTTGAGGGGTCGAGCTCATTGACCTTTTTACTATCTATAAAACCTAACAAATTCCCCGCCGATACCCTAAAAGCACACTTGGTGGGATTCAACTTTAAATTATACTTCCACAACCGATCAAAGAACTTTCCCAAATAAGCCAAGTAGTTCAAACTCTTGCAAGATTTGATGATCATCTCATCCACGTAAACTTTAATCTCTTTATGGATCATATCATGAAATATGGATGTCATGGATCTCATATAAATACCACCATTATTCTTGAGACCGAAGGACATCACCTTATAGTGGTAAACACCCAGGGTATGATGAAGGCCATTTTCTCTGCATCTTCTTCGTCCATCAGTATTTGATGATACCCGACAATGCAATCCATGAATGACTGTATTTCATGCCTCGCAATGTGTTCAATGAGAATGTGGATGTCGAACAATGGAAAGTTAACTTTACGAATAACTTTATTCAACACTCTGTAATCGACATAAATCATGACCTTTTCATCCTTCTTCGGTAGTGGAACAATATTGGCTAGCCATGTTGGATACTTTGTGACCTCTGATGTGCTATAGAAATATAGCACTTTCGATGCTCAAAATAAGAAAAATATGCAGGTTTCTGAGGTTATTTTGTTAGGTATGATCCGTTTGTGGTATGTTTTGCAGTAAACCATGTTTTGGATGCTAAGTTCATGAAAAAGGTGAGAAAAGATGTTTTTGGCTAATTTTTTGAGCAATTATGAATATTTGGGATATTTTCTAGCTTATTCGTGATCAAGGCATGTTCGAAAATCAAAGTAGAGCTAAAAAGATGAATCTCGACACTTACCAAGTCAACATATCGACCGCATGTAAGACCTACGGACCGCATATCGGCAAAGCAAGTACCAAAAGTCTGAAATCCCGAGAGCTGAACTTGCAGGATTTTTGCTCCTGCTGCCTACGCCCTGTACCTGAGCCCAGGTACCTGAGCCCAGGGCCAGATCTCTGGTACAGATCACATGTGGCCACCAACCTGATTTCACCTATTTTGTTCAGGCTTTAGTTTTAGGGTTTCCTCATGTACTATAAATACTCTTTATGTACTTTTTAGTAGGAGTTACGCACTTCTGACACTCATAAAGATATTTTGATTCCAAGATCTTATTTTGATCTTGGGATTCTCTTGTATTGACTTTAGTTGATTAATTCTTCTTCAGTTGTAGGTTTTTATACTTCTTATTATTGTGATTTTATCTTTTCTTTCAACTATGAATGTTATTGTTTTTTTCACAATCATGAGCGGTTAAAACTCATAGCTAGGGTTGTGCAAATCCTGGCAGATTAACGAAGTAGGGGAAGTGCGATTGTTGATCTAAACTAATACATATGGCATGCATTGCTTTATATTCTTTATAATAGATTTCTTAATGGGTGCACATATTAGGGTCCCGCCTTGATATTACTACTTACTCCAAAAGATAAGTAGTGACTAGGAAAAGATAGAGACAATAGTAATTTAAAGTTAATTGTCGATCCATGCCACAATGGAATATAGTGAATGACCGTTAACTATCATCTAATAACTAAAGATTCAAAAGGTAATAGTTAACTAGGATCAAGGTAAGGGTTAGTAATATGAGATCCTGAGACTCAAAAGGTAAAGGGTGAAATCCTTCTACTCATCCAAAAAACTGTACAAGGTACATAACTTATCGATTCTATATACAAGGTATTAGGTTGGTTAAACAAAACACAATAAGCCTATGGAGTTGAGAAGCCAGGGGGAATGCAATCCTAGTACTCACATTCACTGAATATAATCGAAGTCAATATAGTTACTTACTCGAGATTAAGACACAAAACCCCCCAATTTACTTTTCTTGTTCTACTCGTTGACTACAGCTGCTGAGATCTGTAAAGCCATGTGTTCCATTAGGATTCGACTCTAACCTTTGTTAGGTTACTATATTTTGACAGCGTCCGTATCATCATCTAATAAGAGGTTTTGTTGGGATGTCATCAACCTTAACCACATTGTCTTAGATTTGCTTAGTGACTTCTTTCTTGATTTTCAGACTTAGATCTGGCTTAAATTTCCATAAATTTTTCTACATAGGATTGAATCCTAGCATGTCATCATAGGACCAAGCAAATATATCAATGTATTCTTTACGCAACCTGATGAGTTCTCTTTTTTGTGCTTCTGTAAGATGAACATTGATTCTGATTTCTTTGACTTCATCGCTATCAACTAGATTAACAACCTTGGTCTTCTTTAGGTTGGGCTTTGCTCGATCCTAAAAATCTTTAGTTCCTCTATTAATCAGTTTGGGCCACTGTTTCTTCATCAAAGTTGTAACACCCCGATTCTACACCCTGGACATCATACGGTGCTTACAATCCCAAAGGACTACAAGCTAACTCATGACTAGTACCTGTTGTAAGCACTGAATAACAATACTGCTAATATATATGGAAATATAACTAAAATTCCATAAGGTTCTCAAAATACTGCAATAAATACTGGATACTGATAGTAATACTAAAAAACTGAAGATCTGTTTGAAATAGTCTACTCTGAAAAGCCACTACTGAACTTTCTAAATGTGTAGCTGATAGGACAAGCACCCAACTAACTCCGACAAATGAAAAGATTGCATTCAAAGATAAAGTATAGATAATGAGAAATTTACCAACACTAATGAGAAGCACTAAAGTGTATATTAAACACTTAAATACAAATCACCCATGTTGATTACACCTCACTCTTAGGTGGACACAAAGGAATTCACACTCCTCAAACACCCACCATTCTTGACAATTTGTCAACACAAGTGAAAACCTTCAAATGCATTAACCCTAGTTTTGAATTTCTCTCTCTAAGAGAAGAAGAAGACTAGAAATTAGAAGTAACTCATTCAACTGTCAAAATATAAGGAAAATAAGAGTTAAGGTATCTATTTATACTATTACAAGATAATGACTTAGATGCCTTAATGGGGTCTATAAAAGGGTGCCTATTGAGTTTTGTAATATAGTGTATAAAGTCCATTTTTTCCTTAATGAGAGGCTCCTATGAGATGTTAGAACTCCTCCGTCTTTCCTCACTTAGTCAAGGCTTTGAAAAGGCTCCAAAAATGTCTTCAGTTCGAAATTTGAACCTTTGACAATACCTTGTACTCTTTGTTCTCTTCATGCTTGTATCATCCTCTCCATCTTGAAAGGAATTTGTCCTAAAATTCTTATCTTGCAAAACCAAAGAGAGAAGAAAACAATCACACAATCCTCTTGGTAGGAGGTTTAGCATTAGTACCACAATTATATCATCACTCCAAGGTAGTTCACACTTAACATACATCCATGTATCCTTGGTATTTGACATGAAAATTTTTGCATAAAGGATACAAAGGAAGTGAATGACATCAACATCAAAAGATAATGAGCATGAACCGAAATGACTCTTCCTTTCTACTGAAAGATCCAATTCATAATCTCCCAAGACATTAGACATAATTTTGTCATGCACATGACCACTATGAACAAGATTATTATCATTGATTTCATCACCCAAGTTCATAGGACCATAGATTTTACCAAGATTAACGTTACAATGATCAATACTAACTTGAAAATTTTCAATCTCACAATTCACATGCTAAAGTAGTGGACTATACTTAGGGATACATTGATCTTTGTACACATTAAGAGAGATAATAAGAGTAGAAGCATGTAATCCTATGTCAAATAAACTCAAGACCACTACAATAGAGGGCACATCACAATAGTTCAATCTCAAAGAAATGTATGGAATAGCAAGGTTACCTCGGATTAGGCTTGGGCAATCGGCTTATTTGGAGCTTTCGGCCAATGGTGTCTCTAACTCATTTCTCATGTATTCATATGGTACTCCTTTTAGATCCCTCTTGGATAGAATATCATCTTGTACCTGTACATAAGAAGAATAAAAGATAGGCAAAATAATAGCTTTTGGGTTAGTGAGTAACAAGTGCCCTTTGTGGGCAAGTCCCACAATCACATGCTTTGTTCCCTTTTTATCTTCACAACCCGTGGCTTCCCCTTTATTTTTCTTCTTTATTTTCTCATTCAAGTCCTTGGTTTTCACATGGAGTTCATTCACCCTAGATGGTGGAAGAGGAAGAAGAGTGAACTTTCGGCCACCATGCTCAAAGGTGTACCTATTAGTCCTTCTATTATGCATAGTGTGCCTATCAAATTTCCAAGGTCTTCCCAATAATATATGAGATGCTTGCATGGGTATTACATCACACAACACTTAATCCTTGTAATTCCCTACCTTGAACATAATCACACATTGTCAATTGACCTTTAGTTTACCATAATTATTCAACCATTGAAGTTTATATGGGTTTGGGTGAGGAGTAGTGCGTAGTTTCAAGTAGATAACCAAGGTAACACTAGCAATGTTCACACAACTTCCACTATCTATGATTATTGAACTCATACTTCCTTTGATAAGGCACTTGGTATGAAAGAGGTTCTCTCTTTGATCATCCAAGACCTTACTAAACAAAGTTCTTCTAACCATATAACTAGGGACATCACATTCCCCTTCACAAGGCAACACATCTTCTGCACTACCCTCACATTTTCGGGTTCTATGCATTCTCTATCTTGAGATTTGTCATCATTCCCCTCGGTTTCCAACTCAGCTTCTTCACCAAGATAGTACAACTTCCCCTCCCTTAGAATCACATTACGTTGATTTGGGCACTCACTTTCCCTATGACGCCAACCTTGACACTTGAAGCATTGTAGACCTTTAGAATGAGAAGTAGAAGTAGATTTACCTTCATTCCTTGGAGGGTTGAGTTGGGAACCCTTGGTCACGATTTGTGGAGCTTGATATAAAGAGAATTTGTCCTTGTCCCAACCCGAAGAAGATTAAATTACCTCTTTGTTCTTTGACAAACCCAAGGACACTAGTTGATTCTTAAGTTTGCAGGTAGTCTTCTCTTTATTTTCCCTTTCAGTTTCCATAGCCGCTTGGAAGATACTATCAATTGTTTCAAACTTATGGAGAGTCAAATATGAGGATATATCCCTATTCAAACCAACCTTAAAGCGTATGAAATCATATTGGACTTGTTCTCCCCGATGATAAAGCTTCAAAACTAGTTGTTGAAATTCATCATAGTACTCCATAACACTCTCGCTCCCTTGACTCAAGTTATAGATCTTGGCAAGGAGATCATGTCTATAATTTTGTAGGAAATATCTCTCTCTCATAAGTCTCTTCAACATCTCCCAAGGAGGTGGTTGTCCACCAATCAACACATCACCAAATCTCTTGGCGTAATCCCACCAAGTGTTTGCATATCCTTCAAAGTGAGCAATAGCATAAAAACTTTTCTTCTCTTTGGAAAGGTCATTCACTTGAAAAATATTTTCACAATAAGACTCCCAAGCTAAGTACACTTCTGGATCACTCTCACCTTTGAAAATTGGAATGCCAACCTTGATTGAGTTAATGCCCACATCTCAGTTTCTTTGTCTTTCTTCTTGCCCTCGGTTTCTTCCATAATTCCCTCTTTGATCATGTCTTACTCTCATTTCTTCCTTAAACCAATAGTAATCATTAGTAACATCAAAACCTTCTTTCTTTCCTCTACCATATTCGTCAATTTGGATGGGTGGATTTCGGATATGAGGTCTTTGGGGAGGTGGGTATGGTCTTTGATTATGTGGTACTTGGACTCGAGGGATTGGTCTTTATGGAGGAAGAGGTCTTTGGTCAAAGGGATTTGGCACTCCTAAATTCGGATTTGGTGGTGGAGTTTGAGTACGACATCCTTCTTGTTGGACTTGGATCATTTGGGGATGTAGGGGTCTTGGTAAGTTTTGGTTTGGAAGAGTTCGGGATGATTTTTGTGGAGGTTGTGGAGGATATAGCATTTGGTGAAGATTTTCAGGTGTCATGGTCATGGGGAGTTGTTGGATTCAATACTTAAAGACACATGGTAGGGATTAGGAATAGAAGGTCGTGAGTTCCTTCTACTTTGAACACAATCAAGCCTTCCACTAACGGTGGACACCTCACCTTTCAATGATCCCATTTCTCCCTTCATGGATCCCAAATCACCTTTTACTTCATCCAAACCCATGTGTAATCTAGAAATATCTTGAGATATAGCCTCAAGCCTAGCCATCATGATCCCACTAACATCATTACCAAATGGTTGATCACTTGAACCCTCGGGTTCCATGATCAATGTACCTATTAAACACAATAAAAACCTACAATACGAGCAAACAAGTTAGTCTCAAATCCTCACCACTCTCACACTCGGTTCTTACCTCACACTTGGTCTCACAAGTATTGAAATCTTGGCATGTACTTATAAAGTGAATGAGTGATGAATCTAATTTGATCCAGAATCAATTTTTGTTTGATATGACTCAAATAAAAATGATGTATGAACTTGAACCAATAAGTTACTATGACTTATAAATGAGAAAAGCACACAAAAAGCGAAGATATGAACAAAAGAACTCAAGACTAACTACCAACCTAGTAGGTACTTACTAGTTTGCTAACCAGTGATAGAATTTAACACACAAGAAACTAGAATCAAAAATTAGAAACCAAGAAATCTACTTAGGAACTTGATTAGATCGTTAAGCTAGTGACGACGTGGCATGAATTGATTGGATGTGATTTTTAAATTTTCAATTCCCAAATTCTTCAAGTTTCAGCCTAACACCTTTGGGAAGAAGAGAAAAATGATTTGGGAGGGAAAAACAACAAGTTTGGAGCCTTTTTCAACCTCCAATTTGAATTTAAAAAGATTGGTCCCCCTTGTACTTGGATTTGTACTTGTTTTGTACTTCATTGTCCCCTTTGTCGCTTCCTTCTTTTGGATGAAAATGAATATTCCAAGGAATATTCTTTCACAAACACCAAATACACTCTCTTTCCACCCTTTTTTTGGACCAAACACACTCCTTGAATATTCTTCTTTAACAAGATTTGATGAAGATAGAAGAACAAGGTGAATATTTAAGAGTTGACCAAAATTTGACCTCTAAGAAAATGAACCCTAATCTCCAATTTTCCATTAGATCTAGGTTCCTTAGGCAAAGGTGAGCTCAAATATCAACAAATAAGCCACAAAACACATCATAATCACAAAACCCACTTCAGATCTAGCTTCAACAAGCTTCAAAATGCCATATCCATGGAGGATCTAGCTCAAAATCAACCAAATCTAATTTCAAATGTAGAGCTAGACTCCCTAGGTGCTATAGAACAATAATCTAGCACTTAAAACCAAAAAATCATAATAAAATCATGTGTATCTATCTTGGAACCTATCGATCTACAACAAACACCATGAAATCTACCTTTTTGTGATTTTTCTTTGGATTTGACTATTTTTTGTTGAGATTTTCTTAATAAGAACACTAAAACCAAGGATTAGAGTTGTGGGAACAACCCTAAGAAAGGATTTTAATACCAAATGATAATAATCTAACCTAAAACTAGAACAAAACAATGAAAACAACACATAGAAGAAATGAGATGAAGCAGAATCAATAGAAAAGATTGCATTTAAAGATAAAGGATAGATAATAAGACATTTACCAATACTAATGAGAAGAACTAAAGTGTATATTAAACACTTAAATACAAATCACCAACGTTGATTACACCTCACTCTTAGGTGGACACAAAGGAATTCACACTCCTCAAACAACCACTTTTCTTGCCAATTTGTCAACACAAGTGAAAACCTTCAAATGCATTAACCCTAGTTTCATGTTTCTCTCTCTAAGAGAAGAAGAAGACTACAATTTAGAAGTAACTCATTCAAATGTCAGAAGCTAAGGAAAATAAGAGCTAAGGTGTCTATTTATACTATTACAAGATAATGACTCAAATTCCCTTAATAAGGGCTAGAAAAGGGCGCCTCTTAAGTGTTGGAATGTAGTGTATAAAGTCCATTTTTCCGTTAATGAGAGGCGTCTATGAGATGTTGGAACTCCTCCTTCTTTCCTCACTTGGTCAAGGCTTTGAAAAGGATCCAAAAAGGTCTTCAATCTGAGACTTGAACCTTTGAAAACACCTTGTACTCTTTGTGCTCTTCATGCTTGTATCAGACTCACTACTAAATTGTTACTGCTAACTAAATCTGGCTAAGCATAGTCAGGAATTTGAGCGTCTGAACCTATGATATGAGACATCATAGGGCAAAAGAAAGAGTATGCGATCAGTACGTGGAATGTACTGGTATGCGAAGTGAGGTAGGCTGATATAAATGGGTTCTTATGCATGAACAATAACTATCTGAATGATAAGTGTATAACTGAATGAGAGTACATGGATAACTGAAACTGCTGTAAATACTGAATATGCAAGACTATGCATATATATACTGTAACTAAGATCATACTGGAACTGAATTCTGAATTTTTTAACTTTGTGAATGATATCTGAGATTACTTATAACTGTATTACTAATAACTGGGTGACTATTTCTGACTACCCTAATCCTATAAAACTAAACTGAGTTCTATATTAAGTCTGAAACTGAAACTGTTACTGTGAGAGTGTTCATCTAATCGACATACCCCGATTATAAACTGAGTTGGGGTCTAACCCGTGACCCCAATTGGAATGGTGTTAGAACCATTCCATGGGTACAAATAATAGCTATGTGGATATACTAAATAATCACCCTTATCTAGCAGGTGAAATATGTGTTACCCTTAACTGGTAGGTGAACACTTTATCAACCCTCAACTGTGAGGTTGATATATTTAACATATGCTGGCTTCATAGTTCTGAAACTAAGGGAATTCTACTAAAGGTCACACCTTCAACTGAAAAGTGTGCCCCCATCCCTAGGTTCGCTCGTAGCTGAATCCTACTCCCAATTGAATAAAAACTAAACTGATCACTAGACTATACTAGGCTTGACTGAATTGTAACTGATTGTGTTGACTGACTAGACTAGACTGAGTTTACTGAGTTTTGTAACTGACTGAGTACTACTGTTCGTGACATTACTGAGACTATTTTGTAGCTATTGTAATTCTAGGTAAACAACTAGATTTTTGGGTATTGAATACCCCCTAGGACTCAATAGCATTAATAGCAAAACATGGCAAAACCTTGAAAACATTACATTAATTGCTTATTCACCATGCATTCATCTAGACATTTCATCAAACACTTGAGATACATAAACTTGTACATGAATGGGACCACATGATAACATGTCATGAATTCACTACTCAATTTATATAGGCATTCTATCAAACACTTGGGGAGCATAATTAATTCACATGGAATTTATCAAGATATAAACATCATGGCTACGATATTCAACTTGCAATTCAAAGTTTAACATTAAAATCACATAATTCTACATACTTGCAAATTAATTCACTTGAAAATTGTAATGAATCTTGATTTAAAGACCAAACAATAATACATACATGAACACAATCCAATTCAAACATATAAATCAGGAATTCAATAATCTTGTAGTTTTAAAAAGGGTTCTTAAACTCCAAGGGTGGAAGGAAACCCAAGGATGAACACCTAACATACCTTGATTGTTAATTCACTAAAAATTGTTGGTGATTTCTTGAGCCTAGGACTTGAAATTGAATAACCTGGGGTTTTGTTCTTGAGAGGATTTGAGAATAAAAAATGAATTTTGCCTATTTTAGGGCTTAATCTCAGGTATAAGATGAATTGGGTGAGGGGAAAATGACCTAATTACCCTTGGAAAGTCAAAATTTTAAATGAGCAAAAACTACCCAGTGATGCAATACCCGATGCATCACATCAATGGTGTTGATACGATGGGTGATGCACCGCATTGAGTTTGCATTGGCTCACTATTTTAGTGACACAATCATCGATGTGTCACGTTGAGATCGTGTTGACCCACTATTTTGGTCCTCCAAACATGCCTCAAATGACATCCGAAAAATCCCAAACTCATCCGAGAACACCTATTGGCATCCCTAATCATGAATCAACTTAAAAATTGAAATTCTAAGGTCATCAAGGTAAAAAAAATTCATTGAAATATTGAGGCAAAAAATGAGACTAACTGTCAACACTTAGCTAAAATTTTCTAAGTCTGGGCCCCCCTTTTACATGTTATATAGGACAAAATTAGACTAGGACTTTTACGGGGTCTTACTAAAGTCCTCCCATTCATCATCTTTCACTTCGATTTATTCATTTAGCTCTTGACATGGCATGTCATTGGAAGGTTTTAAATTATTATTACTGAAATCATAAACAACATAAGTTAGTGTATAATGATAGGATAATGCAAGAAATAAGTAAAATATCATCATAATAAGGGAGGCTTTCATTAAAATTAAAAAAATTATAGACACTGGCTATGATATGCACTCGTACAAGTCTGATCCTCTTGGAAAACACAAAATTCAAAAATAAGGTAAATAAAACTTAAAGGGTGGGTCTCAAGTTTCATTTGAACTACCACTGATTTTGAAAAAGTTAAATTTCATCCTTTCATCTACCACATGAATCGGGGAGTTATGATTGGAGTAGAGGTCTAGTTCGATAACTTTTTCCCTGGTTTATCTTTTCTGATATCGGTCCTCTAAGGGAAATCTTCTACAATAGTGTCACACTTTGTCTATTTTAGGACTTCCTTCTTTGTCTCTTTTTTAACTTTTTTACTTGTCACATAGCCTAACCTATATTTGAATAACTTCTCTAGGATCTCAACAGGATCAATAATTCCATCCAAATTCTTTTCTAAGTTATGTCCAGGCTTAAAACTTTTTATCTGCATAACAGTGGCCAACATCTTGTAGATCGAAGGCATTAGCTTGTAAGGAGTTGGTCTTTCTCAACTACATTCACGATCTCCACCGTATAAAAGTACGATCTCCACCATATAAAAGTCACTCTCTTTTGGGACTTCTTAAATCACAGAAACATAACTGTTAGGGTGACTGAGATGTCTTCCTTCGTCATGGATGACCACTTCATTATTTTTCCATACGAATTTTATCTATTGGTGCAATATTGAAGAAATGGCCACTGCTGCATGAATCCAAGGCCTTTCTAAGAGTAGATTATAACTTGTGTCAATGTCCATTACTTGAAAATCAACTAGGAATTCTGCAGGCCTTATTTAAATATGAAACTTGACTTCCCCAATAGTGTTTCTCTAACCTACCCATTGAAAGCTCGTACATTTACTATGTTCTGATGCATTTTCCTTGTAATATAGTTCAACTGAGTCAGAACAGATAATAGGCAGATATTCAGTCCTGATCCATCATCAATTAATACCATGTTAATGATCTTATCTTGGCACTTGACAGTGATATGTAATGCCTTGTTATGTATTACTCCTTTGAAGGGTAATGCGATGGCCTCCGACCACTCAACTATTCATGGCCACTCAATTTTTGGTACTTATGACTACGGGCGCGTAGGCTCCTTTGAGGAGTTTCAGCAAGGCTTGTCTAAGATATTGAGAACTCATAAGAAATGCCCAAACAGAAATCTGAGCAAGGGTTTTCTCCAAATGCTTCATAATAGAGTATTCTTTAAATTGCATTCGTCAATAAAATTCTTTAGCTTCCCCTTTAGTGATGGGCCTTTTTTGAGAACTCTTCTTGTGTGCATCATTGGCAAGATCCTCCGAAGTGTTGCATATTCCTAATTTAGTCATTCCTTAAACGGCGGCAGTTTTTAGCACAAATTCTTCTCTCGCAGGCACCAATATAAAGGTTTGATTAGGATTGATGAATGCAACAAATAGGTGTTTCTCGGTAACACCTAAGACGACCACTTTCTTTTTAAGTTCTTGAACTTTATCCATTTCTTCTAGGCTGTCCTGCATTATAGAATTGCTCATTTCCTACTCATCATCTATTTCTATCATACTGATAGTTGTTTCTTCATGGTTTGGAAGTGGTTTGGTGGTAACATTTGGCAATGCTGTTTGAAGAGAAATCAACTTTTGATCAATCAAATCTTGAATCTAGTGTTTTAAATTAATACAATCCTAAGTTGTGTGTTCAGAACCTCTTAAATGAAGTGCACAATGCTGATTGGCATAGAAAAATTGAGAATTCGTATTGGCGGGTTTGGGTGGGATAGGTTGGATAAGATTTGCTGCCTTTAATCTCTCAAATAATTTAGTTCTAGTTTCAGCCAAAGTTGTGAAATTTCTGGTAGCTTTCCTTTCTTGATTTGGGCGAGGAGGATTATGGTCATTTTGGTTGGTAGGAGGAGGGAATTAATGGTAATTTTTATTAACTGGGGATTTTCAATAGGCTTGGAAATTTGGGAGTGGAGCTTGGTAAGTGGGATGATAATTTGGCAATAGAGTTGGGTAATTTTGTTGATTGGTAGAGAAATTTGGTTGTGGAAATTAGGGACTAGGCTTGGTATAGAACATAGGTTCAAGATTTTGTGAAGCTGAGGGGTATATAGACGGTGATGGTATTTTTCCAGAATTAAACCCAAGAGATTTTTTTGACTTTGGGTTTGGACTAGAGGATACGAAAGATACATCTTTTCTTTTTTTCTTTAGAAAACTTGAAGATCCAAGTTGCACAGAGTTTTTGTTGATTTACCTATCTCGAGTCCTTCCTCAACTGTTTCACCGATCTTAACTAAATCAACAAAGGTAGCATAAATTGTTGATATCATTTTATCATAAAATTCTCCTTCCTGATCTTGGGTAAATACAACAACTATTTCTTCTTCTATCAGAAGGTCGTACCTTTGCTGCCTCTTTCTGCCAATGATAGGCATATTTACGAAAGAATTCATTAGACTTTTGCTTGATATGGTTCAAAGAATAGCAGTAAGGAACCATCTCTACATTATAGGAAAATCTATCAATAAAATACCTGGATAGAGCACTCCATTAAGGCCACTTTTTTAAATCTTGTAAAGTGACCCACTCTAATGCCTCTTACTCAGGCTTCGACTAAAGATCCTCATCAACAATGCTTTGTTTCTACCAGCGCCAATATATATGGGAAGTAAGGTTCCCAGTACCATTGAATGTTTTAAATTTAGGAACTTTGAATCCTTCAGGAAAGTTTAAGTCAGGGTAAATGCAAAGGTCATCATAACTGAACCCATTGCATTAGGAAAACCATGTATTTTCTTTGTCCTGGGATCTTTTCCTTTATCAGTAGTAGCTCTCTAGCATGTTTGTCTTCAGGAACCTTACACTTCTTCTCCACCTTCTCATAGTAGTCAATTTCTGGATTTGGAGGAAATATATGGTAAGATATAAGTATTAGATGGCACGGATAGCGGCGGGAGGCGTATTTTAGGTTATCAAAGGATTTTGTGTGGTATGAGAAAAGTTTAGGTATGTGGGAATTGGATTTTGGGGAGTGTTCGCATTGGTATTGAAAGTGGAGTTAATATTTGTAAAGCGCCGAGTCTGTACCCCAGAAGCTATACGGTGCTCATAGTCCCAAAGGACCACAAGCTAACCCATGATCGGTACCTGTTGTGAGCACTGAATAATAGTAATACTATAACAGCAATATAACTGAGATGAATACGAAAAACTGCCATAAGGTTTAGATTTGGAAATAAACTGAATATGGTATAACAATACCAAAACTAAAATATCTTTCTGAAAATATTCTAGTCTGATAAGCCTTTAAACTGTCTGAACTGTGGTGTTAATGGGACAATTCCCCAACTAACTCCGACTACTAAAAACAAACTAAAATGCTGAAAAAACAATCATGTCCTCTAACTATTAGGACTCACCACTACTCTGTCTGCTGAGAATCTAAATTTTCAAAGGGTACTCAGGAGCCCGTGCGTCTGAACCTATGATATAATACATCATAGCGCAAAAGAAATGCATGCATTAGTACTTTAAATGTACTTGTATGCTCAGTGAGGTAGGATGAAATGCATGGGTTCATATACATGAACAATACTAACTGAATAACATGAGTATGATTGAATAAAAGTACATACATGAATACAAAAACTGTAATTGAGATCGTGATTGCACTGAATACTGAGTTTGAATACTGATTAACTGATATTCGAGTTTACTAATACTGTATTACTGATTACTAAATCACTGTATCTGACGGTCCTAAATCTGTAGAACTAAATTGAGTTCTATATTGAGACTGAATCTGACACTGAAACTGAAACTGTGAGAGGTAATCATCCAACCGACATACCCTAATTAAGATGAATGAGTTGGGGTCCAATATATAACCCCAATTGGAAGGGTGTCAGTATCGTTCCATGAGTAAAGACAACTGTTGTGGAGTCAGTCCTAACTAATGGGTGACCTCTGAAATTAGTTCTAATCTAGCGGGTAATCCCTGGGTATGTCAGTCCTATCTAATAGGTGACATCTCAAAACTTACATTAGCTACGTAGTTCTGGAACTTAGGGATTACTTCTAGGTACCCAGTCCTATCTAACGGGTGCACCCTCATCCCTAGGTTCACTCGGTGCTGAATCCTACTCCCAACTGAATAAATACTAAACTGATTTCCTAGTTCATACTAGGCTTGACTAAACTATTACTGAGTTTACTGAATTTCATTGACTGATGGAATACTACTGAATCCTGTTAACTGACTAAATACTACTAGGTTCTGTAACTGACTAAGAGTACTACTGGTCATGACATGACTGATACCATTCTGTAACTGACATTGGCTCTAAGTAAACAACTAAATTGTTAGGTATTAAATACCCCCAGTACTCGATAGCATGAAAATTAAATCATAGCATAGCCTTGAAAAGCATAATCATGTGCACTTGTTCATAACTCATTCATGGAGGCATTTTTTCAAACACTTGCATGACACAACTTGCACATAAGCTAACATGACATGATTTCTTTATCTTATTAGTTCACATGAGCAATTCATCAAGCACTTAGTGAGCATATATATGTACATAATATTAACAACAAGTGGGCATCATAATTCAACTCCAACTTCACAATTTCAAGGGATTTCCATGGATCGACATGATATTACATATATATATCAATTAACCTCACATGAAACGTATCATAAAACATGGATTAGAATTCTAATTAATCATTTTAAATATGAATATAATCAAACCCAATATGGAATTCATGAAATCCTTAAACCTGAAGTTTAAAAATAGTTTCTTGGACTCTAAGGGGGGAAGGGACCCTTGGATGAACACTTCACAAACCTTGATTACTACTTTTGAGGAGATTGAAGTGAGTTCTTGAGACTTGAATTCTTGAACTTGATGAGGCTAGGGCTTGCTCTTGAGAGATTTTATGAGTAAAGAATGAGATTTTTCCCTATAGGCTAATTAATTTTGTGTTAAGGCTGAATAAGGGTGGGGAAAATGACCCATTTGCCCCCCCAACCCATATTAAAATAATGTTGAATAGGGTACACCTCGCGTCGCGACCCCTACTTGGGTCAAGTAACCATCGCAATGCGACCCCTGCTTGGGTTGACTGACCCTTGCGACGCGTGGCTGTCGCGACCCCTAAATATTTTGGGCATCCAAACTCGCCCTTATGCTAGTCCAAAAAATCCAAAACTCACCTGAGATGACCCACAAGTGACCCTAATCATGAATCTATTTGAAGATCGATAAACTAAGGTTAGGAAGGTCATAAAATAAGATTGCCAACTTACAAAGGCTAAAATGACTCTGAATGAGAATACTTACCTAAAATTTTCTAAGTCTAGGACCCCTTAACAAGCTTAAAGGATTGAATTAAGATATGAATTTTGCGGGGTCTTATAGTATTTTGAGAGGTAAAGGCATTTGTAGAGGTATTTTTGTAACTTAGAGTGAATCTTTGAGGGTGGTAAGCATTTGGATTGTTTTCTCAATTGGTATTGTAGGTGGGAAGAGTATGGGTTTGGCATAACATATTGATGGGATTAGTGGGAGGTCTAGGCATAGAAGCAGAAGGTATGTCATTTGGTTGGTTTTTATTATTAAGAGAGTTAAGGGTAAGGAATCGAAGTGGAAGTGCATGGTTATCCAAGACTGTGTATTAGTGGCAATGGACAGATTATCCATATTGTTTTGTCATTGTACTTCTTCTAGAAACTCCTCCATTTTCCTAGTTAGTTCAGCGATCATCTAACATTGTGTTATTATCATACTATCGCTAACGATAATTTTGGTGAGAGCGTTAACATCACTACTACCAGCCATTCTTTCCTATTCAGCCAGGAGATGGTTAAGGGAGGAATTTTTTTTTGCCTTCGATCTAGTGAAATATTGATGTTCAGCCTGTTTTGTCAACACAGACCAATTTCTACTTACTCGATACCTAAAAAAATAACTCTAAAGAAAAATATGTTAGATCCTGTTAGTGGTAAATAATGCAAGATGTCTGACATAAAGTAAGGACGTAAAGTTGCTTTCATCTTAAGTAAATTGATCCATGGGTAGGTATTGACTTAAACGGAATTAACGAGCAGGACTTTATCCATTTCATTTTGGATAAATGGGACTTAACGGGATGTTTTCCAAAATCCCCTGACTTTAGACTCATATGATTTTCCTCAACAAAATGGGATATAACAATTTTAAAGGATATAGGCCAGGCCGAAGGGCTGCCTACATATTTTACGAAGAAGAAATCAGGCCATATGTAGTTCATTCATATTTTACAAATAAGAAATCAGGATATATATGTAGGCCAATGTGAACAATCATACTACGCTAATGAACTTCATTCGTTTGATTACATATCTTGGTTGTTGATTCGCAGGGTTTATCATATGATCATAGTCTCCCAACCTCTAACCTTCTACCTAACTGGACATTACAACTACATCATTGAGAGGGGATATAATAATCCATTTAGATACATTAAGATATCATACTACATGTGAACCAAGCAAACTTCTAGGTATATCCCTATCCTAGTCGCTAATTTAAATTCCTTATTTTATAAAAGAATAAGAACTTTACTCTATTTATCCCCACGTTCTATCTTCCTATTACCCCTCCCGAGTTTACAAGGTCGACAATATATGTATTCTAAGGGTCGCAAATCCTTAAAATAGTGATAAAAAGGATAAAAACACAACCAATTATGATAAGAAATTCAAATAAACTCAATTCAAAGCAAAAGTAAACATGTTCTTGGCCTTAACCTAGGAAACGAGGCATTTAGCCACTCATGGACATAATGTAATCAAGATTATTGAATACGTAATCAAATCCATAGATAAACTATATTTAAAGAATATTAAATCCTAATTTACATGTTTATCATCCCAAAAGTAATTAACATAAGGTGCACGTTTCTATTTGTAGTAGGCAAGTATTAAACCGCGTGTGAAATAGCCTCGCGACGCATTGAGTTCAAACTATGGAGTCAGCCTCACGATGCGCCACCCATTTCATGGGGCTAAGGCTTGTGATGCGCGATCTATAAATAAGGGGTGAGGCTTGCGATGGGCCTCTATCGCGATGTCTCACTGGAAAGTGCCATTTTACTCTTACTTCGTCTTATGCCTTTTCCCTTCAATTCCATGCCTTGTGGTGTTCTTTCCTTTTGATTTACAGCTTTTGTATCATCAATATATCCTCAAAATCAACTCACCAAACATCCTAAAACATAAAACACCACAAATTAGATCTCAAAACAACACAATCATCCAAGACGACGAACTAGAAACTTAAGCTCAGAATGCTAGTTTTTGTCCTTTTGATCTTTAACTTGGTTTTGACTCTTAGCTTGTTTCAGTTTAGCCTTAAACATTATAAACAAGTTTTTTTACACATAATTAAAAAATCAAACATTAGTAAATCATTAAATACATTAGAATCTATCGAGATCAACTAGAACGACACCTAGCTCAAGCTAGTAAAACTAGTTTTCTCGTCAAGATTCGAAATGATCAATTTGAACCCAAAGTTGTTTGAAAATGCGTTTAAAATTTGTAATTACCTACTTCAACAGTTAAATTCTCATTTATATCATCATTAACACACAAATCACATAAATCATCCTTAAAACAAGGCTATATAAGCTAGAAAAACAACACTAAGGTGCATAAATACACCCAACATCACCACTCTACACTTAAAGACTTGTTCGTCCTCGAACAACTCTTTACTATAAGAATCCTAAGCTGAGGAGACTCCAAACTTCTACTACAAGCAAGACACTTAAGCTAGTACGAACATGACCACATAAAATACAAGTTTCTACACTAAGAATGTTACAACCACAATTGATAGCAAGAATACCACTCCAAAACATCATAGCCTCAAGAATTGACTCACCTAGTTGGCAAACTCATACATATTGTTCAATAATAGACATCAAACAATTCACCCAACTATCATCAAACATATTCCCTCACAACAAGAGAGTTACCCATGAATACTCACATAAATGCTAATTATAGAAGAATGGGTACAAAAATTAAATTTTGCTCACTCTCACAAAGAATTCACAAGCTACACATAGTGAACCATAAGCTTGCCCTTAGTGTAGTAATCCACTAATATCATAATGGGATTAAATAGTTCTTTAAGGGTTGTAATGTTATATACGGGACGGGTAGGAACTATTTTCTCCAAGAATAGTGACTATCTTCCCTAAGCGCTTTAACATGTCACATTATACAATCAAGACCAATCTCTAACAACCAACTTTACCCCAATGTTGTTTACCCCATCTCATTAAGATCATTCACAAACACTATGGTGGGAGTATTTTCAATGTAGAACTAATTTAATTTTACTCTTCTTCACACCCATTATACATTATGCACCCCTATGATAGCCACCCTCAACTTAAACAATTGCCTTAGTTGAGGTTCATAATGTCCAAGGAGGAATAGGGGCAAAATAGGTTCATTGTAACAAAACTGGGCTAAAAATAGGAATTTCTTTAGCACAAATTTCTCTAACTCCCAACCACAACACAATAATTTTTATATACCAATAACTATCACATTGGGGCTTCAATTTCACCTTTCTTCTACTTGAATTTTCCACTTCTTAACTTAATTAAGTTTATACTAAAGCGCTTAGGAGCATGGATCAAATTAAGGTCAATCAAAAAAGGGGATTATGCTACATTTGGGGCTACCAAAGAAAAAGCTAAAGTCTCAAAAGGGCTAACTATGATTATGCACAATGGTAAGTCAAAAGAAGGTATGAAACAAGGTTATCAAAGAAATGCCTATATCATCTCCTAAACTCACACTATTTATTTTGGTTTGTACACACACCAGGCAAGTTTTAGAAATCACATGCAACAAGGAATATACAAATAGCTCACATCACACATGGAACATGATCAACTCAAGTAGGATCAGCATAGACTCTTTACCAAATAACCACATGAATTCAACATTAAGCCAACCAGTACAAGAGTCATCAACTAGAGCCTAGGTATCTAAAAAATAGTAATTCACACAATCTACATGCTTTTTACCATCAAAACAATTTCATCATGCAATCACATAGCTCTAGCAAGAATATCTCACTTATTCCTAACACAAAAAATTAAATTTACCCTAAAAATGGGAATTTCCTCAGCCCACACTTAAAAATCTACTTTATCCCTAAAGTATACTTAATAGTAGAGATAGAAATATTTGTTGAGTCCTATAGGCCTAGCTAGTAGCATCTTTACACATCAAGAGGGTCCGGGGCCCCCACACTTATTCTTCGCCATGCTTCTTAGCTCAGGTTTTCTAGTACTTAGACTTTCCATCAACCTGTGACTTAATAAAAGCAAAAACTAGTGAAGTAATAACTAAAATGCTAAAAATAAACAAACCTTAACTTGGGTGGCCTTCCAAGCAGTGCCTGAATTAGTGTCGCGGTATGACCCAATCTGTGACTTATTCATTTTTCTTTATCCTCTTCCACACACTAGGACAACATCTTCTTATTTATTTTTGACCTCTTAAGTGTGAACTATCAAGGTCAACAAATCTTTCAACAACTGCCTTTTCAGGCTCATCAATTTGCATCATGTCAGGATGGGATGGTTATAACTTGGCTGCTCAATGAGAAAGTCCGAAGAGGTCTTTTATGGAATAGACTCCACCACCCCACACTTATCCCCTTCGACCATAGTAATCATACATAAATATTTATAATGGGATAGTATGTTGAGTGGTTTGTACACTTTAAAAATCATCTCTTCATCATCTAGCCTTATTGTGAGCGTGCCCTCTCTTACATATATTAAAGCTCCTACCGTCGCCAAAAATGGACGTCCCAAGATGACTGGCACTTTTTCATCTGCCTGAAAATCTAAACTAATTAAGTCATAAAAAATAATAAACTTACCAACCTTGATGAGAATATCCTCTATGACTCCTCCAGGATGGGATATGGTCCTGTTTGCCAGTTGCAGTAACCCAGAACTTGGTCTAGGATTCTCCAAGCCCAAAGTGTTGAACAAAGAGAGGGGCATTAAATTGATGCTTTCCCCTAAGTCACTAAGTGTATGGACCACCTCACTATTCCCAATTTGAATAGGAAGAGTGAACTTCCCAGGGTCTTTGAGATTTTTGGTCATCTTCTGCGTCACCACAGAGCTACACTCCTCAGTGAGTACTACTTTCTCAACATCCTGCAGCTTAACTTTATTAGTGACCACATTCTTTAAGTACTTAGCGTACTTAGGCATTCCCTGCAAAATATCTAAAAGAAGTAAGTTAATATGAAGCTCTCTGAACGTGTCAAAGAACTTCTTGAAACATGCATCCTCATTCACTTTTCTGAGTCTCTGTGGGAAAGGTGGTGACGGTCTCTCCTTCACCTGCTCAGCAATTTTTGCTTTCGAGTACTCAGACTTCCTCGAATTTTTAGCAACTTTGTTAGATACTAATGGGGGAATCAACTTTGCATCTGCCTCCTTAGTTTTCTTTGGAGGTTCTTCATTCAGCTATTTACTACTCCTCAAAGTAATATCCATTACTTGTTTAAGATTTTCTGTATCACTTGGCAGACCACCTTTAGGCCTGGCATTTTGTGTCTGCTTAATCTAACCTATTTGAAACTCTAAACACCTTGTACCTTCTTGCTGACTCCTTATATCTGCTGCCAATTGAGCTTGAGAAGACATAATTTGCTTCAGCATCTCTTCCGCATTGTTGCTTTGGTTTATGGCCTGATTTCCATGATCTGCTGCTACTAAAACTACTATTGTTGGGTATTCCATTATTGATTTGGTGGCTGAGTCTTCCACTTGAGATTGTAGGCATTCCCATAATTCATCCTTTGAACATTGCCCACAAACATCACTGACTCAGGATTGGCAGCACACATATCTGTTGAATGACCACTATTGCCACAAACCACACACCAACTACTTATCTGCTGAATTATATTCACTATTGTATTCAAATGATTTTGTAGTACAGCAATTTGGGTAGATATAGCAGTAAACTGGTCTACCTCCAATATACCTGCAACCTTCTTTGTAACATTTCTTGAGTCTGAATTCCATTTAGGATTCCCTTATGCAATCCGGTTCAACAAGGTATACAGCTCATCATATGTCAATTCCAATGCTTGACCAACTGCAACTGAATCTAGCAAAAATTTTTTGTTATGGTTAAGGGCCTCAACAAAAGTGTAAGCTAATACCTCATTGGACTGTTGATTATGTGGATATTCTCGAAGAAGAGCTTTGAACCGCTCCCATGCATGATATAATTTCTTATCTGGCTTCTGTTTGAAGTACACAATATCACTACGAAGTTTTGCAGTCTTGCCAGATGGAAAGAATCGGATGAGGAATTTCTGGGCTAAGTCATACTATTTTGTGATTGAACTTGTCGGCTCAGCGTTCAACCACTCTTTGCTTCCCCCAATAGTGAAAAGGGCAATAGTGTCAGCCTAACATAATCAATTGACACACCTATAGGGATGACTGTGTCACTGATCTCGATAAAGTTTCACAGATGGACTTGTGGATCTTCATATGAAAATCCCATAAACTATCTACTGTTGATCAAAACCTGCACCAAGTTCTGTTTTAGCTCAAAATTAACTCCAGCAGTTGGTTTCTGAAAATGGGAGGTCAAATTTTTCAGAAGTGGGACTTCCACTTCTCTATCTATCCTGTGGGTTGGTTGATCTTCAGCCATGAGAGCAGGATTGTCTTGTTCCTCTTAAAATTGTGGGATTGGGGGAGAAGGATTGTTTCTCTCCTTTGTTGATTGAACCATTACTTGGGTTTGGGGCTTGGTTTAACCAATTCCCAAACCCTTGCCATCTTATTGACCCGTAAACTTATTTCCTGCAAATTCAATACCAAGATCAAGATTAACGCACCAAAGAAATCTAAAAAGTAAAACTAAGGTAGAGCAATGTTCCATGGACGCCACCAGCCACCACCCAACAAAGCCAACCACAAGCGAATGAAGGCCAAGGAGAAACAAATCCCATGGACTTAGAAATACTAAGGTAGAACAATGTAGAGCCTTAACAACTCCTAAACACCTTTAGGGTATCAAATGTCGATGTTT
The DNA here is from genome assembly GCA_030864215.1 of Capsicum pubescens. NCBI lineage: Eukaryota > Viridiplantae > Streptophyta > Magnoliopsida > Solanales > Solanaceae > Capsicum > Capsicum pubescens. The sequence goes on along the minus strand of CM061545.1, from coordinate 147,011,098 downwards.
TCCTCTTGAGGAATTGCTTCACCACAAATTTGTAGATCCCTACAACTCAACTATTTTAATATACTCACCCAGGGAAACGAAGATCCTTGCGCTGATCTTGAGGAACATGGTGAACTCGGAACCCCCAGCAGTAATAGTGATACCACTTGTGACCAATCCACAACAAACTCCGATGGGTAAGGGAAAAGCGCCAATGAATGACCAACCCCCTTAGTATAATCTCATAAAGTTCATCATCTGGAATACTAGAGAAGCGAATAGAGCTAACTTCAACCGCCAGTGTGAAGCTATGGTCAACCTTCACAAACCCGCCATGATCGTGTTTATAGAAACCAAGTTGACTGAATACAACTCCCTCACTACCTTACTCAGATTTGACACCCAGATTTAGATCTCTGTTGTAGGACTATCACGAGGTATCGTGGTGATGTGCTAGGAGAATCTCTTAAAGCTCGATAATCTCTCTGTGAACCCACAAGGAATTCATGTTATGGTCCAGGTACTCCCCCACTCAATCACTTGGCTTTTTACTTCTATTTATGCTAGTCCAAATAGTCAAGTTAGAACTACCCTCTTGGATGATCTCTTTGATATGTCCAAAGTTATAAGGGGGATTGACTCATTGGTAACTTCAATGAAGTCCTATAAGGAAAATATAAAGTTGGTGGGATAGGTATCAATCACCAGCACAAGGACACTCTCCTTAGAAACTATCTTCACCAAAGTAATATGATTGATCTTGGGTCCAAAGGGTGTAAGTACACCTGGACCAATAAGAGATATCGCAATAGATCAAGCCTTATTTTAGAAAGGTTGGATAGATGTATGGCCAATGACAGTTGGATAAAAAGTCATCCAAATAAAACTGTCACACACCTACAAGAACTAAATCTAACCATTGCCCCCTCCTTGTAGACCTCCAACCCCCCTCCAATAATAAATCTTTCAGAATGGAACCCATGTGGTGCAACCAGCCCTCCTTCAAAGACATCATTGATAATTGATTCATTCATGCCACTACTGACAATTAAGCTGTCAATCATTTTCAGAATGATGTCATTAATTGAAGCAAGAACACCTTTTGAAATATTTTCCATAAAATCATTAATTGGAGCAAGAACACCTTTGGAAACATTTTCCATAAAATCAAAGTAACTCTTGCCAGACTTGATGGCATCCAGAAATCTAGACATTATCAGTACAGTAGTTTTCACTATAATTTAGAGAAAAACCTTCTCTTTTAATGCAACAACCTTCTCAAATATAAGGAAGACTACTGGAAAACTAGATCCAGAATCAATTGGTTAAGGGAGGGTAATGCTAACACTAGTTTCTTCCATGCCTCCACCATAAACATAAGAAGGAGAAACAAAATCTCCATATTCAAGGATAATGTTGGCAACACCCTCACTAACCCTGAGGTCATCTTCAGCCACATCTTTCACTACTTCAAGTCCCTCTTCCTCTCAAAGCACTCCTAGTCACCCCTCAATTATGTACCTTAGGCATTCACAAACCCGGGTCTCTCAAATAAAGATAGAGACAACTTAGACACCCCCACTTAGAGACACTGGAATAATCCTCGATCTGAAATTCTTCAAGCCCGAAAAATCCCATGGACGAGATGGACTTTGTCCTCTATTCTCCAGATATTTGGTCCAATATGGGAGAAAGAACCTCAGCCTTTTGCCATCAAATCTTCTCTAATTCCCGCATTCCTGAACACACCAATGCGACCCTCATCTGTCTCATCCCAAAGTGTCCTAATGCCACCTCAATCAAGAATTTCAGGCCTATTGGGTTGTGCAACACTAGCTATAAACTCATCATAAAAATCATTGTTCATAGAATCAAAACCCTGCTCAATACTATCATTGGCCTAATTCAGGATAACTTTTTTGCCAATTGAAGAGCATGTGACAATGTTATTATTGTACAGTAGTACATCACCCACTTTAAAAAAATAAAAGGCAAATACTATAACATGATCCTCATAATTGTCCTTGAAAAATATTTTGACAAGATAGAGTGGTCCTTCATTCATGAAACTCTTGTCTTTTCAATTTCCCTCCAAAACTCACCAAACTAATCATGTATTATGTAATCACCCTCACTCTCTCTATCTTGGTTAATGGAAGGCCAACCATCTCCTTTCAACCAGCAAAAGACAATAGACAGGGTGATCCCTTGTCTCCCTACCTCTTCATACTATGCATGGAAAGGATATCTAGAGTTATTGAAATCCAGGTCCACCAAAAAGATTGGAATCCCATCAGCATCACCACTGGTGGACCAAAAATCTCACATTTTTTCTTGGTGGATAACCTCACACTTTTTTCCAGAGCCAACCCTAAGAACTGCCATACTATCTGGCAAACCCTCAACTCCCTCAATAGCAGGTCAGTCCAGAAAATCAACCATACAAAATAAAAAATCTTATTCTCCAACAATGCAACCAACTCAACGAAAGAAGATTGCTCTTCCATCTTATAAATTTCTATTGGATCCATCTTTGGAAAATATATTGGGATCCCAATCTTCCACAAAAAACCCACCAATAGAGACTTCCAACCCATCATTTATAAAATAAATAATGAAATGGCTAGATAGAAGATTAAGTTCCTTAATATGGCTAAGAGAACTGTCTTGGCAAAAGCTACTCTCAGTAACATGCCTAACCACATAATACAGTACATCAAACTTCCCAGTAAGATTAATCACACCATTAATAAAATTTAAAGGGACTTCATCTAGGAAACCACCATTGACAAGAATAAAAATCCACCTCCTCAGTTGGAACACACTTACCCAACATAAGGATGATGAGGGCCTCAATCTCCAAAGGAGTGGAACCAAGAATAGGGCCCTTCTGGAAAGCCTAGCTTGGAGGCTTTCAAAGACCCCAACAAACACTCTTTGGTCTCAAACTCTTCTCACAAAAAATCACAGATCCTACGGACCACCAAACCACAATAGAGTTGTCTCCAGAACATGTAGAAATATCCAACATAGATGGTCTGCTTGTAGCATAGATGGTCTGCTTGTAGCAAAGGGATTGCTTGTGCTATCTATAAGGGAGACAAAACCAACTTTATCCATGATAAATGGATCCCCTATATGGACAGCATCAAAAGCCTCATCTAAGGTCCTCTAGAACAAGACACTGAATCTCTCTCAGTCCAAGACCTCTACAAAAACAACTCCTGGGATCTCTCCACCTTGTCCTTAAACCTCCCTCATAGTATTACCCAAGTCATCCACTAAGTCCACCTACTCTTTTACAGCAACACGGAGGATACCCCCTATTGGAGCGTTACCAAAAATGGACTTTTCACCACTGTTAATATCTACCATAAGCTTTAAAAGTGGTCACTACCAACAACCAGCCAATCTCTGAATTTCTGCTGGATCTGAAAGATTAAGGCCCCTAACAAAATGAAGTTCTTTCTCTATCTCATCCACCATAAGAGGCTCCTCACTGGTAGTTATCTTCACAGAATTAGACTTCATGTCCACCCTAACTGTCAATATTGTGATTATATTCAGGAAGATATTGAGCATATATTTTTCAAGTGCACTAATGCAAGAAATTTTTGGCAAGCAATCCTCATCAATAGCAACCAAAGCCACACCACTCACCTCAAATCCATTGGCCTGTCTAACTAGGCCCAAACCTGGAACCTCCTTAAAGGAAAAATGTACAACTCCTTCATCAGCTGGGACCATATCCTTCCTCAATGCATTTGGAGTATTTGGGTTAAAAAAATGATAATCTCTTTAATGCCAAAAGAAAACCATTGATCACAATCTAGACATTAGTCTAGCCACTGAGTATGGACTCCTCATAAATGACTCCATCTATCTTAGAAAACCTATGTATTCCATCTAAGTAAAATGGCAATCATCCCCTAGTGGAACCCTCAACCTAGCCACTGATGGTGCTACCCACAACAGTCTAGGTCAGAGTGGGCTGGGCAGAGTGATAAGGAATTCATAGGGACAGTGGATCAGTAGTTTCTACCGATGGGCAACATGCTCTACATCCATCTACCTAGAGCTACAAACTTTGAGAAGGGGCCTGCTCATGGCTAGAACCCACAAGTTTACCCACTAACAATCACCACTAATTTCTTCATTATAGCTCAAATAAAATAAGATCATCTACTTTACACTAATATCATACATGAGTGTAGGTACTTAATCAGGGAACTACAGGTGCATCCATCAGTGCACAGCTTTATAGAACAAAACCAGGTGGCAGACCAGCTTGTTAAAAAAAGAGCCTCAATAGAGCAGGATAGCCTAACTATGTTATTTTAAGAATTCTCTTTTACAATAGATATTTTTGAAAAAGACAAACAAGGTGTGATGTACACTAGGAAAATGCCTAATCCACCTATTAACTGATACGCCCAAATTACAACTTTCATAAGAAGTGTAAGCGATCGCTGTCAAATATAGAACCCAACTAGGTTGGGCATCGAATCCCACAGGGAATACTATGCTCACTAAGTATTGTAATCGTTACTGGACTGTTGATCAAAGGTTCCTGAATATGGGGGGGGGGTTGATTGGTAACTAATAAAGTAATTAATTATAATAAGAGTATTCCAACAAATGATTCTATTTGAAATTAGTACTTTAATAAGATTAAACAATCCAAGTCTATGGTTACCAAAATGCTAGCACAACTAGGGTTGTGAATCACTTAAGAGTTCCAATTAACAAATTCAATTGCAAGAAGGGTTGAAACCTATTCTTTATCCCTTAGTTTCTTAACCTAAGTGGATAGATTGTCCTCTAATTCTCTCAAACTCAAAGGATACATTGTTCTTTCAATTATTTTCTCATGTAAGCTAATCCTGTTAAGGCATTTGCCATTAATTCAAAGGTTAAAGCCCTTAGAATTCATGTAAACTCTTTCTTTTTCTTTCAACTATTTTCTCATGTAAGATAATCCTGTTAAGGGATCTTCCATTAATCTAAAGGTTAAATACCTTAGAATTCATGTAAACGCTTTCTTTTCCCAACAAATACTTTCCTTTTAGACAAGTGATGTTCTTGGGCTCACTTCTCAAGTTTACAACTAAGAAAAGTCATTAACTTGAAGAAAGGTTTATCCAATATCAGTTATTCATAGAACTCAATTAGATTCACAATCCATAGATGCTTTTCACATTAAGGATCCCATAACCCTAGTTATGGGAACTTAGCCACAAAATTCCATAAACGAAGAAGAAATAGTTCTCGTATTATTCATAAATATCTTTAGAATTCACTTACAAAAATGTCAAAAATCAGTTCTTAAATCTTCAATAAAAGATTGAATGATTAACTTCCCCAAAGATATGCTTAAATCCCCAAAGTACTAGGTTACTGAGAATTTCTATAGATGTAAAACTTGTAAAAGATTAAAAAAACTCCCCTGCTAACCCTAAAATTTAGTATTTATATGTTTCCAGGTAAATAGGAATTTAAAATTTAAAATCATAAAAAACGTGTCCAAGTCGACGACCAAAGTGGTGGTCCGTCGGAAGTCTGACGGTCCACCATTTGGTCCGTCACTAAATCTTTCAGAAGAGTGGTTTCTGGACAAGGCCTGACAGTCAAACTGGTGGTCCGTCACAAGACTAACGGTCCATCACTGAGTCCTTCAAAAGAGTGGTTTCTAGATAAGGCATGACGGTCCAACTGGTGGTCTATCGCAAGACTGACGGTCCACCATTTGGTCCTTCACTGAGTCCCTCAGAAGAGTGCTTTCTAAATAAGGCCTGACGGTCCAACTGGTGGTCCTTTGCAAGATTGACGATCCGCTATTTGGTCCATCACTGAGTCCCTTAGAAGAGTGCTTTCTGGATAAGACCTGACGATCCACCTGGTGGTCCGTCGCAAGACTGACGGTCCACCATTTTGACCATTAAATTCCCTTTTTTTGCTACTTTTTCCAAGTTTCTTCTGTGGTTCACTCCTTTCCCTGAAACACTAAAAAGACTCATTAAATACCACTTTGGTTGCTTGAAAACATATAATTTTCCCAAGAAGATGATGGTAAATATTTCGTCAAAATACGAAACATCACCACCCTCAACTTAAGATAATTGTTTGTCCTCAAGCAACTCGGCACCTAATTGCGAACATGAACAATGCAATGACCTGCAACCAACCATTAAAATATTTTGATGCAACTATTCACACATCATTTCACTCATATAAATTTAACATATCAGGGTCTACACCCAGCATTGATCACAATTCAGTACGTGAACATGGATGTTACATCCCACAGAGAACAACAAAAGTCAGTGAAACTCTAGTTGCCCTCACAACAATGAAATCCACCACTCATCACTGATGATAGGCGAATTTACACGCCTATATCAATATATTTTGCCCATATTTTAGCCTAGTTTTGAGAACAAAGTATATATTTCATACACTTTTAGTCCTTTTTCCTGTAAATGAGCTAACGAACATGATTAGTAAAGTTTCAGGTATAAATGATGCAGAATTCAGCATTTTATGGCTTACTTGACGCAAAATAAAGCTCACGAATGAAGGGAAGGGAGTTTACACGCCTAAAGGACCAAAACTACTGCATGGAAAATCTGTCCCGGGCTAAAACAACATTTCTGAAGACTTTGGGGATTTGCAGTAACTTAGTTGGATTTGGACAATGATACATTAACCTAGTACAATTGGGTTATGTATTTCATTAGTTTATTTGGATTATGATAATGTTACATTAACCTAGTACAATTGGGTTAAGTATTACATTAGCCTAGTAGGATTTGGTTAGATATTTTATTTATCTAGTAGGATTAGGATATGGGTATTATAAATACCCTATCATGCTAGAGATTTTGAATAAGGAGGGAGGAAGGAGGGAGAACACAATACCTTCTTCCATCCCTCTCATCTCATCTTACAATTCAATTCTATTTTTCTTCTTCTACTCTTCTATTCTTAAACTACACAACAAGAGAATCGTTACTTGCTAAGGAATCACGCCTCACGCCTATCACTTGATCTACACGCCATTACTCAATATCGTGATATAATAACAATGTCAATCGTGATTTCCTTCGCATTCATGGGTAACTAAACTTCTCTGTTGGGTTATGGAAGCTGAATGAGTTACTATCTATTGCTGTGAGTTTGTGAGTTCGAGGCACGTATATTGCTTATATCATTATTCTCTTCATCTTAATCTACATTCTTTGCGGTTGCAAACAGAAGAACACGCCAGTCTAACATTTAACTTGTTCGAGAGAAAAGTTATTTGTCTGGAAAAGAGATAATATCAAGGTAGTAGGACACCCTTTCCTATTAAAAAGATAGTGACGTAACTGGACTAACCTCTTGGAGAATTCGTACCGTTAGACACGCTTTAAGCTCGAGAGAGTTAAAGTGAAATAGTCCTTGTTTAGGTCGAGAGACGCTTGGAGTTACCATCGACTACAATCCTCTATAAGCAATTACATGTCAGAATTCTACACACTCATAGCCAATAGAGACGTATACCTCAGAAGGTGGACATAACCCCAACGCTTCAATTCTCATTGTTTACAACCAACGTAACAATCTCTCTCTTTTTACTTTATTATTTTCAGCTTTTGTTTACATTACTTGCAAAACAAGAATCCCCCCTTCTTACGAGACTTGCACCAAAAGTTTAGTAATTTTACTTACTTGTTGGCCAAGCTATTCCCTGTGGGATCGACACCCAACTCAGGTTGGGTTCTATATTTGCTAACGACCGCTTTACACTCAAACGAGAGCTGTAGATTGAGTGTTATCAATCACATGATGTGGATGCAATCTAAACTCTCACACTCATAAAAAAAGTTACAAGCATAGTCCAAAATACCCATAGGCTTACCCTAGTCATACGACACCTTCTCAAGGTTGACTCGCTAGGATCAAAAAGGTCTTTTCAAGGCTTATAATGAGGTGTTAGGTTACGTAAGGATATGTTTTTGGACAAAGTGACTCATTAAGAATTAACTCTCCTTTCCTTGGCATTTCTGTAGCCCAGATCAGCTCATTACTACTTTCAATAACAGGCTCTTCTTCAGACGCACCTTTTTTTATTTTATTTATATATATATATATATATATATATATTGAATGGAAGAAGACAAACATCAGCCACCCTTAACTTATGCTGATGCATTCAGTTAAGGTGAGCAATATATTTGACTTGATCAGGGCCAAAAGCTTTTAGATTACAATTTACACTCACTTTTCATTTGGCATTTGCACCTTGACAAAAGTCACCCTCAACTTAGGTGTTTTGCCTAAGTTAAAGTGCATAATACTCAAATATTGGGCCAAGGTTAGAGTAGGATGCTAACTCCCTACGAAGAGTAAATGAAAGTTATTGGAATTATAAAAAAAAGACCTAAAGGCAGAAGATGGGTTCAAATGAGATAACAATATTTTTGGTGGGGTTATTTATTTAGGCTAAGTGGGCTAAAACTACAAGGCGGCCTATTATCCTATCCTATTGAGTCCACAAGAAGACATATCAATGACTCAGGTAAGTTCTAGGCATTAGACTATGCAAGAACTGAAGGTAAATCCTCGCACCCACAAGCAACTGAGCTAAACTTCTTCTGCAACTCTTAGAATGTTCATGACATGATTCATGCACTTGTTACAGAATAATGCCAAATGCAGATTCACTGAAGGTTATGTACACATATTTACATAAATAAAGTAAATAATTACATACTTGCTCAAAGTCTTATGCCAACATCATTCATTATCCATATTTACAACGAAGTACTAAAATAGAAACATTTTATAGATAACCATTAAACACATATATTTATATCACAAGCTGCAGAATTTGAAATGCAATAATAAAAACACCCTAGACATGTCGCCTCTACTAGATAGCACATGATTGGATTCATAATATCGGCAACAACATCCAACCATGATATAAATACACCCACCACCACACAAAAAAATATGCATTGTCCTCAAAGTAATAAAATATCGTACATGGTTGGATTGGGATATTTACTTCACCTCCTATTCCTCTGAGGCATCTGTTAGGTGGGGTGAGGTCCCTTCGTCCTTCGCTGGTGCAATGTTGTCCCCTATGATGGTAGGAGAACTCACAATTTCACCCTCCACAATTTGAGGGATCGTCTCTCGAACTGAACCTGCACTTTGCCCCCGCTGGGGCAACACTAGTAGAGACTCCTGGCGCTTCATTTTCTGCTTCTCTTTGCTTCCTTTCAGATTCTTTCTTTGACTTCTTTGTAGCTCTTTTAAGTTTATGTTGGTCTAAATCCTCAGGAGACATTGCTTCTCTCTTCCTTTTTTTCTTTTCTTTTCTTGCATCCTTTTCATCTATTTGTTGTTTCCCTTTCTCCTTCACGGGTCTACCCATCATATCCAGAATGACCTCATAATCATCACTTGCCACTAATGATAGGTCAAATGCAGGCGGATGTGATTGTTTCCCCTTTAACTCTGTTATGTCAGCCTTTTTCTGCTTGAACTCTGCCATGAGCTTGGCAAGATCAGGGAGCGACAGTGAATCTAGCCTTTTATTTATGCGGGCTTCCATGTTATCCATCCTAACTTGAATAGTTTGAAATGGCCTAACTGCTTTGGTTACAATTTCATCCATAAAAGGTTTGAAATCTCCAGCCCACTTTTCTAACTATTTCTGAAACCGCTTTTGATTCTTTACCACCTTAACAAAGTTTTCTGGGTTGAACCTGTATTCCATAAACTCTACTCCACCAGCAAACTGTGTAGAACCTAACCCTGCAGACATACCCTGGGGAACATAATTAGGTGGTACATATATGGTGATGGGTAAAGGCATACCTTTGGGCATTTCTGTGGCCTCGAGAGCTGGTGCAGACTGAGACTGATATGCTGGAGTCTTGGTCACATGAATTTTGAACTTTAATTCATTTTTTGACTTCTCAATGTCCTGCCTATGTGTAGCCTGTACTTCGTTGTCAACCCCATGGATCAGTGGCACACCGTCTTGTTTGCATAACTCAGTGATCAAATAAGGAAAGGGTACAAAAGTGGTCACTTTATGTTCCTACACGAATATCTCGTCTGCAATTAGCTAGCCAAAATCAATTGGTAGCCTTGAAACCAAACTGGCTACTACTACTGCTCTGTGATGATCTAGGTTCCCATCTTCTTTTGTTGTAATTAACTGCAAACGAATAATAGCCCACCAGAACTTAGCTTTAAAGCTAAGAGTGAACTTTGCAATGCGCTCTTTGGAATTAGTCAACCAGGAAGGATTTCCATCATCAGTCAATAAAGAAGCTGCCCAACGTCTTTGACTGGAAGCATTTCTTATTCTATAGTCAAAATCTGGGATAACGGGTAGAGCCTCATATCCTAGTCCGAATAGCATCATATTAATTGTTCAGGATGAGATATCAATGGTGACCCCTCAGATCGGGACAGACTCTCTATTTGGTCTATTTGAGATTGGAGTCCGCTTTGGGCATTTCGCTTTCACCAAACACAGATAATTTGTAAAGAATTCCCTTACCCAGTTTGGTTGGAATTCAACTTATGCTACTAAGATTTCACACAAATTTGCACACTGAAGTCCAACTCAAGTCATTCAAACTCAACATAATAGGAACAAACTAAGAAAACAAATCATTCTCCTACACTTAATATGGACAACCAGAAGAGAAGGGTATGCACATACCTAGATTTTGCAGGTACGCTACATGTTTGAAACTTCATAGACAAAGCTACTTTACAGATTCTAGCTTTTGCGTTACTCTCTATTTGTGATGAAGAGAGAGAAGGAGTGAGTTAGTTTAAATAAGGTTAAAAAATAAAAGAGATCGAGAGTCTCAGATGGGATAACTCCCTTCAGGTTCTTTGAATCTTAAGAAAGTGGAACAGCTAAAGGTCGTGGAATGGTTACAATGAATGTACTCGCTCAATTTTATCCTTAAAATCTCACTTTGGTTCAAATATGGAGTACTTATAAAGAGTACCGATTTAACCCAACCTGATTTAGAATTAGGGCTAAGGTGATGGTGATATTGACGGTACGTCGTAGATATAGAAGACCACCACTTTGAACGTCACTCATCACCAGAGTTTGGGTGTTTTTTTTTTCGTATGATGATTAGTAGGATGGTCCACTAAGAATGTGATGGTCCACCAATCTGACTGTCACTTCTTACCAGAATGTAGATCACTGATCTTACTTTTGACAGCTTTTATGATGGTCCACCAGGTTTGTGATGGTCCTCCACTTAGGCCGTCGTGGCTTATCCAGTGAATAAACTTTTTTGCCATTTCTTGACGGGTGAAAGTGGTGGTCCGGCAGGGGACTAGTGGTCCGCCAAGTCATCCATCACTTTGTTCCAATAGCTCACGTGTATCCCTCTTTTCCCTTTTTATTATATTTCTGGTCCTTCACACTTCACAAACACATCAAAATTGGACAAAAACATGAAATGGACTCTAACTATGGTTACAATAATATGTTGTGGGTTGCCTCCCACTAGCGCCTGATTTATCATCGCGGCACGACTCAGTTATCTCGATTACTCAGACTTCATTGAGATAAAAGATATAAACACTTCTTATCGAGTCTTTTGGACCGATATAAAGTTTTATTCATTGCCCGTTCACTTTGAAGATGTTGCCGCCTTCATTTTTAAGCTCAAATACTCCAGATGAGTAGACTTGACTAACTTTAAATGGTCCTGACCACTTAGACTTGAGTTTATCTGGAAATAATTTGAGCCTGGAATTGAACAGAAATACCAGATTACCTTTCTGGAAGTCTCTACTTTCAAGTGTTCGGTCGTGATAATTTTTCATCTTCTTTTTGTAAAGGTCCGCTCTTTTGTAAGCCCCGAGAAGAAATTCATCCATCTCATTCAGTTGCCCTAATCTTAGCTCTGTTGCCTCTTTCCAATTTAGGTTTAACCTTTTTAGAGCCCAAAAAGCCATGTGTTTCAGCTCAACCAGTAAATGGCATTCTTTTCCATAGACTAACTGATATAGTGACATGCCAATTAGAGTTTTAAAAGCAGTCTGATATGCCCATAGAGCATGATCTAGCTTTCAAGCCCAATCTTCCCTATTAGCATTCACTGTTTTGGCTAGGATGGTTTTAATCTCCCGATTCAACACCTCCATATGCCCACAAGTTTGTGGGTGATATGGAGTTGGTACTTTATGCTGTTTCATCCCATATTTCACTAAAGCTGCCCGGAACACTTTGTTGCAAAAATGGGATCCTCCATCTCTTATAATAGTTCGTGGAACTCCAAAGCGAGAGAAGATGTTCTTCCTAAGAAACGCAACAACTCTCTTCCCTTCATTATCAGACAAGGAAACATCTTCGACCCATTTGGATACATAATCCACAACAACTAAAATGTACTTTATTCCATACGAGCTTACAAAAGGGCCCATGAAATCGATGCCCCAGACGTCTAACAATTCCACTTCAAGCATCTTGGTTAAAGGCATTTCATGCCTCTTGGAGATAGACGTTGCCTATGACATTGGTCACATTTCAGCACAACCTCGTGAGCATCCTTGAATAATGATGGCCAATAGTAGCCACTCTGCAACACCTTTCTCACAGTTTGATCACCTGCATGTTGGCCCCCGACCGGGGAAGCCTGACATGCTTCCAATATGCTTAATACATCCACCTCTGGAACACATTTCCTTATTATATTATCAGCACATCGCCGAAAAATATATCACTCATCCCAGAAGTAGTGTGTCACATCATGAAGAAATTTCTTTCTTTGATGAAAAGAAAGATTTTTTTGAATCACCTCGCTCACCACATAATTCGTAAAATCAGCGTACTAAGGTAGTTTCTATAGAGCAGCAGTTAAGATTTCCTCATTCGGAAATGCATCATTGATCTTCATCTTATCTCTAACTTCTCTCTCACCTTCCATCCTAGATAGATGATCCGCCACTTGGTTTTCTCAACCTTTTCTATCTTTGACTTCAAAGTCAAATTCTTGGAGTAGTAACACCCATCGAATCAACCTTGGTTTCGCATCTTTTTTAGCCATCAAATAGCTCAAGGTTGTATGGTCAGTGTGTACCACCACCTTGGTTCTGAGAAGATAAGCTCTAACTTTCTCAAAAGCATACACTACAACAAGGAGTTCCTATTCGGTGACAGTGTAGTTCTTTTGAGCTCCATTCAGAGCCTTGCTAGAATAATAGATTGGATGAAACAATTTGTCCCTCTTTTGCCCCAAAGCAACTCCAAGGGCAACACCGCTTCCATCACACATGATCTCAAATGGCTTGGACCAATCCGGTGCTTCAATGATAGGGGCTTCCACCAGTTTCCCTTTAAGGCATTTAAATGCTTTCAAGCAATCTTCATCAAAGAAAAACTTTTCTTCCTTCTCCAAAAGTTTGCAGAGTGGGTTTGCAATCTTGGATAAGTCTTTAATAAACCTCCGATAAAAACCAGCATGGCCGAGAAAACTGCAAACCCACTTCACAGAAACTGGAGGTGGCAATCTCTCAATAATTTCAACCTTGGCTTGATCAACTTCAATTTATTTTGCTGAAATTTTATGCCCGAGAACAATGCCCTCCTTAACCATAAAGTGGCATTTCTCCCAATTAAGTACAAGATTGAATTCCACACGTCGTTGCAAGGCCATACTCAAGTTTGCCAAACACAACTCAAACGAATCTCCTACAACCGAAAAATCATCCATGAACATCTCCAAGGTGTCTTCAACCATATCTAAGAAAATAGACATCATGCACCATTGGAAGGTGGCAGGTGCATTACATAACCCAAACGACATCCTATTGAATGCAAAAGTGCCATACGGGCATGTAAAAGTGGTCTTCTCCTGATCTTTGGGAGAAATACAAATCTGGTTATATCTAAAATAACTATCCAAAAAGCAATACCATCCCTTTCCTGCCAATCGATTAAGCATTTAATCCAAGAAGAGCATTGGAAAGTGATCCTTTAATATCCACGAGTTGAGCTTACGGTAATCCATATACACCCTCCACCCAGTAATAGGCCTAAGTGGGATTAGTTCGTTCTTCTCATTGGCTACCACTGTCATTCCCCCTTTCTTAGGCACACATTGCACAGGATTACCCACTTACTATCTGATATAGGATATACCACCTCTGCATCTAACCACTTGATGATTTCTTTCTTTACCATCTCTTGCATAGGTGGGTTCAAGTGACGCTGATGCTCAATAGTAGGCACACAATCCTCATTTAGCTGAATTTTATGCATACATATGCTAGGAAGAATACCAATTATATCCGCAATAGTCCAACCAATAGCTCTCTTATACCTCTTAAGAACAGAGATGAGATCTTCCACCTGTTGCTCACCCAGATCAGCAATAATAATAACGGATAGTGAATTACCACTACCCAGGAAAACATAACTCAAATGACCAGGTAACTCTTTCAATTCCAACATCGGTGGCTCTTCGATAGATGGCTTTGCTGGTGGTGTTGGTCGATTCTTAAGATCAAGATCGAGCATCTTAGGAGCATAAAAATATAATCCCATTCCTGTCAAAGAACAAATGGTCTCTTCATAATCCGCAATATCTTCACGATCAAAATTCATAAGTACTGCAGCTAATGGCTCAACAGCAAGTTGCTCCTCTATTGGCACTTCCTGCTCATCCTTATAATATACATCAACAATTGAGAACACGCTCATCTCTTTATGTTGTTTTATTGATTTGCACACATCAAAATGCACCACTTCATCATTCATCATGAATAAGAGCTCATTAGATCGCAAATTAATAAGCACACTTCCAGTTGTGAGAAAAGGTTGACCCAAGATTATGGGCACCTCGAATTCCACCTCGCAATCTAGAATTACAAAATCCGCAGGAAATATGAAGGTAGCCACTTCACCAGTACATCATACAAAATACCAACAGGTCATTTTATTGACCTATCCGCCATCACAAGTCATACATTGGTGGGCATGGGGTTTCCCAAACCTAACTTTTTATAAACAGATAGTGGCATCAGGTTAATACTAGCTCCCAGATCACATAAGGCCTTAGCAAATTCCAAAGACCCTACCGTATAAGGAATAGTGAACGCTCTTGGATCTGCCTTCTTCTGCAGAAAGGATCTTGTAGCAATAGCGCTACAATGATGGAGATTATCCACCGGTTCATAGCTCGCCGCTCTTTTCTTTGTCAACAGGTCCTTCATAAATTTGGCATACCCTGGCATTTGCTCAAGTGCCTCAACCAAAGGCTCGTTTACCGTCAAATGCTTCAACATGGCCATGAATTTACTAAATTTCGAATCCTCAACCTTCTTCTTCAATCTTTGTGGAAATGGAGGTGGTGATTTTGGGAGAGTGTTCACCACTACTTTCTTTTCCTTGTCTTCCTCTCTTTTCAACTCATCAGCCTGCTGACTGTTGGATGCAACATCATGAATAATGTCATCCGATTTTTCAGACTCTACCATATGATCAATATCTATTTTATCAACATTATCTTCCATAATATCAACTACAGGCTTACCTACAGATGGGTTTGCCAGTACTTTACAACTCCTAGTGGCAATTTCCATGCACGAACCATCCTTTCTTGGATTTGAACTGTGTCACTTGGTAGAGTACCAGCCTTCCTCTAATTAAACGCAGCAGAAAATTGGTTCATTTGTTGTTCTAACTATTTTATTGAATTAGAGTGCGAGTCAACTAATTAATTCATCGAGGATAAATCATTTTTTATCTCTACTACTCCAGTATTGGTTGCTTCTACTCCCTTCAATAATTTAGCCATCATATCTTCCATGGACATCTTCCCAGAGCTAGTTGTAGTAGCCTCACATTTCCAGGAGGTACATATAACCCACTCCTATCATTCTTGTTTTTCCAATTTCCTTGGTCTCGGTCTTGTATCCAGATTTATCATAGTAGTTTCGACCTTGATCTCCTTGGCCACTACCTCGGAAACCTCCCTAATTGTTCAAATAATTAGCTTCCTCCTCAGAATCAGAGTCAGCTCTTCCTTGTGATGAAACAACTTTAACCTTCTCTATTTTTCCTGATAATAAATGCTTAGTAAGAAGGTACATTTGTGTCTTCATGTGAGCCATGTCTTGGTCACGTTTCTCTTCCCTTTGCCTCTATTTTGTAGTCACGCCAATAGATACAGTAGAGATTTCTACCTCAGAATCCCTGGTATGCCAAGCTCTACTCTGCTTTGTCATACGATGCAGCATCTCAGACGTCTCAGGAAAAGTGAGTTCCGTGAATGACCCACCCGCAGCATTATCCACCACTGGCTTAGTCACCGAATTCAAGGCCCTATATAATACTCCTTTAGGTGGATGTTGGTCATCTGTTGATTCGGGCATATTGTGAGCTTCTTTTTGAACCTCTCCCAAGTTTCATGGAGAGCTTCAGTTGGAAGCTGTCTAAAATTACTGATTTCATCTCTTAATTGTGCCCTCTTGGAGGGAAGAAAGAACCTTTCTAAGAAAGTATCTTTCAATTGCCTCCAATTTATAATGAAATTAGGGGTTAGCCCATTCAACCATAAAAATGTTTCTCCATACAGAGACAATGAGAATAATCGCAGCCAAATAGCATTTTGTCCTATTCTTGGATTGTTGAACGATTTGCATGTCGAGATAAATTTAATCAAATATATATTCGGATCATCACCCGTAAGTCCACTGAACAGTCCCTTAAGATACAATAACTGGATCATGGTACTCGTGATATTAAACTTAGCTCCGGGTGCTAAGGGCGGAGAAATAATATCCCCTGTAGCACCAGCCCTATCCAGGTCATCATCATCATCGTTTAGAGCAAACTGGACAGCTCGGCGTTTGGGTCTCATCCTAGCCTGGTAATTTCTGTTGATATTCCTGTTCTCTAATGCGGCTACATCATCTGCACGCCTTAGGTTTAATAACTCATCATCTCCCAGGTCCTCATTATCCAGGTTTACTTCCCGACCATCATTATCTGCATTCTGCTGGTTTACTTGCGCTGCTGCCAAGGCTGTTAATCTAGCCTGCTCCTGCTGAATAGCTATTCTTTCCGAGTCCTGTTGACCGTCCATTCTGCCAATGAGCTCCGGTTTTGGATGAACAGGTAATTATGGTTGACCCGATCTCCGCGTACTTGGCATACAAGACACTCAACCTGCATAAAACAAAAAAAACAAATAAAAAGTAAAATTTGGGAATCTTTGACCAAAGGGTCGATTAACAATCACAAACTTAGTTGACAACCGTATTCCCCAGAAACGACGGCAAAATTTGATACGCCCAAATTATAACTCTCGTAAAAAGTGTAAGCGATTGTTGTTAAATATAGAACCTAACTAGGTTGGGTGTCGAATACCATAGGGAATACTGTGCTCACTAAGTATTGTAATCGTTATTGGATTGTTGATCAGAGGTTTCTGAATATTGGGGGGGGTTGATTGGTAACTTATAAAGTAATTAATTATAACAAGAGTATTCCAACGAATGATTCTCTTTGCAATTAGTACTTTAATGAGATTAAACAACCCAGGGCTATGGTTACCAAAATGCTAGCACAACTAGGGTTGTGAATCACTTAAGAGTTCCAATTAACAAACTCAGTTGCAAAAAGGGTTGAAACCTAATCTTTATCCCTTAGTTTCTCAACCTAAGTGGATAGATTGTCCTCTAATTCTCTCAAACTCAAAGGATACATTGTTCTTTCAACCATTTTCTCATGTAAGCTAATCCTGTTAAGGCATTTGCCATTAATTCAAAGGTTAAAGCCCTTAGAATTCATGTAAACCCTTTCTTTTCCCAACAAACACTTTCCTTTTAGACAAGTGATGTTCTTGGGTTCACTTCTCAAGTTTGCAACCAAAAAAAGTCATTAACTTGAAGAAAGGTTTATAAAATATCAGTTATTAATGGAACTCAATTAGATTCACAACCCATAGATGCTTTTCACATTAAGGATCCCATAACCCTAGTTGTGGGAACTTAGCCACAAAATTCCTTAAACGAAGAACAAATAATTCTTGTATTATTCATAAATAGATTTAGAATTCACTTACAAAAATCTCAAGAATTAGTTATTGAATCTTCAATAAAAGATTGAATGATTAACTTCCCCAAAGATATGCTTTAATCCCCAAAGTACTAGGTTACAGATAATTTCTATAAATGTAAAACTTGTAAAAGATAAAAAAAAAACTCCCATGCTAACCCTAAAATTTAGTATTTATATGTTCCCAGGTAAAAAGGAATTTAAAATTTAAAATCAGAAAAACCGTGTCCAAGTCGACGGCCAAAGTAGTGGTCCGTCGAAAGTCTGATGGTCCACCATTTGGTCCGTCACTGAATCCTTCAGAAGAGTGGTTTCTGGATAAGGCCTGACGGTCCAACTGGTGGTCCATCACAAGACTGACGGTCCACCATTTGGTCCGTCACTAAGCTTTTCAGAAGAGTGCTTTCTGGAAAAGGCCTGATGGTCCAACTGGTGGTCCGTCGCAAGACTGACGGTCCACCATTTGGTCCGTCACTAAGTCCCTCAGAAGTGTGCTTTCAGGATAAGGCCTGACGGTCCAACTGGTGGTCCGTCGCAAGACTGACGGTCCGCCATTTGGTCCGTCACTGAGTCCCTCAAAAGAGTGATTTCTGGATAAGGCCTGACGGTCCACCTGGTGGTCCATCGCAAGGATGACGGTCCACCATTTTGACCGTCAAATTCCCATTTTTTTCTACATTTTCCAAGTTTCTTCTGTGGTTCACTCCTTTCCCTGAAACACTAAAAAGACTTATTAAATTCCACTTTGGTTGCTTGAAAACATACAATTTTCCCAAGAAGATGATGCAAAATATTCTGTCAAAAGATGGAACATCATTAACCTAACATACCGGGATGTGGTTGTTATTCATACTCAATCTCTCTCTGTAGGGGCAAACCCCCATGAACCCACCTTAAGTATTTTGCTAATATTATCATGTTTTTACCCAAAAAAAATAGTAATTTTATTTTATGAGAACTTGATGTTGGTTCAATTTAGATTTGTATTTATTTATTTAATACATATTTTGTAGGTTTAACGGTATGTTCACTAGGAATATTTCTATAATAGAAATTAGAGAGCAATAATAGAATTCGATCACAGCAACAATAACAACACCAAACCCAGTATATTCTCACCAAGTGGGGTCTGGGGAGGGTAAAATGTACGCAGTCCATACCACCACCTCAAAAGAAGTAGATAGACTATTTTCGATAGATCCCCAGCTCTAGACACAGGACAATCTACAAAAACAACCAAAGTATGAAACATGATAAAACTAACATAGATACGACATCCACAAAAATAATATACATTACCAAACAAAAGAAACCAAAGCCCCCTAACTACTGACTACGATTCATCCACCCACCTTATCCCTCTATTCTAATGTTTTTCCTCCAAACCTTCTTATCCAGGTTCATGTCCTCAGTGAGTTGAAACAGCTCCATGTCATGTCTAATCACTTATCTCCAATATTTCTTCGGTCTACCCCTACCCCACTTAAAACCATCTAACACACCTGCGAACTAGGGCATCCGTGCCCCTCCTCATCACATGACCAAACTATCTCAACCTCACTTCTCGTATCTTTTTCTCCACCGATACCTCTCCCACCTTCTGCTAAATAATCTTATTCCTAACCTTGTTAGCCATTGTAAGACCACACATCCAATGCAACATCCTCATTTCCACCCCTTTCAACTTTTGGATATAAGAATTTTTAACTGGCCAACACTCCTCTCCATACAACATAGTCAACCGGACTACAACTCTATAAAATTTTCCTTTAAGCATGGGAGGCACCTTCTTATCGCATAAAATTCTTGAAGCGAGCCTCTATTTCATCCAACCTGCCCCAATACAGTGAGAGACATCCTCATCTATCTCTATATTCCCCTGAATAATAGACCCAAGATACTTAAAACTATCCCTCTTGCAAACTGCCTGAGAGTCCAACATCACTACCACATCCTCCTCTTGACTCGAGTCACTAAACTTGCACTCCAAATACTCCGTCTTGGTCCTACTCAATCTGAAACCTTTAGACTCCAGGGTTTGTCTCCAAACCTCCAGCTTACTGTAAACACCTTGCCGCAACTCATCAATCAAAACTACATTATCCACAAAAATCATACACCAAGTCACCTCGCCTTGTATACTCCGCGTCAACACATCCATCACTACGGAAAATAAAAATGGACTAAGAGTCGATCCCTGGTGCAACCCTGTCAAGACCGGCAAATGCTCAGAATCTCCTCCCACCGTCCTGACTCGAGTCTTTTCCCCCTCATACATATCCTTAATCGCTCTGATGTACGCCACAAGGACCCCCTTCACCTCTAAGCATCTCCAAAAAACCTCCCTAGGGACCCTATCATACGTTTTTTCCAAGTCAATAAACACCATGTGAAGATCTCTCTTTATCTCTCTATACTTCTCTACCAACTCCGCATTAGGTGAATTGCCTCGGTCATCGAGTGACCAGGCATAAATCCAAATTGATTCTTCAAAATAGACACAATCTTCCTCAACCTCCGCTCCACCACCTTCTCCCAAATCTTCATCGTGTGACTCAACAACTTAATACCCCGATAGTTGTTGCAACTCTAAATGTCACCCTTGTTCTTATCTAGTGGAATCATCATGCTCCATCTCCATGATTCAGGTATCTTCAAAGATTTGAAAATATTGTTAAACAGGTTGGTCATCCACCTCAATCCTGCCCCGCTAGAAAACTTCCAAAAATCCGCCGGAATCTCGTCGGGCCCCGTCGCCCTGCCCCTTCGCATCTTGCGAATAGCCTCCCAGACCTCCTCAATTTTAAAACGCCTATAATAGCCGAAATCGCGACACTCCCCGGTGTGCTCCAACTCCCCTAATACAACACCTCTATCCCCCTCATCATTCAAGAGCTTATGAAAATACGACTGTCATCTTTTCTTAATGAGGGCGTCCTCCACCAAAACTCTACCATCTTCCCCCTTAATGCACTTCACTTGGTCCAGTTCCGACCCTTCCGCTCCCTGGCCTTGGCAAGCCTAAACAACCTCTTTTCTCCACCGCTCTCTAGAATTTGATCACATGTTTAAATTAAATTCAGTGATCTATTTATTCGAGAGAAAAATGATATACAAATAATTTTATAATATAATCTATTTAGAGTTGGTTATAGAAGCATCTATATAAAAATTGGGATGTTTGAGAAAAAAATCAAATTATCTTAAATCTTGCCTTTTGTAAACATCGACGTAAACTGGACGCCTAGTGCATTTCTAGAATATTCATGTTATAATAGCTATTCGGGAGAGGACTTCGTATAATTGAGGATGTGAATAGACGATGATATTGAAGACGTGCTCAATATGTATGTCTAATAGTAAATATTAATCAAGGATAAGATGTAATATAAATTTAATACATACATCAGGATCTGAACACAATAATCTTACTAGAAATATTTATAAAAAAAGATAGCTAAGGCAAAAAATATTTTCACAAAGCGAAAAGATTAGTTGAAAATTGTTTTTATTTCCTCGACTTGACTTTATAGTATCACAACTGTCTGTAATGAAAATGTGCAAGGAATATACGATAATTTTAGTTGATGAAGGAAAGACCAATTTTTAGATTTTGTGACTTAATATTCTTAAAAAGTTAATGGTCCAAATTCTTTTTAATGATAATGCGGTAACTGGCATCCATATAATAGTAGAAGTGTAGAGTGTAGTGAGTGGCAACTATTTATCCGTGTTGTGTTTACCTCAAATTAATAAATGTATGTCATGTGTGTCTATATATTATTTTTATGATTAATTAATATAAATTCACATTATTAAAATTACTAATCTATAATAAATTGTTACTTTTTGAAATAAACACTCAATACTAGTAAGTTTTTTTTTTTATTAAACAACTTGTTAAGCCACATATATTGAAGGGAAAACTATAGGAATAGCCCCAAAATAAGGTGACTTTCAAATTTTGACCTCAAATAAAAAACCTTCATGAAAATAGCCTTCAGCTATTAAGTGATTTATTTTCAGACAAAATTGCCCCTAACCAATGGAGTAAATTACATAAATGATCCTCATAATGGATAACAACTTCATACTTATTCATATTTCAACTTTTATTTTTTTTCCTTTTAACTCTTCTTTAATTTTTATTTTTTCTTTTCTCTTTTTATTTTTAGTTTTTATCTACCCTTACTTTTTTTCCTTTTTTCCTCTCAACTTTCTTTTTTTCTTTTTTCTTTTACTTTAATTTTTTTTTTCGTCTTTTTAGTTTTTTCTAACCCTTACTCTTTTTTTTTATACTCCTCTTAACATCTATTTTTATAAAAAAAATATATATTTTTTTCTTTGATTTTTTTTTAAAAAAAAATTTTGCTCAGCC
Source organism: Capsicum pubescens (assembly GCA_030864215.1). NCBI lineage: Eukaryota > Viridiplantae > Streptophyta > Magnoliopsida > Solanales > Solanaceae > Capsicum > Capsicum pubescens. The sequence continues at coordinate 146,988,638 of CM061545.1, read as the reverse complement.
TTTATTTTTATTTTATATTTTTTTATTATTTTTCTCAACCTTTATTTTTTTTCATTCTCTCTCAAATTCTACATTTTCTTTGATTTTTTATAATATTTTTCTTCATTTTCTTCTTTTTCCACAATTTTTATTTTTTTGTTCTTTTCTTTGATTTCTTCCAATCAAGTTATATCCCATGAGCAAGAGTTGACACTATCACATTATAGAGGCAATACATATCACTTTCAAACAACAAGCGACGTTTCATGGGCAAGAGTTGACACGACCACATTGTAAGGCAAGACTTATGACTTTCAAACAACAAGTTATGTTTCATAGGCAAGAGTTGACACTACCACATTATGTTTTGATTTATGAGATGTTCTATAACTCTTACCTTAGAGATAAGACTTAGCTCAAGGACTTTCAAACAATAAATTATACCCCACGGGTAAGAGTTGACTCTACCATGTTATGTTTTCATTTATGAGATATTCTACAACTATTACTTTAGAGGCAAGACTTAGCTCAAGGACTTTCAAACAACAAATTATGCTCCACGGGCAAGAGTTGACACTACCACATTATGTATTCACTTATTAGATATTCTACAACTCTTGCCTTAGAGGCAAGACGTAGCTCAAGGACTTTCAAACTATAAATTACGCCCCACGGGCAAGAGTTGACACTGCCATGTTATGTCTTCATTTATGAGATGTTCTACAACTCTTGCCTTAGAGGAAAGATTTAGCTCAAGGACTTTCACCCAACAAATTATGCCCCACGAACAAGAGTTGACACTACTACGTTATGTTTTTATTTATGAGATGTTCTACAACTCTCGCCTTAGAGGCACGACTTATCTCAAAAATGTTCAAACAAGTTACGTACATTGGGCAAGAGTCAACACTAACACATTGTATTTTCTTAATTATGAAATGCTATCTAACTCTTGTCTTAGAGGTAAGACCCATCCTAAGGACCATCAAACAATAAGTTATGCCCCATGGGCAAGAGTTAACACCACCACAATGTGTATTCATTTATGAGATGTTTAATAACTTTTTTCTTAAAGGCAAGACTTAGACCAAAGACTTTCAAATAACAAGTTACTCCCCATGGTCAAGAGTTAACATTACCATATTATGTTTTGATTTATGAGATATTCTATAACTCATGCCATAGAGGCAAGACTTAACTCGGGGACTTTCACACAACAAGTTACGCTCCATAGGTAAGAGCTGACACTATCATATTATGTTTTAATTTATGAAATGTTCGATAACTCATGTCTTAGAGGAAAGACTAAGTCCAAGGACTTTTAAACAACAAGTTTCACTCCACAGGCAAGATTTGACACTACCATATTATGTCTTGATTTATGAGATGTTTCATAAATCAAGGACTTTTAAACTATAAGTTATGCCCCATGGTTAAGAGTTAACACTATCACATTAGAGGAACGAATTAGTCCAAGGACTTTCAAACAATAAGTTACACCCCATGGGCAAGAGTTGACCCCACATCGTGTCTTGATTTATGAGATATTCTATAAATTTTGCCTTAGAGGCAAGACTTAACCGACAAGTTACGCCCCATGGATAAGAGTTGAAACTATCATATTATGTCTTGAATTATGTGATTCTCTATTAGTATTACCTCTAAGATAAGAATTAGTCCAAGAACCTCGCAAAAAGAACAAGTTATGCCCAATGGACAAGTATTGACACTACCACACTGTTTCTTGATTTATTAGATGTTCTATAACTCTTGCCTTAGAAGTAAGACTTAACTCAAGAATTTTCATACAAAAAGTTATGCTCCGCAAGTAAGACTTGACACTACCATATTTGTCATAATTCAAGGTTACCCCCTAGTCGCGACAACCATGTTACGACTACAAGTGACCCCAAGATAATAAATGAGCTGGTACCTACTGTGAGAACTGAGTAAAATAGTAGTATAATGCATGAGCGAAAGATACACTGATAAGGTACTGTAAAATGGAATACTGGAATACAAAGCAACTCATGTCTAAGATATCTGATAAAATACTAGAAACCAAACTGTCTATCTAAAATAACTGTTTATACTGAAATAACTGACTGGTTGCCTAACTGATTGTTTGAAAGCCTTTAAACATCTTGAGGATTTAAAGGGAATCCTCCCCCCCAACTAACTCTGACTACCTGAATATAAAGAAATAATGAAATAACTTAAGTAAACATATCACGTCCTTGATGGATGAGGACTCACCACTACTATTTCTAAGTAACACTGAGTTGCCTAAGAACAGCAGGGAAACTGAGCATCTAAACCTATGTTATAAGACAACATAGCACAAGGAAAAGTATGCGTTCAGTACTTTTAACGTACTGGTATATGAGATAAGGACTGACTGAAATGCATAAAATAACTGAGCATGAAGGCATAAACATGTAATATCTGAGAATGCAAGACTAAGAATAAATATTTCACTGAGAAAATATATAATCTGAAAGACTAAAAGTTGTATAACTGAATAACTAAAAATGTGTATATTTGATCAAGCAAACCTGAGCTGAGATACACTGAATACTGTACTGAGACTGTGGGAGGTATCATGTAACCGACATGTCCTAATCTGAGCTAATCGGGGTCCAACCTGTAACCCCAGTTAGAAGGGTGTCAGTACCATGCCACGGGTACTAACACGTAGCTAACGATATGGATCCACAAGGATGATGTCCCAAAGGACCAGGATGTTAATCCTAAACTAACGGATGACCCCTACGAGGAAGTCAAGCCTAAACTGATGGGTGACCCCTCATATACTATGCTGGCTATGTAGTTCTGGTATACAGGGACTGCTACTAACGACTCTTCCTAACAGACGGAAAAGTAGCCATCCTTGCATTCGATCGATGCTAAATCCTACTCCCAACTGAACTAACACTGGTATTGGACTAGACTAAGTTTAACTGAACATTATTTCTGATGGTGCTTATCATAATTACATCAACTGTGAAAAATAATAATATCCATAGTACTAAATCATTACTTGGAAATCTGAAATTATTTAAAACATATAGGTATCGGGTGTTCATAACCTACCATCTCTGAATGACCATAAAATATGACAATAAAACTCAAAAATATAGTACAGGATCATGGTTCAAAGACCCAAAAACATAGACATTTCATCAAACGTGTGAAAATCATGAACTTGAACATGGGAATGTCTTAAAACATGAGAACAACATGATTACATGACTAAGATCATAACTTGATAACATAACATGAAATTTACTTGAATATGACATGGGAGATTGAAACTTAAAGCATGGTTAACCTAACTTTTCATAAAATCATTCTTGAAAATGAATTAAATCAAGCTACTAAGAAAATACAAGAATTTAATCCATCTTGAACATACAAAATTTCATAATAAGAGAAAAATCCATTCTTTAGTTGAAAAGAGGGTTTTGGGGCTCCATGGGTGAAAAAAACCCATGAATGAACATCCCACATACCTTAATAGCTAGACTCTTGAGAGTTTCTTGAACTTGAAAGCTTGAAATTTTGATTTCTTTAAGAAAGAGCTTGGATTTTGTTCTTGGGAAGGAGAAGGGTTTTCTTGGGAGCAATTTGAGTGAAAGAGGCAAATAATGCCCTTTAAGAAGCCCCAATTAGTGTTATAGACGAAACATGATGAGGAAAAATAACCCAAATGACCCTTAGGCACTTAACTTATAAATTTGGGTGGGACAACCCAATGCATCGTGACCCCTGCTTAAGTCAAGCAGCCAAGTGTTGTGACACCTGATTGAGTCAAGCGGCCAGTGCACCGCGACCCCTGCTTGAGTCAAGCAGCCAATACACCGCAGGGCTATCGCGAGGCCTCAATGTTTAGCCATCTAAACACATCCCAAACCCCATCCAAAAGTCCTAAAACTCTCCCGAGATATACTTTTGACCTTCCTGAAACAAATCAACTCAGAAACCCATATTTTGAGATCGGGAAGACCAAAATAAAAATTCATAAAGTTTAGGGGTCTTGAAAATTTCTAAGCCCTCAACTCTTAGTGAAATTTTCAAGCTTTGGACCCCTTAAGCATACAACTAAGAGCTGAATCAAGCTTAGAATACTATGGGGTATTACAATATTTCCCCTTTGAGAATATTTGTCCTCGAATATGACTGGTTAGACTTAGAATTCTAAAGCAACTGAGATCATATATTGAACACAAATAACTTGGAACATGGTTACATAATTGAGCCTGAAGCATGATACATGAACTGAATTGATTTCATGAATTCACACAATGACATGAGTAAGATCACATAGCTGAAACTGGGATCACATAGCTGAAACTGTAAACAAAAAAGAGTCAATCTAAGGAAAATCATTAACTCAAGCTGAATCTCAGTTTGCGGAGAAAAGATGAGGGTACTTGGTTCGCATATCTGCTTTTTCTTCCCAAGTATCTCCCTCAACAGACTGATTCTACAATAGAACTTTAACCAAGGGAAATTCTTTGTTACTTAGTCTACGAATCTGATGATCAAGAATATCAACAAGGACTTCATAGTACGGAAGGCTATCCTTAACATCCATGCTTTCTAAAGGAAAAACTACACCTGAATCACCAATACATTTCTTTAACAAAGAAACATGGAACACTGGATTCACTAACGCTAAAGCTGCAGGAAACTCAAGTTCAAAAGCTACCTTCCCAAAATGGTTCAAGATTCTATATGGGAGAACATAGTGGGGTCTGAGTTTCTCTTTATTGCCAAATCTCTTCAGTCCCTTCATAGGAAAAATTTTCAAATAAACCAAATCACCAACCTCAAACTCAAGATCATTTCTCCTCATATTTGCATAAGATTTTTTATGACTTTGGGTTGTCTTCAACCTCTCTCGAATCAACTGAACCTTCTCCATCGCCATAAATACTGAATCTGACCATATCACGGTAGCCTCGCATGCTTCAAACCAACTAATAAGAGATCTACATCTCCTACCATAAAGAACCTCAAATAGAGCCATCTGAATACTAGAGTGATAACTATTACTATAGGAAAACTCAATCAAAGTCAAGTATTCATCCCAACTACCTTTAAAGTCAATAACACACGTCATATTTCTGATGATGAAAAGTTGTACTAAGATGAACTTGGGTACCAAGACCCTTCTGAAATCTCTCCAAAAGTGAGAGGTTAACTGAGTACCCCTATCTGAAATGATAGATCATGAAATCCCATAGAACTTAAATAACTCCTTAAGATAAAGCCTGGCATAATCCTCAGCTGAGTACGAAGTATGAACTGGCAAAAAATGGGCTGACTTGGTCATTCTATACATAATGACCCAAATCAAATCATGTTGGTGATGCGTATGAGGCAACCCTATCATAAAATCCATATTCACCACTTCCCACTTCTAAGTAGGGATGCTGAACTCTTGTAATATACCACTAGGCCTTTGGTTCTCAACCTTAACCTGCTAATAATTTGAACACTTAGCCACAAACTATGTGATATCCCTCTTCATACCATTCCACCAATAGATTTTCCACAAATCACGGTACATCTTAGTGGCTCCTGCATGAATAGAATACCACGCACCATGATCTTCTACAAGTATTCACTGTCTCAACCCATCAATGCACAGAACACATAACCTACCCTGACATCGAAGCATACCATCTCCCCCTTGGGAGAAAACCTCTACTTTCTGATCTCTAACTGCATTCTTTAACTTAACAAAACTGGGATCCCTATCTTGTTTTTCCTTCACTTCAGCAACCAATGAAGATTTTGAACTATTTTGAACCCATACACTACCTTCAGCTGAATCAACCAACCTAACACCTAATCTAGAAAACTGATGAACCTCACTCACTAACTTTTTTTTATCCTCCTCAACATGAGCAACACTACCCATAGACAACCTGCTAAGGAAATCTTCTACTATATTGGCCTTGCTTGGATGATATAACACACTCATATCATAATCTTTTAACATCTCAAAACACCTTCTCTGACAAAATTCAGGTCTTTCTACATAAACACATATTGTAGACTCTTATGATACGTGAACACATCGAGATGAACCCTATAAAGATAGTGCCTCTAAATTTTCAAGGCAAAAACAACAGATGCCAACTCAAGATCATGGGTAGGATAATTCTTTTCATGGGGTTTAAGTTGTCTAGAGGCATAGGCTATGAACTTGCCTCTCTGTATCAAAACACAACCAAGACCAACTCTGGAAGCATCACAGTAAACTACAAATCTATCTGAACTATATGGCAAAGTTAAGATTAGGGCGGAAGTGATTCGGTTCTTCAACTCATGAAAACTCTTCTCGCAAGAATCTGAACACTGAAATTTGACTTTCTTCTGAGTCAAGAAGACATGGGGGATGCAATGAAGAAAACCCTTCAACCAGCCATCTGTAATAGCCAGCCAAACCTAAGAAGCTCTAAATATTTGATAGAGAGATAAGTTTAGGCCAGTTTCTCACTACTTTAGTCTTTTAAGGGTCAACTCGGATAACATCGCCGAAAATAATATGGCCAAGGAAAGCTACTGATCTTAGCCAAAATTCATACTTACTGAACTTGACAAACAACTGATGAGCTCTAAGGGTCTGTATTACAATTCTCAGATGGTCTGCATTATCATTCTCACTATGGTAATAGACAAGGATATCATCAACAAAGACTATGACGAACATGTCTAAGTACTGCTTGAACACCCTATTCATCAAGTCTATAAAAGCTGCAGGGGCAATTGTTAGTCCAAAAGAGATAACTAGGAATTTGAAGTGACCATACCAAGTTTTGAAAACTGTCTTCGGAATGTCACATTCTCTAACTCTAAGCTGATGATAGCCAGATCTAAGGTCTATCTTAGAAAAATAACTGGCACCCTAAAGTTGGTTGAATAAGTCATCAATTTTGGGGAGTAGATACTTATTCTTGATTGTGACTTTGTTCAGCTAACGATAATCGATGCACATTCTGAGAGAATCGTCTTTCTTACATATGAACAAGACTGAAGCGCCTCATGGAGAAATACTAGGCCTGATAAAACCCTTATCTAAGAGATCTTTTAACTGTCCCTTCAATTCCTTAAGCTCAACTAGATCCATTCGGTAAGGGGAAATAAAGATAGGTTGGGTATCTAGAAGAAGATCTATTTCGAAATCAATTTCCCTTTCAGGAGAAATTTCAGAAAGATCTTCTGGGAACACATCTGGAAATTCTCTTACTACTGAAACTGACTCAAGACTAGAAGTCTTAGAATTTGAGTCTTTGACTCAAATAAGATGGTAAATACACCTCTTGGATATCATCTTTCTTGCTCTAAGATATGAAATGATCTGACCTTTAAGCACTGAAGTACTACCCATTCATTTGATGATTGGTTCATTGGGAAACTAAATAACTTTATTTCTACAGTCGATTGAGGCATAGCACGAGTGGATCTAATCCATGTCGAGAATGACATCAAAATCAGTCATCTCTAACTCTACTAAATCAACTGAGGTAATTTTTTGAGATACTGTGACCAGGCAATTTTTGTATACCCATTTGGCTATAATAAATTTACCCACTAAGGTAGACACTAAGAAAGGCTCTGCTAATGTTTTGGGACTGACACTAAAATTGAAGGCTATGTATGGAGTCACAAAAAAAGTGAAGCTTCAGGGTCTAATAAAGCATAAACATAAATATGGAAGACTTGTAATGTATTCGTAACCACATTAGGAGAACTTTTCTAATCTTTCCGAGTCTAGAGAGTATACAACTTGTTCTGGCGCTGCCCACTGGTGGCCCTAGATCTGACATCTTGCTGAGTCGAGAGACTTGCTAGAGCCGATGAGAAATTGGACTAGCCCTATTTGCGATTACTTCTTCCCCTCTGAGCAACCACCATACACTCCCAAACTCTGTGGCCTGGATTTTCATAACCAAAACATACATCAATACCATCCTCACACTCTCTCTGATGATGCCTACCACATTTCCTGGAGAGTGGATTATTACGACAATTATTTATACTACCTTGGGCCTTAGAGCCTGGAGCTCTATCTCAACTATCATTCCTAAACTTAGGCACGAGCGTACTAACTAAAGATGGAGCTGGGGCTGAAAACTTCTAAAAGAACTAAGAACGGCTACCGTCTTCTGACCTTGGCTGAGAAAAGTTAAAACTACCTATTCTGACCCTCTTATTCTCTTTCGCTTTCTTCTTAAGCTTCTCCTCCTCAATCTGCTATGCATGAACCATAAGTCTAGATAAGTCTATCTCCCTAATCAACATGGTGGTCCTACACTCTTGACGACACTATCAGATACTCCATATATGAACTTACTCATTATGGACCTATTGTTAGCCACCATAGTATGAGCATATCTCGCTAACTGAGTGAACTTAAGTGAGTACTTCTTCATGCTCATATTACCCTGCTTTAAATTGATGAACTCTTGAACCTTAGCTTCCCTTAACTCTAAGGAAAAGAACCTATCTAAGAAAGTTGTGGAAAATTCCTCCCACTCTATAGGTCCTACCTCAACACCTCGGTTCTACTTCCACTGCTTAAACTAGGTATGAGCTATATCCTGCAACTGATATACAGCCAACTCTACACTCTCACTCAAAGTGACACCCATGATATCAATCACCTTCTGAACCATGTCCAGAAACTTCTGCGGATCCTCCTTAGACTTGGATCCAAAAAATAGAGGGGGATTCATCTGAGTAAAATCCCAAATCCTGACTGTAGTTGTATTCACCAGTGGATTGGCTAGAGCAACAAACTTCTAGTTATTCTAAGAATCTACTAAATGGGATAAGGTAGTGAAAGAATCCCTAAATTCAGCATGAGAGACATGTCCATTCAGTAGGGGTACAAGATGATCCCCGTTCCTTCTTTTGTTGTTTATTTTGGGAGGCATTGTATGTAACCAGAGAGAATGATAAATTAGAATAAGGACTTAAATAGAGCTCATGCTCTTTCACACGGCATAAATACTGAAAGAAGGGAAACTTTCCTAAAATGTCTCATAGTCTCTAGTCCATAAGTGTGGCGCTCTTCACACCCATGCACACGACTCTACTCAATACAACTTTCAGACTCCCTAGGACACTTTAAGACCTTAGGCTTTGATACCAAGTTTTTTCACAACCCGAGGCTATCCCTAATCACGATAATGGTGCTTACGGCCACAAGTGACCCCAAGTTAACCCATGAGCTGGTACCTACTGTGAGCACTGAGTAAAATAGTAGTATAATGCATAAGTGGAAGATACACTGATAAGGTACTATAAATAGAATACTGGAATACGAAGCAATGCATGTCTAAAATATCTGATAAAATACTAGAAACCAAACTCTATATCTGAAATAACTATTTATACCAAAATAACTGAATAGATGTCTAACTAATTGTCTGAAATCCTCTAAACATCGTGAAGAATTGATGGGACAAACCCTCAACTAAATCTGAGTGACTAGACATAAGGAAATGCTGAAATAACTTAAGTAAACATATCACGTCCTCGATGGATGAGGACTCACCACTACTGATGCTGAGTAACGCTAAGATGTTTAAGAATGGTCAAGAAACTGAGCGTCCAAACATATGTTATAAGACAACATGGGGAAAGAAAAAGTATGTGGTCAGTACTTTGAATGTACTGTTATATGAGATAAGAACAGGCTTAAATACATGAAATAACTGAGCATGAATGCATAAACATGTAATATCTGAGAATGTAAGATCAGGTATAAATATGTCACTGAGAAAATCTGTAATTTGAAAGACTGAAAATTGTATAATTGAATAGCTAAAAATCTGTACACTTGGTCAAACAAACCTAAGCAGAGATACACTGAATACTGTACTGAGACTGTGGGAGGTATCATGTAACCGACATGTCTAAATCTAAGATAATCGGGGTCCAACCTATAACCCTAGTTGGAAGGATGTTAGTACCGTGCCGCGGGTACTAACACATTATTGATGATGTGGATCCACAAGGCTGATATCCCAAAGGACCAGGGTGTCAAGCCAAAACTGACGGGTTACCCCTGCGAGAAAGTCAAGCCTAAACTGACAGGTGACCCCTTATATCCTACTCTAGCTATGCAGTTCTGGAATATAGGGACTGAAATTAACGATTCTGCCTAACTGATGGGGAAGCCTTCATCCCTGCATTCGCTCGGTGCTAAATCTTACTCCCAACTAAATTGACACTGGTACTGAACTAGACTAAGTTTAACTGAACATTATTTCTGATGGTGCTCATCTTGATTACATCAACTAAGAAAAATAATAATATCCATGGTTTAACTGAATCATTACTTGGAAATCTAAAATCATGTGAAACACATAGGTATTGGGTGCTCATAACTCGCCAGCTCTGAATGACCTAAAATATGATAACAAAGCTTTAAAACTATAGTATGGGATCATGGTTCAAAGACCCCAAAACATAGACATTTCATCAAATGTGTGAAAATCATGAACTTTTACATAGGAATGTCTTAAAACATGGGAAAATAGCATGATTACGTGACTAAGATCATAACTTGAAAATATAACATGAAATTTACTTGAATATGACATGAGAGATTTAAACTTAAAGCATGGTTAACCTAACTTTTCATGGAATCATTATTGAACAATAATTGAGTCAAATTACTAAGGAAATAAGAGAATTTAATCCATCTTGAACACACAAAATTACATAATAAGAGAAAAATCCATTCTTTAGTTGAAAAGAGCGTTTTTGGGCTCCATGGGTGAAAAGGACCAATGGTTGAACATCCCACATACCTTAATAGCTAGATTCTTGAGGAGTTCTTGAGATTTTCTTGAACTTGGAAGCTTGAACTCTTGATTTCTTGAAGAAAGAGCTTGGATTTTATTCTTGAGAAGAAGGAGGGTATTCTTAGGAGCAATTTGAGTGAAAGAGGCAAATAATACCCTTTTGAAAGCCCCAATTAATGTTATATACGAAATAGGATGTGAGAAAATGACCCAAATGACCCTTGGGCACTTAACTTATAAAGTTGGGCGGGACACCCCAACGCACCGTGACCTATGCTTAAGTCAAGAGGCCAACGCACTGCGACACCTGATTGAGTCAAGCGGCCAGCACGCCGTGACCCCTGCTTGAGTCAAGCAGCCAGTGCGTTGTGGGGCTATTGCGAGGCCTCACTGTGTCAGCCATCCCAAAACATCCTAAATCCCATTCTAAAGTCCCAAAACTCTCCCGAGATATGCTTTTGACCTTACTGAACAAGAGTCAACTCAGAAACCCATATTTTGAGGTCGGAATGACCAAAATAAAAATCCGTTAAGTTTAAGGGTCTTGAAATGGCTAAGCCCTCAACACTTAGTGAAATTGTCAAGTCTTGGACCACTTAAACATACAACTAAGAGCTGAATCAAGCTTAGAATACTACAGAGTATTACAATATTGTGTCTTGATTTATGAGTTATTCTATAATTTTTGCTTTAGAGGCAAAACTTATCCCAAAGAACTTCCTAACAATAATTCATGTCCTTAAATTTGCCTTGATGTCAAAAAAAGATCCCTTTGCGGATTATTCAATTTTTTATTTATTAGCAAAATATAATAGAAGTTGAGAAAAAAAGAAAAACGAGAACAAACAAAAGAAAGAAATTGAAAAAAAAAACAAGAAAAAAAGCGAAGAATTAAAAAAATTGAGAAAAAACAAAAACGAGAGGAAAAAATAAAAATAAAATTGAGAAAAATGAGGAAAAAATAGAGAAATGATAAAAACCAAAAGTAAAAGAAAAATAAAGGTTGAGACAAATGAATTAAAAAAGAAAAAAATAGATAATGTTTGAGAAAAAAGAAAAATATAAATGTTGCGACAAATGGATTAAAATCTGAAAATAAAAATAAAAGAAGAATAAAAAAGAAAAAATAATAAAAATAAAAATAGAATTTGAGAGACAAATGAGTGTGGATGTTTAAGAACACTTGAGGTGTAAAGGGGTAAAAATGTACTTGTACTATACTGAGAAAGAAAAGAAGGCTAGTCTTTAAAGACTTTTCTTATAGGGGTCAAAAATCCAAAGTCACCCACTATTGGGGCTAAACCATGTAATTTACTGTATATTGAAGTAGGAATTAAGAATTCAAGAGATATTTAGGCCTCATTTGGTTTCACTTAATAGATGTCTAAATCTGAATGATTCAGACTTCAGACCACTAAGTGAATTTGTTTTTCATTAAGATTTTGGCTTTTAATAGGTCCTAAGTCATTCAGATCTGGAGTTAAGTCTTAATCATTAAGAGGTATTTTTGTGTTGGATAATATTCATCACCACTCTATCCATAATCATCAGTCACCACCACTAACCACATCTGCTACCACCACCATTGTCAACCACCACCTAGCCACCAACTACCACCGCCACCAACCTCCACCAATAAGAACAACCTCTACCATCACAACCATCATTCACAATCATAATTGCTACTAACCATTATTTTCAACCACTACCATATCTACCACCTCTATTTTTTAATTATATCTGTCATTATCGCCACCATCAATGCTAATGCCAATGCCAACACCACCATCATCAATCATTATCGGCTAATCCCAACTACTAACCAACTCATCCATCATAACTAGCACCACCGCTAACACCACCACTAACTACCACTAACACACCATCAATATTCATATATTTTTCGGCCACCACCACTATTGTCACTGGTATCTCCACATCTACCACCATTTCAACCAGCATCATCGCTATAGTATATCTCTAGTAATTATCATCTCCACCATCACAGTTAACAACATCTCCAACTACCACCAACACATCATCAACCATCATGCAATACCTCCAACTACTAACATCAACCAACTTCACATCAATATCACCACCAATATTACTAATCACTAACATCAATCATTACCACCACCACATCCATCACTACAAACAATCTCCATAATCACTAACAAATATAAATATTTTTTTAATTAAATAATATTTTAATGTATTAAATCAAATATTTTTCTAATATATAATTATTTTTTAAAATTATATTTTTATTATATATGCAAATAAATAAATTTTGCATATTCAGATATTGAAAAACAATTAGACTTAACCATTCAGTTTTTAGATCTGAAGACAACATCTTAATCATTCAGATATGCATTTAGATTTAGACGTCTGAATCTTTAAAAAACAAATGCAGACTTAGAAAGAAAGTAGCTTCTTTGATATGGTTCAGTAAATAGGAATCCCAGTAATACAGTAAACATTGGAAGAACATAGGAATATGGGTCCATATAGGAATGAAGAAAGGGCATGATAGGCTAGTTTGATTCCAAGCCAAGCAGCAGGGCATGGTCAGTCTTATCGGACGGGGAATTGCATTCGCTAATAGAGCTTCCTACGATCGCACCCTAGGAGAGTGCAAATGGCAAGTTTCATGGTCTGGTTCCACTTAGTAGCCCAAATCAACATTTTCATTCAAAGGAATATAGTTTCCAATAATAAATATTGTCTGCCTCGATTAATCTGAAACTATTGGACCAGGCATAATGTTTTTCAAAAAAGCAAAGAGTTTAAAAATTTATAATTTAAAATAAATTTCAAATATTTATGTGATTATAATACATTTATTAAGCTTCACAGAGAAATTTAAAAACTAAATTATTTTTAATTATAAAAATAAAAAAAAATAGACTAAAAACCAAATGTGTCACTTAGGACGGAGAAATTTATAGTTTTGTTCTTGATACGGTTGGGGCAGCCTCCACAGGTACACGGCCTTTCACACGAAGCCAAGCTCGGGAATTACAAAAACTCCAAGCTTTGTTCATGCAAATGGCCGTGTGTGAGTTGGTGATTGAACCAACCAAGGACCTAAACGTTTTTATGTGTGAAGAGAGGTCTTAATGTGTAATAAACTACTCTTCAAGGTTGGCACAAGAAGCAAGGGCGGATGGGTCATTTTATCCTTTTTGTTGTAGTATAAATAGAACATATTAGAGAGCTATTCCTTAGTTTTTGAAATCTGATTTTTGTAAACCTAAAACACTAAACTTTTCTCTCTCTCTTCCACTCTTGGAAGCCGCCACTACTATCTCACAAGTAGAGGGATACTTGTGTTGTCTCTTTGGATAGAAACAAGGGTTTTGAGGTCGTTGAGTGCCTCTTGGTCCTCGTAAGAACTTGGTGTTTATATTCATTAGACTTAGGGTCCTCTCTTGATGTTAGGGTTCTTAGTTTCTTGAATGTTATATGTCAAGTTATCTATCTTTCCTTATATTGTTGTTGTTGTTGATTTTGTTATCTTCAAGTCTAGTGAAGCCGTGTGGGGCTCTTTTCGATTCACTAGCATTGTTGTTCATCTTGTTGTTCTTGTGTTGTTGAGCTGAAAAACTGAAAATTAAACTTGTTGTTCTTGTGTTGTTGGACTGAAATCCGAACCTACTTGTAGTTCTTGGTGTTGTTGGTTTGATTTTGTATCATTTGGTATCAAAGCAAGACCGGTTGTGTTCCAACATAACCCATCTTGGGCTAGTTCACGGCTTGAACAAACAACACCAAAAGGAAATTCTAAAATCTGTCCATTAAAAGTTGAAGCCGAGAATGATGATGCATGTCTAGATCTAAGTGTTATTTTGCTTGTTTAGTGAGTTTCTAGTGTTGGTTTCTTTCTCACCAACACTAAGGTGTCTAGATCCAAAAGTTGAGCTTGAAAAACTTGAACATTGTGTAGTGACTTGAAGTGGACGAAAGTTGTATGTTGTTGGTGACCAAAAAAGAAATAAAATCGGTGGATGTTGTGTTTATGTGCTAAAGAAGTTGAAGAAGATTGTTGAGGTGTTCATCTTTTGAAATTGTTCATCTTGTTCATCTTGTTGTGTGCTCAAGTTGTAAGACAAGTTATAAAGTTGTTGTGAAAGATTTGCACCCCTCACCTTTTAGTCTTGTCAATCACTTTTCCCTAATTCAAGGAGCCTTGTTTTGTGGGATTAGTCTACCAAACATCCCTTTTTGAGTTTGAAAAGGGTGAAACACTACAAGATTTTATTTTTCCCACCAAAAACACTTTGCAAACTATAACAAGTGTGTGAATATTAACAAAAAAAAAAAAGAAAAAAAAACGTGTGGAACCATTGCATGCTGCCACGTCACTATAAGCTCGACTTAGGATATTCTTTGGTTGCTAATTGTTGATCCTTGGTTTCCCTTACTTGGTCCTAGAACTAATTAACAAACTAGTACATTCCTACTAGGTTGTCAACTAGTTCCTTGAACCGTTTGTTCGTGTCAACGTTTATTTGAGTGCTTTTATTCGTTTGAATGAGTTGCTGATTTTTGACTCTAGTCCGGCACGAATTCTTTGAGTCTTCAAACAAGAATCCATTCCGGATAAGAGTTTACTCATACCTTACAAATCTCACGGTTACTAGCCAATTATACAACACTTGTGGAACACGAACTTGTGGTGAACTAAAGCGGATAATACCTTGACAATGGAAGGAACTACGTCTCATAATGTGGATACTAATGCTCTTGATTCTATGAGGGTCACTCTTGAGGCCGTTACCCGGACACTTGAAAGGTTGAATTCGGAATTTGGGGCCGTGAGAGGGGACTTGGCAGCAATAAAGGGGGAAGTGTCGACTATTAGTGGGAGATTAGAACAAGTGGAGAGTCAAAGGAACTCTCGTCCTTCTACTCCTCTACATGTATCTACCAATGGTCATGATAGGACCTCCTCCGCAACCATCACCCCCGAAACAGTCCACCAAATGCTAAATGCACCCCAAGCTCCACTAAATACCGCAAGCCAAACTACCTATTTTCCTCCAAACCGAGACTCCACTAGACCACTACATTTCCAAGCCCCTCCAATTCCACAAGAGGGATTTGGACGCCAAGTACCTCCACTAAATCCGAACCCTCCATTCCAAGCTCCATTAAACCAAAGACCACAAATTCCAAATCCTCCGAATCAAAACGGCCAAGGCCGACCAACCCACTTTGAAGGATACGGTAGAGAGGAGTATGAAGGAGATGGAGCCTTTGATGATGCTTATATGAGGGAGGAGGAGTTAAGAAGGGGTCGAGGAGAACCTAGGAGATACCGGGGGTATGGAGATAGGGGAAACCGACACCAAGAGAGAGACGTAGGCATCAACACCATCAAGTTGAGCCTACCCATCTTTAAGGGTGAAAGTGATCCCGAGGCCTACTTAACTTGGGAATCGGCTTGTGACAAGGTTTTCCAAGTTAATGACATCTCGGACGAAAAGAAGAGTTGCTACGCTATAGCTCACCTTGAGGGCTATGCTAACACTTGGTGGGAGTATGTTAAACGGTTTGGTAATGAATTAGTCGATGGGCAGCCACCACCTTGGTATCGGTTGAGGTACTTGATGAGGCAACGATACCTCCCGAGAGATATCGTCATGAGTTGCTTGCTAGATTATATGGCTTGCGGTAAGGAGGCAAGAGTGTGATGGCCTATTTTGACGAGTTCCAACAACTCATGTTGAAACTTGATCATCGTGGGGAGAAAATCAGTCACGACATCATCCGTTTCAAGTGTGGGTTGAACAAAGAGATCTCCACTCATTTGACCCTTCACCGGTTTGAAACCATTGACGGTATATTCCAAGCGGCCCTTGAGATTGAAAGGGAACTTAAGGAGAGATCATCCTTCAAGGAAAGGGTACAAACCCCCTCGGGTTGGTCCAAAAACAAGGACCAACCCACCCCTACGAAGCTGCCCGAGTCCAAAACCGTCCCTAAATTTCCTCCGAAATCGGAGGCTCACAAATATCCCAACCCAAAGGGGTTCCAATGCTTCAAGTGCCAAGGTTGGGGGCATAAGGCCAACGAATGTACGAACCGGCGCAATGTGATCCTACGAGAAGGAAAGGTGTACTACCTTGGTGAGGAGGTGGTTTCCGAAAAGGGGGAGGATGAGGCCGAGCCTCAAGATGGAGAGGGAGCTGAAATGGGCCAAATAATGATGAAGTAGATGGTAGTGAAGATGTCTATCCACAAGAGGCGGAGTGTGTGGTTCCAAACTTTGTGGTTAGACGTGTCATGATTAGTAAGGCGATAGATGACCCGAGTCAAAGGGAAAATCTATTCCATACTAAGTGTCTTGTAAAGGAAAATGTGTGCACCTTGGTGATTGATAGTGGTAGTTGTACAAATGTTGCAAGCCATGCTATGGTAAATTTCTTGAAGCTACCAACTACACCACACACTAGTCCTTACAAGCTACAATGGTTGAATGATTGTGGTGAATTAAGGGTCACGAGACAATGTGTGATTCGGTTTAAGGTGGGAAACTACCACGATGAGGTACTTTGTGACGTGATCCCAATGCAAGCATGTCATTTGTTGTTAGGTAGACCATGGCAATATGATAGGTCTACTAAACACGATGGGAGGTCCAACCGGTATACGCTTGAGAAGGATGGCCGAAAGGTCACACTTCATCCTCTCTCACCCTCCCAAGTAAATGAGTGGCATCAAAAGATGAGGGAGTTGAAGGGAAAGGGGGGAGGGAATCCGGAAAGGGAGAAAAGGGGGGGAATGCCGTAGGTGAGGAAGTAGGGACATCCGAGGCTGTCCCAACGACAAGGGAGATGGAAAATGTAGTGATGTTGGCTAGGAGGAAAGAACTCTTCGTGGACCATGATGAAAACAAGCCGATGTTACTTGTGGCCCATTGTTTTAATACTAACCCCACTAATTCTTCCATTTCCCCTTTGATTTCTTGTGTGTTGCAGGAGTATGAAGATGTATTTCCACAAGAACTTCCGTAAGGTTTGCCCCCACTTCGGGGAATTGAGCACCAAATTGATTTGGTGCCGGGTTCACAACTTCCAAACAAACCGGCCTATAGGAGCAATCCCATGGACACTAAGGAGCTTGAAAGGCAAGTTGAGGAGCTTCTCAACAAGGGATACATCAAGGAAAGCATGAGTCCGTGTGCTGTTCCGGTGCTTTTGGTACCAAAGAAGGACGGAACTTGGCGCATGTGCGTCGATTGTAGAGCCATCAACAAAATCACTATAAGGTATCGTCATCCAATCCCTAGACTAGATGATATGTTAGATGAGCTCCACGGATCTTGTTTGTTTTCTAAAGTGGATCTTAGGAGTGGCTATCACCAAATTCGCATGCAACCCGGTGATGAGTGGAAGACCGCATTCAAGACCAAATTCGGTCTCTATGAGTGGCTGGTCATGCCCTTCGTCCTTACCAATGCTCCTAGCACCTTTATGAGGCTAATGAATCATGTAATGAAGCCTTATATTAGAAAGTTTGTGGTGGTTTACTTTGATGATGTGTTGGTATATAGTAAATCTATTGATGATCATGTATTGTATTTGAGATGTGTGTTTGATGTGCTCCGAAAGGAAAAGCTGTATGCCAACATGGAGAAGTGTTCTTTTGGTGTTGATAAGATTATATTCTTGGGTTTTGTCGTGATCTCAAGGGGTGTGGAAGTGGACGATTCCAAGATAGACTCTATTCGAAGTTGGCCGACCCCTAAAACTATTGGAGAAATCCGAAGTTTCCACGGGTTGGCAAGCTTTTATAGGAGGTTTGTCAAAGGATTTAGTTCCATAGCAGCCCCCTTGACCGAGGTAATTATAAAGGACGGACCCTTTAAATGGGGTGATGAGCAGGCTAGGGCTTTTGAGGCCTTGAAAGCTACGCTCATCTCGGCGCCTTTATTGCAATTGCCCGATTTTGATAAGATGTTTGAAGTAGAGTGTGATGCTAGTAAGGTTGGCATTGGGGCTGTTTTGATGCAAGAAGGTAAGCCCGTTGCTTATTTCAGTGAAAAGCTCAAAGGGGCAACTCTTAATTACTCAACTTATGATTTGGAGTTGTACGCCCTTGTTAGAGCCTTGGGAAATTGGCAACATTATTTGTGGCCTAAGGAGTTTGTGATACGAACTGATCATGAGTCGTTGAAACACCTTAAGAGCCAAGACAAGTTGAATAGGCGTCATGCTAAGTGGATTGAGTTCATCGAGACTTTCCCTTATGTAATTCATTACAAAAGGGGAAAGGAAAATGTTGTTGCCGATGCCTTGTCTAGGAAGCATGTGCTTGTTGCTACCTTGTCTTCGAAATTGATGGGTTTTAAGAGCTTGCGGTTGTTGTATCCCGAGGATCCTACCTTTGCTCCTATTTTTAGGGAATGCGAAGAGTGGGGAAGGGACCGTTGGCTTAAGGAGAATGACCATTCCTCCTACTCTCGGTTCGATGGGTATTTGTTCAAAGGGAGGAGGTTGTGTGTTCCTTCTAGTTCTTGGAGGGAATTATTTGTGAGGGAGGCCCATGACGGAGGCCTCATGGGGCACTTTGGGGTAGACAAGACCCTCGGAATCTTAGAGGAGAACTTCTATTGGCCCAAAATGCGCAAAGACGTCACTAAAATTTGTAGTCAATGCGTGGCCTGCCGGAGTGCGAAAGCTCGTCTCCTACCTCAAGGGTTATACACCCCACTCCCTACTCCCCTTAGACCTTGGTTAGATATTTCGATGGATTTTGTTTTGGGGCTGCCAAGGACTAGAAAGGGCCGAGATAGCATTTTTGTTATTGTTGATAGATTCTCTAAAATGGCTCATTTTATTCCATGTGCTAAAACCGAGGATGCTCGTAGTGTAGCTTCATTATTTGTTGAACATGTTGTAAAGCTTCACGGGGTACCGAGGACTATTGTGAGCGATAGGGACTCCAAGTTCCTAAGTCTCTTTTGGAAGTCCATGTGGGGTAGGCTTGGAACGAAGTTACTTTTCTCCACGTCTTGCCACCCACAGACCGATGGCCAAACGGAGGTAGTAAATAGAACCTTAGGGTCTATGCTACGTTCTATGGTTAAAGGTAAGCTGACTTCATGGGAAGATCACCTACCCTTGGTGGAATTTGCATACAACCGGGTAATACATTCGAGCACGGGAATGACTCCCTTTGAATGTGTTTACGGCCTGAATCCCCTTACCCCTTTAGATCTCACTCCTTTGTCTAGTGATCTCATGACCAGCTTAGATGGAAATAAAAGAGCCGAGGCAATGAAGAAAATGCATGAGACGGTGCGGATCAAGCTTGAAAAGAAGAACCAAGAGGTTGCAAAAAGGGTAAACAAAGGGAGAAGAAGGCTTGTGCTTGAACCCGGAGATTGGGTGTGGGTGCATCTTCGAAAGGATCGGTTTCCAGCTCAAAGGAAGTCCAAGTTGCTTCCAAGGGGTGATGGCCCTTTTCAAGTACTTGAGAGAATCAATGACAACGCCTACAAGATTGACCTTCCACCGGAATATCAAGTGCACAACACTTTCAACGTTGGTGATCTCTCCCTCGTGAATGCGGTTGAAGATGACCAAATGCTGAATTTGAGGTCAAATTCCTCTCAAGATGGAGAGGATGATACGGTTGGGGCAGCCTCCACAGGTACACGGCCTTTCACACGAAGCCAAGCTCGGGAATTATAAAAACTCCAAGCTTTGTTCATGCAAATGGCCGTGTGTTAGTTGGTGATTGAACCAACCAAGGACCTAAACGTTTTTATGTGTGAAGAGAGGTCTTAATGTGTAATAAACTACTCTTCAAGGTTGTCACAAGAAGCAAGGGCGGATGGGTCATTTTATCCTTTTTGTTGTAGTATAAATAGAACATATTAGAGAGCTATTCCTTAGTTTTTGAAATCTGATTTTTGTAAACCTAAAACACTAAACTTTTCTCTCTCTCTTCCACTCTTGGAAGCCGCCACTACTATCTCACAAGTAGAGGGATACTTGTGTTGTCTCTTTGGATAGAAACAAGGGTTTTGAGGTCGTTGAGTGCCTCTTGGTCCTCGTAAGAACTTGGTGTTTATATTCATTAGACTTAGGGTCCTCTCTTGATGTTAGGGTTCTTAGTTTCTTGAATGTTATATGTCAAGTTATCTATCTTTCCTTATATTGTTGTTGTTGTTGATTTTGTTATCTTCAAGTCTAGTGAAGCCGTGTGGGGCTCTTTTCGATTCACTAGCATTGTTGTTCATCTTGTTGTTCTTGTGTTGTTGAGCTGAAAAACTGAAAATTAAACTTGTTGTTCTTGTGTTGTTGGACTGAAATCCGAACCTACTTGTAGTTCTTGGTGTTGTTGGTTTGATTTTGTATCAGTTCTTTGGGATGATATACCAGTCACCTAATAACTTACTATATTTGCTTATTCCTTCTTTCCTTTTATAGATTTGCTTACTCTTCATGGCTATGGCTAGCAAACCTTTCTTTATGATGGACTGAGAATTTTTTTCAAGTGGGTTTAAGTTACAATGAATCATAATGGTAATATAGAATAAAAATGATAATTATTTTTTATTCCCATAATATCCCTAAAAAATTATTTTTGATGTGGTATTTTGATTTTAAAATAAATGAAGAATGAGAATCTGCGCGCGCGCACACAAACACACATAATCTCTCTCTCTCTATATATATATATATATGTATGTATGTATGAATGTATGCTCGAATACATACATACATACATATATATATATACTCGAATAGTGCATGTGCGTTGCACGTGTATCACACTTTTTTATAATAAATATATGTAGAAAATATATTAATTGTGCATGTGTTATTTTATTAAATACAAAAATATTAAGAAAACAATGCAAAATTTTCAAGATAAAAATGTGCAGTTGATTAAAGAGGAATTTTGTCATTGTACTTACTTATTTCCTAGTTCTAAAATAATGATATATCTACGAAGAGTTATTTTTATTATTTGAAATCTATATATTTATACTTTACGTAAAATGTAATTATAATGAAATGGTTTATAATAACAGAGAACATATAATTTAATTTAAAACATAAATTTTAACAATTAAGTTTTTAATTTTGTACTTATTTAAAATATACTTTATATAAATAGATAAATAATGAGTAAAATTTATACAAAATTTTATGTATATAAACAAGCATATTGAAGAGTAAAATGGTACAGAATGGCCCAAACCCAAAAAGACCCAATAATTTAAAAAAGACGAGAAAAAATGAATTAGAAAAGTAAACAAATATTATTTTTTTTGTCTGAACTCCAAAAGCTTCCTTTTCTTCTCATGAAATTCTCTCTTTCCTTAAACGTTTCCTCTCTATTATGTTACTACATATTATTTTATTAAAAAAATAATTAATAAGCTAAAATCATCAAGCTCAAAATTGAACTTTGATAGACCAAATCTTGAAGAGTATGTTCCTACTGCATCCATTGAACAATCATATGTCAAGATTCGTCTGTAATTCCCTCTTCTTTCCCTTTTTTCTTCATTTTGTATGCTTTAACACGTTTGAAGATTTGATTTTTTTAACCCTTTTTGCTTTACATTTTCTATGTTTTTATTCTCTTAAAACCACTATTGCAGTATATGTTCCAAGTTTTGATTTTTTTTCCCTCTTTTTTCTTTGCATGTTTGGAGCTTTGATTTTTTAAAACCCATTCTGATTTAATTTCTTGTTTCAGGTGTGATTTGCTTGATATTTACATATAATATGTGTTAGGTATGCTTAATGTTGCCAATTTTGAATGTCCTGATGTTTGCATGTTAGCTGAGATACTTAAATTTGAGGTACAAAATAAAAATAGAAGCAAGTAAATAGAAATATTGTGATTTTGTTTCTCCTTTTTGGGTTACTATTTTTTTTTTTGTGAAAAGTAGAGGAATATCCGTCAAAGCTAACAACTTTTTCCTCAAACAATATGTTTGTGTACTAAATTTAGAATCTAATTAGTAGTACTTGAACTCATCATTTAAAGTTTAAAAATTATAAAGTTGAAATCCCGACTCCATCCTGAACTTTGAACATATAGAAATTGACATAACTGGTAAAGTAAAGTTTTCGCCATGTGAATATTGAATAGGAGGTAATACTGTTACACAATAAACCCTTGTCGACTGATACTTAGCCTAATTTCATGCATATGAGTGGTTAGTCTATTGGAATGCCCTTTTGTATCTTTTAGAAATTCCTGGTATGAATGCGTCTTACATGTAATTAAAGTTGTCGTTATGTGACCAGTAAGTCACTGTTTTGAGTTGTGGAAAAAACTTCTTACAGTGTCACATAGCTCTCAAATATAGCTAAAATCCTACGTTCTCAAGTAGGTATCTTTGATGTATTTCCAACTCTTGACTATACTTGTACCATCCAAAATGAAATTTCTGTTTTTATTGTGGAAGGAATCTTAGAAAGTTAAGACCATTTCTTATAACTATTTTCTTTCATTAAAATTTTTATTATGCTACTAAATAGAGTTACCATCACCATTGGCCAAGAGTCGAAAAGTACAAAAATTTGTCTCACTTTTGGCTCTTTTTACTTCATAAGACATCATAATCTATCAAGTGTTTAATAGATTGCAACTTCTGTAACTTCCTCCATATATAAGTTTCCCTATTAAGTTAGTGAAATGTATTGAGTTGCATTGGTTCTTTTGACAATGACATTCAATTAACTAGTTTTGAACAAAGTCAAAATTAAATGTTTCAAAGGGACACACAAAGACTATTTTTATAACTATGGCCAAAAGTAAGAATTGAGAAATACTAAATACATAACAATTCAATACAATAAAATTAAGTAGTACTCAAGACAATCATTATATTTAAATAAGCTTATTACAACATTGCACTTTTTATTTTAACTGGAGGTTTCTTAAAATAGAGGTTTTATTTAGTGCTTATATATATGTATAGAACTATAGTTATATATACATATGTTGTTGGGAATTCCTTTGCCTAACAATGCAATACAATAAAATTAAGTAGTAGTCAAGACAAACATTATATTTAAATAACAATACAATACATAGAAGAACTTATTACAATACTGTACCTTTTATTGTAATTGGAGCTTTCTTAAAATAGAGGTTTTATTTAGTGTTTATACATGTATAGAACTACAGTTCTGTATAGAGGTACTGTTGGGAATTCATTTTCCTGTAAGTCCCTCTTCACTTGTGGGGAAGAGCAAAGTATATGGAACTTTAGCAAGCCCTAACCTATTCTTCCATTTTTTATGATCAGCATTTATCTGCATAATTTGATCCTCAATATCACTCAGCTTCTTTCCAAACCTATCAAAAGATAAAAGTGGTTTTTGATCCTTTGGCCGTTCAAGTGTACATCTTTGTCCCAAGTAAACCTCATCCGAAGCATGCCTTGATAAGATCCCTAAGATGGAAATTCCAAGCAGTGTCTATGGTTGTTGGTTTGTATTATGTCCAGAAAGGTGGCCTTCCCTTAATTAAGGTAAAAAAAAGATAAATCTTACTTCAGTCATGTCAATTTTAGAATTTTTGTTGTGTTTACTTTCTTTAGTGTAGTTGAACGTTATGGTTTGAGCTTATTTCGACTATTGTATCATTGACTGCATCTAATTGATCAACCTCATAAAATATTTGTTGAATGTTGTTTTTGAGTGTTGGTTGCTCAGATACCAATCAATATTTTCCATCTCATCTAAATTCATATTGATTCTAAAATACAATCCTATGTTACTAAATATGGAAGAACATACCTGTGTGGAGGCAGACTGTTTGGTGTTAGAGCATTTAAGTAATCTTCCTGATAGTATTTGTTGGTATCATCCTCTGTAGAGTCAAAACTAAGAAATATTCTGCTTTCACCAGGAAATTTGGAAATTAACATTTTATTTAGTTGATCAATGTATTCATTTCTGCTAGCTAGGATAGCACGTTCAGTCATGTATATTGCAAAATCTGCATTTTTATCCAGCAGTGGGAATATTTGCTCTATTAAGGCATCTACACCAGTACCGTCACTCGTTGTTTCAATAACCAATTGTTTTGGAAGTAGTACTAAATCATGTTTTATTGTAGGTTCCTCCCCATTACATATGCATAGGAAGAATTCACTGAATGATAAATCTTTTCTCGACCTCGTATTTCTCATTAATTTAATATTTTCCATCCAATGCCACAAGTACGACTTTACCAAACTTGTATTTATCATTTTATCCATTGTAGATTTTAAAATTACTGGCAGTACCTAATGAAAATCACCTCCAAAAACCATTACTTTTCCACTAAAAGGTTTGTCAACATCAAGTATATCTCTGAAGCTCCTATAAACCGTTTCAATTGTCCAACGGCTGGCCATAGGCGCTTCATACCAGATAATCATCTTTGATTTTCTAATCAATTTAGCTGCACCACTTTGCTTTAATATACGTGTAACTGTTGTATCAGTTGTCTGAAGAGTATCTCAATCTAGAATGAGTCGTGCGATCTCCAGATAAAAGAGTTGTTGCTACACCACTTATTGTCATTGCTAATGTTATCATGTCTCTCGATCTGAGATTTGCAAGTAATGCACAATATAGGAATATTTTTTGGTTCGCTAGGTCAATTGATAAAGAATAATTCCGATTGGCCAGACTCTACCCTTTGCAATATAATCTTGATGCTTACTCTTGTTCAGGATTAAACTTTATTTGTGAATTCAAATCTTCTGAAGGAACTATTATAGACTTCTCTCCATTATTTCTCTACATTCTGATATAATTCCATCATTCATACTCTGTTCAAGTTTAGGTATTTTATAATTTTCAATTCTCTTACCCATGCTCTCTAAGAATTGGTTTATGTTTTTCAGTGTGCATTGAAGTTGAGCAATAGGAGCATTGTCATGTATTCTCTTAAAATCTTGTGACCTGTCATCATAATATGTATCCCAGAGCTTTCTAACATCCGTCGGTTACAATGAACCAAAATTGTAGAAAATAAATTTCTCAGAGTTATTGGCATGTTGAAGTCGACCGCTTTACGTAAGCATTTAGAAATCTGTTATCTAATTCGGGTAAACTTCTTTCTTTTGCAGTTTCTTTGAATGTGTCACATAGCCTTTAATTAACAATCAACAAGTATTGAAATAAAGTCGGTCCTCGTACATGATTCAATAATAATCTCAAATAATACCTTTCACCTTCTGCTAGGTTAGCTGCGATGATAAAGATAAGAGACTAAATAAATAATATTTGAATATTTACAAATATTAAGAGTGATCGTGTTTAATTTCTTACCAACAACAATTTGACCAATTACTGCTCTTTTTTTTCTTTGCGTCCAAATCTTACCCTAAGCGTTCCAAACATAGTACTATGAAAATTCCTTGTGTATGTATTTACGTGCTTCATTTGTGAAAATACATGGTGAGCATGGTTTTGGAGGCGTATTTCCACGCAACAATGTTTTTCAAATTTTGGTTGCTCCAATAGCACACTATAGTGTGAACAAATAGTATTAGGAAGATTAGCATAATATTTCATACAATATAATTTTATGGATTTTTTCATGGTAAATCATAGCTAAAAATAGGTTATTACAAAATGAATCAATGATTATTTTTCTAAAGGGTGAAGTTTTAGGATTCAGATAGCTTAAGCAAGTTAATAAATTGACAAAAGAGCTTCAACCCCTAAATGGTGAAGCTAAAAGAAGGGCATAGGCAGTAAGAAATTATTATTTTTTATTTTATAAAAGTGGATTATTGCATGAAATAGACCGCACTGAAAGTGTTTAAGGTATGTCTCTTCTTTTTCTTTTTCCTTTTATTCTTTTTCTTCCCTTGTTCTTCATAACTTTACTGGTGGGGAGTAGCTGAAATTTTTTTTATTGCATTCTTTTAACCAGATGGAGTACTATATTTTTTATGTCTATTTTCCTTTGTATTTTTAGTTTCATAATTTGTATGTCTACAATAGATTCATATTTGAATTCTTTTAAATGTAGAAAGCTAACTGACAAACACACTTAATGGAAAGTAGTTGAAATTGAGGAATACTGCATGTAAATGTTTAATGGAGAGTAGCTGAAATTTGTATTAGAAATAATTTACTTGTTTGTTTATTTGGAAGATGTAGTTGAAGGTTATAATGATCGAAGGCTGAATTTCACTAAGATCGAATTCATAAATTCTCCATAGCACTTCCGGCACAGTAACCCAATGTGTATCTTGAAAACTCCTAATTTCTTCAATGACTTTTTCTCCATTATCTGATTCGATATAAACAACGCACCTATTTTGTCCTTTATATATGTACTTATAAAGATATTTTATTACTTTTACCCCTTCATAAAACTCTACATTGATATGTCAATTGTATCTACTTAGTAAATAAGAATTATATGGAACAACACACCGATTATTCATTGCCATGCTTCACCTTTTCTTTCTTTCTATCATTTTTCCTCTTGTAAATAGGATAGTCATCCTTTCTTTGTATTGATTTATTACTAAATGACCAAGGATAATGACTTTTGCACTGACCATTCCTCATGCATTAATTTGTTGGATAATTTTTTCTTCATGGGCCATGCATCATATGCTTGAAAACTAAGTCACGCAAAATTGGAAATTCTTCTTTATTGGGAAGTTAAGTGGAAATAAATTTGTCATAATCATCCGATGATGTTATCTTGTATCCTTGTTCCAGTATAAACAGAAGGTGAATGTGTGGTAAGCCTCTTTTTTAAAATTCAATCACATAAACATATGCTGCAACAGGCCCAAATATTATTATTTTTTGAAGATTTAATCTTTTAAATCTTGCAACTTTGATCTGAAAACTCTATTCACCAAGTCAAGACTGTCTTGAGCAAGTTGTCCTCGTATCAAATTATCTTGAATCTCTAGCCAATCAAGATTACATGTCATGGTAATAAACAGATTTGATTTTCCAAAATTTTGAATCAAAGACATTGCATCCATATATCTACGATGCATATCCCTAGGTCCTCTGATAAACGATGTAGGAAGTATTACTTTTTGACTAACTTTTGAGCCTCTACTTTCTCTAGCCATAATATTATCAACTATGCCTTGTAATATTTCCTTCTAAAATTTGATTGCTTAAACCTAAAATATTCAAGTCTAATAGTTTCCAGCTTGATGTACATGTGGACAGCAAATTGTTGAAATAACTGTCCACACAATAGTATTATCATGTTTTCTCCGTTACGTATTTACAACTTATAACAGTAGTACTATCTACAAGAACACAATTATTAGCTCCACGTTGTACACCTATAAAATATTTATAAATATATTGATATGAGAGTTGTAAGTACACAATTCTAAGGTCAGTTGTAATTTTGTTTTTAAACTTTACCTTGCTCTTTGTTGTTAAACACTTCATCTGCGGACGTAAATATAGGAATATTCTGGTTGAGGCCTACAACTTCAGTTCCACGCTTACCTTTATTTGTGTTATGTTATTTTTGTATTCCTCGATGCCAACCTATTTCACCACTTGGAAAAAGCAAAGGATATTGTAGTGGGTCATAACAACCGTAATAATGTTTAACGCTATGAATATTGCTTGAATGTTCATGAACAATAATCTCTCGAACAAATGGTACATTAGGATTATTTTTGTCTATGACAATGGCAGCAACTTAATCTACTGATAGTTTGTTGTAGACACGTTGATCTAGTTTAGCAGTAGAAGCAATTCGAATTTCTAAATACTTAAAGTTTGAATGATCCTTTAGCCGGCGAAACAATTGTGCATAAGGATTGTCATCCATTATTTATTTAATCTACAACTTTCTTAGAATAATTGGCTTCTTTAACTTTTGAAATTCTATTGCGTGACTCATTTTCTGTGTCAAAAAAGTACATCTGAAAATAACATGGATTATTATTGTGGGGTAGTAATGAGGGGAGATCATGATATATTTGACCCTTTGCTCGAAATGTATAAACTCCTTTTCTCATTGTCAAGTTTAACACCAAAAGAAGTAAATCCAAATATGTTGTTATATACTCTAATATGTCCTTGAAATTCTTCTATTACTTCAAATTTAGAGAAGAATAAATTGTATGATTGAATTGAAACCTCAGTATTTGCAAGTTATATTGATCTACTATCGTAGAAAAATATTGGAGTTTCATGTTAAAACCTCATAGCATGACAATTTATGCATATGGAAATATTTTCTAATTTTTGAATACACGATATTTATGGTATGTAGTCAATTTCACCTAAATTTGTTGTGGAAAACATTAGAAATATTAATAGATAATAAATGTAGCACAAATATTAATGCAAGTAACTTTAATTGATAAATTAGTATTACATTACCTTCAGTTTCACACCTTTACGATAGAGTCTTTAGGAAGAAATGTATTCTGTATATTTTTATTAGTTTTTTTATAGATTGAATCTTCTTGTTAGATTTATAAAGAAATAAACACTATATTTAGTTTACTTAAAAATTGGAGCGTCAACATCAAATTTGTGTCTCTGTGAAAGAGAATGAATGAGAAAAATTCAGGATGCTAGTTGTGTATCTTCTTTTCTACTAAGACTTATGATGAGAATACAGCTAGCATGATCAATTTGCTTTATTGGAGCTACAGTAGTACTCTAGGGGTTTTGAAGATGCAAACATAAACATTCCATAATAAAATGGCATATTCTATATTTAGCCTGCTCTATTTACCAAATTGTAACCCTTAATGATCGTCTGCTAAAATATTTTATTTTTGGTTGCAGTCTAACATTAGAATTTTGGTTATTGGAGGATCTAGATTTATTGGTTCTCACCTAGTTGACAAACTGATGGAGAATGAGAAGAATGAGGTAATTTGTTGTTCTAACTTTTAATCATCTAAAGTTTCATCAGTATCTTCTGGCTTATAATCAAAGTTATATGTTGTCTATCAACACTTTACAAAGTGCTCAGTGGTTAATTCCAATTTCTTCACTTAAAATGGATAACTACATAGTCTGATGACTAGCTTCCAACTATGTTTCTTTGCTTTATATCTTTGACATATTTTTCATACCTACTATTCAATTAATATGAAAAGAATGCATAGTTGTTGAGATTTAATATTTCATGATGTGTTGATCAAAGTTGTGGCTGGTCTTTCTTCTTTCTCTTTCAAAATTCATATGAGTCAGTGTAAAAGAAAGGGTTTCCTAGAAAAGGTTAAATTGGAAAAAGGTGAATAGATGCAATATGTATGGGTTCTTGATTGTCAATAAAGTGGCGGGAAATTTCTACTTTACACCTGGGAAGAGTTCTCAACAGTCAAATATTCATGTCCATGATTTGCTCACATTTTAGAAGGACAGTTATAATGTAAGATGTTTTTGGAATTTGGTTCATCTGTTCATACTTGTGTATTGGTGCCTTAATGTAACTTTATCAAAAACTACTTTCAATAGATTAGTGACAAAGATCAGTAGATTAACTTATGGAGAATACTTCCCAGGTGTTGTCAATCCTATTGATGGGTACATCAATTTTGTTGGTCTATACTATGTTCCCTCGTGTCTTTATATGATGGATGTACGAGGAAATTCGTATATCTTGACTATTCCTCTTTTATTTTTAATGCAAATTGTAGTGTGACATGGATACAGGAAACATCCCACGACATGTATCAGTGAGTTTGGAATTTTTACTTTAGTGTTTTTTGGCTTACTTGCCATAGAATGGTTAGGGATAAGCATAATGACAATGGTAGGCATGCGCGAAACATGTTCAGTGAGTTGTGCGCTACGCGTGAAAACCTGTGTACACTTTTCACCCAAATAAAGATAATGACACCACAAGGAATTCCCCAGTAGCGTAGGAGGATTACCAACCCTAATGTCAAACTACCCCAAAGTAATGATTGACTATCTCAGAGAGTGCAAGCTTTAAGTTATCAGAGTGGAAATGGTAATTATCCAAGTGGTCATGGAGTATCTCAGGGATTACAACCTATTAAGACAGATCATGATGTTGATATCTTTATAAAGGTAGAGACAATACACAGAAAAATTCAGCATCAATAGGCTTTTAAATTTGGATGCACGTATCAAGCAAATAAAGAAAAGTGATGCCAGTCAGTTTATCCAATTTTTATGTGAACTTCTGTGAAACATGATATATTTTTTAATCTTTTTTTATCCTTCTAAACAACTTGTTTCCAATTTGTTGCATGTTAGAGGAAGCTAGTCTACTATTTTTATTTGTTTTCTGTATTTGGTGTAAACTATATTAAAGAAAATTTAAATTATAAGTGGGTATCTGAATTTTCTGGTTTATCAAAATTGCTGATTCCAGCATCTAAATTTATTGTAATTGCAACAATATATTTGTTATGCATTCGAATGTCTTTATTAACTTCGGCTTGATCTATATAGGGAAAATAATAAAATTATTTATTAAAGTGATAAAAAATAGTTTAAAAAATAATATATCAATTAATTTAATAGCTACATTGTGCCATGTGCTTAATGAATAATAACCTACGATATAGAACAAACGATTAAAAACATATTGTAAATAAGTGAAACTAAATAATACATAGCTAGATCAAGTTATAGATAGATCTAATAACCAATATTATTTTCTATGCTAACAAATTTTGCTTAGTGTTTAGAATATGAAAAATCTAAAGAAAAGTATCTAGACTTAGACTATCCATTCTTAACCTTGACAATCATTAACTATCTAGACTCAAAAAATATGAAGGTTATACTGCCTAGAGAACAAAATACCACAAATTCTTTTTCACTTTAATTCTTTTATGAGATAATGTGTCATTAGCGTCTTCATTTTTTATGATCTCCTTGACTGAATTCTCTGAGTTGACTTTTTCATCTAGTATGTCAATCGTAACAATTTTTTTAACTTCTTGGACTTCGTCTACAATAAAATGTTTGTCCACTCCATCTCCTTCACTTTTTGCATTAAATTTTATAAGAAATGTGCACACTTTTTCCTTACTTAGCATTAAGTTATGATAAAATGAAGATTCCTCTTTCTGTATCATTAAAAAGGATTTATTAGTTAGCAAAGGATAATTTGTTGAATTCAAAATAAAGTAGATAATTTTAATACTTGATAAGTGTTAAAGGACAATTTATTATGGCCTTTTCCAAAATTGATTGCCTGTACGTTGTAACATCGCAACCAATCCAAGTATTTTTCCTCCTCAAACAATGTAACAGAACAACATTCATTTCCAGCTAAGACATCAAATTTTAGAAAAAATCTGTGATGTCATCGAAAAATAGTTATTCATATTATTTTTTGAATTTGTCTGAAAAGTAACTTGGTAGTTGTTATGTGTGTTACCTGCCCTCGTAAGTAATCTTTCCCATGGAGAAGGTAGGACATTTTGCAATATTATCATTGATTTTAACTTCTTTTTTTATAGCAGTTAGTGCAAGCATCATAGTAGAGGTCATCACCATTCACTATAGCTTCAATAGTTGCAGTAAATTTGTCATATTCAACCTACAAAAAAAATAAAGAAAACTTATGTGTCATATTAAGGTAACAGCTAAACATTTTCTTGTCGTAGTTGAAAATAGTATCTCTTTATCATAGGACAAACAATCTACAATTTCACCAATTGTCATTTCTTTATCCTTTTTAATTTGTTTAATTGGCAGTAGAGTAATATCTTTGTGATTTTTCTTCTGGAAAATAGTCCTGTGCATTTGTTAGTTAGTATATTATAATGACAATAGTTTACTATCATTTGTTTGCATGAATATGAAAACACATATTATCATTGTTGGGGAGATGTTGCTTTTTCAAATGTGGGGTCTATCCATATACTACTAATATAGGTAGAAGATAGCTCAAAATTTCCTGCAACGTAAAATGTTAGACACAAGAAAAAGAGACAGAATTTACTGTAAACACTATAACTGCTAAGATAGTACCTTGGTATAGTGTAGTACTTACATCACACAATGCTATGATGGATTTTTATGTAGATAACTTTTCTAGCAGCGCATCCTCTATATCTAAGAATTCGCCCCATAATGTGATAGTTTTTCGATCACACTTTTATTTTTTTATTAAAAAAGTAAAGTTAAATTATTAAATTGATTATGCAGTTGATGTATTAAACAGAAACTCCCCCTTTATAAAGTTTTTTAAAAAACTAAGTTCAACTTACTCCTCATTCATAAGTACCATCTCTCTTTGAGTTGCGCCTTTTGTAAAGAGTTTAGAACTTACGAAGATACCAAATATATCTGCGAAGATTATTAAGTATGCATGGTTAGATACATAATCGTAAAATATTAAATTTATAGGGAATGTTACTAGTTTATGAAAGCTAAAGAGATTACCTAAAATTATTTCCTTGGTATGTAATCTTTCATCATCAAATGAAATGAAATTGTTCAAAAAAAAAAGCATAGAAAAGGGACTGTGACATTCTTGAGCTATAGTGGGCTTTAAGAATCCAAGTTCAATCTCCTTGTTGACTGATTGGAAATTAGGATTGGCTCTATTAATTCGACCATTTATGATATAGCAAATTTTGGATTGCTGTAATGAATGTCCAAACGTTTCAATATCTTCATTGAAAGGTGTACCATTAATTTTTGTACCGTGAAAAAAATATAATTTAATGACTAAAACATACACTAAAAATCATAAACCATGAAAGGTACAAAAGAATAATAATTTTATAATTTGAAGACAATAGTTCTTATTCAGCCTTACAACTCTCTTACAATTACCTATATGTAGATTGTATTGTTGCAACGGAGAAGTAAATATGAAAAATTATAAAACATGAAAGGCACTAAAGTTGCATATTATGTGCAGATGTGAACAAAGATAAAGATGGAACTTGGAACCTTTTGGTACATGGGTTCCCAGGTTTTTAATAATTTTGGGTTCAGGCACAAAATAACGCACTCATGCAGACAGAACAATTTAAAGGTAAGATTTTTTTTTCTTTTGCCAAATTTTGAAACAAATTTTAGCCTTACAACTCTCTAATGATTACCTATATGCAAATATTATAGTTGCAACGGAGAAGTAAATATGAAAAATTATAAAATATGGAAGGTATTAAAGTTGCATATTATTAGTAACTTATTTGCCGTCGTATTCTTTGATCTTACTATCACCCATTTTTTCTTTACATTGTATATCATACTATTTTTAGTTTCTATTCTCCTTTATTTTCTAGGATCTATGAAAAATAGTTTAATATTACCTCCTCGTCAACTAATATCACCATTTTCGAAAGCCACCTCCATTCTTAAACGGTTTCGTTGGCCCTCTTTCAATGACCAAGACTTTGATCATCCAGATACACTCATTTGGCTTCAAGGTGTTGATTCCCACAACTTTGGTGATAGAATCCATCGTAAAATAATCTTTAAGAAATCATTCATGAAAGTTAGAATGACAAGAACGTATAGGAATTAAAACATATTCAACTAATAGGTAAATTTATGAGATGATACCTGAATATGTGAATCTTGTTGGTAGGTAAATAGATAAAGAGGTTAGTTATGAGAAAAAAAAATTAAAACATATTCAACTAATAGGAAATATTAAGTTAATAATAGAAACATTCATGAAAGTTAGAGAAACAAGAACGTATAATGTCATAACAGACATAAATTTGTGAGAAGAAAAGAATTATACCTAAATATGTGAATCTTGTTGGTAGGTGGATAGATGAAGAAGGTTAGTTATGAGCAATAGAAATTAAAATATATTCAACAAATAGACTGAAAGTTAAATAGATTAATGAACCATAGACTAATGAACACTTCAATCGAAGTAGATTAATGCATATCAGGATCAACAAAAAGTTAAATAGATTAATGAACTATAGACTAATGAATGCTTCGATCTAAGTAGATTAATGCATACCTCAAACTTAGTTAAACTAAGTAATTAAAGCTGGCATAACAAGTAATATTGTCTTCAAATTAATTTAAGCTAGCATAGCAAGTAACATTGTCTTCAAATTAACAATTAAAAAAGGAAGAGATGTTGTGACGCCAAAAACCTGAAAATAAAATTGTTGAAGCAGTTGCTGAGATGGAAACAATGGAAAATGATAAAAACGATGAATAATAAAAAATCACAAACGTTTAAATAGATGGAGAGAATGTACAAACCAAATAGGAGACAAAATAATATTTCTGCAAACCAAATAGGAGACAAAATAATATTTATGGCAAAAAGTTGACAAAGGCGACACTTTTTTGTGAGAAACCTTGAGAGAATCTTGAAAAAAGACGGTTTTTACTAATTTGGATAAAAAATATTAGATAGTAGGACACAAATTCGGACAAAAATTGTTGGGGCAAACCTTGAAGAAAGCTAAATTTTTGGGGTAAACTTTCGAAAAAGACAATTGTTTGGAATTGGAAAAAGACGGTTGTTACAAATTTGGAAAAAAACTAGATGATTTAATTGTAGAAAATAATTGTTATATTTAATTGGATGATTCATATATATATATACATACACACACACACACTAGCGGGGATATGGCCCGTGTTAGCACGGGCCCAACATGAAAAATATTTTTAGGTTAATTATTGTGATTTATAATATTTTTTACGTAATTTTTAAATAATATATATTTCACCCTCTGTCTAATTTTTGTGGTATTGATACAATTTTTAGAGTTAACTAAATTTTTTATATATCTTTTAAAAATATTTTAAATTATTAATTATTTTAATTTATAGTATTTTTATTTTGTCCCAATTTATGTGGCAATAATAAAATTTAGAGAGTCAACTAAATTATTTTTACGTCTTTTTAATTATTTTAAGTTTCTAATTATTATGATTTACAATACTTTTATGTAATTCTCTAATATATAATAGATTAAAAAGAAAAGTAAAATAAATAAATATAAAAGGAAATATCTAAGCAGGCAACACAAACAAACATGTCGATCTGCTACATGATTATCATCCTTTATAAGTGAGATAATAAATGACAAATAATAATTTAAGTGGCACAATACTTAGATGATCATAATAATTAATTAGAGGTGATATAGTAAAATCGCGATTGAAGCAGCGAAACAAACATGTCTTAAATGACTTACAAAACTAATTAGAAGTGATATAATAAAATTAGTATAAAATATATTTGTGAAAAAAAAATTAAGTGAGCATCATATAAGACATCAAGTTAATTTAAAAAATCATGAGTTAATTTATCATTTTAAGTCTATATTACCTTTTTTATTAAATATTATTAATTTTTTA
This sequence comes from Capsicum pubescens, assembly GCA_030864215.1. Classification (NCBI taxonomy): domain Eukaryota; kingdom Viridiplantae; phylum Streptophyta; class Magnoliopsida; order Solanales; family Solanaceae; genus Capsicum; species Capsicum pubescens. The sequence goes on along the minus strand of CM061545.1, from coordinate 146,952,541 downwards.
ATATTTAGATGACTTATAACAATTAATTAGGGGAGATATTTAGTAAAAAAGTGATATAGCAAAGTTACTATAAAAATTATTTGTGAAAAAAATTTAAGTGGGTCTCATATAAGACGTCAAGTTAATTTAAAGCATCAAGAGTTGATTTATAATTTTATTTCTATTTTTAATTAAATATTATTAATTTTTTAATACTTAAATGAATTATAATAATTAATTAGGGGTGATATTTAGTAAAATTATATTTGAAGCAGACATGTCATAAATGTCTATTTTTATTTTTTATTAAATATTATTTACTTTTTAATATAAAAATAATTTATAATAATTAATTAGAGATGATCTATTAAAATCATGGATGAAGCAACTGAAGCAGGCATGTCGAAACTGCCATATATATATATATATATATATGAACTTCTATTCCCCTAATACCTTTAAAATATTATTTTGAGGTGGTGTTCGGTTTAAAAAGGAAAAAGTAATTAGATAAAATAATGCCCCCTTTATCTCAATTTATGTGGCATATTGTGCTTCTTGAGATTCAAACAAAGTAAGCTTGACCATGAATTTGGACATGAAATCTTCAAATTTTTTAAGATAAAACTTATACATTTGAAAACTACGTAAAAAAGTACTTTAAGTAGTAATAATTGACTATTCAAAATATTTGAAACATATATGGTAAAATTAAATATAAACATATGTTTGTACCCCAAAAAATTAAATATGCCACTTAATGGAAGGTAATATATATAAAGAAACATATAAATTAAGACAGAGGGAATAGCATTTCCTAACAAAAGATATATCAAATTTAACTACTAATTATAAGGTAGAAGTTTTTTACGTACGTATCTTCCATATAAAATGTTATTAATCTTGTAAATAACAATTAAAATATAGAAATTTTTAAAAATCATAAATAAAACAAGAACATAATTTAGAAAAGTAATAAATAAATAAAGATACACTAACTAATTTTGTATACCAAGGAAGAAGGAAAAAAATATACAACTTTGTATATTAGAAAAGAATTTTAACTAAGCCAATCACAAAAAATTAAACTTATAAGGAAAGACTAATAATTTATAAACATCAACTGCCGCCTACTCCTCACTAAATCTATCACTATAATTAATGTTAAGAGTATGGAATCCATCACTAGTGATCTAAAAAAGTCTACAAAAGCGCTAAAAATAGGTATAACTACATGTCTTAGTAAACATAAATTTTTAATTTAGCTTAAATTTTAATAATTACAATTCATGATCTCCATTGTCAATTATATACAATGTATAGCCTCTTTCCTTTATTTTCTTCCTTAATTTTCTTTTCTTTTTCTCTATCTTTCATTTTTCTTTTAGTTTTCCCCCAATTTTTCCTTTTCAATTTTTTCTCATTTTTTATTTTTCTTTTTGGTTCTCCCTTTTTTCATTATTTTTTTACCTTTTTCTTTTTTCTTTCATTTTTTTTGTATTTTTTTTTTCTTTTTTCGTTCTTTTTTCATTTTTTTCTTTTTTGTCATATTTTCTCCTTCTCTTTTTCTTTTTGTTTTAATTTTCTTGTATTTTCTTTTGTTTTCTCTGTTTTTTTTTGTTGTTGTAGTTTTATTTTCTATTTTTTTTTATCATACTATATATTTCAAATAAATTCATTATTTGTATTTGAATAGTTTAGCAGCGCATTTATACAAGTTATCATTTTTATTTTTATTCAAAAAAAGTATATGGGTTAATTGTATTTGCTTGAGTCTAAAATATATAAATATGTAATGTGACATTCAATGCAAATGTATCATTTGTATTTGTATGTCAAAGTTATCATTTGTATTTATATATAAGCAAGTATCATTTGTATGTGTATGGTTCATGTTATATAAACATGTATCGTATGATACAAATATAACATTTGTATTTGTATAATTTAACATTTGTATTTGTATAATTTATTAATTGTATTTGTATTATTTATTTTTTATCTTCAAATAAAATACAATTCGCATCAATGATATAAATACAAATATTCATCGAAAGAGAAATAATATTTCTTTTTAATTTTTTAAAAATACAAATGATGTGTCAAATACAGATTCAAATACAAATAAATGAAACAAATGAAATTACAAATATAAATACAATATGCGATCAACTACAAATATAAATACAAATAATTCTTTAAAAATACAAGCGCATCCACGAAAATAGAATACAAATACAACATGCGATCAACTATAAAATACAAATATAAAATATTTTTTTTAAATACAAGTGCGAATTGTATAAAATATAAATGATGACGCAACTTTAAGATACAAATACAAATGTGAATCAAAAAATACGAATACAAATACAAATGTGAACTATAAAATACAAATACAAATTCAAATGTGAACTATAAAATATAAATACAAATACAATTCTATCAATGAATATAAAAATATCAATAATGGTGTGAATACAAATACAATAAGTGGTTGTAATACATTTGTATCCATAAGTTGTGCTCGATTTAGCCATATTTTTTGAAAATACAAAAAATATAAAATAGAACAAATAAATAAGAAAGAAAAAGGTAAAAAAAAAACTCAAAAAATAGAAAAAAAAAAGAAGAAGAAAAAAAGAAAAAGAAAAAGAGAAAAACATGAAAAAGAAAAAGTGAGAAAGAAAAATATAAAAAAGTGAAAATTAAAAAAAAACAAAAAAAGAAAGAAAAGGAAAAAGTAAAAAAGGGAAGAAAGAGAAATAGAAGTTAGAGATAGAAGAGTGGAAAAAAAAAAGAAATGAAAGAATCTAAAAAGAAAAAAGAAAACGAAAAGAGATAAAAAAATCAAAAAGTAAAAGAAAAATGAAAAAAGGAGAAAAGAAAAAAGAAAAGAAAAAAATAATGGTGAATACAGATACATTGGGCGGTTATGATGTTTTTGTTATCATCCATGACTTGTACTCGACGTAACTGTCACACTCCTTTTTTGTGGGTCGAACGTTTTTCCAATTAAAGAGATGATATTGAATACAAATTAATTTATCTACAGAGTCGCTACTTAGAATTGAGTTGTGATGTTTCAAGTCACCTTTTGAATTTCTAATCTAAAGAAAATGACTCTTTATTGGTTTACGAAAATAGAAGACTAGGTAAAGAATTCTGTTGATCTAGGGGAAGGTATGAGGCACCCCTCGAGTCCCGTGGTTCTAGCATACTCGCTTTTATCAACTTATACTTAAACTATTTTGGATAAATTATGTTTGTAGGCCTCAATTTGCTCATTTAAAATATACCGATAATATCTATCTACGCCTCCCGAGTTAAGCCGGTAAAAGTTAATTTTAGGACGATCTTTGCCAAGGTGAATTATTGCATCCTCGAGTTTTATGTTTAAATATCTTAGAAAGATGCGTACACCATATTCTTAATCGAGACAACTATATTAAATGTGCCTAAAGCTCATCTTGCGTTATAAGCATTTGTTCGTCTCTTGTAAACTCGAGACAGTTTTTCTTATCTATTTTTCACTCTTTTCTTTAAAGCTTGCAATGAATTTTGAATTAGCCCTCAACTCGCCTCGCTCCCTTAAAATTTGTTTTTCCTCTCTTTTTTTTTTTTCTCAATTATGACGGGCCTTGAATAGAACTGCAATCCGTCTATCTCATTTTTGCATTAATTAGATGAGTTAATCATACATTAAAGCCTTAAACTTTAACTAGAGACCGATTTCTCAAGACCACTAACATAGCTCAATTGTGTGAGAAAATGTGCACAAAAACATTTGTAGTGTCATTTCTGATAACTTAAGAGAAAGAAATGCATGAAATATAAAATTAAAAAAAATAACTTTGAAATAATAAAAGGAGATTCATGTGATTAGAGGTGATTAAAATATATTGTCATTAGAATTAAAAGTTTTAAAATAACTAAGTCCAAAATTCAAGTTCAGATCTATTCTTTTGAGGCTGATAATTTTGAATCAGTTGAATTGCATATCATTAAGCCAAATTTACAAATATAACATTACTCTGACAATAACTAAAAGAGTGACTAAAGAAATTCATTGGAACTTTAAGCATGTAAAATAATCACATGTTACGCCAATTTACTCTAAATTTAACGATACAAAAATTTTAACATACTTTTGATAATACCGTACTACTACTACTACTAATAATCATCATCATCATCATCATCATAATAATAATAATCTATAATTTATATATATAATCTATATTTATATCTATAATATATTAAAAATGTGAAGAACCTCAAAAATATTTTCTGAACTTTTTGCCTTTTATTAAAAATATTTGCTTTAGACAAAATCGTCATTTCACTATTTCCTATTCTTTAAAAGTTGAAAATTAATTAAATATATTTATGGCAAAACCTTCCCTTATTAGAAGTCATCAGAATTAATGACAACGAATACTTTTTCCATTAGTTTAAGAATTCTAATCAACTAAATTTGATTTTAAGAAGATTTAAAAAATCTAAAAATAAACATAAAAACATTAGAATAAGAAAAAATAAAGAAGTGCCAAAATTTTAAAAGTTTTAAGTACGTAATAAGAAGATAATCAATGATATTGTAAAAATTTAACTTTAAAAATAAGGAAAGATTTTAAACATGGAAAAAAAAATAAAAATAATTGTACCACAAATATGGTTCAAATTGATTTTTCCTTTGATAGCAAGGAAAGAGGTGCTACATGATAACGCAAAAATGATGATCCATCAACCACTCAAAATTTCTAGTGATAATATACATATATGCTTAAACTAAAATATATGTTTATGTTTACATTAATATATTAAAGTATGAAGAATCTTTGAGAAGTGATTTGAACTTTTTACACTTCACTAAAAGTTTCTGCAATAAATAAAATTATTTAATTTTAAATAACCAAACGTTATACGTGCGAGACACGTGTGATTAAAATAGTAATAATAATAATAATTCAAACAAATACAAAATTTGAGCAGCTTTGTAATATTGAAATCAAGTCTCGCATAGTTGCAATATTATATCATACAAAGAAAATTGAGAATTACCTCTTGCGAAAAATAATTTATAACATAAACCACTACAATCTATTGATTTTCAAAGTTAATAATTGCTAATTTTCAGAGCCACGAACTCGGAACCACTGAAAACAAAACCTTATTCTCTAGATTTGTTGCTTTCGTTCACTCTCTATCTCATTTTTTTTTCACTTTTGATTTCTTCCTATTGGTTAATGTTGTTTATGGGGTATTCTCTAGTATTAATATATGCTTGCTACGTGCCTTGTCCTCTTTTTTTTTCCTATGTTTTCTTTCTTTTATGTTCTCTCTTTTGTTTATTTTTTGTTTCTCAAGTCTTTCTCCTCTCTTTTATGATTCTCTCCTCTTTTGCTTTCTGCTTCTCCTTCTATTTTTTCTACCATTTTTTTCCTTATGCATGCCTTTTTTTTGTGAAGTCTTTCTCATCTCTTTTATGTTTCTATTCCTTTTCTCTCCTCACTTTTCTTACTCTAATTTCCTTTTCTATTTTTAAGTGTTGTCTCATTTTTCTACTTTAGATGTTATACGTGCCATCTATGTTGATAAGAACCTAAGTGAACTATACCTACTAAAGATCATGTTAAGTATCTGGATAATAAAATATACAATTCATAATAACGACTTCACATGAATAATCAACTTTGCATACTGAATAATGCATAAAGTCATTGAACTAACTTCATTCATGCTTCGATTCATAGTGAAACTTATAAAATTATAGTATGGAGATTGGATAAGAATCTGTATGACAAATTGTCACGATCTGAGACTAACTCCGAGTCGTAACACGGAGCATGGAGCCACAAGTGACCCCAAGCTAACCCATGGTCTGGCATGCACTAGGATACTGAGCAAATAACAAAGTATTGGGCGGAAGCAGTACTGAAATAGCTCATGTGAATAATAATAGTGAAATACTAAATATCAACCAAGACTAGAAATAAAACTGTCTGACAAAGCTATATGCTGAAAATCTAAACATCTGTCTGTCTGTCTGAAAGCCTCTAATCATTATGAGTTGTTGGGACATGTACCCAACTAACTCCAACTAATTGAAATAAAATAAAATAAAAAAAGAATGTTGAAATAAATATTGATAACTAGTCCTCAAATGATGAGGACTCACTAATATTGCAGCCAATGGTACAGAAACATACTAAATGTGATCCAGGCACTGAACGTCCGAACCTATATTATAAGACAATATAGTGCAAAAAAGTATGCGATTGGTACTTTGAATGTACTGAGAGATATGCTATAGAAATATAACACTTTCGATGCTTAAACGAGGAAAATATGCAAGTTTCTGAGGTTATTTTGTTAGATATGATGCATTTTTGGTATGTTTTCCATGAAATCATGTTTTGGATGCTAAGTTCGTGAAAAAGGTGGTTTTGGCTACTTTTGGAGCTATTATGGATGTTTGAAACACTTTTCGGCTTGTTCGAGATCAAAGCATGTTCGATAATTGAAGAAGAGATAAAAAGATGACTCCTAACACTTACTAAGTCAACCTATGAATCGCAAGTCCAAAATCTCGAGAGTTGACTTGCAAGATTTTTTCATCTGGTACCTGCACCCTGTACCTACGCTCACCCTACTTACCGCAGGTATTACTGTTAGCCTCCAAAGTCTATATTTTAATAATGACAAACTAACAAGTGGATCTTTGTAGGACATTAAAGACTACTCATAAAGAAAGCCGACTCCAGTAATGGAAGGACATCAACTTACGATCCGCGACATCAAAGAAAATAAATCAGAATGAGAACAAACATAAGGAGAATATCAGTCCCATAAGTCTAGAAAAATCAAATCAATCACGAAGAATCTCTGGCCCAAAAGTCTCTATAAATCAGATCAATAACGACTAAAGAAAAAAAAGAAAAGATCACAAGCACATTTGGGAAAACATCAATCTATACAAGACCAAAAGGGAAAATAGACCACAGACATATCTGATATGGACATGATCCAAAGACGTATATGGACATATCAAACAGCTACATTCCTCAATCAAGGAATCAATTTAAATCCTTGATTAAGAAGAAATCTCTTGGGTTTCCTTATGAAGAGTAGAAGCCGAAGACTATAAAAGATGAAGACTAAAGACAAACACGGGTTACGTAACTTCAAGAAGAAAATTCAAAGTGTCTCAATCTTAGTCTCACAAGGCTTTGTAACTCTTAGTTTACAATTTTTATATAAAGAGTAGGATCAAGTCAACTTTGTAACATCAACTGAAGCTGTGTCATAAGATCTGATGAGTAAAATAAGTCTTCAGAACTTGTTTCCTATCATTCTACTCAAGCCCGACATTGAACGATCTAAGTAAACCTTAAAACCCAAGGGGACTGGAAGTAGGCACCACATTGGTGTTCTGAACAAGGATAAATTTTTGTGTTATTACTTTACACTCTGTATATTTTCTTAATTATTTTAAATCGAATCTGTTTTGTAAAGTACACTGATCTGCAGGCGAGTCGACTGTGAGGAGTCAGTAGTCAACTCACAGAAAAATTTCAATTCACCCCCCTCTTGAATTTTAATTGGTATTAGAGTAGGTCTGACCAACAACATTACTTAACCGCAAGTGAGCAAAGATCAAATGACAAGTTATTAAATCCTCGATGCTCTTTTATAGGATTGCCACTCCTCCACAAGACCACCATACTTTATTGGACAATATTACTCCTATTGGAAAAATAGGTTCAGAATCTTTGTCCAATCAAATGAATTCCAAGCATGGGTTGTTATCAAGAAGGGTCTAAAGCCAATTCCAGACTTAAATAGATGTCAAAGGACAAAGATAAAGACAAAGACAAAGAATCTAGCAGTTCCAACATAGAAGATCTTGAAAGCTTTGAGGTCACCAAAGAATAACAAGAGGTAATTAAAACTAATGCACGTTCTATAAGTTTGCTTTTTTATGTAGCTAGTGGAGAAGAATACGACAAGATATCAACCTGCGAGACTGCAAAAGAAATGTGGGACAAATTGGAGGTAACCTATGAAGGAACCACCAAAGTCAAAAAGTCAAAAATTGCTTCCCTGGTCAATGAATACAAGTTGTTCAAAATGGAAGAGAATGAAGACATTGAAACAATGTTTGCCAGATTCAATAAGATCGTATACGAATTGAAATCACTAGGGATGATCTATCCACATATCCTGCAAGTCCAAAAGATGGTTCGGAGTTTTCCAAAGATTTGGGAAACCAAGGATGCCATTTTGGAAGATGGAGATCTTCACAACATGACATGAGATGAACTACGAGGTAACCTTATTGCATATGAAAGAGATTACATTAACAGGTACCACAAACAGGAGGAGAAAAAACCAATAGCCTTTAATACTGCTCCAACCAAAGAAGTGGACATTTTGGAAGTTACTAATAGCGAAAGAATGACCCTCATTAACCATGGAGTAAGTCAGATCATGAGATAGAGACAACAAAGATCCCAAAGAGCCAAAAATAATGACTCCACTAGAAATAATGATCAGTGCTATCACCGTGGAAGGCCTGACCACTTAAAACAAAATTGTCTAGAATTAAGAAGAAAAACATCCAGGAAGAATAAAAATTTGGAGCCTGAAGTGATGAGGATAAAATCGAAGAAGAAGTAGAAGTTGCAAATATATGCTTCATGACAACACGACTATCATAACTGTAATATTCTTGAATCCAACTTGGATATGATAATTAATGAGCTTCAAAAAGTCATAGATGAATATAATAAACTATATCAAGAGAAGAAAAATTGTGAAGCACTATTTAAACTAAAACTCAAAGAGGAGCGAAGAAACTGGCAAATAGAAATTGAAGCATGTCAAATTGAAATTGACCTACTTTATGAAGAGCTTGATGATGCAAAAATAAAACTAAACAGTTTTAAGGAATCCCCAAGCCACAGTTTTGTAAGATCAAATTCCTTCAAAAATTACTTTAGTTCCTCATCAGGGTCGTTTAAATCAGCTAAGAGCTCTTTCTCCTCTCGAGGATCTATCTATTTTATCTGTGGACAGAGAGGGAAAAAATACAAAAATTGCAAGCATAAGCCTGAAAGTGTATGGGTTTAGAAGCCCAAAGGAATCACATCTAACCCGCAAGGAACCAAGACCACTTTGGTACCTAAGTAGAATTAATCTTCTCGCTTTGCAGGAACATGTCCACAAAAACCATAAAAAGGAAATATGGGCTCCTAATGGCGGATGTTCCAAATACATGACCGAAAAGAAAAAAATATCCTCTGCTTTGAAGAATGCAGGTGAAGGACCAATCAAATTCAGTGACAACGCCAAAAGCAGTGTCACCAGAGTCGACTCACGGTGTGACAACTGGTTTGGAATCACCCTCAAACAAAGAAATGGTTCATCAAACATGACAATATTGGTATCTATCTATTTGGTGAACTCTAAAAATAGGAAAAAGAACATGCAACTTGTCATATCATTAACATATGTTTCACCTATAACAATGCAGTAATAAATAATAGGTGAATGATTTACAATATGGAGATGATGCTCGCATAATCTCTGAGCCATTATAAGATTAGTCGACTATACCCCGTTAGAGTCGAGTTCTACATCTGAAATAATGAGACTGAAATGAAGATAGGTATATAGCTCAAGGCAATTCCCTCTAAGAAGGTACTGACTTCAACAAAATCATTGTCAGTGAGACAAGGTCAGAATCAATACAAATTATCATTAATAGTTGCTTCCCTCAAATGTTTTTGAAATGCTAAAGCACTCCACAGTCTCAAGTGAGATCCAAAGGTTTGGTATGAGAAATTGAGTACTTTCCTATTTTTAAAAAATGGAGGGGGTTATTTTGCAAAAAATTTGACTTATTTAGAGTCGCCACTTAATTTTGAAAAGGAATAAAGAAAACCTTTGAAGGTTATTTAAATGATACAAAATAAAAAAAATCATTTAAGTTTGAAGATTTTGAGTAAGCAGTTCCTATTAATACTCTTGAAAGGTTGTTAAGGCACCAAGAGTATCCGCTAACTTGCGGTTATCCGGACTGTTTGAAAACATTTTTTGACTAACTTAAAAAAGAAGGATTGAATTTTGAAAAATAATTGATTTTAGGAAAAGACTTGTGTAAAATAGATTTTGACGACTTAGAAGGGAATTTAACCAAGTCTAAGAATATAAATAGCAAATAAGCATAGAAAGAGGGTAGGAGGAAAATTAAGAGATTTAGGCTTTTAGGTCAAAATCAATAAATCTTTATTAATCTAATTTGGGCTTTTGGCCCATCATCACCTATCCTAATCTAAATATTGGGCTTTCGGCCCATAACCTGTCCTAAGCTAGTTTTTGGACCTTTGAGGCCGAAAATCCGCCTCACCTGTATTAAAATACAACTTTGGCTTCGAGGCCCAAATAAATGAATAAATAAATGAATAAATAAAAAGAAGACAATAATAAAAATTGAGACTTTTCAAGTCTCTTAATGACGTCATCAATGGGTTTTGATCCATTTTTCTTCTTTGTCTATCTTCTAGCATCTGCACGTCATGTAGTGGACCTTGCGTTTAAACATTAGACTTGACTCGAAGAGGTGAGCCTCATTGGCCCATTACGAAATGCAAGAGGAGAAGAGTCCATTTGGACACGAGATATTTTTGCATGCAAAGAAAAGATAAGAAAATTAACATACGTTCAAGACATAATAGTTACATATTTCAAAGTAAAAGAAAATTACAAGAATCGATTTTGAATTACAATGATATGCACACTTGCAAACGTATAACAAGAGTGAGAGTCAATAGATAAAATGCAAAGAAAAGACATCCACTTTCATGCCTTATGATTTATGTTCATATTAAGAATGAATAAAGGTAAAATGAAGAAAGTCATATTCAATAATTAGTGTGAGAAACAAACAATGTAAGCTTGCAAAAGTAAAGGGATGAGGCAACAAAAAAAATACTCATGACTTCTAAAATTGAACAAACATATACACTAATCCATATAAAAAAAGGAAATAAAGATTAGCTTTTCAAGAAAGAGAATCTTCAAATTTCAATTAAGGCGACATTAACGAAAATTCACACATCTAAATTACAACCAACATTTTATGAAAAAACGTGTAACGACCTATGGTTTATCTTTCTAAGACATCTTTGATTCTCTTTTGATATTATAAATCAAGGAGAGACACGAATCAAGTCTTTACACTCACAAAGAGCAAATATAACAATCCAACGGGAGTAAGAAAGTTAGAATAAAAGTTTAGAATTTCTAAAAGTGAAATATCGTTTCATAATCATACTATGCATGACTCAAAAATATCTAAATAATTCTATTTAGCCACAAAAATTCAAACTTTCTCACCATTTTGACAAATTTAAAAACATGTAAAAAAAAGGGGAATAAACATCATGAATGAAAAATAAAGCTAGCACTTCATCTCGTATATGAGGATTTTGAAAATCCCTTAAAATAATTAACAAGCAAATGAAAAATTCTTGATTTAATCAATTAATATTCTTATTAAGGAGAAACAAACAATAATAACTATTTTTCCAACATAAAAGAAAAACTTTTCATTCTAAAAATAAATATATCCGCCAACAATGAATTTAAACATGAGATGAGTACATCTTTTGAGAAAAGAACAAAACTTTATACAAAATAATCAAAGAATAAAGCTAAAAAGAAAAACAATCGATATTGACTATTCTTTTCAACATAAAGGAAACAGCTTTACATGCTAAAACAAAAATATCCACCAACAATGAGTTTAGACAAGACATGAGTACATCTTTTAAGAAAAAATGAAAACTTTATCTATAATAATCAAATAATAAAGTCAAAAAGGAGAAACAATCAATATTAACTATTCTTTTCAATATAAAGGAAACAACATTACATGCTAAAAACAAATATATCCGCTAACAATGAATTTAAACACAACATAAGTACATCTTTTAAGCAAAGATTGAAACTTTATCTATAATAATCAAAGAATAAAGTTAAAAAGGCATGTACAACTATTGGTAACTCATTTTTATACCATGAACATGAAAATAACCACAATATTGATACCACAATATCCTATGGCCTTCAAGGCCGTCTACAACAAACAATTTCAGCAAATAAAATTATAACTACGAACTACGAAGAAGAAAATGATAATAAAATTGAAAAAAAGGGAAAGGTGTGTTTACCTTTTTGTGGTAGCAAAACAGGACTACAAGCTTTCTTCGGAGTCTTGATTACCACCAGAAAGCGTTCAACTCGAGAACTTCAATTATCCCACGAATTAAAAGAAAAAGTTTTTATTAAAAGAAAAAACTCTTCTTTGCTTAAAACTTGTTTTTTCCCTTGCGACTTTTTTTTTTCTTAAATTTTTTTTAACTATTTGCTCAAATGATTTTCAATTCTTTGAGGTTTTGAGACTTGGTTATTCTACCAAAATAGTGGTAGTAATTATAGAAAAGGATAGGGATCCAATTCTATTAATCTACCAATGTGGGAGAATATTTTTTAGGGGTATTTTTGGAATTTAAAAATTGAAGATAAGGTGAGGTGGAAGATAATGTGGAGGAAAATTGTACAATATAGTATAATTTTTGAATTTTAAAATTGGAATTTGAAAAAAGGATAAACGTTGAGGGGAATAGTACAACATAGTATAATTTGAAATTATTTTTTGATGGAAATTGGGTAGAAGTTATGAGAGTTTTTGAGAATTTTGGGATTATTTAAAATATAACTCCAATTGGGATTTAAAATTTAGCGATATTTATTTAATTTTGACCAAATTAAAAATCTATTGACGGATTGCATAGCAATTATGGCCAATTTGATTTCAATTATGGCCAAATCTAATAGATTGGCTAAATTACATTGAAATTTGATACGAATTAATACTTATTTTAATTTCGAGCTTCTTGATTTAATAAAATTAAATACATATTTATCTAAATAAATTATTTTGATAATAAATTATAATAAAATCAAGATTCTAATCATTATATTTATTTTTTAAAATAATCCTTAATTAAAATTCAATATTCTATAGAATAAATATTTAAGTAATCAAATTATATAATCTCGTATAACTGAACACGATCATATATAATTGCTACTTAAAGTGACAAAATCCGTACAAAAAATATTTTGAATTTTTTTATTTGGATGAAGTAAATATTTTAATTTTATTAAAAACTGAAGAAACTCAGGATTAAATTTAGTTGAGGAGGGCAAAAATTAGGTGTCAACAACTGCCCCTCCCTTCAGGTAGGGTGAATGCAAGTAACCCTGGTGAAATGGAGGTTGACGTTCCTAATTTTTTGTCCAACCACAAATTCAAATCTGAAAGAGGTTGGTTCTTGTACGAGTTTTAGAGAGTTATGGACGTACCTAGGTATCAGGTTTCCTACATATCTCAGATTATTTGAGAATTCAGGCCATTTGTAGTTCATAAAGCTTGATGTGAAGCACGATTTCTAAAAATTCATAAGCTATCTCGGTTTTGGAGTTTTGATGAAACTAAAAAGCTGGGGAATAGAGGAATTTGGTGGGAAGGTTGGAATGCAATAGAGTTTTCTACATAGATCCCAACCTATATATCCCTGAGACTCAGGGAATCAGACTGCTTATAGTTCGACTAGATCGGTAAAAAAGATAGTCTCTTATTTTAGATGCTCTTTGGCTCGGGATGAGTGACAAGTTGATCGAGTTACGAAAAATAGCCTTGTAACCTCTTAACCATGAGTGTGGGATCCTTTCCATCCATAGATAAGAACTTACCTGAACATAATTTCCAAAACTCTAGGTGCACTATCACTCGAATTTGAAAGAAAGAGAATTTTACCCTTGGTATGAGTTTAGAAATATGCCGAAGGTGAAGCTGAAACCGAAATATCCAAAAAATTCCCACATACCTTCTAGCAGGGGTGTGGTTTAATGGTGGTGGTGATCATCCTTTAGATCGCGTCCAGAGAGTTTTACGTCTCTCTCAAGACTATGTCTCATTTTACTGCCAAGAAAGAGTTCCATGTTGTGTTGCGTCCTATCTGGAGTCGTCCGCACCTGTGGTTTTGATTTGAGATTTTCATCCTCTCGGATGATCTCGACAATGTATTAAAAAAAGTGTTAGTGCTAAACATAATTCACGAAAGAGGTATATAGTCTTTACCATATCTCCATGTGAGTTATTGCCTGAAAAACGAAGTCATCCCTTTCATGTACGTATTTGGAAGGAAATAACTTGCCATAATAGACCCAACAACTCTTTTGGTTGTTGCATAATTATCTCATTTATCGGTTGAATATCTCTTCAAAGTGGGGTGATCCTTTTGGACACCGATGACACTTTATGCAGAACGGTCCCGACAACCGTGTAATATTATGCTGAGGTAAACCATTTTTGTTGCCTATGATAACCTTTCTGGTTATTAACAATAATCTTTGTATAACGACCCGAAATCGCCTCCTGGGATGTCACATGGTGCCTAGGGCTATCTATAAGTAGCCCCAAGAAAACCCATAGAGCCGGTTCCTGCTAATAACCCTTAATTCAAGGAGAAAATTTGAATTCAAACACTAGCACATCCATGTTCATAGAAGGGAATAAAGGAAAGAAGGGGTACTCGATCCAAATGGTCAAGATAAAGAAATCCTAATAAAACCACAATATACCAAATAGTCTGACAAAGCCTCTACAAATCCATAATCTAGAGAGACGACGGGACAGTCCCCCAACTGACTCAGGACGAACTACAGGTAACAACATAGTCTTTCATTCCCTGGAATATCTGAAGATCGGTCCTCGAACCAAGAGTACTCACCACTGTAGGAAATGTATGCGAGGTACTCGGAGATCACGGGCGAGCTTGGAACTGAGCACCTGAACCAAAATTATGAGACAATGTAGCACATAGACATATATATGGATCAATACTTGCGAATGTACTGAGTATGCGGGGGGTGAATGCATGTATATAAAACAATATCAATTTTCTTCATTCAAATCATGTATGCAATATGAGATGACTCACATGGATTGAATAAGTATGAAATATAAAGTTCATAAATCATATAAGATGAGGCATATTACACAAATCTCGTGAGTCATCGTTCTTCAACCTCAAAACCGAAAATCTTCTCTTATTCTCAATACTCAAGGAAGAAAGGGTTTTAGATAGTACCATCAACTCATGCATATGGGATGGTGAGTAAAACAACGTTTAATGTTCAAGATTTTATGTCTCTTCAAACTTAAATACTAGAAATACGATCTCATGAGATTTTAGAACATACGTAGAGGCATATCATGCAAGTTAGGAAAATATCTCATTTCAAGTTTAAGGAGAAATCATCTATCTCAAGGCAAAATACTCTAGTTTAGTGAAAATAGTTCATAGGAGGGAAAATACCTTAGTTTGCAAGGGTGTAGCTGATTTCAAGTTTAAAAGAGGCAAGAGAGGTTCTCGTAACGGACATAAACCATGCGAGCTACTTGGAGTCCCATGTTTTGTCCTCCTAAGAAAGAGACCCCATGTTGGGGAGGAGCATCATACTCTTGCCAGAGAGTATAACCTAGATCTAGTGATCACTAAATGAAACTCGGCCTCGGGCCCAATCATAATCATCATAAACTCGGCCTCAGGCCCAACCTATGGTGGCACGTAGTTTTAGGGTAAGAAACCATAGTGACTTACCCGCTCGGTGCTAAACACTACTCCCTTTAGATTATCTGTGCTCATCTCATAAAAATCCACTTTTAGAATGATCTCATGGTTCACTACGAACCCAATGATCAAATCGATAATCTCATCTAGTGAAGTGGATTTCAAATCTCAAGGACCATTAGGTCAATTCATTTCTCAATCATCTCAAAATACTCAAATCATGGGGGCTTATAGCACAAGAATTCATAAATTCACAAGTCTCAAATAGGGTTTTCTAACCCATAGTTCAATATCAAGTTAAAGCTCATCAAAAGCATAATATATAGCATATAGATTCACAAATCATATGAAAATCTAGGAATTTCAGCAATTTATCTCAAGTTTCTATTTAGTCATATGCTTCAATATCTCAAACATTGCAAACATTAACTTCACATGGAGTAAAATCTTGGGGTTTATACCCAGCTGTAATTTCTCAAGAAAACATGCAAAAATCATGCCATTTGACTCTTAATTCATCAGGAATATCAAGATAATGCAGTCAATAATAATGGGTGAAACCCCCCAATTCAATTTCATGTAATACCTCATAGATTTCAGGAAGATCATGATGTAAATAAACCTTTTAGGCACAAGGTTGAAAGGTTTACCCTTGTTCAAAACCCCACATGCCTTAGATTAGGAGATTGGATGAACAAGTTTCCTCTAAACTTCCTCTTCTTACTCTTGGGAGAGGGTTCTTGAAGTCTTTGAACTTGGGAGATTCAATTCTCAACTCACTAGCACAATCTTTGGTGAGTTCTTAGATTTCTTGGGGAAGAATTCTTGCTTTGATATGATTTGGAGGAGAAAACCCTAGCCCTTAAGTGTTAGAGATGAGAAAATGAGGCCAGATGGTTCATCTAGAATATGTATGAGGGTTTAAAGAAGTAGAAAGAACCGAAATACCCTTTTAAAAATGAGTTAAAAATTATTGATCGGGGTCTGCGACGATCGAAATAACGGTCTGTCGAAGTTTGACGGTCCGCCAGATCGTCCGTCGCTCGAGGGCAAAAAATGGAACACACTGCCTCGATACGACAGTTGGAACGATGGTCCATTGAAATTTTGATGGTCCGCCAGATCGTCCGTCGCACGAGGGCCAGGATGAGGCCATACTGCCTTCACTTGACGGTCACCGTGATGGTCTGTCGAATTTTTGGCGGTTCACCATTTTGGCCGTCGCACGATGGCTAGAAAAAGGAGTCACTGCCTTGATTTGACGAGATGATCGATAGTCCATCGAAGACTTGATGGTGTGTCGGATCGACCATCAAACTTGGGCGATTTCGACAACGCTTAGGAAAACGGTCATAACTTCTCGCCCCGATATCGGATTTTGACGAAATTGGTATCGTTGGAAAGCTAACTCAATTTTCCACACCACAGGAAGTTATTTTTAGAAAAGATCCACAAGATTAAAACACTAACCAATTAGGGAGTCCTTTCTTAATCTCTTAAGGTCAGAATTACACTTCATTCAACACATATTCTAAGGTTCAAACTACGAGGAAACTTTGCGGGCTCTTACAATATCTCCCCCTTGGAAACATTCGTCCTCAAATGTTGCTAGTTAGGCAAGAGGTACAGGAAAAATAGAGTACACATAGCTGAAACAATTACTAAATGGTTCCAGATCTTTCTAAACTCATAACCACTCCGAATATTGCAAGAACTCATACAATGATGGATGCATAGCTAAACTTTAGATAAGAAGGGCTGAATTAAAAAAGAATAGTACCTTCGGATTGATCAGAACTCGCGGAGAAGAGGTGTGGGTATTTAGCTCGCATGTCTGCTTCTGCCTCCCAAGTAGCACCCTCGACAGATTGGTTCTGCCACAAAACCTTGATCAAGGGAACTTCTTTGTTCCTGAGTCTACGGATCTGAAAATCTAGGATCTCCATGGGAATATCATCGAAAGAAAGACTATCCTGAATATTGACGCTCTCTGAAGGATCAACCACAATAGAATCACCAATATGCTTCTTGAGTATGGAGACATGAAAGATAGGGTGAACGGCAGACAACTCTGAGGGAACTCAACCTCATATTCTACCTCGCCAACACAGCTCAAGACTCTATACGGGCCAACATAACGAGGATTCAGCTTCCCCTTTTTACCAAATCTTCACCCATTTCATGGGTGAAATCTTCAAGTACACCAAATCACCCACCTCAAACTCAAGATCTCTCCTCCTCACATCGTCATGACTTTTGATGACTTTGAGCCATCTTCAACCTCTCTCTAATCAACTTAACTTTCTCTATAGCTTCAAACACTGCATCAGGTCTCGTCCGTCTAGCCACTTCGAACCAACCCACGGGCGATCTACAACTTCTACCATACAAGGCCTCAAACGGTACCATCTCAATGCTAGCATGAAAACTATTATTTTTGGCAAACTCAATCAATGGAAAATGTTCATCCCAACTACCTTTGAAATCAAGAGCACACGCCCTCAACATATCCTCCAGGGTCTGAATGATCCTCTCAGCCTGACCAACTCCCGGATGTACAATCTAGTATAATCCTCAGTCGTATAAAAAGTATGCACGGGCAAGAGGCAATCTGGTCACGAAGTCTATATTCACCACTTCCCACTTCTAAGTAGGTATACTAAACTCTTGCATCACACCACCAGGTGTTTGGAGCTCTACCTTAACCTGTTGACACGTTGCACACCTTGCTACAAACTCAGCTATGTCTTTCTTCATACCGTTCCACCAATAGATTTCCTGCAAGTCACGGTACATCTTGTTAGTGTCGGGATGAATGGAATAATGCGCATCATGTGCTTCAGCTAAAACCCTCTACCTAAAATCATCAACACACAGGACACACAACCTACCATGCAATCTCAACACACCATCTACCCCCTTGGGAGAAAACCTCAACCTTTTGGTCCTTAACTGACTCCTTCAGTTTGACCAATCTAGGATCCCTTTCCTGCTTCTCCTTCACTTTTGAGACTAAAGAGGATTCGAAACTACTCTGCACTAACGTACCCCCCTCCGCTGCATCAAGCAACCGAACACCCAACCTAGCTAAACAATGAACATCACGAGCCAACTCTCTCTTAACTTCCCCTATATGTGCAATACTACCCATGGGCAATCTGCTAAGGGCGTCCGCCACTATATTAGCCTTGCCCGGGTGATACAACATACTTATATCATAATCTTTCAATAACTCCAACCATCTCCCTGCCTAAGATTCAACTCCTTCTGGGTGAGCACATACTTCAGGCTCTTATGATCAGTAAACACATCCACATGGACACCATAAAGATAGTGTCTCCAAATTTTCAAAGTAAAGACCACAACAGCCAACTCAAGGTCATGGGTCGGGTAATTTTTTTCATGCGGTTTCAACTGTCTAGAGGCATAGGCTATAACCTTACCTCTTTGCATTAACACATATCCCAAACCCACCCCATAGGCATCACAATATACCATAAAACCATTATAACCATCAGGCAAAGTCAACACAGGGGCTGAAGTGAGCCGAGTCTTCAGCTCCTGAAAACACTTCTCACCGGTCTCAGACCAATATAATTTAACATTCTTTTGGGTCAATCGGGTCATAGGAGATGAAAAGAAAGAAAAACCCTCAACAAAATGATGGTAATAGCCAGCTAGACCCAAGAAACTCCTAATGTCGGGTGGGGAGATAGGTCTAGGCTAATTTCTAACAGCTTCGGTCTTTTAGGGATCAACTCTAATACCCTCGACTGAAATAACACAACCCAAAAAGTCTACATACCTTAGCCAAAATTCACACTTACTGAATTTGGCGAACAACTGATGGTCTCTAAGAGTTTGCAAGACAATTCTAAGGTGTTGTGCATGGTCATTATCATCACGGGAGTACATAAGGATGTCATCTATGAAGACAATGACGAACATATCAAGATATCGCTTGAACACTCGATTCATAAGGTCCATGAAAGGAGCCGGGGCATTGGTTGGCCTAAAGGACATGACTAGGAACTCAAAGTGACCATAGTGGGTTCAGAAGGTTGTCTTTGGAATATCACACTTCTTGACCTTAAGTTGATGATAGCCGGATAAAAGGTCTATCTTGGAAAAATAACTTACACCATGCAACTGATCAAACAGGTCATCAATTCTTGGAAGAGAATACCTATTTTTTATTGTGACCTTGTTCAGTTGATGGTAGACAATACATATACGCAAGGATCCATCCTTTATTAGCACGAATAAAATAGGTTCGCCCCAAGGAGAAATGTTGGGCCTAATGAAACCTTTATCTAGAAGATCTTTGAGTTGTTTTTTCAGCTCATTAAGCTCGGTAGGAGCCATACGGTATGGGGGATAAAAATAGGTCGAGTGTCGGGAAGAAGATCAACTCTGAACTCTATCTCTCTATCGGGAGGTACTCCTGGGAGATCTTCTGAAAAGACATCTGGGAACTCATTAAAAATATCGACTGACTGAATAGTTAGAGTTTCAGACTGAGTGTCTTTGACTCTAACTAGGTGATAGATGCAACCTTTGGATATTAGCTTTCTGGCTTTGATGCAGGAGATGAAATGACTTTTGGGAGATATCAAACTCTTGGACCACT
Organism: Capsicum pubescens; assembly: GCA_030864215.1. Classification (NCBI taxonomy): domain Eukaryota; kingdom Viridiplantae; phylum Streptophyta; class Magnoliopsida; order Solanales; family Solanaceae; genus Capsicum; species Capsicum pubescens. Next base: position 146,932,222 of record CM061545.1, on the reverse strand, counting down.
CAAATACTGGTTCGTCAGGAAACTAAAATTTAACTATATGGGTACGACAATCTATAGACGCATAGCAAGAATGAAGCCAATCCATACCCAAAATAAGGTCAAAATCTACCATGTCTAACTCTATTAAGTTCGCAAGTATGACTCTATGAAGCACAGTGATAGGGAAATCTCTATGCACTTGTTTAGCAACAACTGACTCTCCGACTGGTGTAGAAACTAGGAAAGGCTCGGGAATCCTTTCGGGACCCCTTTTGAAATTTACAGCCATAAATGGGGTCACATAAGAGAGATTTGACCTGGGGTCCAAAACACATAAAAATCAAGGCAAAAGACTCGAAGCATACCAGTAACAACATTAGGGGAGTCCTCCTTCTCCCGACGGGATAGCAAGGCATAAAATCTGTTCTGGTGCTGAACGCCAGCAGTGCTAGAAGAAGCGCCCTAAATAGGGGTTGGCCGAGGTACATGAGCTGGTGCACTAGTAGCCTGTGCCGGAGGTCAAGCATCTCTGTTCCCCTGTCTGACATGGGGGCAATCTCTAAGTCTGTGTCCCTGCTTGCCACAACCAAAACAAACCCTCGCATCACCAAAACACTCCCTGGGATGATTCCTACACATTTAGTACAAAGAGGATGACGGAGCCGGTTACCAACACTGTTCTGCGATCCAGACATAAAAGGCCTACCCCCTTGATCTGGCCTACCTCTAGGCGTGGGAGCACTAGATGATGAAGACACTGGAGCAGACGGATGTCTCTGAAACTGAGGGCAGTTCCCTCTATGGAACCTAGGCCAGCTAAACTCATGCTGATCAGATCTCATCCTCTTGCTACCCCTCATCCTTTCTCTCTCCCTAAAGCTTATCCCTTCTCTATCTATTGGGAAAGAATCATAAACCTAGCTAGATCCATATCCCTATTCAACACCGCTGTCCTACACTCCTTTAGCACCAACCCAAAAACACCGATCACAAACTTACTAATACAAGCCCGGGTGTTGGAGATCAAATCAGGAGCGTACTTGACTAACTGACTGAACTTCAAGCAGTACTCCTTAATAGTTATGAAGCCCTGCCTCAAGTTCATGAACTCTTCAATCTTGGCCTCCCTTATCTCATGTGTTAAGAATCGGTCTAAGAATGTATCTTGGAATACTTGCCAAGTCACAGGAGCGACATCTTCATCTCTACCCTTCCTTCACGACACAACCCAATCATAAGCAATGTCCTTCAGTCTGTAAGACACCAACTCAACACTTTATTATTCTGACATATACATCACATCAATGATCTTCCTTACCTTCTCCAAATACAACTGTGGGTCCTTATTAGTTCCTGACCCATAGAACTCAGGCGGGTTCATCCATAAAAAGTCACAAATTCTAGCCGCGGCAACATCACCTCTCTGCTGATTAGCAGCTGGGGCCCGATTATTGTCCTGAACATTAGAAGTGACTGCTTAGGTCAACGCCTAAAAGGCTGCCCTAAATTCAGTGTGGGACACCGTCTCATTCAGAGGATCAATGGGTGGTGGCTGCTACTCATTGTTTTTGCGAACATGCGCCCTTCTAAGAGACATTTTCTAAAAATAAAGAAGCACAGATTATTAGATAAGGAGGAGACAACCGGAGGCATGATAGAATCTAAAAAAAAAGACTCAACTTTTCCTAAAATGTCTCGTAGTCTCCTGAACATAGATGTGGTGTGCTACACACCGATGAGTAAGACCCTACTCAGCGCGGCTTTTCAGACTCCTTAGGACTCCTTAGAAACCCAGTGCTCTGATACCACTTTATAACGACCCGAAATTGCCTCCTAGGATGTAACATGGTCCTAGGGCTATAAGTAGCCCTAAGCTAACCCATAGAGCCGGTTCTTGCTGATAACTCTTAATTCAAAGAGAAAATTTAAATTTAAACTTTAGCACATCATTGTTCATAGAAGGGAATAAAGGAAAGAAGGGGTGCTCGGTCCAAATGGTCATGATAAAGAAATTCCAACAAAACTAGAATCTACCAAATAGTCTGACAATGCCTCTACAAATCCATAATCTAGAGAGCCGATGGGACAGTCTCCCAACTGACTCTGGATGAACTACAGGTAACAACATAGTCTTTCAATCCCTGGAATATCTAAAGATTGGTCCTCAAACCAAGAGGACTCACCACTGTAGGAAATATATGCGAGGTACTCAGAGATCACGGGCGAGGCTGGGACTGAGCACCTAAACCTACATTAATAGACAATGTAGCACATAGACATATATATGGATCAGTACTTGTGAATGTACTGAGTATGCGGGGGTGAATGCATGTATATAAAACAGTATCAATTTTCTTCATTAAAATCATGTATGCAATATGAGACGACTCACATAGATTGAATAAGTATGAAATATAAAGTTCATAAATCATATAAGATGAGGCATATTACACAAATCTCGTGAGTCATCGTTTTTCAACCTCAAAATCAGAATTCTTCTCTTATTCTCAATACTCAAGGCAAAAAGGATTTTAGACAGTACCATCAACTCATCCATATGGGATGGTGAGTAAAACAACATTTAATGTTCAAGATTTTATATCTCTTCAAACTCAAATACTAAAAATACTACCTCATGAGATTTTAGAACATACGTAGAGGCATATCATGCAAGTTAGGAAAATATCTCATTTCAAGCTTCAGGAGAAATCATCTATCTTAAGGCAAAATACTCTAGTTTAGTGAAAATAGTTCATAGGAGGGAAAATACCTTAGTTTGAAAGGGAGTAGCTGATTTCAAGTTTAAAAGGGGCAAGGGAGGTTCTCATAACGGACATAAACCATGCGAGCTACATGAAGTCCAATGTTTTGTCCTCCTAAGAAAGAGACCCCATGTTGGGGAGGAGCATCATACTCTTGCTAGGGAGTATAACCTAGGTATAGTGATCGATAAACGAAACTTGGCCTCGGGCCCAACCTACAATGGCACATAGTTTTGGGGTAATAAACCATAGTGACTTACCCGCTCGGTGCTAAATACTACTCCCTTTAGATTATCTGTGCTCATCTCATAAAAATCCACTTTTAGTGAGTTCACTAGCATAATCTTTGGTGAGATCTTAGATTTCTTGTGGAAGAATTCTTGCTTTGATATGATTTGGAGGAGAAAACCCTAGCCCTTAAGTGTTAGAGATGAGCAAATGAGGCCAGCTGGTTCATCTAGAATATATATGAGGGTTTATAGGAGTAGAAAGGACCGAAATACCCATTTAAAAATGAGTTAAAAATTGTGGATCGGGGTCTGCGACGGTCAAAATAACGGTCCGTCGGAAGTTTAACGGTTCGCTAGATCGTCCGTCGCTCGAGGGATAAAAATAGAACACACTGCCTTGATGCGACGGTCGGAACGACGGTCCGTCGAAAGTTTGACAGTCTGACAGATCGTCCGTCGCATGATGTCCAGGATGAGGCCATACTGCCTCTGCTTGCCGGTAACCACGACGGTCCATCGAATTTTTGACAGTTCACCATTTTGGACGTTGCACGATGGATAGAAAAAGGAGTCACTGCCTTGGTTTGATGGGATGATCGATGGTCTGTCAGATCGATCGTCAAACCTGGGTGATTCTGACAACACTTAGGAAAACGGCCATAACTTCTCACCCCGATACCGAATTTTGATGAAATTTGTATCGTTGGAAAGCTAACTCAATTTCCCATACCACAGGAAGTTATCTTTAGAAAAATCCACAAGATTAAAACACTAACCAATTAAGGAGTCCTTTCTCAATCTCTTAGGGCCGGAATTACACTTAATTTGACACGCATTCTAAGGTTCAAACTACAGGGGAACTTTGCGGGGTCTTACAATATCTCCCCCTTGGGAATATTCATCCTCAAATATCGCTAGTTAGGCTAGGGGTACAGAAAAAATAGAGTACACAGATGAAACAATTACTAAATGGCTCCAGATCTTTCTAACCTCATGACCACTCCGGATATTGCAAGAACTCATACAAGGATGGATGCATAGATAAACTTTAGATAAGAAGGGATGAATTAAAGAAGAATAGTACCTTCGGATTGATCTAAACTTGTGGAAAAGAGGTGCGGGTATTTAGTTCGCATGTCTGCTTTTGCCTCCCAAGTAGCACCCTCGACAAATTGGTTCAGCCACAAAACCTTGACTAAGGGAACTTCTTTGTTCCTGAGTTTACGGATCTGAAAATCTAGGATCTCCACGGGAATCTCATCGAAGGAAAGACTATCCTGAATATTGACACTCTCTGAAGGTTAAACCACAATAGAATCACCAATATGCTTCTTGAGCATGGAGACATGAAATATAAGGTGAACGACGGAGAACTCTGAGGGCAATTCAACCTCATATGCTACCTTGCCAACACGACTAAAGACTCTATATGTGCCAACATAACGAGGATTTAGCTTCTTTTTTTTACCGAATCTTTTCACCCCTTTCATGGGTGAAATCTTCAAGTACACCAAATCACCTACCTCAAACTCAAGATCTCTCCTCCTCATATCGACATAAGACTTTAGACAACTTTAATCCATCTTCAACCTCTCTCTAATCAACTTAACTTTCTCCATATCTTCAAACACTACATCAGGTCCAATCTCAGCCGGCTCACCCATTTCGAACCAACCCACGGGCGATCTACACCTCCTACCATACAAGGCCTCAAATGGTGCCATCTTAATGCTAGCATGAAAACTATTATTATAGGCAAACTCAATCAATGGCAAATTCTCATCCCAACTACTTTTGAAATCAAGAGTACACGCCCTCAACATATCTTCCAAGGTCCGAATGGTCCTCTCAGCCTGACTAACTCCCGGATGTACAATCTAGCATAATCCTTAGACGTAAAGAGGTATGCACGGGAAATTTCCAAGTCTGTGGCCCTGGTTTCCACAACCAAAACAATCCCCCGCATTACCAAAACACTCCCTGGGATGATTCCTACCACATTTAGCACAAGAAGGATGACGGAGCCAGTTACCAACACTATTCTGCGATCCAGACATGAAAGGACTACCCCCTTGCTCTGGCCTACCTCTAGGTACGAGAGCGCTAGCTGATGAAGGCACTGGAGCAGACAGATGTCTCTAAAACTAAGGGTGGTTCCCTCCATGGAACCTAGGCCAGCTAAACTCATGTTGATCAAATCTTTCCCTCTTGCTACCCCTCATCCTTTCTCTCTCCCTAAGCTTATCCGCCTCTATCCATTGGGCATAAATTATCAACCTAGCTAGATCCATATCCTCCTCTATCTATTGGGCATGAAACATCAACCTAATCCTCTCGGACTTAAAGAATTTATTTTCACTGCCCAGATTTTACCTTAGGTTAACCAACCTTGTTACAACGCTGATTATTAAACGGAAGTTTAGTGTTTCCATGTCCCTGTTGATAATTCACTTTCTACTATAGTTGATTTCTTTCTGAAGCAAATCAAAGTAGGTGTTATCTATAATTTGCAACCAACAGATAAGAAGGGCTGAATTAAAGAAGAATAGTACCTTTGAATTGATTTGAACTCTCGAAAAAGAGGTGCGGGTATTTAGCTCGCATGTTTGATTTTTCCTCCTAAGTAGCACCCTCGACAGATTGGTTCTGCCATAAAACCTTGACTAAGGGAACTTCTTTGTTCCTGAGTCTACGGATCTGAAAATCTAGGATCTCCACGGGAATCTCATCGAAGGAAAGACTATCCTGAATATTGACACACTCTGAAGGTTAAACCACAATAGAATCACCAATATGCTTCTTGAGCATGGAGACATGAAATATAGGGTGAACGGCGGAGAACTCTAAGGGCAATTCAACCTCATATGCTACCTTGCCAACACGACTAAAGACTCTATACGGTCCAACATAACGAGGATTCAGCTTCCCCTTTTTACCAAATCTTTTCACCCCTTTAATGGGTGAAATCTTTAAGTACACCAAATCACCCACCTCAAATTCAAGATCTCTCCTCCTCACATCGACATAAGACTTTTGACAACTTTGAGTCATCTTTAACCTCTCTCTAATCAACTTAACTTTCTCCATAGCTTTAAATACTGCATCAGGTCCAATCGCGGCCACCTCACCCACTTTGAACCAACCCACGGGCGATCTAAATCTCCTACCATACAAGGACTCAAACGGTGCCATCTCAATGCTAGCATGAAAAATATTATTATAGGCAAACTCAATCAATGGAAAATGCTCATCCTAACAACCTTTGAAATCAAGAGCACACGCCCTCAACATATCCCCCAGGGTCTGAATGGTCCTCTTAGCCTGTCCAACTCCCGGATGTACAATCTAGCATAATCTTCAGCCGTATAAGAAGTATGCATGGGTAAAATCTAAGTCTGTGGCCCTACTTGCCACAACTAAAACAACCCCTAACATCACCAAAACACTCCCCAAGATAATTCCTACCACATTTAGTACAAGGAGGATGACAGAGCCGGTTACCAACACTGTTCTACGATCCATACATGAAAGGCCTACCCCCTTGCTCCAGCCTACCTCTAGGTGCGGGAGCAGTAGCTGATGAAGGCAATGGAGTAGATGGACGCCTCTGAAACTAAGGGCGGTTACCTCCATGGAACCTAGGCCGACTAAACTCATGCTGATCAGATCTCGCCCTCTTGCTACCCCTCATCCTTTATCTCTCCCTAAGCTTATCCACCTCTATATTTTGGGCATGAATCATCAAAATAGCTAGATCCATATCCTTCTCTATCTGTTGGGCATGAATCATCAACCTAATCCTCTCCGACTCAGGAAATTTATATTCACTGCCCAAATTTTACCTAAGGTTAACCAACCTTGTTACAACACTGATTATTAAATGAAAGTTTAGTGTTTCCAAATCCCTGTTGATAATTCACTTTCCACTATATTTGATTTCTTTCTCAAGCAAATCAAACTAGGTGTTATCTATCGTTTGCAACCAATAGACAATAATTAAAACATCAGAATTATCTAGGAGTCCTACCACCTTTCGAATCTAAAACACTCAACACCTTATCAAGACCTACCCCTAGATCCCATAATTCAGGTTAAAGGAATTTAGCTGCTCATGATGTAATAATCGAAGAAACTAGATGAATTCATGCTTTGAAAGATGAACTTACCAAAAGATGAATAGAAACTAGATATTCTCAAATTAAATCACCAAAGAAAATCCCAAAATAATAATGATAGTCTCTTTAAAGTTATTGCTTTCTCAAGCCAAAAGAAGAGGGAGAAAAATATCAAAGTATCATGTCTCAAAACTCAAGGTTCAGAACTCTTAAGAAAACCCAAAACAAGGCTTTAAATAGTTCACCCTAATTATGGAAACAAAATAATAAAATTAAGAAATTCCTTGGATTAGGTGACGCTATTTGTGATAGCCTATCAGGAGGATGACGACTTATTACAAATGTCGTCAGCTTCCTGTATGCTTTTGGTACTCGCTGCCTAACGCTGACAACAAATGGTGATGCCCTATCATCTCCTTGATGACCTATCATAAATGTCGTCAAGGTTTTTCCTCATCTCTCATGTTCTGCCTTAGGCTGACGGCAAATTTGACGACTTATCAGCTCCTTGATGTCGTATCAACAAATATAGTCACAGCTTTCAACTTAGGCCAATTCTCTATCTACTACTGACGCTGAAGCTGATAGCTTATCACAGGGATGGCGACTTATCACAAATATCGTCAGCCATATTTCGCCTTTATTTACTTTAGATTTCAGTTTATTTGATTCCATTCTTATTGGTTCTCTAGCATTTTAGCTTCTACTGCAAAATCAAACATAAAGCAATAAAAAATAACAAAAGTTGCTTAAGACATCACAATTATTCTTAGTTAAAAGCCTTAAATGTGTTAGCATTAGCTCACACATCAACCCCCTCAACTTAAAACAATTGCTTGTCCTCAAGCAACTTAGCACAACTAAGAGAATACAAAGCATATTTGGTAGTCAATCATCCATTACATCTCAAAACACTTTCACCATCTCCAAAGTCAGTCAATTTAAGTACAATGAAGAACACCAATGCAACACACTGGAATCAAGATATGGCATCAATTCAGCTATAACAACCATGCATAGGCCAGTATTACACTACCCGAACAAGTTAGTAACTAGAAATGTAACTAGTGTCCCCTCACAATAAAGAAATCCCCCTTATCTCATATCAGGAATTATATATGTAACCACAAGGACAATTAAAACACTCACTCTCAGAACGAAGTTCCAATCAGTGTATGCCAAGTACCATAGGCTTGCCCTTATTTTCATTACCCAGATCTTCAGATAGGTCATCTACGATCACTATAGGACTTCTCCTAGGCTTGTAATATAGGCTAGGGGATGGTATGATACTCGATGGTATTTAAATAGACTAAGCCACCTTGACACTACACTATCTTTTTGGGGTTTCACTCATTAGCCTTTTCTTCTCTTCTCTTTTCTTGATCACAATTATTTAGGATGGGTGCAATTTTTTCTCAATTACTTATTCTTTTTCACAATTTTTTTTACTTGCTCTTTTCCTCTGCACCCAGCTTTTTATTATTTTATTTTATGCTACCTTTCTTTATACTCATTCTATATCCCACACCCTTATGATAGCCACCCTCAACTTAGGCCATTTGCCTAAGTCCAAGTGCATAGTGTCCAAGGAGGAACAGGGCCAAAACAGGTTCATTATGAGCTAAATGAGAAGGTGATAAGTTTCATATAAAGAAATAGGCTAATTAGGCTCAAAACAGGGATCAAGGGATATGATACACATAGGGAAGGCCATTTAGTCTAAAGTGAGCTAATATTAAAATAGCCTATAATCCTTTCCTAACTCATATCCTTTAAACAAGGCAAGACCAACCGGGCAAGTTCTGGATTTAACACACAATGGGAACTAGGTAGTATTTCACACACACACGGCACAAAGGTACATCATAAGCTACTACCCATTCAATTTATGCAATTTTTTAGCAATGGTTATCATGTCACTAGTACTAATGCCATAACAAGATGCACAATGGTCACACATAAATGCATATTACACAGTTATAAAATAGACCTTTCGAGAGGTGTTCAAAAATCAACAAAAATATGTTAACTGCCTAAGCTAATTGTATTTCTCCTAGTCAACTATAATATTTTACAAGAAATCACAATACGCCTAAACATACCAGCTCTACTAGGAACAAGACTCCGGGGAAAAGAGGTACGACAACAAAAACCCCAAGAGGACATCAGCACCCAACAAGTAGTCCCACCCTCAACTTATAATCATATATTGTCCCCAATGCATCAAACTAAAACAAGAGAGTTAGAAACATACCTGTGGCATCATGGTTGAGAAGATCTGATGTCAATCACATAATATGAATACAAACAACAAAATACCTTGGGTTTCCTTCCAAGAAGCACCTAATTTAGTGTCGCAGCGCGACCCAACTCAGCTTTTTTCTCCACCTCGAGGATATGAATTTCACCCCCAACTTAGAGTCCATCTTCTTGCCTCGATCATAGGGGGTGGTACAAAAATTAAGAAGTCGAGTAATGGATTGAGCATGGTAAACAACTCATCCTTAAAGTGAGGTGTGTTTTTATATTGCTTATCAAGTGTAAAATAAAGAATATAGGATTCTTGTTCCTCATGTTCACACTCTTCCACTATTTTAGATGATTCCACATACAAGATATCATCTAAACATAATGTGGAAAAATGCTTCGAGTGAGTCCCAACTAATTCTACTTCAAAATTTACACTATATACTACACACTCACTTTTATTCACCTTCTCAAGATAAAGATGACAATCGAGTGTTTGCGATTCTTGAGTTTTCTCCTCAAATTAGCTAATGTCCTCCTCATATTCTTCTTTATTTAGCCACTGTAAATATGGTGGGAGTGGTAACTCCTTTATCTTTGCCCATAACTGTGCTTGATTCTCTAAAATTCATTTTATCAATTTGTCTGTTTGAATCGTGATAGCACATATATCTTCAGAATGATCACTTTGACCACAAACCAAACACCAAGTTAAAGTCTGTTCCCCAGTTAGAACAGTGTCCGTATCATATTGTGAAGGTACCCCACAATAATAAGAAGAATCATCATCACTTAAAAAACTGTCTATCCAGGTTGACATCTCAAGAAAGGTGTGAGAAAAAAAATAAAAATAAAAGGAAATAAAATAAAAAATAATAAAAAAAACTAAACAAATATTTACAAGTTTGAATTCAAGAAAGTAAGCTAAAATTCCAAACCAAATCAATACGCCAAATTGTTCCCCGGTAACGGCGTCATTTTTTATTACGCTCAAACGACACCTCTCAATGAAAATGTAAGCGATCATTGTCAATATAAAACCTAACTAGGATGGGGTCAAATCCCACAGGGAATATGGTGTGAACGTAAGTCGTTTGCGATTTAATCAACTGATAGTTGGATGTTTCCAAAAAAGGGGGGGTTTTAGTTAACAAGTAATTGTTGGTCACTTTAGTTTAAATATTTGTAATCAAGAGTTTATGAAAAACCAGAATTATGTTCACTAGGGGTTTTGGTACTTGACAGATGCTACTAGTGGTTCAAGATTCTCATGGTAGGTAGGACAACAAGTTATCTTTAGCGAAGTTATGCTTAAATTTCTCTCGACCTACTTAAGCATTTAATTACCCAATCCTCTCGGACTTAGGAAATTTATATTCACTGCCCAGATTTTACCTCAGGTTAACCAACCTTGTTACAACGCTGATTATTAAATGGAAGTTTAGTGTTTCCAAGTCCCTGTTGATAATTCACTTTCCACTATATTTGATTTCTTTCCCAAGCAAATAAAAGAAGGTGTTATCTATCATTTGCAACCAACAAACAATAATTAAAACATCAAAATTATCAAGGATTCCTACCACCTTTCGAATCTTGAACACTCAACACCTTATCAAGACCTACCCCTAGATCCCATAATTCAGGTTAAAGGAATTTAGCTACTCATGACGTAATAATTGAAACAACTAGATGAATTCATTCTTTGAAAAATGAACTTACCAAAATAAGATTAGAAACTAGAGATTCTTAGATTAAATCACTAAAGAAAATCTCAAAATAATGATGATAGTCTCTTTAAAGTAATTGATTTCTCAAGCCAAAAAAAAGGGAGAAAAATATCAAAGTATCGTGTCTCAAAACTCAAGGTTCAAAACTCTTAAGAAAACTCTAAACAAGGCTTTAAATAGTTCACCCTAATGATGGAAACAAAATAATAAAATTAAAAAATTCCTCGGATTAGGTGACGCCATTTGTGATAGCCTATCAGGAGGATGACGACTTATCACAAATGTCGTCTGCTTTCTTTATGCTTTTGGTACTCCTGCCTAATGCTGATGACAAACGGTGATGCCCTATCAGCTCCTTGACGACCTATAACAAATGTCGTCAAGGCTTCTCCTCAGCTCTCATGTTCTACCTTAAGCTGACGGTAATTTTAATGACTTATCAGCTCCTTGACGTCCTATCAAAAAATGTCATCACAACTTTAAACTTAGGCCAATTCTCTGTCTATTGCTGATGATGAAGCTGATATCTTATCAAAGGGCTGGCGACTTATCACAAATGTCGTCAGCCACACTTTGCCTTTATTTACTTCATATTTCAACCCATTTGCTTCCATTCTTGTTGGTTCTCTAGCATCTTAGCTTCTACTGCAAAATCAAACATAAAGCAATAAAAAACGATAATAGTTGCTTAAGACTTCACAATTATTCTTAGTTAAATGCCTCAAATATGTTAGCATTAGCTCACACATCAGCATCTTTACATAAAAATAAGCAAAACAAGCTTTCTCTCGACCCCTCAAAGGATGATGGATTGAATTAAACAAACATATATTTCTTCAACACATAAATATAATTCGTATATAATTGACTCGCGATTAATAGACATAGGGAAAGTTTTCTAATGGGCCCAATACCCCCTTCAGATATTGGGTCATCCTAGGCTTATTCCTAATAGGGTTTTAGTTTAGCTCTATCCTAGATGTCTAGAGTGGGTTGGAACTAGGTTCACAAGAGAACGACTTGGGTTTGGAAATACGAACAGCTATCAGATGCCTCACGTGCTAATAAACCATCATATTTCCAACACTTTATTTGGAGTTGAACAATAGGGGCCGGAACATCCACAAAACCCCAAAATAATTTAATAATCAATGCGAGATTATTCTATGAGATGCAATAATTAAATTTTGGAAAAATCAAAACACATAAGCACGTGAGCAATTTAAACAGTTAGTCAAAAAATGAAATCAAATATTTGGTTAGAACCTAGTTAGAATCCCCAACAGAGTCGTCATTTCAGTTTTGTGGAAATTTTGACTTATTTAGAGTTGCCACTTAATTTTGAAAAGAAATTAAGAAAACCTTTAAAAGTTATTTAAATGATCCAAAACCAAAAAAAAAATCATTTAAGTTTGAAGATTCTGAGTAAGCGGTTCCTATTAATACTCTTGGAAGGTTGTTAAGGCACTAAGAGTATCCGCTAACTTGTGGTTATCTAGACTGTTTGAAAATATCTTTTGACTGATTTCAAAAAGAAAGATTGATTGTTGAAAAGTAATTGATTTTAGGAAAAGACTTGTGTAAAATAGATTTTGACAACATAGTAGAAAATTTAACCAAGTCTAAGAAAATAAATAGCAAATAAGCATAAAAGGGGGTAGGGGAGAAATTACGAGATTTAGACTTTTAGGACCAAATCAATAAATCTGTCTTTATCTAATTTGGGCTTTCGGCCCATCGTCACCTATCCTAATCTAAATATTAGGCTTTCGGCCCACAACCTGTCCTAAGCTAGTTTTTGGACCTTTGAGGCACAAAATCTGCCTCACCTGTATTAAAACATAACTTTGTCTTCGAGGCCCAAATAAATGACTAAATAAATAATTAAAAAAAAAGACAATAATAAAAATCAAGATTTTTCAAGTCTCTTAGTGACCTCATCAATGGGTTTTGACCCATTTTCCTTCTTCATCTATCTTTTAGCATTTGCACGCCATGTAGACCTTGCATTTAAACTTCAGACTTCACTCAAAGAGGTGAGCCTCATTGGCCCATTATGAAATGCAAGAGAAGAGGAGTCCATTCGGACTCGAGATATTTTTTGCATGCAAAGAAAAGATAAGGAAATTAATAAATGTTCAAGACATAATAGTTACATATTTCAAAGCAAAAGAAAATATCAAGAATCGATTTTTGAGATACAATGATATGCACACTTGTACACGTATAACAAGAGTGAGAGTCAATAGATAAAATGCAAAGCAAATACATCCACTTGCATGCCTCATGATTTATGTTCATATTAAGAATAAATAAAGGTAAAAAGGAAGAAGGTCATACTCAATGAATTAATGCAAGAAACAAACAACGTAAGCTTGCGAAAGTAAGGGATGAGACAACAAGAAAAATACTCATGACTTCTAAAATTGAACAAACATATACACTAATTCATATAACAAAAGAAAATAAAGGTTAGCTTTTCAAGAAAGAGAATCTTTAAATTTCAATTAAGGCGACATTAACGAAAATTCATACATATAAATTACAACCAATATTTTATGAACAAACATGTAACGGCCTATGTTTTATCTTTCTAAGACATCGTTGATTCTCTTTTGATATTATGAATCAAGAGAGACAAGAATCAAGTCTTTACACTCACAAAGAGCACATATAACAATCCAAAGAGAGTAACAAAATTAGAATAAAAGTTTACCATTTCTAAACGTGAAATATCATTTCTCAATCATACTATGCATGACTAAAAAATGTCTAAATAATTCTATTTAGCCACAAAAATCCGAACTTTCTCATCATTTTGACAAATTAAAAAGCATGCGAAAAAAGTGGAATAAATATCGTGGATGAAAAATAAAGCTAGCACTTCATCTCGTATATGAGAATTTTGGAAATCCCTTAAAATAATTAACAAGCAAATGACAAATTCTTGATTTAATCAATTACTATTTTTATTAAGGCGAAACAAACAATAGTAACTATTTTTCCAACATAAAAGAAAAACTTTTTATGCTAAAAACAAATATATCCACCAACAATGAATTTAAACATGAGATGAGTACATCTTTTGAGTAAAGATCAAAACTTTATACAAAATAATCAAAGAATAAAGCTAAAAAGCAAAACAATCGATATTTACTATTCTTTTCAACATAAAGGAAACAACTTTACATGCTAAAACAAACATATCCACTAACAATGAGTTTAGAAAAGACATGAGTACATCTTTTAAGCAAAGATGGAAACTTTATCTATAATTATAAAATAATAAAGCCAAAAAGGAGAAACAATCAATATTAAGTATTCTTTTCAACATAACGGAAACAACTTTAGATGCTAAAAATAAATATATCCGCCAACAATGAATTTAAACAAAGCATAAGTACATCTTTTAAGCAAAAATTGAAAATTTATCTATAATAATCAAAGAATAAAGTTAAAAAGGCATGTACAACTATTGCTAGCTCATTTTTATACCATGAACATGAAAATAACCACACTATTGATACCACAACATCCTATGGACTTCAAGTCCGTCTACAATAAATAATTCCACTAAATTAAATTATAACTACGTACTACAAAGAAGAAAAAGATGAAGAACAAAATGATAACAAAATTAAAAAAAGTGAAAAATGTGTTTACCTTTTTTGGGACAGAAAAATGGGACTACAAGCTTTCTTCGGAGTCTTGATTACCACCGAAAAGCATTCAACTCGAGAACTTCAATTAGCCCACGAATTAAAAGGAAAAGTTTTTATTAAAATAAAAAACTCTTCTTTGCTCAAATCTTTTTTTTCCCCTTGAAACTTTTTTTTTCTTAAAAAATTTTCAACTATTTTCTCAAAAACTTTTCAATTCTTTAAGGCTTTGAGACTTGTTTTTTCTACCAAAATAGTGGTAGTATTTATAGGAAAGGATATGAATCCAATTCTATTAATATATCAATGTGGGAGAAAGTTTTTTAGGGGGGTTTTTAGAATTTAAAAATTGAAGATAAGGTGAGTGGAAGATAATGTAGGGGAAATTGTACAATGTAGTACAATTTTTGAATTTCAAAATTGAAATTTGGAAAAAGGAAAAAGGTTGAGGGGAATAGTACACTGTAGTACAATTTAAAATTATTTTTTGGTGGGAAATGGGTAGAAGTTATGAGAGTTTTTGGGAATTTTGGGGTCATTTAAAATATAACTCTAATTGGAATTTAAAATTTAGCCATATTTATTTAATTTTGAGCAAATTAAAAATCTATTGACGAATTGTATTGCAATTATGGCCAATTTGATTTCAATTATGGCCAAATCTAATAGATTGGCTAAATTAAATTGAAAATCGATATGAATTAATACTTCTTTTAATCCCGAGCCTCTTGATTTAGTAAAACTAAATGCATATTTATCCAAATAAATTATTTTGATAATAAATTAAAATAAAATCAAGATTTTAATCATTATGTTATTTTTAAAATAATCCTTAATTAAAATTCAATATTCCGTAGAATAAATATTTACGTAATCAAATTATATAATCTCATATAACTGAATACGATAATAAATAATCGCTACTTATAATGACAAAATCAGTTACAAAAAATATTTTGAAATTTTTTTATTCGGATGAAATAAATATTTCGATTTTATTAAAAACTGAAGAAACTCAGGATTAAATCTAGTCGTGGTGGAAAAAAATTAGGTGTCAATAGGGGTAATTTTTATACAATTGTAAGTCCTTAAATTTTTTTTTTTTTGGAACTTCTTACTGTTCATGTTTTAATAATATTCCTGATAATTCTAACATCTTTGAGTGAGAAATTTGCTATTCTAATAAAAGTTTTTGTCATATGAGTGATGCCCAAGTTCATAACTCACCAATGAGCGAACTTTAGTTGACTCTCCAACAACTGGAGCAGTATACACAACTTTTGAGAATTGTTGTACTTAAATTCTATGAATCATGCATCAACTACTTGATTTTATTTTTTCTTTTAAGTCTATTCCCAGAATGTGTGACAATACTGGTGCCGTTAGTCCATCTAAATGTTCTGTGCATCTAGGGCAAAACATATCTGCATTAAGCATCATTTTATTCATAATCATAGAGAAAGTGGGATTTTTTTACTCCAAAATTCTGTTGGTAGATTTCTTTTTAAAAAAAAAATTCTAAAAGAAAGATATTGTTTTCTCAGAAAAAAATTTGGCATTAATGATTTATGAGTCATATTTTTTGGAAAAAAATCTTTTTACTTAGTCCAATTTTATTTTTACCATTGCTAGAAGAAAAATCTTATCATCTCAAAAAAAGATTTTACATTAATGATTTATGAGTCATATTTTTGGACAAAAATCTTTTTACTTAGTCCAATTTTACCTATTTTACGAAAAAGGAGTCTTTTCAAAATAGAAGCCATTATTATCTTCACCGTTTCCCACACCTCCTCTATTGTCCTTTTCTCTTCCCCATCATTCTCACCTCTATCAATCTTTTTTTTCTTCACGCCCCTTTGTTTTTCTCCCCTCTATCCCATCTAAACAGTTATCTCTCATTCTTTTTGCTTCTAAGTTCTCTTAACCGACTTTTCTCCTTTCTCTCTCAACCTTTAAATCTCTTCTCATCTCTCTTCTATGACAAAGACTCGCTCCATGGGAAATATTTCTAGAATCTCTTTCAATGATCCTGTTCTTCTCTCTGAGTCATCTGATAATCCTTGTCTCAATTCACCCTCCTCAAGAGATGACACTTCCTTCCAGCCCCATCTTCTCTATAAAAAAACCTCGTCCAAATCGTTTTGAACTCCCTCCTTCCAGAAGAGATGCACCAATTCTGGACAAACTCTCATAAATAAATATTCCACTCCTTTAAAAATCGCTCCATCGTACCTGGTTACATTATCAATCTTACTCTATTAAAAGATGCCCCTTGCAATGTTAGTCAATTTTTTAAATTTCATGATCTGTCCTTGCTTTTTTTCCGCTGTGGACTTCTAGTTTATGAAGACCCTGTCCGCATGTTTTTTGCTAATCTCCAACTTTCCCTAAACAGTGGTAAATTTAAGAATCTTGTGCTAGGCACAAGAATTGTCTTGAACAACTTCCTGTTTGAAAATATTTTTGATACTAAGTTTTCTGGTGTGATCCCTTTTATGAACAATAACTGATCCGAAGACTTTGAAGTGGGTTTTGAGGAAGCCAAGAATTTTTTGTCTGGCCCTGACCCCGTGTCAACCAACTTTTGTCCCTTCTCTTTATATTTCAAATTTTTCATAATGGCCCATATTATTGCTATCACTTCGATTTCGCGAAAAGGATCCCTAAGAAACATCACTTATCGTGATGTCTTTGTGCTGTACTGTCTGGTCAAAAAGATCAAAATCAATTGGGAAACTTGGATATGAGAGTACATGATTGAGAGTGCAAGGGAAGTCTATGCCTCTGCCAGTTTGCCATACAAGTTGCTCATTACCCGGATCCTTCTATTCTACTCCATCAATCTCTCTGCTTATCCTCCTGTGGAAGTTTCTGCAACTTATGATTCAAGAACATTTAGCAGCATGGGATATGTCCTGGTGGAAGATGAATGGTGCAGGAAAGAATCTGTCTGTGCTAAGGATAAGCCTCCAAAGGTAAGTAAATTTTCTTCTAACCTCTCTACTTCTTTGTAGAAGGAACTCGAAGAACTCAAGCAATGGTTTATAGCCATTGAGAAAGGTGTCATGCAATCTAGAAGTCGACTACTTAACTCCTAGACTTTGGGAAAAGTACAAGCTCTGACATAAGTAAGGTCCGGTTGGCACTCGATGGGCTTAAATCAGAAGGAGTCAAGTCGTTCTCTCAAGTGCTCTCTCGCATGGACTCTCTTAAATCCCATGACTTTTCCTCGAATGATGATCTGGATCTGTTCAAACATCCTACTCCTTCTTTGTCAAAAATAATGAAAAATCCTATGACAAGTTCTGTCATAATATTCATAATACCCTAACATACTTTCTTGCGAAACGGTGAATTGTGAACTTTTATTCAAAAGGGGGTTCCTGTTCCTTATGTTGATGTGTTTTAAGATAATCATTATCACACTATCTGACATATTTTTTTGCTCTGCCTAGTTAATACATTATGATTGTCTATGTTTGTTTATTATATCTTGTGTGCTGTTCTATCTTTGTGTTTTATTTATTGTTCCTATTCTTTTTTATTATTAAAAAAGGGGGAAAAATACATGAACATCAAGAACATCAAGAAATCAGGTAGCATCCATCAGTCAAGAGGAACAAGAACACGTCGACAGTCAACTTCTGACACGCAAAGGTCGACTTTTGCCTAAGAAACTTGGGAAAACAGAAATGCTCACAAGTCAAGGGAGCAAGTCAACTTTCGATACAAAAAATCCAACTGATACCCAAGAAACCTAGGACAACAAAGATTCTTACAAGTCAGGGAGAGCAAGCTGAGAAACAGGGAAGTCAACTGATGTTCACTCTTGTTTTTCATTATCAAAAAGGGGGAGATTGTTAGCCTCCAAATTCTATGTTTTAATAAGACAAACTAACAAGTGGATCTTTGCAAGACATTAAAGACTACTGATAAAGGAAGCCGGATCCAGGAATGGAAGGACATCAATATATGATCTGCGACATCAAAGAAAATAAATCAAAATGAGAACAAATAGAAGGAGAATTTTAGTCCCATAAGTCTCAACAAATTAAATTAATCATGAAGAATATCTGGCAAAAAATTCTCAAAAAATCAAATCAATAACGATTAAAGAAAAAAAGAAAACATCACAAGCATATTTGGTAAAGCATCAATCTAATCAATACCAAAAGGGAAAATAGATCATGGACATATCTAATATGGATGTGATCCAAAGCCGTATATGGACATACTGATATGGACATATCAAATGACTACATTCCTCAACTAGGGAATCACTTTAAATCCTTGACTGAGAAAAAATCTCTTGGGTTTCCTTATGAAGAGTAGCAGTCGAAGACTATAAAAGATGAAGACTGAAGATAGACACGGGTTACACAAGTTCAAGGAGAAAATTCAAAGTGTCTCAATCTTAGTCTCACAAGGCTTTGTAACTTTTAGTTTATAATTGTTATATAAAGAGTAGAATCGAGTCAACTTTGTGACATCAACTGAAGATGTGTCACAAGATTCGAAGAGCAAAATAAATGTTTAGAACTTATTTCCTATCATTGTACTCGAGCTCGACATTGAACGATCTAAGGAAACTCTAAAATCCAAGGGGACTGTAAGTAGGCATCACATAGTTGTTCTGACCTAGGATAAATCTCTGCGTTATTACTTTACATTCTGTTATTTATTTGCAGAATTATTTTAATTATAATTTTTTTGCAAAGTGTACTGATCTACAGATGAGTCGTCAGTAGTCAATTCACAAAAAAATTAAATTCACCCACCCCTCTTGAATTTTAACTACCTGCGGCCAGGGTCAGGGCGCAAGTACAAACCACATGTGTCCACCTGCCCTATTTTCTCCTATTTCATTTGGGCTTTGGTTTTAAGGTTTCCTCATGTACTATAAATACCCTTTATGTTTTGTTTTGTAGAAGTTACACACTTTTGATACTCACCAATATATTTTGATTCCAAGATTCTATTTTGATCTTACGATTCTCTTGTATTGACTTTAGTTGATTAATTTAGTTTCGATTATGGGTTCTTATACTTATTATCATTGTGATTTCATATATACTTTCTATTATGAATGTTATTAATTTCGTTACAAGCATGAGCAGCTAAAAACCCATAACTAGGGTTGTGGAAACCCTGGCGGATTGATGAAGTACAGGAAGAATTATTGTTGTCCCAAACCAATACCTATGCATATATTGCTTTATCTTCATTATAATGGTTTTCTTAATGGGTTCACACATTAGGATCCTACCTAGATATTGCTACTTACTCCATAAGAGGAGTAGTAACGAGGAAAAGATAAAGACAACAGTAATTTAGAGTTTAACTGTTGATCCACGCTTCCGGGTTTTATCTAAGTAAGATGGTGAGATTTTATCTAATAACTAGAGATTCAAAAGGTAGTAGTTAACTAGGATCAAGATAAGGGTTAATAAGGCAGCATCCTGAGACTTAAAAGGTAAAGTATGAAATCTTTCTCCTTATCCAAAATATGTAGAAGGTACATAACTTATCAATTCTGCATGCAAAGTATCCAGTTGGTTCAACAAATCACGATAATACTATGGAGTTGAGAAACTAGGGGGAACACAATCCTAGTGTTCACCTACGAATGATTATAATCGAAGTTATTATAGTTACTTGCTCGAGATTACTACACAAAAACCCACATTTAATTTTCTTGTTTTGCCCATTAAATACAACTGCTGAGATCCAAGATTGCATGTACCTTTGTTAGATTACTATATTTTGACAACGACCATCTTATTTTCTAAGAGGAGGTATAGTTTGGACGTCATCAAAATTTTGGCGTCGTTGTCGGGAACACGGTGTTGATTTATGATTTGAAGTTATTGTAGTTTATGGGTTTTTATTTTTTGATTTTTCATTCTTAGTTGGGAATACAATGGTGTATACCTAGAACACGGAGTAGAGGCAATCCCTTACTCCATGTAAATCTGAATCCAGAGAGGATCCTATAAATACTTTGTAGGATGTCTGAGAATAAAAAGATGAACTTTCTGAAGGGGTTTGTGATGTTGTACCTCCCTCTACTCCCAAAGGAGTACATGATATTATTGATCATCAGACTGATGAGCTGTTAAATCAAGTTGAAGTCGAGAGGAGGGAAACGAAAGAAGCTCAATGGGTAGCTGAGAGGCAAAGCTAGTTGAGCTGAGACAAGTAACATACTAAGAAACACTTAATGGAAATAAAAATAGAGTGAGAGGTGAATATGTTCAAGTAAACCAAGCATATCAATATGTGTATCCATATATAAACGATGAAGAAGATTTGGGATACGTTGAGCCAACATAGACTGGAGCCGTTATTCCTCTCGTTTTAACCCCAGGCATCAAGTTTGACATCACGAGTGCAATGATCCTGCTCTTAAATCTTAAAGGTATGTTTGCAGGTATGCCTACAGATGATGAAAATCTGTACCTTGACAATTTCATCAGGATTTGCATTTCATATACAAATCCATTGGTG
The DNA here is from genome assembly GCA_030864215.1 of Capsicum pubescens. Classification (NCBI taxonomy): domain Eukaryota; kingdom Viridiplantae; phylum Streptophyta; class Magnoliopsida; order Solanales; family Solanaceae; genus Capsicum; species Capsicum pubescens. Next base: position 146,910,990 of record CM061545.1, on the reverse strand, counting down.
ATTTAGGATGCACGTAGACTGAAGTTATTCCACTCCTTACTTACAGGAGAAGCATCTTTATGGTTAGGGTAATAACCAAGAGGCTCTATCACTACATGAAACGAGTTGCACAGGAAATTCTTGAACAAGTTCTTTCCTCCATCCAAGATATTGCAGCTTAAGGATAAAATTTACAATTTCAAGTAGCTGCAGTCAGAATCTATGTACGAGGCATGATTTAGGTTTGAAAAAAAGATGAGCATAGTTATCAACCTATTGATATTGGAAGACCCAACGGATTCTTCCAATATATCATTTTTGGGTCCAATGGAATTCATAGGTATAGGAAGAAGCTCTATCCTAAGCAGTCATGACATCGTGTTGATATTTATTAAGGAGTTTGATGGAGTTTAGATGATTGAATCCATAGACCTTGAAAGTAATCGTCACTATTTTTTTATTTGAATTTAACTAAAAGGGAATTCCATTGAGTTCTTATGCTTTTATGTTGATAACTCAATTCATCCGATTGCTACACGGATGAACCCAATCCAAAATATAAACCATAAAAGAAAATACCTATTAAATTGATTACAAGAATACCTACTACAATACCTATTATCCAAAGACCATTCTCACTGAACAATGGTAAGGGAGCAAATCCAACTAGAAAAACTCACATTAGGCTTAGAGATAATTAGGCTCCAACTGATGACTTCCACCACGTCAACGTAACACTCTAGCACTAATTTATATCCCTCCCAACCCCATAGAGAATAAACTTACTTTAGATCTACTAGAGCATATAGATCTACTAGACTACAAAGAAAAAAGTTTGTAGCAACAAAACACTTTCTAAACCACTAGAGATAGTCACCTACTATAATTAGTCTACCTACGTAACTTTGTAGAGAGATGTTCGACTCCACGTGTCCATTGAACAGTTCCAACGTAGTAAGATGAGTGAATAAAGGCACTGTAAGCAGTAGTGAATACTTTTTCCACGACTCCGACAAAAATATTTCCTTTGTCACTATAGACTGAACTCGTTGTGAACCTTTTTGATTATTAGTAGTGGCTCATGAAGTATCTCTCTTTCTTTACAAAAAAGGTTAATTGGTCAGATTTTATTCATGAAATGGCTCCAAATTTAGAAACTACCCCTATTCCTATTTAGAGAGTTGAGGTCAAAAGATGTTGGTTAAAGGTCAAAAGATGACTACAAAGAGAAGGAAGATAGGTACATTCCACCTGGTAGACGAGATACAGAATCAAGAATGGGAGAGATGCTGTCTAAGCAGGTGAAGGGTACATAAAATCAAGAGATCCGCCTTAAGAAGATTAAGGCCAACATTTTAGGATTGACCCAGAAAGTTAAGTCACATGCCACTGCTATCAAGAAGTTGGAGCACCAGTTCTGGAAAATGTTAGCAAATTTAAACCAGAGGTAGCCAGGTACCCTTTCGAGCAGCATTATGCAAAATCTAAAAAATAATGGTCATGTACTTACTATTACCATGAGGAGTGGTATCACTACTATGGATCCCCCACGACTTATTGCAGAAGATGCTGATAATGATACGCATGCTGTTAAGTCTGAAAAGGTAACATGTGATAAAGGTAAAAACAAAGATAATGGTCTAGTCATTATACCAAAAATCAAACAAAATCCAAGACCACCCCACCTTTTCTTTGGAGATTGAGTAAAAATAAAGAGGAAGGTGAGTTCAAGAAATTCATTGAGATGCTGAAAGAATTGAACTTGAACATACCTTTACTTGAGGTATTAGAGTAGATTCCTAGATACGCCAAGTTCATGAAACAATTGGTCATATGGAAGAAAGGAGTGACAATTAAGGATATTGATGGTGTGAACCACTACACTACAGTCACGACTAGGTTTTTAAAATAGAAAAAGGGTAATCTCAAAGCATTCACTATACCATGCACTATTGGGTCATCCCAATTTGCCAAAGCCTTGTATGATTTAAGGGCCAATATTAATTTTGCCACTGGCCGTATTCAAGCAATTGGGCTTGAACCCTCTGGAACTAAATTTGATGTGGCTATTAATGGCTGACTGCACAATGAAGAATCCTGTGGGAATCTCTTTTGATATTGGCGATGTTCGGGGGAATATACCCACCGGATATTCTTGGTTTGTTTTAGTGTTTTTGTATGCACAAAGTGTAGACTTAGGCATGTTATGAAATGGAATGATTATGTTATGGTTGTTGGTTTAGTTTGTACGATTTGACTTAGTTGGGTCAATCTCGAATATAGATTTTTCCCAAAGTCATTATATTTTGAGTTACTCTATCTTGGTGTAATTTCAGAATTCATCTGGCTCAGGGTATATATTGGTTGGTTGGATTAGGTATCAGGGGTGGTCTCTGATCTTTGTTGGACAAAAGATGCCCATTATAACAAGGCCCTATTTTGGGTCGTGTTAAGTTATTATCAGAGCCAGGTTCATGGTCAGTTGAGTTTCCCTAAATCTGTATTGAGTAGAGTCTCTTTTATGGGTGTGTAGTGAGCCACACTCATAAGAGTGAGGCTATGAGACATTTAGAAATATTTCTATTTCTTGTTATCTTACTTTGAGGTATATAGGATAAGGTCTTGGATCCCTCTAATTCCTATCTGTTCACTTTTTAGATCACACCTCCAAGATGATCTGAAGTTCATGGGAAGACTAATGATAGGACATGCTCTACTTCTTGGGTTCATACCCGGTCTAGGGTTCTAGTTCTTGAGTGTCCCAGAGTTTCATAGTTCCTTCTAGTCTATCTCAAACTCCTCAGGCTGAAGTGATGAATGTTAAATTTTGTCAGTCTATTCATATGTTGGCATAGTTGGTAGCTTCTCAGTCTGAACATGGAGTTCCTATTACTCTATCTTTTGAGGTTACAAGGGTTGGACAGTTCATGAGGTTGAATCCTATGACTTTTACTGGTGTTAGGGTTGAGGAAGATCCTTAAGGTTTTATGGATGAGATGGAAAAGATCTTCTGTGTTATGCATGATTTGGAGGTTTAAGGTGTTTAGTTTGCTTCCTATTAATTAAAGAATATGGCATACCTGTGGTATAAAGAGTGGGAACAATTGATGGGAAAGGATGCAGGTTTTGCCTTATGGGAGGATTTTTCTAGTGCATTTTTGAACTGTTTCTTTCCTTACGAGTTGAGGGAGGAGAAAGAGGAAGAGTTTGTTAATCTAAATCAAGGAAAGATGTCCGTCAAGAAGTATGCCGCGAGAATAATCCTTGAAAGTAAGGTTGCCTTGTTGAATAAAGACATGATATCTCCAGGTTGGTTCTATACATAGAGTACAGATAAATAGAAAAGGAAGCAGGCTGAGTTTAGCGAGAGGTAGGTAAAGAAATTTAGCTGTTCTGAGCAAAGTGGTAGAGAGGTGGTAAGTGGCTAAAAAAGAAGTGGGAGAGTTCTTGTTCTTTCTCCAGGGCTAGTGCTCCTTACTCGAAGCCATCGGGTGATCATCAGTCTCAGCATAATGGTGGGTTCTGAGCACAGGGTGCCCAATCTTAGTCTAGTGGGGCTTAGTTGGCTCAATCTCACCCTTCTTATAGATTTTGTTGGCGGTCGCACCATGGGTTCTGTAAGGAAGGAAAGAACATATGTTTTTATTTTGGTCATATGTGGTGCGACTGTCGTTCTAGTATGGATTTTTGGGCTAACAAGGTTCCTTTTTCCTTTTTATATATTCCTGCACCAAAGGGTGCTGTTTCTGCATCTATTACTACAAGCTCTTGAATCTCGTCAGGATTCCAAGGCATCTCTTGATGTCATTACTAGTATGTTGAAACTCTTCTCCCGTGATATGTACAATTTACTTAATCCAGGGTCCGCTCTTTCTTACGTGACCCCTTTTGTGGATGTGCATTTTGGTTTTAGCCATAAGTTTATTTGATCCTTTTTCTGTATCTACCCTAATTGGTGACTCTATGATTGGTAAAAGAGTCTATAGGGGGTGTGTCGTATCTGTTAGTGATAGAGAAACTCTTATGGATTTGATAGAGTTAGATATGGTTAACTTTGATGTCATATTGGGGATGGATTGGTTGTATTCCTGCTATGTTTTTTAGATTATCAAACCTGTAAGGTCTTGTCTAAATTCCCTAATGAGTTGTTCATTGTATGAGAAGGGGTTTTTTTAGTTCTTAAGTGAAGGTTTATCACATATCTTAGAGCAAAAAGTTGATTTCCAAATGGTGTTTGTATCATTTGGTCCGAGATAAAGATTCTAACTCGAAAGGTCATTCTCTAGAATCCATTCCTGTGGTTAATGATTTTCCTGAAGTTTTCCTTGATGATTTTCCTGGTGTTCCTCCCAATAGGGAAATTGATTTTAGGATTGATCTTGTCCTCCTTATAGAATGGCTGACCAAGTTGAATGAGATTAAGAAGAAATTGAAGGATCTCTTAGATAAAGGTTTTATCTATCCTAGCATGTCTTCTTAGGTCGCTTCTATGTTGTTCATACATAATAAAGATGGTTCCCTTCAGATATGTATTGATTACCGTCAACTAAATAAGGTAACTATAAAGAATAAATATCCTCTTCCTAGGATCGATGATTTGTTTGATCAACTTTAGGGTGCAAAGTGTTTCTCTAAGATTGATCTTAGGTCAGATTATTATCAACTTAATATTAAGGAAGTGGATATACCTAAGACTGCCTTCAGGACCCAGTATGGTCATTATGAGTTCCTAGTTATGTATTTTGGGTTGACCAATGCTCCGACAATGTTTATGGATTTGATGAATAAAGTCTTTCATTAATTTTTGGATTTGTTCATCACTATCTCCATAGATGATATTCTAGTATACTTTAAGTGTGAGGAGGATCATGTCAATAACCTCTATGCTGTGTTGCTAACTTTGAATGATCAATGTTTGTATGCCAAGTTCTCAAAGTATGAGTTTTGGTTGAAGGCTGTGACTTTTCTTGGTCATATTATCTCCAGTAAAAGGATCATAGTGGATCTACAAAAGTTACAGTGGTTAAGAAGTGGCCTAGATCCATGACTCCAACTAATATTCAGAGCTTCTTTGGTTTAGCCAGTTACTATACGAGATTTATGGAAAGTTTTTTGACTATAGCTGTCTCATTGACTAGATTAACCCAGAAGAAGGTAAAGTTCCAGTGGTCTGATGTGTGTGAGGGTAGTTTTGAGAAGTTGAAGAATAAGTTGACTTCAACTCCAGTCTTGACCTTGCTTGAGGGTAATGAGGGCTTCATAGTGTATTGTGATGCTTCTTGTGTTGGGCTTACTTGTGTGTTGATACAATATGGTAGGGTGGTGGCTTATGATTCTAGGTAGTTAAAAGTTCATGAGAAAAACTACCCTACTCATGACTTAGAGTTGTTAGCTATGGTATTTGTGTTGAAGATTTGATATCATTATGTCTATGGGGTTTATGTTGACATCTTTTCTGATCATAAAATCTTGTAGTATGTGTTTAGTCAGAAAGAGTTAAATCTCAAGCAAAGGAGGTGGCATGAGTTATTGAAGGACTACGATATGAGTCATCATTACCATCCAGGTAAAGCTAATATAGATGCTGATGGTTTTAATAGGTTATCCATGGGGTGTCTAGTTCATGTGGATGAGGATACGTGGGATTTGGTGAGGGACATTCACTTTTTGTCTAATCTTGGATTTCTACTCATAGACTATAAGGATGGTGGTGTGTTTGTGCATTAGGTATCACATTCGTCTCTTATTGTTGAGATAAAGGAAAACTAGATATTGGATTCTGACTTGATAGAGATTTAGAGTAATTTGGGTCAGCAAAAGGTTGTTGACTTTGCGATTGGCGGTGATGGTATATTAAGGTACCAAGGTAGGTTATATTTTATCAATATCAATGAATAAGGGAAAGGATTTTGGTTGAAGCTCGTGGATCGCATTATTCTATTCATCCTAGTTCTCCAAAGATGTATCATGATCTTAAAGAGTTCTATTAGTAGAATAATATGAAGCAAGATATGGCTAACTGTGTGGTTAAGTGCATGGTGTGTCAATAAGTGAAAGTTGGCCACATAAAACCCAGAGGTTTATATCAAGAGATTGAGTTGCCCGAATGGAAGTGTGAGGTAATTAATATGGAGTTTGCTACTGATATTCCTCGGTCTTGGAATTAATATGATTTAATTTGGGTCATTATGGATAAAGTGACCAAGTACGCTCACTTCTTACCTGTGAGGACTACTTATTCAGCTGAGGATTATGCCAAGTTATACCTTGAGAAGATCGTGAAGTTGCATGGTGCTATGATTTATAGAGGATTGCGGTACTTTATTCTTATCTCAGTTTTGGCAGTTATTTCAGAAAGGTTTGGGAGCTAAGGTGTGCCTTAGTACCTCTTTCCACATGCAGTCGGATGGACAAGCAGAGAGGACCATTCAGATATAGAAAGATATGCTTCATGCTTGCGTGATTGACTTTGGTGGTAGTTGGGTTGATCATTTGCCTCTTATATAGTTTGCTTAAAATAATAGTTATCACTCTAGCACTGGTATGGCTCCTTCTGAGGCATTGTATGGTAGGAGATATCGTTCTCCTATTAGGTGGTATGAGGTTGGTCAGGGTATGTTTTGTGGCACTGATTTAGTTAACTAATCCTTGGAAAAGGTAAAGGTAATTCGTGATAGGTTTAAAGACACTGAAAGTCGCCAAAAGTCCTATGTGGATATGAGGCGTAGGGAGTTGGAGTTTAAAGTTAGTGATTGGGTGTCTTTAAAGGTGTCTCTGATGAAGGAAGTAATGCGGTTTGGTAATAAGGAGAAGCTCAGTCCCCAGTATGTTGGTCCGTACTTAGTGTTGAGAAGGGTTGGTAATGTTGTGTATGATTTAGAGTTTCCTTCTAGTTTGAGTTTTATTCATCTGATTTTCTATATCTCTATATTGAGAAAGTATGAGGGTGATGATTGGGTTTTTTGATTCCTTATCTTATGAGGTAGTCTCAATTGAAATCGTAAATCATCAAGTTGGTTGGTTACGGATGAAGGATGCAGCTTCAGTAAAGGTTTTTTGGAGGAACTATAAGGTTGAAGAAGCTACTTAGGAGGCGGAAGAGGACATGAAGTCCAAGTATCCATATTTGTTCCCCATTTCGAAAATTCATGTTTAAGGTATACATTGTTCTTAATATCCTTGTTTTATGAATTTATTAGAGGAAATGTTGATTCCTTGATGTATTTATTTTCTAATATTGGTTTAAGTATAGTTTGATGGGTAATATTGTGTTAAATCATGCTTATTCTTGCTTTACCCGTATTTTAAGGACGAATGATCTTAGTGGTGGAGAATTGAAACACCATGGCTTTCGACCCTTAAAAATTCCTGAGTTTGAGCTTTCTGATCATTATACGACTCATGCTTACTTGTTGTATGATGTAGGTACGGTTTAGGGGTCTTGGTCGTATGTTACTCAGTGAGGTTTTTTTATTTTCTGTCTAAGGAATAAATGGACATTATAAGGATCACATGTTAATGGTAAGATATAGAAGAGCCACTCGTATGTTTCTCAGTATGTCAAGTCCTTGGTAGGCTGCCTAGGGTACGGTTCTAGGGTACTAATCGTATGTTGTGGATACTAGTTGGCCTATAAAGTTGTATGTTGGATAGGATTGAAGTCCAACTTTTTGTCTAGGGTACGAGTGGTGGGTACCACTCATATATTGTGTAAACGAGTTGGGGGGGGAGTCGTACGCTTCTACACATATTTTTCAGCTTTTAAACTGAGGGTATTTCAGATATTTCCCACCCTAAAACCCTTAAGGCCCCACATCTTATAAAATTGGTGGTCTCTCATAACACACTTTGAAGGATCAAGACACTCTCAAAATCCTCTCTAAACTCTCTCTGGAAGATTGGGCTAGGGTTTCTACAAGGTGTTCATCTAGAGGCTCAAGAGTTAAGTTCTTTTCGTGAATCTTCATGAATAAGGCATGTGACTCTTCCCTCATTGTTAATTCATGAAAATCACGTGTTTACAGCTTTGTTTATGAATCATTAATGGTGGTTTTGAAAACCAACGTTGAGGGTTTTGTTGCATATTGTTGAGTATTGTTTACTCTTTGTTTAAATTGTAAATATACATGTTTTAATGATGGTTTTGCACATGTGGGTGTTCGGTAATTTATGATTTAACAATTGGGTCATGGTTGACCCTAAATTTGATGATTTTTACTTTTGTTCTGGTTTTGGTAATGGTATTTCCTCAATGTGTTTGTGAAATTATCTAAGAGAACAAACTTGTCACATGTTAAATTGTATTTTAGACTAAGGCATTGGCCTAAAGATTATGAATCATTGGTAATTAGTTTTGTGAAGGCCTTGTTGGATATACATTGATTTGAATTGTAACCTTGGTGGTTTAATTGGTTAAATGGGTTCGAGTCCCAACATATTGAATTGAATAAATGTCTTTGTTAGACAATGGGTTCGAGTCCCAAATGTACAGTTGATTAATAATCATAATGGCATGTGGTATACTTGCAAGTGGTGTTGATACAATGATACCTATGGTATGCCTTGGTAAGTAATTGGTTTAATGGTTGTTTATGAGTAGTGAATGCTTTTATTTGGGCTTTAAAGCGGGATGTGTAGCCAGGCCATGAAAATGGAGTTTGAAGGACTAACACCAGAAACCGGCTAGCTGGTGTGGGTGTCTTTATGACCAAGTGGTTTGAGTACCCCAAATGAATATATTATCGGGAAGTTTGAGTACCCTTAATACATGTATTGGTTCTCAAGTCACCTTGATTATGTCAGGAGGTTTGAGTCCCCCAAATAGGCATATACGATTTTGGATATTCTCTGGTTTGTGTGGCTACACATACTGGGGCCCTTCTAGCTAGGGGAGAGCTGGGCCCATATAGCTAGTGGGTGCCTTGTTATATGACGGTTATGCTACACAACCCAAGTTAATGTTTTCAAAGTTCATGCGAATCTTGTTTCCATATCTCGACACGGTATATATATGTATATATATGTTTTGCATTGGTTATGTGTATTGGTTGATTTATTTTGAACTGTTGGCATTATATTATCCTTATCCTTGAGTTACATGCTAGCGCTCCAACTACTAATCATCCTCGAATGCTGTATACCCACGCGATCCAGGATTGGTCATACTATCACACCTCCTTCTCAATGACATGGATTCAGAGACAACTTGTGCTGACTTGAAGTGGTGAGCTTCCATACTTCGAAAGGCTCTATTTCTTGCTTTTAGTTTCTTATATATTTATTGGTTTAGACTTGGATATTGGTTTTGTCTATGGTTGGGTGATACAAGTGCTAAGACCTCAAGGCCTTTCACATGTACCCAAGCCAAGGAACTACACAACTTCAAGCTATGTTCATGCAATTAAAGGTTTTTGAGAGTGTACTACATTTGGCCAGGGGGGATATTTGTTGATAGGTGAAGAAGATCTTTGAAAGGACTACTTTCTACATCTAATAGGCACCTAAATAGAAGTGTATTGTGGACTTTCTAAACTTTACAGCCACACTCAAGAGGCGCCTCTTTCTAAGCCCTCAATAAGGGCATTTTAGTCCTTTTCTTGTAATAGTATAAATAGATATTTAGCTTCTATTTTCCTTAGCTTTTGGGACATTTGAATGAGTTACTTCTAAATTGTAGTTTTCTTCTTCTCTTAGAGAAAGAAATCCGAAACTAGGGTTAATGCATTTGAAGGTTTTCACTTGTGTTGACAAATTGGCAAGAAAGGTGGGTATTTGAGGAGCGTGAATTCCTTTGTGTCCACCTAAGAGTGAGGTGTAATCAACATGGGTGATTTGTGTTTAAGTGTTTATATACACTTTAGTGCTTCTCATTACTATTGGTAAATGTCTCATTATCTATCCTTTATCTTTGAATGCAATCTTTTCTATTAATTCTACTTTATCTTCTTTCTTCTATGTGTTGTTTTCATTGTTTTGTTCTAGTTTTAGGTTAGATTCTTATCATTTGTTATCAAGAGCCTTACTTAGGGTTGTTCCTACAACTCCAAACCTTGGTTTTAGGGTTCTTATTAAGAAAATCTCAACAAAAAAGAGTCAAATCCAAAGAAAAATCACAAAAAAGGTAGATTTCATGGTGTTTGTTGTAGATCCATAGGTTCCAAGCTAGATTTACACGATTTTATTGTGTTTTGTTGGTTTAAATTGCTAAATCCTTGTTCTCTAGAACCTAGGGATTCTAGATCTACCTTTGGAACTAGGTTTGATTGATTTTGAGGTAGAACCTCCATAGATATGGCGTTTTGAAGCTTGTTGAAGCTAGATCCGAAGTGGGATTTATGATTGTGACGTGTTTTGAGGCTGATTTGTTGATATTTGAGCTCACCTTTGCTTAAGTAATCTAGAGGTCAAACTTTGGTCAACTCTTAAATATTCATCTTGTTCTTCTATCATCATCAAATTTTGTTAAAGAAGAATATTCAAGGAGTGTGTTTGATCCAAAGAAAGGGTGGAAATAGAGTGTACTTGGTGTTTGTGAAAGAATATTCCTTGGCATATTCATTTTCATCCAAAAGAAGGAAGAGACAAAGGGGAAAATCAAGTACAAATCCAATTACAAGGGGGGGACCAATCTTTTTGAATTGAAATTGGAGCTTGAAAAAGGCTCCAAACTTGTTGTTTTTCCCTCCCAAAGCATTTTTCTCTTATTCCCTAAGGTGTTAGGCCAAAAATTGAAGAATTTGGGAATTGAAAATTTGAAAAATCACGTCCAATCAATTCATGCCATGTCATCACTAGCTATACGGCCTAATGAAGTTCCTAAGTAGATTTCTTAGTTTCTAACTTTTGATTCTAGTTTCTTGTGTGTTAAAATCTATCACTAATTAGAAAACTAGTAAGTACCTACTAGGTTGATAATTAGTCTTGAGTCCGTTTGTTCGTGTCTTCGCCTTTTGTGTGCTTTTCTTGTTTGTAAGTCGTACTAACTTGTTGGTTCAAGTATGTACATTATTTTATTTAATTCATATCAATCAAAAATCGATTTCGGACCAAAGTAGATTCATCACTCATTCACTTGCCAAGTACATACCAAGATTTCAACACTTGTGAAACCAAGTGTAAGGTAAGAATCGAGTGGAGAGTGGTGAGGCTCTTTGGACTAACTTGTTTGCTCATTTTGTAGGTTTTCTTGTGTTTGATAGGCACATTGATCATGGAACCCGAGGGTTCAAGTGCTCAACCATTTGGTAATGATGTTAGTGGGATCATGATGGCTAGTCTTGAGGACATACCTCGTGATATTGCAAGGTTACATAGGGATTTGGATGAAGTAAAGGGTGATTTGGGATCCATGAAAGGAGAATGGGATCATTGAAAGGTGAGGTGTCTACCATTAGTGGAAGGCTTGACTGTGCTGAAAGTAGGAGGAACTCACAACCTTCTACTCCTAATCCCTACCATGGGTCTTCAAGTGTTCAAGACAACAACTCCTCTATGACCATGACACCTGAAACTCTTCACCAAATCCTATATCCTCCACAACCTCCACAAAACTCATCCCAAACTCCTCCAAACCGAAACTTAACAAGACCCCTATATCCCCAAATAAGCCAAGTCCAACAACAAGGGCTTGGGACTCAAACTCCACCACCAAATCCGAATCTACAAGTGCCACATCCTTTTGACCAAAGACCTCTTCCTCCACAAAGACCAATCCCTCAAGTCCAAGTACCAAATAATCAAAGACCATACCTACCTCCCCAAAGACCTCAAATCTAAAATCCACCCATCAAAATTGAAGACTATTATAGAGGGGAGCAAGAAGGTTATAATGTTACTAATGATAACTATTAGTTTAAGGAAGAAATGACAGCAAGACATGATCAAAGAGGGTATTATGGAAGAAATCAAGGGCAAGAAGGAAGATAAGGAAACCGAGAGGTAGGAATTAACTCAATCAAGGATGGCATTCCAATTTTCAAAGGTGAGAGTGATACGAAAGTGTACCTAGCTTGGGAGTCTTCTTATGAAAAGCTTTTTCAAGTGAATGACCTTTACGAAGAGAAGAAAATTTTCTATGCTATTGCTCACTTTGAAGGATATGCAAACACTTGGTGGGATTACACCAAGAAATTTGGTGATGTGCTGATTGGTGGACAACTACCTCATTGGGAGATGTTTAAGAGACTTATGAGAGAGAGATATGTCCCAGAGCATTATAGACATGAGCCCCTTGCCAAGTTCTACAACTTGAGGCAAGGGAGCAAGAGTAATATGTAGTACTATGATGAATTTCAATAACTAGTCTTGAAGCTTGATCATTGGGGTGAACAAGTCCAACATGATGCGATAACGCTTCAAGGTTGGTTTGAATAGGGATATATCATCACGTTTTACTCTCTATAAGTTTGAAATAATTGATAGTATCTTCCAAGCGGCTATGGAAATTGAAAGAGAGAATAAAGAGAAGACGACCAATAAACTCAAAAGTCATCAACACCCCTCAGGTTTGCCAAGAAACAAAAAGGTAAGTTCATTGTCTTCAGGTTGGAACAAAAATAAGTCTGCTTCATCTAATTCTTCTCAAACCACAACCAAACAGGTTACATAACAATCCCCAAGGTTGGGAGTGAAACCAAATCCCCCTCTTCCCTCTTCTAAAGAATTTCAATATTTCAAGTGCCAAGGTTGGGGGCATAGAGAAAGTGAATGCCCAAATCAAAGAAATATAATTCTAAGAGAGGGGAAGTTGTACTATTTAGGAGAGGAAGTGATAGTTGAATCCAAAAATAGAGATAAGGTTGAACCTTAAGATGGAGAGTTACTAGTTGATGATGTGAATGAAGAATATGAGGAAGTAGAAGCTTGGCCACAAGATGGTGAATGTAAAATTCCTAACTATGTAGTGAGAAGGTCCATGGTGAGTAAGGCACTTGAAGATCCAAGCCAAAGGGAGAATTTTTTTCACACTAAGTGTCTAATCAAGGGTGGTGTGTGTACGATGGTAATTGATAGTGGGAGTTGCACTAATGTTGCTTGTGCTACTATGGTAAACTTCTTGAAACTACCCACTACTCCACATTCTACACCTTACTAGCCTCAATGGCTCAATGAATATGGTGAATTGAAAGTGACTCAACAATGCTTGATTCGGTTCCAAATGGGAAATTACAAGGATGAAGTCTTATGTGATGTTATTCCAATGAAAGCATGTCACTTAGTGCTTGGTAGGCCATGGAAATATGATAAGTCTACCAAGCATGATGGGAGGTCAAACAAGTACTCACTTGAGCATAGTGGTAAAAGGTTCACACTTCATCTGCTTTCACCATCTCAAATGAGTGAGTTGCACCAAAGGTTGAGGGAATTGAAAGAAAAGAGAAAAAAAGAGAGGAAACCCGAGAGTTTTGCATGTGATGAGACCTTGGATTCAACCAAATAAAGTGAAGTCTCGGATTCTATGAGGTTAAAGGATAAAGGACCAATGGTTATGTTGGCTAGGAGGAAAGACTCGTTCAAAAAGCATGACATTGACACTTCTATGCTTCTCCTAGCCCATGTACTTCACACTAACCCTTTTTTTCTTCTTATTCTTCTCTTCCCCCTTCTATTTCATTTGTTTTGCAGGATTATAATGATGTATTTTCAAAGGAATTACCGCAAGTATTACCCCCAATTTGGGGCATTGAGCATCAAATTAACTTTGTGTCGGGTTCACAATTACCCCACCAACCGGTATATAGAAGTAATCCAATGGATACTAAAGAAATTCAAAGGAAAGTGGAGGATCTTCTTAGAAAATTATACATCAAAGAAAACATGAGTTTGTGCGTGGTTCCTGTTCTATTGGTGCCAAAGAAGGATTGAACTTGGAACATGTGTGTGGATTGTAGAGCCATCAACATGATCATGGTAAAGTATCCTCATCCTATACCTAGGTTAGATGATATTCTTGATGAGATAAATGGCTTTGTGTGTTTTCTAGATTTTATCTTAGGAGTGGCTATCACCAAATTCAAATGCAACCCGCTGATGAGTGGAAGACCGCATTCAAGACCAAGTTTGGTCTATATGAGTGGTTGGTCATGCCATTCGGCCTCACAAATGCTCCTAGCACTTTCATGAGGCTAATTAATTATGTGATGAAGCCTTTCATTGAAAAGTTTATGGTTTTACTCTTTGATGATGTGTTGGTACATAGTAAATCTATTGATGAGCATGTGATGCATTTACGATATGTGTTTGATGTCCTCCGAAAGGAGTAGTTGTATGCCAACATGGAAAAGTGATATTTTTTGTTGATAAGGTGGTATTCTTGGGTTTTTTTTAGCTCAAGGGGTGTGAAAGTGGACGAATCCAAGATAGACTCTATACGAAGTTGGCCAACCTTGAAAACTATTGGAGAAATCTGAAGTTTCCATGGGTTGACAAGCTTTTATAGGAGTTTTTTCAAGGTATTTAGTACCATATAAGTCCCCTTGACCGATATTATTATAAAGGACCAACCCTTTAAGTGGGGTGATGATCAAGCTAAGGCCTTTGAAACTTTGAAAGCTTTGCTCATTTCGTCTCCCTTGTTGCAATTAGCCAATTTTGACAAAATATTTGAAATAGAGTATTGTGAAAAAAAAGTGGGTATCGGGGCTATTTTTATGCAAGAACAAATACCCATAGCTTACTTTAATGAAAATATCAAAGGAGTAACTCTAAACTATTCCACTTATGATTTGGAGTTGTACGCCTTTGTTAGAGCTTTGGGTAATTGGCAACATTATTTGTGGCCTAAGGAGTTTGTGATATGAACGGATCATGAATTATTGAAACACATTAAGGCCTTAAACAAGTTGAACAAGTGTCATGCAAAGTGGATTGAATTTCTAGTTACTTTTCCCTACGTAATCCAATACAAAAAGGGGAAGGAAAATGTAGTTGCCGATGTATTATCTAGAAAGCATGTTCTTATTACTAATTTGTCTTCGAGGTTGATGGGATTGGAGAGCCTTATATTTTTTTATCTCAAGGATCCTACCTTTTCTCCTATTTTTAGGGAATATAAAGAGTGGGGAAGGGAAAGGTGGCTCAAGAAAAATGGTAACTCCTCCTACTCTTGGATTGATGGATACTTGTTTAAGGGAAGGAGGTTTTGTATTCCTTCTAGTTCATGGAGAAATTTGTTTGTTACAGAGGCATATGATGGTGGACTCATGGATCATTTTGGGGTTGACAAGACCCTCGGTATCTTAGAGGAGCAATTCTATTGGCCAAAAATTCACAAAGATATTGCTAAGGTTTGTGGCTAATGTATGGATTGTTGGAGGGAAAGATCTTACCTCCCACCTCAAGGTTTGTATACCCCACTTCCCAATCCACTTATACCTTGGCTTGACATATCCATGGACTTTGTTTTGGGGCTGCCAAGAACAAGGGAAGGTAGGGATATCATCTTTGTGGTCGTTGATAGATTCTAAAAAATGGCACATTTCATCCCTTGTTCTAAAACCGAGGATGCTCCTAGTATAACTTCTTTATTTGTTGATCATGTTGTCAAGATACATGGGATTCCAAGAACAATTATGAGTGATAGGGACTCAAAGTTCCTAGGTCTTTTTTGGAAGTCAATGTGGGGTAGGCTTGGTACGAAGTTGATTTTATCAACCTCTTGCCACCCACAAACCAATGGCCAAATGGAAGTAGTAAATAGGACCTTAGGTTCTATGCTAAGTTCCATGGTTAAAGGTAAAATGACTTCATAGGAATATAATCTACCTTTGTTGGAATTTGCATACAATCGAGTTGTGCACTCAAGTATGGGAATGACTCCCTTTGAGTGTGTCTATGGCATGAACCCCCTTACCCCCTTGGATCTCACTCCTTTGTCTAGTGATCTTATAATAATTCTAGATGGAATCAAAAGAGATGAGGCAATGAAAAAGATGCATGAGAAGGTGTGGATCAAACTTAAAAAGAAGAACCAAGAGGTTGCAAAAGAGGCAAACAAAGAAAGAAGGAGGCTTTTGCTTGAACCCAGAGATTGGGTGTGGGTTCACCTAAGGAAGGAGCGGTTTTCGAATCAAAGTAAGGCTAAGATTATCCCATGGGGTGATAGACCATTCCAAGTGCTCAAAAGGATCAACGACAATGCTTATCAAATTGATCTACCCTCGAATTATCAAGTATATTCCACTTTCAATGTTTGTGATCTATAACCCATGGAAACTCATGATATTGAGAAACCCATGAGTTTAAGTTCAAAATCTCTTCAAGATGGAGAGGATGATATAAGTACTAAGCCCTTAAGGCCTTTCACATGTAGCCAAGCCAAGGAACTACAACAATTTCAAGCTATGTTCATGCAATTGAAGGTGTATGAGTGTACTACATTCGACCAAGGGAGGATATTGGTTGATATGTGAAGAAGAGCCTTGAAAGGACTACTTTCTACATCTCATAGGAACCTAAATATAAGGGTATTGTGGACTTTCTACACTCCAAAGCCACACTCTAGAGGCACTTCTTTCTAAGCCCTCATTAAGGGCATTTTAGTCTTTGTCTCATAACAGTATAAATAGAAATTTAGCTTCTATTTTCCTTAGCTTTTGGGTTATTTGAATGAGTTACTTCTAAATTATAGTCTTCTTCTTTTTTTAGAGAGAGAAATTTGAAACTAGGGTTAATGCATTTGAAGGTTTTCACTCGTGTTGACAAATTGACAATAAGATAGGTGTTTGAGGAGTGTGAATTCCTTTGTTTCCACCTAAGAGTGAGGTATAATCAATGTTGGTGATTTGTGTTTCAGTGTTTAATATTAACTTTATTGCTTCTCATTAGTGTTGGTAAATGTCTCATTATCTATCCTATATCTTTGAATGGAATCTTTTCTATTGATTCTACTCTATCTCATCTCTTCTATGTGTTGTTTTCATTATTTTCTTCTAGTTTTAGGTTAGATTATTATCATTGGGAGCTTGTCCCGACCAGATATTCTTGGTTTATTTTAGAGGCTTTGTATGGATAAACTATGGACTTGGGTATGTCATGGAATGGAATGATTATGTTATGGTTGTCAATTTTGTTTGGACGATTTGACTTGGTTGGGTTTGTCTCTGATATTGATTTGTCCCAAAGTCATTATATTTAGAGTTAATCTATCTTGGTGCATATTTTGAATTCATCCTACTCACGGTATATATTGGTTGGTTGGATTGGGTATGAGGTGGCCTCCGGTCCTGGTTGGACTTAAGATGACATTATGAAAAGTCCCTGGTTCAGGCCGTGTCATGTACAACAGGTGTAGAGTCCCGCTCCCGCACATGCCTTAGATGCACCTCCCAAGGAGCTACATCCGAGGTGGTGTATGGAAGGGATGCGAGATTTAGCCTAGATGAGGGAGGAGTTTGATATATTACAAAGAGAGGCATGCACTCTCATAGAGAGTCGTGTAGCAGCCACACCCTTAGTTATAATCTAGGTGGTCTATATATTACCTCCGTCTGTACTGAGATAGTTTGATTTATTCGTGGAGGATGTTGAGAAGGTCCCAACAGTTGGGAC
Organism: Capsicum pubescens; assembly: GCA_030864215.1. Lineage (NCBI taxonomy): Eukaryota > Viridiplantae > Streptophyta > Magnoliopsida > Solanales > Solanaceae > Capsicum > Capsicum pubescens. The sequence continues at coordinate 146,893,464 of CM061545.1, read as the reverse complement.
CAAGAGAGATCACATAGATAACTTGCAGGATCCTTCTTTGCCATATGACCAGGCTGTTAAAAAGCCAGATATGATTTAATGGAGACTATATTTGTCGATAGATAGGGGCATGCATCTATAGTAGCAGGTACATTATCTAGTAGTGCAAAACCACCTCCAACGCCTCCGCCAGCTGATATGCCCCCATCTGGGGAAGCTCATGATTTGGGTATCTAGTGCATTCTAGGTATGTTCCTACTTCTCTCCATTTTACTTTATTTAAGCGCATTAAGGACAGTGCGTAGGTTTTAGTTAGGGGTTGGAATACTATGCCACCATGGTTTTTTGTTCCTATGCTTCTTTTTCTGTTGGCCGCGATATGGTTGTAGAACCAGCATGTCTAGGATAGTTTTATTTTCTATTATGTTTTATTTTTGTGTAATTAGGAGACTTTTAAGTATTTAGGGCATTAGTCTTGTTTTGATTGATTGTTGATACCTCTCCAATATATTTTATAACTGTGTGAATGTATATATATTGAACATTGTGGATCTTGTTATGGCATTAGGAATAAGGATATGATAATCACTTGCTAACAATTGCATGAACTGGATAGGTAGTAGTTGGTAATATTAACTCTGTGCCATGTGTGTGTGAGATACTAACTAGTTTCCTTTGTGTGTTGAATTTAGAACTTGCCTAGTTAGTCTTGCCTAGGTTGAAGGATAGTCGGTTAGGAAATGGTCAGAGGTTGTTTTTTATTATAGTCCACTTTTAGCCTAAATGACCTTCCTTGTGTCAAGTGTATCCATTGATCCCTATTTTGAGCCTTATAAGCATATTTTTTTGTGTTTCACCATTTACCTTCCCATTTATATTACAATGAACCTATTTTGGCCCTGTTCCTCCTTGGACATTGTATACCTTAACTTAGGCAAAATGCCTAAGTTGAGGGTGGCTATCATATGGGTGTATAGTGTAGAACAGGTATGAAGAAGGGTAAAATAAGAAAAAAAGTTAGTAGGAATGGTGTGGTAGAAAAGAAAAAGTAAAAGAAAAAAATTATGAAAAAGCAAAAAAAATAAAAAATAAAAGACCACGCCCAACCTGAATGTGCAATAAAGAATAAAAAGGGAGAAATAAAGGTGGAATAAAAGAAAATTGGTTAGTAAGTGAAACCCCAAGTTTAGTGTACTACCGAGGAGGCTTAGTCACTTGATACGTCCATATGTATCATACTAGCCCTAAGCCTACATTACAAGCCTAGAAAATTCCTATAGTAATCCTAACCCGACTACCTGAATGCTAAGGTAAAAAAAATAAGGGCTAGCCTATGGTATTTGACATGCATTATTGGAACTTCTCTTCTGAGTGTGAGTGTCTCTTGACCGTCCCTTCATTCACATGCATTATTTTATAGGAGTGAGTGGGACATCTTTATTGTGAGGACACTTGAGTCATATTCCTAGCTATTTTCTTGTTTCGGGTAGTGTAACTTACATATATGAGTGGTTGTCTGTTGTTAATTTAATTGCCATACCTTGATCCCATTGTGTCACATTGTTGTGCTTCATGTTCGTACACAGTTGGTTTTGAAATGTGAGATAGGAGGAGGATGTTATCATTTGAGTTCAAAGTGTTGAATGACTGCTTTGAATAGCTTAGATTCTACCAGTTAAGCGTCGTTTTTGCTTTTGTTGTATTTTGTTTCCTGAGGACATGCAAACGTTCTAAGTTGAGGGTGTTGATATGATATATAAATATAGCACTTTCGATGCTTAAAACAAGGAAAATATGCAAGTTTTTGAGGTTATTTTGTTAGATATGATGTATGTTTTGTAGGAAATCATGTTTTGGATGCTAAGTTCGTGAAAAAGGTGAAAAGTTGTTTTTGGATACTTTTGGAGAAATTTGGATGTTCAAGACAGACACTCTCTGACTTTTTCATGATCAAAGAATGTTTGAGAATTAAAGAATATATGAAAAGACGACTCCTGACACTTACAATGTCAACCTACGAACAACAAGTAGGACCTACAGACCGTAAGTAAGCAAAGAAAGTTCTAAAAGTCCAAAATCCCTAGAGCTGACTTGCAGGATTTTTTCATCCAGTAGTACCTGCGCCCTGTGCCTATGCTCACCATACTAAATCTAGGTACTACCTGTGCCCAGGTCTCAAATAGGGCGCAAGCTAGGGACATTACTATCAAATTCCTAAAATGCTCCTTTAATCCCGAGCTTGGTAAATAAGGCCATAGTAAATTCTTTTCTTCCGGCCTTGTTGTGATAGGGTGTAAGTACAGACCACATGTGGACACCCACCCCATTTTCTCTTATTTTATTCAGTATTTTGTTTTAGGGTCTCCCTATGTACTATAAATACCCTTTATGTGTTGTTTAGTAGGAGTTACGTACTTTTGATAATCACAAACATATTTTCATTCCAAGATTCAATTTTGATCTTGGGATTCTCTTGTATTGACTTCTGTTGATTAATTCATTTTTGATTGTAAGTTTTTATACTTCTTATCATTGTTATTTGATCTATGATTTCGATTATGAAAGTTATTGAATTCTTCACAAAGATGAGCGGCTAAAAACCCATAACTAGGGTTGTGGAAACCCTGGCGGATTGATGAAGTAGGGGAAGTTCTGTTGTTATTCTGAACCAATACAATGCATGTATTTCTTTATCTTTATTATAATAGTTTTCTTAATGGGTACACACGGTAGGATCCTTCCTAGATATTACTACTTACTCCAAAATAGGAGTAGTGACTAGGAAAAGATAAAAACAATAGTAATTCAGAGTTTAAATGTCGATCCACGATTCTAGGTTTTATCTAAGTAAGATGGTTAGATTTCATCTAATAACTAGAGACTCAAAATGTAATAGTTAATTGGGATCAAGATAAAGGTTAATAAGGAAATATCCTGAGACTCAAAAGGTAAAGTGTAAAATTCTTTTGCTCATCCAAAAGATAGTAGAAGGTACATAACTTATCGATTCTACATGCAAAATATCGGGCTGGTTCAATAAATCTCGATAAGACTACGGAATTGAGAAGCCTGGGGGAACACAATCCTAGTGCACCTATGACTGATTACAACCGAAGTTAATATAGTTACATGCCCTAGATTACTACACAACCCCCTCCCCCATTTACTTTTCTTGTTTTGCCCATTGACTACAACTGCTGAGATCAACGATTCCATGTGTTCCCTTGGGATTTGACCCCAAAATTTTTTGGGTTACTATATTTCGATAATGACCGTATCATTTTTTGAGGGAAGGTGTAGTTTGGACGTCATAAATGAGTATGCAAGATGGGAAAGCTAACTAATATAAGGTAAACATGAATGCACGAGACATGGTGAATTATATGCAAGACCAAGTATAGACATGTACTGAATAACTAAATACAAGCCCATGCATAATTCTAAACTAAAACATGAACCGAGGACTGTGGGAGCTAACAACTGACATACCCCAACCTGAGCAAAATTGGGATCCAACCTATAACTTTAGTTGAAAGGGTGCTAGTACCTTGCCAAAGGTACCAATACTGGCTGGCGTGGATCTATTAAACTGAGGTCTCGAAGGACTAGGGTGTTATGCCTCAATTGATGGGTGACCTCTTTAACCTATGGTGGTTCTATAGTTCTAGAACTTAGGGACTTCTACTAATGGTCTCAAGCTTAACTGAAAGGTGAGATGTCTTCCCTGCGTTCACTCAGTGCTAAGTACTACTCCCAACTAAATAACACTGAAACATAAACGACATTACTTATCATGATCTTATTATTAAAGTATCAACAATGGATAACCTGAAATGTTCAAATATATGTGACTAGCATATGCATGAATCCCTAGGTATCGGGTGTTCATAACCCACTAGCCCAGACTAGTGCAACTGAACATGATAACATTAAAAGTTGACCTAATAGGGAATTTCATAATTCAAGACAAACTCAATAATTTATTAAATAAAAGAGGAATTTATGATTCTGACTATGAGAGGATGCTACTCTTATGGGGAAACATGTACTCATGGTTTATTTACAAGAATAAACTTAAGGAAATTAAGAAAACTCATATTTTACCTGGATCCAAAACTTGAAGGGGAATTAACCTTGAGAATTTAGAAGTTATTATGACTCAATGAATGGAAGAAACCCATTGATGAAATCCCACATACCTATAAATTAAATCCATGGAGTTTGTCCTTGAAGTTGGGGAATCCTACTCTGCTATTGGAGAAGAGAAAATTACCCCTCTTTGCTAAGTATCGATTTATTTTTAGTTTATAAGGTGCTAGGGTAATATTAACCCCCAATAACTAGTCTGGGAGTACCCAAACGATGTGGGTTAGGAGTTAAAAGAATTGAAAAAGACCAAAAATCCCTCTTTAAAACATGTAGGAAAATATTGATAATAGTCATAACGACTAAGGCAATGACTCACTGGATCTGGTAATTAGTCATGGCCTAGAGTCTTTGATAGATAACCCGAGACTTAGTTTCTTATTATTATGACAATGACTTCTTAGGATGACTCATGTAGTCTGATCATAAGTCGTTAGGAATAGTCATAGTCGAGGGGCTGATTTCCTTATTTTCTTACTACTTTAACCACGAGTCTCCCCGATGACTCATTATCACTGATAATGAGTCATAGGGTGGAGTCATCATCACTGGACTAAAATCCTTGATTCCTCACTATCGTGAAACTTTTCCATAACTTTACCCAAATAACAGATTTAGGTGACACTGGTGGCACTGGAAGGCTAATTCAATAGCATGGCTAGAGCTTAAAAACCTAGGGTATTATAATATCTACCCCTTAGATCATTTATCCCCGAATAAAATTGACTAAGCTAAAGTACGGAAAAAAGCTAAAATCTTACACTGAACACTTACTAGATGAACCATGAGTTGATATCTATTTTTGTCACTGATAGATGGACTAACTAAACTCATGAATATATGCTATGACATGAAAATAACTGTCTGGCCTGAGATAGAAATAAAAGAATTAATTTAATAATAAGGGAACTATTACCTCAAGTTAGAACTAGGTTCGAAGAGAAAAGAAGGGGGTACTTGGACAACATATCTACCCCTACTTTCCAAGTATCTCTCTCAACTAACTTATTTCTCCATATAACCTTTACCTCTAAGACCCCGCAAAGTTCCCTCGTAGTCTGAGCCTTAAAGCGTGTTAAGTAAAGTGTAATTTCAGCCCTAAAAGATTAAGAAGAGACTTCCCAAGTGATTGGTGTTTAAAAAATATACAATTTTCTTAAATTTGACTTTTTTTCATGTGGAGAATTGAATTAGCTTTCCAACAATACCAATTTCATCCAAATCCGGCATCGGGTTGAGAAGTTATGGCCGTTTTACTGAGAGTTGTCGGAACCGCCCAGGTGCGACGGACGATCTGACAGACCGTCGAATCTGCGATGGACCATTGCAACCAAGCAGTAACTCCCTTTTCTGGCCCAAGTGCGATGGACAGGACGACGGACCATCAAGGCTGCGACGGACCATCACTAAGACCGTCGCCACTGAGGCAATGTGGCCTCATCCTGGCCAATGTGCAACGGATGATCCGACGGACCGTCGCTAAGATCGTCGCATTGATGTAGAGTGTTTTTTTTTGACCGACGTGCGATGGACGATTCAACGGACCATCAGGCTAGCGAAGGACCATTGCTCCGACCGTTGCAGCCCCCGTTCAGTATTTTAAGTCATTTTTAAAAGGGACTTCGGTATTTCCCCTCTTTTATCAACCAAATATATTTCAAATGAAGCAAATGACTTCATTCATCATCCAAAACACAAGATATCTAGGGTTTCTCCCTTAAGATCAAATCTAAAACCCTTCTTCAAGAAATCCAAGAAATCACCATAGATTCTACAAATTGAGTTGAGATTTAAGTTCCCCAAGTTCAAGGGTTGCAAGAACCCTCTCTCAAGAGTAAGAAGAAGAGTTGAAGCAAGCTTGTTCATCTACTAATTTCATAATCTAAGGTATGTGGGGTTTTGAACAAGGGTAATCCTTTCACCCTTGTGCACAAAGGCTTATTTAAACTATAGTTTTCTGCAATCTATGAGATTTTATATGATATTGAATTAGGGTTTTCACCCATTGTTATTGATTGAAATATCTTGATGTTTCCTATGAATTGAAAGTCAAATAGAATAATTTTGCATGTTTTCTTAAGAAATTAAAGTTGGGTTAATACCCCATGTTGTTACTCCTTGAGAATTTAAGAGTTTCATTGTTCTAGAAATTGAAGTATATGAGTATGTTGATATTTTGAGACAAATTTCTGTAACTTCCAGATTTATACATGAATTATGATCTATATTCTATTTATTATGCATTATGATGAGTTTTAACTTGAGATTGAATTATAGGTCATTAAGCCCTACTTGAGACTTGCAATTTTATGAACTCATGTGCTATAAGCACCCATGATTTGAGTATTCTGAGATTATTGAGAAATGTTTTGACCTAATGGTCATAGAGTTTTGAAATCCACTCTACTACATGAGATTACATATTTTATAGTTGGGTTCTTATCGAACCATGATATTATTCTAAAGTGGATTTCATGAGATGAGCGAGATAAACTAAAGGGAGTAGTTTTTAGCACCGAGTTGGGTAAGTTACTATGGTTTCTTACCCCAAAACTACGTGCCACCGTAGGTTTGATATTTTGGGACTAAGGCCGAGATGACTGGGCTCGAGGCTGAGATAAGTGATCACTGAGTTGAGGTTATACTCCTTGGCAAGATTATGATGCCTCTCCCCAACGTGAGGTTTATTTATTAGGAGGACAAGACGTTGGACTCCATGTCGCTCACATGGTTTATGTGGGTTAAGAGAACCTCCCTAAACTAAAAGTATTTTCCATTGAGATAGAATGTTTTCCCTAAAGTTTGAGATGAGATATTTTCTAATATGAATGAACTGCTTTTGAGTATTTTCCAAAGAAGGAAGTAGTTTTCTCTACTAATATGAGTTGATCTCCAGTTGTTAAACGAAAGTTATATGATTCCGAGTTCCAAGTATTTGAGTTCAAGAGATATAAGCCCTTAAGCATTAAAGCAGTTTTACTCTCCATGAGATATATGCATGAGTTGAAAGTATTGCCTAAAGTTTCCTTCATCCTATGAGTAATGAGAATAAGAGGAGAGCACAGATTTTAAAGCTAAAGTATAATGACTCATGAGATTTGTGTTACATGATTCGTCATACATGATTTATGAGCTTTAGATTTTGACTTATTCAAGCCATGTGAGTCATTCCTATTGCATGCATGATTTGATTAAAGAGTATTGATATTATTTTATGTAAATGCATACAACCCCATATACTCAGTACATTCCCAAGTGCTGATCCACATATACATCTATTTGCTACATTGTCTTATAATGTAGGTTCAGGTGCTCAGTCCCAGTCCCATCAGTGATTCTCGAGTACCTTCGTCTACATTTATATAGTGGTGAGTCCTCATGGTTTGAGGACCTATATTCAGACATTTCAGTATTCGAGTGTTTATGTTATTACTTTCAGTTCAGTTTGAGTCAGTTGGGGACCTATCCCAATGGCTCTCGAGTTCATAGAGTAGTAGAGGCTTTGTCAGACTAGTTATCAGACTGTGGTTGTGTTGAGATTTCTAGTATTGTGGTCGTTTGGACAGAGTATTATCTTTATATTTCCTTTTATTTGATATGACAGTGCCAGTTTTTTGTATATTCCTTCATGAATGAGTATTAAGAGAAGTGATAGTCTCAAAGGGTTAGCTTGGGGCTACTTGTAGCCCTAAGCACCGTGTGACATCCCAGGAGGTGATTTTGGGTCGTTACATTACCAAAGTGACCTCTTTATTCCTCAGCCTAGGAATTTGTTAATCATGGATCTTAACTGGGACATCTTCATAAGAGAGGCCATTTTTCACCCCAGCCCCTTTTAAGGGAACTACTGATGTTGGGTCATCCATACACTTCTTCAACAAAGAGACACGGAAGACTGGATCCACTGATGCTAAATTTGTAGGCAATTCCAACACATAGGCTACCTTACCATACCGACTCAAAATCTTGTAAGGACTGACGTATCGAGGACTGAGCTTTCCTTTCTTATCAAATCTCTTTACCCCCTTCATGGGAAAAATATTCAAGTAGACATAATCACCAATATCAAACTCAATATCCCTCTTTCTCACATCTGCATAAGATTTCTGACGGACTCTAAGCAGTTTTCAGTCTTTGTCTAATTAGCTGAACTTTTTCCATCATCTCATACACTGAATTCATCCCGATCAAAGCATCTTTTACTACCTCAAACTAACCAATAGGAGATCTATACCTCCTACCATAAAGAGCCTCAAATGGGGCTATATGAATATTGGAGTGAGAGCTGTTATTGTAATAAAACTTAATCAAAGGCAAGTGATCATCCCAACTACCCTTGAAATCAATCACATACACCCTCAATATGTCCTCTAAGGTTTGAATGGTCCTCTATACCTTCCCATATGTCTGCGGGTGAAAAGCTGTACTAAGATAAACTTGGGTACCAAAATCCTTCTGAAAAGCCTTCAAAAACCCAAAGGTAAACTGGGTACCTCTATCTAAAATGATGGTCAAGGGAACACCATGTAATTTTACCAAATCCCTAAGATAGAGTTTAGCATAATTTTTTACTAAGTCTGAAGTGTTAACTGACAAGAAATGGGCTGACTTAGTCATTCAATCCACGATAACCCAAATAGAATTATGTAGCAACGAGTACGAGGTAACGCTGAAATGAAGTACATATTCACCGCTTCCCACTTCTAAGTGGGAATTCTAAATTCCTAAAGCATACCACTAGGCATCTGGTCTCAACCTTAACTTGTTGGATATTTGGACATTTAGCCACAATTACAAAATATCCTTCTTCATGCCATTCCATGAATAAACTTTTCGAGGATCACGGTATATTTTAGTGGCTCCTGGATGAATAGAATATTAAGAACCGTGAGGTCTACTAAGATCCGATGTCTCAAGTTATTCACATGTATTCACATGTAGATCACATAAACGACCCTGACAGCGAAGAACACCACCTCCCCATTGGGAGAAAATCTCAACCTTTTGATTTTGATCGGCCTCCTTCAACTTATAAAAATAGGATCACTATCTTACTTTGTTTCACCTCTACAACCAATGAAGATTCTGAACCATGCTGAACCAAGACATTACCTTTGGTTAAATCAACCAACTGACTCCTAACCTAGCAAGCCGATGAACCTCATAAACTAACTCGTTCTTTTTATCCTCCAGCGAGCAACACTTCTCATAGACAATCTATTGAGGGCGTTAACTATAACATTGGCCTTACCCGTATGATACAAGACACTCATATCATAATCTTTCAAAAACTCTAGCTACCTTCTCTGATAAAGATTTAGGTATTTCTTACTGAACACATATTGAAGACTCTTGTGATCAGTGAACAAATCAACATGAACTCCACATAGATAATGCCTCTAACTCTTTGAGGAAAACACAACTATTGCCAACTCTAGATCATAAGTTGGGTAGTTCCTCTCATGAGGCTTGAGTTGTCAGGACGTATATTCTATAACTTTACACTACATCAGAACACAACCAAGAGCAACTATGGAAGCATCACAGTAAACCACAAAACCATCTTAACCCTCTGGTAGAGTCAAAGCTGAAGCAGAGGTGAGTCGAGTCTTCAACTCCTAAAAACTCTTCTCGCAAAAATCAAACCACTGAAATTTGACTTTCTTCTAAGTCAATCTGTATATGGGAGAAGTAATAGAGGAAAATCCTTCAAAAAAACATCAGTCATAACTGGCTAAACCCAAGAAGCTCCTAATATCTGATGGAGAGATAGGTCTAGGCCGATTCCTTACTACTTCGGTATTTTGAGGATCAAGTCAAACTCCTTCACCAAAAATAATATGACCAAGGAAGGCTATTGATTTCAACAAAAATTCACACCTATTGAACTTAGAGAATAGCTTGTGATACTTATGAGTTTGTAAGACAATCTTGAAATGATTTGCATATTCACCCTCACTTTGAGAATAATGAGGATGTCATCTATGAAGACTATAATGAACATATCCAATTACTACTTGAACACTCTGTTCATAAAGTCCATAAAAGCTTCAGGAAAATTCATTAGTCCAAAATATATAGCAATGAATTCAAAGTGGCCAAACCAAATTCTGAAGGCTGTCTTTGGACTGTTACAGTCTTCGACTTTAAGCTGGTGATAGCTAGATCTGAGGTCTATCTTTGAGAAATAGTTCACACCCTAGAGTTAGTTGAACTAGTCATCAATCCTGGGGATGGGATACTTATTCTTGAATGTGAATTTGTTCAACTGATGATTGTCGATGCACATTCTGAGAGAATCATTATTTTTGTGCATGAAAAGAATTGGAGCACCCCATAAAGAGATACTAAGCCTGATAAAATCCTTGTCTAAGAGATCTTTCAACTATTCTTTTAATTCCTTAAGATCCACTAAATCCTTTCTATAGGGTGGAATTAAAATTGGCTGGATATTTAAAAAGAGATCTATTCCAAAGTCAATTTCCCACTAGGGAGGAACTCCGAGCATATTTTCAAGAAATACTTCTAGAAATTCATTTACTATCAAAACAAACTAAAGAATTGGGATTTTAGACCTTGATTCCTTGACTCAAACAAGATGATAAATGCACCTTTTGGAAATTATTTTTCTTACCTTAAGGTAAAAGACAGACCGACCTATAGGCACTGAGGTACTACCCTTCCACTCTATGACTGACTCATTTGGAAATGAAACTGGACTACTCTATTTTTATAATAAACTGAGGTATATCAAGAGTGGAGCCAATCTATGCCAATCATAACATCAAAATTGGTCATGTCTAACTCTAAAAGATCGACTAAAGTGACCTTCTGGGAAACTATGACTAGGCAATTTTTGTATACTCGTCTGGCTATGATTGAACTACCGATAGAAGTAGAAACTGAGAAGGTTTCTATAAGGATTTTGGGACTGACACCAAAATCTATATCTATATTGGGATTCACGAATGAGAGTATGTCTTAGGGATCTAACAATGTATAAACATGAATATAAAAAACTTGTAATATTCCAGTGACCACATTAGGAGAACCCTCTCTTCTCCTTATCCACATGAGATAAGATTTCCATAGATTACCTGCTAAGAGCATCAGTAATAACATTAGCATTACCTGGATGGTAGTGAAGGATTATGTCATAATCCTTAAGTAGCTCGAGCCACTTCTTCTACCTAAGATTTAATTACTTCTAAGTAAACACATACTATAAGATCTTATGGTATGAACAGATGTCCACATGCATCCCATACAAGTAATGGCTCCAAATATTTAAAAAAACCACAATAGCCAACTCTAGATCATGAGTTGGGTAATTCCTCTCATAACCTTAAGTTGCCTAGAAGCATAAGCCACAACTTTACTATACTACATCAAAATACAACCCAGTCCTATACGGGATGTATCACAAAACATAACAAACCCATTAGTACCCTCCAAAAGGGTCAAACTGGTGCATAAGTTACCTTATCTTTCAACTTCTAAAATCTACTCTCACAAGCATCAGACCATAAGAACATAATTTTTTTTCTAAGTCAACCTTGACAATAGAGTAGAAATAGAAGAGAAACACTCTAAAAACCTCCCATAATACCCAGCCAAGCCCAAGAAATTCCTAATGTTAGTTGGAGTAATGGGTTTAGGTCATTTATTAACTTCCTTAACTTTCTATGGATCCACCTCGATCCCCTTACCAAAAATAATGTGAGACCTTATAAAACTTTGATAATTCTAGTTTTAATCCACCTGCATATGAAATGTCAGTTAAATAGGTGTTTAAGGAAAGTTTCAGATTTTCAGAAGGGGTTCGAGGACATTTTGGGACCCCGAGGCAGTAAACCACTATAATAAGTCTGTGTCAGGGAGTTTAAACTCTGCAATTTGGCATGGCATGTATGCTAACCTACGCGATATTGGCATGCCATGCCGTTGTTTTAAATTTTCTAGTTTTTATTTTTTTCACTTGGGGTAAGGGGATTTTGGTCTTTTTACTCCTTGTACAACCTTTAAACATAAAATACACACTGTTCCATAAATTTTAAGGATCAAAGACCATTCTCTTCCTCTTTAATACTTAAACCAAGTAACTCCAAAGGTTTCACAATGGATTCATCTATGAGACCCCAAAAAATCCAAAGCTTAACTCAGTCCGTTAAAGCTTGAAAAGTGGTCCCAGACTTACAAATTTCAGCTTAGTGTTTTCACTTAGAATTATTTTAAGCCTTCATAATTTGGCGATCTTATTTTACGACCCTTATAACCTTAAAATATCGATCCTTGGATTGAATCATGATCAGGTGTGTCAATAGGTTACTTTGGGTGAGTTTTAGATTTTTTGGACCTTGTTTGAATTATATACAAGTGGCCAAAATAGTAGGTCGACGCGATCTCGACGCATCGCGTCGCCCATCGCGTCGATATATAATTTTTCCCCAGCTTTTAGTGCAATTCCAGTAAACCAATGTGAACTCGACGCAGCGTGTTGGTTATTGCATTGATGCCATCGATGCAGCACATTGCTCACCGCATCACTGGGCACATTTTTAGTCATTAAAACTCTACGTACAGAGGGGCATTTGGGTCATTTTCCAACCCTTAACCTACCCCAAAAATATGAGATTGACCTACTCTAAAGGAAAAATTTCTCATTCTCTCTCAAATTTACTCAAGAACAAACCCTAGGGAATTCAAATTTCAAGACCAATCTTCAAGAACACACCATCAATCTTTACGAATTTACTTACCAATATATGTTAGGTGTTCATCCAAAGGTTTCCTTCCACCCTTGGAGTTCAAGAAGCACTTTTAAAATTTCAAGATGATTACTTTCATGAATTCCATGTTGAGTTAAATTGTATTCATTGTTATGATTTTATTTGGGTTATAATCCATGATTAATTACAAAGTTCATGTGAATTAAATAAAATGTGTCTAGTTTTATGTAGTTTCATGTTAGAAACCCTTGATGTTGTAAGTTTGGAATTGTGATCATGATGCTTGCATGTTGACTAGTATTATGTGCATAAACTATGCCTCCCAAGTGTTTGATGTAATGTTCATGATAATGAATAGTGAATTATGACATAATAGTATGTGTACTAGTTTGTGCCATGGAAGTGTTTGCTAAAATGCCTTAATGAATGAATTGTGACAAAGTGACTAGTTATCATGTTTTCAAGATTATGCTATATTTTAACTATCTATGCTATCGAGTCCTGGGGGTATCTAATGCCCGAAAATCTAGCAATTACCTAGATTTATAGTAGTTTCAGAATAATCTCAGTGATGTCTTAAACAGTAATACTCAGTAAGTAATAGAACTCAGTATATTCAGTCAGTTAATAGAACTCAATGAACTCAGTCCAGTTTAGTTAGACAACATGATCAATAACAGTTCAGTTAAGCCTAGTACAGTCTAGAAATCAGTTCAGTGTCTATTCAGTTGGGAGTAGGAATCAACACCGAGAAAAACCAGGGATGGGGCATTTCTATCAGTAAAAAGGGTTTAACTCTTAGTAGCAGTCCCTGCATTATAGAACTACATATCCAGCGTAGGATGAGCTGTCTTCCTACCAGTTTAGGGTTGATACATCTCGTACGAGTTTTTCTGCCAGTGAGGGTTGATGAAAGGTCTTCCTTCCAGAGAGGGTTAACTCATAGCCATTGTTAGTATCCCTTAGCAAATTTCTAACACCCTTCTAACTGGGGTCACAGGTTGGACCCCAACTCAGGTCATAATAGGGGTATGTCAGTTAGATGAACACTCCTATAGTTTCAATTTCAATTTTAGTTTTAGTTTCAGACTCAGTATAAAACCTTAGTTTAATTTTTAGAATTAGGATTTTCAGATACAGTCACCCAACTTATCACGGAACTCAGTTCATTTCCATAGAATCAGGACTATCAGAAGTAGTCACTCAGTTAACAGTAATACAGTATTAGTAAACTCAGATATCACTCATTCAATTTTCATAACTCATTATCCAGTGTTAATATCATCTCAATTAATATCGGAACCGCGCACAGACTCATGCTCTCCTTGATATACCCTTTGTTGAGGAGTTCCTCAACTTGACACTGCAATTCTTTGGTGTCCGTAGGGTTGCTTCTGTAAGCCGACTTATTTGGTAATTGTGAGCCCGACACAAAGTCAATTTGATACTCAATTCCCCGAAGCGGGGGCAATCCTTGTGGAAGTTCTTTGGGAAATACATCTTCATAATCCTGCAACACACAATAAATCAAAGGAGAAATAGAAGAATTAGTGGGGTTAGTATTAAAACAATGAGCCAAAAGAAGCATAGGCATGTCCACATCATAATCCAAGAAGAGTTCCTTCTTTCTAGCCAACATCACCATGTTTTCTTGCCCATTTGACGTTGAGGCAGTCCCGGAAATCCCTACTGCCCCACCCATGGTTTTTCCCTCCTTTTCACCATTTTCAGGTTTCTTTCCCTTCTTCAACTCCCTCATCTTTTGATGTAATTCATTCACTTGTGATGGAAAAAAGGATAAAGAGTGACCTTTCGACCATCCTTCTCAACTGAATATCGAGTGGTCCTCCCATCATGTTTGGTAGACCTATTATATTGCCAAGGTCTACCTAACAAAAAATGACATGCTTGCATTGGTATCACATCACAAAGAACTTCTTCTTGGTAGTTCCCTACCTTAAACCGTATCACACATTGCCTCATGACCTTCAATTCACCGCATTTGTTTAACCATTGCCTCATGACCTTCAATTCACCGCATTCGTTTAACCATTGCAACTTGTAAGGGCTAGTATGAAGTGTAGTTGGTAATTTTAGAAAGTTCACCATAGAGACACTAACGACATTCGCACAACTACCACTATCAACCACCAAAGTGCACACATTCCCCTTTACAAAACATTTAGTATGGAATAGATTTTCCCTTTGGCTAGGGTCGTCTATTGCCTTACTAATCATAGAGCGTCTAACTACAAAGTTTGGAACAACACACTCCCATTCTTGTGGGTAAATAACTTCAACATCATCATCATCATCATCAAGTGGCCTATTTCCAGTTTTCTCTCTATCTTGAGGCTCGACCTCATCCTCTTCTTTTTTAAGACCCACCTTCTCACCAAGGTAATACAATCTCCCTTCCCATAGTATCACGTTGCGTCGATTTGGACATTCATTGGATTTATGTCCCCAACCTTGGCACTTGAAATATTGGAATCCTTTTGGGTTTGGATACTTGTGAACTTCTTGTTTTAGAGGAATTTTATGGACTGTTTTAGGCTCGGGCAGCCTTGTAGTGGGGGGTTGGTCCTTGTTTTTGGGCCAACCCAAAGAATATTGAACCACGTCCTTTCTTCTAGGCCAACCCGAGATGGATTGTCCCCTTGCCTTGAGAGACGATCTCTCTTTAAGCTCCCTTTCAATCTCAAGAGCCGCTTGGAAAATACCTTCAACAGTATCAAATTTGTGAAGTGTCAAATGAGTGGAGATCTCTTTGTTCAACCCACACTTGAATCGGATGATGTCATGACTGATTTGTTCCCCACGATGATCAAGCTTCAACATGATTTGTTGAAACTCATCATAATATGCCATCACACTTTTATTGCCTTGACGCAAGTTGTACAATCTAGCAAGCAATTCATGGCGATAACTCTCGGTAAGGTACCGTTGCCTCATCAAGTACCTTAACCGAAACCAAGGTGGTGGCTGCCCATCAACTAATTCATCACCAAAACGCTTGACGTACTCCCACCAAGTGTTGGCATAACCCTCAAAATGAGCTATGGCATAACAAATTTTCTTTTCTTCCGAGATATCATTAACTTGAAAAACTTTGACACAAGATGATTCCCATGCTAAGTAGGCCTTGAGGTCACTTTCACCCTTAAAGATAGGTAAGCTCAATTTGATGGTATTGATGCCTACGTCTCTTTCTTGGTGTTGATTTCCCCTTTCTCCATACCCTAGGTACCTCCTTGGATCAACACGTCCCCTTCTTAGCTCCTCCTCTCTCATGTAAGCATCATCAAAGGATCTATATCCATCATTCTCCTCTCTACCATGTTCCTCAACGTGAGTTGATCGGTTTTGGTGATTTGGAATCTGATTTGGAGGCATTGGGATTTGTGGAGGTGGTGGTCTTTGATTTGGTGGAGTTTGGTAAGGTACATTCAGATTATATGGAGGTAATGGATGGATACATCCTTCTTGTGGAATTGGAGGAGTTTGGGAATGGTGTGGTCTATTCGCTTCTTGGTTTGGAGGGAAAGTATTGGTATGATTTGTGGCATTTAGTGGGGCTAGAGGTGGATTCATTATTTGGTGCAATGTTTCTGGTGAGATAGTTGTGGATGAAGTTCTTTCATGCCCACTTGAAGGAATATGATGAGGAGTGGATGGATGATAGTTCCTTTGACTCTCCACTTGCTCCAATCTCCCACTTATCGTAGTCAAATCTCCCCTCATTGCCCCAATTTCCGTGTTCAACCTCTCTAAACTTCTGGTAATGGCCTCAAGTGTGGCCTTCATAGTGTCTTGTTCAGTAGTACCCCCACTTTGGGATGTGCTTCCTTCCATGTCAAGGTGTTACCTACACAATCATCAAACAAGTTAGCGTTAAACCTCTCCTCACTCACACTCTCACGGTTCACTCACACTTGAGCTCCACAAATGTTGTAGATTGGCTAGTAACCGTGAATCCTTAAGATATGAGTAAAGCTCTTGTCCGGAGTGGATTCGTTTTTGAAACTCAAAGAATTCTCGACGGACTGGAGTTAAGAAGTTACAACGTATTCAAACGAATAAAAGCACCCAACTAAACGTGGACACGAACAAGAGAATTCAAAAGGACGAATTAACAACCTAGTAGGAGTGTACTAGAAAGTCAATTAGTTCTAGAACTAAGTAATGAAACTAAGAATCAACAATTAGAAACTAGAAAACCTAAATTTGAGCTTATTAATGACGTGAATAGTAGCCAATGGGTGACGTGAACAGTAGCAAATGGGTGACGTGGCAGCATGCAATTGGTCTTGGTCCCACACAATTTAAGCACCAATTCTGAAATTTAAATCTTTACACAATTTGTAAAGGATGACAATTGGTCCTGGAGGGAAAACATAGATCTTGAAATAAGAAAAGTACCTTGTCCCACAACACTAGGTTCTTGAAATAAGAAAAAGTACTTGTCCCACAACACAAGGTTCTTGAAATAAGAAAAGGTATCTTGTCACACAACACTAGGTTCTTGAAATAAGAAAAAGGTATCTTGTCACACAACACTAGGTTCTTGAAATAAGAAAAAGTTGCTAAAAAGTATAAGCTTAGTCTAAGAAATGATGGGTTCAAGGCTTCTCACAACATGCTTTACAATTTTCAGCTTCAACTCTTGAATTTATATCACACTTTTTGGTTGTCTAAAGTTGTAAGAAAAGATGAAGAACTTGATCAACACCACAACAACCTTCAAGAACTCAACAACAACTTCTTCAAAAACATAACACAACACCACCAATTGTCAACAACAAGTAACAACAAACAGCCAGCCACAAGGCACCACAACTATGGTCAATATTATAAGTTCAATCTTTAGATCTTGACACCTTTAGTGTTGCTGAGAAAGAAACTAACACTAGAAACACTCTATACAAGAAAAATACTACAAGATCTAGCCAAAAAAATAAGAAAATCTTGGACCATACAACAACACATCACAATTTTTAGCCAAGAACACAAAGGTAGCAGATTTGACTATTTCTGGAATTTTCAGATTTTAGTTTTTTTTTTTCCGTAGTTTTCAAGTCTCAAGCCCAAGATTGATCTTGTTAGAACAAAATCAATGATAGCTCGGATACCAAACCTTAAGAGTGAACCACTAACCAACTGCACTAAAAGCTATAGCTAGTAGTGCAAGGCGCAACCCACCCTTTATAGGCCCTGAACCATACGGGACACGAACCCGACCCACACCCCCAACCAAGAGCACGCATGGTATAAGTGGGATTCGAACCCGTGATCTCCACTTTGATACCAAATGATACACTACTAACTTGGAGCGTATCAAATCTGCCATAAAATCAGTCCAAACACACTACAATTCTGAGAGCTTGAAGATAACAACTCCAATATATGAAGCCAACAACAATCAAGAAATTTTGAAGGAATACCAACACCAAAAAAGTAACTACACAAGGAGAACAAGAAGTTAACAATAATATTAAACAATGGTTCAACAACACAAAATGATAGATTACAAAGAGTACAATGTTAACAACAAGAACAACAAATGGTAGTAACTATAGTGAATCGAAAATCAACCCCACACGGCTTCACTAAGTTACTACAAAGTTTCAACGGTACAAATGGAAAGATAGTAACTTGACACAAAGATATCTTAGAATCTATGAACCCTAACTTGAAGATAAGACCCTAAGACCAAAAGATTTCAGTACCAAGTTCTTACTTAGACCAAGAGGAACTCATGAACCTCAAGATCTCAAGTTTCTAGCCAAGAAACAACACAAGTGTAACTACACTTGTTGGACAGATTTCAGGTTCTACTCTTAAGAACAAGAGAGAGAAATATTCAATGTTACAAGACTTGTTGTTGTGAAATATGAAGAATGAACTAAGTGCTGAAAATAACCCTAATAGCATCTATTTATATTACACACAAAATGAAAGACAAATGACCTTCCTACCCTTCAGTCATGGGGTTCCCTTAGAGTGTAATTTATTACACTTCAAGGCTCATTTTCACACTTAAAATGTTGAAGCTCTTTGGCGGATCAAGTACCAACTCACACGCAGCCATTTGCATGAACATGGCTTGTAGTTTTTGTAACTCCCGAGCTTGGCTTCGTGTAAATGGTCGAGAACGTATTGGACAGCTTTGTACACCCATATCAAGAGTTGAGTATTAATTACAAGAAAATGTTTGAAAGCTCATCAAATCATGCCCATATGTTTTCATTTACCTTATGCTAAATGTTTTTATGAAATGCTCTCAGCTATGTTGTATAAAAATATGTTATTTTGGATTGTTTCACATACCAGTACCTTTTTGTATTGACGCCTTATACTTCAGGTTCTAAGGCCCAGTCCCGTGGTCCTTCTAAATAGTAGATCATTATTAGACATTTGATGTTAATGAGCCTCCCTTACTTCGGAAAGGGTATTGTTCACATAAGTTGGTTCCCTTTTGATTTTAGTTCATGGTCCAGCCAGGGGCCTTGTCTTGGTCTTAGATAGGCTATTGTGTTTAGTTTAGTAGAGACTTAGTAGA
Source organism: Capsicum pubescens (assembly GCA_030864215.1). Taxonomy (NCBI): domain Eukaryota; kingdom Viridiplantae; phylum Streptophyta; class Magnoliopsida; order Solanales; family Solanaceae; genus Capsicum; species Capsicum pubescens. The sequence continues at coordinate 146,874,048 of CM061545.1, read as the reverse complement.
TTTGTTATAAATGTTTTTGGTTTTCTTATGGACTTATGTTCCGCATTGTTATGTTGAAATAATAGAACTATCGTGTTTTCTAATTTATTTCTGCATTATTATATTAGATAAGTTATGCTAATGATTACAAGCTCAGGGGCCTCTCAGGCCTTCATGGTTCAGGATGCCCGCCATGGACAAGGTCTCAGTTTGGGTCATGAAAAACTTAGTATCATATCCCGGTTTAGGGTCCCAAGGTATTTACGAAGTCGTGTCAAGTAGAGTCCTTTTTATGTGTGCATAGCACGCCTTACTTATAAGGAGGAAACTACTAGGCATTTAGGAATGTCTCTCTTTTCTTTATGTTCTAGTTCATGCTATAGAGTTTGAATGTCCCCTAACTCATGATTTCCTATATTTTAGAGATTGATCATGCCTCCCCATAGATCCAACGAGCAGAATACCCGTGCTGATGATGTCAACCTACTCATGGCCAAGGTCTCTAAAATTTGTTGCTACTCCAGGAGTTCCTCCAGTACAAACTAGTCCATCTCGGGATCCTTCGTCTGGTGTTAACCGTACCCAGCCTTCCCAGAGAGAAGTCTCAAATGTTGAGTCACATCATTCCATCCACTTGATTGCTCAGCTCATGGCTTCTCAGTCCCGTTGGTCTAGAGATGTGAATTCTGTGCCGGGTTCTTCTAAAACTACTCGGGTTGGCCTGTTCATGAGGCTGAACCCACCCACCTTTACTGACATAAAGGTTGAGGAGGACCCCCAAGAGTTTATTGATGAACTGGAGAAAATTTTTAGAGTCATACATGCTAGTGAGGTTAAAGGGGTTGAGTTGGTAGCCTATCAGATGAAAGACCTAGCTAACCAGTGGTACAATGAGTGGTAAAATTTATGGGTCAGAGATGTTGAACATTTTGTGTGGAGTGAATTTGTAGAGGCCTTCTTGGATTGTTAATTTCCCAGGAACGAAGGGAAGAAAAATCCAAAGAATTTGTGAATCCGAAACAAGGAAAAATGAGTGTCAAAGAATATGCATTGAAGTTCACCTAGCTGTCCCACTATGATCCAGAGTTGCTGGGTAACATAAGGGATTGTATGAGGAAGTTTGCATCTGGTCTCTCGGATGATTTAGTAATAGAATGTAAGGGGGAAATACTGAACAATGAAATGGATTTATCCAAGTTATTAGTTCATATGCAGCAGGTAGAAGAGGAGAAGAAGAGGAAAACAGAGGGAAGGAAAAAAGTAAGGCAAGCTAAGAGAACTAGGTCTGCAGATCAGAATATCACTTAGCACCGGGGTGGCATTTGAGGTAATAAGTGGTCTAAGAAGAAGTTTTGGATCCATGCTCAATCTTCAGCTAGCGTCCCGATGCCTAGACCTCCATTTGATTAGTTGTTTTATAATTCCCATCCAAACAGTGGGTCAAAGATGCAGGCTACTCAGTCCTAAGGAAGTGTGAATCAGCTCTATACCCTGACTATGAATACTACTAATCTTGGTGTGATTGAGATTTTTATGAAACTGACACTGGATCTAGGCACACAGCTAAATTTTCGGGCATAAGTACCCCCAGGACTCGATAGCATGAAACTGACAAGACATGATGCTTCTTGAACACTTGACCATAGTAAACAATTCATAGTACAAACGTTGGAGATTTTCATATAGTATTTGTATTTCATAAGCTTACACATGAATAGGAGTACATATAAACATGTCATAATCTCGTAAGTCTAATCTCATGAGCATTCCACCAAACCATTACAATGCATAACAATAACACGGGGGTCATTGTGAACATTAGGGTAAAGCATGATTCATCAATTTGGTCACAATTGAGTCATAAAGCATAATTCTTATTCTCTTAGGCATTTTAGCAACCACCTTGCATACATAACTTGATGCTTAGGCATGAACATTAAAATAATACATCTTTGCAACATTATTTACTTTAAATTCAAGAATTCGAACGACATGCTAACATAACTTCATTAAATGTATTAAAGATTTCGACTTGGTAATGTTACAACAACAAAAACATGGATAGATTCAATTCATAACATGGAATTAAAAATTTATATTTTTGAAAGGGCTTCTTGAGCTTCATGGGTGAAAGAAACCCATTAATCAACACTTTATATACCGTAGATGGAAGTTTCTTGAAGATTAACGGTGGAATCTTCTGGATTAGAACCTTTAATTGAAAACCCTAGACTTGATCTTGAGGTAATTTGAGAGAAACAACTATATTTTGGTGAAAACCTAGCCGAATCTCGTGTTATAGGCTTATATATGGGTGGGGAAATTGACCTTTTTATCCTTAAAAATGCAGACATTTAATGATTAAAAACTGGGCATCGACGTGATTGGCGACGCGACCGTCAATGCCATCGACGCGATACCCGATGCGTCGCGCCATGATCGCACTAAGCCTCAGAAGTTTTGACTCTGGGAACCTGCAACGATGTTAACCAATGTAATAGGCAATGCAGAGCGCTAAGATTGCATTGGTCCACTACTTTGGGACACCAAACGTGGCCTAAACGAGTTCCAAAATATCTGAAACTTGTACGGGAACACCTATCTACCTCTCTGATCATGAATCAACAAAAATATAGACCATTAAGGGACATTATGGTCACGAACTGAGATTTTCAACTTTTGAAGGCCAAAAATAAACTAAGTCTGGGAACTTAGCTAGAATTTTCTAAGTCTAAGACCACTTGACAAGCCTAAAAGGATGAATTAAGCTTAGAAATTTTGCGGGGTTTTACAATATCTCCTCCTTGAGAACATTCTTCCTCGAATGAGACTAACTGAGATAGGAGAAATGATAAGCTATAGTATACACTGATCATAAACAACTGAAACATGAGTACATGGAAGACATTACTGATTTACTGAGATTCATACTGAGCATGCATATCTGATGCATGATTTCATGACTGAGCTGATACATGGATGCATGAATGAGAGTACTAATTCACTTGTTCATGCATATCTGATGCATGAATACATGACTGACATGATGCATGAACACATGACTGAATATGAAATGGTAGTTGATACAAAATTTATAACGAAAATATGAGCTTGGAACTGAATACCAAGTTGTAACTAAAATTTGAACATGAAAAATAAATAAGCTTTAAGGAAAGCTATTATCTTGGGCTGAGTCTGAGTTTGTGGAGAAGAGGTGAGGGTACATGGTCCTCATGTCTGCTTCTGCTTCCCAAGTGATACGATAAAAACTTGGATCGCATAAAAAAAAGTCAAAATAGTCCACAAACAAAGGGAAACTCGAGAGCAACACAAACACAATTCTCGGCTCCAACAACAACAAGAAACAAGGTGTAAATGACTAAAAATAACAAGGGATAAACAACATTATAATAAGAACCACAATAGGATAACAACAATCCAACAATTACAAGATTACAAGAAAAACAAGAACTAACAGTTTTCTAATGCCCCGAGATCCCATCCCGAGACGTCACACGGTGCTTATGACCCCGAAGGACCATAAGCTAACCCTTTACTGATATCTGTACCTATACACTGCATAATATCAAAAATAAATATGAAAACTAGCCATAAGGTTCAACACATCTATGAATACTCATAATATAGAAAACTGAATACTAATACATCCGTTTGAAAAGCCTCTAAACTGTCTGAACTATGGAGTTGATGGGACAGGTCCCCAACTAATTCCATCAACTTAAAATAAACAAGGTATGAAGCAATAATAGTAAACTAAGATTCCTCCTCGAAAGAAGAGGACTCATTGCTACTGTTGCTGACTGGGACTGAACTGCTGAGGATAATCTGGATCCTGTGCCTCTGAACCTATGGTGTCAAATAAAACACCATAGCACAAATGTGTCAGTATAGGAATGTACCGAGTATGTAGAGGAGGTAGGCTAATGCAAGGGCTCATCATGCATGCACAATATCTAAACTGACTAATCATGAAGATGCCGCATGAGAACACATACATGAATGCACAGAACATGAACACAATCATCGTAACTCTAGATACTGAAAATCGAATACCACCTTACTGCAGACTGAACTCACTACTAAAACTGAGATACAAAATCACTGACTTATCTGATACTGATAACTGAGGATCTAGATGTACTTACATTAAGGACTGAACTCTGAGCTTACTATTTTCAACTGACAAAATTAGAGATCAACTTTTCTAACAAATTATTTTGGAGAGATTCTCAATGATAAGAAGTATGATCATGTTCAAATCTGATAACATGAATAATTAATAGAATCTGAGATGGAGATCAAGCCTATTTGATGGGAGATCTCTAGATATGATAATAAGAATACTCAACATGGTCTGAGACTGAGAACAACTTTTCTAACAGATTACTTGGAAGCTTTATCAATGATAATAAATATGATTATATCTGAATCTGAAGAAAAGAATATTTAATAGAAATCTGATACTGTGATTACGCCTGTCTGGTGGTATATCTCTGAATATGATATCAAACAACTGTATATACGACCAAGCCTATCTGACGAGATGGTCCATAAATCAATGGAACTATCTGAGTTCCTCACTGAGATAAACGACTGTACCACACAGTCCTAATTTCTGAAGAATGATTCTAAAATAGAGACTGAATCTGAAACTGAAACTATGGGAAGTAATCATCTAATCGACATGCCCCAACCTACCATAGGTTGGGTCCAACCTCTACCCCCGGTTGGGAGGGTGCCAATACCGTGCCACGGGTAAAGACATTATCTTTTCTCTAAGGTCAGGCTCTCTAGCAATGACCCTCAACAGGACGTTAAGCTTGCTTAATGGGTTACTTCTTTTCCTGTGCTGGATACATAGTTTTGGAATGCAAGGATTGCTTCTAAGAATCACACCCTCTACTAGAAGGTGAGTTCCTATCCTTGGGTTCGCTCGGTGCTCAATCCTACTTCTAACTGAAAGACTCTAGGTTGATTCTTAGACTGTACTAGACAAAGCTGAATCTAATACTGATCATGTTTCTCAAAAGATGTGACTGAGTTACGCTGAGATTACTTAGTTCCGTATCTAACGAAAAAGATATCGAATCATGGTATCTGACTGACAGTACAGAGCTTGAATATATTACTCGAATCACTTCTGAGATTAGAATTGAATCACTTGAATACTATTAAAACTTAGTTGATTATAGGACTGAGGCTAGATTACTAGTGATACAGAGATTACAGAGATAACTGAGATTACTGAGCTTTCTTAAGTTCTGCACTTGTGTGAGGATACAGAGTTCTATAATTCACTGAGTTTTGAGAATCATGGCTTGACTGGAATTATCGAGAAACTAACACGACCTCTAGACAACAGCTCTATTTTCGGGTATAAATACTCCCAGGACTCGATGACATAAAAGTAAGGCATAATCATTCATTCATCATCATGTTCATTTATATATCATCACAATCATTCATGCATCATCAAAACATCTCATAATCATAAAAGCATTTTCACAGTCGCTGAGGGGTCACTTTAGGCATCTCAGAATCATAATCATATAATAATGTACGGAAAACATGCTACTAAATCGTACTCTATTCAAAAAGGTTTTACCTCAGCTATTCATACCTATATATATCTTGACACGTGTTTGGATATCACATAGGTTGGGGAAACTTCATACTATCACGTCATAACCTACTTGCTAACCGCTTGGCATGTATTAAAAACTTAGCATATATCAGGAGCACATAATTGGGGAAATTACTACTATCACCTCTCTACTTGTTAACTAAGGTCCTTCAACAGAACACTAGACATGCACGGGTTCACACTTATTCTGGAAATTCCTACTACCATGGAATAATTCATTCACTTGGGCATTTTATAAAACACTAAGTACAAACTAACTCACAATTTGGGGTTTCCTATTCAACATACTATAATGGCCCTTATGCTTCACCTATTCTCTTTATCAAACCTATGGGGGATATGATTCACTTATTCAACCATTTCTACACCCAAAAGTCTTGAACACATAATATAGAAAACAACTTCAAGAAGGTCTGTCACAAACATCACATGAATTCCACATACTAGGGTCAAAGCTCATAAATTTTGTAGGAAAACATAAACCAAAACTCAGCAACACATTAAACATCAATTTAAGCTCATAAAAATCATTAACAACTCATAAATATAAAAATCTTTTAGTTTTAAAAAAGGTTCTTGAGCTTCTTCGATGAAAAGGACCCAAAAATCAATATCTACATACCTTAATCTTTGAAATTGGATAAATTTTAATTCTTGAAACTCTATCCGCACTCGTAATAAATGATTCTCGAAGCCCACACTATGAGGAACTTGATTCTTGAAGAAATCTTGAAGAATTTATGGATGATTTTTAAAAGATTAGGGTTCTTGAATGAAACCCTACATATTCTCTCTTTAGAGAATTGGAAGAGAAAATAAAGGAAATTAGGGTTTTGGATGAGGTTTCCTATATTTATAGAGGCTCCCAAAAGGTAAGAAATAACCAAAATACCCTTGTAAAAATGTTCTAAAATTGCTGGAAAAATATTCTTGACGGCATCCGTGACAAGCCGTCAGGCCCGTGATAGGCCGTCATGAATTGTCATCACAAAAAGGGGTCGAATTCTTGATTTTCTACCCAGGGCTGATGACATTTGGTGATAGGCCATCACGGGTGTGACGGCTTGTCACAATTGTCGTCACCAGTTTCCCGTCCAGACATACTGGAGTAAAATGGGCATAACTCTTTGCTCCGATATCGGTTTTTGACGAAATTAGTATTGTTGGAAAGATAATTCAAAGACTTACATTTGATATATAGTAGGTCATCTAATTATATATATACAAGGAGTTATATTCAATTGAATTTGACCTAAATTTTGATGGTCACTAATACTTGAACGATAGGAAAGCTTTCAACTCGTCCATGGGTTAGGGGAACTCTATTATCTCAATTCATGCTCAAATAGATTCCCACACAATTCAAATTATTTCATACTTGGGAGGATATTTCTGAAATATTTTGACTCAGTTTTTTGCTTTACCAAAATACTGTCTAAGGCTCAGACTGGAAGCGGATTTTGCGGGGCATTACATTATCTCCCCCTTGAGAACATTCATCCTTGAATGTCGCTTGATAGACTGAGAAAATGGATCAACAGAACTTACTCAAGAAATGGAAACATCTCAGATCAGGACTACGTAACTGGAACGATTGACATATAGAGTTCTCACACTGGGCATGCATATCTGATGCATAGACTCATAACTGGGATGATCTCATGAATACACGACTGAACACAGGCTGACAAGCTGAACTCTTTCTACTGAATATGCATATCTAATGCATGAATGTCTGACTAAGCTGACTTTTGAAAGCACGAATTGACAATGCAATGATAACTGATGCTAACTCTATAAATAAATGCATAGGGATGAATCTAGTGGCATGTAATATTATAATACTATGAGTTATCTCCCCCTTGGTACTCTATGTCCCTCTAAACACACTTCGCTGAAATACTAGAGCGGTGCGTGGGGCACCTACAGACAAGGTCATAATTGATCGATCTAGATCTGAAACTCATGCATGACTCATGCTAACATATAAACTCAAAATGAGAGCAAAGGATCTAACAATGCATATCACAAAGATGAAGGGCTCATAACATACCCGGGTGTATTTTAGGGAATCCTTCCCAATCAAGGCAAGCATGAAATGCATGAAGTCTACCCCTTTGAGTTATCAGTTTACATTCTCACATTTTATGGCCTGGTTCACCATACCCAAAGCATACATCACTACCGTCTCTACACACAGCTTGGTGGAGCCTGCCACACTCTTCACAACTCAAATTGGTGCGAACACCACTAGCATTACTCTGGGATTTGGAGCTTGGCGCTCCCTCAAATCTGCCACCCCTCAAACACAGGTGCAGGTACATTAGCTGAAGATGGATCTGGGACTAAAAATCTCCGACCATACTGAGAACTACTACCACCTTGACACCCTGATTGCGAGAAATCACAACTACCTATCTTGGCTCTCTTACTCACTCTCTCTCTTCAGAAACATGCATAATTTAGGTGATCTTCTTCACCTCCTCTAGATAAAGCTGCGGGTTCTCATATACTACTGACCCAAAGAATTCTGGAGGGTTTATTTTTATGAAATTTCTAACCCTGGCTGCGATGAAATTCCCATCTTGCTGAGGTGGGGATGAAGCCTGATGGTTCCCCTGAACATTAGTCACATCTTGGGCTAGCGCCTGAAAATTTCTCGAAACTCTGTATGTGACACACTCTCTTTGTCAGGATCTACTGGCTGTGGGGGTTGAACACCAACCCCACGGACAAAATCTCTATGAGGAGGCATACTCTGTAATTGGAAGAAAGAAGTGGATTAGACTAAGGATCAACTTGAGATCATGCTCACTTGCATGAAATGATCACTGAAAGAAGAGGAACTACTCCTAAGAACATCCCGTAGGCTCTTGTACATAAATGTGGCGCGCTACACACCCATGCACAAGACTCTACTAGATGTGGCTTTTCAGACTCCCTAGGACACTCTTGAACCTTAGGCTCTGATACCAAGTTTGTAATGCCCTGAGATCCCATCCCAAGACGTCACACGGTGCTTAAAACCCCGAAGGAGAACAAGCTAACCCTTTACTGATATCTGTACCTGTACACTACATAATATCGGAAATAACTATGGAAACTAGCCATAAGGTTCAACATATCTATGAATACTCATAATATAGAAAACTGAATACTAATACATCTATCTGAAAAGCCTTTAAACTCTCTGAACTATGGAGTTGATGGGACAGGTCCCCAACTAACTCCGTCAACTTAAAATAAAAAGGTATTAAGCAATAATAGTAAACTGAGATTCGTTCTTGAAAGAAGAGGACTCACTGCTACTACTGCTGACTGGGACTGAACTGCTGAGTAGAATCTGGATCCTGTGCCTCTGCACCTATGGTGTCAAATAAAACACCATAGCGCAAATACGTCAGTACAAGAATGTACCGAGTATGTAGACGAGGTAGGCTAATGCAAAGGCTCATGCATGCACAATATCTAAACTGACTAATCATGAAGATGCCACATGAGAACACACGCATGAATGCATACAACATGAACACAATCATCGCAACTCTAGATACTAAAACTTGGATACCACCTCACTACTAAAACTGAGATACGGAATCACTCACTCATCTGGTACTGATAACTGAGGATCTGGATGTACTTATATCAAGGACTGAACTCTGAGATTACTATTTTTGACTGACAAAATTAGTGATCATCTTTTCTAACAGATTATTCTAGAGTGATTCTCAATGATAAGAAGTATGATCATGTCTAAATCTGACAACATGAATACTTAATAGAATCTGAGATGGAGATCAAGCCTATCTGACGGGAGATCTCTAGATATGATAATAAAAATACTCAACATGGTCTGAGACTGAGATTAACTTTTCTAACAGATTACTTTGGAAGCTTTATCAATGATAAGAAATATGATTATGTCTGAATCTGATGACAAGAATATTCAATAGAAATCTGATACTGTGATCAAGCCTGTCTGGCGGCATATCTCTGAATATGATATCAAAAAACTATATATAAGACCAAGATTATCTGAAGGGATGGCCCATAAATTAATGAAACTATCTAAGTTCCTCACTGAGATAAATGAATGTACCACACAGTCCTGATTTTTGAAGATTGATTCTAAAACTTAGAAAGAATCTGAAACTGATACTATGGGAAGTAGTCATCTAACCGACATGCCCCAACCTACCACAGGTAGGGTCCAACCTCTACCCTCGATTGGTAGGGTACCAATACCGTTCCATGGGTAAAGACATTATCTTTTCTTAAAGGTCAGGCTCTTTGGCGGTGACCCTCAACAGGATGTCATGCTTGCTTAATGGGTGACTCTTTTTCCTGTGCTGGCTAAACAGTTCTGGAATGCAAGGATTGCTTCTAAGAATCACACCCTCTATTAGAAGGTGAGTTTCCATCCTTGGTTTCGCTCGGTGTTGAATCCTACTCACAACTAAAAGACTCTGGGTTGATTTTTAGACTATACTAGGCAAAGCTGAATCTGATACTGATCATGTTTCTCAAAAGATCTGACTGAGTTACGCCGAGATTACTTAGTTCCGTATCTAATAAAAAAGATATCGAATCATGGTATTTGACTGAGAATACATAGCTTGAATATATTACTCGAATCTTTTTTGAGATTAGAATTGAATCCTTGAATACTATTAGAACTGAGCTGATAACAGAACTGAGGCTAGATTACTATTGATACAGAGATTACAGAGATAACTCAGATTACTGAGCTTTCTTAAGTTCTGCACTTGTCTGAGGATACAGAGTTCTATAATTCACTGAGTTCTGAGAATCATGGCTCGACTGGAATTATCAAGAAACTAACATGTACTCTAGACAACAACTCTATTGTCGGGTATAAATACCCCCAGGACTCGATGACATAAAAGTAAAGCATAATCATTCATTCATCATCACGTTCATTAATATATCATCACAATAATTCATGCATCATCACAATCATCAAAACATCTCATAATCATAAAGGCATTTTCACAGTCGCTGAGGGGTCATTTTAGGCATCTCGAAATCATAATCATGTAATAACGTAGGGGAAACATGCTACTAAATCATACTCCATTCAACAAGGTTTAACCTCAGTTATTTCATACCTATATCAATCTTGACATGTGTTTGGATATCACATAGCTTGGGGAAACTTCATACTATCACGTCATAACCTACTTGCTAACCACTTGGCATGTATTAAAAGCTTAGCATATATCAGGAGCACATAATTGGGGAAATTACTACTATCACCTCTCCACTTTTTCACTAAGGTCCTTCATGAAAACACTAGACATGCACGGGTTCACACTTATTTGGGAATTTCCTACTACCATGGAATAATTCATTCACTTGGATATTTTATCAAACACTAAGCACAAACTAACTCATAATTTGGAGTTTCCTATTCAACATTCTATAATGTCCCTTATGCTTCACCTATGCTCTTTATCAAACCTATGGAGGACATGATTCACTTATTCAACCATTTCTACACCCAAAAGTCATGGACACATCATATAGAAAACAACTTCAAGAAGGTCTATAACAAATATCACATGAATTCCACGTACTAGGGTCAAAGCTCATAAATTTTGTAAGCAAACATAAATCAAAACTCAACAACACATTAAACATCAATTTAAACTCATACAAATCATTAACAACTCATAAATATAAAAATCTTTTAGTTTTAAAAAGGGTTCTTGAGCTTCTTGGATGAAAAGGACCCAAGAATCAACATCTACATACCTTAATCTTTGAAATTGGATAAATTCTAATGCTTGAGACTCTATCCGCACTTGTAATAAATGATTCTCGAAGCTCACACTATGAGAAACTTGATTCTTGAAGAAATTTTGAAGAAATTAAGGATGATTTTTGGAAGATTAGGGTTCTTGAATGAAACCCTAAATATTCTCTTTTCAGAGAATTGGAAGAGACAATAAATGAAATTAGGGTTTTGGATGAGGTTTCCCATATTTATAGAGGCTTTCAAAAGGTGGGAAATAACCAACATACCCTTGCAAAAAAGTTCTAAAATTGCTGAAAAAATATTCTTGACGACAGCCGTGACAAGCCGTCAGGCCCGTGATAGGCCGTCACGAATTGTTGTCACAAAAAGGGGTCGAATTCTTGATTTTCTGCCCAGGGCTGACGACATTTGGTGATAGGCCATCACTGGCGTGATGGCTTGTCACAATTGTCGTCACCAGTTTCCTGACCAGACATGCTGGAGTAAAATGGGCATAACTCTTTCCTCCGATATTGGTTTTTCAAAAAATTAGTATCGTTGGAAAGATAAGTTAAAGAGCTTTCATTTGATATATAGTAGATCCTCTATTTCGATACATACAAGGAGTTATGATCTATTGAATTTGACCCAAATTTTGACGGTCACTAATACTTGAACGATAGGAAAGCCTTCAACTCGTCCATGTGTTAGGGACCTCTATGATCTCAATTCATGCTCAAATAGATTCTCACACGATTCAAAGTATTTCATACTTGGGAGGATATTTTTAAAACATTTTGACTCGGATTTTTGCTTTACCAAAATACGCTCTAAGGCTCGTACTGAAAGAGGATTTTGCGGGGCATTACATGTTTCCCTAGATAACACTAACTAAGACATGAAATGAAGAGATAGTTAGTGAGACATACACTAGAATAAGACCCAAGAACCCAAAGATATATTAAATCTAAGGACCCCTAAGACTTACAATAGAAACGCCACACTCTTACGAAGACACGAGAGGGATTCCACCTCTCAAGCACCATCGTTTCCAAGAAATTCACATTCACAAGTGAGTCCACACTTGCTCATGTCCTAGTTTTGGCCTAGGGAGGCTCTCTCTCAATAGAAGTGTTCTTTCATCAATATTCAATAATTAATGAACTAAAACCCTATCATGTTCTATTTATAGACTTATTACAATAAGAGGTAAAAAGACAAAAGAGCCCTTTAATGAAAAGAGCACAAAATAGGCCCCCATGGAGTGTGTTTTGGGGTGGCTTTGTGTGCCACCAGGGCCCTTCTTCACACTTCTTCAATTTGTACACTCTGTCAGTTGCATTCAAAATACTCAAAAACGTCCATCATCATGATCGTGCCCGTATCATCCTCTGCATCTTGAGAGGAATTTGACCTCAAATTCAAGCCACAACTAAACCAAATCAGTCCACAAAATAAGAAGAAACCGAGAACACAATAATTTCATGTCTCGGCCAATGCTTTTATTTTGCATGTGGCTTTCTCTCCATCTTGAGATTTGCCTTCAATCTAATCCGGCTCAATTGATTTTATCCAAGAAGTTTTAGTACAAAACAACAAATGAGTTAGTTGTAAAAGAAAGGTCCTCACACTCTACCTTTATTTCTTCATTCTCGGATTCCTCACACTTAATCTCACAAGTGTTGTATGCTTGCTAATACTCCGTGAGCTGTTTAGAGGTGAACCAAATGTTTACAATGACTCCAAAGAATAAGAAAAACACTCAAGGACGTAAATGTGAAGAACGGTTTCAAAATCAACTTACAATCTAGTAAATGGTTATTAGCTTGTAAGTTAGTATTGGAATCAACAAACCAAACTAAAGACACCACAAAATGAAACTAGGAGATCAAAATATGTTGCGTGAATAGTAAAAGTGATGACGTGGCAGCACACTATTGGTCATGGTTTTGGCTCTATTTTATTCACCAATTTGGAGTCTTGATCACTTTACAATTTGAAATTAGTGGGAATTGGTTAAGGAGGGAAATATAAGTCTTGAAATCCCTTTTCAAATTTCAAAAAGAAAGACTTGGATTTCTTTGTACTTTTTCTTAAAACAAGGGTCCTTAAATCATAGAAAAGTGGTTGAAAAGTTGTTGTCAAGTCAAGAGTGATGTGAATCTAGACCTTTCACCAACAAATACTACAACTTGTCTTTCATGTTTTGTAAATCTAAAGTTAACTTTTCTTGTTTTAACAAAAGATGAATGGGTGAAGAATCAACAAGAACACAACAACAACTTCCAAGAACACTAACAACATAACCAACATCCAACTTCAAATTCCACAACAACAAAGTTAACCATACGTCCAAGGCTTCAAAATTTCAACAAAAGGTTCTTAAGACACCAATACTTAACAACAATACAAGGCCAAGGTGAAACCACAACACAATGTTCAACAATAATTCGGTCAAGGCTCAAGTTCACGTCAACAACATCAAAAAATATAAACTCAAATCAAGATCGACTCACAGTGTTAGTGAAGAACAAAACTAACAGTACAAACACACAAGAAAAATAAAGGCTCTTAAACCTAGAATCAAGAACAAATCTCGGCCAAGAGCACCACATGAACACAATTTTGGCCAAGACAACAACAATGGACAAATTACTATTTTCTGGAATTTTCATTTTTGTTAATAATTTTGTTTTTGATTATCCAACAAGCAAGCCCAAGATTGATCTTGTAAGAATAATATCGAGCCATGCTTTGATACCAAATGATACGATAAAATCTTAGATCGTATACAAAAAGTCAAAACAGTCCACAAACAAAGGGAAACCCGAGAGCAACACAAACACAATTCTCGGCTCCAATAACAACAAGAAACAAGTTGTAAATGACTAACAATAACAAGGGATAAACAACATTACCATAAGAAGAACCACAATAGGATAACAATAATCCAACAATTACAAGATTACAAGAACAACAAGAACTAACGATTTCCCTAGATAAATTAACTAAGACATAAAATGTAGAGATAGTTAGTGAGCATACACTATAATAAGATAGAAGAACCCAAAGATATATTAAATGTAAGGACTCCTAAGACTTATAATAGCAACACGACACTCTTACAAAGACACAAGAGGGATTCCACTACTCAAGCACCATCGTTTCCAAGCAATACACATTCACAAGTGAGTCCACACTTGCTCATGTTCTAGTTTCGGCCTGGGGAGGCTCTCTCTCAAGAGAAGTGTTCTTTCATCAATATTCAATAACTAATGAACTAAAACCCTTTCATGTTCTATTTATAGAATTATTACAATAAGAGGTAAAAATACAAAAAGAGCCCTTTAATGAAAAGGGCATAAAATAGGCGCTCATAGAGTGTATTTTGGGGTGGCTTTGTTCACACCAAGGCCCTTCTTTACACTTCAATTTGCACACTTCCTCAGTTGCATTCAAAATACTCAAAGATGTCGATCATCATGATCATGCCCGTATCACCAAGTAGCTTCCTCAACGGACTGATTCTGCCAAAGAACTTTGACTAGAGGAACTTCTTTGTTCCTCAGTCTACGAGTCTGGTAGTCAAGGATTTCGACTGAAATCTCTTCATAAGAGAGGTTGTTCTGAATGTCTATGCCCTATATAGAGACTACAACTTCTGGGTCACCTATGTACTTCTTAAGAAAGGAGACGTGAAACACTGGTGAACTGAAGCTAGATCTGAAGGCAATTTGAGCTCATAAGCTACCTTGCCGAAGAGACTGAGAATTTTAAAGGGACCGACATATCGGGGATTGAGCTTTCCCTTCTTGCCGAACTGTTTCACTCTTTTCATAGGAGAGATCTTCAAATAAACATGATCACCAATCTCAAACTCGAGATCTTTCCTGTGCACTTCTGTGTATGATTTCTGTCGGCTCTGAGCTATCTTAAGCCTTTCTCTGAGAAACTGTCCTTCTCTAAGGTATCGAATACTAAGTCAAGCCCTATTACTGCAGGCTTACCCACTTCGAACCAACCAATTGGAGATCTGCATCTCCTACCTTAGAGAGCTTCAAATGGAGCCATCTTAATACTGGAATGATAGCTGTTGTTATATGTAAACTCAATCAAAGGCAAGTGGTCAACCCAACTACCCTTGAAATCAATTGCACACTCTCGCAGCATATCTTCTAAAGTCTGGATGGTCCTTTCTACTTGACCATCTATCTGAGGATGGAAGGTTGTACTGAGATGAACTCGGGTACCAAGACCCTTTTGCAATGCTTTCCAGAAATAAGAGGTGAACTGGTGTAACGCCCTGAAATCCTGTCCCAGAGCATCATACGGTTCTTAAGGCTACAAGTATCCCCAAGCTAACCCTTTGAGACTGTTATTTAGTATAAAGCTTACTTAGAGATAATGAGAGCAAAATAAGGAGTCATGTTATGTCATGTCTAACTGAAATACGAATGAGTACTGTAAAGGTAACAAAATACTGCAAATCTAAACATACTGACCATCTATTCTGATAAAACCTCTACTACTCAACAACCTAGAGAGCCATTGGGAAAGATCCCTAATTGACTCAAACTGAATTAAAAGCAGCAGAACAACTAATAAAAATACTGAAGTGTCTAGAGATAGGTCTTCAAACCATGAGGACTCACCACAGTGGAGATGTAGATAAAGGTACCTGGGATCACTGACGCTACTGGGACTGAGCACCTGAACCTACATTATGAGACAATGTAGCACACAGACGTATATGTGGATCAGCACTTGGGAATGTACTCAGTATATGGGGGTGTATGCAACTAAATATCAATACAATAAATCTTTATAGAAAACATACATGGTATTGTAGATGACTCACATAGCTTGAATAAAACTCTCATAAATCATGAATAATGAAATATATAGTATAAATCAAGTGAGCCATTACACCTTGTTCTAAATCTGTATTCTTTCTTTGATCTCAAGCTTGTAACTAGTTGAACTCATAAAACGACAACTTTTAGAACATACACTTTAGTCTTTTGAAAATAAGGAATTTCTTTGAAACTCAAGGAATTAAAACCTTAAGAACTTTAAGACTTGAGACTCTAGGAAACTTGAGAGTTTCTTCTAACCGACATAAATCATGTGACCTACATGGAGTCCAACGTCTTGCCCACGTTGGGGAGAGCTATTCTATCCTTGCCATTGAAGTAGAACCTTTACTTTTAGTGATCACTATCTTAACCCACTTGGGGGTAAATCAAACCCTATAATGGCTTGTAGTTCTGGGGCATGAGACCTAGGAATCAAGCCCAACTCGTTGCTAAGTACTACTCCCATACTAGGCTCAAAACTTTTAGGAAAATCCACCTTATACAATTCAATATTATGAAATGGGAGCCAATATGCTTCCCTTTAACTTAAATAACAAGATGTGGATTCCTTTCTTAACTTAGGATTAAAATCAACTCTTTTCTTTAAACTTTGGTAGACTATCTTTTACAAGCTTTGAAACTTCAATGATATGGAGATATCAATACCATTCTTAAAATACTATAGAATATATTAAAATTCATTCTTGGACCTTAAAAATGTATGCATATTCAATAAATCTCAATTCAAAATAGAGGGTAAATCATGACTTCAACCTTAAGAGTATTCTAAACATCAATCGTGGAAGGATTATGCAATTTATAACATTAATTCTCAATTCAAATCATAAAATAGGTGTCATATAATATAATTCAAGACTTGAACAAATCCATAATCTCATATACTTGAAATATAGAAATTTAGGCATAATTCAACTTGAAACATTAAAATTTTTTAAGAAAAAACAAAACTATGGGTACAAGAATGGAAGAAGTGTTCTTATTCAAACCCCACATACCTCGAATTATGAACTTTGATGAATAAGCTTGCTTGGGACTCTTTCTCGTACTTTTGGATGAGGGTTCTTGAAGACCTTGACTTGGGAAACTTGAATCCCAACTAAATTTGTGAAAGCTACGGTGGATTCTTGACATTCTTGGAAGAGGTTCTGGGTACATAAGGTTTTTGTTGGAAG
The DNA here is from genome assembly GCA_030864215.1 of Capsicum pubescens. NCBI lineage: Eukaryota > Viridiplantae > Streptophyta > Magnoliopsida > Solanales > Solanaceae > Capsicum > Capsicum pubescens. The sequence goes on along the minus strand of CM061545.1, from coordinate 146,856,597 downwards.
AAAACTTGAAATAAACCTAATAGAATGCTTATAAATGACTTCAATTTGGTGTTTGTACGATTTAAGAGGCTTGGAAAAATCCAAAGTGCCCTTTTTAGCTCCTGAACGAAGTTGAAAAAATTAAACAGGAAAACCTGATTTTATGGGCCACCGCGACGCGCCACTCTCGCGGTGGCTCACTGGAAATTGACAAATAGGATTCTTGGGGTCACCGCGATGCGGAGCCATTGCGTTGTCCCACTAGTTGGGACTTGGAACTTCAGTGCGATGTGCCACAATTGCGCTAGGCTACTGAAATTTAAAAATTGTCAAATGGACCCTCTCCGCGACTGTCATACCCTTTTTTTTAACTCCAAAAGAAGAATATGGTTTTAAGTTTCAAAAGGGTTTTATTTATTGAGTGACAAAAGATAATTTTTTGTTTTGAAAAAAGGATTATTATCATTTAAACTCAGAGTCGCCACTTGGCATAATCAGGTGTGCCAAGTCATCTTTGGAAAATCCTTTTCAAAATGATTTGACTCTTTAAGACTAGTTTGCGAACAGAGATTCCGGCTAAGGAATTCTGTTGACCGAGGGGAAGGTGTTAGGTACCCCTCGATCCCGTGGTTTGACCACGATTGCTTGGTGGAATGTATCGGCTAATTTTGACACTATGAATGTACAAACCACATAAAAACATGTAAAATAAGCAAACAAACAGACAAAACAAAACGAATCAAAATATAGTGTCCAGTCTAATTTATACAGTCCAAAATAGTAAAAATGCAAAAATAAATCCTATCTAACCTATACTAATTCTAACTACGCTTCCGTGCTTTATCCGACACCTCGGGCCTTCCTCACGAACGTCTTCCGCCAACATAGTACATCGGGGCATTCCTCGGTGAATAAATACAATGTATCTTAGGGAATTCCCCAGCTAAATGAATACAGTTGAATTAAATATGATAAACTAGAAAAAAACATTCACACGCACGTTCCAACATTCAACCAAAATATCATTCCTAAATTTGCTTACCCGAACCTATATTGCCTATCCATTTCAACATGGCATAAAACTATCACATCCATACTTATACCGAATTGAACGAAAAGACAATAAACCAAAATTATTCTACGTTCAACTTTTATCAATTTCTCTCTTCCTGCCCCAAATTCTCTTTTCAATCAAAATTAACACATGCCTAAATTATCAACTCAATTTTCAACTCGGAATCCAATATCAACAACATAGACATAACGACAATTGAAACTTGATAATCATACAAATTTCACATGAATAACATCAAACATTAAACAAATCATCCAATTTCAAACATGCCCAATTCAACAAATTACGACAAAGAAGAGAGAATGAGTTAAAGAAATACACCTTCCGATAATCAAATTTGGTTGGTAATAATATTAAAGAAGCCCAAACTTGGAATTTCAGATGGAATAACCCCAGCTGCGACTAATCTAACTCTATAATCGAGAAATTGAAGCCTGAAACTAATGGCTACGAATATATCGACACGAATAGGACCCGAATTCCAAACCAGTAACGAAGTTAGATGAACCTAAATCGAGAAAACAACCACAAAAATTGACCACGATAAGCCTGGTTGAAATGAACAGCCGCTAAATCCCAAAATAGGATGAATAATTAGAGGTGCGAATTAGAAATTGTATCGAAACCCAGAACTCGAATCTAGAATTCAAAAGACCCTACTCGGATGGACTGATTTTGACCAAAAACTCAAATAAAACAAAGGGATTTTTTTTGGTACTTTTTGGGATCAAGACATAATTTGGACCTTCGATATCTGAATCCGACTAGTGAATAATCTAATCCCTCAATGAACACACCAGAATCGCACCCCAGACATAAAAACCAGTGTTTCCAGTGAGATTTGAATGCGTGGCTATGTTTTTTCTTTCCGAATCCACTCCATATTTATCATGAAAGTGTGTCTGCGCTTATGGCGAGGGTGACGATGATCTGGGTGTTTTTATGAGAGTGAGTGTGTGCCAAATTTCGTGTAAAAGAGAAGAGATTTAGTGTGCTTATAAAAATGGAGCTCTTAATTGCTCTCTGCGCCCTCTTTTTCCCTTGTACCTAGAAATATATATGAAAAGAAAAGAAGAGAATCCCTAGTGGGCCCCTTTCCCAAAATTGCTTCATCTATCATGGGCTTACGTCTATTTTTTTCATGTGTATGTATTAAATTCCAAAAAAAAAATGAAAGCCCCCTCAACTTTTGTCCTCTTCCCTGTGTATATATGTATTGTCTTTTATTCAAGAAAAGAAAAGGAAAATTATGTAAAGAATGGGGTAGGGGGTGACGTAGGGGTAGAATGGTGAGGGTAGTGGTAAGTTGTCCTAGTTTAATAGGTAGGGTTGTTAAATAGTTATCACAAGAATAATTGGGGGTTGGGTTTATTAGGGGTTTATTATTTTGTCATTTTGTGGAAGGGTAATTACATGGGGTAGGGTACGTGGTAAGACAAGGGTAAAAGAATGGATAGATTGAGTCTTTGGGAGGGACAAAATTAGGTGTCTACATCATGCCCCCTTTGAATATAAACACAAAGTGTTTTCAGACAAAGAAATAGACAACGAGACCAAATTTTGACTTGACCATTATTCAAAGAAAGAAACAAAAGAAAGAGAGACAACCGAGTCTTGACGGACATCCTACCTACCCAAGTTAGGAGGGGATCAGGTGACAGGTATCTTAAAAGATTGGAAGGAGGGGAATTATACTGAATTGGAGAGTCAAGTGATGTTTCATCGAGGTTCTGGTCCGCGACTCTGTCATTACATCAAAAATGAAAATTACAAGTTAAAACATAAATGAAATTACAAAATAACTATGCAGCTTTCCTTGACTCTCAATTTGAGTTTTATCACCCTATTCTTCAGGCGGGCTCCTTACTTGCCATTCTTGTCTTTCCATTTCATCACCTTGTTCTTCAGGCGGGGTCCTGGCTTGCAATTTCTTCAATTTCCCATTTAATCACCCTATTCATTAGGCGGGTTCCTGAAATCAAAATAAAACTAGAACAAAAATTATCCAAAACAAAAATTATGATAGAGAAAGATTTTATTTTTGAAAGTAATGTCCCATTCTTCAGGAGGGTCCTGAACAGAAAGTAAATTCTCATTTTTTAGGAGGATCCTGAACAAAAAGTAAAATCCCCTTTTTCAGGAGGGTCCTAAACAGAAAGTAAAATCCTATTTTTCAGGAGGGTCCTGAACAGAAAGTAAAATCCTATTTTTCAGAAGGGTCCTGAACAAAAGTAAAATCCCATTTTTTAGGAGGGTCCTGAACAAAATTTAAATCCCATTTTTAGGAAGGTCTTGAACAAAAAGTAAAATCTCATTTTTCAGGAGGGTCCTGAACAAAAGTAAAATCCCATTCTTCAGGAGGGTCCTGAACCGAAAGTAAATTCCCATTTTTCAGAAGGGTCCTGAACAAAAGTAAAATTCCATTTTTTAGGAGGATCCTAAACAAAAGTAAAATCCCATTTTTTAGGAGGGTCCTGAACCAAAAGTAAATTCTGATTTTCCAGGAGGGTCCTGAACAAAAGTAAAATCCCATTTTTTAGGAAGGTCCTAAACAGAAAGTAAAATCTCATTTTTCAGGAGGGTCCTGAATAGAAAGTAAAATCCCATTTTTAAGGAGGGTTTTGAACAAAAGTAAAATCCCATTTTTCAGGAGGGTCCTGAACCAAAAGTAAATTCCCATTTTCCAGGAGGGTCCTGAACAAAAGTAAAATCCCATTTTTTAGGAGGGTCCTGAACCGAAAGTAAATTCCCATTTTCCAGGAGGGTCCTGAACAAAAGTAAAATCCTATTTTTTAGGAGGGTCCTGAACAAATGGAAAATCCCATTTTTTAGAAGGGTCCTGAACAAAAGTAAAATCCCATTTTTCAGAAGGGTCCTGAACAGAAAGTAAAATCCCATTTTTCAGGAGGGTCCTGAATAGAAAGTAAAGTCCCATTCTTCAGGAGGGTCCTGAACATAAATTAAAATCCCATTCTTTAGAAGGATCCTGAAGAAAAACTAAAATCCCAGATATGTCTTCCCAACGGTAGATGAACTTGGTGAAAAGGAATTTTCCCCTGTTTCAAAGACAATTTTGTTAGTTAATAACTTAGTGGTGGTTTGCAGCACTTTGTCTATCCAGATATTACTGCAACACTTGTTCCTTTCATCTTTATTTCAGATTGTTGAAATTTTGCCCTGTCTTGTCGCTTGATTGACCCAGATCCAAATTGAGGGAAATAAGTTCTGACTCAAACAATGAATTTCCATTTTACCATGCCTCTGAGATGCACCCTTTTCAAATCTGAATACTCCCATGAATCCATTAGCCTATCGGTTGATAGACTTTCTTTGCTTTGTGTTGAATTACGATCATATTTCTTTCATATGCTGGTTCTTGGCTTTTTCTCATACAATTGGAAAGACTGGTAGCAAGTTTTGAAATCCTTTCTTGCTTGTTTTGACACAGACTTGACTTAAAGTGTAAAGAAAGGACGATGACTTTTATTTTGATAGATGACATAAAAAGACAAAAATATGAACATATAAACAAAATAAAGTGGCAATGTCCCTAATTTAAAAAAGAAAACTTATCTGAATACGACAACCAACTCCAATGACTATTACATGCAATTTGGATTAAGCTGCCTGATCTTCCTATCCAAACTTCCCATTTGTTGTTTAGTTCGTGCCTTTGTCGCTGAGCCACTTCTTCAAACCCATTGGACTCATACGCCCCATTCAATTGACGACGTCTTGCTAGATTTTCATCAACAAGCCTGTTTCTTTTATCTTTTCCTAAAACTCTCTATCATCTTACGGTGCTCATAGGGTTTTCACTAATAAAACTCTCTCATTTCTTATATCTCTCAACTCACCATCGCCTTATGTTTCCCATGAGGGTTTTCACCAATAAGACTCTCAACTCACTATCGCCTTTGGTGCCCGCAAGGGTTTTTACCAATAAAACTCTCTTATTTTCATTTCTCTTCTGATTCCTTACGCTGAGGAAGACAAGTAGTTCCCCAAAATGCATCATCATATCCATTGCATGCTTAGCCTTAACATTATCAAAATTGATCTGAAGCACCTTCTTTGGTTGTAACTTGGGCTTTTGGATAAGGTTAGAAAAGGATGGCAAGAGGCTCAAACGACACTTGAAGTTGGGGTAGGACTTACAACTTTTGGAATTGACTCATACAACACATTAACTCATGCCCCAGTTCTTGTTGACTAGGTGACTCTAAAATCTTTATTTGGTTGGACCGATCCCTGAATAGGGAAGCCTACATATCTCACTCCCAAGAGAGGAGAATCAAGTCGCATGTAGTTTCGTTAGCTTATTCATTGTTTTGATTTTTTTCCTTTATTTCTTGAACTCTTTCTTTTTGATACACTACTAACTTGGAGCGTATCAAATCTGCCACAAAATCAGTCCAAACACACTACAATTCCGAGAGCTTGAAGATAACAACTCCAATATGTGAAGACAACAACAATCACAAAATTTTGAAGAAATACCAACACCAAAACAGTAGCTACACAAGGAGAACAAGAAGATAACAATAACATTAAACAATGGTTCAACAACACAAGATGATAGATTACAAGAGTACAATGTTAACAACAAGAACAACAAATGGTAGTAACTATAGTGAATCGAAAATCAGCCCCACACGGCTTCACTAAGTTACTACAAAGTTTCAAGAGTACAAAATGAAAGATAGTAACTTGACACAAAGATATCTTAGAATCTATGAACCCTAACATGAAGATAGGACCCTAAGACCAAAAGATTTCAGTACCAAGTTCTTACTTAGACCAAGAGGAACTCATGAACCTCAAGATCTCAAGTTTCTAGCCAAGAAACAACACAAGTGTAACTACACTTGTTGGACAGATTTCAGGTTCTACTCTCAAGAACAAGAGAGAGAGAAATATTCAATGTTACAAGACTTGTTGTTGTGAAATATGAAGATGAACTAAGTGCTGAAAATAACCCTAATAGCATCTATTTATATTACATACAAAATGAAGGAAAAATGACCTTCCTACCCTTCAGTCATGGGGTGCCCTTAGAGTGTAGTTTATTATACTTCAAGGTTCATTTTCACACTTAAAAACGTTGAAGCTCTTTGGCGGATCAAGTACCAACTCACACGCAGCCATTTGCATGAATATGGCTTGTAGTTTTTGTAACTCCCGAGCTTGGCTTCGTGTGAATGGTCGAGAACGTATTGGACAGCTTTGTACACCCGTATCATCCTCTCCATCTTGAGAGGAATTTGACCTCAAATTCAGCATTTGGTCATCCTCAACCGCATCCACTAGAGAAAGATCACACACGTTGAAAGTGTTGTGCACTTGGTATTCCGGGGGAAGGTCAATCTTGTAGGCATTATCATTGATCCGCTCAAGTACTTGGAATGGACCATCGCCTCTTGGCATCAATTTGGACTTTCTTTGAGACGGAAACCTATCCTTTCTAAGGTGAACCCACACCCAATCTCCCGGATCAAGAATGAGTTTCTTTCTCCCCTTGTTGACTCTCCTTGCAATGTCTTGATTTTTCTTCTCAAGTCGAAGCCGCACCTTCTCATGTAACTTTTTCATCGAATCAGCCCGCTTGCTTCCATCTAAGCTAATCATAACATCACTAGGCAAAGGAGTTAAATCCAAAGGGGTAAAGGGGTTGAGGCCATATATGCACCCAAAGGGAGTCATTCCCGTACTTGAGTGTATGACACGGTTATATGCAAACTCAATCAATGGTAAGTGTTCCTCCCAAGAAGTCAATTTTCCTTTTACCATGGAACGTAGCATAGAACCCAAAGTCCTATTTACTACTTCTGTTTGACCATCAGTTTGTGGGTGGCAAGATGTAGAGAATAACAACTTGGTTCCAAGCCTACCCCACATGGATTTCCAAAAGTGACTTAGGAACTTAGAGTCCCTATCACTGACAATGGTCCTCGGAACACCATGCAACTTGACAACATTATCAACAAACAAAGAGGCCACACTAGGTGCATCATCACATTTAAAGCAAGGAATAAAGTGTGCCATCTTAGAAAACCGATCGACCACAACAAAGATACTGTCCCGACCTCGTCTAGTCCTAGGCAACCCTAACACAAAATCCATAGATATGTCAAGCCAAGGGCGTAAAGGAGTGGGTAGCGGGGTGTACAACCCATGAGGTAGGAGCCGCGATTTGGCTCCTTTGCAATCTATGCATTGGCCACAAATCTTGGCCACATCCTTGTGCATTTTTGGCCAATAGAATTGCTCCTCCAATATTCCAAGGGTCTTTTCGATCCCAAAGTGACCCATTAGACCGCCATTGTGTGCTTCCCTCACAAATAACTCTCTCCAAGAACTGGAGGGTACACACAATCGTCTACCTTTAAACAAGTATCCATCAAACTTGGCATAAGGATTTGAACCCCTAGACGAATCCCACTTGTCCCTACCCATTTCTTCGCATTCCCTAAAGATAGGAGCAAAGTGAGGGTCCTCGGGATACAATTCTTTCAAACTCTCAAAACCAATTAATTTAGAAGATAATGTTGACACAAGAACATGTTTTCTAGACAAAGCATCGGCTACTACGTTGTCCTTACCCTTTTTGTATTGAATAACATAAGGGAAGGTTTCAAGAAATTCAATCCATTTTGCATGCCGCTTGTTAAGCTTGTCTTGTGCCCGAAGATGCTTCAAGGATTCATGGTCCGTTCGGATCACGAACTCCTTGGGCCACAAATAGTGCTGCCAAGTGGCCAAAGCTCGAATCAAGGCATACAACTCTAGATCGTACGTGGAGTAGTTTAGAGTTGCTCCTTTGAGCTTTTCACTAAAATAAGCAATGGGTTTTAAATCTTGCATCAAAACAGCCCCTATGCCCACTTTACTAGCATCACACTCAACTTCGAATATCTTATCAAAGTTGGGCAATTGTAATAAAGGCGCGGAAACGAGCATAGCTTTCAAGGTTTCAAAAGACTTAGCTTGCTCTTCACCCCACTTGAAGGGTTGGTCTTTTCGAATGACCGCGGTTAAAGGAGCGGCTATGGTGCTGAATCCTTTGACAAACCTTCTATAAAAACTAGCTAACCCGTGGAAGCTTCTTACTTCACTAATGGTTTGTGGGGTTGGCCAATTTTTGATAGCATCTATCTTGGATTCATCCACTTCAAACCCTCTTGAACTAACAACAAAACCCAAGAAAACAACTTCATTAACACCAAAAGAGCACTTCTCCAGATTTGCATACAACCTTTCCTTTCTAAGGACATCAAACACACATTGTAAATGCATCACATGCTCATCAATTGACTTACTATAGACCAAGACATCATCAAAGTAAACAACAACAAACTTTCCAATAAATGGCTTCATCACATGATTCATTAGCCTCATGAAAGTACTTGGAGCATTTGTTAGGCCGAATGGCATAACCATCCATTCATAGAGACCAAATTTAGTCTTGAAGGCGGTTTTCCATTCATCACCGGGTTGCATTCTTATTTGGTGATAGCCACTCCTCAAATCAATATTGGAAAATAAACACGAACCATTCAATTCATCAAGCATATCATCTAACCTAGGGATAGGGTGACGATATTTTACCGTAATCTTATTGATGGCTCGACAGTCCACACACATACGCCATGTTCCGTCTTTCTTAGGCACCAGTAGCACAGGAACCGCGCACGGACTCATGCTCTCCTTGATATACCCTTTGTTGAGGAGTTCCTCAACTTGACGCTGCAATTCTTTGGTGTCCGTAGGGTTGCTTCTGTAAGCCGGCTTATTTGGCAATTGTGAGCCCGGCACAAAGTCAATTTGATGCTCAATTCCCCGAAGCGGGGGCAATCCTTGCGGGAGTTCTTTGGGAAATACATCTTCATAATCCTGCTACACACAAGAAATCAAAGGAGAAATAGAAGAATTAGTGGGGTTAGTATTAAAACAATGAGCCAAAAGAAGCATCGGCATGTCCACATCATAATCCAAGAAGATTTCCTTCTTTCTAGCCAACATCACCATGTTTTCTTGCCCATTTGATGTTGAGGCAGTCCCGGAAATCCCTACTGCCCCACCCACGGTTTTCCCCTCCTTTTCACCACTTTCGGGTTTCTTTCCCTTCTCCTTCAACTCCCTCATCTTTTGATGTAATTCATTCACTTGTGATGGCAAAAGAGGATAAAGAGTGACCTTTCGACCATCCTTCTCAAGTGAATATCGGTTGGTCCTCCCATCATGTTTGGTAGACCTATCATATTGCCAAGGTCTACCTAACAACAAATGACATGCTTGCATTGGTATCACATCACAAAGCACTTCGTCTTGGTAGTTCCCTACCTTAAACCGTATCACACATTGCCTCATGACCTTCAATTCACCGCATTCGTTCAACCATTGCAACTTGTAAGGGATAGTATGAAGTGTAGTTGGTAATTTCAGAAAGTTCACCATAGCGACACTAACGACATTCGCACAACTACCACTATCAATCACCAAAGTGCACACATTTTCCTTTACAAGGCATTTAGTATGGAATAGATTTTCCCTTTGGCTAGGGTCGTCTATTGCCTTACTAATCATAGCGCGTCTAACTACAAAGTTTGGAATAACACACTCCCCTTCTTGTGGGTAAATAACTTCACCATCATCATCATCATCATCATCAAGTGGCCTATTTCCAGTTTCCTCTCCATCTTGAGGCTCGGCCTCATCCTCCTCTTTTTCAAGACCCACCTCCTCACCAAGGTAATACAATTTCCCTTCCCGTAGTATCACGTTGCGTCGATTTGGACATTCATTGGATTTATGTCCCCAACCTTGGCACTTGAAACATTGGAATCCTTTTGGGTTTGGATACTTGTGAACTTCTTGTTTTAGAGGAATTTTGTGGACTGTTTTGGGCTTGGGCAGCCTTGTAGTCGCGGGTTGGTCCTTGTTTTTGGGCCAACTAGAAGAGGATTGAACCACGTCCTTGCTTCTAGGCCAACCCGAGATGGATTGTCCCCTTGCCTTGAGCGACGACCTCTCTTTAAGCTCCCTTTCAATCTCAAGAGCCGCTTGGAAAATACCTTCAACGGTATCAAATTTGTGAAGCATCAAATGAGTGGAGATCTCTTTGTTCAACCCACACTTGAACCGGATGATGTCATGACTGATTTGTTCCCCACGATGATCAAGCTTCAACATGAGTTGTTGAAACTCATCATAATATGCCATCACACTTTTATTGCCTTGACGTAAGTTGTATAATCTAGCAAGTAATTCATGGCGATAACTCTCGGGAAGGTACCGTTGCCTCATCAAGTACCTTAACCGAAACCAAGGTGGTGGCTGCCCATCAACTAATTCATCACCAAAACGCTTGACGTACTCCCACCAAGTGTTGGCATAACCCTCAAAATGAGCTATGGCATAACAACTTTTCTTTTCTTCCGAGATATCATTAACTTGAAAAACTTTGTTACAATCTGATTCCCATGCTAAGTAGGCCTCGGGGTCACTTTCACCTTTAAAGATAGGTAAGCTCAATTTGATGGTATTTATGCCTACGTCTCTTTCTTGGTGTCGATTTCCCCTTTCTCTATACCCTCGGTACCTCCTTGGATCAACACGGCCCCTTCTTAGCTCCTTCTCTCTCATGTAAGCATCATCAAAGGCTCCATATCCATCATACTCCTCCCTACCATGTTCCTCAAAGTGAGCTGGTCAATTTTGGAGATTTGGAATCTGATTTGGAGGCATTGGGAGTTGTGGAGGTGGTGGTCTTTGATTTGGTGGAGTTTGGTAAGGTACATTCAGATTTTGTGGAGGTAATGGATGGCTACATCCTTCTTGTCGAATTGGAGGAGTTTGGGAATGGCGTGGTCTATTCACTTCTTGGTTTGGAGGGAAAGTAGTGGTATAATTTGTGGCATTTAGTGGGGCTAGAGGTGGATTCATTATTTGGTGCAATGTTTCTGGTGAGATAGTTGTGGATGAAGTTCTTTCATGCCCACTTGAAGGAATATGATGAGGAGTGGATGGACGAGAGTTCCTTTGACTCTCCACTTGCTCCAATCTCCCACTTATCGTAGTCAAATCTCCCCTCATTGCCCCAACTTCCGTGTTCAACCTCTCTAAACTTCTGCTAATGGCCTCAAGTGTGGCCTTCATAGTGTCTTGTTCAGTAGTACCCCCACTTTCGGATGTTCTTCCTTCCATGTCAAGGTGTTACCTACACAATCAACAAACAAGTTAGCGTTAAACCTCTCCTCACTCACACTTGAGCTCCACAAATGTTGTAGATTGGCTAGTAACCGTGAATCCTTAAGATATGAGTAAAGCTCTTGTCCGGAGTGGATTCTTGTTTGAAACTCAAAGAATTCTCGACGGACTGGAGTTAAGAAGTTACAACGTATTCAAACGAATAAAAGCACCCAACTAAACGTGGACACGAACAAGAGAATTCAAAAGGACTAATTGACAACCTAGTAGGAGTGTACTAGCATGTTAATTAGTTCTAGAACCAAGTAATGAAACTAAGAATCAACAATTAGAAACTAGAAAACCTAAATTTGAGCTTATTAATGACGTGAACAGTAGACAATGGGTGACGTGAACAGTAGCAAATGGGTGATGTGGCAGCATGCAATTGGTCTTGGTCCCACACAATTTAAGCACCAATTCTGAAATTTAAATCTTTACACAATTTGGAAAGGATGACAATTGGTCTTGGAGGGAAAACATAAATCTTGAAATAAGAAAAGTACCTTGTCCCACAACACTAGGTTTTTGAAATAAGAAAAAGGTAACACTAGGTTCTTGAAATAAGAAAAAAAGTTGCTGAAAAGTAGAAGCCTAGTCTAAGAAATGATGGGTTCAAGGCTTCTCACAACATGCTTTACAATTTTCAGCTTCAACTCTTGAATTTATATCACACTTTTTGGTTGTCTAAAGTTGTAAGAAAAGATGAAGAACTTGATGAACACCACAACAACCTTCAAGAACTCAACAACAACTTCTTCAAAACACAACACAACACCACCAATTGTCAACAACAAGTAACAACAAACAGCCAGCCACAAGGCACCACAACTATGGTCAATATTATAAGCTCAATCTTTAGATCTTGACACCTTTAGTGTTGGTGAGAAAGAAACCAACACTAGAAACACTCTATACAAGAAAAATACTACAAGATCTAGCCAAAAAAAACAAGAAAATCTCGGCCCATACAACAACATATCACAATTTTTGGCCAAGAACACAAAGGTAGCAGATTTGACTATTTCTGAAATATTCAGATTTCAGTTTTTTTTTTTTTTTTTTTTTTGTAGTTTTCAAGTCTCAAGCCCAAGATTGATTTTGTTAGAACAAAATCAAAGATGGCTTTGATACCAAATGATACACTACTAACTTGGAGCGTATCAAATCTGCCACAAAATCAGTCCAAACACACTACAATTCCGAGAGCTTGAAGATAACAACTCCAATATGTGAAGACAACAACAATCACGAAATTTTGAAGAAATACCAACACCAAAACAGTATCTACACAAGGAGAACAAGAAGATAACAATAATATTAAACAATGGTTCAACAACACAAGATGATAGATTACAAGAGTACAATGTTAACAACAAGAACAACAAATGGTAGTAACTATAGTGAATCGAAAATCAGCCCCACACGGCTTCACTAAGTTACTACAAAGTTTCAAGAGTACAAAATGAAAGATAGTAACTTGACACAAAGATATCTTAGAATCTATGAACCCTAACTTGAAGATAGGACCCTAAGACCAAAAGATTTCAGTACCAAGTTCTTACTTAGACCAAGAGGAACTCATGAACCTCAAGATCTCAAGTTTCTAGCCAAGAAACAACACAAGTGTAACTACACTTGTTGGACAGATTTCAGGTTCTACTCTCAAGAACAAGAGAGAGAGAAATATTCAATGTTACAAGACTTGTTGTTGTGAAATATGAAGATGAACTAAGTGCTGAAAATAACTCTAATAGCATCTATTTATATTACATACAAAATGAAGGAAAAATGACCTTCCTACCCTTCAGTCATGGGGTGCCCTTAGAGTGTAGTTTATTATACTTCAAGGTTCATTTTCACACTTAAAAACGTTGAAGCTCTTTGGCGGATCAAGTACCAACTCACACGCAGCCATTTGCATGAATATGGCTTGTAGTTTTTGTAACTCCCGAGCTTGGCTTCGTGTGAATGGTCGAGAACGTATTGGACAGCTTTGTACACCCGTATCACTTTTATTCTTATTTTCCTGGACATTTATCTTCGATTCTATTTTGATTCCAAAAGAGGGATATGAAAGAATAAAAGTGATACGGGTGTACAAAGCTGTCCAATACGTTCTCGACCATTCACACGAAGCCAAGCTCGGGAGTTACAAAAACTACAAGCCAATATTGGGATAGAAGAATGAAATGCCTTCATCATACCAATATTCAAGAATGCAAGTACTAAACATGCAATAAAACAAACATAGGATAAAATATCATACATAATATCTTTTGACTGCATCATCATTGATAGCCATTTCTACCATTTTTCCTTTAATATCTGTCAAATATAAGGCTCCATTGGGCAACACTTTCTTCACAATGAAGGGACCTTGCCAATTTGGGGAGAACTTGCCTTTTTCTTCAACCTGATGAGAAAGAATACGCTTTAATACCAACTAAACAACTTCAAAATGCCTGGGTCATACCTTTTTTTTAAACGCTCGAGCCATTCTATTCTAATATAATTGGCCATGACATACCGACGTTAGCTATTTTTCCTCAATCAAACTCAATTGTTCCAGTCGGGTTTTGACCTGCTTATCATCATCAATCTCTGCTTCCATAATGACTAGAAGAGAGGGAATTTCAACTTCTGTAGGAATGACTGCTTCTGTCCCATACACCAATAAATACGGAGTTGCCCCATTTAAAGTGCAAATATTAGTGCGATAATCTAGCAATGCAAACGGCAACTTCTCATGCCATTGTCTAGACCCTTGTACCATTTTCTGCAGTACCGTCTTGACATTCTTATTGGCAGCTTCCATAGCGCCATTTTCCTTCAGACGATATGAAGTGGAATTTCTATGTGCGATCTTAAACTGTTGACACACTTCTTGCATCATCTAACTATTGAGATTAGCAGCATTGTCTGTAATGATCGTCTTCGGAATTCCAAACCAACAAATGATGTTGGCATGAAGAAAATATGCCACCACCTTCTTTGTTACTGACTTGAAAGTTACTACTTCTACCCACTTTGTGAAGTAATCAATGGCCACCAAATAAATCTAAGCCCATTTGACGCTTTTGTCTTAATCGGTCCAATCATGTCTATTCCCCAAGCTACGAAAGTCCATGGAGCAAACATTACATGCAATTCAGTGGGAGGAGAATGTATCAGATCACTGTGTACCTGACATTGATGAAATTTTCGAACAAAATGAATGGAATCCCTCTACATAGTAAGCCAATAATAACCTGCTCTGAGAATCTTCTTTGATAAGACATAACCGTTCATATGAGGACCACATACTCCAGAGTGTATTTCAACCATGATCACCGAGGCTTCTTTTGCATCCACACACCTCAAAAGTCCTAGATCTGGGGTTATCTTGTATAAGATTCCCCCATTTAAGAAAAATCCACTAGCTAAATGCCGAATAGTCCTATTTTGATCACTGGTGGCATGTGCTGGGTATTCTCCCGACTGGATGTATCGCTTAATATCAAAGAACCAAGGTTCGCCATCGAGCTCTTCTTCAACTGTATTACAATAAGCATGTTGATCACAACTCTGTATATACACTGGATCATTGTAGGACTTGTCAGGATGTTGGAGCATTGAAGCCGAAGTGGCTAAGGTATCAGCAATCTCATTGAGAATTTTTGGAATATGCCTAAACTTTACTGACACAAATCATTGACATAGATCTTGCAAGCATTATCGATACGGTATGAGCTTTACATCTCGTATCTCCCATTCACCTTTAACCTGATGGATAAGAAAATTTGAATCCCCCAACACTAATAGTTCCTGGACCCCCATATCAACAGCTAGCCTCAAACCCAAAATGTAAGCTTCATATTCCACTATGTTATTTGTACAATAAAATCAAAGTTGCACTGTTACCAGAAAATGTTTCCCCAATTCACAGATAAGAACTTCTCCTATTCCTACTTCTTTCATGTTGAAAGATCCATCGAAAAACAACTTCCAACATGGATCAGCATCTGTAACAACTTCATCGACATATAACACTTCTTCATCAGGAAAATATGTCTTTAATGGATCATACTCTTCATCAATGGGATTATCAGCAAACTGATTTGCCAAGGCTTGGGATTTCATGGAGGTTCGAGTGACATATACAATGTCGAACTTGGTAAGCAATATTTGCCACTTTGCCAAACGACCGGTCGGCATAGGCTTCTGAAAGATATACTTCAAAGGATCCATGCGGGAGATGAGATAAGTAGTGTAGAACGAAAGATAATGCTTCAACTTCTATGGTACCCAAGTTAGGACACAACATGTCCTTTCAAAAAGAGTGTACCTGGCCTCATATGTTGTGAACTTCTTGCTAAGATAATAAATAGCCTGCTCTTTTTTGCCCGTGAATCATGTTGACCCAGGACACAACTAAAAGAATTATCCATCACCGATAAATATAATATCAAAGTCGTACCAGGCTCCAGTGGTACCATTACGGGTGGATATGACAGATATCTTTTGATTTTGCTGAACGCTTCCTGACATTCTTTAGTCCACTCTACCGCACCACTTTTTTCCAGCAACTTAAAAATGGGCTCACACATGGTTGTGAGCTGAGCAATAAACCTGCTGATGTAGTTTAATTTACCCAACAAACTTATAACCTCCATTTTATTCTTGGGCGGTGGCAGATCCTAAATTTCTTTTATCTTTGAAGGATCCAATTCAATACCCTAATGGCTGACTACAAACCCCAACAACTTTCCAAACGAAACTCCAAATACATATTTTGCCGGGTTGAGTTTGAGATTATACCTGCAAAGCCTTTCGAAGAACTTTCTTAGATATTTAACATGGTCATCCTGATTCTGTGATTTAATAATCACATCATCTACATAGACCTCAATCTCCTTATACATCATATCATGAAACATAGTGGTCATGGCTCTCATATATGTTGCTCCAGCATTCTTCAAACCGAATGGCATTACTCGATAACAATAAGTTCCCCATGGAGTGATAAAAGATGTCTGCTTTGCGTCTTCATCATCCATAATGATCTGGTGGTATCAGGTATAGGAATTCATAAAAGAAGCAACCTCATGTTTAGCTCAGTTGTCTAGAAAAATATGGATGTTGGGCAACGGAAAATCATCTTTCGGACTTTCTCTGTTCAAATCACGGTAATCAACACATACTCAAATTTTGCCATCTTTCTTTGGGACAGGAACAACATTGGATAACCATGTGGGATAACAGGCCACTCGAAATACTTTGGCTTTAAGTTGTTTCATGATTTTCTCTTTGATTTTGATACTTAGATCAGTCTTAAACTTCCTCAACTTCTATTTGATAGGGGGAAATACAGGATCAGTTGGTAATTTATGGTCCACTAATTCAGTGCTTAAACCAGGCATATCATCATAAGACCATGGAAAAATATACTTATAATCATTTAATGCTTGAATCATTCCATCTTTTAGCTGTGGCAAAGCATGTACACTGATTTTAGTTTCCCTAACATCTTCTTGATTCCCTAGATTAGTTAGCTCAGTTTTGATTCTAATTAGGATGCGGTTTCTCTTCAAACTATTTCAACTCTTTGCTTATTTCTTCTAGTGCCTCTTCTTCATCATATTCCCCCTCTTGATTCATTATATCTTGATTAGTTTGGATTTTAAGATCAGGCTGAAAATTCCACATGCATGTCATGTCATTAGAGTCAGCATAAAGAGAACTGTATAAAGAAAAGAGAAAACAAAATACATTAGACTCAAAATAAAAGGGACATTGCATTTCATTAAAAGGAAAGATAGGAGGGTTTAAACATAAATACCAGCATAAAATGAACAAACTAAAATCCGAATTACAACCCTAAAATAACTCGGATAAACAAAAAGAAAAAAAAACAAACTACCACAACTCCCTCCTGATGGGGAGAGGAGTGACTTCCCAATTGTTGATCCGGACAGCTGGACCTATGAATTACACGTCTGCCTTACTGGTGCCTTCTCCTGCTTCAACCATGTCAACTTCGATCAACAGGTTTTGGAAGTCATCAAACAATTCAACTTCAAACTCTATAGGTGCCACGACACTGCTCTTGATGAATGACTTACTGAGTAGAGGCACTGGGTGAGGGAGTGACCATATTTCTTTGTTTCTTTCCTTGTCTTTCTTCATTTCTTCAGCCGTAGGTTCGAAACCCATACCAAAAGTTCCCATGTTCTCCCTAGGACATATGGGACAAACTATACCATGAAGAGACACTCCCAAACCCCTTCCTGGCTTGAATCCATATTTTAACATTTCATTTATCATCATGATGGAGGTGGAAGACAATTGTGGCCCTAGAATAACCTTTCCTTCAACGATACAATTCACCGACACTATATCAAAAGTTTGATAGACAAATGTCTCCTCTACATTGTTTGCTTCAATAAGGGATAAGGGAGAATCTTCGTAGGCGAACAAATCCCCTTCACCATGAATAACCAATTCTTTCCTGTCATGCTCAAACTTTATCATTTGGTGTAATGTGGATGCAACCGCCTTGGCCTTGTGGATCCACGGTCTTCCCAACAACAGATTGTAAGAGGAGTCAATATTCAATACTTAAAACTCTATGGCGAACTCAACAGTCCATATAATCAACAATAGTTCTATTTCGCCAATGGAGTTTGATTTTGCACCATCAAAAAACCTGACACATACATTGTTGGGACTGATCCTCTCAATACCAATATTCAACTTTCGCAAGGTGGAAATAGGGCAAATATTTACACCGGAACCTCCGTCAATCATGACATGAGTGACATAGAAATATTCACACTTCACGATAATATAAAGACCTCGTTTATGACCTGTACCTTCAACAGGAAATTCATCATTAGAAAAGCTGATCCGATTGACCTCAAAGATTTTTCCAACCATTTTCTCAAGCTGATTTACCATAATCTCTCTAGGAACATAAGCTTCATTAAATACCTTCAATATAACATCGCGATGTTCCTTTGAATATAGAAACAAAGATAAGAGGGAAATTTGAGCAGGGGTTTTCTTCAGCTGATCTATGATTGAATACTCCAGCAATTTCATCCTTTTCAAAAATTCTTCAGCTTCTTCTTCGGTGACTAGCTTCTTGATAGATGAAGGCCCACTCACAATTGGCTTGGGCTTCCTTAAACCTTCAGGAACGAAGCATCTTTCTTACCGAGTCTGACCCCCTACCTCATCTACTTCTTCCATGACTTTCTTTCCCTGGTAAGTCATCACAGTCCGCTTATAGCTCTAGGGGACCTTTCTTGTATCAACTATCAGAGGTTGGGTCACCAGTTTGATGATAATAGGGACTGCAAGCTCTCCTTTCACCATCAAGATAGGCTTACCCGTATCTCCTACCACTGTTAACTTAGGTTTATCCTGACTTAAACTAACAGCCGTTCTGCCTTCTTTCACCATGATCACGGGTTTCTGCTTGCTTTCTTCGACTTTATCTTCTCTCGTTTCTTC
Source organism: Capsicum pubescens (assembly GCA_030864215.1). NCBI lineage: Eukaryota > Viridiplantae > Streptophyta > Magnoliopsida > Solanales > Solanaceae > Capsicum > Capsicum pubescens. Next base: position 146,837,798 of record CM061545.1, on the reverse strand, counting down.
CTAGCTCAATGATATTACTTTTAATAAATCTTATATATTCACTGATTTGTCCTCATTGGTATGTATTCTGACAATAGGCTTATAACACCTTGACGAACCTTTTCCATCATATATCAATTCTAACATATTGGTTTCAACATGGGTTGGCAACGGATTTTGGTGAATGTTTGGAACTTTTGGGGCCTGGACCAGAATTTGATTTGCATCAATCAAATCTTGGACAACTCTCTTCAAATGCCAGTATTTCTTGATATTATTCCCCGATATGTCAAAAAAATACGCACATCTTAATAAATAATCAAGATTTCTTGGAGGTGGATTCGAAAGCCTTTCTTGAATTAGGCTAAAGACCTTCAACTTCCTCAACCTATCAAACAGGATGGAATATGACTACCCGAGAGGTGTGAACTGATTCTTGGTTGCCTTCTCTTTCTTATACTCAAAAAGCAGGTTTGGAGGGGTTTTGGTAATTTAGAGGAGCTGATGGATGATTTTGAGGAGCTTACACATGCCATTACGGGTAAGAAAGGGTTTGGGCATATGGTTGTGCGCTATATACTGGGTATGGGGGTGGTGGAATAGAATATAGTGGGTTTTTTATGGGATATTAATGATGGGGAGGAATATATGGAGCTTGGGCATAGGCTTGGGCTTGGGCTTGGTGATAGTGGCGAGGCGATCTTTTGGGATAGGAATGGGATCCAGCTACAACGGTCGCCACGTCCTCTTTTTTCTTTTTACCTCCAAAAGTTCCAGAGCCACCTTGAATTTCTTGGGTGGTGGACTTTAATGTGGAAAAACGCATAATTCGTCCAGTTTTGATTCCATCCTTTATGATCTCTCCCATTTTTAGGACTTCAATAAATGACTTTCCCATCGCCAGAAGTAAATGTTGAAAATAGGTCTCATCCTGTGCCTGAATAAAGACCTCTACCAACTTACTCTCCTTTATTAGAGGTTTTACCCTTGCGGCCTATTCACGCCATCTTATCGCGTATTCCCAAAAGCCTTCAGTACTTTTCTTTTTCATGTTGACCAGAGATTTGTCATTAGGAACCAGATCGACATTATATTGAAAATGTTGCACAAATTCATTAGCTAGGTCATCCCAATTGTTCCAGTTGTCAATATCTTGATCAACGAACCATTCTGAATCTAGACCGAAAAGACTCTCTCTAAAGAAAGCCATAAGAAACTCTTCTCTTCCTCCTGCATCCCTCAATTGGTTGCAATAACGTCTCAAAAGTACCACGGGATCATCGTGCCCCAGGTATTTCTCAAACTTGGGCATTTTAAAACCAAGGGGAAGGCTAATGTCTGGGAACATGCAAAGATCTTTATGGGCAACACTCTTATAACCTACGACTCCCAGCAAATTCCTCATGGCCTATTCTAAACTCTTCAACTTCCACGCCATGACTTCTTGTTCCTCTGTTGCAACAGGCTTTTCCGTATCAACTGGAAACGCGGGTAGCTGAGTGTATCCATACGGTTCATTCATCTTCAAAGTGGGCTCCGGGTCACAATACTGATTCTCTAAAATTTTAAACATAGGTTCACTGGCAGACCGAGGAAGTACCATTTTCGAACGCACAACATAGGTGGGAGCTTCAGGCGGTGGGGGAGCCGCAAACACAGGTGCTGCTGGTGGCGCCAGCTAAGTAACGGGCCTTGTTTGGGTCACTGCCAGGGGCACACTAGAAGTGCCTGGATAATATTGTCGTGGAGTGAATCCTGGAGCGTGCTCGAGTGACTCAATGGGAACAGAGAATTGCGCCTGAGAGAGTAGTGGAAAATTTAGGATATTCCCAAGATCTTCAGGGAGTGGAGGAGGAGACATGCCACTAGCCCATGCTCAGTGTAGATCTATCAGTTGTTGTCTAAGTCTCAATACTTCATCATTGCGTTCTGAACTTTTTTCCCTGAGATCTTGATCTGGGTCAACGAGTGAATTTTCAATCTCCCTACTAGCCATGTCAAGCTTCGCTTTTGATCTAGTGAAGTACGGGTGACTAGCTAGAGTGCTACAAACCAACCACTTATATGAAAGAACATTCTCATCAAAGACAAAACCCGTTAGGATTAGGTCAAGCAACAAGCATAGAAATCACATTGTTCACATTCTAGGTTTATGCACATTTCTACCAGCCTTTGAGGGTAATGAGGCCATTTTAACATCATCCCAATTTCCCGATTATATTATAATACCTCGCTCTTTATGCTTTTTACCCTTACTTCTCTCTTCTTTTGCATCAGTCTCTTCTCTTCCTCTTTTCTTTTCTCATCGCTCTTCATTTCTTTTCTTCTCTCGCTATCTCATTTCTTTTTATCATTCTTTATGGATTTTTTTTCTTTAAAATAGGAAAATTAGGGGAAATCAAAGATACAAAGTATTAGATCGAACCCAAAACTAGGTTGCCTACGTATCATGTTATTCTTGAATCAGATCTTGCATAGTTCGGAGAGCGCATACATAAATATCACAAAGTTGAAGATTTTTTTGACGAAAAATAAACAAAAGAAAGAACAATGCAACGTCACAACATTTCAAAAAAAGACAACTGAAATCAACTTCAAATTTAAGGCAACCTTAATACTAATAATCAAAGACTAAACGACATTCTAGACCAACAGTACGACATGCATAACATTCCTAATAAAGACCTTAATGTTAAAACAAACTTGACACCAACTTAACAACAATACAAGGACAAAAAATAAAGGACTCAAACTATTAAAAAGATAAAAAGTTCCCCTTCAAACTGCTGCGCCGTGGGATGGCCCTGGCTGAGATGGACCTGTCTTTGAAGTTCTCGCCTGCCCACTCAAATTTTGCAACATACCCTGCAATGACACTTTGATACTCGGGAGGAATCTTCTGGCCTATATTTCTGCCTCTTGGGGTGTACACCTGAAAAGACTATTATGACACCCTTCCACGGTTGTGATCAAACCTGATAACTGAACTCTCAATGCCTTCACTTGGCCCCCGCACTGTCATCCTGTCGGTCATTAGATATGCATTCTTCCTGTATTCTCCCTCTAAGTTATGCTGGTAATGATCTACTGATACCCCGGGGAATGGATTGTAGCCAAATTCCATATCTTGGAGTGAATCCTGGATTATCTAGACCTGCTTTGAAAGAATCTACACCCATTTTTGTCGCATTAAGCCAGAATTGCTCATATCTGATTTCCCATTTGGTTATATTTTTAAAATACTCAACATCTTTTTGAAGATCCAATATTGGTGGAATGTCTTGAGGTTTACCCAACTGATGCATTACCCTACTAGAACTTTAAGATCTAGTGCATTTGAGCCCAATCAGAACTAGAAGAGGTTGCATGTGACATCTAGATAAGATTACCTTCGGATTAAGCCAACGATAAGTCTAGAGGATATTTTCATGAGTTTTTGCTTCGAGAAATTCGACCCAAGCATTGACTCCCATAGGCAACGAGAACTTATCAAAACACACTCTTTGTTCGATGAAGTTCACTCGCTCATTTAAACAACAGTCAATCACATCCGGTCTAACCAAAGAACGACTGTGCAAATGTTCCATCATCCATAATTGTAGTATCAAATTATTTCCTTCGAAAAATCACAGCCTCCCTCTTACCTCAGTCAAAGCCTTATACAGTTCCACCAAAATCATAGGTACGATAGTGACTCCATCTTTTTTCTTGAATAAAGCCATCACTACTGATTGTAAATGGGTGTTGATATGCCTTTCATCTAACGAGAACACTAAAGTATCTAACAATACCAAACAGAAAACCTCAAGACGCCCTTTCTCCCAATTCTTCTTGGTAGTAAAAAATTCATCCCAAAAGTAATCAAAACCTTCTGGAGACCCGAATCTGGCGAACAAATAGTCTAAGGAACCAAGATTGTTTCAGGGACCCTAGGTGTTCATTAACTTTCAAACTGCAAAGCTCGAGAAATCTCCCACTAGAATGATTTCGAGCTAGGATTAACTTTTTACTAATATAAGGTAAATGAAATAGGCCGAATATTTCTTCCAGGGTAGGCGTCATTTCATAACCTCCGAACCTAAGCACTAAGATTTCTAAATCCCAAAAGGTCGATGCGGCCTCTATTAGATCTGGTCGGGGCATGATATTCAACAGCGATGTAAGATTGCCTAATACTTTCTCTATCTCATGCCTTTCAGAGTAGTTGAGCATACCCCACCATTTGATTAACTTTTTGGGCACCTTGGAAACCATTAAGACTCTAGACCCCATGGATGGATCCATCCTATAACAACACACAAAAATTATGACTCGAGATTCAATACAGGCAAAAGAATTCCTAACCCTCGGGATTCTAACACAAAGAGGTGTCACGTGACACAGGGACAGGCTGACCTATAACTCGAAATTGCTGAATGGAAATGCTAAGAAAACTCAGCCTAGAAGGCTATGACCATTAATAGATACTTAACTAAGGAAAAATTGGTCCTTAACTAGGACTAGAAGAACGACCGAACTGAAAAGATTACCGGACCCACCGAGGGTTGCCTAAGTTTCCCGTCCCGAGAGACGAGAATCAGGTATGCGTAGTTCATCCAGATTGGACAAAAAGATTAGATAACTGACTGAACTCTAACCTAATATACATGACCACAAACATATGACAAACAATGTCCATAAAATCTTTTTTTTTTGAGTTTTTCAAAATGACACTTCACATAAAAATGACACCAACTATGAAAGAAAAATCTTTTTGGTATTTTCATTACATGAAATGTACAAAACTTCTACCATATTTTATAATTTTTTCTTTTATAAAAAGCTCCTATTAAAAGAAATCTTTTGTTTTTTTGAAATTTTCAAATTATGGAAGCTTACTAAAAAAAACAAAGAAAGATCTTTTTGATGTCTTTGTTTTTTGACAAAATGAGTGCAAAAGGTAAAAACATTTTTTTGAATTTTTGAATTGTGAAAAAAAGAAGCCATAAAGAACACTAAAAACTACGAAACCCTTTTGACTCAGTTTTTTCTCTTTTTATTCCCTTTATTTTTTCTTTTTTTTCTCCTTTTTTTCTTTTTATTTTTTTCAAACACACCTTTGTTCTAACACATGCTTTTCCCAAATAAGTCCGTCAAATGATCACGTTACCCTCAAAGATACAACATTTAGCACATAGGGATGCTTTAGAGGTAAGTCTCCTGCAAAGGACCAAATGGGCCCCACTAGGTTCAATATGATGCACATAAATATGACCTAAAGGTTGACCTACGCTGGGGTTCACTAACAAGGTTGTTCAGGGGAGCGTATGGTCGATAGTGGCTGCGACAACTTTCCACCACTCCATACGTCCGACAGCTCCCCCTCCTAAAATAAGGGTGACTCAACTAGAGTTCGTGTACACGACGTGCACTCTGAGACTTGTTGTAGAAAGAATTGACTCGGGTTATGCAAATGATGCCATATATAAAGTGGTAACATATAAAGAAAAATCGGAAACAAAGAGCACGTAGGCACTCCACAATGATAAAATAAATAAAAACGATAACACAAACAATGTCTATACAACCATAATGTCAAACTAAGCCGATACAACTCCCAAAAAAGATCGAATTCTGAAAAAACATTCCCCAGTAGAGTCGCCGAGCTTTCACACCTTTTTTTCAACTCCAAAAGAAGAATATAGTTTTAAGTTTTGAAAGGGTTTTATTTATTGAGTGAAAAAAGATGATCTTTTGTTTCGAAAAAAAAATTATTATCATTTAAACTCAGAGTCTCCATTTGGCATAATCGGGTGTGCCAAGTCACCTTTGGAACATCCTTTTAAAAATGATTTGACTCTTTAAGACTGGTTTGCGAACAAAGATTCCTGCTAAGGAATTCTGTTGATCGAGGGGCAGGTGTTAGGCACCCCTCGATCCCGTGGTTCGACCACAGTCGCTTGGTGGAACGTATCGGCTAATTTTGACACTATGAATATATAAACGACATAAAATACGTAAAACAAGAAAACAAACAGACAAAACAAAATGAATCAAAATATAGTGTCCAGTCCAATTTATACAGTCCAATTTAACTACGCTCTCGTGCTTTACCCGATGCCTCGGGCCTTCCTCCCGAACGTCTTCCGCCAACATAGTACGTCGGGACATTCCCCGATGAATAAATACAATATATCTCGGGGCATTCCCCGGTTAAATGAATACATTTGAATTAAATACAATAAACTAGAAATAAACATTCAAACACACATTCCAACGTTCAACCAAAATATCATTCCTAAATTTTGCTTACCCAAACCTATATTTCCTATCCATTTCAACATGGCATAAAACTATCATATCCATACTTATACCAAATTGAACGAAAAGACAACAAACCAAAATTAATCTACATTCAACTTTGATACCAAAACTCCCCAAGAACACAAAAACACAAACACCAAAATCAGTCCACTAGTTCAAGAACTATGGAACCTTTTGATGACCTCTCTTGGATTCGCAATAAGAACAAGAAGGGAAATGATCAAGAGTAAAACACACTAAAACAGCAACAAAACTTGATGAACAATATGCAATAACAACAATATGCGGTTACAAGATAAGAACACAAACGGATTACATAGATATAGACAAACAATTACAAGAAAGTAAAGATAGATAGATAGACCAGGGGATGGTATAATATTAACAACCCAAAAGCTTATTCCACTATTGGACCTTTAATATCACACACAACATAAACCTATCTCTTACGTGACCTCAAGGGAACCGGAGTTCCTAAGCAATCTCCGTTTCTAAGCAAATGATCAACACAAGGATTCCACCTTGTCCAAGGATTCCACCTTGCTAAAGACTCTCAAAGAGGCTACAAAATATATTCTCTAAAAATCTCCCAAAAATGACCTAATAAGGTTCTATTTATACCTAGGTTAACTTATTACAAATGACTAAAAACCCTTGCAAAGGGCAGATGAATAGTGAACGTGGATGAACAGTGAAACAATTTTGGAGCTTGTGGGACTTGTTCTCTACACTTCAAAGCTTGTTCCTTGGATGGGTATCCCCCCGAGATCGAGTCTTGACGCATTGGACCCTGATCATGATCGTACCCATATCATCCTCCCCTCCTTAGAAAGGATTCGTCCTCGAATTAGAACCTTGCAAAGCAATAGGAAGGACAACCAAACAATAGCTCCTCAAGGTATGAGGGTTAGGATTAGTGTAATCAATCATAGCATCTTTCCAAGGTGGATTAAACTTCACATATACCCAAACATCCCTCTTACCCAAATACCCTACCAAGGGAGAATCAACTAATTTATCCACATAAGTGTGACAAGAAACAAGGAACAAGCATCTCTTATCAAGTGAAAAACATAGACTCTTCTTGGAACAACAACTAGACTTGAAAGACGAGAGAGGAAAGCCATACACTCCATGCATATTCAAGCCATTCCAAAAGATATCCTCATCACCACACTTCAAATAATCACCGAAATCAAATGGGTAGAGTGTCCATGGGCACGGGTTGGGAATACACTTCCTTACCCCAATACTACTACAATAATGATCAAATGTCCCCTCTATACTATCATGGTTAATAACAAAAACAACTAGAGGGTCATCCTTAGTCATTCGGCCAACATGTTCAACATCATCATTTTCACACACAAATTGGTCTTCATGACTTCCATAAGACAATTTACTACCACTTTCCACAATAGCTTCAACACTAGGTGAATCAACTAGTGTATCCACAATCTCAAGTTGTACATTATCATCACATAAGGAAGGCACATTCGGCTCACTTAAAGACAAACTATCATTCACACTTAGTTGGCTATTATCCTCATTCACTAGAGTGCAAAAGTTAGTTTGATTACCTTGTATCTCATATAAAGCATGGCCACTCACGGGAATTTGATTAGGAAGGCTTGGATGCTCCATCAAGTTATCCAACTTCTTGCACAGAGAGCCTTCCGTCCCTTCCAATCTTTCTTCCATTCTGTCCGTTATTCGCCTATCTATGGTATCAAGTCTTTCCATGATAGATTTAACCCAACTAAGCATTTCAGCTTTATTCTCCATTGTACCCATCAAGAGCTACTAAGAAAACAACACGAAAACAATAAACACATTAAATATTAGCAAAAATCAGTCCAAAATTTGTCACAAAATAGTCCACAATGCGTCTCAAAATAGTCCACAATCCCTCACTTTCACACTTTGAATTTTTCACTCTATTGGCCTTACAAGTGTTGATAAATTACTTATGCTCCAATTAGGTTACTTGGTCCTAATTGTAGCTCGAGGTCGGAGTAGATTCTTGTTTGAAACGACTCAAATAAGTAATGTACAAACTTGAAACTAAAAAGATACTAAGACTCAAAAACGAGAAAAGCACACAACAAACAATGTTAACACGAAGAACGTACACAAAACTAACTTACAAGCTAGTAGGGTATTACTAGGTTGTCAATTAGTGTCAAGTAAACAAACAAAACTAGGAAACAATAAAATAAAACTAAGAAATCTAAAATTTGAACTCAAAAATGTTGCATGAACAGTACTTTAGTGACGTGGCAATCCACTATTGGCCTCGAGTTTTATCAAAATTTTATTTTCCAATTTCAAGTCTTGATCAATAGACAATTTGGAATTGGTGGATTTGGTTAATGGAGGGAAAAGTGGTCTTGAAGCCTTTTTGTTCAAATTTCAAAAGCAAACCTTGACTTCTTTGAACTTTCTCCTTGAAACAAAGTCCTTAAATCAAGGAAAAGTAGATGAAAAGTCTTTGAAGTGATAGGGACAAGTCTTTCACTAACAACTACTACAAGCTTGTCTTTCATCTTTTTAGATCTAGTTTGCACTTTAAGGATTAACAAGATGATGAAAGGGTGAAGAACCTTAAGAACACAACAACAACTCCAAGAACAACAACAATTTCAGTTTCCAACTCCACTACAACAAAACCATCAAATCGTCCAAGGTTTAGGTAACAACAACATCCAACTCGGCCACACCTTGTTCACATCAACAACTTCAACAAGTTCAAGTTCAATCTTAGATTTGGACACTTTTCAGTGTTGATGAGAAAGAAACCAATACTAGAAACACTCTAAACAAACAAAAAACTACAAGTTTTAGACACAGAACAAACAAATCTTGGCCAAGATAACAACAACATAATTTTCGTCCAAGAACACAAAATGGACAGATTTGCACTTTGGAATTTTTTTCCAGTTTTTAACTTTTTTTTTTTCGTCCAAGAGAACCCAAGATTGGTAGTGTAGGAACACAACCAGCCTTTCTCTGATACCAAATGATACCAAAATTCCCCAAGAACACAACAACACAAACACCAAAATCAGTCCCATAGTTCAAGAACTATGGACCCTTTTGATGACCTCTCTCGGATTCGCAATAAGAACAAGAAGGGAAGTGATATCAAGATTAAAACACACTAAAACAGCAACAACACTTGATGAACAAGATGCAATATTAACAACACAAGGTTACAAGACAAGAACACAAATGGATTACATAGATATAGACAAACGATTACAAAAAAGTAAAGATAGATAGATAGACCAAGGGATGGTATAATATAAACAACCCAAAAGCTTATTACACTTTTGGACCTTTAATATCACACACAACCTAAACCTATCTGTTACGTGACCTCAAGGGAACCGAAATTACCAAGCAATCTCTGTTTCTAAGCAAATGATCAACACAAGGATTCCACCTTGTCCAAGGATTCCACCGTGCTAAAGACTTTCAAAGAGGCTACAACATATATTCTCCAAAAATCCCCCAAAAATGACCTAATGAGGTTCTATTTATACCTAGGTTAACTTATTACAAATGATTAAAAAAACCTTGCAAAGGGTGGATGAACAGTGAGCGCGGATGAACAGTAAAACAAATTTGGAGCTTGTGGGACCTGTTCTCTACACTTTAAAGCTTGTTCCTTGGATGGGAAGCCCCTCGAGCTTGAGTATGGACGCATTGGATCCCAATTATGACCGTACCGGTATCACCAGGGAGCTTAAATACAACCTTACGGGTCCGACAATCTAATGAAGCATAACATGAGTGTAACTAATCCATCACTAGAATGGCATCAATATCCACTATATCTAATTTGAACTAATCCACCAAAGTATTCTTACTACCAAAAGATACCACACGCCCCCTATAGACTATTTTAGCATCCACAAAGTTACCTACCTGGGTATAAATAGAAAAAGGATCTAAAATAAATTCGGGAGCAAAAACAAAATACACTACCAATAATAGGGTCATATAACAAAGAGTAGACCCAAAATAAAGAAAATAATACACATCAAGAGAAAAGAGTTGTAACATACTAGTCACAATATCAGGCAATGCCTCAAACTATTATTGAGAAGCAAGAGGATATAACCTATTCTAGCCTGTGACTGTACCAGAAGCAGAGACAGGTGCAGAAGAAATACCTTTTTATATGGGAGCAGATAAAGAGTCTACCAGAACCTTATTCAGTCCCGAAGAAACATTACCAAATGGAAAATTTCTAAGTATATGTCCTGGATAACTATATTTGAAGCACCTATCCCTTCCTCCATCACAAAAACCCTGATGTAACTAACCACAAAACTTATAAGGATGACATAATGAGGTCGACTAAGTCCCATTAGACTGAGATTGGTAAACCTTTGCCCTAAAGTTGTCGCCACCCTACTGACACATATCACCTGACTGCTTTGCGTAATAAGCACTAGTTGTGCAGAAGGAAATAAAACTCCCCCAGTTATTCTTTGGACACTTACCACCATCTTGACCACTTTATTATTGCTCACCCTGCTCAGAGAACTTGAATTTCTTACCCTGACTTTCCCCTACCTCAACCTACTTTCTCTTTTCCTCTTTTACCTGTTGTATATGAACAACCAACAAAGAAATATCCATGTCCTTGATCAGCAATGTAGTCTTGCTTTCAAGGATTAACTCATGAGATAGTCCTAAAGAGAACTTCCCATCTTGGCCCTCATAGCTGACACCATTTCTAGAGCATACCTAAATAGCTGGTGAAATTTCAAGGCATAATCCTTAACTGATATCTTCCCTATTCTTAAATTAATAAATTTCTCTGTTTTTTCTTCCCTCAACTCCTGAGGAGAGAAGCAATCTAGAAAATTATTAGAGAAAGTCTCCCAAAAAGATGACCTATTAGTATACCCCTTGCATGATCCCATTTCTCATACCATTAGTATGCCATATCCTTTAGATGATAGGCAGCAAAATTTACCCTTCTACATTCATGTCCTGTATGACCCTGAAGATCTTTTCCATCTCATCCAAAAAAACCTTTAGGATCCTCCTCCACCTTAACACAAGTAAAAGTTGAAGGATTCAACCTCATAAATTGGCCAAAACTTGTGGCCTCAGAAAATGCAATACTAGATGCACCACGCTCAGGCTGAAAAACTACTAACTGATCAATCATTTGGATTGAATAACAAAATTCCAAATTCATCATGTCTGCCTAAGGAGACTGAGGAGAACTAAAAAGAACTGGTGGAACTCTAGAAATATCAGGGACTAGACCCCTAGACCGAGTATGGATCCCCTGAGTAAAACATATCCCATCAACATTATCGATTGTATATGCATATCCGAAGAGATCCATTCTTCTTACGCACAAAATGCATAGGAGCACCCCATAAAGAGACAATAGGACAGATGAAACCCTTATAATAATATCCTTTAATTACTCCGTAAGTTCTTTCAACTAAACCAGATCCATTCTATAAAAAGAGATAAAGATAGAAATGGTATTCAGCAGAAGGTCAATCCCAAAGTCTATTTCCTAATTGGGAGAAACACTAGGAATTTAAACAAAAAATACTTTAGGGAACTCACTAACCATAGTGACATATTGCAAACATGGACCCTAAGAACTAGAATCCTTAACATAAACCAGATGATATAAAATACCATTTGACAGATTAACTTCTGGGCGCTAAGATATAATAATCAACTAATATTTTAGGTTCTACAATCCAAGAAAGCATAGCACAAATAGAGCCAATCGATCCATAATATAATATTAAAATCCACCATATCCAACTCTATCAGGTCCACCAATGTCTCCTTTCCACAGATTGACACCACACAACAACTATAGACCTTTTTAGCCATAATGAAATCACCCATCGAGGTGGACATAGAAAAGTCATAGAAGATACTATTGAAACCAAAACAAAAATGAATGGACATATAAGGGATAAAATATGAAAGGGAAGAATTCGAATCAGGCAGATAATATACATCACGAGAGAAAAGTTTCAACATACCAGTCATGACATTAGGATATGCCTAAGATTCCTAACGAGTTTCAAGAGAATAGAGTCTATTTCGGCCAGTGTCACTAACAAAAGCAGCACCCTTTGGTACAGGAGTTGCAGAAGTAGCAATGGAACCTTATTAGCTCTAAAAAAAACATTAGCTGGACCATGTTGCTGTAAATGCTCGGCTAACCATAATTATAGAACCTATTCCTCTTTTCATCACACTAACCATGATGAATCTTCCATAAAACTACAAGGAGGATAAGGTGGGTATGGTTGGACTCCACTAGCCTAAGACTAGATACCTTGTGCCTTAAACCCACTATCATTCTGAAAGTGATAATCTCCAGACGACTTAGGGTATGGGGAACTAGCCATAATATATGAACCAAAACTTTCTAAAGTCCTCTTCTTGCCCTACTACCTACAATCTCTACCACTGTTCTGCTGGCCTCCACCATTCTCTAAATAACTAAACTTCATTATTCAATATTTCAACCTTACACTCTAGTACCAAGTCCCAAGACAAACCTTAAGAAAAATTCCTTATCCTCGCCTTCATACTAGACACAATCTCTAGGTCATAACGAGTTGGCTAGTGAAATTTTAAAGAAAACTCCTTTACAGTCATCCTTCCTAGCTTCAAGTTCAAAACTCCTCAACTTTAGACTCCTTCAACTCATGTGGAAATAAGCGATCAAGAAAGGCACTTTAAAACTCATCCCATACAATCGACTCTGCATCATTACTCCATAACTACTTCCCTTCTAATACCACTGATGTGACATATTCTTCAACTAATATGTAACAAATTTCACACCTTCAAAATTAGAAGCATGTGTCACACAAAAAATCTTTTCCATATCATTAATGAACCCTTGAGGATCCTTCTCAACCTTAGAGATAATAAAGTTCAAAGGATTCAACATCATAAACTGGCCAACTCTAATGACCTCAGAAGAAAGAGAAATAGAACTAATATGGTCAATTTGATGAGACTTAGAAGTCATTAACTAAGTCAGCAAATAAATTGATCGATGGAATTCGACATTAGAAATGTCTCCTTCGGGAGGTTGGGCATGAATAACATTCACCTAAGCATCCTAAAGAGGACTGGTAGAGGCCAGTAGAACTCCATGAGTGGTAGTATAGTTAGGAGCAGGGACCCTAGATCGGGTCTGAACTTTATAAACTGGGGAATTCCATCCACATTGTCCTAAAGTGGGATAGAGAAGTTTCCACAAGAATTAGATATTTGAGGAGGAATGATTTGAAATGTGAGCAAATGGAAATTTGAGGAGTTTTCAATACCTTAGACTCTATAACCCAAAAAATAGATCACAAAAAAAGAGAAACATTCCAAAATGCCTCATAGCCTTTCCCTTATAAGTCTAGCATGCTAAAAAGACATAAAAAGACTCTACTGGACATGACTTTCTGGACACCCAATGACCAAGAACCAAGTGGTATGATACCAAGATTGTCACGACTAGAACTATGGCCTAGTTGTGATGTGTATATAAAGTCTTCTAAGGGCCGGAGCCTAAACAACTAGAACATAATATAACTAGTAGTGGTTGAGTTTCAAACACATAATAAGATAAAGTTGAGTTCCAAATATATAAAAATTTAGAGATGAGTTCTGAACATATAACTAGATAGAGAAATCAATGACATGAGTGGTCTTAGAATCCACAACACAATTCACCCATTATTTTAACCACATAATCCTTTAAGAAACCAAACACCAACCTAAGTTGGGACATTCCCCCAACTATATCCCAAAAAATAGAACACACAAAATAGGCTAAGATATAAAAAAGACAAGACCGTGAAAAAGGGACTTTTAGAGAATGGAAGCTCACCACTTCAAAGATGATTCATGAACAATATAGAAATCACCTACCACCATTCAATGAAACAGTAGTGTCATTGGACTCTATATCGCAAGGGGATATATCATTCGAGGATGGTAAGTGGGGTGGGCACTGGTATGTAATTCATGAAAGAGATAAAATAATGCCAAGTCTAAAACCATAGTAAAATAACATACACAAATATACATAAATATATATATGATATGTCGGGATAGGAAATAAGGTTTAGCATGATATTTAAACCATTAAGCTGGACTATGTAGCTTCAACCATCATAAAGGTACCCACTGGCTATATGGGTCTGGCTTCTCCTTCCGAAAGGGCCTCAATGAATATTAGCTACACGAACTAGAGGTATAATGGAAGTATGGGGAATTCTCAACCCTTCACCAATCATGGATATATATATATAAGGTGTGACACAAGAACACTATCATTAAGACTAATCACACGCCGGGCAATGTGTGTTTTTAATATTGGTCCCTTAGAACCTCCACATTCATAGCCAGCTACACAACCCCTTTAAACTCTATTAACCATTTACACATTCCTGTTAATTAATCTAAGGACCATATATTAAGGTAGATACCATTGGTATCGTCATACAAATTATTCTTGGAAGCAAATATCATCCTGTCATAATAATTGACAATTAACTTGGGGATATCCATGACCTCCATGGTCTAATTATTCATTAACTTGGGGGAATCCATGATTCCCAAGGTTCAATTTAAACTCAAGTAATATCCATAAAGGAATTTCAAGACCATTTTTGTTTCATTAGATTATATTATGCAAGGCCATAGTTCTAAAGTAGTTTCATTATGCATATACTTATGTTCAAAACAAATTTCATAAAGATGGGTTAAGGTTATTACAAATTAAATTACTAAAACCCATAAAGTTGGGGGAATACATGACCCCTTATTCTAGTTTACTATGACCATGCCGCCAATTAGTTCAAAATCCATCAATTCAAAACATAAATAATTTAGAAAAGCCATGGGAAAAGCAATTCAATCAATAGTACCCAAAAACCCTCAACCCAATTTTCAAATCAATAATTAAATCACATGGGTATTAGTGTTAAGCACATGCTTTTGACAAAACAAGTGTAAGGTAAGAGATACATGTCCGGGATATCAATAAAAATTAAAAAAAACCCATAAATCAGAAACTTGAATGCCCAACTCTTGAAAACTGTCAATGTTCTTGACTTGTTGATTTTGAGAGAATAATAATGTTTATTTATGATAATTTGATGATAATAGGTCTATAAGATTTTTTTAATTCGTGGAATAAAAGTTGGAAGAGAGAAAAGACCAGTTTTCCCTTAATAAGAATGTGTAGGAAAAACTATCCCCAACTATGAGTCATGTGATGACTAGTAATGTCTGGATACAAGTCATTGCCTATACTTATAGTTTGGGAATACTATAAGACCTCCTTTACTATTTTAGTCACGAGTAACATCCTAGGACTCGTGACCTTACCATATGACTCTTAAGGGTCCAATCATAACATCAATTGAAACATGGGCATTCCTTACTGGCATGCCTATGACTTAACCCCTATGACTCATAATGAGTCTTCATAATTCTTTTGGTGAGTTGTTACCTGGGTAGTGAGAAAAAAAATTAGGAAATTTTTAGAGGCCAAAAATCTAGTGTGTTATATTAATAGTTTCAGTGATAGGCTTACTTATCAAGGCTTGTTGCGATAAGTGCCATAACGACACTTAGTTTTTGGGTCGTGATAGAAAGTTTGGGTGAAACCTTTATTTTCAAATTTGCCTTATTTTGGATTCCATTTATAAGCTGGTTAAGCCTACTCCATGATTACCTGCTTGATCTTTTTCTGTTAAGATGGATTATGGTTGATAGTTGTTTTGATGGTAGTCCATTGGCACTATATTGGTCCCCTTGGCTTTCACCTTGGTTTTATAATTTTTTTTGGGACTTTTGGATGATTTACTCAGAAGGAGTGGTATGCTTGAGTTGGACACAACTTGGCTTATGTAAGGACCCTTCAGGTCATTTTCCATATTTCCACTTATTTTTTCTAATTGAGCTTCTCCATAGCTGTCCTAAGTTATTTATGACTTACTAGGACTAACAGTTCAGTTATCGGGCTGTTCGTTTGGTTTTCAGAAAATTCCCTATTTAAAAGTCTTTCTTGGATCCAAATGAACATCGTACCAAAAAAGTAGTGAAATGATCTTGGATCCAAATTCCCTAAAATATTGATTTTAGGATGGGTAGACCTTTGGTTCGAGTCCCTATGCACCCGATCTAATTTTGACCTATTGATCTAAAAATTAAAAATTTGAAAATTTAGGTGTGGGACCTACTTTTGTTGAAATGACCTTGGATTGAAAATATGACATTGCCAATATGCCCGAAATGTCAAATTTAGGGTGGTTGCATATCTCGTTTGAAAAAATGTGATTTTGGATGAATCCCGAAGCCTTGGATGAAACTTGGAATCAAAATTCCATGTTACAGCATTCACCAAGTGCAGTAAGATATTGCTATCACGGAGGCATAAGCGTGATCATGATGTCCGCGATTACGGAATGGGAAGGTTCATAATTTCCATTTTCGAGAGCCTGGGAAAGGTATTTTAAATGGCCATTTTAGCCGTGAATTGGCCATTTTCTCAATTGTCTGTGTCCCAATACTGTAATAGAGAGTGTAGACCTTAGAGGGAGTCTTGGGTGCTGATTGGGAGCTTTGATTACTAGCATAATCAGGATTAACATCAACTTTAAGTTATGAATTTTTTAATTTTAGTGTTAAATTCTTGATTTCTTGACCCAAAACACCAAATGGCTTGAGGATTGATTTTAGCCCCAAATATGGGTTATTTTCATCAATTTCTTGGGTGATATAACTCCATAATAGTCTTTGAAGAGTGGGTTGGTCTCAAAAACTCATATTCCATATGTGGGACCCACTTGGGGTTTTTGGTGACATTTTTGGGCCTGAAGCACAATAGTAAAATATGAGTATTGTTAGACTCATATTAATGAGTAGATCATTGTTTTATTAGTTTGATGAAATTTAGGGATTATAAAGTGAAGACGAACATATGGTGCATGATGTGAGGTTTTGTAATTCGGCTTTGAGGTAGGCCTCTGTCTACTCCCCTTTATAGATGATGTGTGATATATATTGCGTGTGTATTTAGATGTTAGGCTTTGTTAGGCATAGAGTAAGTTAGACTTTATTTTATATGCTTTTGGGATTAAATAAGGTTTTCGGATCCATAAGATGATATGTTTATAAGCCTTTGAATCCTATTTCCTTCCCTCTTTAGTTTAGATTAGTTGTAGTTTGGTTAAGATGTAATGCTATGTTTAGAATGTGGATTTAGAAATTGAAGCATGAATTGTAGTAGTGGATAATGTAATGTCCATCGGGAAAAACTTTTAGTGAAACGATCTCGAATGCAAATTCTTACTGCGCCAGCAGATCCAAAATATCTATTTTATGCTAGGTAGATATTTGGTTCAATTCCCAATGCACCCGAACTCATTTTTGCATATCAATTGGAAAGTTAAAAATTTCAAAGTGTAAGTGCGGGACCCAATTTTGGTCGAAATGACCTTGGATTTAAATTCTACTCCGCCAATGCATCTGGAATGTCAAATTTAAGGTGGTTACATATCTTGTTTGCAAAAATTGGATTCAGGATGCATCTCGAGGCCTTGGTCAAAACTTTGAATAAAAATCCAAGTTTCATCCATTGCCAATTGCAGCAAGATACCGCGATCACGGAGGCATAGGCAAGATTGTGATGCCAGCGATCTCCCTTCCCGAGGGCCTGGGAAAGGTCCTTTAAACAACTATTTTTCTTAAAAATATCCATTTGCTCCATTGTCTTGAGTCCCAAAACCCTAATAGAGAGTGTAGACCTTAGAATGAGTCTTGGGAGTTGATTGGGATCTTAGATTGCTTGTGTAATCATTATTAATATCAAATTTAAGTTATGAATCCTTTACTATTAGTGTTGAATTCCTTATTTCTTGGTACAAAACCCCAAATGGCTTGAGGCTTGATTTTCGCTCAAAATATGGGTGTTTTTTACCAATTTCTTAATGGATATAAGTCTCTAATGGTATTAGAAAAGTGGGTTGGTCTCGAAAACTCATTTTCTATATGTGGGACCCACTTATGAGTTTTGGTGTAATTTGTAGACCCGAAGCATAATAGTGAAACATGGGTATTATTAGATTCACATTAATGAGTAGATTATGGGTTTGTTAGTGCAATGGCATTTGGGTATTGTGAAGTGAAGACGAGCAAATGGTGCATGATGTGAGGTTTTGCAGTTCAACTTCAAGGCAGTCCTATGTCTACTTTATTCATAGATGATGTGTGATATATATTGCATGTGAATTTGGATGTTGGGCTTGATTCAACATAGAGTAACTTAGCCTTGATTGTTGATGCTTTGGGGATTAGATGAGGATTTTGGACTCGTAAGATGATATGTTTATAAGACTTTTGAATCGTATTGTCTTCCCTCTCTAGTTTAGATTAGTTGTAGTGCAATTATGATGTAATTCTATATTTGGGATGTGGTTTAAGAAATTGAAGCATGAATTATAGATTTAACCTTATTGGACTAGTATGGTAGTCTTGAAACCGTAACTTGCGTATAGTTGACTAAGTACTCTTGTTTCTAGTTGAAGCTCCTATCTTAAGCTTGAATGTGACTTACTTGATATCTATACGTTTAACGAGATACCTTAGTCTAGTTTGGGGCATGGTGTGCCTAATTATGGAAATTGAGGTTTAGAATTGGGATCGACCGGCCACTTAGGCCAAGACTCATGTTATCCGTGTAGGCTTAGTTGCGGATATTAGGCATAGATGAGGCTAGTAAACCTCAGTACAAGATTACTTTGTGGCTTGGTGACTTCTATTGATGTTCCCTGGATTGTATCTTTGAGCTATGTCTATGATACTTATTATGGAAGTAATATTGGGCATTTAGAGATGATATTCCTCCTAGATATGTTATATGGCCTATAGAGATGCTACTTTTCTCTTAGACTTAATGTGTGGCCTATAGAGATACGTTTTACCTCTTAGACTTGATGTGGGGCCTATAGAGATGGAACTTTTCTCTTAGACTTGATATTTGATCTGTAGCGATGCTAATTTCCTCTTAGACTTGATTGTTGGACCTATAGAGATGATATTTCTCTTAGATATGAAAATTTCCCTAATAAGGTAATATCCTATATGAGAGATGATTACATACTTATTGATATTATGCCTCCTAGATATGAGATGCCTCTTATATGAGATATGATTACATGCGTATTGATGTTATGCTTCTTAGATGTGAAATGTCTCCTATATGAGAACTGATAACATGCTTATTTATATTATGCCTCCTAGGTGAGAGATTCCACCTATGTGAGATTACATGTTTATTGATATTATGCCTCCTATATGTGGGATGCCTCCTATATGTTAGATGACTAAAGATATGCTACGACTTAAAAATATGATTATTAATATGAGTTTTGGATATGTATATAGGCCTAAGGCCGTGATTATGATAATGTGATTATTCAAAATATATATTGGGCCAAGGGCCATGTTATGATAATAACTGGATATCAAAAAGTGTTTATCATTGTAAGAGAGATATGATTATAGTTAATGGCTCCATATAGATATTTTAGATACACATCTATCCGGTATTGTACAGAGAAAGATGTGGTATGTTACTTACAATTTTATTGTTTGGATATAGGTGATGGAATGCATAGATTTGGTACATTCATGACTATTGTATTGATAACATATGTCATTCTACATGAAATATGATCTTATGATTGATCTGCTTAATTGAGGGTTAAGGTATGTTGTTGTCAGTTGTCTATTAAAAGGCTATAGCACTTGGTGGCTAGGAATCAAATGTATTTGTGAAAGAGTCTTTCTTAGGTGATCTATGGTAGCTATCGATGGTTAATATGTGGCTTATGGTAAGGTCGGGTCTAGCATAGGTGAAGATTAGTTGATATTGATGACTAAGTTTTTTATTTCAATTGGTCGATAAATGAGGAGTTGCATATTAATGAGGCTAGATAATAAGTGATGTTGGTAATAAGAGGTGACTACTTAATAAAGTTGAATAGTTGCTAAATGGTTGATTAATGAATAGTTAAATGAGACTTTATTAGTTAGCGATGGTTAGTTAATAAGAGATAGTTAGATGATAAGTGGCTATGTGTTGTCTAATAATAGCTAACAGATATATAATTATTAGTTGATAATGTGGAATAGTTGATAAATAGAGATTATGGTTAGTGATGAACCTTGGCTAGATGTTTGGTGTTGTCTATGTAACAAATAATGGTTAGTTTCTATACCTGGATTAAGGATAATGTTTATACAAGCAACTAGAGGTCATGTGACGACTAGCGAACAAGTGGTTTCATTATAATTAGCGTTGGTTAGCAAATAACGTGTAGTTGGTAAGTACTAACTAGATAGATACTTTATGGTGATATAATTATTTTCATTAGTATATTATTATATGTTATTCTGTAATGGAAATTAGGATGGTATTGATACCCGGTAAGGCCGGAGGATATATTGTGATGATATTATTACTTGACAAGTCCAGAAGATACTATTGTGATGATACTAACACCCGACAAGGATAGAGGCTACTATTCTATGACAATAATACCTAGAAGGTCGAAGGGTAATACTGTTATGATACTGATACCGTGCAAGATCGGAGGATACTATTGTGATGATATTGATACCCATAGGGCCAGAGAATTTTATGATGATATATTTATACCCGACATGGGTAGAGGTTAATTACGATTGTGATTTTTATAATGATGATAGTTGTGATGGGTTGCAATTTTTATTTTGCACCTTGCATTCATTCCTGCATGTGCATCACCTATCATAAGTATGCACCTATGTCCATCAGCAGGGATGGTTGCATAAACATGGGTGAAGAATATGTATTGTGCTGTTGTATATTGATTGAACCTTCCGAGTCTGGGGTAGTGGGGGTATGCATATGGTCGGTTAGGTATATGGTTGTCCAGAGTAGCTAGTTATTCATGCTGATATTGATATTTTTATTATCATTGTTATAAATAGCTTATGATAGGTTGCTCATTTATCCAATATCGAGATTTGAGGAATGTCTTTGTCCTCTTCTATCATATGATTACATTGGTATGCATGATAAGTTCATGTCTAGCCATGCGAATTAAAAACCCTAATTATGATAACATTAAATCTTGATTGTATAATAATGAGGTTTTAGGATGAGGATATGTTGATCTAGATTATGCTTTCTGACGACCTTATGCTTAGATGAATATATATATATAGCTATTTAAGTTATGGCACTACCATATATCCCTTCCTTCGTTTGTTCATATTATATATTTATTTCTTGACCTTGTGTGTTGCTATATATATTTCTTTTGCTCTTTATTCGTATATTGACTTGGGATATACAGTATAGTATTAATGTATATTGAAAGTACCTAGAATAGGACTTTTTACCCTGATAATTCCTTAGTCTTGTTGTGCTAGACTCTTGGAATTGAACAGGAAAGTTATCCCTTATTATTCTCATTGACTTGTTATATAAGCTATTGACTCTTGGATGTAGTTTTCATTCTGTTTATATGTTGTGTATATCTGCTTTATGTTTGGAGCTTAGTTGGCAGTGGCTTACTGAGTACCATTCATTTGGTACTCATACTACACTTATGTTTTCTGCAAATCATAGTACGGGTTATCGCCATTGATGTGTGCATGATGCAGAGCAGCCATAGTTCAGAGTCTTAGACTGATCTCCTGATGTTTGGAGTATTATTTATCTCTCTCTTTTGTATTATGTTAATCTTTATATTCTTTTTAGAGATAAGTTATATCAACGTAATTCTATTATTGTTTCACCTTTGTGCTCTTATGACATTAGAATCTCCTGTACTCATACCACAAGGTTTTGGGGGTCTATTATGTTTTAATCTTTATTCTATTTTGTTCAGAATTCTTTTCTTCATAATATTTAGAAGTCCATTACTAGCCATTTCAAACTTTGGGTTGGATTGCCTACTGGTAGGTTATGGTAAGTGCCATCATGACTTAATAAAATGGATCGTGAAAAATTGGTATCAGTGCCTAGGTTTCATCGGTGTGTTAGTACAAGAGCTAAATGTAAGAAGAGTCCTTCGAATTAGTACAGAGAAATCATATGTTGATATTGATATTGTTGTTGCTATTGCTAAAACTGTGTGAAGTTATTGATATTGCTTGATATTATTACTTGACATAATTGTTTTTTGCTGGGTAGCTGTATAAACTTGGTTATCTAGTTAGACTTTTATTTTGTTGTGATGTTATTTGGTGGCTTTAGAATATATAGCTCGATGTGATGATTTCTTTCTATAGCGCGACGAGGTTGACTATGTTCCCTCTTGGTTAGCTATATTAGATTGATTTGTGTGTCTTTTATGACCTTAGAGTTGGAAATTTAGTTATATTTACTATTTTTAAGTTTGAGACCCTTGGACTTGCCTCCTAGGTTGCTAAGGCTTTTGTTTTTACCGTCCCTTCTAATATAGACCCTTTATGAGATTGACTAGTTTGATGTCCATTCTTTTCTTGTGGCTATTTCATCGCTCGATAGTGGTGTTGAGAGTGAGATGCCATGGATTCACCTCTTAGATTAGTTGGGTTTGTTCCACTGTGATGGTTTGATCTTGTTATTAATGTGGAGATTGGATGCTCCTTTCCTATGTTCAACTCTATGTATTCCTCTATCCGTAGAGTACATTGAATGTACAGAAATGGCTATAACAGAGTTTCTCTTATCTTTGACCTTGGTTTTGAGATTGGTATGTTTCTTCTTTGATGATTATATTGTTGGGTGGATTTGGGAAATCCCCATTTCAGAGCATGTTCAGCCTACCGAGGTTTAGTGGAGTGTTTTTCCTTGGTGACACATATCTATGGCTATTTCTTGTCGAGACGGAGTATTGGATTTGATAGTTTTTTGCTTAAGTTGCATCGTTCAAGTTGCCTTTTCCACTCCTAGTGCAGTTTTTAACCTCGGGGAAGTTTTTGAGTATGTTTGATGATAAGAGAATAACCTAAAGAGATGAAGACTAAGAGCAACAAGATAACGAACAAATGCAATAAAGTACGATAGATAGCTTGACATATAAGATTACAAGAAATAGGAACCAAACTGTGTATCAAACGATAAAACTCCTAAGACCCACAATAACAATACCAAACTCTTACAGTGACCTCTAAGGGAATCAACTCTGCCTTACAATCACCGTTTCTAAGCAAGGATCAATAATGGCTTTTCAAATCCCTACACTACTTGGATTTTCCAAGCCCTAAACTACACTCTCAAAGAAAGAAAAAGAAGTCTTTCAAATATATTAATCAACTAAAGAAAAAATGACCTAATAGAAGACTATTTATAGGCCAGCTTATTACATAGCAAAATGGCCAAAATACCCATAATGAAAGGGGTGGTCATGGAGTGTCTTTCCAATAAGTGTAATCCCCAAAATACCCTTAATGAAGGATACTTCTTCAATTCCCCAAAACCAAGGGGTCATGCTTCAACACTTGTGGACTCGGGTTGGCATCAAAGGTAAGCCCCCATGCAATCTTCCACACACGGGTTTTCATTATGTCATGCTCAAAACGGGTCCTTCATGCATGTTCTTGTGTCCTCGAGGTGACCATGTCTTGAGTCTTTATGCATTGGCCTCCAATTATACCTTCAAAAGAATAGATGTCCATTTGGCTTATATCATCCTCCCCTTCTTGAAAAGTATTCGACCTCGAATCCATACCTTACAAAATAAAAGAAAGGACAAATAAGCACAACTTCCTCATGACATGAGGATTATGGTTAGTACAATAAATAACTTCATCATGCCAAGGTGGTATATACTTGATATATAACCACGAATCCTTTGTGTTAGACATAAAAAGATTAGTAAGAATGTTAAAAAGTAAATAGCTATGACAAGTATCAAGAGATAAAGAAACTACAAAGGTCTTAATGGTATCACTAAGTCCAAAAGATAAGGCTACCCTTGTATTAGGAACCATAAAGCACAAATGTTTCATTACCGATCCAAGTGGCCTCATCAAACATGGTGCCACTATTAGTCTCAAAGTCCACCAATCCCACATAGCCTTATCAATCAAACAAATGGACCAACTAACAAGACCCCTACCTATACTTAATGCAAACTCGAAACTAGCATGGATTCCATCATAGGCAAAGAGGTAGTATAGGAAAGAATTAAGTATAAAAACGTGCATGGGTGAATAGAAAGCATTTAAGCACATACAAGCTCTTTCCGTCAAGCAGATAGACAACTTGGCATCCATAAGTTGGGATTCATGCAACTTAAGAACAAGTGTGTCAAGCAAGGATACATATTTAGAAGCATTACCCCAAGGAGGCAATGACACTTTTGCTCTCGGGTTTTCAAGAATGACAATTTACTTGTCATGTAGACCAGAAACAAGTTGGGTGCACCAACATCACCATTTCCATATTTGGCACCGGGGTCAAATAGAAAGAGTAGCCATAGACACGAGTCTATACAACACTCTCTTTCCCAATAGGCTTCACCCAAACTACAATATATACTCTCTACAATAGCATATATATCATTAAAAGCAAATAGAGAGTAGAGAAAGGTATCACTCAAGTCAACTTTAACTAAGGTATCCTCATGTATGTACTCACTACTAGTTTTAATAGCATCACCATGAGTACTCTCAACAATAAGGACACACATAGTAGAAGAAGTAATTTCAAAACAATGGACACCTTGTCTTTCTATGTAAGTACCCTCAAGTAGACACATACCACCACCAAAGTCCAAGGAATTATTACTTAAGTCTTCACAAGAAGCAAACAATTCATCCTCATAGTCATCAAACATGGGTGGGGTGTCATATGAAGGATCACAACCATAATAAATTTTCAAGGAACAATCACTTATTGGGTTTCTTAAGAATTCAAGCAAGTCAAAATTATCATTACCCAATTGATTATTCCTTTCCTAGACCTCATATTCCCTTCCCTTAAGAGTACTCTCATCTTCCAAGAAGAGATTTCCATCTTTAGGAGGAATGTTTTCACACCATAGTGGGTTGGAATATATAGGCTATAGCTTTGACAAGCTATACCTTTAACTTTTTTCTCTCCACTAGGTTCATTAGGAGTGAACTCATCATCTTCAAACAAAATATTATCCTTAGAAAGAGAAGGATCTATCCATGAAGAGGCTATAGAACATGTAAATCCATTCTCTATAAGATCATTATCAAGTATCAAAGATGATTCAAGCACATGATTATCCCTATGAGCAAAACCGAGAGTAGAACATTCACTAGAGGTCATGCTAAAGGGGTCACTCCTATTTATTTGATTAACATTTTCAATATCATCACTCACTTGAGATCCATTAAACATATCACACACATCCTCAAGTGGTTGACAAATTTCACACATAAGTTGATCAACATAATTCCCACAACATGATGTACTATCATTCAACACATTGGCTTCAACACCAGGTGGACATAAATTGATCTTACAAGAAGAGTCAATTCAGTCATCAATAGCATCAACTAGTGTATCAACATTCACAACATGTACATCATCATCAAGGGGAAAAGAATCAATAGGTGATATATTATCATTCAACACAATGGCTTCAACACTAGGTGGACTTAAATTGATCTTACAAGAAGAGTCAATTCGATCATCAATAGGATCAACTAGTGTATCCACATTCACAACAAGTACATCATCAATAAGATGCAAAAAATCAATAGACTCACAAATAGGTAAGCTACTACTCACACTTAATGGGCTACTAGCCACACAATTATCATTCACATGCACAAAAGTGTAAGAGTTAGCTATTTTACCTTGAAGTTCTTGAGTAGATTCTTCTTTTCCGTGATGTGAAGGTTTCCCACATGCTTCGGCATCAACTTCTCCTTGGCCTTGTGCTCCTTTGCTTGCCATGTTAGTACCTAGATAAATGTCCTTAGAAATAGAAGGAAAAAAATAGTTAGCAAGGTTTGGTGGCAACCCCCTCACTTTACTCCACACAACCTCTCCTTTTTCTACTCTTGGATTGCCACCTTGCACATCTTTACTACTCTTAATATTTTATCTCTCATAATTATTTGTCTTGGAGTAAGTGATCACATCTCCTTGCAGTTTGGGATGAATTAAGGTAAAGAGATAATTTCCCCAATGGTCTACTACAACCTTAGGCCAATTTAGCACATTTGGAACTCTATGTTGTACAAACCTATTGGCACCCAAGCATACATGACCTACTGTTAAGGGAAATATATCGCACCATACCTTCTCATAGTATTCAAATTGGGTGAAGATAATCCTTACTCTCTCGGTAACCTTATACCTATCCAAGAAATATGGAACAAGTAAAGGTTCTTGAAACAACCCCAAATAGTCAACCATGGGTGGCATGATGTATTTCTTATGGCTCCAATCATCTAGCACAAGGAGGCAGTCCGGTACCCCATAAATGCTTACCTTTTTGGAGTGAACACTTCTCATAGGATCAACATTCTAGAGTTTAGGACAACCCATGGGCACATGAGTACCCCTCGTCCTTGGAGATGTATTCTCTCTTCTTCTTATGGGACAACCTACAGTATAGCTAGTATACCCATTCACACCACTTCGACCTTGATAAAATGTACTACAAGGTGAAAAATATGAATCTTCATGCTCCACACGTGCACTCTTACCATGGTCTCATAAGATTTGCAAAGGTAGGGATTATACCTTACACCAATTCTAGGTTCGGAGTGGGAAGTGTAAGACTCCTTACATATACCAACTACATTATAAAAACCATCACAAGGCCCTATATCATCTCCATATTCACCATAAGCACTAGGAACTTCATTCACCTTATTTTCTCACTCAACCATAAATCTCAATTATTTCCATGCCTTGATCATGTCTATATTCATAGACCCCATAATGTCCAAAATCATCATACCCATAAAATCCCTCACTACAATCATAGTCTCCGATGTTGTAGTCACAATAGTCCGAGGCTACCAAAATATGTTCCCCTTATATCACCTTGTACCTCCAAAATAAACAAATAAGATTAGTAGTAAAAGCTCTTCACCAACACTCATATGCACTTACCTTTATGATCCTCACAATTAGAGTGGCGAATATTGAAAGTTGTTTATACTCTGGTAGTCAATAAGGTGTCAATCACTACTTAGCGGCCGGAATAAATTCTTGTTTGATCGGCTCAAGACACAAAATAAAATCTACTTACGAACTTGAAATAAATAAATTCAACGAATCAAAGTGAGAAAAGTACACAAAGAACGAAAACACGAAGAAAATGGACTGAAACAACTAATTCATAACTAAATAGGTGATTACTAGTTGTTAATTAGTTCTAGAATAAAGAAATGAAACTAAAGAAACAAAGAAAAGAAACTTAGAACCTAAATTTGAGCTTCAAGATATTTTGGAAGTTAATGATGTGGCACTTTTATGACGTGGCAGACTTGGTCAAAATTGGTCAACGATTCGGAGTTGACTTATTTTCAATTTAAAATCCAAAAATCCTCTTCTTGATAGTGTGGTAATTGGTTTTGGTGAAGAAAACACAAAGAATGGACCCTTTTTCAAGATCAAAAGAGATTGAATTTGTTGTAGTCCCTCCTTGTTTTTGGTGAAGAAAACACAAAGAATGGACCCTTTTTCAAGATCAAAAGAGATTGAATTTGTTGTAGTCCCTCCTTGTACTTTTCTTTGTCCTCTTCTTTGAGAATATTTCCTTTTTGATGCTTTTGGACTCTTTCTTCCTTTGGAAGACTTGGAATATGCTTGGAATATTCTTTGTAAAAATAAGGACCACACTCTCTTTCTTCTTCTTTTTGGATCAAACCACCACTTTTTGAATGTTCTTCTTTAACAACATATGAAGAATATGAAGAACACCAAGAACATTAAAAAATGGAACCTAACCCAAATGAACTCCAAATAGAATGACTTTTGAATATTCAAGAACACTTTGAACTCCCAAACACCAATATCATGTTTTCAAGCCACAAATCTCACAAAAACCCTTCCAATTTTGAGATCCACCTTTCAAGTTTCTAGACTCCTAGTGTTAGAGAACACAAATCTAATACTAAAACACAATAAAAACACAAAATCAAAAACTCAAATTTTGACCTAGGGTTAAAAATAGGAAAGTACTTTTTTGGTATTTTTTATTTTTGACACTTTTTTTGTGATTTTCAATTTCTAGATTCTAATAGTGTTAGGGAACAGAAATCTAACACTAGGAACACCAAAATACACAAAAAATCTAGGACCTAAAATTTTGTTCTCGGGATAAAAATGGGATAACAACTTTTGTTTTTGCAATTTTCAGATTTGACACTTCTTTTTTTGTTGATTTTTTAGATAACAATCCTAAGATTGATTTTATTGGAATAAAATCAAACCTTTCTCTGATACCAAATGATAAGACAATGACCTAAAGAGATGAAGACTAAGAGAACCAAGATAACAAAAAAATGCAATAAAGTAAGACATACGAGATTATAAAAAATAGGAACCAAACCTTGTATCAAACAATAAGACCCTTAAGACCCACAATAACAACACCAAACTCTTATGGTGACCGTTAAGGGAATCAACTCCGCCTTACAACCACCATTTCTAAGAAAGGATCAATAATGGCTTTTCCAAGCCCTAAACTACACTCTCTAAGAGAGAAGAAAAAGTTTTTCAAATATCAATAATCAACTAAAGAGAAAATGACCTAATAGAAGAATATTTATAGGCTAGCTTATTACAGAGAAAAATGTCCAAAATACCTTTAATGAAAGGGGTGGAAATGGAGTATCTTTACAACAAGTGTAATTCCTAAAATACCCTTAATGAAAGGTGCTTCTTCAATTCCTCAAAACCAAGGGGTAATGATTCAACACTTATGGACTCGGGTTGGCATCAAAGGTAAGACCCCACATAATTTTTGACATACGGGTTTGCTTTATGTCATGCTTAAAATGGGTCCTTCATGCATATTCTTGTTTCCTCGAGGTGACCAAGTTTTGAGTCTTTATGCATTGACCTCAATGATGTTTTCAAAATCATATATGGACATTTGTCTTGTATCATTTGGGTAGTTCATGCCCTTCGGTAGATATGGAGTTGGTTATATGCATTTTCGGCCATTAATTTATCCTTTTGTATGATTTTTATTTTGCATCTATATTTTGTGGCCTCTAATGGATATAGAGTTGGTTATGTGTGTTATCAGTTAGTGATTATCCAGGTAGTGATTTTTTTCTTTAGATATGCCTCGACTTTGGCTTTGTATGATTTATCTTGAGTGTGTAAGATTTGGATACTAGATTCGATTTGAGACAGATGACATTGATATATCCTTATTGGTGGAGTTTTTTTTAATTTGACTCCTTGGAATAGGTAATTTGTATGTATGATAGATTTGGAGAATTAATGCATACCCATTTTTAGTTTTGGTTTAGACATTTTTAATTAAGCGATTCAACCTTAGTAGTGAGATTTTAGCTTGGTGTTGTAGATCTTGTGTGCAGCTTTTGTTTTACACTTGTCTTTGTTTAGGTTTCATTTATAGTCCGGTTGAGACTACTCCATGGTTTCCTATTAGATCTTCTTAACGTCGATTGGATTATAGCCCATGGGCCCCAGTGAATAATATTTTTGTGTTGGATTTAGTATGACTTCAATCCTAATGAATAAGACATCCTGAAGCAAAATATTCATGGATTAGTAGTTAAACCTTTGGATTTCGAGATCGTAATTTGATTATCTTGTGGAATGGTTGCAGCATTGGCATGGATTGCATTCCCTGATTATCTCTATTGATGTGCTCAGACAGCGCCTTATGAGTTTATTTTCTTATTTTCCATTTGAACTTTCAACGGGTCAACTTTAGTTCTTTGTGTTCTTTATGATGAGAGAGAGTGAGCGAGACTGTAATAATTTTCCTCTTGGATTGGAGTGGATAGCATGTGCTAAATGGTAAATGGAATGTGTATTTTGATTTAGAGTCGGTAATATGACTCATGACTTATGTTGGTTTTTGGCCGGATAAGATTTTGTTGATTATGTTTATACAAAGATGGTATCAGCGTGATGTGGTTTAGATATGTGTGCATTAGCCTTATTAGTTCAATTTGAGGCCAGTTAGTGATTATGTTGAGTTTTGGCTGTTTGGAAGTAGAATGAGAGTGCTAGTTGAAAAATGGATGCCTATGAAAAAATACCTTAGAAGTATTTTCTCTCCACTTAGGTTATTTGGGAAGTCATGCTTGGAGCAAGTAGGCCCAGTATCTCATCCCTTTGAGCTTTTGGGATTCGTTCTATTCGATGACCTTCGAGGATGAAAATCCTTTTAGTAGTGGATAATTTAATGACCCTTCAGGCCATTTTCCATATTTTTGGTTATTTTTACCAATTGAGCTCTCCATAGATGCCCCAAGTCATTTATGACTTGTTGGGACTGATAGTTTGGTTACCAGGCAGTTTGTTTGGTTTTTAAAACCAATTCTCTATTTAGAAGAGTTTGATGGTTCAAAATGGCCACTAGTCAAAAACTTTAGTGAAATGATCTCAAATGCAAATTCCAACTGTGCTAGCAGATCATGAATATAGACCTTTGTTTCGAGTCCTTATGCACCCGAGCTCATTTAGACCTATTAATTGGAATGTTGAAAATTTCAAAGTTTAGGTGTGGGCCTACTTTTTGTCGAAATAACCTCGGATTTAAAATTTGAATCCACCAACACGTCTGAAATATTGAATTTAGGATGGTTACATATCTCATTTTTGAAAATTAGATTTTGAATGCATCCCAAGGCCTTGGTCGAAACTTGAATTAAAAATTCCAAGTTTCATCCGTCACAAAGTGTAGCAAGATACTGCGATCATAGAGGTATATGCGCGATTGTGATCCCTGCAATTGTGGCACATAAGGGTTAGGGAATGCCCTTCTTGAGGGCCTGGTAAGGGTCCTTTAAATAGCAATTTTTTTCTAGAATTGGCCATTTACTCCATTGTCTTGAGTCCCAAAACCCTAATAGAAAGTATAGACCTTAGAAAGAGTCTTGGGAGGTTATTGGGATCTTGAATTACTTGCATAATAGTGATAATATCAAAATTAAGGTATAAATCCTTTAATTTTAGTGTTGAATTCTTGATTTCTTGGTCTAAAACTCTAAATGGATTGAGGCTTGATTTTAACACCAAATATGGGTGATTTGCACCAATCTCTTGAGGAATATAACTCCCTAATGGTATTTAAAGAGTGGGTTGGTCTTGAAAACTCATTTTTGGTATGTGGGACCCACTTAGGGGTTTTGGTGTTATTTTTTTACCTGAAACACAATAGTGCAATATAAATATCATTAGACTCGTCTTAACGAGTAGATCATGGTTTTGATAGTGTTATGGCATTTGGGGATAATGAAGTGAAGATGCGTATATGGTGCATGATGTGAGGTTTTATAGTTCGGCTTTGAGGTAGGCCTCTGTCTACTCCTCTTAAAAGATGATGTATGATATGTATTGCGAGTGAATTTGGATGTTAGGATTGATTAGAAATAGAGTAACTTAGCCTTGGTTGTTGATGCTTTGGGGATTAGATGAGGGTTTTGGACCCGTAAGATGATATGTTTATAAGCCTTTTAAATTCTATTGCCTTTCCTCTCTAGTTTAGATTAGTTGTAGGTGGTTATGATGTAATGCTCTATTTGGGATGTGGTTTTAGAAATTGAAGCATGAATTATTGATTTAACCTTATTGGACTAGTGTGGTAGCCTTGAAATGATAACTTGGGTACAGTTGACTTGAGTACCCTTATTTCTAGTTGAAGCTCCCAGTTTAAGATTGAATGTAGCTTACTTGATATCTAAAAGTTGAACGAGATACCTTCGTCTAGTTTAGGTTATGTTGTGCCTAATTATAGAAATTGAGGTTTAGAAGTGGCATCTATTGGCCCACTTAGGCCAAGACTCGTGTTCGCCTTGTGGGCATCGTTGTGGGTGTTAGACATAGATGAGGCTAGTAAACCTTAGTATAAGGTTACTTCGTGACTTGGTGACTTGTATTGATGTTACCCGGATTATGTCTTTGAGTGCGGTATTTAGATATGATATTCCTCCTAGATACGTTATGTGGCCTATAGAGATGCTACTTTCCACTTAGACTTGAGGTGTTCCTTATAGAGATGCTACTTTCTTTTTAGACAATGTTTGGCCTATAGTGATGATACTTTTCTTTTATACTTGATGTTTGGTTTTTAAAGATTCTACTTTCCACACAGACTTGATTGTTGGACCTATAGAGACGATATTCCTCTTAGATAAAACAATTTCCCTAGAGAGGTGGTATTCCTCATAGTCATAATGTATTACCTATTGACATAAGATATCCTATATGAGAGATGATTACATTCTTATTGATATTATGCCTCCTAGATGTGAGATGCCTCCTATATGAAAGATGATTACACGTTTATTGATTTGTAAGACCCCACAAAATCCTAATCTTAGCTCAGTCCCTAAAAGCTTGCTAAGAGGTCCAAGACTTATAAATTTCTAGCTAAGTATTGATACTTAGTATTATTTTGTCCTTCATAAGTTGGCAATTCTATTTCACGACATCTATAACCTTAAAATTTCAATCTTTAGGTTGATTCATGATCAGGAATGTCAGTACCTGTTCTCGGACGAGTTTTAGATTTTTCAGACCTCATTTGAACAATGTTTGGGAATCCAAAACAATGTATCGATGCGATCTCGGTGCGGCGCTTCATCCATCGCATAGATCAATATTTTCCTTGGCCTTTAATGGAAATTTCTAGTGAATCAATGCAGACTCGACGCGGCGCGTTGGTCATTACGTCGATACCAATGACGTAGCGCGTTGGCCTGCGCATCGATGGTTTAACTTTTAGTCTTCTAAACTTGCGTCCAGAGGGGTAAATGGGTCTTTTCTAACCTAATATCAGCCCCCAAAACATATCATTAAGCCGTCCAAAAGGCAAAATATACTCATTCTCTCTAGAATTTATCAAGAACAAACCCTAGTTCATCACATTCAAGATCCAAGACTCAAAGTTTCCACCAATATTCTTCAAGAATTTGCCAACTATGGTATGTGAAGTGTTCATCCAAGGGTTCCTTCCACTCTTGGAGTCCAAGAAAATCTTTTAAACTTCAAGTAAATGGAATTTATGACTTCCATGATTGGAATTAAAGTGTATTCATGATTATTATTTGAATTAGATTTCTATTTCATGATTTATTATACGTTTCATGTGGAATTGGTTATTATTTGTGTAGATACGTATGAATCCATGTTAAACCCCTTGAAATTTTGAAATTGGAAGTGAATCATGATGCCCTCTTGTTATATGCATATATTATGCTCACCAAGTGCTTGATGAATTGTTCATGTGAACTAATAAGGGAAAGAAATCATGTCATGATAGCTTATGTGTAAGCTATACCATGCAAGTGTTTGATAAAATGTCTCTATAGATACATTATGAACAAGTGTGTATTTTAAGCTATGCAAGATCATGTGATTCTTTACTTTTCATGATATCGAGTTCTGGGTGTATTTAATACCCGATAATTTAGTTGTTTACCTAGAGCCAGTGTCAGATACAAAATAATCTCAGTCATGTTACGATCAGTAGTAATCTCAGTTAGTTATAGGACTCAGGAAAACTCAGTAGACTCTATGATGTCTAGTTCAATTCAGTATTCAGTTCAGACCTCAGTAAATTTGGCCAGTTAACAGAATTCAGTAGTATTCCATCAGTTAATGGAACTCAGTGAACTCAGTTCAGTTCAGTTAGACAGTATAATTAGTAACAGTCTAGTCAAGCCTAGTATGAACTGGGAAATCAGTTCAGTGTCTATTCAAATGGGAGTAAGATTCAGCACCGAGTTAACCCAAGGATGGGGCATTCCAGCCGACAGAGGGTTTGACCCTTAGTAGTAATCCATGCATTACTGAACTATAGAGCCAACATAGATTGAGATATCTTCCTGTCAGATATTATAAGGGATGACGAAAGAGCTTCCTATCAAAGTGGGTTAATTTACAACTTGTCTATACCCGTGGCATGGTTTTGACACCCTTCCAACTGGGGTTACAGGTTGAACCCCTATCTATGTAGAAAGGGGCATGTCGGTTAGATGATTACCTCCCACAGTATCAGTTTTTGATTCAGTCTTATTAGAGAACTCAGTTTAGTTCAACAAATTCAGGACTATTAGACAAAGTCACTCTTCTTAGTACGGAACTTAGTATAATTCCACAAAATCAGGACTGTCAGATACAGTCACTCAATTATCAGTAATTCAGTATCAGTTAATTAGTATTCAGTGTTATCACAATCTCCATTACAGTTATGTATTCATGCATGTACTTTCATCCAGTTATACTCAAGTCAATCAGTCAGTATTGTTCATCCATATGAACCCATGAATTTCAGCCTACCTTACTTACCATACCAGTATATTCAAATTACTGACGCATACTTTTCTCTTGTGCTATGATGTTTTATATCATAGGTTCAGACGCATGGGCTACCGAGCACCCTTAGTAGTTTAGATCTTCAGTAGCCAGAGTTAGTGGTGATTCCTCATAGTTCGAGGACAAGATTATTATTTCAGTAGTTGGAGTTAATTGGGGACTTGTCCAATCATCTCCATATTTCAGACAGTTTAGAGGGTTTTTCAAACTAGAGTATTTTTAAATAGATGTATCAGTTTTGGTATTGCTATACCTCAATCAAATTTATTTTAGTATTGAACCTTATGTCATGTTTTTCTCCTAATTTCTACATATTTCAAAATTATTATTATTCAGTTATAACAGCAGGTACCAGTCATAGGCTGGTTGTGATCCTTTAGGATTATGAGCATCATGCAACATCCGCGGTACAAGCTCGGGGCGTTATAAACTTGGTATAAGAGCCTAAGGTTCAACAGAGTCCTAGGAAGTTTGAAATCTATATCTAATTGAATCTTGTGCATGGGTGTGTAGCGCGCCATACTTATGAACAGGAGGCTACGAGATGTTTTAGGAAAAGTTTTCCTTCTTCTAGTATTCATGTCGTGTGAGTGAGCATGAACTCCATTTAAAATCTCTATCTAATACAATTTCTCTCCCATTTATAGAACTTTCCTCCAAAGAGGACTAAGGGAAGAAGAACGGGAGACCAGCCAGAACCCCACCTCGTCCAGCCAGATCCTCTGGACAAACACGTCTCCCACGGGGAGTTAAGAGAATCTTTCACCACCCTAGCTCATTCTATGGAAGCCTAGAATGAATGCCCAGCTGCTGTTCTGGCCAACCCAGTGGCCAACAATGCTGCAGTCAGGATTTGGGACTGCACCCGAATGAACCCTCCATCTTTTACAGGGTCTAAGTCAGATGAGGACCTTCAGGAATTTCTTGATCAGGTGCAGAAAGCTACTTATATTATGGGGGTGACTGCTATTGAGAGCGCTGAATTAGAGACATATCAGTTATAGGATATGGAACACTCATGGTTTAAGCAGTGGAAAGCAGAGAGGGTTGTAGGTGCATGGCCCATAGAATTGGAGGAGTTTGCAGTTGCATTTTTGGATAAGTTCTTCCTAATAGAGTTGAAAGAAGTGAAAGTTTTGGAGTTTATAAACCTGAAGCACGACAATATGATAGTACAAGAGTATTTTCTCAAGTTTACTCAGTTAGACAGATATGCCCTGCATATAGTAGCAGATAGCAGAGAGAAGATAAGAAAGTTTATGTCTGGGGTATCTAACAATTTGGTTAAAGAGTGTAGGACTGGAATGTTTATTAAGGAGATAGATATATCCAGGCTCATGGTCCATGCTCAGCAGATAGAGGAGGCCAAGAATAAAGAGAAGAAGAGATAGAATAAGAGGGCCAGAATAGGTAGTTTTAACTTTGATCAGCCTTAGTCAGAGGGAGAGAATCATTCTCAGTTCCACCCAAAACCCTCAGTTCCAGCTATATCTTCAGCCAGTACTTTTATACAAAAATTTAGAGACGACAACTGAGATAAGGCGTCAGGCCCTAAACCCCAAGGTAGTGTTAGCAATGCCCAAAGCAATCCCCTTTGTCAGAAGTATGGCAGAAACTACCAGGGTATTTGCAGAGATGGAAGTGATATGTGTTTCGAATGTGGTAAGCCAGGCCACAGGGTCAAACAGTGTCCTCAGGTGGGTTCTCAGAGTCAGCATAACTGTTCCCAAGATTAGTCTGATAACCCAAATCAGCAGGGTGCCGTATCCAGTGATACTAGTGGGCAGTACCCAAACAGACTCTATGCTCTTCAGTCCTGATAGGATCAGGAAAGTTCTCCTGATGTGGTCACTAGTATGTTACAAGTTTCCCATTTACATGTCTATGCTTTGCTAGATCTAGGAGCTTATTTATCATTTGTTACTCCATACATAGCAATTATTTTGGAGTCAGTCCCAAAATTCTAGCAGATCCTTTCTCACTCTCTTCACCAGTGAGTATATCCATCATAGACAGATGGGTATACATGAACTGCCCGGTTATGATATCTCAGAAAGTCACTTAGCAGACTTAGTCGAATTAGAGATGACCAATTTTGATGTCATTCTCGATATGGATTGGCTTTATTCCTGCAATGCCTCAGTCAATTGCAGAAATAGAATTGTCTAATTTTATTTTCTAAATGAACCCTTCCTAGAGTGGAGAGGTAGTACTTCATCACTTAGGGGTCATCTTGTTTCTTACCTTCGGGCGATAAAGATAATATCTAAAGGATGTGTTTACTATCTCGTTTGATTCAAGGACTCTAGTTCAGAAACCCCTACTCTTGAATTAGTGTCAGTAGTATGTGAATTCCCAGATATGTTTCCCAAAGATCTTCCCGGAGTTCCTCCCAAAAGTAAATTTGATTTCGAAATCGATCTTCTCACAGATACTCAGCCCATATCTATTCTGACATACAAAATGACTCTAGCAGAACTTAGGGAGTTAAAAGAATAGTTGAAGGATCTCCTATATAAGGGGTTCATCAGACCCAGTGTGTCCCCGTGGGGTGCACCAGTCCTATTCGTGCATAAGAAGGATATTTCTTTCTAAATTCTTATTGACTACCGTTAGTTAAATAAAGTCACGGTCAAGAACAAGTATCCGATTTCTAGTGTCAATGAATTTTTTGACCAAATTCAGGGTGCCAATTACTTTTCTAGATAGACCTCAGGTTAGGCTATCATCAGTTCAGTGTCAGGGAATGTGGCATTCCAAAATCAACCATCAGAACCTAGTATGGTCTCTTCGAGTTTTCAGTCATGTCCTTTGGTCTTATCAATGCCCCTACAACTTTCATGGACTTGATAAATCATATGTTCAAGCAGTACTTGGACATGTTCATCATAGTTTTTATAGATGACATTCTTGTCTCTTCCTGCAATGAGCATGATGATGCGGACCATCTCAGAATAGTGTTGCAGACTCTCAAAAACCTTTAGCTATTTGCCAAATTCAGTAAGTGCAAATTTTGTCTAAGGGCAGTAGCTTTCCTTGGCCATATCATTTTTGGTGATGGCATTAGAGTTGATCCCCAAAAGACCCAATCAGTGTGAAACTGTCCTAGACCCATCTCTCCATCAGATATTAGGAGTTTCTAAGGCTTGGCTGACTATTAACGATGGTTTATTAAGGTATTTTTGATCTATTACATCCCCTATCTCGAGATTGACTAAGAAGAAAGTCAAATTCCAGTGGTCAGACTCTTGTGAGAAGAGTTTTTAGGAGTTGAAGACTCGACTCACTACAACTCTAGTTATGACCCTACCAGATTATTCAGAAGGGTTTGTGGTGTATTGTGATGTCTCCA
This sequence comes from Capsicum pubescens, assembly GCA_030864215.1. Classification (NCBI taxonomy): domain Eukaryota; kingdom Viridiplantae; phylum Streptophyta; class Magnoliopsida; order Solanales; family Solanaceae; genus Capsicum; species Capsicum pubescens. The sequence continues at coordinate 146,799,585 of CM061545.1, read as the reverse complement.
GAGTTGGTTCGGGGTGTGTTTTGATGCAGAGAGGTAATGTCATAGCCTACACCTCTAGAAAGCTTAATCCCCTTGAAAAGAACTATCCTACTCATGATCTTGAGTTAGCAGCAGTAGATTTTGCCTTAAAGATTTGGAGGCACTACTTGTATGGGGTGCACATTGATGTGTTCACTCACCATAAGAGCCTACAGTATGTATTCTCTGAGAAAAATCTAAACATCTGTTAGAGAAGGTGGTTAGAGTTGTTAAAGGACTACGACATGAGCGTCCTATATCATCCGGGTATAGCCAATATAGTGGTTGATTCTCTTAGTAGGATGACTATAGGGATTGTTGCTCGTGTTGAGAACAGTAATAAGAAGTTAGCTGATGAAGTTCATCAGCTTGCCTGACTAGGTGTACACTTAGTTGATTCAGCAGAATGTAGTGTATGGGTACAGAGTAGTTCAAAGTCATCCCTAGTTTTTAAGGTAAAGAAAAAGCAGGTTAGGGATCCCAGTCTAGTTAAGTTGAAAGAATCAATCAAAGATTAGAAGGTAGAGGTTTTCTCCCAAGGAGGAGATGGTGTGTTGAGATGCCAGGGTCGGTTATGTATGTCATATGTAGATGACTTGAGGCAGCAAATTCTTACAGAGGCGCATGGCGCGCGCTACTCTATTCATCCAGGGGGAACTAAGATGTACCGTGATTTACGGGAGATCTATTGGTGGAGTGGGATAAAAAGAGATATTATAGAGTTTGTGGCTAAGTACTTAATATGTCATGAGATTAAAATTGAGCATCAAAAGCCTAGTGGGTCCATGTAGGAGTTTAGTATTCCCACTTGGAAGTGGGAAGAAGTGAACATGGACTTTGTAATGGGTTTGCCTCGTACTCATTTCCAGCATGATTCAGTTTGGGTCATCATAGATAGGATGACCAAATTAGCTCATTTCCTACCAGTCCATACCTCTTATTCAGCTAAGGGTTATGCCAAACTCTATCTTAGAGAGTTGGTCATATTGAACGGTGTTCCACTGTCCATTATCTCAGATAGAGATACCCAGCTGACCTCTTATTTTTGGAAGGCATTACAAAAGGATCTTGGTACCTGAGTTCACCTCAATATGAACTTTCATCCTCAGACAGATGGTCAAGCGGAAAAGATCATTCAAAATTTAGAAGATATGCTACAAGCGTGTGTGATTGATTTTAAAGGTAGTTGGGATGACCACATGCCTTTGATTGAATTTGCATATATCAACATCTATCATTTAACCATTCAGTTGGCTCCATTTGGGGCGTGTTATGGTAGGAGATGTAGGTCTCTCATTAGTTGGATTGAAGTGGGTAAGGCAACAATAGTAAGGCCTGACTTGGTATTTGATACCTTAGAGAAAGTCTAGTTGATCAGGAAAAGGTTTAATACAACTCAGAGCCGACAAAAATCATATGCAGATGTACGCAGAAAGGATCTTGAGTTTGAGATTGATGATTTTTTGTATTTGAAAATCTCTCCTATGAAATGAGTGAAGAGGTTTGGCAAGAAGGGGAAACTCAGTTCCCGATATATCGGTCATTACCAAATTCTCAACCATTTTGGAAGGTAGCTTACGAGCTTGAGTTGCCTTCATACTTTGCTTTAGTGTACCCAATGTTCGATGTCTCCTTGTTAAATAAATACAAAGGTGAACTAGTAGTCGTAGTCCCTATAGAGGGCATAGATATTCAGTACAATCTCTCATATGAAGAGATCCCAATCGAAATCCTTGATTATCATATTCGCAGACTGAGGAACTAAGAAGTCCCTCTAGTCAAAGTTCTTTGGCAGAACCAGTCCGCTGATGGAGCTAATTGGGAAGCGGAAGTAGATATGCGAACCAAGTAACCTTAACTCTTTTCCACAAACTCTAACTCAGCCCAAGGTAAAAGTTTTTCCTTAAACTTACTCAGTCTCATGTTTAGATATAGCTACCAACTTGGTATCAATTAACGTAGCATACTCAGTCATGCATTCATAAATTAGTTGAGTCATGTACCCATGTATCAGTTATGCATGTTCAGTATACAAACTTAGCTTATTAGTAATCCCAGTTATGCATTCATGAATCATGTTCATCTATGAACGCATGCATCAAATATGCATGTTTAGTATGATAATTCAGTATATCAGTAATCTCATTCATGAAATCATGCTTCAGTTGAGCATGTTCAATGTCTAAATCAAGTCTATCAGTATTGTTAGATTATTTATTCTCATTCAAGGATAGATGTTCCCAAGATGGAGATATTGTAAGACCCCACAAAATTATAAGCTTAACTCAGTCCCTAAAAGCTTGGTAAGGGCTCCCAGACTTAGAAAATTCTAGCAAATATTCAGACTTAGTATTATTTTGGCCTTCATAAGTTGGAAACACTATTTCACAACCTCTATGACCTTAAAATGTCAATCATTAGGTTGATTCATGATGAGGAATATCAGCAGGTGTTCTCGAATGAGTTTCAAATTTTTTGGACCTCATTTGAACCATGTTTCGGAATGTAAAATAGTGTATCGATGCAATATTGATGCGGCGCGTAGGGCATCGCTTCGATCAATATTTTTCTTGGATTATAATGGAAATTTCTAGTGAACCGATGAAGACTTTATGTAGCACGTTGGTCATCACATTGATTCAAATGATGCGGCACGTCGGCCTGTGCGTCGATGGTTAAACTTTTAGTCTTTTAAACCCGCATCTAGAGTGATAAATGGGTATTTTCATACCTTATATAAGCCCCCAAAATCTATCATTAAGCCATCCAAGAGGCAACATATTCTCATTCTCTCTAGAATATATCAAGAACAAACCCTAGTTCATCACATTCAAGATCCAAGACTCAAGGTTTCCACTATTATTCTTTAAGAATTCGCCAACTAAGGTATGTGAAGTGTCCATCCAAGGGTTCCGTCCACCCTTGGAGTCCAAGAAACTCTTTTAAACTTCAAGTAGTTCGAATTTATGACTTCCATGATTGGAATTAATCTGTATTCATGATTATTATTTGAATTAGATTTCTATTTCATGATTAATTATACGTTTTATGTGGAATTGGTTATTATGTGTGTATATTCATATGAATCCATGTTAAACCCCTTGAAATAATGAAATTGGACGTGAATCATGATGTGCTCTTATTATGTGCATATATTATGCTCACCAAGTGCTTGATAAATTGTTCATGAGAACTAATAAGGTAAAGAAATCATGCCATGCTAGCTTATGTGCAAGTTATTCCATGCAAGTTTTGATAAAATGTCTCTATAGATACATTATGAACAAGTGTGCATTTTATTCTATGCAAGATCATATGATGCTTTACTTTTTATGCTATCGAGTCCTGGGGTATTTAATACCCGATAATTTAGCTATTTACCTAGATCTAGTGTCAGATACAGAATAATCTCATTCATCTCACGATCAGTAGTACTGTCAGTCTGTTACAGGACTCAGGAAAACTCAGTAGACTCTGTATCATTCCAGTTCAGTTCAGTTCAGTATTTAGTTCAGATCTTAGTAAATTCACACAGTTAACAAAATTCAGTTGTATTCCATAAGTAAACAGAAATCCATGAACTCAATTTAGTACAGTTAGACAGTATAATCAGTAATAGTCCAGTCAAGCCTAATATGAACTAGGAAATCAGTTCAGTTTCTATTCAGATAGGAGTAGGATTTAGCATCGAGTTAACCCAAGGATGGGGGTATTCCTGCCAGCAAAGGGTTTGACCCTTAGTAGAAATCCCTGTTTTACAGAACTACATAGCCAGCGTAGGTTGAGATATCTTCCTACAAGATATTATGAGGGGTGATACATCTCATTCGAGTTTTTTTGCCAGCGAGGGTTGATAAAAAAGCTTTCTGTTAGAGAGGGTTACCTCACAACTTGTCTTTAATCATAACACAGTTTTGAAACTCTTCCAACTGGGGTTACATGTTAGACCCCAATCTATGTAGAAAGGGGAATGTCGATTAGATGATTACCACCCATAGTCTTAGTTTTAGATTCAGTCTCAGTATCAAACTCAGTTCAGTTCTACAGATTCAGGACTATTAGATACAGTCACTCAACTCAGTATGAAACTCAGTATAGTTCCACAAAATCAGGACTGTCAGATACAATTATTTAGATATCAGTATACTCAGATATTAGTTAATCAGTATTAAGTGTTTTCACGATCTCAGTTATTGTTACGTATTCATGCATGTACTCTCATCCAGTTATACTCATGTCATTCAGTCAGTATTGTTCGTGCATATGAACCCATGCATTTTAGCCTACCTCACTTAGCATACCATTATATTTAATGTACTAACACATACTTTTCTCTTGCGCTATGATGTTTTATTTCATACGTTCAGATGCACGGGCTCCCGAGCACCTTTAGTAGTTCAGATCTTCAGCAGTCAGAGTTATTAGTGAGTCCACATAGTTTGAGGACATGATTATTATTTCAGCATTTCAGTTTATTTCAGTAGTCGGAGTTAGTTGGGGACTTTTCCCATCATCTCCATATTTCAAACAATTTAGAGGCTTGTTCACACTAGAGTATTTTCAGATAGATGTATCAGTTTTGGTATTACTATATGTCAATCAGGTTTATTTCATTATTGAACCTTATGACATGTTTTCCTCCTAATTTATGCATATTTTAGTATTATTATTATTCAATTATTATAGTAGGTACCAGTCATGGGTTAACTTATGGTCCTTCGAGATTATGAGCACCGTGTAGCGTCCGGGGTACAGGCTCGAGGCATTACAAACGTGGTATCAGAGCCTAAGGTTCAACAGAGTCCTAGGAAGTCTAAAAGTTGTATCTAGTAGAATCTTATGCATGGGTGTGTAGCGTGCCACACTTATGGAAAGGAGGCTACGAGATGCTTTAGGAAAAATTTCCCTTCTTTCAGTATTCGTGTCATATGAGTGAGTATAAGCTCTAGTTAAACTTTCTGTCTAATGTATGTTTCTCTTCCATTTACAAAATATGTCTCCAAAGAGGACTAAGTGAAGAGGAATGGGAGACCATCCAGAACCCCAGCCTGTCCAGCTAGATCCTCTAGATGAACACGTCTATCACGCAGAGTTCAGAGCAACTTTCACCACCCTGGCTTATTCTGTGGTAGCCTAGAATGAATGCCCTACTTCTATTCTGGCTAACCCAGTGGCCAAAACTGTTCTTTCCGGGATTCAGGACTTCACCCGAATGAACCCTCCATCAATTATAGGGTATAAGTTAGATGAGGACCCTCAGGAATTTCTGGATCAGGTGCAAAAAGTTACTGATATTATGGGACTGGCTGCTGTTGAGAGCGCTTAATTGGCCGCATATCAATTATAGGATGTGTAACACTCATGGTTTAAACAGTGGAAAACAGAGAGGGTCGTAGATGCAGGGCCCATAGAATGGGAGAAGTTTGCAGTTGCATTTCTGGATAGGTTCTTCTCGCTAGAGTTGAGGGAAGAGAAGGTTTTGGATTTTATAAACCTGAAGTAGGAAAATATGATAGTACAAGAGTATTCTCTCAATTTTACTCAATTAGCCAGATATGCTCCGCATGTAGTAGAAGATAGCAGAGTAAAGATGAGTAAGTTTGTGTCTGGGGTGTTTAACAATATGGTCAAAGAGTGTAGGACCGCAATGTTTATTAAGGAGATGGACATATCCAGGCTCATGGTCCATGCTCAGTAGATAGAGGAATCTAAGAATAAAAAGAAGGAGAGGTAGAACAAGAGGGAAAGAATAGGTAGTTTCAACTTTGCTCAGCCTAAGCTAGAGGTTAGGAATCGTTCTCAGTTTTACCCAAAATCCTATGTTCTATCTCCCTAATTATCCTGTGCTCTTTTGAAAAAATTCTGAGATGGAAACTGAGATAGGGAGTCAGTCCCTAAACCCCAGGGTAGTGTTAGCAGTTCCCGAACCAATCCCCTTTGTCAGAAGTGTTGAAGAAACCACCAAGATATCTACAGAGCTGACAGTGATGTGTGTTTCCGATGTGGCAAGCTAGGCCATAGGGTCACAGTGTCCTCAGGTGGGTTCTCAGAGTTAGCATAACCGTCCCCCATCTCAGTTCGGTCGCCCGAATCAACAATGTGCCGCATTCAGTGCCACCAGTGGGTAGTGCCTAAACAGACTCTATGCTCTTAAGTCTTGATAGGATCAGGAAAGTTCTCTTGATGCGGTCACTGGTACGTTACAAATTTTCCATTTACATGTCTATGCTTTGCTAGATCCTGGAGCTTCTTTGTCCTTTGTTACTCCATTCATAGTAGTTGATTTTGGAGTCAGTCCTGAAATACTAATAGAGCCTTTCTCAGTCTCTTCTGCAGTGGGTATATCCATTATAGCCAGGTAGGTATACATGAACTTCCCGATTATGATATCTCAGAAAGTCATTTCAGCAGATTTAGTCAAATTAGAGATGACTGATTTTAATGTCATTCTTGGCATGGATTGGCTTCATTCCTTCTATGCCTTAGTCGATTGCAGAAATAGAATTTTCCAGTTTTATTTTTTAAATAAACTCGTCCTAGAGTAAAGGGGTAGTACTTCAGCACTTAGAGGTCAACTTGTTTCTTACCTTCGAGCGAGAAAGATGATATCTAAAGGATGTGTTTACCATCTCGTTCGTGTCTAGGAGTCTAGTTCAGAACCCCTACTCTTGAATCAATGTCAGTATCATGTGAATTCCTAGATGTGTTTCCCAAAGATCTTCCAGAAGTTTCTCCCAAAAGGAAAATTGATTTCGGAATCGATCTTTTCCTAGATACTCAGCCCATATCAATTCTTCCGTACAGAATGGCTCTAGCAGAACTCAAGGAGTTAAAATAAAAGTTGAAGAATCTCCTAGATAAGGGGTTCATAAGACCCAGTATGTCCCCATGAGGTGCACCAGTTCTATTAGTGCGTAGGAAGGATGATTCTCTCAGAATGCTAATTGACTACCGTCGGTTAAATAAAGTCACAGTAAAGAACAAGTATCCACTTTCTAGAGTCAATGAATTGTTTAACCAAATTCAGGGTGGTATTTTCTTTTCTAAGATAGATCTCAGGTCAGGCTATCATCACCTCAGTGTCAGGGAATATGGCATTTCAAAATCAGCCTTCTGAATCCGGTATGGTCGCTTCGAGTTCCTAGTTATATCCTTTGGTCTTACCAATGCACTTGCAGCTTTCATGAAATTGATGAATTATGTGTTCAAGCAGTACTTGGACATGTTCATCATAGTCTTCATAGATGACACTTTTGTCTACTCCCGCGGTGAGTATGATCATGCAGACCATCTCAGAATAGTGTTACAGACTCTTAGAAACCATCAGCTATTTGCCAAATTTAGTAAGTGCAAATTTTGGCTAAGGTCAGTATCTTTACTTGGCCATATATTTTCGGTGATGGCATTAGAGTTGATACTCAAAAGACCAAAGCAGTGAGAAACTGGACTATACCCATCTCTCCATCAGATATCAGGAGTTTCTTGGACTTGGCCGGCTATTATCGACGGTTGGTTGAGGGGTTTTCATCTATTGCATCCCCTAGCTCCAGATTGACTCAGAAGAAAGTTAAATTCCAATGGCCAGACTCTTGTGAGAAGAGTTTTTAGGAGTTGAAGACTCGACTCACTACAGCTCCAGTTTTGACCCTACCAGATGGTTCAGATGGGTTTGTGGTGTATTGTGATGCCTCTAGAGTTAGTTTGGGGTGTGTTCTGATATGGAGAGGTAAGTGCATAGCCTACACCTTTAGAAAGATTAAGACCCATGAAAATAACTATTCTACTCATGATCTTGAGTTAGTAGCAGCAAATTTTTCCTTAAAGATTTGGAGGCACTATTTGTATGGGGTGTATGTTAATGTGTTCACTCACTATAAGAGCCTACAGTATGTGTTCTCTTATAAAGATCTAAACCTTCATCAGAGAAGGTGGTTGGAGTTATTGAAGGACTATGACATAAGCGTCTTATATCATCTGGGTAAAGCCAACGTAGTAGCTGATGCTCTTAGTAGGATGTCTATGGGGAGTGTTTCTCATGTTGAAAACAGTAAGAAGAAGATAGCTCAGGAAGTTCATCAACTTGCTTGAATAGGTTTTCACTTAGTCGATTAAGCAAAAGGTTGTGATGGGTACAGAGTAGTTCAGAATCATCCCTAGTTTCTGAGGTAAAGGAAGAATAGGATAGGAATCCCAGTCTAGTGAAGTTGAAAGAATCAGTCAGAGATCGGAAGGTAGAGGTTTTCTCCCAAGAGAAATATGGTGTTTTGTGCTATCAGGGTCGATTATGTGTGCCAGGTGTAGATGAATTGAGGCATGAATTCTTGCAGAGGTGCATGAAGCGTGATACACTATTCATCCAGGGGCCACTACAATGTACCATGATTTGAAGGAGATATATTGGAGGAGTAGGATAAAGAGAGATATTGCAAAGTTTGTTGCTAAGTGATCAATATGTCAGCAGATTAAAATTGAGCATCAGAAGCCTTGTGGGTCCATACAGGAGTTCATTATTCCCACTTGGAAGTGGGAAAAAGTGAACATGAACTTTGTGATGGGTTTGCTTCGTACTCGTCGCTAGCATGATTCATTTTGCATCATCGTAGACAGGATGACCAAAATAGCTTATTCTCTACCCGTCTATATCTCTTATTTAGCCGAGGATTATGCCAAACTCTATTTCAGGGAGTTGGTTAGATTGCACAGTGTTTCGATATCTATTATATTTTATAGAGGTACCCAGCTCACCTCTCATTACCAGAAGACATTCCAAAAGTTTTTTGGTACCTGAGCTTACCTCAGTACATCCTTTCATCCTCAGACAGATAGTCAAGTAGAAAGAACCATTCATACTTTAGAAGCTATGATGTGAGTGTGTGAGATTGAATTTAAAGGTAGTTGGGATGACCACATTCCTTTGATTGAATTGGCATATAACAACAGTTATCATTCCAGCATTCAGATGGCTTTATTTAAAGCGCTTTATGGTAGAAGATACAAGTATTTCATTGGTTAGTTTGAAGTAGGTGAGGCCACAGTGGTGGGGCCTGATTTGGTATTTGATACCTTAGAGAATGTCCAGTTGAAAATGAAAGGCTTAAGATAGCTCAGAGCCAACAAAAATTATACGCAGATGTACGCAGAAAGGTTCTCGAGTTTGATATTTATGATTTTTTCTATTTGAAAATCTCTCCTATGAAATGAGTGAAGAGGTTTGGCAAGAAGGGGAAACCCAGTCACCGATATGTCGGTCCTTACCGAATTCACAGTCATTTCGAAAAGGTAGCTTACAAGATTGAGTTTCCTTCAAACATAGTTTCAGTGCACCTAGTGTTCTATGTCTCCTTGCTAAAGAAATGGAAAGGTGAACCAGCTGTCGTAGTCCCTATAGAGGGCATAGATATTCAGAGCAGCCTCTCTTATAAAGAGATCCCAGTCGAAATCCTTGATTATCAGATTCGCAGACTGAGGAACAAAGAAGTCCCTTTAGTAAAAGTTCTTTGGTGGAACCAGTCTGCTGAGGGAACTACTTAGGAAGCGGAGCAGGTACCGAACCAAGTATCCTCACCTATTCTCCGTAAACTCAGACTCAGCCCAAGGTAACTATTTTCCTTAAACTTACTCAGTCTCATGTTCAGATATAGCTACAAACTTAAAATCAATTAACGTTGCATACTCAGTCATGCATTCACAAATCAATTGAGTCATGTACCCATGCATCAGATATGCATGTTCAGTATGATAATTTAGTATATTAGTAATCTCAGTCATGAAATCATTCTTCACTTGTGCATGTCCAGTGTCTAAATCCAGTCTATCAGTATTCTCAGCTTAGTCAGTCTTATTCGAGGATGAATGTTCCCAAGGGGGAGATATTGTAAGACCCCGCAAAATCCTATGCTTAACTCAGTCCCTAAAAGCTTGGTAAGGGGTCCCAGACTTAGAAAATTCTAGCTAAGTATTCAGACTTAGTATTATTTTTTCCTTCGTAAGTTGGAAATGCTATTTCATGACCTCTATGTCTTTAAAATGTAAATATTTAGGTTGATTCATGATCAGGAATGTCAGTAGGTGTATCCAGACGAGTTTTGGATTTTTTTGACCTCGTTTGAACCACGTTTGGGAATCCAAAATAGTATATTGATGCGATCTCGGTGCGGCGCGTCGACCATTGCATCGATTAATATTTTCTTTAGCTTCCAATGGAAATTTCTAGTGAACCAACGTGGACTCGATGCGGTGCGTTAGTCATCTCGTCGATGCCAACGATGCAGCACGTCGGCCCATGCATCAATGGTTCAATTTTTAGACTTTTAAAAACGTATCCAAAGGGGTAAATAGGTCTTTTCTCACCTTAAATCATCCCCCAAAACATATCATTAAGCCATCTAAGAGGCAGAATATACTCAAGGTTTCCACCATTATTCTTCAAGAATTCGCCGACTTGGGTATGTGAAGTGTCCATACAATGGTTTCTTCCACTCTTGGAGTCCAAGAAACTCTTTTAAACTTCAAGTAGTTGGAATTTATGACTTCCATGATTAGAATTAAAGTGTATTCATGATTATTATTTGAATTAGATTTATATTTCATGTTTATTATACTTTTCATGTGGAATTGGTTTTTATGTGTGTAGATTCGTATAAATCCATGTTAAACCCCTTGAAATTGTGAAATTGGACGTGAATCATGATGCCCTCTTATTATGTGCATATATTATGCTCACCAAGTGTTTGACGAATTGTTCATGTGAACTAATAAGGGAAAAAAATCATTTCATGCTAGCTTATGTGTATGTTATACCATGCAAGTGTTTGATAAAATGTCTCTATAGATACTTTATAAACAAGTGTGCATATTATGCTATGCAGGATCATGTGATGCTTTTCTCTTTATGCTATTGAGTCCTGGGGGTATATAATACCTGAAAATTTAGTTGTTTACCTAGAGCCAGTGTCATATACAGAATAATCTCAGTCTTGTAATGATCAATTATACTCACAGTTAGTTATAGGACTTAAGAAAACTCACTAGACTCTGTAGCAGTCTAGTTTAGTTTAGTATTTAGTACATACCTCACTAAATTTAATTAGTTAACAGAATTCAGTAGTATTCCATCAGTCAACGAAACTCAGTAAACTCAGTTCTGTTCATTTAGACAGTATAACTAGTAACAGTCCAGTCAAGCCTAGTATGAACTAGGAAATCAATTTAGTGTCTTTTCAGATAGGAGTAGGATTCAGCACCGAGTTAACCCAGGGATGGAGGCATTCCTGCCAGCAGAGGGTTTGATCCTCAATAGAAATCTCTACATTACAGAACTATATAGTCAGTGTAGGTTGAGATATCTTCTAGCCTGATATTATGGGGGTTGATACATCTCATTCAATTTTTTATTCCACCAAGGGTGATGAAAGATCTTTCTGTCAGAGAGGGTTAACTAACAACTTGTCTTTACCCATGGCACGGTTTTGACAGACTTCCAACTGGGATTACAGGTTGGACCCCAATCTATGTAGAAAGGGCATGTCGGTTAGATGATTACCTCCCACAGTCTCAGCTTTAGATTTAGTCTCAGTATTAAACTCAGTTTAGTTCTACAGATTCTGGATTGCTAGACACAGTCACTAAGCTCAGTACAGAACTTAGTATAGTTCCACAGAATTAGTACTGTCAGATACAATCATTCAGTTATCAGTAATTCAATATCAGTATACTCAGTATTCAGACTCAGTATTCAATGTTATCACTATCTCAGTTACAGTAATGTATTCATGCATGTACTCTTATCCCAATTTTACTCTCATTCACGGAATGCTGAAAATCTTAAATCATGAATAATATAGTATACTGTATAAAACTTGTCATCCATAACACTTAGTTCCTAAACGTTGTAATTTTACTCTTTCTTTTGTGAGGTTCTTCTAACCGACATAAACCATGCAAGCTATAATGGAGTCCAATGTCTCTTACCCATGTTGGTAGAGTTGTTCTACCCTTGCCATTAAAATAGAACCTAGTTAGAGTGATCACTATACTTACCCTATTTATGGGCATTAAACCTATGGTGGGACGTCGCTCTGGGCCATGAGACCTTGAAATCATACCTAACTCAATGCTAAATACTATTCCCATATTACTTATATTCTCTCTTTTTATGGAATCCACCTTAAACTAGCATAAGGGTTTATAAGAAAAAACAGTTATGGTTCTCATTACTTTAAAATGAAATCAAATTGAATACATGTAGATTCCATCTTTTAGCTTAGGATCATAAGATCCGTCACTCTTTAAATCTTGGTATAAAAACTATCAAATAAAACTTAAGAGCATGATATTCTTGAAATTTCAATACTAAAACTTAGGGCTTAAAAATCCATGCTTTAAACTCAAGTCAATTGATAACAAAACTTCATGCTCAATAAAAATCTTTAAATACTTCAAAAACATCAAGTCAAGATAGTGCAATTTCATGCATAATAGAAATCAAAATAAGTTAAAACATAAACATAAGCATTTCTTAATAAACTTAAAACTTTAAATCTCATGATAATCACATGCTTCAAGAATATAGAAACTTGAATATGAACCCCACTTTAAAATAGGCAAATAAACTCTTAAAATTATGTAATTTGGGCATAAAGGTGAAAGGATACCCTTGTTCATAACCCCACGTACCTTGATTAAAAGAATTCTTGGAGAGAACTTTGAATTTTGAACATAATTTCTTTATTCTTGAGAGATGACACTTGGATTTTTTTATCGGGGATGGAGGTAGGTTTTTGATTTGTTTACTGACTTTTTAGGGTTAAGAGAATGAAGTTAATATGTTTAATGCATCATCAAAACTTTTTGAAGTGATTAGGGATGGTTTAAGGGTGTGAAATGACTTCAACATCCTTTATTAGAGTCAAAATGACCTATTTTTAGCACTGGACAATGACTTAGGTGACGTCCGATCAATCACCCAAGAAATTTTAGGCGATACCTAGCCAATCACACACCCGCTCCAGTAGCCTTAGGTGATAGTTAGGCGACGTACACCCCTTTAGATGGCTATAAATTTTCACTCGGGTATCAGATTAAGGCAAAATTTGTATTTTTAGAAATCTAACTCAATTACCTATCATTTGGTGGGTCTTGATATAAATAATTCCATGTATATAAAAAGTTATACACGTTCAAATAGACCTTTTTGGAAATAAATACCAAACTTTGGACGAATCAAAGGCTCTTAGCTCAACTTTTCTCTAAGTGATTTCTATGAACATTTTAACCTTATAAGAACTATTAACACTAGGGTAAAGATCATGAAATATGTATTCAAATACAAATCATGGGATTAGAATTATAAACATTGGAATGACGGTTCGATTTCTAGCTTAAAAAAATGTGGGGTGTTACGTTATCTCCCCTTTCGAATCATTCATCCTCTAATGATGGATAGGAACTTATTGAGTCTTTAGAAGTATGAAATAATGTAGAAATGAAATGTATTCTCACAAAGGATATAGGTGAGTTTAAACATTAAAACTTCTATCATGAAATTGATTCTGAGTTGACTTGACTCTATTGACTTATAAGGGGCTGATTCATGTTGACAGTTTAGAACTCACTTGAAATGTTCATGATAAAATCATACATATAGAAATGGAAAGTGATAAATGATGCATTGGAAGAACGAATCATGAGCCCAAGGTCATACAAGGGGTATTAACTGTCTAAGTTGGAATACTTGGAAAATTGAGATCATATACTGGGAAAACTGAGGTCATGCATGTACTAAACACTGAGAAACTGAATCATGACTATCTAGATGAATTAGAAACATGATACTTGGACTGAACTAAATTCGCAACTCACACAGGCATGAATGAATTACCTCAATAATAGGAAAGATAGAAAATCATAGGAACTTGACTGTCTGACTACTAAACTGGATTTCTAGCTATACATACTAAATTATATTGAAAGCGTATACTTGACTGGAGTATTTCTTAAACACTCTTTGCAAGAAGTTCTAATAATATTAGGGAGGAAAGAATTCTTGGGCATGATCTGAATAAGATATCTGAGAAAGGAATCTTAATATAGTTATAACTCTCTACCATGGAACATAGGCCTATGAAACCTAAACTGGGGTAGAATTACTAAGCCTTAAGCAATACAACTACCACTTTAAATCTTAGACATACTCCTCAAATACTCCCTCAACTATACGTTCCCTATCAATACTGGACTTCACTTGAGGCTACTTATGATCTTCACATGGCACTGATAATCCTATTTACTAAAGTCTGAACTGAACTGAATTCTCTTACTATGTTTAATGCTATTAGAATCTACAAAGTACTACACATAACACCATAATACTAGTCTGAACCATGAATTAAATACCCCATGCATTTTCACAACATCATATCACAAGAATAACTCTTCTTACCCTTTCAATAACTAAATTCAATTCTCTTACTAGGAATTCACTAGCACACAATGCACCCATCCATGTATATACCAAAATGACATTCAAGCCTATTATTATAGACACATACGAACATTTAAGGAAACACCTATAAAAGTATCTTTCTCATATTCTCTAAACCTCTACCAATAATAACTTCTATGCACCATCCCCAGGAAAACACACACGAAATTTCAACTAACCATGATGTACATAAAAAAAAGCTCTACCTCAATCATCCTTCACACTTATAACCTGAGGTACAACAAGCATACAATATTCTTTTCCCAACATGAGACATTTACTCTCTGTTATCTAAACAATTACTCATCGCCACTATCAATTCACAAGGAGAGGTCACTGAAGGATTAGAACATGAAGACCAGGAATATGAAATAATACTATGTATAACTTGGATACTTAACTGAGGCCATGAGCTTTAGGAATTGAGCATACAGTGAAGGATGAGTACATGAGTCATGGACCATATGACTTAATTTTATAGTTCATAAATACATAAAATATGATTCGTACTACTGAGTAAACTGGAACTCCTTATACTAGGGACTGGATGCATACATAACTCTATGGAAAGTGCATGAATATGAGCTATGATCATGGAGCTGACATGCAAGGCATAAGTAGATATTGTGATGATTGAAGTACAAAAATTTGTACTTAGATAAGAATGGGTTAGGCATCTTCCTCCCTTACTAATGTTCTACAACATACTGACATCACTACTAGAATCTTAAAGCCTGACTTGGTTTCTTATGCTATCATCTCCCCCTTAGGTTTTGGCCATTATTCTAAGTCTGTCGACCCTTAATAAATTCTAAACTAAACTACAACCCCTTTATTCTAGAGCTCGAGATATAACAACACACATAAATAATAAACTCAACCTGAAAGACTACATCTGAAAGTGTAGAATCCGCTACTAGTACTTCCTTCTAAGAAATAATTCTTAAATTTCTATAGCCTAATAGCCATCATATAATAACTTAAACACATACTAACTTAGAATCATTATGAGTATCACCATACCCTGAGTTCACACCATCTAGGTCTTCAACTCATATCTCTATTTGCTTAATCATCCCAAACTTCTAATGAACTATACTAACTTTATCCTTGAACACTCTCTCAATATATACTATTCTTAACTTTCCTGATCTTCAGCACTCATCACATACTTACACCCTTCTTGACAACATACTTGCCTTACTAAAAACATAATCTACCTTTTTTCCATCATAGCATACCATTACCACATCTCTAAAGTGATATTCTTCCCTAAACCATGAGAATTAAAATCATACCAAAAGACTCAACATCACCTATACATAACTCCTTAACTTTGTTATTAAGAACACCATATACTATATTACTAGCTTTCTTCCTGTTTAGCAACTCGAGGGTGCTACTAACCATGCACACCCTTTAATAATCTTAAAAAATAATACAACCCCTATATAAATAAATTATACCTACAACATCATGTTTAATCTCAAATAAATAACCTTAAGTTCTTGCATACACTATTTTAAGCCTACTGGTTCACCTCCATATAACTAGCATCATTAACCAAACAATCATTATTTTCACCTTGATGGTCATCCACTATTCAAACTTAGTGTCTAGTTCTAGTCATGATTAACAACATAACCTCTCATACTATTCTCACTTGGAAGTTATAAAATAAAACATCAAGACACACTAGTACACTAGAACCTCATAATAGAAATAATTGATCACGATCGTATGGCCTATCTTATTATAATCTATTAGCACATCCTTTCATTACACATCACTAGTATTCACCCATCTATACACCTAAATTATTTTTATAACTCTATAAGTTTAAACTAAACTCCTTGCAACCTCAAGAGAAGCCTAAATTCACAATACTCAACCACCAAATACTTTCATAAAAAACCTATACTTTTCTAACACAATAAATAACATCAATAACTTTATTCCTACTTCAAGCAAAAAACAATTCACCTTAACTAATAACTCCTTCTCTACCTTCCACCAAAAAACCAGTAACACATTCATTAACCCTAAACTAATACACAAGGACCTATAACCTTACTACTAACTCGATCTTATGCAAAAGTTCATCTATATACATTTGATCAACCACCATTACCATATTTCTTGTCACCACACTTCTAAACCCATACCTCTAAAATAAGAAGATTCTACTACTTATGAATCATAACACTCAAGGTCAAAATATACCTCGAATGTAAACTCTATTTAACAATTCGGGTGTATACTAACTCCTCTCATGAGCATTATCTAGATAAAAGGGGTTAATGAGGAATCTAAATACATAACATATTCTATATTAACTACATATGGATTTCACACGGTGCTTAGGACCATAAGTGATCCTAAGCTAACCCTTATACTACATAACTCATGAGTAAATAAATAAGATACATTAATCTAAAAGGAATAAGAGGAAGATATGTCTTTATTAAGTAAGTTCAATAAAAATATTTATATAATGAGTACAACTCTAGTTATACAAAACCAAAACTGATATTAAATACATCAACTATACCGAATGTCTATGAAGCCTCTACTAGTATAGACTGTAGGTAGATGGTACATGGCCCCAGCTATCCTGAATCAACATAACTAAATAAAGAAAACAAGATGCTAATCAAACTCTGACCGACTCGATCCCTCGAATCAAAAGGACTCATCATCTGCTGACTGGAAACTGTAAATTGTCTGATTATGATGTACGCACTACAACTTATACCTATATTATGAGATAATTTAGAACATATACATATATGATGATCGGTACCTCTGGAATATACTGAGTAAGTGGGGGTGAATGCATAAGTAAAACAATAACTTAATATATTCATAGAATTTCACATAATGCATGCTAAGTGTAAATGACTTACCTTGAGCTTGAATCATTGAAAGCTGAAAATCTTAAATCATGAATAATAAAGTATACTATATAAATCTTGTTATCCATAACACTTAGTTTCTAAAAGTTGTACTTTTACTCTTTCTTTTGGGAGGTTCTTCTAACCGACATAAATTATTTGAGCTATCATGGATTCCAACGTCTCTTACCCATGTTGGTAGAGTTGTTCTACCCTTGCCAATGGAATAGATCCTAGCTAGAGTGATCACTATATTGACCCTATTTATGGGCATTAAAACCTACGGTGGCATGTAGTTCTATGGCATGTGACCTTGGAATCATACCCAACTCAGTGTTAAATACTACTCCCATATGGCTTATATGTTCTCTCTTTAGAGAATCCACCTTAAAATAGCATAAGGGTTTATAAGAAAAAACTTTTATGCTTTTATTTACTTTAAACTGAAATCGAACTTAATACATGTAGATTTTATCTTTTAGCTTAGGATCATAAGCCCCTTCTTTCTTTAAATCTTTGTATAAAACCATCAAATAAAACTTAAGAGCATGATCTTCTTGAAATCTCAACACTTAAACTTAGGGCTTAAAATCCCATGCTTTAAATTAAAGTCAATTCATAACAAAACTTCATCCTCAATAATAATCTTGAAATACTTCAACAATATCAAGTCAAGATACTGAAATTTTATGCATAATAGAAAGCTCATAAATTAAAACATAAATATAAGCACTTCTTGATAAACTTAAAAATTTAAATCTCACGATAATAAAATACTTCAAGAATTTAGAAACTTTGATATAAACCCTACTTCAAAACAAGTAAATAAATTTGCAAAATTATGTAATTTGGGCACAAGCGTAAAAGGATACCCTTGTTCATAACCCTACATACCTTGATTGAAAGAATCCTTAGAGAGAACTTTGAATTTGGAACTTAACTTCTTGATTCTTTAGAGATGACACTTGGATTTTGTTCTTGGGATTGGAGAAGTGTTATTTATTTGTTTACTAATTTCATAGGGTTAAGAGAATGAAATTAATGTGTTTAATACATCATCAAAACATTTTGAAGTAATTAGGGACGGTTTAGGGGTGTGAAATGACTTTAAAACCCTTGAGTAGAGTCAAAATAGAGTATTTTTAGCACTAGGCAATGAATTAGGAGATGCCCAATCAATCTCCCAAGTCAAGTTGGGTGATTCCTAGCCAATCGGACACCTATTCCAGTAACCTTAGGCAATTGTTAGGCGATGCACACCCATTTGGATAACTATAACTGTTTGCTCGTGTATTGGATTAAAGTAAAATTTGTATCATTGGAAAGATAACTCAATTATCTATTATTTGGTGGGCCTTTAGCTGAAAAATTCAACATATATAAGAATTATACACGTTCAAATTAGACACTTGTGGAATCGAATACCAAACTTTGGACTAATTAAAGGCTATTAGCTCAACTTTGCTCTAAGTTATTTTTATGAACATTTTTCACCTCATAATCACTATTAACACTAGGATAAAGATAATGAAATATGTATTCAAATACAAATCATGGGATTAGAGTTTACAAATATAGGAACGATGGTTCGATTTTTAGCTAAAAAAAATGCGGGGTGTTACACTTATGATTTAAGATATGGACTCCTGGGTATAGTTTCCATTCTATTTTTATCCTATATATATTTTTTTTATGTTTGGAGCTCAATTGGCAGTTGCCTACTGAGTACCATTTGTTTTGAACTCATACTATGCTTATGCAGCCTGTAGATTATAGTATGGTTATCATTGTTGATGTGTGCATCTTGCAGATCATCCATGGTTTATATTTTTAAAGTGAGCTCCTAACATTTGTATTATTACTTATACCTCTCTTCTATACTAGGTCAATCTCTAGAATGTATTTAGAGATAAGTTGTATCAACATAATTTCGTTGTTGTTTCACTTTTGTACTATTGTGACATTAGAAGATAATGTACTTATACCACTAGGTTTTGGGATTCTATTATGTATTTATCTTTATTCCATTTGTTCTATATCTTTTTCCTTATAATTATTGAGAAGTCTGTTACTAGCCATTCTAGGATGCGTGTTGGCTTGCCTACTCGTGGGTTATGGTAGGCGCCATCATGACCTGAGAAGTTTGGTCATGAAAAATTAGTTTTAGAGCCTAGGTTTCATTGGTCTATTAGTACAAGATCTAAGTGTTAGTAGAGTCCTGCGAATCAGTACGAAGATGTTTGTAACCTATCTTCAGGAGGTTATAGGGAAATTTAAGGAGATTTATTTCTTGATTCCTTATCATGTGTCTGCATTGCCTATGAACCTCGAACATATTCTTTGACTCTATTCCATCCTCGATGGATGATGTGACCTTGTCGATAAATGCATATGAGACTTTAACACGTATTTGTAAAGTTTTAGCATAATATTGGGTTAGAGAGTCAGTTATGGATATCAAAGATCTTCAACAATAGTCAAGAAGGATTTAGGCCATCTTAGGCTTTAGATGAGGTTGTGACTATTTTCGGCTTTAAGTTCAACATTAGGAATTCGAGTAATGTTTTAAATTTCTCCCAACCTTGTATGACATTCGATTTATCATGCAGTTTTAGAAGAGAGTTAAATCTATTGGTGTTCATCAGGGTTCTTAATAGTATTGATTATAAGATTGGATTTCTCAAGTGGGCTAGACATATTCCTATGCCATATTCTTCTGAGTCAGACATTAGTTCATGGATCTGTTAGAGGATTAGTATTGTTGTTCTATTTATCATCGAAGCACTTGATAGAAGTCAAATGTTCCTTCCCTAGGGGTGTTGATTTTGAGAGGAACATAGAGAGCATAAGTATTGAGATTTATGGAAATGGCAACAAGAGACATGACATAAATATAGTGTTATTGATTATTTTAGGGATTAAGGTTCCCTCTGGTAGAGCTTAACTTTACCTGTAGCCTATTATCTCTATGTAGATAGTATTCCATACTATGAGTAGTTTTCAAATTAGTCATAATGATCATAGTGGGTAGAGCACACATCAGACTTGAAAAGTGTTGTATGGTTCTTTGAGTCATGGAAACCATTTTGGGTTATAATGGGTAGTATTTGGAAGTATTCCAGGATCTTGATTTGATGGTGTCATGATGAGACACTATGTCAGAGAAGGCCCCAAGTATGAGATAGATGATCAGCTAGAGTTAACACGTATTCTTCACCATCCTAGAGTTACTGAGACAAATAGTTATTTCATAAGTATGGACATAATTATTTGAATTTCTCTTGGATTTAATTGGCCAACAATTTTGATGCAGTTTAAGTTTTTTCCATGCCAGTTCCTTAGAAGTTAGCTTCGACGGCAAAGAGACTGACTACTAGTCCTGGGAGTGTCCCGACATGGGATTTCTAATAATTTATCTCATTCAGGTCAGCCTCATGATATTATGGCGTATTTAGTTAGAGATAGTATGTGTCAACATATAGTATGATTCAGTCAGTCAGTCCGAGTTGGACCAATTTAGATTTATTTCTCCCTATGCTCGTCGGGCATGTTATTACAGATGTCTCCATGATTGTTGTACTTTTATTTCCCTTATTTATCTCTTATTATGTGTATTAGGGTTTTTATACCCATTAGTGATTATATGCATTGATGAATTGATATTGATTATTATGTGCCTTGTTATTGGATTTATGATTATGTTACTACTCTGTGGTTTATTTCTTTTAGTAGTGGATGTAGTAGACCTATATTGATGTTGTTCCCTTATTGGTGTGGTTTGGTTTGAGTCCCATTTATTTTGTCATATTAGACATGTTGTGGCCCTAGAATGGTACATGCTATTCATGTTGATTTTTGGTACCGATTGTTTAGTATGTTGATATTAATAGTATTGTTGCTATTGCTACCACTACATGAAGTTATTTATATTTCTTGATATTATTACTTGATTTAATTGATTCTTGTTAAGTAGCTAATAAACTAGTGTTATCTAGTTAGAATTTAATTTTCTTGTGATGTTATTCGGTGGCTTAAATAGATATAGACTAATGTGATGATTTCTTTCCCTAGCACTATGAGGTTGACTATGTTCCCTATAAGTTAGCTATATTCAATTGATTTGGGGATGTATTGTGATATCAAAGGCAGGTTGAACTTTTGTGGGTCTATTATGACCCTAGAGTTTACAATTTAGTTATATTGTCTATTCTGAGTTTAAGACCCTTAGACTTACCTCCTGAGTTATGAAGGCTTTTGTTTTGACTATCTCTTCCAATATATCCCAGTTGTAAGATTGACCAGTTTGATGTCCATTCTTTGCTTGTGGCTATTTTATCTCTCGATAGTGATGCTGAGACTAAAATGTCATGGCTTTACCTTTTAGATTAGTTCGGTTTGTTCCATTGTGATGGTTTGCCCTTATTATTAACGTGGAGATGGGATGCTCCTTTCCTATGATATGGTTTTATCTTAAGTAGAGTTAGAGAGTTTGAGGTAGGTGGTCTTTCTTGTTATCACTTTTTGAGTTGGCAAATTATTAGTTCCTTATCTCGAGTTGTTGATTTTTTTGTCGTGGTTTTAACTTTGACCTTGGTTTTGAGATTGGTATTTTTCTTCTTTGATGATGATATTGTGGGGTGGATTTGGTAAATTCCTATTTCAGAGTTTGTTCTACCTAACGAGACATAGTTGAGTGTTTATCCTTGGTGTCACGTACCTATGGGTATTTCTTGTCGAGACGGAGTTTTGGATTTGTTAGTTTCCGGCTTAAGTTCCATTTTTCAAGTTGCAAGAGCTTTTTCCACTCCTAGTGCAGTTTTTAGCCTAGGGAAGTTTTTGAGTATGTTTGGGTAGTTTATCCCCTCCGCTAGATATTGAGTGGGGTATATGCATTTTCAGCCAATGATTTATCCTATTTTATGATTTCTATTTTGCTGCTATATTTCATGCCCTTCTACAGAGATAGAGTTGGTTGCGTGTGTTATCAGTTAGTGATCATCCCTGTGGTGATTTTGTTCTTCAGATATATCTTGACTGTGACTTAGTGTGATTTATCTCGGATATGTAATTTTGATACTAGAGTCAGTTTGAGATAGTTGACATTGATATAGCATTATTGGCTCAGTTTTTTTATTTAATTCCTCGGAATGGTGATTGGGAAGTATGATAGAATTGGAGCATTAATGCCTACCATTTTTTGTTAGGGTTTAGACAATTGAGATCAAGCGATTAAGCCTTGGTAGTGAGATTTCATCTTGGTATTGTAGATCTTGCATTCAACTTTTGTTTTAGACTTGTCTTTATTCAGATTTCATTTATACGCTAATTGAGCCTACTCCGTGGTTGCCTATTCGGTTTTCTTGACGTGGGTTGGATTATATTTGCTAAGTGTTTAGATGATAGCCCATAGCCCCTTATTGATTACTTCAGTCTTTACTTAGAGTTCTTAATTTTCTTGGAAATTGAGGATTATTTAATAAATGGAAGTAATATTCTCGAGTTGGATTCAATATGACTTCCTTCCTAGTGGATGAGACATCCTGGAGAAGAATATTCATTACCTTGGATTTCGAGATCTCAGTTTGATTTTTCTTCAGACTAGTTGCAGTATTATCATTGATTGCATTCCTTTATTATCTCCAATTGTGTGGTCAAACAGTGCCTTATGAGATTATTCTCTTTATTTTCGTATGGACTTTCAGCGGGCCAGCTTCAGTTATAGCTCCATCAGCTCCAAAATATTGATTTTAGGCTAGAGGACTCTTGGTTTAGGTCCCGAGACTTCCAAACTAATTTTAGGCTATTGGGCGAATAATATGGAAAATAAAACTATAGGTATGGGCAATATATTTATTCGAAATAATATCTGATGAAAGTTTCAGTGGTTTTATTGAGACTTAAACATTGAATTTTGTATGGTAGTTGTAATGCCTCGAATCTGATACCCGAAATGCTACATGGTGCCCATGACCTCGAAGGACCATAGGCTAACCCATGACTGATATCTGTACCTGAACACTGCATAACAGGACGTATAAATGCGAAAACATGAACTGAAATGCCATAAGGTTCAAAACTGATAAATCACCATAGGACATAACATCTGGGATGGGGTATAAATACCCAAAACAAAACTGTCTAAACATACTGTATGTTAGAAAAACCTCTAAAACATAATTGTCTGAATAAGGAGTTGATGGGACATGTCCCAAAGTAACTCCAACTAATAAATTAATTAATGACATAATAAAGTAATGGTCATATCCTCGAAAGATGAGGACTCACTGCTAACTCTGACTGCTGAGACGGGAATGTTACTGATGCTCTGGAGATCGTGCTTCTGAACCTATGGTATAAAACACCATAGCATAAATACGTCAGTACATTGAAAGTACTGGTATAAATGTGAGGTAGGCTGAATGCAAAGGGTTCATATGCATGAACTATACTAATCGACTGGATAATATGAATGTGAGAATGCATGCATGAATACATAATAACTATAACTGAGTTTATGATAACGTGATTTCTAAGCATGAGTATTGATAACATGAGATACTAATAACCGTATAACTGAAATAACTGATACTGAGCGACTGTATCTGACAGTCTAGTTTTTGATAGAACTAGCTGAGTTCCGTACTATTCTGAGTTGACTGTATCGGACAGTTTTGAATTCTATAGAACTATCTGAGTTCTAATACTGAGACTGAATGACTGTATCTGACAGTCCTGACTGTGTAACATGAAATTGTGGGAAGCAATCATCTAACCGGCATACCACTAATATGCCATTATGGCTGAGTTGGGGTCCAATCTGTAACCCCAATTGGAAGGGTATCAATACCGCGTCACTAGTAAGGAAAATCTGTAAGTTACCCTCATATAACAGGTAACTATAGTGAGGACGGTGAGAACCCTCATATAACAGGTTAAGCCACATCATCTACCCTCATATAGCAGGCTATGATGTCTCAACCTATGATGGCTACGTAGTTCTGGAACTCAAGGATTTCTTCTAAGAATCACACCCTCATATAATAGGTGAGTTCCCATCCTTGGGTTAACTCGGTGCTAATTCCTACTCCCATCTAAATAGACACTGAACATGGATTACTGAACTGAACTGGACTGAATTAACTGAATTCCATTAACTGACGGAATAGTCTTGAGATTACTCGATTACTGAGCTTTCCTGAGTCACATGACTGACTAAATTCAATGTATCATGGCTTGACTGAGGATATCGTGAAAACGTGACACTAACTCTAGGCACATAAGTATATTTTTTGGGTACAAGTACCCCCAGGACTCGATGGGAAGAAACTGACCAAATATGACATTCTTGAATACATGACCAACATCAATAATCCATAATTCATTGATTAAGGAATCTCATCAAACATTTGACATGCATAAACTTGTACATAAATGGGGATTTCATCTTATCATACTAGTATGGCACTTTTCTTTCTCATAGGCATTTAATCAAACACATGGGGAGCATTCTTTGGTTATATAATCACCAACACATCTAATAATCATGGATACATCAATCAACTTGTAAATTGAAGGGGGTTTATCATGGTTATTATGCAAATCATCATATACTAGGGCCAATCATTTGAATATATACTTTAAAACATGAATCAAAACCCCACAACATCATGAACATAAATTTCAATTTAATTTGAAAAATGAACATTTACAAATACACAAATCTTATATTTTGAAAAGAGATTCTTGAGCTTCATGGGTGAAAGAAACCCATGAATCAACACATGACATACCAGGGTGAGTGATTTCTTGAAGATTGGTGGAGGAAAACTTGAATTCTTCGCTTGGAAATCAAGAACCTAAGGTTTCTTGTTCTTGGGGATTGATCCTTGAGAGAAACTCTAATTTGTTATTATAGAAGAATAATAGTGTTATGATCTATGGTCGGGTGTAATTAGGGGTTAAATCGGGTGGAAAAGACCCAAATACCCTTTTAAAAATGTATTTAAAATAACTAAACGGGATATACGACGGTGGGTGCGATGGTCCATTACTATGTTGATGGTCTCTCGGTCCTGACCGTTGCACCTGGGCAGAATGAGGATTCACTATCTCCCTTGCAATGGTCCGTTGCTAGATCGATGGTCCGTTGGACTGAGCTGTCATTCTTAGAAAGAAGGTGGTCTCACTTCCTCGCTGTAATGGCTTGGGTGATGGTCCTTCGCTAGCTCGATTGTCCGTCGGCTCTCACCGTCTCACCTTGGCAGTTTTGACTGTCTTCTGTATTTAGGCCATAACTTTCTACCCCAATACTGGATTTGGATGAAATTGGTATCATTGGAAAGCTAATTCAATTTTACACTTATAAAAAAGTGAAAATCTTAAAAAGTCCACGTGTATAAAAGTGGATTTATCTTTCAAAGTAAATTTCTAAAATTCTTGGGATGACTTAAGCTAGGTAGAATATGGGGTATTACAATATCTCCCCTTGAGAAAATTCATCCTTGAATAAGATGGAGAGAGAGAGAAGAAGGATAAACTGACGTACATATTGAACTTGAACAATTGGAACATGATATCATGACTGACATGACTGATAACTGAATATAACATACTGGACACACATATCTGATGCATGTGTAACTGATTCATGAATGCATGACTGAGTATTCTGATGAACTAAGGTCCTCACAATAAGAATGCAAATCTGATGCATGATTATTTGACTAAACTAATACATAAATGTATGACTGAATATGCAATGGTATTTAATACAAAGTTTATAATGGAATTCTGAGCATGAAATAGATACCAAGCTTGTAACTGAAATCTGAATATAAAACTGAAAAGCTTAAGGAGAAATGTTACCTTGAGCTTGATCTAAATTGGTGGAAGAGAGGTGAGGATACTTGGTATGAATATCTACTTCTGCTTCCCAAATATCTCCCTCAACAGACTGATTTTGCCAAAGAACTTTGACTAGAGGGACTTCTTTGTTCCTCAGTCTACGAGTCTGATAGTTTAGGATTTTGACTGGAATCTCTTCATAAGAGAGGTTTTTCTGAACATCTATGCTCCGAATAGGGACTACAATGCTGGGTCACCTATGCACTTCTTGAGCAAAGATACATAGAAGACTGGATGAACTGAGGCTATATCTGAAGGCAATTCGAGTTCATAAGCTACCTTGCCAAAACGACTGAGAATTTTGAAGGGACTGACATATCGGGACTAAGCTTTCCCTTCTTTCCAAATCTCTTCACTCCCATCATGGGAGAGATATTTAGATAGACATAATTACCAATCTCAAAGTCAAAATCCTTTCTGTGCACATCTACATAAGACTTCTGTCGGCTCTGAGCAGCCCAGAGTCTTTCTCTGATCAACTGGACATTCTCTAAGGCATCGAATACTAAGTCAGAACCTATAATTTAGGCCTCACTAACTTCGAACCAACCAACTAGAGATCTGCACGCCATAGAGAGCTTCGAATGGAGCCATCAGAATACTGGAATGATAGATATTGTTGTATGAAAACTCAATCAAAGGCAAGTGGTCATCCCAACTACCCTTGAAATCTATTGCACACGACCTTATCATATCTTCCAGAGTATGAATGGTCATTTCTGTTTGACCATCTCTCTGAGGATAAAAGGTTGTACTGAGATGAACTTGGGTACCAAGACCCTTTTGGAATGCTTTTTAGAAGTGAGAGGTGAACTGGTACCTTTATCTGAGATAATAGATAATATAACACCGTGAAATCTAACCAACTCTCTGATGTAAACTTTAGCTTAATCCTCGGCTGAATAAGAGGTATGGACTGGAAGAAAATAAGCTAATTTGGTCATACTGTCTACAATGACCAAGACTGAATCATGTTGGCGATAAGTACGAGGAAAACCTGTCACGAAGTCCATGTTCACTTCTTCTTACTTCCAAGTAGGAATACTGAACTGTTGTATAGACCACCAGGCTTCTGATGCTCTATATTAACCTGCTGACTTATAGAGTAATTAGCCACAAACTTTGCAATATCTCTCTTTATTCCACTCCATCAATAGATTTCCCAAAAGTCGTGGTACATCTTTGTGGCCCCTGGATGAATAGAGTAGAACGCACCATGCGCTTCTTCAAGAATTCATTACCTCAAGTCATCTATACCCGGAACACACAGACGACCCTGACAACGTAGAACACCATCTCCTCCTTGGGAGAAAACCTCTTTTTTTTATCCTTGACTGACTCTTTCAACTTGACTAAATTGGGGTCTCTATCTTGCTTTTCTTTCACCTCAGAAACTAGAGATGATTTTGAACTACTCTAAAACCATATGTAACCCTCTTCTATATCAACTAAGTGAACACCTAGTCTGGCAAGCTGATGGAATTCCTAAGCTAGCTTCTTCTTACTGTCCTTAACATGAGAAACACTACCCATAGACATTTCATTGAGAGCATCGGCCACTATGTTGGCCTTGCCCGAATGATAAGGACACTCATGTCATAGTCTTTAAATAGCTCTAACCACCTTCTCTAATGAAAATTGAGATCTTTCTAAGAAAAGACACACTAAAGCCTTTTATGATCTGTGAACATATCTACATGAACACCAAACAAGTAATACCTCAAAATCTTTAAGGAAAAAACTATGGCTGCTAGATCAAGATCATGAGTAGGATAATTCTTCCCATGGGGTTTAAGCTATCTGGAGGCGTAGTCTATGACCTTACTATGCTGCATGAGGATAAACCCAAACCTACTCTGGATTCATCAAAATACACTACGAACCCATCTGATCCATCTGGAAGAGCTAAGACTAAAACTGAGGTAAGTCGAGTCTTCAACTCCTGAAAACTCTTCTTGCAAAGATCTGACCACTAAAACATGACCTTCTTCTAAGTTAATATGGACATAAGGAATGCAATAGAAGAAAATTCCTCAATAAACCATCTATAATAGATAGCCAAACCCAATAAACTCTTGATATCTGATGGAAAGACAAGCCTGGGCTAGTTTCTTATTGCTTCGGTCTTTTGAGGATCTACTCTAATTCCATCACCGAAAATAATATGACCAAGGAATGCTACTAAACTTAGCCAAAATTTGTACTTACTGAATTTGGCGAACAACTGATGATCTCTACGAGTCTGAAGTATAATTTTGAGATGGTTTGCATGATCATTCTCACTGCGGGAATATACCAAAATATCATCTATGAAGACTATGAAGAACATGCCCAAGTACTATTTGAACACCCGGTTCATCAAGTCTATGAAAGCGGTTGGGGTATTAGTAAGACCAAAGGACATGACCAAGAATTTGAAGTAACCATACCGAGTACGGAAGGATGTTTTTGGAATTTCATATTCTCTGACTCTGAGCTGATGACAGTCAGATCTGAGGTCTATCTTAGAGAAATAACTGGCACCCTGAAGTTGGTCAAACAAGTCATTAATTCTGGGAAGTGGATACTTATTCTAGATCGTGACTTTATTGAGCTGACAGTAGTCAATACATATTCTGAGAGAACTATCTTTCTTTTGCATGAATAAGACTGGTGCGCCCCACGGGGACATACTGGGTCTAATGAATCCCTTATCAAAGAGATCCTTCAACTGCTCTTTCAATTCTCTGAGTTCTGTTGGTGCTATTCTGTATGGAGGAATAGATATAGACTGAGTATTTGGAAGAAGATCGATGCAGAAGTATTTCCCTTTTGGGAGAAATTCCTGGAGGATCTTCGAGAAAGACATATGAATATTCATTCATAAATGAGACTAATTCAAGAATGGGAATTTCAGAACTAGTGTTCTTAACTCAAACAAGATGATAGACACATCCTCTAGATATCATTTTTCTTTCTCAAAGGTAGGAACAGGTTGGCCTCTGAAAGTTCAAGTGCTACCCCTCCACTTTAGGACAGGTTTTATTCGGAAACTAAAATTGGACTATTCTATTTCTACAGTCGATTGTTGTATAGCAGGAATGAAGCTAATCCTATCGAGAATGACATCAAAATCAACCATCTCTAATTTGACTGAGTTTGTTGAAGTGACTTTCTGAAATATCATAATCGGGTAGTTCCTGTATACCCGCCGGGCTATGATGGTTTTACCCACTGGGGTAGAGACTGAAAAGGGCTCTTCTAGAATTTAGGGACTGGTTCCAAAATTGCCTGCTATATATGGAGCAACAAAAGACAAAGAAGCTCATATATCTAGCAGAGCGTAAAAATGCAAGTGAAAGATTTGTAACGTACCAGTAACCACACCAGGTGAATTTTCCTGATCTTACCGGGACTGGAGAGCATAGAGTCTATTTAGGCGTTGCCTACTACTAGCACTGGAAGTGGCACCCTGCTGATTTGGTCGACCAGATTGAGCTGAGGAACGGTTCTACTGACCCTGAGGACCTGGATGAGGACAGTCTCTGACTCTGTGGCCTGGCTTTCCACATCCAAAAAAAAATACCACTACCAGCTTTGCAAATACCCTGATGGTGCTTGCCACAAGTCTGGTAAAGAGGATAGGTACGGGCACTGCTAATACTGCCCTGAGTCTTAGAGCCTGGCGCTCTAACTTTTTTATCATCCCTGAATTTAGGAGCTAGAGCACTGGCTGAAGAAGGAGCTGGAACTGATGACTTAGGACAAAACTGAGAACGGTTTCCTCCATCTGACTTAGGATGAACAAAGCTGAAACTACATATATTTGCTCTCTTATTCTGCTTCTCCCTCACCTTAATCTTGTGCTCCTCTATCTTCTGAGCATGAGTCATAAGCCTGGCTAAAGTTATGTCACTATTTAACATAGCATACCTACACTCATTGACCATACTATCATTCACCCCAGAAATAAACTTACTCATCTTGGACCTTCTATCTGCAACCATATGAGGAACATATCTGGCTAATTGAGAGAACTTAAGAGAATACTCTTTCACCATCATGTTGCCCAGCCTGAGGTTGATAAATTCTAACACCTTAGCCTCTCTCAGCTCTTGGGGAAAGAATCTATCTAATAAAGCGGTGAGAAAATCCTCCCACTCAATAGGCCCTTCATCATTGTGCCTTTTTAACTTCCACTACTTGAACCAAGTGTGAACAACATCCTACAACTGAGATGCATCTAGCTTAGCATTCTCACTAGGAGTAACCCCCATGATGTCAGTAACCTTTTAAACCCTATCGATAAATTCCTAAGGGTCCTCATCTGACTTAGACCCGAGAAAGGATACAGGATTCATTCGAGTGAAGTCCCGAATCCTGGCTGTAGCTGAATTAGCCACTTGGATGGCTGGAACGACAACTAGTCATTCATTCTGAGAAGCAACTGACAGAGCAAGAATAGTGAATGCAGTTCTAAACTCTGCATGAGAAACATGTTCGCCCAAAGGTTCTTCGGGCTGAGGGGTTGACTGATTCCTATTTCTTCTTTAGGAGGTATGTTCTGTAGAAAAAAGGGAGAAATAAATTAGACTGAGAGATTCACTTGAGATTATGCTCATTGGCACGAGATGAATATTGAAAGAAGGAAAACTATTCCTAAAACATCTTATAGCCTCCTGCACATAAATGTGGTGCGCCACACTCCTATGTACAAGACTTTACTAGATGCGGCTTTCAGACTTTCTAGGACACTATTGAACCTTAGGCTCTGATACCATGTTTGTAATGCCCCAAATCTGATACCCGAAATACTACACGGTGCCCATAACCTCGAAGGACCACAAGCTAACCCATGACTAATATCTATACTTGAACATTGCATAACATACTGTATAAATGCAGCAACATGAACTGAAAGGCCATAAGGTTCAAAACTAATTAATTACCATAGAACATAACATCTAGGATGGGGTATAAATACCCAAAACAAAACTTTCTAAACATATTGTATGTCTGAAAAGCCTCTAAAACATGACTGTCTGAATAAGGAGTTAATGGGACATGTTCCCAACTAACTCCAACTAACAAATTAATTAATGAGATAATAAAGTAATGGTTATGTCCTCGAAAGATGAGGACTCACGTCTAACTCTGACTGTTGAGACAGGAATGCTACTGATGCTTTGGAGCTCGTTCTTCTGAACCTATGGTATAAAACACCATAGTGCAAATGTGTCAGTACATTAAATATAATGGTATTCATATGAGGTAGGCTGAATGCAAAGGGTTCACATTAATGAACTGTACTAATTGACTGGATAATATCAATGTGAGAATACATGTATAAATACATAATAACTGTAACTGAGTTTGTGATAACATAATTACTGAGCCTAAGTATTGATAACATGAAAAATTGATAATCATATAACTGATAGAACTGATATTGAGCCACTGTATATGATAGTCTAGTTTTTGATGGAACTAGCTGAGTTCTATACTATTCTGAGTTGACTGTATCTGACAGTCCTTAATTCTGTAGAACTATCTGAGTTCTAATACTGTGACTGAATAACTGTATCTGACAGTCCTAATTCTATAACATGAAACTATGGGAAGTAGTCATCTAACCAACATTTCCCTAATACACCATTATGGTTGTGTTGGGGTCCAATCTGTAATCCCAATTGGAAGGGTGTCCATACCATGCCACTATTAAGGAAAATCTGTGAGTAACCCTCATATAACAGGTAAATCTAGTGAGAACATTGGGAATCCTCATATAACAGGTTAAGCCACCTCATCTATCCTCATATAGAAGGCTCTGATGTCTCAACCTACACTGGCTACGTAGTTTTGGAATGTAAGGATTTCTTCTCAGAATCACACCCTCATATAACAGGTGAGTTCCCATCCTTGGGTTCACTCGGTGCTAATTCGTACTCCCATCTGAATAGACATTGAATATGGATTACTGAACTAAACTGAACTGAATTAACTGAATTTCGTTGACTGCCGGAATAGTCCTGGATTACTCGATTACTGAGCTTTCCTGAGTTACATGACTGAATGAATTCTATGGATCACAGCTTGACTGAAGGTATCGTGAAAATATAACACTAAATCTAGGCACACAGCTATATTTTTTAGGTAAAAGTACCCCCAGGACTCGATGGGAAGAAACTGTCAAAACGTAACATTCTTGAATACATGACCAACATCAATAATCCATACTTCATTGATTAAGGCATCTCATCAAACATTTGACATGCATAAACCTGTACATAAATAGGGATCTCATCTTATCATACTATTATGGTATTTTTCTTTCACATAGGCATTTAATCAAATACGTGGGGAGCATGCTTTGGTTATAAAATCACTAACACATCTAATAATCATGGATACATCAATCAACTTGTAAATTAAAGGGGGTTTATCATGGTTATTATGCAAATCATCATATACTAGGGTAATATGTACTTTAAAACGTGAATTAAGACCCCACAATATCATGAACATAAATTTCAATTCAATTTGATACATGAACATTCATAAATACACAAATCTTTTATTTTGAGAAGAGATTCTTAAGCTTCATGAGTGAAAGAGACCCATGAATCAACACATGACATACCTGGGTGAGTGATTTCTTGAAGATTGATGGAGGAAAACTTAAATTCTAGGCTTGGAAATCAAGAACCTAGGGTTTCTTGTTCTTGGGGATTTATCCTTGAGAAAAACCCTAATTTGTTATGGTAGAAGAATAATAAAGTTATGAGCTACGGTCGGGTGTAATTAGGGGTTAAATCGGATGGAAAAAGACCCAAAATACCCTTTTAAAAATGGCATTAAAATAACTGAACGGGATGTGCGTCGGTGGGTGCGATGGTCTATCGCTGGGTCGATGGTCCATCGATCCTGACCATCGCACCTGGGCAGAATAGGGGTTCATTATCTCCCTTGCGACAGCCTGGGCAACAGCCGTCGCTAGCTCGATGGTTTGTCGGACTGAGCCGTCGCTAGCTCGACAGTTCGTCGGACTGAGCCATCGCTCTTAGACAGAAGATGTTCTCACTGCCTCAATGCGACATCTTGGGCGATGGACCGTCGCTAGCTCCTCATTCCGTCGGCTCTCACCGTCGCACCTGGGCGGTTTTGACTACCTTCTATACTTCGGCCATAAATTTCTACCCCAATATTGGATTTGGGCAAAATTGATATCGTTTGATAGTTAATTCAATTTCTCACTTAACAAAAAGTGAAAATCTTAAAAATTCCACGTTTATAAAAGTGGATTCATCTTTCAAAGTAAAATTCTAACATTCTAAGAATGACTTCAAGCTAGGTAGATGTATGGGGTATTACACTAGCATTGTTCATTTATATGCACTGGGTTTCAAACAAATACCGAGCACCTGGTCGAAGTTCATTCAAAACTTAGCAAAATATGGTACATGGCACCTGATAGGAATGCTTAAGTTTCTATTGAGTCGCTTTAGCAACCATGGGCCGCACTTTGTCGGTGGTTCCTGCTTTAGTGCCATTTGGGGATGCTTTAGCAATAACTGCTGCTATCTCCAGACTACTTTGCATTTATGTTGCCGCTTTAGCGCCCAAATGTCTGCTTTAGCGGCACCTGCAGCCTTTTTATTCCCTTTTTCTCCACTCGATATTCTACCATTCCTTCCACTATTTTTACAATAAACTGAGATCTCAAAGAGAGGAAAAAGTGGGAAATCTTCCACATAATTTGAGGAAAGCTAACCTAGCTCTTTTTTGTCATTAGGCATTGATTTTCCCTTCTATTTTCAATCTAATGCTTTTTAAAATCATTGGAAATTAGGTATTAAGATACAAAGTTTTGAAGGTAGATTTAATACCTAATTTATGCTCCGTTTATTCTTAACTTTTGAGCACATATTCCTTGTCTTTCGAAGCACCTCATGACACGTTCAATTTTAGATTCTATTTGTAGGATCGTTCTTAAACCAAATTTTTACCCAACCCTTAATATAATAATATAGATCTCATTTTACTTATAAATATGTGTAATTACTTTTTTTATAGCATGACAACATTTCAAGATTGTGGAGTGAAAGAAAATGATTCATGGATAATTTAAGGGTTGTAGTTCAGCATTGAGGAATGCTTCTATCTACTCTTCTTCTCAAGATGGTGTATTATATATGTTTCATGTGACATAGGGGTGTTATGATATGATTATGGGTAGAATACCATGACGTAGCCTAAAATATGAGTTTAGGGGATAGAAGGATTTTTGACCCTTATGTTGAAATACTTATTATGCTTCTGTAATCGTATTACCTTCTTTATAGATAATTCTAAATCATAGTTTTATTATGATAATATTCAATATATGTGATGGGATTTAGTTATTAGAAACATGATCAGTATAAATAGTCTTATTTGGACTGTTTAGGCTATCTTGGAAAGGTAATTTAGGTGGAATTGACTTATTTGTTCATGTTCTATGTGGAATATCTATCTTAGGGATAATTATGTTTTATTTAACATGTAGAAGTGAATTTAGATACCTTATCCTAGCTTGGGGTAGAATTTTGTCTAAAATGGATTTCGAGGATTAGAAGTGGGCCCCTCCAGCCCACCTTAGTCCAATACTTATATTAGCTTTGTAGACTTATATTCATATGATAGCCTGTTAGATATCGATAAGACTAATGAACCTCTATTATAATGTTGTTAACTGACTTTGTTGGTTGTAATGTTTTTCCCCGAATTATATTATTATGGTTATTTTTTATATATATTAGGCCTAAGGCCAAACTTTGATGGTATGGTTATGCCAGATATATATTAGGTCCAAGGTCGTGATTAGGATATTAGTTGGGTTTCGAAAAGTATTCTATCCTTGTAAAGGAAGTGGTCGTAGTTTATAGACATATTGATTCTTATAATTGTATTGTTTGAATATTGGTGTTGGCATTAAAGATTCAGTACAATCTGGATTACTTAAATGGTAAATGGTATGATTCCTACTAAAATATTATTTTATTACTCTTTTCCTAAAATGGGATTTATTTCCCACTTTTAACTTTTAAATAGATTTCTTCATAACAGGGAATTATACCATATTAATGAATAACTTATGAGCCTTTGAGCCTAAAAATAATGTTATAGAGATTTGATGAGATAGATTTCTATTCATGCTTTTGGTACTAATATTTACCATAGTCGAGAGAGACTCCGATCCTTTCTATACTCTTTTGAGGATTGAATCCTAGAGATTACCCTAAACAATGGATTTACGAACTTATACTCTTTTAGCCATAATTATAATTATGCATTATATTTATGTGTGTATATATATAATACTTGATAGAGTAGATTAATCATGATATTAATGATATGAGCTTCGATTTAAGCTCAACGATTGATGATATGGATGATATGTGTTCCAATTCAAGTCTTGCGAATGATGATATTAATGATATGATATTTGGTTTAAGTGGTAATGGTATTATGGATTCTCCTTACCTTTATTGATGCATGTGCATTGCCTATTACTAGTATGTACCTATATCTATCAGCCTTATGAGAGGGTGCATAGGTATAGTTAAAGGGTATGGCTTTTGGTGTATTGTGTGTTGATTGAACCTTTTGGGCCTATGGCGGTAGGGTTTTATGAAAGGCCAAGTTAGGTATTGTTTGTCTATAGTAGCCAATTGCATTATTGTGGTAATTACGATTTGTTCAGGTTGATTAATGGACTAGTATTGAGATTTGAGGTATGATTCTGATTCTTATACCTTATTGTTATATTATTACATATCATTATTCCTTGGTTAGGAATTAGGTATTTAGACCTTGATGTTCTGATTCTTTTCTTTACAGTTGCTTTATTATGGTGATTATTTCATGTTAAGATGTATAGGTTAGAGACCCTGGTTATTTTAGCACCTATTCCTGCTATGATTAGGAGGCCTGAAGATTCTAGTGTGATGACTTAGGTTATACTTTTGACTTTACCTTGTTTATATATATATACATATATATATATATATATCCTTCTTTAATATATATATAGGTGTTGATATTGTATTATAATATATCCATTCCTTCCTTTATTAAATCACATTGTATATCCATTGGTTGACCATGTATTCTATTATATATCTTTTTTTCTCTCTTTATTCATATATTGGCTAGTGATATATGGTATAGTGTTGGCGTTCATAAGTGTCGCTAGAATAGGATAGATTGTCCTTGTCGCATCCTTAGTTTTACTCTATTAGTTCTTTGATATTGTAGTCTAGTTTACAATCTTGCTTGCATGTTATTTATTTATACATTATCTTTAGGGCTCAGTCAGCAGTTGCCTACTAAGTATTATGGGTTGGTACTGATACTACACTTCTGTAGCCTGCAGATCATAGTATGGGTTCTCACTATTGCTATGTGCATTGTGCAAAACAATTATGATTCGAAGGCATAGGGTGAGTTCCTCACATTTATAGTCTTTCTATTCTCTCCCTTATTTACTCGACTAGTCTCTATGTTTAATTCAGAAATGTGTTGTATAAGAATATTCATTTTGTACTTCATTTTTTAAAGTCTTGTTACATTAGAAGCTCTTGTACTGATTCCACCAAGATTTGGAACCATTATATGTATATGTATATTAGTCTTTTATTACATTTATTTTGCAATCTTTCTCTATTTCTCTTTGTAGTCCATTACTATTAGTTTTGGACTACAAGTCGTCTTGCCTACTGGTGAGTTATAATAGGAGCCATAATGACCTTATAAATTAGGTCATGACATAGGTAGAGTCACTATAAGTCCCTTTATTGTGATCAGCGGTGTTGGGGGGATGTTGCATATGAGTCCTATCTTTATGAAGCACATGACTGGAAGAGGTGTGTACACTATAGTATCGACATGATATTTATAACATATGTCATCATATGGTTTATACTTCACTCATTTATTCATATGCAATCTAAGTACAAACATGTTTATTGTTCGTATTTGTCGTATTGAGGGC
The DNA here is from genome assembly GCA_030864215.1 of Capsicum pubescens. NCBI lineage: Eukaryota > Viridiplantae > Streptophyta > Magnoliopsida > Solanales > Solanaceae > Capsicum > Capsicum pubescens. Next base: position 146,762,276 of record CM061545.1, on the reverse strand, counting down.
AATTGGGTTTTTGTTTATTGATATATACCTTCCAGGATAATGAATGTACGGTTATGTTGTTATTTGATTATTGTAGTATAGCCTGTGGTAGTTTTGTTATTGGGATGTACTTACGATATAGGTATGTCTTGTGAACTTTACTTTTTTTAGGATTACCAGCTTTAGTGTTAGATTATCTTTTTGTTTCTCCTCATTGGGTAGACATTCTTATAATACTATTATTGATATTCTTCTTTAATACTATTTTTGTTGTGTTAGACAATTAGGCTAGTTTTTGTAGGTAGGTACCTTCTTTCCTATTTTGTATTGCATATTATTTTATGTTACTTACAATTTTTACTATCTCCTTTATTTATACTCGTATTTATCTTCTGATCTTAGTCAGACTATGATGCCTACTATATATTGCATATTTTTGTACTTATGCTACACTTCTACATCTTCTCCCTGGTATAGATACTGGTATATATTCTCGTTTCCGATGTGTACTTCGTATAAAGCTTCTTGGATTTGAGATTTAGCTCCTGACATTTTGAGTTATTCCTCCTCCCTCTATTTTTGGAATTGATCTTTATTTATATATTTTGAGATACTTCTATACATATTAGATGTACCTAGTACTCATACTGTGTTTAGTAGCTCATATGCCAACATATACTAGATCTTGAGTTGTATTGTGTATATTTTATACTTTCTCACTTTATATATATCTTATGTACTTTATTTTCTATGTTTAAATTTATATTTGGACTATCTGTTTCATGATTTTTCTCATTCTTTTAGACTTTTACTTCTTTTGGGGTATGGGGTTTAACTTACCTATCAGTGGGTTTAGTAGGTACTATCATGATCTAGGATTTTAGTCGAAGATAATTTTAATATTTGAGCTCTATGTTCACCTATATGATTGGTACAATAGCAAATGCCTAGCAGATTCATACAGATTGGTAAGATAACATTTGTATCGATTCTTTGGGAAGCTATAGGGCATTCCTTGGAAAATTTGGTTTTGTGATTATCCATCCTTCTTACTTGTATGTGTCAACTACTAAAATTCTTTATTTTGTCTCGGTTTTCCTCGTATGGATCACGTGAGATCATTGAATAGCGCAGATGGGACTCCTTCACCTATTTGTAGAGACTTCGTCCAAGGTAGTATAAGGAGTAGTTAATAGTGGTTGAGCTTGATATTGAGGATTTACAACATCATCCAAAGGGTCTTGGGATACCCTAGGCTCGGACAGGATTGGTGACAATGCTAGTTTTTCTGGTTACCATGGTTGGGATTCCAAGCCTTTTTTGTTTTAGTCACAAGCAGGGGTAGTTCCAACTACCTCAGTTGGTTTTCATCCTTTAGATAAGTTCACAGGTATTCAACAGGGATTTTAGTTTTGGAGTGTGAGATTCGGTTTCTTAAGTAGGCTAGACATCTTATATGGTGCCTCCAATAAAGCATGAGAGAGTGTAGAGGTTTATTAAAGGATTAATGTTATTGGTCTATTTGGTATCAGAGCCTTTAGTAGAAGCTATATTTTCATTTTTAGGTTGCTGATCATGTGTGGACTATAGAGTGGACATATCTCTGGTTTAAGAGTCCCCGCCTTCAACATAGTTTTAGTGTACTACATATGGAACTAGAGATTCCTCTATAAAAGTTCATTGTAACACTCAATATTATAGGCCCAATTTGTGTCTATTATTTATGGTATGAGAGGATCCACAGTTCCAGTTTTTAGATTTGAATAGTTGGGACATTTACTTTAATTACTCTATCTTGATTGTATCCACCGATCTTATGGGGAATAACATGGATTATTTACTTTCATTGGATATTTTGGGCTTATACGTACACAATTATGTTATAGTTAGTTATGTTCTCTTTATATTATTAATTTGATTATTTACTTCCATTATTTGGATCATTATTCCTGGTTTGATAGTTTTCCCTAAATTAGTTTATTATCTTCCATCTTATTGTACTTATATTATGATTTAGATCAGTCTACTAATGATGCCTACTAAGGACCCATTGTTTTTATACTCGTACTACACTTCTGCTTGCTTTTCTGGTGCCGATTTGAGTACTAGCTGCCAGTATTGACATTTTGTTAGAGCTGGCTGGAGTTTGGTGATAGGGTGAGCTTTTAGAACCAGAGTTGACTTTCTCTCCATCGTCTATTTTGGATGGTCTCTCTATTTTGAGACTATTGTATATTTGAGACATATAGTACTCTTATTCTTTTGCTAGAGGCTTTTGTACCAACCTTCCTAGGTCATGGGATACCTTACTCTTTTTTCCTTATTTACCCTTAATTATTCTATCTTTCTTACATTTGATAAATTCTAACCTAATTACTTGCATAATTTTGGTATTTATCTGGTTTTCCACAAACTAGCCCATTATTTGTCGTTCTGAGCTTTGATTTGGCTTACCTACTGGTGAGTCAAAGTAGGTGCCATCATGACTTGTGAAATCGGTTATGACACATAGGTATTAGTGCCTAGGACCATCGGTATAGTTGGTATAAGTGGAAGTTTCTAGAAGAGTACCGCAGATCGGAATAATAACATACCTTTCTTATCTTTAGGAGTCAATAGGACATTCTTAGAAGATCTCCACTTCCTTCACTCATTTTGTACTAAGAGTCTATGTTTTTTTAAGATTTATTTTGTCTCACTCTTTTGTAGAGGGCTACGATGCGAGCTAGTACTATAGGAGATAAGGACGCTGAGTTTGTTAGTAGGGAATATACCAAAGGCCATGGACAACCTAGAGGTTGAAGTTAGGTGAGATTTGAAGCCCTAATTAGGTATCTAAATAGTAAACCTTCACCAAACCCTATTCCTACTCCATAACTAAAGATACCTCCATTGTAATGACCTTTTAGGTCATTTTCTATATTTTCGCTTATTCTCTTCATTTGAGCTTCTCCATAGCTTCCCAAAGTCATTTATGATTTCCTAGGACTGACGGTTCAGTTATCAAGTAGTTGGTTTAATTTTTAGAGCCAATTCCCTGTTTTGAAGTCTTCGCCGGTTCCAAATGGGCACCAGGAAAAACTCCAATGAAAATATCCCGAATTCAAATTCTGACTTTGTCAGTAGATCCAAAATATCAATTTTAGGGTAGGTGGACCTTTGGATCGAGTCCCAATGCACTCGAGATCATTTTGACCTAACGATCGAAAAGTTGAAAATTTTAAAGTTTAGGTGTGGGACACATATTCTGTCAAAATGACTTTGGATTGAAAATCCAATTTTGCCAACGCATTCGTAACGTTGAACTTAGTATGGTTAAATATTCCATTTGCGAAAATCAAATTCCAAATTAAACTAGAGGCATTATTGGAAACATAGATATCTTCCAAGATATGCTGGTTCTGGTACCTAAGCGATCACAATGTGGAGGATGCAATCAAGACATGACGATCACAATAAGGACACATGATCATGGCACTACGAACGTGGCTCGAGCCTCAGGGACCTCGACATATAGTTGCTTGGGGGTCAATATATAGGCCCTACAGTCGCAATTTAGGTCATTTCTCTTTACCCTTTAGAGCTTAAACCCAAAATGGGTGTAATAAGTAAAAAATAATCATTGTGGGTGACTTGGAAGCTTGTCTATTATTTTTTATCATGAATATCTTTGAATGTAAGGTAGGAATCCTTTGGAATTCATGCTTTAATTTCTTAGTTTGGGCCCAAGACCCCAATTTATATTAGGGCTTGATTTCAGCCCAAAGTATGCTTAATTTTTACCCATTTCTTGAGGGTTATGATTCCTTGTTCAAGTATGGACATTTCGGTTGATCTCGGAAATGTGTTTTCCATATACGGGACCAACTTGGGGTTTTTGGTGTAGTTTTTGGACCTTAAGAAAAATAGTGAAATATGGGTATCGTTAGACTCATATTGATGAGTAGATTATGATTTTCATAGTGTGATGGCATTTTGGGGATTGTGAAGTAAAGATGAGCTTGTGGTGTATTGTTGTGACCCGACTCGGGGCCTTGTTGTAATGGGCGTCCCAAGTTCGACTGGAATAGGAGACCAACCTCGTTAACTGACCCAACCTCCAGCTACTTACCCTGAGTTAGCTGAATTTCAATCGTATAACAAGATAAAATTATTGCATAATCTAATACTCTAGGATAGGTCTATATCCGTGACCAACCAAACGAGTCCAACCATTCGATACTCAACCGATAACCAATACAAACCAAACCATGACCCAAACGATAACTATATGAGTTCCATAATAGTTATATATACTCCCAAAATAAAAGAGTATGGAACAGTGAGAAATTTAGTCCTACGGTATCAACCCCAATACCAATACCAATGATAAGGTTGACAGTAATACTGATCCCGCCCATTCCAACCCATAGTAGCTCCATAAAAGCCTCAAATAAAAAGATTACCAAAATCCAGTTAAGACATGCCCCCAACCATATCTAAAACAAATATCCATAAATAAACCAAAGCTTTAGAGAGAGTTGTTGAGTGTTCATGAAAAATTTCTAAGTGTTAATAAATAGAATTATAGGGAAAATAACCTCCTAATAGGAATATAAGTCGTGGAGACTTATTTGGTTAAGTGGGTAAATGTGTATATTGACCTTACTTAAACTCTCAGAAATCCCGCCAGGTGGGCATGACTATCCATACCAGTTGTACCCTCCAATCTGAGTGGTACCCTCCACTCGTACCCAAGGATATCTCCCATGGACCCAACACTATCCAACATAAGACTTACCCCAAACCATGTCATATCCAAGTATACGAGTAGTACCCATGATCCCTTCCCCTGGTAGAATTGAATCCCAAGAGGATTGAATACTTACCACTATACGAGTCCATGGTATGACTTGTACCATGGATTATGGTTCATGATGAGCCACTCGTCCTAAGATCCAACTTAAGCGACCAATTCTAAGACTAAGTAAAGTAACCAAACAACCCATACCCATTGATACAACTCGTACCACCTAAGTCTTATTCAATCTAGAAAGCAAATCCAACCCACCAACCAATACTGGTCAGCATATAACTAACCCATACCACTCTTATACTAGTTTAATAATTGTTTCCCCTAGAAGTATCCTTTAAAGAGATAAATAATCTAGGATATTTTCCAAGTGTCAGGAACCCAAGGTATTTCATATTTGAAGTGAGGTTTTGTGGTACGGCTTTGAGGTAGGCTTCTATCTACTTTTCTTCATAGATAATTTGTGATATATGTTGCATGTGAATTTGGATGTTAGGCTTGATTATGAATGGAATAAATTTTCCTAAATTATTGATGTTTGGGGATTAAATGAGGGTTTTGGTCCCGTAAGATAGTATATTTATAACCTTTTAAGAATCCTATTGCCTTCTTCCTAGTTTAGATTAGTTTGTAGCATAGATATGAGATACTGATATGTTTGGGATGTGGTTTGAGTATTGGAAACTTGATAAGTATATTTTATATCTATTGGGCTAGTGTGGTAGTCTTGTAATTGTAATTTGGGCAGAGTTAGCTTGAGGACCCTTGTTTCTAGAAGAAGTTTCTATCTTAGGATTGAATATGGCTTACTTAACATGTAGAATTTAAACTAGGTACCTTATCCTAGTTTGGGGGCATAGATTTATAAATGTGGGAATTGAGAATTAGCAGTGGGATTGTCCAGCCCACTTAGGCCAAGACTTATGTTAGCCTTGTGGACATAGCTGTAGATATGAGGCTTAGTTGAGATTAGCAAACCTTACTATAAGGTTACTTCATGTATTATTGAATGAAGATGTATTTTTCCCTAGATTATGATATTTTGCCCATAGAGATGCTATTTTCCTTTTAGATTGATATTTGACCCATAGAGCTGTTATTTCCTCCTAGACTTGTTACTTGGCCTATAAAGGTGACTTTCCTTCTTAGATATGATTATTTTCCTATAGAGATGATATTCATCTTATTTATGATTGTTGGGCGTATAAACATGACTTTTCTCTTAGTTATAATTATCAAGCCTATCGAGATGATATTCCTCATAGATACGATAATTGATCTAGAGAGGTGACATTAGGCATATTCATGATGTAAAATCTATAGATATGAGATGTACTATACACAATATATTCTTATTGATATTATGTCTCCTATATGAGAGATCAATATATACTTGTTGATATTATGCCTCCTAGAGTTGAGATGCCTTCTTGATGAGAGACTATTATATACGTAATGATACTATGTCTCCTATATATGAGATGCCTCCTATATGTGAGATAGTTTGAGATATACAATGACTTACAAATATGACTATTGGTATGAGATTTGTTATGTATTTGTGCCAAAAGCTGTGATTATGATGTTGTCATTATCTCAGACAAATTATTAGGCCGAGGGTTGTGTTATGATAGTGGATGGATATTCGGGAAACGTTTATCCTTGAAAAGTATATGGATATATATATTGGTATACACATCTCTCTAGAATGGGATATAGGAAGATGCGGTATGGTGCTTATTATTCCACTGATTGAATACTGGTCATGGCATACATAAATTTAGTACATTCATGATTATTATATCAGTAATTGATGTGATTCTAGCTTAAATATGATCTTATGATTGTTCTTCATAATTAAGAGTTATGTAGTAGTTAGTTGTCTACTAGGTTACTATAGTACTTGATGGCTAGGAATCTAAGGTACTAGTTAATGAACCTTGCTTAATTGAAATATGGTAACTAGAGATGGGTGGTACGTGACTAGTGATTATGTCGGGTTTAGTATATGTGAAGATTAATTGATATCAAAGACTAAGTTTATGATGTTGATTAGTTGATAAATGAGGTGGTGTATCAGTTAAGCTAGGTATAATGAGTCATTGTTGATAAGAAATTTCTGACACCCTTAAAACTAGGGTCACATGTTGGACCCCAACTCAGTTATCTTATTTGGGGAATATCGATTAGATGATTACCCCTCATAGTCTCAGTTTCAGTCTTTAGAATAGAACTCAGTTCAGTTCTACAGAATTAGGAGTGTTAGATACAATCAACTAGTATCAATAAATCAGTTATCCGTAACTTCAGACATCAGTTACTCATTATCAGAATTCAGGACTTAGCTTCAGAAAAGCTTAGTCATAATAATTATCTATATGCACACTAGTGCATACTCAATATTTACAGCAGTATTAGTTATCCATGTACTCTCATGTTCAGTTACTATATATCGTACAATCAGTTATTGTTTATGCATATGAACCCTTGCATTCAGCCTTACCTCATATAGCATATCACTATATTCCATGTACTAATGTATACTCTTTCTTACTATGATGTCTTATATCATAGGTTCGGACGCTCAGGTTCTCGACCGTGCATAGATATATTCAGACTCAGCCAACAGTAGTAGATTAGCAGTGAGTTCTCATCATTCGAGGATATTCTTTTATTTTATTATTTCAGTAGATGGAGTTAGTAGGGGGATTTTCCCATCAACTCCACATTCAGATAGTTCATTCTAGAGGTTTTTTAGACTAGTTTTCAGACAGTATTCAGTTTTGTGGATTTTTATCACAGTTTGATATTTTAGCAGTATTTCAAATATTTAAACCTTATGGCATTTCAGCCTATTATTCCATATTTATTTCGGTAAATTATTCAGTGCTCACAACCGATATCAGTCATGGGTTAGCTTGTGGATCTTCGAGGTTGTAAGCACCGTGTTGCATCCGGGGTATAGACTTGTGGAGTTACAGGTCTAAACAAGGACATCTCCACACACTTGACCCTTAACAATTTTGATACCATTGATGGTATCTTTCAAGCAGCCATAGAGATTGAAAGAGAGCTCAAATAGAGATCAAGTTACAAGGCAAGGGGACAAACATCCTTGGTTTGCCTAGAAACAAAGAAATGGATCAACCCTCTTTGGGTTGGCATAAAGGCAAGGAGAAACCAACCAATGCTAGACAATCCGAGGCTAACACAGTCCTAAAATATCCTCCAATACAAGAAGAAAATAAGTATTCTAATCCTAAAAGGTTCCAAAGTTTCAAGTGCCAAGATTGGGGACATAAAGCTAATAAATGTCCAAACTAATAGAATATGATCCTAAAGGAAGGGAAACTATACTATTTTAGAGGGGAGGTAGGTATTGAAGCTAAGGAAAATAAGGCCAAGCCTCAAGAAGGAGTGCATAATAAGAATGAAGTGCAAGAAGAAGATGATGGAGAAGATACTTGGCCACAAAAAGGTGAGTGTCTAGTTACAAATTTTTTGGTGAGATGAGACATTATTAGTAATGCATTAGATGATCCTATCCAAAGGGAAAATATATTCTATACTAAGTGCCTTGTCAAAGGTGATGTGTGTACCATGGTAATTGATAGTGTGAGTTGTACAAATATTGCTAGTGGCACTTTGGTGGATTTCTAATGCATCTTATCTTTTGATGACATCTTTGGAGGCCAACATATAGAGGCTCAAGACTTGGTCACCTCGAGAATACAAGAACATGCATGGAGAACCCGTTTTGAGCATAACTTAAAACAATCTCGCGTGTGAAAGATTGCTTGAAGCATTTAGGATTGAGGACTCACGGTTTTGGACCTTAATTAAGGGAATTTTGGACATTATACATGGTTTATTTACACACCATGGCCGCACCTATCATTAATGGCCATGGTCTTTTTGTCTTCTTTTGTAATACACTATAAATAGGTCATTTTAGCTCATTTCTTGGAAGATTTTGAAGGATGAAGAGTTGAAAGACATATTTTCTCTCTTTTGAGAGTGTAACACCCTTAGTTGTAGGGCTTGGAAAATCCATCCTTAGCATAGGGCTTGGAAAAGCCAATATTGATCTTTGCTTGGAAACGGTAGATCTAGAGGTGAGTTCATTCCCTTGGTGGTCACCGTAAGAGTGTTGTTTTAATTATTACATTTATTAGGGGTTTAGTGTATGATATAAACTTGGTTTCTGATTCTTGTCATAATATTGGCCTCATTATCTATCCTTTACTTTTCTTGTTGTTATCTTGTGTAGTGGACTGTTTTTGGGTCCTTTTTGAATCCAAAAATTTATGTTCTTATTGTCATCTTGGTCTTCACGTTTTGTGGCTGTTTTGAGTGTCAAATACACCATTGTTATCTCGTATTGTTGTTGTTGTAGTGAATCCGAGAGTGGTCTCCATCTTGGTCCTCAAATCCTTAAGATTAGTGGACTGTTTTAGAGGGTGTATTGGACTGTTCTGGAGTTGTTTCGTGTGTCCCTTGTATTTTTCGTATCATTTGGTATCAAAGCATGGCTTGATCTTGTTCCTACAAGATCAATCTTGGGCTTGCTTAGAAAATTCAAAAAAAAAAAAAACAAGTTGAAATCTGAAAATTCTAGAAAAAAAATAGCAATCTGTCCATTTTGTGTTCTTGGCCAAAAATTGTGTTCTTGTGGTGTTCTTGGCCGAGATTTACTATTGAGTCTAGGTCTAGGAGTCTTTTATTTGTCTTGTGTGTTTGTGGTGTTAGTTTTGTTCTTCCCTAACACTTTGAGTCGATCTAGAATTGAACTTTAAAGATTGATGTTATTGTGAACAAGTAAGTCCGTGCGGTAGACATTGTTGTTGAGAAACTTGACTTGGCCGTGTGTGTGGTTGTTGTTGTTGAAAAGAGTATTGTTGTTGTTCTTGAAGTTCTTCACAACCTTCATCTCTTGTTAAAAAGAAAAAAAAACTGAAATGCAACACTAAAGAGACTTGGTTGTTGTTGGTTTTGTAATCTTGGCCGTGTGAAAACATTGTTGTCTTGGAGTTGGCCGTGTGGTTGTATTGTGGATCTTGGTAATTATTTTTGATTGTTCTTGGTGATTGTTGAAGTGTTCTTGATGTTCTTCCCAACCTTCATACCTTGTTAAAATAAAGTGAATGCTAGATCTATAAAGATGAAGGGAAAAAGGTGAAGAATTGTTAGTCTTGAAAGACCCCCAACCACCAAAAGACTTTACATCGCATCTCAACTACTTTCCATGAAACAAGGATCCATGTTTTATGGAGAAGTACAAGAAAAAGTCAAGTCTTGAAAATTGAAAAAGGTTTCAAGACTTATTTTCCCTCCTAAAACAAATTCCACCAATCTAAATTAATTTTTGACCAAGACTTGAACCTTTGAGAATAACCACTTGATAAAATCGAACCAATACGTGGCTGCCACATCATCACTGCTACTGTTCACGCAATATTTTTTAGCTCAAATTTTAGATTCTTAGTTTCATCTTATTGTTTCATTATTTTCATGTCTTGAGTCTACAATTAATTAACAACTAGTAATCACCTACTTAGTTGTAGATTAATTATTGAATCCGTTTCTTCGTGTCTTTGTTATTTGTGTGCTTTTCTCATTTTTAACTTGTAGTAACTTCTTTGTTTCAAGTTCGTAAGTAGATTTTGTGTTGTGTCTTGAGATGATCAAACAAAAATCTATTCCGGCCGCCAAGTAGAATTGACATCTTATTGACTACCGGAATATAAGCAACTTTCAATATTCGCCGCTCCAAATTGTGGGGATCACAAAAGTGAGTGAATATAAGTGTTGGTGAGGAGCTTTTACTACTAATCTTGTTTGTTCATTTTGTAGGTTTAAAAGGTAATATAAGGGGAACATGTCTTCAATAGCCGGAGATTATTGTGGCTACAACATGGGAGACTATGATTGTAGTGAGGGGTTTTATGGCTACGAAGTTGAGGGAGATTGTGGAGGCTATGAAAATAGCCATGATCAAAACTTGGGCAGATTTGAAAATTACTGTTTTGGGGGAGAAAATGAGGTGAATAAAATACCTAGTGCTTATGGTGACTTTGGAGATGATATAAGACCTCGTGATGGATCTTATGATGACGTTGGGGCATGTGAGGAGTCTTACAATTCTCACTCTGAACCTAGATTTGGTGTTAGGTATAACCCTTTCGTTCACAAAGCTTATGAGAGATATGATGAGAGTACACGTGAGGAGTGAGAAGATTCATATTCTCCACCTTGTAGTACTCCTTATCAAGATCGATGTAGTGTGAATGGTTATACTAGCGCAAGTGGAGGTTGTCCAACGATAAGAAGAGGGTATGCATCTCCAAAACTGAAGGGTACTCATGAGCTTTATAATGTTGATCCAAGAAGGAGTGTACACTCTAGAAAGGTGACCATTTGTGGGATACCGGTCTGCCTCATTGTATTAAATGATAGATACTATAGTAACTACATCGTTCCATCCATGGTTGACTTCTTGGGGTTGTTTCGTGAGCCTTTACTTGTTCCATACTTCTTGGATAGGTTTAAGGTTACCGAGAGGGTCAAGGTTGTCTTCTCCCAATTTGAATACCATGAGGAGGTGTGGTGCGATATTCTTCCATTGACATACAGTCATGTATGCTTAGGTGCCGATTGGTTTGCACAACATAGAGTTCCAAACGTGCAAAATTGGCCAAATATTGTAAGAGACCAATGGGGGAATCACCTCATGACTTACTTGCTGCCCAAGCCACGAAGAGAAATGCCTACCTACTCCTACCCGAATTATTATGAGAGACAAAAGATTGAGGGAGTAAGGGGGTGCAAGGTGGTAATCCGAGAGTGGAAAAAGGAGAGGTTGTGTGGAGCAAAGTGAGGGGATTACCACCAGACCATGCTAACATTGGTTGTCCTTCTATTTCTAAGGACATTTGTGTAGGTACCAACATGGCAAGCGAAGAAGAACAATGCCAAAAGGAAGTTGCTGCCCAAGCTTTTGGAGGACCTTCACACCATGACAAAGAAGAATCTACTCAAGGACTTCAAGGTAAAATGGCTAACTCTTACACTTTTGTACATGTGAATGATAATTGTGTGGTTAGTAGCCCATTGAGTGTGAGTTGTAGCTTGCCTATATGTGAGTCTATTGTTTGTTTGCCACTTGATGATGATGTACATATTGTGAGTGTGGATACACTAGTTGATCCTATTGATAATGAAATTGACTCCGCTTGTGAGATCAATTTATGTCCACCTAGTGTTGAAGCCTATATGTTGAGTGGAAGTACATCGTCTTGTGTAATGGGTGTTGATCAACTTGTTCGTGAAAACTGTCCACCACTTGAGTATGTGTGTGATGTGCTTAATAGGACTCAAGTGAGTGAAATATTTGAAAATGTTGGTCAACAAAGTGAGATGAACCCGAGAGCTCTTCTTGGGGTAATATTGTGTTTGAAACATCCTTGAAACTTGATATTGATCATTTAGAGAGTGAGGAACTTGCTTGTTCCAAATCTGTCCGTGAGGTAGATCACACTCTTTTTAGGTATAATGTCTTGTTTGAAGATGATTTAAACACTCCTAATGAACCTAGTGGTGAAAATGATGGTATAGCTTGCCTTGGAAGCTATACCTATATGCTAACCCACTATGGTGTGACAACATTCCTCCTAAAGAGGGAAATCTCTTCTTGAAAGATGAGACTACTCTTAAGGGTAAGGAATGTGTAGTTGCGGAAGCTACTTCTTCTTCTACTTTGTGTGATTTCATTATTGAGAGTACTCATGGTGATTATTGGGAAACTAGTAGTGAGTACACACATGAGAGCAGCTTAGTAGAAGTTGATTTGAGTGATACCTTTCTCTACTCTCTATTTGATTTGGATGATATGTATGTTATTGTAGAGAGTATGTCATTTAGTTTGGGTGTAGACCACGGGAAAGGGAAGTGTTGTCGAGACCCGTGTCTATGGCCACTTTTCCCATTTGACCCCGGTGCCAAATTTAGAAATGGTGATGTTGGTGCACAAAACTTGTTGCTTGGTCTACATGACAAGCAAAGTGTTACTCTTGATGTATCCTATAACCAAATCCTTTGAAAATCTTTTATTGAGTTTTTAATATTCCTTTCAAAGGATTCTTGGTCATATTGCAAATATGTGCAACCTTGGAATGTTGAGATGATTTTTTATGCTAACCCTAACCCTCATGCCATGAGGAGTTTGTATTTGTTTGTCCTCTCTTCGGTTTTGCAAGTTTTGGATTCGAGGTCGAATCCTTTTCAAGAAGGGAAGGATGATACGGGACAAATGGCCATCTTATCTTTTGATGACATCTTTGGAGGCCAACATATAGAGGCTGAAGACTTGGTCACCTCGAGAGTACAAGAACATGCATGGAGAACCCGTTTTGAGCATAACTTAAAGCAATCTCGCGTGTGGAAGATTGCTTGGAGAAATTAGGATTGAGGACTCACGGTTTTGTACCTTGACTAAGGGAATTTTGGACATTACACATGGTGTATTTACACACCATGGCCGCACCTATAATTAAGGGCAAAGTGTTCTTTTTGTCTTCTTTTGTAATACATTATAAATAGGTCATTTTAGCTCATTTCTTGGAAGATTTTGAAGGATAAAGAGTTGAAAGACATATTTTCTCTCTTTTGAGAGTGTAACACCCTTAGTTGTAGGGCTTGGAAAAGACATCCTTAGCAAAGGGCTTGGAAAAGCCAATATTGATCTTTGCTTGGAAACGGTAGATCTTGAGGTGAGTTCATTCCCTTGGTGGTCACCGTAATAGTGTGGTTTTTATTATTACATTTATTAGGGTTTTAGTGTATGATATACACTTGGTTTCTGATTCTTGACATAATATTGGGCTCATTATCTATCCTTTACTTTTCTTGTTGTTATCTTGTGTAGTGGACTATTTTTGGGTCCTTTTTGAATCCAAAAATTTATGTTCTTATTTTCATCTTGTTCTTCACGTTTTGTGGCTGTTTTGGGTGTCAAATACACCATTGTTATCTCGTATTGTTGTTGTTGTAGTGAATCCGAGAATGGTCTCCATCTTGGTTCTCAAATCCTTATGATTAGTGGACTGTTTTGGAGGGTGTATTGGACTATTTTGGAGTTGTTTCGTGTTTCCCTTGTCTTTCTCGTATCAATTCCTGACACACCACTAACAATCATTGCATTATCCCAAATGTAAAACTTGAAAGAGAGAAGAGAAACTTAAAGACTCCTTATAGTACACTATGTGCTTGGGTCCTTGTAGTGGATGGTTGTACTATATCAATAGGAGCCTCGTCAGACTGGGATCCTCTAAGAAAGTATGCTACAAAAGGTAACTCATCTTTGTTTAAACTTTTGAGCCTTTTTATATTACTTTTAGAGGTTGGTTCTTTGCCCTTTTGGGTATAGCTTATGCCTTGTATTATCCGGTGTGGTGCCCTTCTTAGTATCCCATGGAAAATTCATCCTTGGAGACATACCTATGGAAAAGAAAAGACCAAAACCTACTAAACATAAAAAGGATAAAACATATTTTTTTGATTTTCATATATTAAGAAAGAAAAATAAAGCTAAAGAAAATGAAGGTTGATTCTAGGTAACTTCATCATTACAACACATGGGATTCTTTCATCACAACACTCAATCATTTGGACTTTATATTGTCACATATTCTTCACATTTCACCATTCTAGCTTATAGCACATCCATAACCCCTAATTGAAATAAGAATGACTCGATACCCTTAAGAATGGTGTCACTCGATCTATCATAGGGAAAGGCAAGCATTTATGTCTCTCGAGTTACTCAGACTTCACCCGTGAATGCTATGATAAACACATTTACTAACCAAGCCATAGAAGCATCATTTATCAACAACTTCACCCAAAAAGCACTGGTTTTCTACCATTAAAGAGCGATTGGACTCATATTTTTTCCACAAGAATAAATATATTATCCATTAGTAACATCCAAGATATCCCGCTCATATTGACACTGTAACAAACATATGGTGTGCATAAAAGATAAGAGGTTAAAAAAATAAACATCCCAGCAAGCCCAATTGACTAATTCATTAGAAAACATAACATTGGTACTCATACTAACCCAATTAGATCACCCACCGCTCAATTTAGAAACCAAACTTCAAGTGGGTATTTCATCGAATGCATCATGCACTAGTTTAAAAAAGCAAGAATTTCTCTAATTTAGTGTATAAAATAAGGTACACTTTAAGACTATTCAATCCAACAATAACAATTTACCAAAATAAGCTCAACTAAATCAAATTCAAAGAAAAAGTGTAATGGGATATAAAGCACTATTTTAAATCTAGGGGAATTCAATGAGAATATTACGAAAGAACATATCTTGTAAGCTTACTTAGAGAGAAAAAATAGAAAAAATAAAAGGCAAGTGTAATTATTTGATTTTTCATTCTTGATATATGAAATTGAGGGATTTTAAATAAGGTTTAATGTGTGTGAAATGCTTTAGCGATTTGGCTCAAAAATAGCCTAGCTACGTACAAGATACGCTAGACCTATGCTTGGACTGCTTAAGAATGTCTAGTGCAGGTCAAAAGAGATTTTCCCAATAATTCTATTTCTCTCTTGCATTCAAGTTATGCCTGGACTGCTCAATAATGTCCAACGTAGATCCAAGTAGTATTGATGTTGCCATCTACAACCATATGCACCTAGTTTATGCTTATACTGGTCCAGCATGTCTAGTTCATGTCCAGGTAGTGAAGGTTGCTACCAGCTGCATTCTAGATGCATCTTGTGCCTGGACTAATCAAGCATGTCCAACGTAGGTCCATCTTGTAATAACAAGATTTGGATTAAAATTTTGAATCAATATTGGCTTGGGGCATAGTTTTGAGTCCATGAACCTTCTTTCACCCATTTAGACTTATGTTATCACCTACAAACACCAAAAAAAGTTAAAATTAGAATTGAAAACACTACGAAAAATCAAGTATAAACCATGGGTTGCCTCCCTAGAACAGTCTTAGTTATTGTTGTGGCACGACATCAATTTGGATCCTTAAATCTAAATGACTCAACCATAGTAGCTTTAAGTCCATCAACGTGATAATGCCTCGATCCTTGTCCATTAACCGTGAACTTGTTTTTCTCATGGTCTTCTAATTTAATTTTTCCTTAGAATACACATTTTATACCATGAATGGATCAAACCACATAGTTTAAGTTTTCCCTTAAAACATTCCATCCATACTTGAAGAGGAGAACATTATCACCACTACAAATTTCTCGATTCAATGTCTTAACATTATATTTTCACTTTATTTTGCTTTTATTTGAAAAACTTTTGGGAACAATGCCTTTTATGTTCATAAAAGGGCACCTAATAGTATGAATGAACTTTCTCACCATAGACTTTGAGGCTTTCATTTATTGAGGAAATATATCATCCACAATAATTATTGGAAGCCAAGACTCATCGTCAAATTAACCACGTTCTCCTTCTCATCAATCACCTCACTCCCCATGTTACGTAATATACCTACCAAGATATTATCCACAAGATTCACCTTAATGGTGTTAGTCACCTCATCATCTACCATATCAATCACTAAAACACTTTGTAAATCCTTAAGTTATTTTATAGACTTACACATACTGAAAGAGACCTCTTCATTATTCACTCAGAATTTTATTTCATCATATTTAATATATGAAAGGCTCTTCTGGTAGCAAAGAATGTACTACCCAAAATAATAGGGACCTCATGATCTATCTCGTAATTAAGAGTAACAAAGTTTTCCTGAAAGATGAACTGGTCCACTTTCACAAGAACATGACATTACACTCCCATACGCTTCTTAATTGAATGATCAATCAATGCCATATTGGGGTTTGTGTGGATAAATCCAAACCTAACTTTAGATACATGGTTAATGGAATCAAATAAATGTCTTCCCTAAGATCACATAATGTTTTTCCAAACTTGTGCACCCCAATAGTGCAAGGGATAGTGAATGCACTTGGGTGTTCCTTCTTCACCACTATTGTGATAGATATAATGGAACTATAAATTTAGGTTACCTATATAGTTTCCACATCCATGACTAATTTCATTGTAACCAGGTTCTTCATGGATTTATCATACCTGGGCATCACTTGTAAAGCTTCTAATAACGGAATAATCACCAATAGGTTGCTAAATTTTTCTAGAAATTTCTTGAACTTGGTATCACCTTCCTTCTTCTTGAGAATTTTTTGGAATAGGGGAGGCATTTTTATTGGATACGAAGGAACAACTGGAGTTTTCTCTAATTTTGCATCATTTCCCTCAACCGCTTTTAGAGCTTCCATATTTTTACCTTTTTCTTCAAATACCTTTGGCTTTTCAATAATTTACTCATTGGTCATTGAAACCATATTATTAGAATTCTTTAGTCATTTTTTTCTTTAAATTTACCTATTCATCATTTCCTCTTTAATTGGGGTCTTTATCAAATTCAATAGCATCTTCGCCAATAGCCTGACCACTCCTAGTGACAATGTCCATGACATGACCATCATTCTTTTGATTAGTAACTGTGTAACTAGGTAATCCACCATTTGGCCTTGCATTAAGATGACCAGAGATTTGCCCCACTTGAGTTTCAAGTTGCTTGATAGAGGCCAAATGAGATATCACCATATAATTGATTTTTGAGAAATCACTTTTAACTCTCCTACCACCCAATTGGTTCCCTCATCAAATATCGAGATACGGGCAAGGATATTTTCACTTTTGAACTCCTTTGAGTCAATGGATCTTGACTCTTGACCAATGTCCCTTTATGTGGAGCTACATATGAGTCATAATCCCTATCCTTATCTCTCCAATCCCAGTCTCTATCATGCCAAACACTATCACAACCCCTTTCTAATATATCGTGATTTTATGATGAGCAGCTAACAACAAGGGACTAGGTCCCTGGATCTTCATAGAAAAATACGGCTGTTACAAGGTCTACGTAGTTTTATCTTCTAGTGTAACAAACTGTGCAAGTGAGATATGTACCTTTCAGGATACTTGGCCCTATCAGATTTATACCCTAATCATTATTCCATTTTAAAAGGAAAATAATACTTCTCAATAAGGTAGTTTTTTCAAAATTAGAATTGAAGAGAGTGGAATAGAAAAAAAATCAAATTTGTATCTTACTCAAGTTCTTACTTCTATATGTACTGAAAGAGTGAGTGTTCTTGAGTTAAGTTATGGTCTGTAATCAAATTACTCTTCTATTAGAGTAATACTTTTTTTTTGCTTTCTTGAGAGTTCTTAGGTAGAGTTACCTGAGTTTGATATTGGTTAAAGTTAATCAACACCAAAGTGTATTTTTTGCAGAGTTTTCAAGATAGGCTTATAGTAGAGTTATTACAAGCATGTGGAGCCTAGAGTTAGGTTCATTAGAGTCTGTAATCAAGAGTTTGATTATAGTGTAGTGTTGGGTGCTTGTGAGGGCAAGACGTGGTTTTTCCTCCCTTGATCAAGGAGGTTTCCATGTTCAAATCTTTGTGTTCTTTAGTTTTATGCAAAGTTTTAGTTTTACTATGCTTAACTGTTTGATTGCTTGTGATTGACTCTAAGGGACCTGGTCCCTCACTGAGTGTGCAACCCTACCTAGAGTGATTTGGTTGTCATGGCTGCTCTACCTAATCTACAAAAAGGGAAATCTACCACTAGACCTCATAGATTTAATGGGAAGTACTATGGGTGATGGAAAACCAAGATAATGAACTTTATTATGGCAGAGGATAGTGAGCTTTTGGACATAATTCTTAATAGTCCTTATATGCAGTAAGAGAGGACAAAGAAGGAGAAAAAACTAGAATGGTTGTAAAATGCAGGAGAGAATATGATAAAGATAGAATAAAAGTTAGAAGAATTAAAAGGCTAAGAAACTGCTAATTTGTGGTATAGGGCCTGATGCATACAACAGGATTTCTGCATGTGAAAATGCTAAAGAAATATGGGATTGCTTAAAGACTGCTCATGAAGGAACCATTGATGTGAAGGATTCAAAAGTTGATATGCAAACTACTCAGTGTGAAACCTTCACTATAAAATAAGGATAAATTATCCAAGAGATGCATACAAGATTCACTTTAATCATCAATGAGTTAAACTGTTTAGGAGAAGTGATTCCTTTGTACAAATAGGTGAGGAAATTATGGGGGTTATGCATAAATCCTTGGAAAGAAAAGTCGATGCTATTACTGAGGGAAGAAACTTGAAATCTTTTACTATGGATGAGCTTATTGGTAATCTGGAGACACATAAACTCTAGAAACAACAAGGGAAAAAGAAGAAGGAAGAAAAAGAGAAAAATCTATGCTATTAAAGGCTTTTAAGTTAGATTCAAGTGAAAAAGACGTTGCTGCTACCTATTTGGCAAAAATAATTGTTAGAGCAATGAAGAAAAGTGGCCAATTTCAAAGAAGAGGAAGCAGCAACAAGAACGGAGGCTCTGTTGAAGTATGTCACAAATATGGAAGTTTTGAGCATTTTATCAAAGACTGTTCAATGCACAAAATTGATTTCAAGGAATTCCTCAAGACTGGAGGTGACAAAGGTAAGGGAAGGGAGAAGGTCCCTATAAAATTAAGAAGAAATGTTGCAGATGATTTTGCAGTTAAGTTGGCTTTAGCTATTTGGGGGATTCCTCCAATAAATTTAAAGAAGATGGGAAGCAAGAAGGTGTTTCCATGCTGGCAGTGGAGGAAGAGAAAGTGACCTTTGATTCTTTGTTTTCTCTCATCATAAACACTGAATATGAAGATGAAAATTAGGTAACACGTTCTGACATTAAGGAAAACTTTGAAAACTACTCTGCTAGAAAGATAAAAAAGCTTGCTAGTGTGTTGATTACTATGTCTGAAATAATTGCTGAAAAAAATGCTCTAGAAGAAAAGGTAGGATGTTAAGATCTTGAGTAATTGTTTTAACTCTCCAGATATCTGAAACTAAGGAACAAGTTACAAAGCTAGAATCTAAAATTTGAGCTTAGTTAGTCAACTGGAGGAATTTAATAATACCATTGATAAATGAAAGGAAAATGCTTTAGAAGAGAAAGTAGAAGATTAGGATCTTGAATTAATAGCTTTGAGTCTGTAGATATCTTAAACTGAGGAATAGGTTATAAAGTTGAAATCTGAAAATCTGAGTTTGGTAAGTCAACTGGAAAAAATAGATGCTTCTAATAGTGAAGAGAAAATATAAGCCTCAAAATTTAAAATTGAGATTGAAGAAAAATTGAGGGATTCTTAAAAGGATCTCATGACTGCACTTCATAGGAATGATAAATTAGAAAGGGACCTGGTCCATTTAAGAGAAGAACTCACAAAATCTCTACAATGGACCACATCCTCATAGATCGTTTCTAATTTAACTAGTTAAGGTGTCAAAAGTAATAAGGACCTTGGGTATCAGTACAAAACTCAATCATATGAGTCTTAAGTCAAGGCTATTCAGGATGCCAGAAATAAAGACCATAAACATCTATGCATTAATTGTGGAAGAGATGGTCACATGAAACAAAACTATCAAAATTGGATAAGAGCTTGAATGAACAGAGTTAGATATATTCAGCAAGGGAATGCCTATCCTAAGGGTTCCAAACTTTTGAAGACTGTGAAGAATCTCTCATTACCTAGATAGGAAAATAAGTATTTGATAGTAGGGAGAAAGGGACTCCAGTCAAAATAGGTTCATTGATAGTAGTTATTCAAAGGATGACTAGAAGGTCTGATTGTATATCCTCTCTCATGGCACTTAAAAATAGAGGTGTCTCTCGTAAAAATTGTAAAAAGGATCAAAAAGTTTGTGACTAATAGGAAATGAAGAGTGGTGATCCAATATCTTAGTTACAAATCCCTACTCCAGCTGAATAAATATCAAGAGGGTCCAATAAAGATCTTCAGGGACCTGGTCCCTATAAAACTCATCTCAGAATGTCTAAATGGAGAGACACATGCTCTCTTGACATTATGACTTCATCTTTTAGAGAGTGGAGTCTAAACAAGAGCTTAAGTCAGATATCCTATGGTCTTCTCAGCATTTTTGTCCCAAAGTAGGCTAAAAAATATGAAGAAGGGTCTAAAAGATGATGGCTGGTTCAAGGCAATACAGAAGGAACCTTGGAAATTTAAAAGATGCTAAGTATGGGATTTAGTATTTAGATCTATTTTCAAAAATATCTCTTGAATAAAGTGGTGGATTAAAACAAACAAGTTGAAACTGGGATTGATCAAATTGATCTGATCTACTAAATGATTCGTTTTTTCTTCCTAAATTTAGCTCTGATCACAAGATAGGTATCCTTGGTAAAGTAGGAAAATTTTGGTCTAACTCAGTACTATACCTTTTCAGGTATACACCCAAGGAAACAACCTTGAAAGAGGTAAAATATGACCTGTACAAGATTAAGGATTATCTCAAAAAAAAAAGAGGGACCTAGTCCCATATCTCAAGGTTAGTACCAAAATAATGTGCTTTAATAATCATGAAATTCGGTCTAGAAATCCACGCGTCATGTCTTTTCTGAGTAAAAGTTGTTTTTATCAACAATGTGAAGACCAAATTAAAGTGAGATGTGTCATTTCAAAAAAGGTACTTTTAATGACAACAGTCACCTCACTTAAATTGACAAACCAAATTTATCTTTTTCTATTCTATTCCAAGAATTAACTCAATTCATTGTTTCAAATTGTCCTTCATCTTTGAATTAAACTGTTCCTTTAATCTTTCACTTACAAGAACTTGTAATGGAAAACATTCCCTCTTTCCAACCTCTGTAAAAGATCTTAAAGTCGATAAAGCTCCAGAAAAGCAATCAGAATAATCCCAAATTGAGCCTTTTGATCCCTTCACACCCAAAATCATAGAAGACTTATCCTTATATCCTCAATAAGAACCTATGCCAACTCTTCTTACCGAGTCCTCTCCAGAAAATCCTCATCCTTTAACTGAGCCTATGCATGTTTAAACATCCTCAACCATCAAAACTTTTGTTGAATTAACTTTATAGAGGATTCAAATCAAGGGTTTCGTTTATCGATTGAACAAGAAACTTATCAATCCAAAATTCCTCCTATCTCAGAAGAATCCAAATTACCCGCAAACCCTCAAATCCCTATTTCATCTATGGAACCAAAAAATACTAAATTCCCATAAATCCCTTAAGTACTTGGTTCCTCTACTCCCTCTAAGTCACCCTAT
Source organism: Capsicum pubescens (assembly GCA_030864215.1). Taxonomy (NCBI): domain Eukaryota; kingdom Viridiplantae; phylum Streptophyta; class Magnoliopsida; order Solanales; family Solanaceae; genus Capsicum; species Capsicum pubescens. The sequence continues at coordinate 146,740,254 of CM061545.1, read as the reverse complement.
TTTTGCTCAATTATGTTATGAATAAATACCTACAAAGAGGTCTGATCAGTGTAGATAGGGTAGCTGAGAATTTGCTTCTGCTTGCATATAATCCCAAGGAAAGCTCAATTAGAACTAATAATAAAAAAGTTGGTAATAAGAAAGATGTACCTACAGATAGAGAGATTGTGCTACCTCCAAATGAGGAGGATAAGGATGAACCACCTTTGAGTTGTCCTGTGAAAAAACAAAGAGGCAGCAAAGGCAAGGAGAAAGTGACAGATTTTAGTATAAAAGTTTCTATATCCTATTATACCAGAGGGTCTGAAAAGAAGTTGTTAGCTAATGCTATGAAGGCTAGCACATCTTCTACTACTAAGATAAGAAGACTCAATAAAGTTGTTGTAGTGGAGAAGGAGAATATTGAAGTTATATAGGTGAGAAAGAATGAGACCATTGATCATGATATTGTTGCAACAACAGAGAAAAGAAGACAAGAAATTCATGTCTTAGGAAGGACCAGGTCCTCCCTTCCAAAGTTCGGCAACCCTATAGAAATGAAGCAGAAATATATTGCTGTGAAAAAGAAAAAATTATATGAGCGACCTGGTCCCAAAAAGATAAAAGTTATTAGAAAAGAGGGGACAAGTAGTTATTTCAAGAGAAGAATAAAAGAAGGTTGGGTGAAGAAAGCAAAAGAAATGGATTTTAAAATCACAGAAAGTATTGTCTAGGAGATTGTTTGATCCCAGGATTTATGAGAAGCCAGGCATGGTTAAATTGGTGGAATATGTGAAACACTAGGAATGATTAAAAATCTTATAAGAACCTACTCCCATGGTCTTTAATGGTGAGGGTGATATAATTCTATTACACTATGAAGTTCTCTGATGATGGTTTGATCTTGACTGCAAAAGTACAAGGTAAACAAATCAAACTAGATAAAGAGTCACCAGGGAAAATCCTAGATGTGTGTGATAGGGGTGAGGATTATTGTACAAAAATAAACCACAACTGATATCATGATGGATTCTTCTAACATTGGAGGAACATCAATAGAAGGTGTAAGGAAGAAATTTCTCACAGGTAAGTTTAAGTTAGTATTTGAATTTGTAAAAAGGTCATTTTTCCTAGATTAGAGAAAAGGACCATTTTCTTGTTGTTTATTTGTTCCTAGTTGAGTGTTTAATCAAGTTTGGGGTGATAAGTCTCCCTGATCTTATGGTAGAGCACATAAACAAAGTTATTGTTGAGAAAGAAGGAAGACATGGGATATTGTATGGGTATTTCTTGAACAGAGTTTTTGACTATTTTTGAGTCGTTGGGACTAAAGGAATTCCTAGAATAGTCAAAAAAATTCCAGTCTGACATTGTTGATGGAAAATGAATAAACTAAAGGAAAGGTGGGAACTTTGTCCCAGAGTCAGGACGTTTGGTTATTTAGGAGAATATAAGCAAGGAGGTAGAGGAGATAAGGATCCAGTTAGATGCAAAGGACACTAAGATGGTGCATTTAAAGATGCAAAATCAAAAGATATCCTTAGAGTGACCTAGTGCCACAGAAGAACTTGCAGCTAAAAATGCTAAGCTTCAGATTAAGGTTGTAGAACTCGCTCGGAGGTTCATGGTCTAAATACTAAAGTTAATGACCTCACTAAATAATTGCTAAATGTTCACACTGCAGAGAGTTATACAATGGATTTGTTGCTGAAATCATTCTCTCCTAAGCCCCCTTCTTCCTATGTCCTATTATCCATCACTTTTTCATTTTTGTGTGTCAGTTTCTAGTCCTTATTCCTAGTGTTGCTTTTGATGAATCAGAACTTTTACACATGTTGTAGTACAATATATTGGTACTAATTTCTTAACAATGAATGAATCTTTTGCTTGTGTGTTTCATTTTTCACTTCTTTATCTTTAAAGTTGTTCCTCATGTTAGTGTTGCCCCAGTGGCCATGAGTTAACTAACCTGTGTTACTTTATCTTTTGTTTACTATTATTAATTTTCAATGATGCCAAAAGGGGGAATACTAAATTCATATGGTAGGACCAGGTGTGACCAAGTGTGTATGTGTACGTGATATGTAAAGGACCAAGTACCAAGCAGGTGCATAGATGTCATAATTCAACCAGTTCATAGGTGATATGTGAAAAATGCTCAAATGGTAAAGTAATGATGGAATATTAATAGGGATAAGAATGATCAATTGAACATTAAATAATGGAAAAGTATATTAATAGATGGAATATTAACACATAGTGAATGAGTTGAGTTTTTTATGTCAATTTACAACAAGGGATCAGGTCCCTCTGTTGCATGATGTATTGACAAGGAGAACAAAAGTGCAAAGTGATGGGGTAATATTCACAAATAGTAGTGGTAATCACTCCGACTGAATAAGGTGAATGACTTTGATACTTAAGTTTTATGGTCATGTTCTGTGGTTTGTCATCGTCAAAAAGGGGCAAAATTACTATATCTAGTTTTGATGATGGGCAGCTAACAATGAGGAACTGGTTCCATAGGTCTTCAGGGAAAAATATAGTTGTCATACGATATTTGTAGTTTTTCCTTATAGTGTAACAAACCACGCAGGTGAGATATGTACCTTTCAAGGAAACTTGGCCTAGTAAAATTTCTATTCTAATCATTATTCCACTATAAAAGGTAAAGAATGTTTCTCAATGAGGTAGTTTTAGTAAAATTAGAATTGAAGAGAGAGAAATAGGAAAAAACTTAACTTTGTAATACTACTCAAGTTCTTACTTTTGTATATACTAAAAGAGTGAGTGTTCTTGAGTCAAGTTAAGGTCTATAATTGAATTACTCATTCTATAAGAGTAATTCTTTCTTTGCTTTCTCGAAAGTTCTTAGGTAGAGTTACCTAAGTTTGATATTGGTTAGAGTTAATCAATATCAAAGTGTGTTCTTGAAAGAGTTGTCAAGATAGGCTTATAGTAGAGTTATTACAAGCAGGTGGAGCCTAGAGTTAGGTTCATTAGAGTCTGTAATCAAGAATTTGATTATAGTGAAGTACTGGGTGCTTATGAGGGAAAGACGTGGTCTTTCCTCCCTTGAGAAAGGAATTTTCCACATTAAAATCCTTGTGCTCTTAAGTTTTCTCCAAAGTTTTAGTTTTCCTGTGCTTAACTATTTGATTTCTAGTGAATGACTCTAAGGGATGGGACCCTCATTTTTTGGTGCAACCCTCCCATGTTCCATCAACTTCTTTCCAACCTTAATTACCACCATTCCTTTGCTTGGTAGGGAGGGAACCCCCCATTTTGTTTGACAAAAACCAAATTTCATCATTAAGAGAATACTCCTCCTCATCATCATAAGCTTTAACACTCTTAGAAGAAAAAACATTAACCTCCTTTAAAGGATCTCCCATTACATGATTGGTGAGAAGATCAAGTTAAGTCATCACCTTAGCCATGTTCTCATCTCTATCCTCATTTTTTTCTTTTCTCTTGGCTTCCAAAAGATGTGGTGGTATCTCTCATGAAACGCTCGATATCTCATGTTCGAACCTCTACTTTTCATGGTCCCTTGTAGTAACACCATATGATTGTTTGACAATAAATCCTCCGACTGCATTATCGACTACTGTTTTGATCCAATTCCATATATAGAATTTGAAAAAGCATTTTATCTAGAATCTCATGATTTAGGAAGTGCATTATCTTATTGTTGAATCATTGCCAAGCCTCATATAATGGTTTTCCATTAAGTTGGCAAAAGTTGATGATTTCACCCCTTAGTTGCAACATCCGAGAAGAAGAAAAGTACCTATCCAAAAATACTACCATGAGCTCAACCCATGAAGATGTATTGTGGGCAAATAACACAACCATGAGACTGCTTCTCCCACCAATGAGAATGGGAAAAGATGCAAATAGATTAATTCTTGAGATATGTGGGTTATATCAAATGCAAAGCGCGCATCAATAAAATTCTTCAAGTGTAGATTGGCATCCTAATGTTGTTGGACTTGAAAAAACCCTTTTATATGAAGCAAATGAATAATCATGCTAGTAACATGAAACAGTCCATTTCCTTTAATCGATTGAATACGAATAGCACTATCTCTACCCACATCTCTAAAGTGATCCCCGTCCTCAAGATGCCCATCAAAAGTAATGGTAATACTATTGTGTTGGCTCATAGTATCATGTACACTATTATCCTAACTCGAGAAAGAACAAAAAATAATAAATAAAGAAAAATAAAACACTATGACTAACCTAAAGTGACTAATAATAATACAAGAATGAAAACTATATTTCACTCCCCAACAACAGCGTCAAAATTTGATGACGCTCAAAATACACCCTTAAATTTTAAGTGGTCGCCATTAGTATAGCAACACAATAGAGTTGGGGTCAAATCCACAGGGAGTGAAGATAAGGATTTCAATACTCTAGAGTGTAAGAAGTCAACTAGGAATTGACCCATAATGTATGGTAAACAAACATGAGTGCAAAATGGGGGGTTTGTTTGAATGATTTTGAATTTAACAATTTTGTTATTTTAAGACTATTATTTTAAAGATAGAAATAGTTAGAGATAATCAAGTGTTGATGGGACTTTGGGTTATGCCTTCCTAGGTGTGGGTTCATGCATGGGTATTTGATTATTCATCAAACTTTAGCTAGAAGTCATGGGTAGGCTAGATCTAGTTGTATTAGTGTTAGTTTTTTAATAAAACACCAAATATCACAAATTAATTCTTTTGAAAACCTCATAAGTGTAATAATTTTACCAATCTATGGCTTCAATTAACATCCTTATGCCTAAGAGATGCAATTAAATAAACTAATTCAAGTTATTATTCACACCCATTTATCATCCATATCCCCTCTGTCAATGATTATATAGGTTCTGAGGTAAATTGGGGTTTACAACCCCCAATTCTTAGTTAAAACATAGATGGAATGCAAAACCCATATCAAATAGCTAATTACGAGGACAAATAAATAAAACCTATGCACTAATCTAGAGCAGATGGAGAGCAGGTGGGGTGAACCCTAGGCATAGATGGGGAGCACCTTGGTATAGATAGAGCGCACCATGGTTTTAGCCATTTTGGCCACCTGATTGTGTGGTGGTCTCTCAACACGTCCATATGAACATTAGGGCTCTTTTTCTTTCATATTTGACCTCGCATTGACTTGAATGGCTTGCTCATCTTTATTTTTAACCTTTACCTATACAAATGAGCATTATACATGAGTTTAACACCAAATCAATAAAAAGGCATGATAATTTAATCTTAAAAGGTGCTATCAAGTCATCAAATTGACGACTTATCATTAATCCAATTTATGATTATATTTTTTCAACTGTTTAATATCTATAGTTATCCCTTTTGATTTTTTGTCGCTAGTTTTTTAAATAGACACTTAATTAGTCTTTTCCATTACATGATTAATCTTTAATCAATTTCATTCAAAAAATTGCTAGTACATTTTAATGTTATGACATAAAAGTAATGGACAAGTATGGTGAAAGAAAACAAAGATAGCAAAAACTATTTCCATGGATAAAAAGTTAGTTGCTACTGTAAGGTAAGAAAAAACATAAAATAAAATAAAATATGGAAATGTAATGACCCTCCACATCATTTCCTTGATTTTTGTGCATTTTTAGTGTCTTGATCCTTCCCACGGTGACTACTATGTATTTATGACTTGCCGACACTGTCGGTTTGGTTATGAGGCAATTTTTTAAGGTTTTAGGCTTACTCCCTGTTTTGACCTTTTGTTGTTAAAGAATTGATCTTGTACAAAAAATCCTAGTAAACAACCATGGAAGAGAATTTTGACAACACCATCGGCTCCGGAATGTTGATTTTAGGCTAGGACCTTGGTTCAGGCCCCAACACTTTCAAACTCATTTTGAACAATTGGGTGGGTTTTATAAAAAATTAAACTATAGGTGTGGGTCTCACATTTAGTGTAAATGATCGCGGAGGAATATTTCAATGGTTCCATTGAGTCAAAAAATCAAAATTTTGTATGGTAGCATATTTGTTTGTGCCCATGGGGTTTTGAAAAAATCTCAAGCACCAGATCAGAGTCCATTTGGACTTAGCCAAAAATCAGGTGTGTATGATATCTAGTTTGAGTGGTTAAGTAGTCAAAGAGCTTCTTAAATACTAGTTTCTTTAGAGACCCTGATCCATTTTAGCGGCATTGGCCATTTGGCTGAGGTTCGTTGTAGTGATCAAGGTCTGCTTAAGTTGATATTGCTTTAGCGGCTAGGAGACTACTTTAGCAATGACTGTATTCCATTGCTTGATCTATTTTGCATACGTTTGCCACTTAAGCGGACAAGTAAACACTTTAGCGGCATCTAGGGATTGTTAAATCCCATTATTCTCACGATTTTCCTATTATTTTCTAAGATATTTTCCTCCTTTTTGAGATTTTAAAAAGACAGAAAGTGTGGGGAAAAATCAGTTCAAGCTAAGGTAAGTTAGCCTAACACTCGTTGGTTATTTTCAATTGTTTTCCCCGTCAAATTCCATCACATATTATTGGAAACTCTTAGAAATTAGGTCTTAAAATCCATAGACCTTACAAGATGATTTGGGCCCCAATTTATGAACCATTTGTACTCACTTTTTAGCAAACATTCCTTGTCCTTTGATGGACCTTGTGATAGATTCAATTTTGGATTCTATTTATGGGTCCCACAAACTTGTTCTTGACCTAAATTTTGACCCAACATTTTATATGATAATATAGGTTTCATTTTTTTAGTATTGACATGTAAAATATTATTTTGATAGCATGGCAGTATTTTAGGATCATGGAGTTAAGACTAGAAATTGATGGATCACTCAAGACTTGCTATTCGGCATCAAGGGTAGCTTCAGTTTACTCTTCTTTTTAAGATAATATATAGTGTAGATAATATGTTAGGTGGGTTTCATGACCCGAACCAGGGTATAGTCATGAATGTATCTCAAATCTGCCGAGGACCAGAGACCCCTTCCCTCTAAAACTAGACAACCAGAATACAATATGAATATCAGCGAAAGATAACCAAACATATAAGCAAGAAAGATAAGATATCCAAAAGTGAAACTAGGAGTCCAAAATAACAACCGTTCCTACACTTCGTCCACAAAGCCTCTAAACCAAAATACAAAAGTTAGGTCAGGGCATTCCCTCGACCATGGCCTGTAAGGGAATTCAAAATATGAAAAGAAACTGATAGGATTTTGATACTCATAGGGAAAGTAATTATATGTCCAACCTTCTAGAAGATGGAGGCTTGCCACTTCAACACATATAAATGGATGAACTAGAATTCACCTAATGTTGCACAGGGGTAAAAGAGGTGTCTCCGGACACTACATTATGAAATAATGTAGAATCCTAGGACGGTTAGCATGGTGAGTGCTAACATGTAACTCAGGATAAGGGATAAAATAATGCCATTTTCCAAAACAAAAACAAATCTCAATGTACTTGTTCACATACATACATGTATACATATATATATATATAAGATATCGGGATAGGGTACAAGGTTTAAGAAGGAGAGTTAAAACCATTAACCTGGACTATGTAGCTCTAACCGTAGTAAGGGCACCCATGGTCTATATAGGTGTTTAGCTCCCTCTGCTGAAAAGGTCCCAATGCATTTAGCTCCACGAACTAGGAAAATCTGAGGAAGGGCCAAAGCCACGGAGGCTCTAACCATTTCAAAAAGTATATTTATAAAGTGTGATCTATTCACACAACCACTAAGTCCCCCACGCCAGCAAACTTGGTTTCTAGTATCGGTACCCTCGAAACCTCCACCTTTCACGGCGAGCTACACAACCATCATTAAGCCCAATTAAAATATTTGCACATAAACTATCCATTTAACCAAGGAGTCATCCATTAAGGAATTTACTGAATGGTCTCATCATACCAATTAATTATGCTTGTTAGCCAATTCCATTATACAAAACCAAACCAATTTGCCATAAGACTCCAAAGTTCCAATTTAAAATCAATCCATGGCCACCAAGGACTTTCAAAATCATTTTATCCATTAAGCCATTAATGCAGTGCAATAGTTTAGTTAAGTAAGCAAAACCATGTATTTGTCCATATTTCAAAACCAATTATGCAAGTTGGTTGAGGTTAATACCAATTCCAAACCGGAGTCCATAAAATTTGAGGAAATCCGTGACCCCTTTCCCATTCACCATGCCCATGCATAATTTCTGTTCAAAGACTTAGTATGAAAAATAATTCAAAAAAGTGGAAAAACCAACCAAGTAGTAATCACACAAAACCCTCAACCCATCATTCAATACCAAAAAATTAAATTCACATAGACCATGATTAAACACATGATTTTATATAAAACAAAGTAAGAGAAGAGATACATGCCTGAAAATACCAAGAATTTGGGGAAGAAACCACGATTTTAACCCTAGGTGCTTAATCCTTAGAAAACCTAACCTTGTTTTTTATTGTGGAATTTGAGAAAGAAGAGAGTATTTTATGATTTGATAAGTGGTGAAAATACAGTCCCTTAAGTAATTTAAGGTTGTGGTCATTTAGTTTAATGTGAAGTAAATGACCAATGCGCCCCTAATTAAAATACAGAAAACTATCTCCGGTCCTTATAGGTGTAATGACTCATGCTCACTGATCACGAGTCATTTCCTGGATGCATAGTCTGGACAGTTACTCAGTCCAAGAACCCTGTTAGGTTCATGAGTCCCTCAATACTACTCTTAACCACACCTTATGGCATGAGGGGTCTCAGTCGTGATTAGGACAGATACACCAGGCAACCTTACTATTAAAGTTATGGTTGGCACTATACGACTCGTGAAAAGTGATAACAACTAATCATATGAGTCGTTGCCTTGGCAGTTAGCTCAATCACAAGGAAAATTTAGAGTCTGAAACCTGGGGTATTACATTACCCCTCGGATCATTCATCCCTGAATGAGAAGTTATGACACCTATTAGCATGACAACAAGAAAGAATGCACACATACCCAAACGATAAATTTGAAACGCCACAAGAAAGAGAAGGAAAGTTATACCTCTAGCATATTCATCCCACATTGGGAAAAGGAATGGATATTTGGAATTCATGTCCTTTTCGGCTTCCCAAGTAGCTGCTTCCACTTTTTGATTCCTCAAAAGGACTTTCATCAAAGCTACATCCTTAGTCCTCAACCGATGGACTTTCCTGTCAAAACTCTTAACCAGAAATTCCTCATAAGACAAAGAATCTGAGATACACACATCCTCGATAGGAACAATCAAAGAAGAATCACCCATACACTTCTTCAACATCAACACATGAAAAATCTAATGAATGGAACCTAAACTCGAGGGAAATTCCAACTCATAAGAATTATTCCTAACTCTTCTTAAAATATCATACGGATTAACATAACGGGGATTAAGCATCCCCTTCTTCCCAAACCTCATCACTTTATTTATAGGAGAAACTTTAAAAAATACCCAATCACCTTCCTCAAACACAATTCCCTTTGCCTTATATCTGCATAAGACTTTTAGCGTCTTTGGGTAGTCTTAAGTCTTTCCGTAATTACCTTCACCTTATCCATAGCCTAGTGAACCAAGTTAGGTCAAAACAACCTATTGTTAGCAACCTTAAACCCCTCAATAGGGACCTACACCTCCTACAATAAAATTCCTTAAAGGTGCCATCTCAATACTTGAATGATAACTATTATTATACATAAACTCAATAAAAGCGAAGTGATCAGACCAACTACCTCCAAAATAAATCACACAAGCCCTTAGCATATCCTCCAAAGTCCGAATAGTCTATTCTGTTTATCCGTCTATTTTAGGGTGGAAAGTGGTGCTAATGTTCACCTTTGTACCCAAACTTTTCTTAAAAGAATGCCAAAAGTGAGAGGAGAATTGCTTACCTTGATCCAAAATGATGGACACCGATGCTCCATGCAATATAACTATCTCTTAAATGAATAACTTAGTGTAATCCTCTCCAGATTAGGTAGTCCTCACAAGAAAGAAATGAGCAGACTTAGTCATCCTATACATAATAACCTAAATCAAATCATACTAATTTCGAGACCATGAAAGACCCATACAGAAATCCATATTGATTATCTCCTATTCCCATATAGGTAACTCTATCTCTTGAGATATCTTACCAGGCCTCAAGTGTTCTACCTTTACTTGCTTGCATACCATACACTTAGCCATAAAATTTGGCAAATCTTTTTCATATTGTCCCACCAATAAATTTCCTTCAATTCATGTAGATCTTAGTCAAACTCGGATGAGCAGTATGCCTTAACTCCTGAGATTTAACTCCTTCTAAGTAAACACATATTGTAAGCTTCTATGATCAGAATAAATGTCGATTTGTACCTCGTATAAATAATGGAACCGAATCTTCAAAGAAAAAACCACAACCACCAACTCTAAATTATGAGTCAAAAAAATCTTCCCATAAACCTTAAGATGCCAAGAAGTATAGGCCACTACCTTATCATATTGCATCAACACATAACCCAGTATAGAATGAGACGCATCATAATACACCACAAACCCATCAGTATCCTCGAGCATGGTCAGAACTAGCGTAGAAGTCAACATATCATTCAACTTCTAAAATATACCCTCACAAGCATTGAACCATAAGAACTTTACCTTTTTCTGAATTAACTTTGTCAACGGAGCATCAATTGAAGAGAAAATCTCTGCAAACATCCTATAATACCCAGCCAATCCCAAGAAGTTCCTAATGTCGATTGGAGTTGTGGGTCTAGGAAATATCTTAACTGTCTCAACTTTTTATGGATCTGCCTTAATCTCCTCACTAAAAACAACATGCCCAAGAAAAGTCACAATATTCAACAAGAATTAACACTTAGAAAATTTAACATATAACTTTTGATCCTTAAGATTCTGCAAAACAATTTGGAGGTGACTGGCATGATCCTTTTCACTAATAGAATACACCAAAAAAATCATTAATAAACACTATCATAAATAGATCCAAAATAGTCTAAACACCAGGTTCATAAGATCCATAAAACTGCCTGATCTTTGGTCAACCCAAATGACATAAACGGGAACTTATAATGACCATATCGGGTTTGGAAAGCAGTCTTAGGAATATAAATTTCTTGAATCTTCAATTGATGATAGCCCGAACAAAGATCAAATGTAGAGAAGCCTTTATCACCTTTAAGCTGGTCAAGAAGATCATCAATCCTAGGAAGACAATACTTATTCTTTACAATAACCTTACTCAACTGTCGATAATCTATACACGTCTGAAGAGACCTATCTTTCTTACACATGAATATCATAGGACTACCCCTTGGGTAAACACTAGAATGAATAAATTCAAAGAGATATTTTAACTCCTCATTTAGCTCCTTCAACTCATCTTGAGCCATCCTATAAGGAGGGATGGAAATCGGGAAGGTATCTAATAGAACATCAATCCCAAAGTCTATTTCCCTGATGGGAGAAATGCTAGAAAAATCCTCGGGAAGAACTTCAGGAAACACATTGACAACTGGGACAGATTGCAAAAAGGGGACCTTAGACTTGAATCTTTCACCCAAACCAAATGATATAGACATCCCTTGGAAATCAACTACCATTCTCTAAGATAAGAATTAAAACTCCCCTTAGGAACTAAGGAGATCCCCTCTCATTCAATTAATGGTTCTTTAGGAAATCAGAAATTGACCCTTCGGGTCTTATAATCCAAAGATGCATAGCATGAATGAAGCCAATCAATCTGCAAGATCATATTGAAATCTACCAAATCCACCAATGTATCCATGTGAAATATAGACACCACACAACCCCTATAGAATTTCCTAGCCATAACAGAATCACCGACTAGAGTAGAAATAGAGAAGGGATCAAAAATACTTTTGGGACCAAAACCAAAGTACACAGCCACATAAAGGGTAAAATAAGCAAAGGTAGACCCTAGATCAAGAAAGCAATACACATCAAGAGAGAAGAGTTGTAATGTACCAGTAAAAACATCAGGAGATGCCACAAATTTCTAATGGGTGGAAAGAGCATAGAGATAATTCTGGCTAGTGTTGGTACCAAGAATAGTAATTTTGGTAAAGGAGCTGAAGAAGTGGCAATCGGAACCTTATTAACTCTAGTTTCTACCTTAAAAATAGGATAGTCCCTCTATATATGACCAAGCTGACCACAATTAAAGCACCAATTTCTTCCCTCATCACAAGAACCCTAGTGAAGCTAACCACAAAATCTATAATGAGGATAAGTTAGGGCTAACTAAGCTCCACTAGCCTGAGACTGGGCACCCTGTGGATTAGAACCACTACTAGGCTCAAATCGATGATTATTAGATGGCTTAGATATGGATCAATAGCTAATAAATAAGAACTAGAATTCCCCTAATTCTTTTTCTTAGACCACTACCTACCATTACTTCCACTATTATGTTGATTCATACCCTGATTTGAATACCTAAACTTCTTGATTCACCCTCTACATGTTTCATATAAACCATAAGTCTAAAGATATCTATATCATTGTTCAACATCACATTCTTACACTCTAATACTATGTCACAAGACAAACTAGAAGAAAACTTCCTTATTCTAGCCCTCATACTAGACACCAACTTTGAAGCATAACTAGCTAACTAATGGAGCTTCAGGGAATACTCTTTCACACTCATCCTACCTTGACTCAAGTTCACAAACTCTTCATCCTTGGCCTCTCTTAACTCCTAAGGAAAGAAATAATCAAGAAAAGCATAAAAAATACTCCTCTTATATTGCCCGTTCAACATCATCACCCCTTAACTTCTCCCACTCCTTATACCACTTATAAGCAACATCCTTCCACTGATAAGTAGCAAACTCCACACCATTTATATTAGTAGAATACATCACCCTAAATATCTTCTCTACCTCATTAATGAACCCATATGATCCTCATCAACCTTAGAGCCTATAAAGATTGGGGGATTCAATCTCATAAATTACCCCACTTGGGTAACCTTAGATGAAACCCAAATAGAACCAACAGTATAAGACTGACCATATTGAGAAGCCACTAATTGAGTAAGCAACTAAATAGATCGATAAAACTCTACATTAGAGATATCTCCTTAGGTGACTGAGGATGAGTGTCACTAGATGGGGAAGGACTAGTAAGGATTGGTGGAACTCCACATGGGGTAGTACAATAAGGAGAAGGGACCCTAGACCAGGTCTGTACTCTATAAGTGGGTCGAGTTCCATCCACACTATTCTCAGGTGGGATAAATGTTCCAAAGGAGTTTCTACAACCATCAGATCTTTGGGGAGCAACAATTTAAAATATTAGTAATTTAGGGATTAGAGGAATTTCAAGACACTAGACTCTATAGATTGAAGTAGAACAAAAAAAGGGAAATAATCCTAAATATCCGGTATCTTCCCCCTTATAAGTATGGTATGCTACACACCGATTATAAGGGACTCTACTCCACATGACTTTATGGACTCCCAAAGACTCTAAAACTATGCTTTAATACCAAGCTTATCAAGACCCAAACCAAAGTCTAGTCATGATGGGTATCTCAAGTCCATTTAGGGAATTCAAAATATGAAAATAAATTATTAGGATTTTTTATACTCATAAGGAAAGTAATTAAATGTTTGGCCTTTTAGAAGATAGAGGTTCACCATTTCAACGTAGACCATTCGATAAATCAAAATCCACCTAACGCTGCATAGGGGTAAAAGAGGTGTCTTTGGATCCTACATTATTAAACAATGTAGCATCCTAGGATGGTTAGCGGGGTGAGAAATAGCATGTAACTTATGATAAGGGATAAAATAATTCCATTTTAAAAAAACAAAACCAAATCTCAATATATATGTTTAAATACATGTATGTATATATACACATATATATAAGATGCCTGTATAGTATATACACATATATATAAGATTCCTGTATAGGGTACAGGGCTTAAGCATGAGAGTTAAAACCATTAACCTGAACTGTGTAGCTCTAATCGTCCTAAGGGCACCCACGAACTATAAGTGCTTAACTTTCCTTGTTGAAAGAGTCCCAATATGTATTAGTCGCATGAACCAAGAAAATACTAGGAAGGGACAAAGCCACCGAGGCTCCAACCATTCCCAAATGTATATGTATAAAGTGTTAACTATGCACACAGCCACCAAGGCCCCCACACCGGCAAACGTGGTTTCCAGTATCGGTCCCATTGGGACCTACACCATTCATGGAGAGCAACAAAACCTCATTAATACAAATTAAACATTTTCACATAGACCATCCATTTAACCAAGGAGTCATCCATTAAGGCATTAACCAAATGGAATCGTCATACCAATTAATTATTCTTGCAAGCCAATTCCATTATGCCAAACTAAATTAATTAGCTATAAGACTCCAAAGTTCCAATTTAAAATCAATCCATGTCCACCAAGGCATTTCAAAAATATTTTTATCCATTTATCCCTTAATGCAATACAATAGTTTAGTAAAGTAAGCAAAACCATGTAATTACCCATATTTCAAAACTAATTACACAAATGGATTGAGGTTAATACAAATTCCAAACTGAATTCCATAAAATTTAGAGGAATCCACAAATATCTTCCCATTCACCATGCCCATGCACAATTTTAGTTCAAAAACCATAAGATAAAGCATGAAAAACAATTCCAAAATCATGGGGAAAACCAACTAAGTAGTAATCATAGAAAACCCTCAACCCATATTTAAAACCCAACAATTAAATTCATATAGACCATGACTAAACACATGATTTTATATAAAACAAAGTAAGGTAAGAGATATATGCCTAAAAATAACAAAAAATTTGTGATGAAACAACAACTTGAACCCTAGGTGCTTAATCCTTAGAAACCCAGGCTTGTTCTTGACTATAGAATTTGTGAAAATAATGTCTCTTATGAGTTTAAGGTCATGGTAATTAAGTTTAATGAGAGGTAAATAACAAAATTTCCCCTAATTAAAATGCAGAAAACTATCGCCAATCACTATGGGTAAGGTAACTACTCGTGGTCACTGGTCATGATTTGTTTCCTAAACTCATAGACTGGGTAGTGTCTTAGGACAACCACAATGTTAGGGTTATGAGTCCCTGACCATGACTCGTGACCACACCTTATGACTCGTGGGGTCTCTTTGTGATTATGATAAAAATAATCAGAATCCTTACTAGTCAAGTTATGGTTGGCACTATACGACTCATGATAAGTGATAAGGACTTATCACGTGAGTCATTGCCTGGGTATAATCTTAATCATAAGGAAAATATAGAGTTCGAAACTTGGGTATATAGTGGGTATAGCAGGACATGTTTATGATTACAATATCATGGCTTATCCTATTTTAGGAGTGTGGGTATAGAAGGGTAAACCTACCTTTAATATAAAATACTCATTATAGCTATAGAATTCTATCACCCTAGGTTAAAGAGTGTTAACCATAGTTCGATATTGAAGATCCTTTAGTATAAGATTTACTATTTGACTTGGTGAATTGGATAATAATTTCCTAGATTATAGTATTATCCTTATGCTAGTTATATATTGTAGGGCCCAAATTTATGGTTATGATACCAGATGGATTCTAGGTGAGTATAATACCCTATGAAAGGGAACTATTCTAGTTATGGATGATTAGGTGATTATGGATGTAATATTTAGATACTGATGATGGCATGCATTCTCTTACATGCATTCATGCACACTTAGTTGTATGATTCCAACCAAAACAAAGATTTCACTATTATCTTATAAAAAAAACTATTCCCACTTTTCACCTTTAAAGTAGACTCATTTATAACCATAATTGTACCACCATACTTAATGATTTATAAGTTTTTGGAACTAAATATAAGGTTTTGGAAATTATACTGAGATAAATTTTGGTTGATGGTTTACCCACTTTTTTACCACTATTATTTACTTCAGCTAAGAGAGATTTTAACCCTTTCTACTCTATGATACTGATTAAGTCCTGTAGTTGATCTCAAGCAATGGATTTATAGACTTACACTTATATAAAAATGGTTCAATTCTATGAATTTATTATGTATACATCTATCTAGTTCTGGAGAGAGCAGATTGATGATGATGATCGGAAATTCTTGATATAGACCAAGTAAGTGTATATGGATATTATGGAATCCTCTAGAGGCCCATTTGTTTGTGAGCCATCATTCTAGATAAAAGAGGTCACCGTAGGTCCTACCTTTGCAAGTTATTAGGATGGAGTAGGTGTAAGCACTTGGTACCTATGGTATTTGGATTAATTATTGCACGATCAATATACATTGTATTCATTTATTCATATGGATTGCCTATCACTACTTTATTATTTAGTTCTCATATCTATCATCCTTATGGGGGTTTAATAGGTATAGGCTATAATTGTTGTTTGTTGAGTGTTGATTGAACCTTTTGTGCTTTTTGGGACTTATTTAGGTATTGTATTTTTTGAACTAGTGGATTACTTTATTTTTGATATTATGGTTAGTTCTTGGAAGGTTGATTATACACTAGTACTGAGGTTTGACGTTTGATTTTGATCCTTTTTCTTTTATTGTAAATTATGTTATGGGAAGTAATATCTTGGTTAGACATTATGATTTTGGACCATGATCATGCCAACACTAGTTTCATACTTTGTTTGTATTCCTTGAGATGTTAGGTTGGTTACTTTAGGACATTACCTTGAGTAGTCCTATATATATATATACATGTATGATATCACTATATATCCTTCTTTTCATTACCAATTTACGTCGTACATGTATTATGGGCCTTCCATACTATTATATAACTTTCTTTCTCTCTTCTTTTATATGCTGTCTAGGGAGATACGATATTGCACTTTTAACATGATTACTATAATTATAGGATATTTTATCCTTATTTCTCTATTAGAATTATCATGTTTACCATACTAATTTATTGTGTGTAGTTTATATTCCTACTTTACATGTTATTTATGCTTTCATTATCTTTGGAGCTCAGTTGGCCGATGCCTATTGAGTACCAAATATTTGGTACTCATACTACACTTTTGTAGCCTACAGATCATAGTAATAGTTCTCGCCATTATTTAATGTATAGTGTAGAGTAGCTATGGATATGATATTTTAGGTTAGATCTTGGTGTTTGGGTTATTAATACTCTCCTTCTATTGGATTGATTGGTCTCTAGGTTGTATTCAAAGATGAGTTGTACTTATATTCACTATGTATTTCACTTTGTACTCTTATTTTATTAGATGCTCTTATACTAATTTCAATAGGTATTGGGACTACTTTATATATTGGTCTTGTTATCATATTTATTCTACTATTTCTTTTTATTTCTTTGGATAGTCTGTTACTAGTTGTTTTGGATTATGGGTTGGCATACCTACTAGTGGGTTAAGTTAGGTGCCATCATGACTTGAGAAATTGGGTCATGACAAATTAGTATTAGAGCCTAGGATAACTGGTGTGCTTGTACAAGAGATAAGTTTCTAAGAGTGCCGTGTGTATTGGTATGGAGACATATGTATCCTACCTTCGGGAGGCTATAGAGCATTCTTATTAAAGTCTATTTTTAACTCCTTGTCGTGTGTCCGGATTTCTGTGAACCTCTAGCATATTCATTGAGTTTATTCTATTCTAGATAGATAATATGAGGCTATTGATAGATGCAACTGAAACTTTTGTATGTGTTTCTAGAGCTTCAATTCAGTGTCGGCCTAGGGAGTCAGAGACTATTATCGAGGATCTTCAACATCAATTAGAGGGTTTGGGGCCATCCCAAGCCCCGATACAGTTTGTGACAACTTCAACCTTTTAAGATTCAGGATTAAGGAATTCTAAGCCCTTTTATGGATACATCATAGTCATAGATAATATCTGGTTCATCGAGCAGTTCTCAAGATAGAGTTGGATTTATTGGTGTTTAAAAGGGTTGCTTGTAACCTCTAGAGTATTTGGTTGTCTTTCTTGAGTGAGCCTAGCATGGTCTTATGCTATATCCTCTAGATTATGAGATCTTGTATGAAGTTATGGAGGATTATTTTTTCTACTCTAGTTGGCATCATAGAAATTGATTATATTCTCTCAAGTTGTTCACCAGGCAAGGACAATAGAGAGAGCATGTATTGGCACATATGGAGGTAAGGTAAGAGGACATCCCTTCAGTATAGTGTTACTGGTATTCTATTTAGGAGTACAAATCTCTAGGTAGGGATCAACATCACTTGCAGCCTTTCAGTTCCACATAAGTAGCATATAAATCTATAGGTCGTTCTCAGATCAGTCATGGTGGTGATAGAGGAAAGAGTTCTCATCAAACATTATAGAGTATTTAGTATGGATCTTTATGCTGTGGAGGGCATTCTAAATTAGTGGTACAGTACCTCAAGGTGTTCTGGAAGTTTGTTTAGGTTGTGGCGAGATTGGTCATTAGGCAAAGAAGTGCCCTAGATGCGAGTTTGTTGTTTAGATAGGGTAAGTATTTGTTTCTTGCAAGCCTAAAGCTCCTAAGATATATTATAGTTATGGTAAGGATGGTTATTTCAGTTAGGAGTGTCCCTAGAGTCAACTAGTCTGTCATTTAATCTTAGCTTATGTTTCTCTCTAGGTTAGAGCTTTAGAGGTTTGCTACAACTGTAGGAAGACTGGTCATTGGTCTAGAGAGATTTCTCAGTGCACGATTATTAGTCATTTAGATTAGTTTCCTAGAGACGTGTCTCCTATAGTTAGAGGTACTGCATTTAGTTCCTTAGTTGCTGATTCAAATGCTCAATCTGAGTTTGGACCTGCTCAGATTCATACTCTTTTGAGCACATCAGATTTACGACTTAGGATTTCAACCATGATAGATGCACCTTTTACTTTATTCCTTTGTCTTTTTCATTTGAGCAAACTGGGGTTTTTGTACCCATCAATGACCATGTACCTTGGTAGGTTTATCTATGTTGATGTGCGACTTCGTGTAAAGTTTATGATTATGTGACTACTCCCATAAATAATTTCTTTTAGTAGAGGATAGAATTGATCAATATAGATATTGTTGGAACTTAGGGGGGTTGTACCATACTATGAGAGACTAGATCCCTTAGAGTCAAACACAGGCAATAAAATAGTAAAGTATTGAGAAACTAATTTGTAGGAAAGTAAAGAACACACTGGTTTTACGTGGAAACCTCCTTGCTCAAGAAAATAAAAACCATATCTTGCCCTCACAATCACTTAACAATCTACTATAATCAAAATCTTGATTACAGAATTAAATGGAACCTAACTCTAGGCTCCACCAGTTTGCAACAACTCAATTACAAAATCTCCTTGACAACTCTTCCAAGAATTCTCCTCAATATTGATTAACTCTAATCAATATCAAACTAAAGTAACTCTACCTAAGAACTCTTAAGAACACAAAGAATGCATTACTCTTAGAACACGAGTAATTCAATTACATACCATATTGGCTCAACAACACTCACTCTTTCAGTGCATATAGAAATTAAGAACTTGAGCAATGTTGCAAAGTTGAGTTTTTGCCTATTTCCCTCTTCTATATTTTGATTGCTAAAACTCACCAATTAATAAGCATTCTTTTCTATTTATAATGGAATAATGATTAGGGAATAAATCTAATTGGTCTAGGTTTCCTGACTGGTACACATCTTACCTGCACAGTTTATTACACTAGACAACATAACTGTGCAGGACATGTGACAGCTGTATATTTCCATGAAAATCCGGGGACCTTGTCTCTTATTATTAGATTATCATCATCAAAACAAGATATAGCAATTTTCTCTTTTTTGATGATGACAAACCACAAAACTTGGAGCATCAAATTCATTCACCTTACTTAGTCAGAGTGATTACTAATATTGTCAGTGAATGTTTCCCTCATCATATGTACCTTTCTCCCCCTATAAATATATCATGCAACATAGGGACCTGGTCCCTTTTTGTCAATTGACATCAATATTCATTCATTATTTTCAATGTTTCCCATGTATACTTGCACTCATCAAAGTTCATTCAGATCATTGTTTCATCTATCACATGCACCATCCACATTCAACATTCTTCCACCATCAACATTCAACATTCTTCCTTTTTTCCCCTATCAATATGCCATCATACTTTACCAAAACCAACACATATACACCTGGTACCTAGTCCCTACCACATGAATTCAGTATTCCGCCTTTTGGCATCATTAAATAGTGATAACAGTAAACCAAGAGCAAAATAAGCATAAGTTAGTTAACTCATGGCCACTGGGCAATACTAACATGGAGAACAACTTTATAAATAAAGAAGAGATTTATGAAATATAAATACAAATAAGTATTCCATTAATAAAAGCTAGGTTAAGTACCATTACATTGTACCAAAAAACATAAAACATCTAACTTCAAATAGACACACAGTAAACAAGGATAGAAAACAGACACAAAGAGGACTAAAAAGTAAGAGAGATGGGGCTTAGGTAGAAAAAGGTTTAGGAAATTTTTTTTGAAGCATCTCTATTCTTGAAATTGCATCAGTATAAGAATCCAATAGTTGTTTAGTTAGGTTCTTCACTTCAGCATTCAGAATCTTGACCTTTATAGTAAGTGCTAAAACTTTTTCCTTCAAATCTATATTTTCTACACTCAGTGCTTCATTAGCCCCAGGTCCCTTTGATGATAGTTGCTAAATTTTCAATTTGAGAGTAAGGATTCATCATCCTTAGCAGCCACAGAAACTCTCATTTTCTCCCATTCCTTACCCAACTTCTTTTGAACTCTCAACAATTCTGACACTTGAGATATGGTCTAAGTTTTTCCTATAACAAATTTTCAACCAAGTTAGTTAGAGTGAACATTTTCTTTATTTTTCATGGAGTTCCCTTTTCATAGACTACCCCAAAGTAATGAAACACCCTATTTGAAAAATATCCAGAAGGCATACTTCCATCCTTTTCAAGGATTACTTTATGCTTATGCTGAATTATTAGGACAAGCAAATTTATTAACTCAAACTTATTTAGACACTCCATTAATAAAGGTCTACACTAGAAGCAATTGTTCTTTTCTTAGATCTTGGCAGCACTACCTTGTTGACAACAAACTCAAATAATAATTAGAATTCTCCCTTGAAAACTTCTTCCTTACTTTAGCCATAGAAGCTCCTCCTACCTTTCAAACATTAATCATACATATAGTTGAGGGTTGTTGCATTAAAGTAGTCCTTACACCCATACTGGGAACATCCAGAATATTCCCAAGGGCTTCTCCATCACCCTTTTCACTTACGACCTATTCTTCCATACCAAGAGGATCACTTGCAAGTAGAAGTAAGTTTTCAGCCACCCAATTCATACTTATCGAAAGACCAGATCTTTTTACAGGTATTTATTTATTACACAATTGATAAAAAATATATTTTGACTCTAAGGGAGTAGGGGAATTAGGTACTTCAAGTGATTCAAATTTTTTTGGCAATTTTAATTCTTCAGAGAAAAGAGGAATTTTAGGTTGAGAGACTTCATGCTAAATGGGTGAACCGAATCACTGATTTAGACCCAACACCATGGTAGACTTAATAGGATTTTCCAGGGTATATGGGGTTTCTTCAAAAATGGGTTCATTTAGGGTGTTTGGAATTTCAAGGGAAGACATGGTGGATAAAACACTCTCTGATTTTTTAGGAAGATTAGAAGTAGACTCATCTACAATTTTGTGCACAAAAGAATAAACAGGTTCAATTTAGGAATTTTAGATGGACAAGATGATGTTTGATGATTTTTTTATTCTTCAGTACGGTTTGACGGAATAAAACTTTCAGAAATTTGAAAGCTTTTTGTGAGAGAGTGATTGATTCTAAGAGAATGAGTGAATTGAAGAAGATGAACTAATTTGAAAGAGAACAAATTAAGAGAGATTTAATTTGTATTTAAAGAAAGTGATTGTTGTCACTTAGACGTATTTTAAATGAAATGACATGTCTAGTGCTAATTGGTGTGACTCTTCATATCAATGGAGAATTGACAATTTTTTCTCATAGAATACAAGACACTTGTCTTCTTAGATAGTCTTTTATGAATTTTGAAGTACTCAGCTTTGGCACTAACTTGAGAGATGGGACCAAGTCCCTCTCTTTCTGGAGTGAATCCTTAATTTTTATCTGGTTCACTCTTCTCTTCTAATGTTATTCCCATGGGTGTATACCTGTAAAGGTATGGCACCTAGTTAGAACAATATGTACGTATATTACCAAGGATACCTACCTCCTGGTCATTGCAAATCTTAGGAAGAAAAACTTATTCATTTAATAGTTTAGGTTAATTTGATCAATTCCACTCTCTACTTGTTTGTTTTAGTAAACAACTTCATTCCAAAAATTATTCTATCAATAGGTCTAGGTATCAAGTCCTAGAATTTCTTTCAAATTGTTGAAGCTTCTATTTTATTACTTTAATCTAGTTAGCATTTTTCTAATCTTGTTTCACATTTTTGGGCTCAATTTGAAACAACAAAGATGAGGAATTCATGTAATTTCTAGTTTGATCTCTTATTTGGATTCTAGTCTCTAGAGGTAAAGTTAGATTGTCAAGGGAGTGAAAAGATCTGAGACTTCAGTTTGACCATACGAGATGAGTTTCACTAGGACCAGGTCCTGAATATCTTGACTAGACCCTTTTTGTAGTTCTTCTACTAAGCTGGGGTCAGTAACTAAGATCTTGGATCACCATCACCTTCATCATTATCATTTCCATCATCTTGTCATTTACCATTATTCTTCAACTCCATCATCTCTTTAAACAGGAATGAGTTCTTAAAATTCTGATTCTTCATCATCACCTGGATTCACCATATTTCCTGACTCATCAAGGATGATATGCACATTCTCTTCAACACACAGAGTTCTCAGATTCAGTTCTATAATCAGGTCTGACTTCAACAATCCTACAATTTAGATTCCTTTGAACTTTCTTAGAAAATGTAACCAGAACATCATAGGTTTCATCCTTTTTTCTCACGAACATTCTCCAAGTAAACCTTGAGTAGTCATCCACAATCACAAATACATATTCTTTCCTCCTCTACTTAGACTATAACAGGTACACAGATCCATATGCAGTATCTCAAGGGGTCTAGAAGTACTCACCTGCTTCTTTAACTTAAAGTAAGACCTGGTTTGTTTGCCCTTAACAAAGGTATTACAATCCATGTTGTCTGAAAATTTTAGCTTTGGCATGCCTTAGACCAGGTCCTTTGAAATCAACTTGTTCAGCAAAGTGGAACTTACATGTCCTAGCCTTTTATGCCATAAATTAGCATCTTCACTTTGAACACTTAAGAAAGCTAATTCTCCATCACCACAGACTCTAAATAAACCACATACATATTTTTGATCATCTTGTCCTTGACAACAACTTTCCCAGATTTAAAGCTTAACACAGCACATCCATCCACTGAGAATTTAACCTTATTAACTTTGTCACAAATTTGTGAAACACTTAGAAGACTGTACTTGAGCCCACTCACATAATAATCATTTTTTATTGCTTGATATGGAGATCTTCCAATATTTCCCACACTAGAAATATAACCCTCTTTACCATTTCCAAGAGAGACACCTCCACCTTGAAGTGTCTTGAGAGAAAGAAAACAGTTAATCCTCCCTATCATATTCTTAGAACATCCACTATCCATGAACCAATTCTCACTGGATTCTCCTCCTCCCACCTATAACCATAGTCATTTTCTAGATTTGGGAACCCACTTAAGTTTGAGTTGCTAGAGGGAAGACAAGGGTGTCATCAAATATTTTTTGCCCCATCTAGGTAGAGAGTTCTTCATATTTTTAAGGGTGTGAAACTCTTACTATAAGAATTATCCTCCTGAATGTATCGAGCACTGCTTATTTTAGCTTTATGCTAACTTTGATAGTTTTTCTTCAAATGCTCATCTCTACCATAATGAGTGTTAGAGGTTTGTGGACCTTGTTTAGAACACCATTAGCATCCTTCCTTTGAGACCTTATAGATTCGGTTTTATACTGATACCCAAGGCACTTACATTATTAACTCCTTGATCAGTTAAATTAGAAAGGATTTGAGAGGATGTGGTCCATTTTAAGGATTTGTTAAGATCTTCTCTTATGTGGACCTGTTCGCTTTCTAATTCTTTATTTTTATAGAGTGCAGTCATGAGGTGGTTTTAAGAATATCTCAATTTTTCTTCAATCTCAACTTGAATCCTTGAGGCTTCTTTCTTCCCTTTACCATCAAAATTATTTACATTCTCTAGTTGACTCATTAAACTAAGATTCTTAGATTTCAATTTTATGAATTGTTCTTCAGTTTCAAATATCTGAAGAGTTAAGGCAATAAATTTAAGATCTTGATTTTCTAATTTCTCTTCTAGAGCATTTTTCTCATAGTTAGTTCACACATAGAATCAATCAACACATTTGTAAGTTTCTTTATATTCCTAGCAGGGTAATTATCTAAATTTTCCTTGATGTCAGAAAGAGTTACCTCATTTTCTTATTCAACTTTTGTGTTTTCTATAAGAATAAATAAGGAATCATAAGTAATTTCACACTCCTCCATATACAGCATACACACATCTTCAGCCTTTTGAGCTTCATCAGATTCACTAGAGGAATCTCACCACACTGCCAGGCCTGTTTCACTACATAATCAATTGCAGCCTTCTTCTTGATTTTACCCGTTCTTTCCTTTTTCACCTCCAATCTTGAGATATTCTTGATAATCTATTTTGTGCATTGGATAGTCTTTAATGAAATGCTTAGGACTTTCACAGTAGTGACAAATCTCAACAGTGCCTCTCTTTTTGCTGCTACTTTTTCTTTTTTGAAACTGACCACTTTTCTTTATTGCTCTAACAATTCATTTTGCCAAATAGGAAACATCAATGTATTTTTCACTTGAATCTAACTTAGAAGACTTCAATTCCATAGATTTTTCCCTTTTTACTTCTTTCTTCTCTTGCCCTTGTTGCTTTTTAGCCCTTGCTACTTCTTAAGTTCTTGTATCTTCAGATTACCAATAATTTCATCCATAGTTAGAGTTTTTAGGTTCATTGCTTTAGTGATAGCATCCATTTTGCTTTCTAAGGATTTATGTAGAACCCCTAAAATATTTCTCACTAGTTTGTTCAAAGGAATTACTTCTCCTAAGCAGTGCAACTCATTTATGATTGAAGTGAATCTGGCATGCATCTCTTGGATAGTTTCTCCTTTTTTCATAGTAAAGGTTTCATATTGAGTAGTCAGCATATCAACTTTTGAATCCTACACATCAGTGGTTCTTTCATGAGCTGTCTTCAGGTAATCCCAGATTTCCTTAGCATTTCACGCGCAGAATCCTATTGTGATCATCAGGTCCTATACCATAGACAAGTAATTTCTTTTCCTTATAATTCTTCTCAACTTTATTTCTATCTTTATCATTATACTCTTTCCTACTTTTTACAACCATTCTAGTTATGTCTCCTTCGTTAATCTCTCTTACTAGCACATAAGGACTATCAATTATTACATCTATCAGCTCACTATCCTCGGCCATAATAAATTAATAATGTTTGTTCTCACCACCCATAGAACTTCCCATTAAAATAGGGTGATCAAGTGGTAGTTTACCCTTCTTCAAGACTAGGTGGAGCAGCCATGATAACCAAATCACTCTAGGTGTGAACCTTTTAAAGTATTCTGGCGCTGATACCAATTTTTAGAATGTAGAGGCATTGCAACCAACTATGAGGGACCAGATCCCTTAGAATCTGACATAGGTAATAAAATAGTAAAGTGATGAGAAACTAAAACTTTAAAGGAAAGTAAGGAACACATTGGTTTAATGTGAAATCTCCTTGCTCAAGGAAGGAAAAACCACATCTTTCCCTCGCAAGCACTCAACAATCCACTATAATCAAACCCTAGATAACAAACTCAAATGGAACCTAACTCTAGGATCAACTAGTTTGCAGCAATAGTATTAAAAACTCTCTTAAATATTGATCAACACTAATCAATATCAAACTCAGGTAACTCTACCTAAGCACTCTCAAGAACACAAATAATGTATTACTCTTATAACATGAGTAACTCAATTACATACCATGACTTGACTCAAAAACACTCACTTTTTAGTAATACAAAAATTAAGAACTTGAGAAATCTTGCAAAGTTAAGTTTTTGCCTATTTCCCTTTTCTATATTTTGATTTGCAAAAACTCATAAATTAAAAAGAATTCTTTTCTTTTAATAGTGGAATAATAATTAGGAAAAAAATCTGATTGGGTTGGGTGTCCTGACTGGTACATATCTCACCTGTGTAGTTTGTTACACTAGATGACAAAACTATGCAGGTCGTATGATAGCTGTATTTTTTCTATGAAAACCCAAGGACCTGGTCCCTTGTTATCAGCTGATCATCATCAAAATAAGATAGAGTAGATATTTCACTAGGGGTGTAGCATTTGCATTTGAGTCCCTTTTACTATGTCATATTAGCCTTCATATGGCCCTAAGGTTGCATATTTTATTAATTTTCATTAGTGGTACCACTTATACCCTATATTGGTGTTTCTATTATCATTGTTTTTATTCCCATTATTTTGAAGTTGATCAATCCTAGCTTGATAGATGACTAGACTAGTATTTTCTAGATAAAACTCCCTTCTTCATGATTCTTGTTTGTTGTCCTAGGCAACTAGCTTGATTTGATGGTTTTCTCTCTATTAGCAAGGTGAAATTGGTTGTTTTTCTTTTTTTAGTGAGGTTAGAATGGTTTTTGAGTGAGATATAAAAGTGAATGTAGTTTGATCTTCCATGGTTCTGTTACGGTTCTAGAGTTAACACTTTGGTTATTTGTCTTTTCTGAGTTTGAGATTCTAAGACTTACCTTTTAATTTTCTGAGATTTTAGCATCTTCTATCCATCTCTATATCCCTTTTCTGATGTTGATAATTTCAAGAATTATTATTCTAATTTGGCTTGTACATCACCCAGTAATAGTCTTATTATTGATGCTCTAAGGTCTAAGACTTGTTTTTTGGTGGCTGAGTTCATTTCCTGGTGATATCTTTAATCTTAGTAATGGGGTATCTTGGATACCCCATTCTTTTCATAATGTAGTTCTTGGTTTAGTCAAGTTAATATTTGTGTAATTGACTGATCCTTTCCTGTGTTCACTTCTCTGATTGACCAATTTATAATTCATTATCTTGATTTGCCTGGTTTATTTCCAACAATGGTCTTGATTTAGGAATTAAAATTGATATTGGTACTCTATTCTTTGATGATGTGATTCATGGTTTAACTTGGTTAAGGTTGTTTTCATGGGTGGATTTAGGAAATCCTTATTTATTCAGCCTAATAAGACTTTATAGAGTGTTTCTCCTAGATGATATGGGACTACAGGTATTTGTTATTGATGATGGACTATTAGATTAACCATTTTTTAGCTAAGGTTTTATTTCTTTGAGTTGCTAAAGCTTTGGTTACCACTAGTACTGCTTGAAGGCTTTGTGAGTTCTCGTGTATGCTTTGATGTTTCATGCCCTCCAGCATATATGGAGTTGAGTTGTTGTGCTTTCATCACATGGTTTATACTTCGTTGTTATTTATTTCTTCAGCTATATTTCAATTTCATCTTTGGCACAGACCCATGTTGATATGCTTGATTTTTTAAAGTGAGGGTGAGTTGGGTGTTTTACCTTGGCTTAGACTTGTTTTCTCAAGTTTGGAATCTTGACTCTTGTGAATCACATATTTGTAGTTTTTCTAGAATTTAGAGTATGGGTTCTTAATCATCTACATGGTTGTTCAGGACCATTGAGATTGAGCGGTTAAACATTGGTATTGAGATATTATTTATGAGTGTAGAGCTTGAGTGTGGCCTTCTTTTTCGGATTCGTGTTAGTTTGGTATTCATCTATAGGATTGTTATTCCTACTCTTTACCTACCAGTTTGTTCTTCTTCAGTTCAGATAGATTGTAAATAATTGATGTTCAAATGATAGCTTGTTGGCATTTGATGATGGTTTCTTCTACTCCTGATTTTGATTTTCTATTTTCATCAGAAATTTGGATTGTTTTCTTACCAAAAGAAGTGTACTCGAGTTGGATTCGGTATGGTTTCATCCTTAATTAGAGGGACACCGCGGGAAGGATTATTTTTTTTGTGTGTTCGTGCTTTGGATTCCTAACTATAGGTTTTGATAGTTATTTGGATAAGCTAGCTACTTGGTTAGAGAAAGGATACATTGGACATCTCCATTTATGTGTCCAAGTAGCACCCTAGGGGCTTATTCTTATGGTTCCAATTATGGATTATCAATGGATCAACTCCAGTTCATTGAGGTTGGTGTGATGGGGTTGTGCAGACAGGACTAAGGTGACAATTTAGGTGGTTTAGAGTAGATGGTAGGTTTTGAAAGACAAATAAAGGTTATATTTAGATATTGGAATGGGATACATGATTTATACCTTGGAATGCCTGTATCTTGGATAAATTTTTATTTGGTTGTCTGGTATTGGTGTGGTATCAGTTTGTTGTGGTTTGGATTTTCATGCTTTTGCCATTCTCACTTCAGTTGGAGATAAGTTGATTGTTGATGTCGAGTTTTGATTAATTGTAAATTAAGTAAGTAAGTTGGTTGAAAAGGGATACCAATAGAAAAAATCCTCGGAAGCATTGTTTTTGTGTAGAAGTTATCTGGGAGTCTTGCTCCAAGCATGTGGTGTCATGACCAAATTTCTCAAATCATGATAGAACATACTATAACCCACCAATATGTAAGCCAACCCCGTATTCCAGAACTATAATTAATGGACTACCAAGAGAAATGAAAGAAGAATTCAGAATAAATTAGTAAAAAGGCTAAAATACACAAGATAGTCCCAAAACCTGCTTGAATCTGTACAACAACTTCTAATGTATTAAAGAGATAGTTTAATACATAAATGGGAGACTAGTAACACTCCGAATGCTAGGAGCTCTCCCTAAGAATGCAGACCATAGATACTCTGCACAATGCACACAACAACGTTGAGAACCCATACTATGATATACAGGTTGTTGAAGTGTAGTATGACGTGCTACTCAGTAGGCAACTATTGACTGAGCTCCAAAGATAATGAAAATATAAATAACTTACAAGAAGGAATGTAAACTACACCCAAATATCCAGGTAAAATTGCCTCAAAAGGATAAGGACTAAATAAGGATAAACTATTCTATTCTAGCCATTCTCAGGCACTAAAGCACTATAACGTACATCACTAGCTAATATACCAATCAAGAGTGGAAGAAGGATATATGGTAGTATACAAGGCCAAGAAATGGATATACAACTCAAATAAGTGAAGGGAGAGCGGGATATAGGGTAATACAATAGATATATATATATACATACATATATATAACTCAAGGGTAAACCCTAAGATAGTTATGCAAGCATCTTAAGGCCTCCTAATCATAGAATGGACCAGTAGTAACATAATCAGGATCCCTAATCCATAAGTCTAAACATGAGATAATTATCCATATTAAGATAATTGTTGGAACGTGGGGCATTACACCACACAGTGAGGGACCAGGTCCCATAGATTCGGTCATAAGCAATTAAACAGTAAAGCACTAAAAAGCTAAAACTTTACAGGAAGGTAAAAACATAAAGATTTTAATATGGAAACCTCCTTTCTCAAGGGAGGAAAACCCATGGCTTGCCCTTATAAGCACCCAACCATTCACTATAATCAAACTCTTGATTACATATTTCAATGAACTAACTCTGGGTTCCTCCTGCTTGTAATATATCTAATATAAGCCTACCTTGACAACAATTCCAAGGACACACCTTGATATTGATTAAATTTAACCAATATCAACCTTAGGTAACTCTACCTAAGATCTCTTAAGAAAGCAAAAAAAATATTAATCTTGTAGTGTGAGTAAATCAGTTACAAACCATGACTCTACTCAAGAACACTTTCTCTTTTAAATACATAAAGAAATAAGAACTTGAGCAACTAAATTTTTGTCTCTTTCAATTATGAATAATCTAGATTGTGAAAACTCACCAATTTGAGAAGCATTCTTTTCCTTTTATAGTGGAGTAATGATTAGGGTAGAAATTTGATTGGGCCAAGTTTCCTAAAAGGTACATACCTTACTTGTGCAGTTTGTTACACTAGAAGACAAAATTGTGTAGGTCATGTGACAAATGTATGTTTCCATGAAAACCTAGGGACCTGGTCCCTCATTGTGAGCTGCTCATCACCAAAACAAGATATAGAAATTTACGCCTTTTGATGATGAAAAAACACAAAACATGACCACAGATCTTTGAAGTATTGATACACTATTAACTTAGAGCTTATTTAATCTGCCACAAAATTAGTCCAAACACACTACAATTCTGAGAGCTTGAAGATAACAGCTCCAATATGTGAAGACAACAACAATCACAAAATTTTAAAGGAATACCAACACAAAAACAGTAGCTACACAAGGAGAACAAGAAGATAACAATAACATTAAACAATGGTTCAACAACACAAGATGATAGATTACAAAGAGTACAATGTTAACAACAAGAACAACAAATGGTAGTAACTATAGTGAATCGAAAATCAGCCCCACACGGCTTCACTAAGTTACTACAAAGTTTCAAGAGCACAAAATGAAAGAGAGTAACTTGACACAAAGATATCTTAGAATCTATGAACCCTAACTTGAAGATAGGACCCTAAGACCAAAAGATTTCAGTACCATGTTCTTACTTAGACCAAGAGGAACTCATGAACCTCGAGATCTCCAATTTCTAGCCAAGAAACAACACAAGTGTAACTACACTTGTTGGATAGATTTCAGGTTCTACTCTCAAGAACAAGAGAGAGAGAAATATTCAATGTTACAAGACTTGTTGTTGTGAAATATGAAGAATGAACTAAGTGCTAAAAATAACCCTAATAGCATCTATTTATATTACACACAAAATGAAGGACAAATGACTTTCCTACCCTTCAGTCATGGGGTGCCCTTAGAGTGTAATTTATTACACTTCAAGGCTCATTTTCACACTTAAAAATGTTGAAGCTCTTTGGCGGATCAAGTACCAACTCACACGCAACCATTTGCATGAACATGGCTTGTAGTTTTTGTAACTCCCGAGCTTGGCTTCGTGTGAATGGTCGAGAACGTATTGGACAACTTTGTACACCCGTATCATCCTCTCCATATTGAGAGGAATTTGACCTCAAATTCAGCATTTGGTCATCCTGAACTGCATCCACTAGAGAAAGATCACACACATTGAAAGTGTTGTGCACTTGGTATTCCGGGGGAAGGTCAATCTTGTAGGCATTATCATTGATCCGTTCAAGTACTTGGAATGGACCGTCACCTCTTGGCATCAATTTGGACTTTCTTTGAGATGGAAACCTATCCTTTCTAAGGTGAACCCACACCCAATCTCTCGGTTCAAGAATGAGTTTCTTTCTCTCCTTGTTGACTCTCCTTGCAATGTCTTGATTTTTCTTCTCAAGTCGAAGTCGCACCTTCTCATGTAACTTCTTCATCGAATCTGCCCTCTTGCTTCCATCTAAGCTAATCATAACATCACTAGGCAAAGGAGTTAAATCCATAGGGGTAAGGGGGTTGAGGCCATATATGCACTCAAAGGGAGTCATTCCCGTACTTGAGTGTATGACACGGTTATATGCAAACTCAATCAATGGTAGGTGTTCCTCCCAAGAAGTCAATTTTTCTTTTACCATGGAATATAGCATAGCACCCAAAGTCCTATTTACTACTCCCGTTTGACCATCAGTTTGTGGGTGGAAAGATGTAGAGAATAACAACTTGGTTCCAAGCCTACCCCACATGGATTTCCAAAAGTGACTTAGGAACTTAGAGTCCCTATCACTCACAATGGTCCTCGGAACACCATGCAACTTGACAACATTATCAACAAACAAAGAGGCCACACTAGGTACATCATCACATTTAAAGCATGGAATAAAGTGTGCCATCTTAGAAAATCGATCGACCACAACAAAGATACTGTCTCGACCTTGTCTAGTCCTAGACAACCCTAACATGAAATCCATAGATATGTCAAGCCAAGGGCGTAAAGGAGTGGGCAACGGGGTGTACAACCCATGAGGTAGGAGCCGCGATTTGGCTCCTTTGCAATCTATGCATTGGCCACAAATCTTGGCCACATCCTTGTGCATTTTTGGCCAATAGAATTGCTCCTCCAATATTCCAAGGGTCTTTTCGATCCCAAAGTGACCCATTAGACCATCATTGTGTGCTTCCCTCACAAATAACTCTCTCCAAGAATTGGAAGGTACACACAATCATCTACCTTTAAAAAGTATCCATCAAACTTGGTATAGGGATTTGAACCCCTAGATGAATCCCACTTGTCCCTACCCATTTCTTCATATTCCCTAAAGATAGGAGCAAAGTGAGGGTCCTCGGGATACAATTCTTTCAAACTCTCAAAACCCATTAATTTTGAAGATAATGTTGACACAAGAACATGTTTTCTAGATAAAGCATCGGCTACTACGTTGTCCTTACCCTTTTTGTATTGAATAACATAAGGGAAGGTTTCAAGAAACTCAATCCATTTTGCATTCCGCTTGTTAAACTTGTCTTGTGCCTGAAGATGCTTCAAGGATTCATGGTCCATTCGGATCACGAACTCCTTGGGCCATAAATAGTGCTTCCAAGTGGCCAAAGCTCGAATCAAGGCATAAAACTCTAGATCGTACGTGGAGTAGTTTAGAGTTGCTCATTTGAGATTTTCACTAAAATAAGCAATGGGTTTTAAATCTTGCATCAAAGTTGGGAAATTGTAATAAAGGCGCGGAAACGAGCATAGCTTTCAAGGTTTCAAAAGCCTTAGCTTGCTCTTCACCCCACTTGAAGGGTTGGTCTTTTCGAATGATCGCGATCAAAGGAGCGGCCATGGTGCTAAATCCTTTGACAAACCTTCTATAAAAACTAGCTAACCCGTGGAAGCTTCTTACTTCGCTAATGGTTTGCGGGGTTGGCCAATTTTTGATAGCATCTATATTGGATTCATCCACTTCTACCCCTCTTGAACTAACAACAAAACCCAAGAAAACAACTTCATTAACACCAAAAGAGCACTTCTCCAGATTTTCATACAACCTTTCCTTTCTAAGGACATCAAACACACATTGTAAATGCATCACATGATCATCAATTGACTTACTATAGACCAAGACATCATCAAAGTAAACAACAACAAACTTTCCAATAAATGGCTTTATCACATGATTCTTTAGCCTCATGAAAGTACTTGGAGCATTTGTTAGGCCGAATGGCATAACCATCCATTCATAGAGACCAAATTTAGTCTTGAAGGCGGTTTTCCATTCATCATCGGGTTGCATTCTTATTTGGTAATAGCCACTCCTTAAATCAATCTTGGAAAATAAACATGAACCATTCAATTCATCAAGCATATCATCTAACCTAGGGATAAGGTGATGATATTTTACCATAATCTTATTGATGGCTCAGCAGTCCACACACATACGCCATGTTCCGTCTTTCTTAGGCACCAGTAGCACTGGAACCGCGCACGGACTCATGCTCTCCTTGATATACCCTTTGTTGAGGAGTTCCTCAACTTGACACTGCAATTCTTTGGTGTCCGTAGGGTTGCTTCTGTAAGCCGGCTTATTTGGCAATTGTGAGCCCGGCACAAAGTCGATTTGATGCTTAATTCCCTGAAGCGGGGGCAATCTTTGCGGAAGTTCTTTGGGAAATACATCTTCATAATCCTTCAACACACAAGAAATCAAAGAAGAAATAGAAGAATTAGTAGGGTTAGTATTAAAACAATGAGCCAAAAGAAGCATAGGCATGTCCACATCATAATCCAAGAAGAGTTCCTTCTTTCTAGCCAACATCACCATGTTTTCTTGCCCATTTGACATTGAGGCAGTCCTGGAAATCCCTACTTCTCCACCCACGGTTTTCCCCTCTTTTTCACTATTTTCAGGTTTCTTTCCCTTCTCTTTCAACTCCCTCATCTTTTGATGTAATTCATTCACTTGTGATGGCAAAAGAGGATAAAGAGTGACCTTTCGACCATCCTTCTCAAGTGAATATCGGTTGGTCCTCCCATCATGTTTGGTAGATCTATCATATTGCCAAGGTCTACCTAACAACAAATGACATGCTTGCATTGGTATCACATCAAAAAGCACTTCGTCTTGGTAGTTCCCTACCTTAAACTGTATCACACATTGCCTCATGACCTTCAATTCACCGCATTCATTCAACCATTACAACTTGTAAGGGCTAGTATGAAGTGTAGTTGGTAATTTCAGAAAGTTTACCATAGCGACACTAACGACATTCACACAACTACCACTATCAATCACCAAAGTTCACACATTCCCATTTACAAGGCATTTAGTATGGAATAGATTTTCCCTTTGGCTAGGGTCATCTATTGCATTACTAATCAAAGCGCATCTAACTACAAAGTTTGGAACAACACACTCCCCTTCTTGTGGGTAAATAACTTCACCATCATCATCATCATCATCAAGTGGCCTATTTCCAGTTTCCTCTCCATCTTGAGGCTCGGCCTCATCCTCCTCTTTTTCAAGACCCACCTCCTCACCAAGGTAATACAATCTCCCTTCCTATAGTATCACGTTGTGTCGATTTGGACATTCATTGGATTTATGTCCCCAACCATGGCACTTGAAACATTGGAATCCTTTTGGGTTTGGATACTTGTAAACTTCTTGTTTTAGAGGAATTTTGTGGACTGTTTTGGGCTCGGGCAGCCTTGTAGTGACGGTTTGGTACTTGTTTTTGGGCTAACCCAAAGAGGATTGAACCACGTCCTTGCTTCTAGGCCAACCCGAGATGGATTGTCCCCTTTCCTTGAGAGACAACCTCTCTTTAAGCTCCCTTTCAATCTCAAGAGCCGCTTGGAAAATACCTTCAACGGTATCAAATTTGTGAAGTGTCAAATGAGTGGAGATCTCTTTGTTCAACCCACATGTGAATCGGATGATGTCATGACTGATTTGTTCCCCACGATGATCAAGCTTCAACATGATTTGTTGAAACTCATCATAATATGCCATCACACTTTTATTGCCTTGACACAAGTTGTACAATCTAGCAAGCAATTCATGGCGATAACTCTCAGGAAGGTACCGTTTCCTCATCAAGAACCTTAACTGAAACCAAGGTGGTGGCTTCCCATCAACTAATTCATCACCAAAATGCTTGACGTACTCCCACCAAGTGTTGGCATAACCCTCAAAATGAGCTATGGCATAACAACTTTTCTTTTCTTCCGAGATATCATTAACTTGAAAAACTTTATCACAAGCTGATTCCCATGCTAAGTAGGCCTTGGGGTCACCTTTACCCTTAAAGATAGGTAAGCTCAATTTGATGGTATTGATGCTTATGTCTCTTTCTTGGTGTCGATTTCCCCTTTCTCCATACCCTCGGTACCTCCTTGGATCAACACGGCCCCTTCTTAGCTACTCCTATCTCATGTAAGCATCATCAAAGGCTCTATATCCATCATACTTCTCTCTACCATGTTCCTCAAAGTGAGCTGGTCGGTTTTGGTGATTTGGAATCTGATTTGGAGGCATTGGGATTTGTGGAGGTGGTGGTCTTTGATTTGGTGGAGTTTGGTAAGGTACGTTCATATTTTGTGGAGGTAATGGACGGCTACATCCTTCTTGTGGAATTGGAGGAGTTTGGGAATGGTGTGTTCTATTCGCTTCTTGGTTTGGAGGGAAAGTAGTGGTATGATTTGTGGCATTTAGTGGGGCTAGAGGTGGATTCATTATTTGGTGCAATGTTTCTGGTGAGATAGTTATGGATGAAGTTCTTTCATTCCCACTTGAAGGAATATTATGAGGAGTGGATGGACGAGAGTTCCTTTGACTCTCCACTTGCTCCAATCTCCCACTTATCGTAGTCAAATCTCCCCTCATTGCCCCAATTTCCGTGTTCAACCTCTCTAAACTTCTGGTAATGGCCTCAAGTGTGGCCTTCATAGTGTCTTGTTCAGTAGTACCCCCACTTTGGGATGTGCTTCCTTCCATGTCAAGGTGTTACCTACACAATCAATAAACAAGTTAGCGTTAAACCTCTCCTCACTCACACTCTCTCGGTTCACTCACACTTGAGCTCCACAAATATTGTAGATTGGCTAGTAACCGTGAATCCTTAAGATATGAGTAAAGCTCTTGTCCGGAGTGGATTCTTGTTTGAAACTCAAAGAATTCTCGACGGACTAGAGTTAAGAAGTTACAACGTATTCAAACGAATAAAAGCACCCAACTAAACGTGGACACGAACAAGAGAATTCAAAAGGATTAATTGACAACCTAGTAGGAGTGTACTAGCATGTTAATTAGTTCTAAAACCAAGTAATGAAACTAAGAATAAACAATTAGAAACTAGAAAACCTAAATTTGAGCTTATTAATGACGTGAACAGTAGCCAATGGGTGACGTGAACAGTAGCAAATGGGTGATGTGGCAGCATGCAATTTGTCTTGGTCCCACATAATTTAAGCACCAATTCTGAAATTTAAATCTTTAAACAATTTGGAAAGGATGACAATTGGTCTTGGAGGGAAAACATAGATCTTGAAATAAGAAAAGTACCTTGTCCCACAACACTAGGTTCTTGAAATAAGAAAAAGTACTTGTCCCACAACACAAGGTTCTTGAAATAAGAAAAGGTAACTTGTCACACAACACTAGGTTCCTGAAATAAGAAAAAGGTATCTTGTCACACAACCCTAGGTTCTTGAAATAAGAAAAAATTGCTAAAAAGTATAAGCTTAGTCTAAGAAATAATGGGTTCAAGGCTTCTCACAACATGCTTTACAATTTTCAGCTTCAACTCTTGAATTTATATAACACTTTTTGGTTGTCTAAAGTTGTAAGAAAAGATGAAGAACTTGATCAACACCACAACTACCTTCAAGAACTCAACAAAAACTTCTTCAAAAACACAACACAACACCACCAATTGTCAACAACAAGTAACAACAAACAGCCAGCCACAAGGCACCACAACTATGGTCAATATTATAAGCTCAATCTTTAGATCTTGACACCTTTAGTGTTGGTGAGAAAGAAACCAACACTAGAAACACTCTATACAAGAAAAATACTACAAGATCTAGCCAAAAAAAATAAGAAAATCTCGGCCCATCGAAACAACACATCACAATTTTTTGCCAAGAACACAAAGGTAGCAGATTTGACTATTTCTGGAATTTTCAGATTTCAGTTTTTTTTTCTTTGTAGTTTTCAAGTCTCAAGCCCAAGATTGATCTTGTTAGAATAAAATCAAAGATGGCTCTGATACCAAATGATACACTACTAACTTGGAGCGTATCAAATCTGCCACAAAATCAATCCAAACACACTACAATTCCAAGAGCTTGAAGATAACAGCTCCAATATGTGAAGACAACAACAATCACAAAATTTTAAAGGAATACCAACACCAAAACAGTAGCTACACAAGGAGAACAAGAAGATAACAATAACATTAAACAATGGTTCAACAACACAAGATGATATATTACAAAGAGTACAATGTTAACAACAAGAACAACAAATGGTAGTAACTATAGTGAATCGAAAATCAGCCCCACACGGCTTCACAAAGTTACTACAAAGTTTCAAGAGTACAAAATGAAAGATAGTAACTTGACACAAAGATATCTTAGAATATATGAACCCTAACTTGAAGATAGGACCCTAAGACCAAAAGATTTCAGTACCAAGTTCTTACTTAGACCAAGAGGAACTCATGAACCTCGAGATCTCAAGTTTCTAGCCAAGAAACAACACAAGTGTAACTACACTTGTTGGACAGATTTCAGGTTCTACTCTCAAGAACAAGAGAGAGAGAAATATTCAATGTTACAAGACTTGTTGTTGTGAAATATGAAGAATGAACTAAGTGCTGAAAATAACCCTAATAGCATCTATTTATATTACACAGAAAATGAAGGACAAATGACCTTCCTACCCTTCAGTCATGGGGTGCCCTTAGAGTGTAATTTATTACACTTCAAGGCTCATTTTCACACTTAAAAATGTTGAAGCTCTTTGGCGGATCAAGTACCAACTCACACGCAGCCATTTGCATGAACATGGCTTGTAGTTTTTGTAACTCCCGAGCTTGACTTCGTGTGAATGGTCGATAACGTATTGGATAGCTTTGTACACCCATATCAAGTATCAATCTCATTCACCTTATAAAGTTGGAGTGACTACCATTACTGTCAGTGAATGTTCCCCCTATAACTTTGTACTTTGCATCCCATATTAATATATTATACAACTTAGGGACCAGGTCCCTTGTTGTCAATTGACATGAAAAACCGAACTCATTACTGCATTTTAATGTTCCCCCTGTCAATATACACACACTCATCAATATGCATTTGTGAATTCTTCTCCAAGTATATATGCCATAATTGCATTCAATACCACTGCACAGCCTGTCGCTTGCTTGACATTATTTATTGCATAAAACATATCACCACTTGGTACCTAGTACCTTACATATCATATCATATGCACCCACACCTGGTACCAACCTTATTCATTTAGTATTCCCTCTTTCGTCATCATTGAAAAGTAATAATAGTAACCCAAGAGTAAAAGTAATTGCAAGATAGTTAACTCATGGCTAGTGGGGGCAACACTAACATGAGGAAGAACTTTAAATATAAAGAAGAGACAAATTAAGAACAAAAACAAAAATTCATTCATTGTTAATGAGATTATTACCATTACATTTTACCCAAAAAACAAAATAACTGCCTTCAAAAGCCAACATGACCACAAGAATTGGAAACTGGCAAAAAGGCCTGATAAGAGAATAGGGATAACAAGACTTATATAGAGGGAGGTTTAGGAGAAATGGACTTAATCAATATACCCATTATTTAATGCTCTACAACATGGTAATCTAATAACTTCTTGGTAAGGTTCTTCACTTCAGCATTCAATCTTTGAACTTCATCAATAAGGTATGTAACCTTGATCTTGAGCTTAGCATTTTCTGCTACAAGTTCTTCAGAAGCACCTGGTCCCTCAGAAGATAGTTGCTGATATTTTATCTTAGTTGCACTATCTCAAAATTCTTAGAGGCTAACTTATCCTCAACTCCTCCATTTCCTTGCTTATATTTTCTTGAACAACCAGTAGCTCAGACAACTAGGATACTGTTCTAAATTTTCCTTCTATAGATTCATTTTCCACCAATGTTGTCAAGCGAAACACTTGTTTAATAGTTCCTAAGGTCCCTTTAGTTTGAACAACAACAATAATAACAAACCCATCATATTCCCATATAGTGGGGTTTGGGGAGAGTAGAATGTATAAAGTCCATACCACTACCTCGAAAGAAGTAGAGAGGTTTCTTAAGGTCCCTTTCGTTCTAACTACTAAAAAATATTGAAATAACTTATTCAAGAAATATCTATATGGCATTTCATGTTTTCCTTCCATCTCATGAATCACCTTTTTCATATGCTCAATCATCAGAGCAGGCAAAATTATTATCTTAAACTTGATCAAGCATTCTATTAGAAATAGGTCAGTTATACAGGCTATAGTTTTTTTCTTTGACCTTGGCAAAATGACTTTGTTTATGAACTGAACCACCAACTGGAACTCACTGGTGAGAAAATTCTTTCTCATACCGTCTATTGATGTCTCTCATACCTTAGAAGCATCAATTATGAATTTAGTTGAGGGTTGTTTCTTCATACGGAACCTCATACTAGTACTAGGCACATCTAAAATCTTTCCTAATATTTCTTTATCCAGTTTAATTTTCTTTCCTTGCACCAGTATAGTCATATTGAAACGATCGTCTATGAATTCTATAGTGCAATTTAATTCTCTCACCTCACCCTTAAAGACTATGGGAGTTGGTTCCTCTAATAGGTGCAACCAACCCTGATATCTTACATACTCTACCAACTCTACCATTCTAGGCTTTTCATATAATTTGGGATCAAAAACCCTTTGTGATAGCACCATTCTATGTTTTCAATATCTCATTCCTTTGCTCTCTAGACACATCCTTCTTTTCTTCTTATTTTTGTATTATTTCTTGATTTTTTTCAACAAATTTTCTCTTCCTAGGGCCAGGTCCCTCAGAGACTTTCTTACTTTTCACAGCTATGTATTTATTCTACATTCCAATAGGGTCACTAGACTTTAAACCAGAGGACCTAGTCCTTCTAGCTATATGAACATCTTTTCTTATTTTCTCAATTGCAGCAACAATATCTGGATCAATGTATTAATCCTCTTCAACCTCTACAATTTCAACATTTCCCTCCTCCTCCACTAAAGAAGATTTTTTAAGTCTTCTTCTCTTGGTGGTTGAAGACTTACTTTCCTTCACTGTATCCACTAACAATTTTTATTCTGACCCTCTATTTGAATATGATCTAGCAACTTTTACACCAGAGTCAATCACTTTCTCCTTTCCTCTATTTCCCCTTTATTTCTTCATGGACCATCTTAGAAGTGGTTTATCCTCATCCTCCTTATTAGGAGGTAATACAATTTCTCCACCTTTTTTGAACAGCAGCCTTGTTTCCTTCTACTTGATCATCCACATAAAAAAAACTTTCCTTGGGATCAGTTGCAAGAAAAATGAAATTCTCATCCACCCAATTTACACTACTGGATAGGTCAAACCTCTTAACAGGTATTTCTTCATCAAATAGTTGAGAAAAAATTGGGTTTGGATCAGAGGAAGTAGGCGAACCAGGTACTAGGATGTTTTTTGTAATTTTAGTACCTTCTAATTCTTCAAAGGGAAGAGGTATTTGAGAAACATCGTAGGGATTTCGTTCTTCTAAAGTAGGAGAAACTTTATTTTAGGGACTTCTTGTTCAATCAGTGAACCAAAACCTTTATTTGAATCTTCTATCAGGGATGAATCAACAAAAATTTCTATGGTTGAAGATGTTTTAATAGGATCAAACTCATTCATGGGTTCTATTTTTTCTGGAGAGGACTCAGTAGGATAATTTAATGCAAGTTCTTGTTGAGGGCTTGAAGTGATTTCTTCTAAAGTACTGGGCGTTAAAGAATCAGATTGTTTGATTTAGGGATTTTCTAAATTTGTTTCATTTAGGATACTTAGAACTTCAAGTGAAGGAGAGGTGGGTAAAACACTTTGAGATTCTTAAGGAAGATCAGAATAAGACTCTTTTATGGTGGTTAAGGAAGATGGAATGTTTTGCCATTTTGAATTTTTGAGAGAAAAGAACCATGTTAGTTTTGGAGAAAAGGACAATTCAGGAGGATGATTTGAGTTAATTTAGGAAAGAGTAAGAATAAAAATATTTGATTTTGTAATTAATGGAGATGAACGTTTGATATTTAAAAGGTGTCTTTTTGAATTAACGTGTCTAGCTCTAATAGGTGCAACTCTTCATATTTGTTGTGAATTGACAACATTTTTCAGATTAGGAAGGACATGTGGCCTTTTTAAATAGAATTTTTTTATATTTTAAGGCATTCAAATTTTGTACTAACCTGAGAGATGGGACTAGTTCCCTCTCTTTCTTGGGTAAATTCTCCTTTTGTAGTTGCCTCAACTATTTTCCTCCAAAACTATTCCCATGGGTGTATACCTTCAATTGTATAGTACTGAATTAGACCATTATGCACCTACCTTATTAACTTGATCAATCCCATCTTCAACTTGTTTGTTTTAATACACCATTTTATTTCTGAACATAGGTCTGCGGACCGGGCCCCCAACTTTACATCCTCTAAACATGCCAAGTTTTCTTATATGCAGCTTTATTTGAGATTGCTGACAAAAAAACCAGAGCCTTATAGATTTTAACCTTGATTTTCAGGAACATTTTTTGGTTGAACATGGAGAGCCTTCCACAATGACATGCCTATACTCCTTTTCACCACCACTTTGAACTTGTTGTCTGTATATTTCAGCTTTGACATACCTAGGACCAATCCTTTGAAATAAACTATTCCACATAGGAACTTACATGTCCCAAATCAGCATCATGATGTTGAACACCAAAGAAAGTTACTTCCCATCAGCCACACACATTTTTGATTCTTTTTTACCATTTCCACATGACATACATCCACTTGAAGTTCCTTAAGAGATAGAATATAGTAAAAACCTCAAGTCATATGATTTGAACTTTTACTACCAATGAACCAGTCATGACTGCAAACCCTTTCTCACTCCTACAAATAAAATCATTTGTTATACTTGGAAACTTACTTGAGTTTGAGCTCCCAATAGGATGATAGAGGTGTGATCAAATTCTTCTTGACCCATCTTGGTAATGAGAGCTTATTCATATTCAAAATTTAGGAATCCTTAGGATAGGCATTCCTTTGTTAAATGAATTTAACATTGTTTATTCTAGATCTTATCCAACTTTGATAGTTTTCTTTCTTGTGACCATCTCATCCACAATGAGTGCATAGAGGTTTGTGGGATTTTTTTCTGGCCTCTTGAAAAACCTGGCTTTAAGACCGTGAAGATTGAGTTTTGTACTGATGTCAAAGGCCCCTACCATTCCTGATACCTTTACTAGTTAAATTGTAAAGGATCTGTGAGGATGTGGTCCATTGTAGAGATTTGTTGAGTTCATCTCTTAAAAGGACCAGGTCCCTTTCTAAATCTTTGTTCTTCTGGAAAGCAGTTATAAGGTTCTTTTTAGAATCTCTCCATTTATCTTTAAGATCAATCTGAATCTTTGGAGCTTTTTTCTTTCCTTTATCATCAGAGTCATTTACTTTCTCCAGTTGACTTAATAAATTCAAATAATCATTTTTCAACTTACCAAATTATTCTTCTATTTAAAAAATATGGGGATTTAAAGCAATTAATTCAAGCTCCTAATTCTTTTTTTTATCTTCTTGAGAATTTTTCTCAGTACTCAGTTCACACATGAAATCAATCAACATATTTAATAGCTTCTTCATCTTTCTAGCAGGATAATTACCTAAATTTTTCTTAATATCAGATAGAGTTACCTCATTTTCTTATTCATTTTTAGTGTTTTCCATGAGAGAAAACAAGGAATAAAAGGAAATTTTGCATTAACCCATAGCCAACATGGACATATTTTCAGCCTTTTCAGCCTCATTAGATTCACTAAAGGAATCTCCCCACACTACTAGAGCCTGCCATACTACATAATCAACTGCATCTTTTTTGCTTAATTTCACAGGGACCTGGTCATTGTTCTTTCCTTTGTCACTTCCATTCTTTAGGTATTCCTAGTAATCCATTTTTTGCATAGGACAGTCCTTGATGAAATGCTCAAGACTTA
Source organism: Capsicum pubescens (assembly GCA_030864215.1). Lineage (NCBI taxonomy): Eukaryota > Viridiplantae > Streptophyta > Magnoliopsida > Solanales > Solanaceae > Capsicum > Capsicum pubescens. The sequence continues at coordinate 146,696,790 of CM061545.1, read as the reverse complement.
CACATTTGTGACAAACTTCAACAAAGCCTCTCTTCTTGTTTTTGTTTCCTCTTCTTTGAAACTGACTACTTTGCTTCATAACTCTAACAATTTTTTTTTCAAATAGTAAGCATCAGTGTCTTCTTCACTTGAGTATGACTTAGAAGCCCTCAATTCTAGAGATTTTTCCCTTTTTACTTTATTCTTCTCTTGCCCTTATTTCTTCTTAAGTTCATGTGTCTTTAGATTACCAATAAGCTCATCCATAGTGAGAGTCCTCTGGTTCCTAGCCTTAGAGATAGCATCTACTTTGCTTTCCCAGGATTTAGGCAGAAACTCTAAAAATTTTCTCACCTATTTGTACACAGGAATCACTTATACTAAAAAGTGCAATTTATTGGTGATTGAAGTGAATCTTATATACATCTCTTAGATAGTTTCTCCTTCTTTCATGATGAAAGATTCATACTGTCTAGTCAGTATATCAACTTTGAATCCTTCACATCAGTGGTCCCTTCATAAGCTATTTTAAGGCAATCCCAAATTTCCATAGTTGTTTCCCTAGATGAAATCTTATTGTATTCATCAGGTCCTATGCCACAGATAAACAAGTTCTTATCCTTGTAATTCTTCTCAACTTGTCTTCTATCTTCATCATCAAATTCTCTCCTACTTTGTACAACCATTCTAGTTATGTTTCCTTACTTGACCACTTTAAGTGACACATAAGGACCATAAAAAATTAGGTCCATAAGCTCACTGTCCTCGGCCATAATAAAGACAAACATCCTGGTTTTCCACCACCTATTGTATTGCCTATTAAATCTAGTTGGTATAGTGGTAGATTTACTTCTTACACATTTGGTGAAGAAGCCATGATAACCAATTCACTCTAGGTATTAACCTTTTAGAGTGTTTCTGCTTTGATACCGATTGTTGGAATATGGGAGGGGGGGATTGCACAACACAGTGATGGACCAGGTCCCTTAGAGTCGATCACAGTCAATCAAATTGTAAAGCACAAAAACTATGACTTTGTAGAAAGGTAACATGGAAACCTCCTTACTCAAGGGAGGAAAAACCACGTCCTGCCCTCACAAGAACAATCAAACTCTTGATTACATACTTCAATGAACCTAACTTTATGCACCTTCTTGTAACACCTCTACTACAAGCCTACTGATAACACTCAACTTACACATCAATTTTAGTGCAAAGTGGTCGTTTTCAATATATTTACCCAACTAGGAGTCGGGGTTGAATCCACGAAGAACAATGTGTGTGGCGATTAACTAGGTTCAAAATGAGAGTTACTAATTAAATTCAAACCTATGGTAAAAAAAGGTTTGGGGGGTTTTCAATCATTCCGAATGTGAGGGAAACTCTTAGGTTTTTAAGGGACTAATTTGGAAGTAAAAATAATTAGCATGTAACCACTTAAGAATGAATATTGGGGCTATGTTTTCCTAGGGGAAACCTATGCAAGGGAACATGATGATTTGGTGTAAATTCTATCATTGATGATATGGTAAGCTAGGTTTAAAGTCCTTGAAGTTAGTTTATCAACAATACGTCAATGATAGCACTCATTGACCCTTTGGAGTACCTAACAAGTTTATCAATTAAAGCCACCCTATACCTCAATTGGATATCCCTATTTCTAGGATGATACCCATGGTATAGTCAACCTCATAATCACCCTTATGTCTAAGATAGTGAGAATTAACTAACTATGCCAATAAATTATCCACTATTGCCTTTGTTGCCACATCCCTCTTTCAAGGATGATATGGGTTCCAAAAGTTTGCCCAAACCCCTCTTTTAAGGAAGGTATTAGCTTTCTAGATTTTGGGATTTTTACCCATCAAACCCATTTTGGGTGTTTGGGGCTTTCACCCATAAATCCCAACTAATCAACCCAAGAAATAGTAAATCCATCATGAACAAAATAAAATCTTCACAAATACATCACAACCCACACCCTTGCACCCTACTCAAACATAACCCCAAGAGGAAGGGCTAGCAACTCATAAAGATAATAAACATAAATAAACCATGATTTCCATTAAGTAGATACATTAAACATAAAAGAATGCAAACCAAACTTTAAATCTCCACAATTCCTCAATGGGTCTGGCTAGTCCTTCACTTGAAGCTACTCTAATTTCTCCTTAGTTCAAAATTAGCACAAATTAGGTACCAAGATCAAAGAAATTGCAACAACCCTAAACTAAGGATGGGATGTAGGGTTGCAGAGTCTACAATACTTTGATAAAATGAGGGTTTTGATCTTTTAAATAGGGATTTTGGATTTGATATGCACTTTTTATGACTTTGCCCCTAGGTTGATTTCCCATTGCCTTGCGATCGCGTGTGGATAGCCGCAATCACTGTATTTTTCAAGTGATAGTGCCTACTGACTTTCTTGACTTACCACAATCACGGTGGTCACTCCACGATCGCGGTATCTGAGGCCTAGTCTGCACAGGTTTTTTAGCTTTTGCACTTCTCTTCCCGCTTTGATCCTTTTTCAGCTTATTTTGCCTCTTTTTGTCTCAGCACTTGTGTACCTACAAAATATAAGAATTAGTGCAATTTTATGAAATTTTTGCCTCATTCATAACTTTAAAACATAGTAGTGTGCACTTATTTGGATGTCGATAAGTGGTAATATGGCCACTCATTAATACTCCCAACTTAAATCTTTGCTTGTCCTCAAACAACACTATTTTATTTCTAATATGAGATAGTGCCCTTGTGAGCCCATTTGTGCCACCTAATGATCACAATGACTTTGAACTTGATTTGCACCAAAAATTTGCACACATGCATGGGTGAATCTATTTTCACAACTCCCCTCAACATCAAACACAATTTTAAAGGCTTAAAGGACTTCAAAGAACAACAATGCAATAATTTCCCACTCTCTAAATGTGATTCTCTATCGATAGCACTCCACTACACTCTTTTTTCCTTTCTCTTACAAAAATGACAATGTCACTCACCTTGATTCGTTTACATGTCTCCTCACAAGAAGGAAATCCCACTCACCATTTGTCTATTAAGCAACATGGTATATAAGTGCAACACTCACGCTCATAAAGAATCCCTCCATTTTAACGAGTATCATACCATATTGTTACCCTTATTTCCCTCGCCACTACTATGAACTTGCTTTCTTGGAGATCCCGAAGCACTTTTTAAGCTTATAACCTAGGTTTGGGGAGAATGGGTAGTATATAATTTAGGAATGGAGTGATTACTCCCTTCTTGAACATCTACCTCACTTTCACACTATTCAACCAAGCTTTTGACCATGGGCCACTTTAATTGTTTCCCACTTCACACATGCCTACTTTTGCTATCTTGATTCACCTATCTCTTTGAAGGCATCTTCTTTTTATTTGTTTTTTTGCAATCTATTCCTTTGCTTCTTTTGCTTATTCCTTTCTTCTTTTATTCATTTGTTTCAATGCTTAAGCATGTAGGCACTCACTATCACTTTTGTGGCCCAAAGTTGCTTCCTTCAATTTCAACATCACCAATTTAGGCTTTTAGCCTCAAATTGTATTTTGAAGTTCAAGGAGGGTAGGGTTCAAAAGAGGGATAACATTTGAATGGGCTAAGGCTTGTAATATGGTTTCCAAAGAAAGGTTTGAAGGAGTAAAATGGGTGACTAAGGATACAATCAATGCATGGGTAGGTTATTTAGGCCTATGTTCACCAAGTTGGACTAAGGTCATTTCTCCAACCAAGCGATGATCACAATTAGCCTTGAAAGACTAACTGTGCAAGTTCTAGATGATACAAGAAAGCATGGGAGTCAAGCAATTATGTTCACCGCATACATGACATGAAAAATCCTCAATGAGGCTCAATTGTGCCTTACACTAATGATTAAAGGGAGCATTAACCAACTTTCATAAGCTAAAAACTTCGGAGTCACAAGAAGAGGTAAAGCATTGTCACAAAAATTTTCATGTCCATGCCCCTTGGGTTTTAGAAATTTTAGATGGAGGGGGTATTTGCTTTACATTTACACCACATGAGATTTTCCATTGCTATTGTCAATACCAAGCCATCATCTCATATCTTGGATCTTGAGATGGCAAATCATATGGTTACTCAAACTTCACCATAGGTATGATGACGATCCCAAACTCTCAAATGCCACAGGTACCTAAATTTTCCTTGCATTGTGTTCCAAGCTACAAGTACTCAGACTTCCTCTGCATCTACGACTCAAACCCAGACATGATATTTTCCCCTTAAGAATGACGTCACTCAATCTATCATAGGGAAAGGCTTGTCTGACATTATCATCAAAAGAAATAAATATCTAGAGATGAAAACAACCGACTGTACAAAATTTCTATGTTTCACGTCAACTAAGTTCAAGTATTGCAAGCCAATGTGTACTTACATAAGGACAGGGCCGCACACCCCCAACTTAAAATGACTAGTCGTGACCTCACTATATAACATGAAAGCAGAAGAAGGGTCTACAGGACTCCCTAAAACTGTATTAATAACCATGTTGAAAGCTGGACAAAGAGCTGCGATCGCGCCCTGATTGGTGCGATTGCAGTACTGCGATCGCGGCCCTCAACTCGTGATCGCGGTAACTAAAGCCATCTGTACCTTATTTTGCCCTATTTTTCTGCATGGCTGCCATACTTCTAAACTTAGTTTTCCCATATTTTCATCTTCCAATTCAGTCCATAGCACCTAGAAATCATCAAAATTATGTTACTTATTCAAAAGCAAATAATGTAAACATAAAAATGATCGGTTGCCTTCCATCAAGCGCTTGATTTAACTTCGCAGTACGACGCCTTTTTAATCCTTATTTGTGTGTCGACTTAGAGGACTTGAATTTTTTGCCGAATTTTTGATCATTACATCTTTGAGGTGCATTGAGAAAATGTAGGGGCATGATGACACATGCTCTATCACGCCACTTCGAAGACTTAAATCGTTTTCCCAATTTTGCATCAAACTTTCATGTGGGATCATTGGGTGTAACACCTCGAAATCCTATCCCGGAGCGTCACACGATTCTTAAGGCTACAAGTAGCCCCAAGCATATTCTTTGAGCCTGCTACTTAGTATCAAGCTTACTTAAAGATAATCAGAGAAAAATAAGGAATCATGTTATATCATGTCTAACAAAAATCCGAATGAGTACTGTAAAAGTAACAAAATACTGCAAATCTAAACATACTGACCATCAAGTCTGACAAAACCTCTACTACTCAACAAACTAGAGAGATATTGGGATAGATCCCCAATTGACTCAAACTAAATTGAAAATAGTAGAACAACTACTAAAAATACTGAAGTGTCTGGAGATAGGCCCTCGAACCATGAGGACTCACCACAGTGGAGATGTAGATAAAGGTACTCGGGATCACTGATGCTGCTGGGACTGAGAACCTAAACCTACATTATGTGACAATATAGCACACATATGTGGATAGTACTTTGGAATGTACTGAGTATATGGGGTTTATGCAATTAAATAATCCATATCATAAGTCTTTATAGAAAACATGCATGCTATAATAGATGACTCACATAGCTTGAACAAGATCCTTATAAAACGCGAATAGAAAACATACTATATAAATCCTGTGAGTCATTTCACTTTATTCTAAATCTGTACCTTTTCTTTGTACTCAAGCTTGTGAACTAGATAAAGTCTTAAAATGACAACCTTCAGAACATACACTTTAATCTTATGGAAAACAAGGAGCTTCTTTGAAACTTAAAGATTATAGCACTTGAGAACCTAAGAAATATTGGAATCAGCTTTCGAAATAAATGTACTTTTACTTTAAGTAGAGTAGGGACTAATTTGGGAGATCCTTCTAACCGACATAAACCATATGAGCCACATGTAGTCTAACGTCTTGCCCACGTTGAGGAGAGCTATTCTATCCTTGTCATCGCAGTAGAACCTTTACTTTTAGTGATCACTAGCTTAACCCACTCGGGGTAAATCAAATCCTATGGTGGCTCATAGTTCTGGGGCATGATACCTTAGAATCAAGCCCAACTCGGTGCTAAGTACTACTCCCATACTATGCTCAGAACTTTTAGGAAAAATCCACCTTATACAATTCAACATTATGAAATGGGAGCCAATATGCTTCCCTTTAACTTAAATCACAAGATGTGGATTTCTTTCTTAACTTAAGATCAAAATCAACTTTTTTCTTTAAACTTTGGTAGACTATCTTTAACAAGCTTTGAAACTTCAATGATATGGAGATATCAATACCATTCTTGAAATACTATAGAATATATCAAAATTCATTATTGGACCTTAAAACATGTATAATATTCAAGAAATCTCAATTCAAAATATAGAGTAAATCATGACTTCAACCTTAAGTGTATTTCAAACATCAATTATAGAAGGAATATGCAATTCATAACATTAATTCTCAATTCAAATCATAAAATAGGTGTAGTATTATATAATTCATAACTTGAACAAATTCATAATCTCATATACTTGAAATATTGCAATTTAGGCATAATTAATCTTGAAACATTAAAATCTTTTAAGAAAAAATAAAACTTTGGGCACAAGAACGGAAGAAGTGTTCTTGTTCAAACCCCACATACCTCGAATTATGAAATTTAATGAATAAGCTTGCTTGAGACTCTTTCTCATACTTTTGGATGAGGGTTCTTGAATACCTTGAGTTGGGAACCTTGAATCCCAACTCAATTTGTGAAAACTACGGTGGATTCTTGAGATTCTTGGAAGAGGTTCTAAGTACTTAGGATTTTTGTTGAGAAAAAACTAATAAAATACTTGTAAATGACTTTAATTTGGTGTTTGTATGGTTTAAGAGGCTTGGAAAAAGTCCAAAGTGCCCTTTTTAACTCCTGAATGAAGCTAGAAAAATTGAACTAAAAAACCCGATATTATGGGCCACCACAACGCGCCATTATCACAGTGGCTCACTGGAAATGACAAATGGGATTCTTGGGGCCACCGCGACGCGGAACCATCGCGTTGCCCCACTGGTTGGGACCTGAAACTTCAGTATGATATGCCACAATCATGCTAGGCTACTGGAATTTGACAATTGCTAAATAGACCCCCTCCGCGACGCGCCAAGCACTAAAGTGACGGTGTTTTACGACTAGGACTTAAATTAGCCATAACTTTTTGCCCGGTTATCAGAGTTTGGCGGATCTTATACCATTGGAAAACTAATTAAATTTCCCACATGATAAAAAGTCAAAATTAAGGAATTCTATATTGTTTAAATGTTGCACACTTAGGAAGTCATTTTTTAGCCTTCTAGGGACAAAATTAAGCTTAAGGAAAAGTTTGGGGGTATTACAATATCTCCACCTTGGTAACCTTCATCCTCGAATGATGCTCGTCAAGCTAAGAGTACGGAGGAAACTGAGTATGCATAGCTGAAGCAACTTGCTAAACGGACTCTCTATCATTCTAAACTCTTGAATATTTCAGAGATTGCATGAACTTATATTAAGAATAGCTATATAACTGTAACTTTTATTAGAAAAGGGCTGAATTAAGGAAGAATGATACCTTCAGCTTGATCTGAACTTGTGGAGAATAGGTGTGGGTACTTGGATCTCATATCTGACTCGGCTTCTCAAGTAGCGCCCTCAAATGACTTGTTTCACCACACACTTTGACCAAGGGAACCTCTTTGTTCCTCAGTCTACGGATCTGGTGGTCTAGAATCTCAACTAGAATCTCTTCAAATGAAAGGCTAGTCGGGATATCTGGGCTCTCTGAAGGATCCACAACAACGGAATCACTAATGTGCTTCTTAAGCATGGAGGCATGAAAGATAGGATGCACAGCTGCCAACTCTGTGGGCAACTCAAGATCATACGCTACTCTCCCCGCAAGGCTTAGGATTCTATAGGGTCCAACATACCGGGGACTAAGTTTCCCCTTCTTGCCAAACCTTTTCACCCCTTTAATGGGCGAGATTTTAAGATACACCAAGTCATTTACTTCAAACTCAAGGTCTCTTCGTCTCATATCTGTGTATGACTTTTGATGACTCTAGGCTGTCTTCAACCTTCCTCTTATCAACTTCACCTTCTCCATAGCCTCCAACACTACATCAGGTCCAATCAAAGTAGCCTCACCCACTTCAAACCAACCTATGGGGGATCTATATCTTCAACCATACAAAGCCTCAAATGGTGCCATCTTGATGCTAGCATGGTAACTATTGTTATACGCAAACTCAATCAATGATAAATGCATACCTTTGAAGTCAAAAGAACATGCTCTCAACATATCCTCCAAAGTTTGGATGGTCCTCTCAGCCTGACCATCTGTCTGCGGATGAAAAGCTTAACTCAAATGAACTTGGGTACCAAGACCCTTCTGGAACTCCCTCCAAAACTGAGTACCCTTATCTAAGATGATAGATAAGGGAACTCCATGCAACCTGGCCAACTCCCGAATATACAATCTAGTATAATCCTCAGCTGTATAGGATGTATGTATGGGCAAGAAATGCGTTGACTTAGTCAGCCTGTCTACAACAACCCAAATAGAATCATGATGATGACACGAAAGAGGTAAACTAGTCACAAAATCCATATTCACCTTTTCCCACTTCCAAGTGGGTATACTGAATTCTTGTATTACACCACCTAGTCTCTGGTGCTCTACTTTAACATGTTGGCACGTCGTATACTTCAACATAAACTCTACTATATCCTTCTTTATGCCACTCCTCCAATAGATTTCCCATAAATTGTGGTACATCTTGGTAGCGCTGGGATGAATAGAATATTGCGCGCCATGCACTTTAGCCATAATTCTCTGCCTCAGATCATCAACACAAGGAACATACAATCTACCCTGGAACCTCAACACACCATCTCCCTCTTGGGAGAAAACCTCTACCTTTTGGTCCTTAACCGACTCCTTCAGTATGACCAAACTAGCATCTAAGTCTTGCTTCTTCTTCACTTTTGAAACTAAAGAGGATTCCAAACTACTCCGCACCAAAATACTCCCCTCAACAGAATCAAGCAACCTAACACCCAATCTATCCAGACATTATACATCACGAGCTAACTCTTTCTTAACCTTCTCTACATGAGAAACACTACCCATAGATAACTTGCTAAGGGCATCTGCCACCATATTAGCCTTTCCCAAGTGATACAACACACTCATATCATAATTTTTTAGCAGTTCTAACTATCTCCTCTGCCTAAGTTAACTCCCTATGAGAAAACACATACTGCAGGATTTTGTGATTCGTAAACACATCAACATGAACACCATATAGATAATGTCTCAAGATTTTTAAAGCAAAAACCACAACAGCTAATTCAAGAACATGGTATGGGTAGTTCTTTTCATGTGGCTTCAACTGTATTAAGGCATAGGATATAACCTTACCTCTCTACATCAACACACAACCCAAACCAACTCTAGAGGCATCACAATACACCATAAAACTATTCGTACCATTAGGTAAAGTCAACACAGGTGCTGAGGTGAGTCGAGTCTTCAACTCCTGAAAACTCTTCTTATAGGAATCTAACCAAAGGAACTTAACTTTCTTTTGGGTAAATCAGGTCATAGGAGACGCAATAAAAGAGAAACCTTCAACAAAATAATGGTAATAGACAGCTAGACCCAAGAAACTCTAATGTCAGACGGAGTGATAGGTCTAGGCCAATTTCTTACGGCTTCTGTCTTTTGGGGATCAACTCTAATGCCTTCGGCTAAAATAATATAATCTAGAAAAGCTACTGACCTTAGCCAAAATTCACACTTGCTGAATTTGGTGAATAACTAATGATCTCTAAGTGTTTGCAGGATAATTCTAAGATGATCTGCACGGTCATCCTCACTACGGGAATACACAAGAATATCATCTATGAAAAAATGACAAACATATCAAGACATTGTTTGAATACTCGATTCATGAGGTCCATGAAAGCCGCTGGAGCATTGGTTAGCCCGAAAGACATAACTAGAAACTCAAAGTCACCAAAACGGGTTCGTAAGGCTGTCTTTGGGATATCACACTCCTTTACTTTAAGTTGATGATAGACGGATCTAAGGTCTATCTTTACGCAATAACTTGCACATTGCAGCTGATCAAAAAGGTCGTCAATTCTTGGAAGAGGATACTTATTCTTGACTATGACCTTATTAAGCTGATGATAGTCAATGCACATATGCAAAGAACCATCTTTCTTTCGCAAGAATAGAACAGGTGCACCCTAAGGTGACATACTTCTCCTTACAAAACCTTTATCTAGAAGATCTTTGAGTTTCTTTTTCAACTCCTTAAGCTCTGCAGGTGCCTTACGGTAGGGAGGAATAAAAATAGGCTAAGTATCAGGAAGAAGGTCAATCCAAAATTCTATCTCTCTATCGGGAGGTACCCTTAGAAGATCTTTCAGAAAAATATCAGGAAACTCATTAACAATCTTGGCTAACTGAATGGTTAGAGACTCAGACCTAGTGTCCTTAACTCGAACTAGATGATAAATGCAACCTTTAGATATTAGCTTTCTGTCTTTGAGATAGGATATAAAATGACTCTTGGGAGATACTGATCTTTTGGACCACTTAAAGACTGGTTCATTCGAAAACTAAAACTTAACCATACGGGTACGACAGTCTATAGACGCGTAGCAGGAATGAAGCCAATCCATACCCAAAATAAGGTCAAAATCCACCATGTCCAACTCTATCAAATCAGCAAGTATGACTCTATGAAGAACAGTAATGGGAAACTTTTTATACACTTGTTTAGCAACAACTGACTCCCCCATCGGAGTAGAAACTAGGAAAGGCTCAGTAATCTTTTTGGGAATCATTTCAAAACTTACAGCTACAAGTGGGGTTACATAAGAGAAAATTGACCCAGGGTCCAACAACTTATAAACATCAAAGTGAAAGACGCGGAGCATACCAGTAACAACATCGAGATAATCCTCCTACTCTTGGAAGAAAGGTAGGGCATATAATCTGTTCTAGCGCTAACCACCAGCAGTACTGGAAGAAGTTCCCTGAGAAGGAGCTGGACGGGTTAAAGGAGTTGGGGCACTATTAGCCTGAGTCTAAGGTCGCACATCTCTGTTCCCCTGCCTGGCGTGCGGATACTCTCTATGTCTGTGGCCCAACTTTCCACAACTAAAACAACTCATCTGTTCGGCCAAACACTCGCCAGGATAGGTCCTACCACACTTAGCACATGAAGGATAATTAGGCTTATTACTTACACTATTCTGGGACTTGGACATAGAAGTCCTGTTTCCTTACTCCTGCCTGTTTTTGGGCGCGGGAGCACTAGCTGATGAAGGTGCTGGCATAGATGAATGGCTCTAAAACTGTGGATGGTTCCCTCCATAGGACATAGCCTGACCATACTCATGCTGCTTAGATCTAGACCTCTTGTTTTCCCTCACTCTATCTCTTTCCCTTATCTTATCGGCCTCTATTTGTTGGGCATAAATTATCAGCCTAGCAAGATCCATGTCCCTGTTGAGCATAGCAGTCCTACACTCTTTTAACACTAGTCCAGATACTCTAGTCACGAACTTACTCATACTAGCTCGGGTGTCAGAAATAAAATCAGGAGCATATTTGGCCAACTGGTTGAACTTAAGGCAATACTCCTTAACAGTTATGGAGCGTTGCCTCATGTTCATAAATTCATCTATCTTTGATTCCCTCATCTCAAATGGGAAGAACTTGTCCAAGAATGCATCTTGGAATACCTTCCAAGTAGTAAGGGCTACATCTTCCCCTCTATTCTTCTTCCATGCAACAACCCAGTCATAAGAAATGTCCTTCAACCTGTAAGATGTCAACTTAACACTTTTTCCCAATGAGACATACATCACTTGGATGGTCTTTCTTACCTCCTCAAGATACAAATATGGGTCCTCACCTACCTTCGACCAATAGAACTCTGGAGGGTTAATCCTCATGAAATCATGGATCCTAACAGCGGCTAAATCACCTCCTTGCTGAGGCAGAACTGCGGCCTAGTTATTCTCCTGAACATTTGTGGTAATTGCTTGGGCTAATACCTGAAAGGCCTCCTGAAAATCAGCATGAGACACAGTCTCATTCAAGGGATCAACAGGATGGGATTGCTTGTTATTGTTTCTGTGGGCATTCGCTCTTTGGGGAGGCATTTTCTGAAATAACAGAGCACAAATCAATAAATGGGAGAGACAACTGTAGGCATGATAGAATCTGAAAGAAAGAAATAACTTTTTCCTAAAACATCATGTAACCTCTTGCTCATAGATGTGGCGTGCTACATACCGATGATCAATACTCTACTTAACGCGGTTTGTCATACTCCCTTGGATTCCTTAAACCTTAGGCTTTGATACAAAGTTTATAACGCCCCAAAATCCTATCCCAGAGCGTCACACGGTGCTTAAGTCTACAACTAGCCCCAAGATAACCCTTTGAGCCTTCTACTTAGTATAAAGCTTACTTAAAGATAATGAGAGCAAAATAAGGAATCATGTCATATCATGACTAACAGAAATCCAAATGAGTACTGTAAAAGTAACAAAATACTGCAAATCTAAACATACTGACCGTCTAACAAAGACTCTATTATTCAACAAACTAGAGAGCCATTGGGAAAGATCCCCAACTGACTCGAACTGAATTAAAAATAGTAGAATAACTACTAAAAATACTGAAGTGTTTGGAGATAGGACCTCAAACCATGAGGACTCACCATAATGTAGATGTAGAAAAAGGTACTCGAGATCCCTGATGCTACTGAGACTGAGCACCTGAACCTACATTATGAGATAATGTAGCACACAAACGTATATGTAGATCAACACTTGTGAATGTACTGAGTATATGCAGGTGTATGCAATTAAATAATCCAAATCATAAGTCTTTATAGAAATCGTGCAAGATATAATAGGTGACTCACATAGCTTTAATAAGATCCTCATAAAACATGAATAGAAAACATACTATATAAATCCCATGAGTCATTTCCCTTTATTCTAAATCTGTACTTTTTCTTCATACTCAAGATTGCGAACTAAATAAAGTCTTAAAACGATAACCTTCAGACCATACACTTTAATTTTATGGAAAACAAGGATCTTCTTTGAAACTTAAATATTATAGCACTTGAGAACCTTAGAAATATTAGAATCAGCTTTTGAAATACATGTACTTTTACTTTAAGTAGAGTAGAGACTACTTTGGGAGATCCTTCTAACCGAAATAAACCATGTGAGCCACATGGAGTCCAATGTCTTGCCCACGTTGGGGAGAGCTGTTCTATCCTTGCCATCGGATTGGATCCTTTACTTTTAGTGATCACTAGCTTAACCCACTTGGGGTAAATCAAATCCTACGGTGGCTCGTAGTTCTGGGGCATGAGACCTGGGAATCAAGCCCAACTCGGTGCAAAGTACTACTCCCATACTAGGCTCAGAACATTTAGGAAAAATCCACCTTATACAATTCAACATTATGAAATGGGAGCCAATATATTTCTCTTTAACTTAAACCACAAGATGTGGATTCCTTTATTAACTTAGGATCAAAATCAACTCTTTTCTTTAAACTTTGGTTGACTATCTTTAACAAGTTTTGAAACTTCAATAATATGGAGTTATCAATACCATTCTTGAAATACTATAGAATATATCAAAATTCATTAATGGACCTTAAAATATGTATACATATTCAAGAAATCTCAATTCAAAATAGAGGGTAAATCATGACTTCAACCTTAAGAGTATTCCCAACATCAATCATGGAAGGAATATGCAATTCATAACATTAATTCTCAATTCAAATAATAAAATAGGTTTAGTATCATATGATTCAAGACTTGAACAAATCCATAATCTCATATACATGAAATATAGCAATTTAGGTATAATTCATCTTGAAACATTAAAATCTTTTAAGAAAAAACAAAACTTTGGGAACAAGAACGGAAGAAGTGTTCTTGTTCAAACCCCACATACCTCAGATTATGAACTTTGATGAATAAGCTTGCTTGAGACTCTTTCTCGTACTTTTAGATGAGGGTTCTTGAAGCCCTTGACTTGGGATCCTTGAATCCCAACTCAATTTGTGAAAACTACGATGGATTCTTGAGATTCTTAGAAGAGGTTATGGGTACTTAAGGTTTTTATCGAGAGAAAACTTGAGAAAAAACTAATAGAATGCTTGTAAATGACTTTAATTCGGTGTTTGTACGGTTTAAGAGGCTTGGAAAATATCCAAAGTGCCTTTTTTAATTACTGAACGAAGCTAGAAAAGTTGAACTGGAAAACCGAATTTATGGGCCACCGTGACGCTCCACTATCGCGGTGGCTCACTAGAAATTGACCAATAGGATTATTGGGGTCACCATAACGGGGAACCATCGTGTTGTCCCACTGGTTAGGACCTGGAACTTCAGTGCGATACCCCACAATCGCGCTAGGATACTGGAATTTGACAATTACTAAATAGATCCCCTCCGCGATGCGCCAAGCACTAAAGTGACGGTGTTTTACGACTACGACTTAAATTAGCCATAACTTCTTGCCCATTATCGGATTTGGATGGATCGTATATCGTTGGAAAGATAATTAAATTTCCCACATGATAAAAAGATGAAATTAGGGAAATTCTATATGGTTTAAACATTACACACTTAGGAATTTATTCCTTAGCCTTCTAGAGATGAAACTAAGATTAAGGAAAAGTTTAGGGGTATTACATTGGGCAACGGTGAGTTTGTCCCTCCAAAAGGGTATTCTTGGCCTTTAATATTTAGGTTTTAGAATACCCTTTTGGAGAGACAAACTCCAGGATATAAGGAAATAGTTCATTCTCACCCTGATTCAATATTTACTTGGGTGAATTGATAGCCATCAACTCCACCAAGCTTAATATTGAGAAGTGGATAGAATGAGGTATTTTTCCTAATTTCGGAGTTGTCTCCATTTTGCTATCCTCTCCTCAAAATATACTAGAGTCTTCATAAGAGATTTTCTTGGCTTCTTTTTATGACTCTAGTACCATTTCTTCTTTTTTGGTATCATCTCTCATGTTTGGTTTGGTTGGTTGGGAAATCACTGAGGGTTCTTCAATATCAAACTCATTCAGAAGAGTGGACATGGTTGTGGTATTTGAATGATTAACTTCTATGCCCACGTCTTCTATCTTCAAGATTTCATCTCTAAATTCCTTGTTGGATTGGAATATAAGAGTTGCTTCCTCTTCCACCATTGTTGTTAACTCCAAGAAATGTTGTAGTATTGGTCACTATTTCCCATGCTTCATTTTTCCCTTTCTTCATCTTAAGACCTATAAGATCCATAGGAAGAACTATCATTTGTGTTAGCATAACAAGGGGAGGGGGCATTTGGACAATCACTACAACATCATAAATCATCCTTTGTTGATTTCACCCATTCTAAGATACGTTGAAGCATTGCTTCAACACCACTATTTTTTGTACTTCGTTCTTCCCTTTCTTTCCCATAAGACCTATAAAAATAATAAAAAGAACTAGAAATTGGGTTAGCACAATGAGGGTAGGGGATGTTTGAGCAATTTCTCCAATGTCCATTTCGTCCTCCATGTAGAAAACAACTGTACTCCCCAAAGTATGTAGATGGTGCACACATCTCTCTTCGGAGAGCATATCTACAATCTTGACAAAAGTGGGGTCCACCATTATATGGACATGGATTATCAAGATATTTTTTCCATCCACCAAACCCACATTCATCTCTTTATGCCATAGTAAGAAATAAAGAAAATCTACCTAACACAAGAAACAAAGAAAATCACAAACAAATATTTACATGTATGAATTAAAGCTAGTAAGCTAAAATTCCAAACTAACTTAATACACCAAATTATTTTCGGCAATGGAGCCATTTTTGATAATGCTCAACTTACACGTCAATTTGAGTGCAAGGTGATCGTTGTCAATATAATTACCCAGCTAGGAGTCAGGGTCGAATCCACAACGAATAATGTGAGTGGTGATTAAGTAGGTTCGGAATGAGAGTTACTCACTAAACTCAAACCTATGGTACAAAGTTGTTTAGGAGTTTTTCAATCGTGTCGAATGTGAGGGTAACTCTTAGGCTTCTAAGGGACTAATTCGAAACTAAAAATAATTAGAGCGTAAGCACTTAAGAATGAATCTCGGGGTTATGTTTTCTAGGGGAAACCAATGCAAGGGAACATGATGATTTAGTGAAAATTCTATCATTGATGATGTGGTAGGCTAGGCTTAAAGACCTTGAAGTTCAACAAAACGTCAAAGATATCACTTAATGACCCTTTTGAGTACCTAGCGAGTGTATTAATTAACGCCACCTAATACCTCAACTGGATATCCCTATTTCTAGGATGTTACCCATGGTATAGTCAACCTCATAATTACCCTTATGTCAAAGATAGTGAGAATTAGTTAACTATGCCAATAAATTATCCATTATTGCCTTGGTTCCCACATCCCTCTTTCAAGGATGATATGGGTTCCAAAATTTTACTCAAACCCCCCTTTCAAGGATGGTATGAGCTTTCTAGAGTTTGGAAATTTCACCCACAAATCCCAACTAATAAACCCAAGTACTAGTGAAACCCATCATCAACAAACTAAAATCTACACAAATACATCACAACTCACACAGTTGCATCATACTCAAACATACCCCCAAGAGGAAGGGCTAGCAACTCATAAAGATAATAAACATAAATAAACCACAATTTCATTGAGTAGATTCATTAAAGATAAAAGAATGCAAACCTAGCTTTAAATCTCCACAATTCCTCAATGGATTTGGCTAGTCCTTCACTTGAAGCTACTTTAATTTCTCCTTAGTTCAAAATTAGTACAAATTGGGCACCAAGCTCCAAGAAATTGCAAAAAACCTAAACTAAGGATGGGATGTAGGGTTGTAGAGTCTACAATACTTTGATAAAATGAGGGTTTTGATCTTTTAAATGGGGATTTGGGTTCTGCTATGCGCTTTATATGACTTGGCCCCTAAGTTAATTTCATGTTGCCCCGCGATCGCAGCTCTGCGATTGCTGCATTTTTCATGTTATTGCGCCTACTGACTTTCTTGACTTACTACAATCGCGATGGTCATTCCATAATCGTGGTACCTGAGGCCCAGTTTGCACAAGTTTTCCAGCTTTTGCACTTCTCTTCTGGCTTTGATCCTTTTTCAACTCATTTGGCCTCTTTTCATCTCAACACTTATGTACCTGCAAAACATGGGAATTAGTGCAATTTCATGACATTTTTGCCTCATTAATACCTTCAAAACATAGTAGTGTGCACTAATTTGGATGTCAATGAGTGGTAATTTTACCACTCATCACCTACCTTGACAACTCTGCCAAGAATCAAGTTTCCTAAAAGATACACATCTCACCTGTATGTTTGTTACACTAGAAGAAAAAACTCTACAGGCCATGTGACAGTTGTATGTTTCTATGAAGACCTAGGGACCTGGTCTCTCGTTGTCATCTACTCATCATCAAAACTAGATATAGAAATAACCATAAAATAGAAAGGATGGAAAACATACTTAAACATCAGTATCAGTCCTATAATCCAACTATTACTAACTAACCATAATAACAATAACAATTAAAGTAACCGACTAGTCTAGGCAAATAATACCTAAAATAGGCCCCATAACATGGAAGGTCCAATCAGCATACAATAAAACAAGCAACATTCATCATATGTACCTATGCAACAACTCATAAAGTTGATAGTTATAGGGCATAAAGGTGATAGTCAATGCACGTGTAAGGATGCAACAAAAGAAAATCCATACCACAATAAATGATCCAAGTTCCATAAAGTAACCCAATGGATACACACACCTCTTCCGTCTCGATAGATCACAAAGGCAGGACCTGCGACAACCTCTCTTCTCTGGAACAATGACTCACAAATGAAGGGGCCCTTAGAGGGTTCAGGAGTACCCGTATACACCAATCTGGTATTATGCATGGACTCAAAGAATAGCTAAAAAATTATAAGTCCATAAATCATTGCTCGGGGAAAACTCTAGGACTAAATAATATAAAAGTGTTGAAAGGGGTCAAATCTCATTCAACCAAACTATATAGCGGTAGTTAAATCGTGGATCAGAATCTATCTTGACCAAATCTCTAAAACATCATCATAAATCAATCTTTAAGGTTGTAAAATTTTCATTAAGAAATATTTGATTTAAAAGTGAAAAGTGGGATCAAATCCTTTTTTAGGAAACAGTAGTAAAACCATATATTTAGTTTGAATCATACCATTATGTGAGCATGAATGTATCAAAACTATATATGCCATCACTAGTATTCAAACAATACCATTGTAAGAGTATAGAAATAAGTAAACTAAACCACACCTTTTAAAAAGGTAAATCACTCGCCCGGAATCCAACTAATATCATAATCACAGCATTGGGCCTAAATATATTATATATATAAATGACATAACTTTATCACAATTAGGGGAAACATCATAATCCTTCGAGACGAGTAGTAAGACTTATAATTAGGGTTATTAGGCTCAACTATGTCTTATATGCTACCAACCTAGGGTAATAGGAGTCGAGAAATATCGATTCACCCATATACTCCCCAAACTAATAATTTAGGCCAAGTCACAGTATTCTACCCACAATCACATCCTAAATTACCAATCTAACATGAAACATATACAATACACTACCTCATGATGAAGAGTAGACAGAAGTCTATCTCTATACCGAACCACAATCCTTAAATTGCCCTTAAATTGTCTGCATTTTCACCACAGCCTCAAAATACTGCAATGTTATTAAAATTGTAATCTACACATCATTGGTAGTAAAATGAAACCCATATTGTTATATTAATGGTTGGGTCAAAATTTGAGTCAAGAACGGGCCCGTGGGGCATGCAAAAAAATCCAAAATTAAGTCTATCACAAGGTCCCTCAAAGGACAAGGAATGTACGCTCAAAAGTTAGGCACAAATCAAGTCTCCCATCAACCCTTATAGTTTAGGAATTTAAGAGCTAATTTGTAAGAATTTATCATGAATTTGGATGGAAATTGATGGGAAAATTAATTAGAAATGACCAAGGAGTGTTTGGATAGCTTACCGAAGCTTTAATGGATGATTTCCCACTTTTTTGTCTCTTTGAGTTCTCAAATTGGTGTGAAAATAGTGGAAAATTTTGTGGAGAAAAATGGAATAAAAAGGTCCACAGGTTCCGCTAAAGCGAACAACAAGGCACATGAATGCTTACCTAAGCGACAACTCGATAGGTTTAGCATTCTGCAGCATAGGTGAGTACCACTAAAGCATCCCAGTGGCGCTAAAGTGGTGCTTGCTTCAGCGGCCATTGACCACTAAATTGGACCTCATCCATGGGGTCAGGCTAAAGTGACCCATGGGCACTAAAGAGAACCAATAGGCTCTTAAGAAAACCTATCAGTTGCTAGGTACTAGATATTTATCTAATCCAAAAAGGACTTTGATTGGGTGCATGGGATTTGTTTGGAACCCCGTGCATAAAAACGGATGATTCTCCCTACCAAATTCAACGTTCCAAACTCAATGGTACCATCAAAACTTTCATTTAAGATCATTGAGACAAAATATAGGGCCCATACCTATTATTTTATTTTTCACATAATCTACCCAATTGTCCAAAACCAGTTCAAAAGCCTCGGGACCTGATCTAAGGGCCCTCTTGCCTAAAATCAACATTCTGGAGATAATAGTGCTATCGGAATTCTCATATAAGTCATCTACTAGGTGTTTTAGACCAAGGTCAAATACTAAACAACAACTCCAAAGTAAGGAAATGAGCCTAAAATCCAAAATGAATTGTCTGATAACTAAACTAACGCTTTTGACAATCCATAAAATACCTTTAGTAGATATAGGAAGGATCGATATGTCAGAAAACATAAAGGTTCATTACAATATCCACTACTAAAAGGGCTTTCTTATGCAAAAATCAATGTATAGAAGAACCACAAAATCTCAAAGGGACGAGGTACTGCGCTCGCATGCTCCAAGCGTGATTTGCCAAATAACCTCTAAGAAGAGAAGGCTCGATACATCAGAAAACATAAAGGTTCATTACAATATCCACTACTAAAAGGGCTTTCTTCCGCAAAAATCAATGTATAGAAGAAACACAAAATCTCAAAGGGATGAGGTACTGCGCTTGCATGCTCCAAGCACGATTTGCCAAATAACCTCTAAGAAGAGACAACACTTTTAAGGGATTTTTCTATAGGTATCCCTTTTCCCACTAACTTCTTACTTCATTTGTCGAATTACTAAAACTCAACCTCAACTACCAAGTGGCCTCCGACTGAACCGAGGAAGGCTGATACATGTAAATTCAAACCATGACACACAGATACCCCATTGATACCAGCACAACTAAGCACAGTCTAATCAATACCAAAGGTAACCCAAGGCATGAACCATCCATCCAACTCTAATATCTAATCATTTCCACCTTTTTCCTTGCCAATCCTGCCATCAACTTCACCATACTAATCTCAAAGAACCAAGTTGATCACCAAAGATCCATACCAACAAGCATCAGAATAAGCCCATAAGGCATTACCTTGGCATACAAATAAAGATAATGAAGGTCTGCAATTTATATCGATGCTACAACTTATCCAAATGACCCTCAAACCCCATAGCCAAGAGTCCAAAGCACATACACTTACCAAGGAGCATTCCATTCTAGTATGTCCCATTAATCAAGGATGAAGCCATGTTGAATCCAACTCAAGAATACTACTCCTACTGAGTAAATCATCCCAAAATCCCGGTGATAACTAAAATTTAATGTCTAAGCTAAAGAAACAATCGTCATGCCCATTGAGCTATCATTTCAAACCTTTTAACCATAATCCATCTAAACTAAAGACCGAATTAGTAGGAAAAGAATAGTTTTTCCAATCTATAGCATAAACCCAAACTGAGACAAAGTAGAAAACAAAGATTGCCCTCAAGCTCTACAACTTCCAGCTCAAATATCAACGCCAAGGTTGAACCGCTCGATCTCCACAATCTAAACCAAACTTGATGATGGGTAAGAACCCACACTCCAAATCTATCATAATCTCTAAACCGCCATTCTAAGGCATCAAGTTTGAAATTGAGCTAACAAGTATAATCTAAGGAAAAAACCCTAAATCGACCTTACTATCAAAATCAGACATATCTTTACTAAATTATGCAAAAAATAAAACCAAAACATAGCTGAAGCACAAATCACCATGAAGGATAAATCACAAACTTAA
The DNA here is from genome assembly GCA_030864215.1 of Capsicum pubescens. Classification (NCBI taxonomy): domain Eukaryota; kingdom Viridiplantae; phylum Streptophyta; class Magnoliopsida; order Solanales; family Solanaceae; genus Capsicum; species Capsicum pubescens. The sequence continues at coordinate 146,675,466 of CM061545.1, read as the reverse complement.
AACACTAGCAATCAACTCCATATCTGTTGGAGAGAATAAACCACCAAAGCATGCTCAAGAACTCACCAAGGCTACAAATTGTACTAGAGATAACCAAAACTCTAGCAACTCAGAGAATTCAACCTTAGACAAAAATTGGTTAATCTAATACTCTATTTCGGCAATTAATACCCAATATACCAACTTAAAAAGTGGTCATAGAAGAGATCACTTATTTCCACCTCTTATAACTCCACTAAAGCAAGAAACATATCTCGGCAAGGATGAAATATCAAACTCCACACCAATAAAAAGATCAAAGCGACCACAAGGAGGCAAAGACAACAATATTGAAAGGAAAATCCAAGACCTCTCGACATCAACATTAAGACCACTATCGAGTGATGAACTAGTCAAAAAAGAAAATAGATCCCAAACTGGTAAACCTCAAAAATTGGCTATAGGGAAGGATAGCCATTACTAAAATCTCATAAACCAGAAGGCAAGTCCTAAGATCTCAAACTCTAGTACGAGTAATATAACCTAATTACTAATTCTAGACTATAATCGAACCATAGAAGCCAACTTACCTTTACTACCATAACCCACTCAACGACTAGTCTAGCCTCACTAATTGAAAAGAAAAATGACCAACCTCACTTGTCTTGAAGAATGAAATCATCCAACCAAACTAGCCACCCAAGCCATGAATAAGAATCATGAGGAAGAAAATTCTTACTAGATGTGCTAGATTAATCATCCACCAAGGGAGGATCAATTAACGTCAAATAATGACAACAATAACATCAACAATATAACCATCAATATAAAGAGTTGGTGGATCCAAAAATGAAAATCAATAATAAGCACCACTATAGGGCCACAAGAAGGCCAATATGCCAAGGCAATTGGGTCTCGAACCCAGATGCTACACCCCTAGGGAGATATCAATAGTTATCCGCTCCATCTATTACCAAAAGAATTAATCTATAGAGGTAGTAACATAATTATGAACTCTATATAAAGGTACAAAACAATCAATACAAACCTACAAAGAAATACAACCAATAATGGGTACGAGAACCTCAATGCGCTCAAATAAAAAGATAAAGGCATGAAATAAAAAATCCTCTTATTATGGTGGAATCCAAGGTCATATGCCTGATGTGCCTGAGGGAGTACCAATCTGAATAGGTCGAAACCCGGATTGAGCATCTTAATTATTAATTGAGACACCAAGTGCACTATCTCTAATTAAGGGCGCGACAACACAGTGAGACTAATTTGGATGAGCTAAATGACTAATGACCCTGTGCTAGGGAAAATATCTAGATCAATGACTAATCTCTCTTCAATTATTGCAAACCCCTGAAGCCCTAACTTGGAAAAGGCATGAGCTGACCCTAATTGGCTGACCAACCAATGACAAAGGATCTCCCTACTAAGGTGACCATCCTCCTCCAATCATAACACACCTCAAAAGTCCTAGGATGGCAGGGAACACATGCTAACTCTTTATGATCAATCAACTCATGTCTGGGCCACTCTCTAGAATAATGACCAATCTTACCATAATCGCGACAAACTTCTAAAATACTCTGAGGTGCTGCCCCTCTTAATCCAAAATGGATGCGACGTCTTAATTACAACATATTTAATACTCTACAAGGTCTAATAAGAACTCTACCTTCTGTGATCACCACGACTAATCTAAGATCCATCCATAGTATAAAAAATGTATGCATAGAACCACTAGGTTGCAAGTAAAGCTAACCTCTATTAGGAGGATCCTCACTCTTAGATGAAATACTAATAGCATTATACTAATGACATGTCCTCTTACCAACACCTCTAAAAGTACCATTACATGCTCTCTCTATGGCTCTCGCATGATCCATAACCTGAGAGAAGGAAGACCCAACTACTATTAAGTTCTCTAATGGCAAAAAAAATGGCAATGCTAACCTTCTGATAAATATATGTATCATATCATGCTCTAAAGAATATAGCATCGAAATATGCCATCCCTACTCAAAAAACCCAATCTCATACTCTAACACTAATAAGGTACCCTACTAAACACCAACAAACCCAACTCCAGCCTGAGAACTACTGAAAGAATTGAATTTCATCCCTAGATGTGAGGTATTCATAAAAAGACTCAAGATCCCAAGTGTTGACTATTAAATGGCTAAATTAGTTTTGAACTCTATCAGAGCCTAGGTTGGCCCCAAATCCTCTAGTTGAGACTGAAGATCTTTGACATCTATCCTTGACTCCCTGATCTAACATTTTGCTTAAGCTTTGAAAATACGTGCTGATCTACTATCCATTTTTATTAACAACCTCGAATCATCCATCTAGGATTTAATAGAGTCAAGGAATGTGCTTGAAGTTTATAGAAATACAAACACATAATAAGGAGTCAAGAATAGAATTTCATAAGAATACCTTGTAGCTTTTCGAAGATAGGTTATGGAAGTCTCTGTACCAATCCGTAGGACTCCACTAGATATTTACTCGTATACCAACACACCAGTAAACCTCGGCTCTGATACCAATTTGTCATGACCTAATTTATTAGGTCATAACGTCACCTACTATATCCACTAGTAGGTAAGCCAACCCATAGTCTAAAACTACTAGTAATGGACTACCAAAAGAAATAGAGGAAGAAGATGGAATAAATGTAGTAAAAAGGCTAAAATATTCAAGATAGTCCAAAAACCTAGTGGAATAAGTACAAGATCTTCTAATGTAATAATATAATAAATTGAAGTACATAATGAATAAACTGATACAATCCATCTCTAAATATAACATAGAGATTAGTCTGATACGTAAGAGGAGAATAGTAACCCACCAAACACCAGGAGCTCACCCTAAGTCTCCGAATAATAGATTCTCCATACGACGCACATAATAAAAATAAGAACCTATTCATAATCTGCAGGATGCAAAAGTGAAGTATGAGTACCAAGTACATGGAACTAAATAGGTAACTACCGGCTGAGCTCTTAAGATAATGAAAATATAAATAATATACAAGCCCAAATATAAACAACACCCAAATATCTGGGAACTTAACATAGAAAAGCTAAAGAAGCAATAAGTATAAACTGTTCTATTATAGCCATACACATGCACTAAAACACTATACCATATATAACCAGCAAAAATACCAATCAAGAGTGGAAGAAGGATACATGATAGTATAAACGTCCAAGGAAAAGATATACAACTCAAATGAAGAAAGAGAGGGATATACAACAACCTTATAAACATATATTTATATATATACAAGACTAACTTAAGGGTACAACTTAAGGTAGTCATACTAGCATCTTAACACATCCTAGTCATGGTAGGGACTAGTGCTAACATACTCAGGATCCATAATCCATATGCCTAAACATGAGATAGCCATCCATAGTAAAATATCCATAAAAGAGAAAAGATCATAAACATATCCATAATCCATATGTCTAAACATGAGATAACCATCCATAGTAAAATATCCATAAAAGAGAAAAGATCATAAACATACCTCCAAGTTTAGTAGCTATCCAATAATTAACCTGTCAAAAACTAACCATAATAACAATAAGCATATAAAGTAATCATCTAGACAAGACAAACAATACCTAAATTAGGCCTCATAATCTGGAACGTTCAATCAGTATACAACATACAATAAGTAATAGTCAGCACCTATACCTATACAACCCTATATAATCCTAATAGATATAGGGCATACTGGTGATAGGCAATTTGTATGCAAGGATGAATGCAAAGTAAAATCCATACTACCATAACTAATTGATGTACCATAAAGAAACCCAATGTATACACCTCCTCTAGCTTGATGGGTCGTAAAGGTTGGACCTATAGTAGTCTTTTTTGTCTGACACAATGGCTCATAGATGAAAGGGACTCTAGGGTTTATGAAGTACACATATACAGTGACGTGGTCCTAGTCTAGGATTTCCAATCATCATTATCTTTCTTACTCTACTCCATCCAGTACTATATATATATATATACATAGGCTCAAACTAGGGCTAAAAGATGGTAAGTCCATAAATCCATTACTCGAGGTAAACTTTGGGAGTAAATTATCATCAAAGTGTAAAAAGTGACCAAATCTCTCTCGACCAAAGTAAATAATGGTAGTAAAATCATGGACTAGAATCTATCTCGATCGTATCTCTAAAATGTCATTATTAGTCTCAAAGGTTCATAAATTATTCATTAAGGTTGCATGATTTGAGTTATGAAAGAATCTCTTTTAAAAGTGAAAAGTGGGATAAAATCCCTTTTTAGGAAAACAATAGTAAAACCATATTTTTAGTTGGAATCATACCATTATGTAAGCATGAATATATCAAATCTATGCATGTCATCAGCAGTATCCAAATAAAACCATTATAAGCATCTAGATATTATTAATCTAAATCATGCCCTTTATAACAGTAATTAACTCATTCAGAATCCAACTAATATCATAATCATAACCTTGGACCCAAATATATTATATATATAACCTGTATAATCATATCACAATTTAGGAAAATATCATAGTCCATCGAGTTAAGTAGTAATCCTTATACTAAGGGTCATTATCCTCAACTATGTCTAACATGCTAGAAACCTAGGGTAATAGGGTTCTAAAAGAAGAATAAGTATTTCACCTTAAGGGTCGACTCACCCATATAATCCTTAAACTTAAATTTTAGGGTAATTCATGGTGTTCAACCCATAATCACATCCTAACCTACCTTTCTAACATGCAAAATATATAATACAGTATCTCATGAAGAAGAGTAGACATAAACCTACCTCGATGTTGAACTGCAATCCCTGAATCACCCCTAAATTATCCATATTCTCCCCATGACCTCAAAATATGCCATTCTATAAAATAAGATCTACAAATCATTAGGATTAAAATAAGACCCATATTGTTATACTAAGGGTCAGGTCAAAATTTAGGTTAAGAACAAGCATATGGGGCATGCAAATGGAATCAAAAATTATGTCCACCACGAGGTCCCTTAAAAGGACAAGGAAGGTCTGCTAACAAGTTTAGCACAAAAAGAGTGCAAATTGGGTCTCTAATCAACCCTTAAAGTTTAATAATTTAAGACCTGATTTCTAATAATTTACGATGAATTAGGATGGAAATGATTCAAAAGTTAATGAAAAATGACCAAGGAGTGATAGGCTAGCTTGCCTTAGCTTCAATGTATGATTTCTCACCTTTTTAAACTCTTTGAGTTCTCAAATTGGTATAAAAATAGTGGAAAATTAGATGGAGTAAAAGGGAATAAAAAGGTCCGCAGGTGCTACTGAAGCAGACACCTGGGCAACAAATTTTCTATAGCTATAGAGGCAACTCAATCATATTAGTGGTCTCATAATATAGTAGGTTGTTGCTAAAGTGGACACAGCGGTACAAAAGTTAGGTCCGCTTTAGCGGTCATTGACCGCTAAAGCGTACCCCAACCATTGGGTCGGGCCTGCTAAAGCGACCCGGGGGCGCTAAATAACTAAGCTCTACATAGCCTAATAGGGTCTTATACAGACCTATTATGTATAAAGCACCATATTTTTACCAAGTCTAAAACAAACTTCTACCGGGTGCTTAGGATTCATTTTGACCCCTACGCGTGCAAATGAACTATGCTACCATACCAAATTTGATGTTTATGACTCATTAATCCATCAAAAGTTTCATTGAAAATTGAATTGACTAAATATGGGGCCAACATATACGTTCTATTTTTCACATAATCCTCACAATATCTCAAAATGAGTTCAAAAGCCTTGGGATCTGAACCAAGGGTCCCCCAAGCCTAAAATAAACTTTTAAGTGCTGATAGAACTATTCAAATTCTTATCCAAGGTTATTTACTAGAAGTTTTAGTCTGAAACCAAATCGTAAATAGCGAAAGCTCTAAAATAGGGAATGAGCCTAAAATTCAAATGAACTATCTGATAATTGAACTGATATATTTGGAAAGTTATAAATAACTTGTAGATGTTGGTGGAATTCTAGAAACATTAGAAATGCATGCAAATCTAGGGAATGACTAGGGGTCATTATATGAGGGTCTAGGACCTCATTCCTTCGAGCTTTTGTGCTCATTCTATCCATTGACTTTTGCAGATTAAAGTCATTTTAGTTGTGGATATTGTAATGACACTCCATGTCATTTCATTGATTAATGTACTTTAACTTTGGAACATCTACTTTTGGCTATGTGGACCCTTGATTAAGGCACCAAGGTTTGTAGACTTATTTTGGGATATTGGGTAGGTTCTATGAAAAATAGAACTACATGTGTGGGCTCTATATTTACTTGAAAAAATATTAGATGGAAGTTTTGATGGATCCATTTAATCCATAATGTCAAATTTACTCTGGTAGCATAGTCGCATGGGTTTCAGAATGAATTTTGAGCTTTTGATCTGAATTAATTTAGACTTAGCCAAAAATCTAGAGCCAAATATCTATTTTGGCTACTTAAATGGTCAAAGAGTCGCTTAAGTGGTAGTCCTTTTAGTGACCCTATTCTGTGATGTTTCATTGTTTCATGGAACTTTTGATGCATAAAATTAGAAAATTGCCCAAGTACTTGGGTATTCTTGTTAGATGTGATGTGCTTTTGTGTTGATTATTTTAGAAAAATAGGCTTAGAAGAACATACTGAGAAAAAAGGATGAAGAGTTGCGGAAAAATAACCCTACGACTCAACCCATGGGAGGTAGTTTTACCCATGACCCTACCAATGGGAGGTAGGTTGAGATTATGAAGATCGCAAGCTGATTCTTATTTCTATGACCTAACCTATGAGAAATAGGTTATACCTATGACCCGACCTATGTGTGGTAGGTTGGGGACAACCCAACTTTCTACACTGTTTAGGATAGGTCATTAGATGTATCTATAAATACCTGTAGAGGGTTTTATGATTTTTTGAACCCATTTACAATAGTTTATGCACTTTTTACATTATTTTGAGTACATTATTGATCTTAGAATTATTGTTTTTGGTTTTTAGGTTTACAATTAACTTGAGATTTTAGGTTTACATACTTATTCTTCCTAGGTTCAATCTTATGCTTTCATCAATGATATCTATGCTTGTTCTTAAAACATAAGTGGCTAAGTCCCATAACTAGGGTTATGGGAACCCTTATGGATTAAAAAGCAACTTTAGGACAAGTAATTCTAAATTGGTGTTCTTCCATGTATTGGGGATTCCTTTGCTTTGATTGTTGTCTTAACGATTAAAAATGTTAGGAACTCACTTGTATTTGATACACACTGGAGAGAGGTAGAGATTAGAAAAGAAGATCACAATAGTAACTATAGTTATTAACCTTTATACGATTAACTTGAGACCAAGCGGATATAGTTAATTATGAGAAAGAAGAAGGATAAGTAATAAGACAATCTATGATTGAGAGGAGAAGAGTGAAATTCACCCAAATCTTGGTTAAGAGACTATTAGGTAGTACATAAATTATTAGATTTATCATGCAAGGCAGCAATATAGTTTGACAAGCACGGGTAATCTATTGAGTTATGAAATAAGGGGAACACAGTCCTACTAATCATATCATATTTATAACAACTTTAACTACCCCCCACATTGTTACTATTACTATTACTATCTAAAAACCCTTCTTTTTCTTTTTGCAAGTTCCATTTACATCAGCAAGCTTATGATTGATTTCTTACCTATTCCTCGACATGATACTCTAGTGCAAGGGATCTTAACCACGGCCTAGACTCTTGCTTACTATTTCCCTTTGACCCCGAAATACTTTTGAGATGTGAAAGTTGTAGTTTCGGGTCATAATCAATTACTTTTGATGTTGATGCCATTCAATTCATTTGTATCCTTTATGCCAAGTTTTTCAAACCAAATACCAAGGATACATGGATGTATATTAAGTTTGAACCACCTTGGAGTAATGATATAATTGTGGTGCTAATTCTAACCCTCCTACCAAGAGGATTGTGTGCTTTTTTTGCTCTCTCTTTGGTTTTGGAAGATCTGAATTTGAGGACAAATTCCTTTCAAGATGGTGAGGATGATACAAGCATAAAGAGCACAAGGCTTACAAGGTATTGTAGAAGGTTCAAGCTTTGGATTGTCAAAGGATCAAGTCTCAGATTTGCAAGTGCTTGAAGACCTTTTGGAACCATTACAAAGACTTGTCCAAATTGAAGAGAGGGGGGATTTCTACATCACATAGGAGCCACAGCTAAGGGTATCGTGTTCTTTTAATACCTCCCCTTTACACTTCAAAGGAGCACCCTTCATTAAGGGTATTTTAGTCATTGTTATGTAATAGAATAATTAGACCTTTTAGCTTTCATTTTCATAAGTTTTGAGATAATAAATTGAGTGAATTTTAGATTGTAATATTAGTGTTAGTTTTTAGTCTTTCTCTTCTCCTTAAGAAAGGGAATCCTAAACTTGAATCCTAATACATTTGGAATTGGCTTTTCACTTGTATTTGATTATTTGGCAAGAAAGGTATGCTTGAGAAAGTGTGAGTCCTTTGGGTCACCTAAGAGGAAGGTTTGAGCCTACATTGGTGATGTGTGTTTGAAGTTTGATACACCTTCTAGTGCTATTCATTGGTGGAAGTAAGGGTCTTTCTATCTATCTTTAATTTCATGCAATTCTTCTTCTTCATCTCCTTCTATTATGTTGTTTTCTCTTTGTGTGCTTGCTGGTTTTTGTTATCTTAGTACCAAATTCGTGTATAGCCTTCCTTTAGGCTATCATGTACCCCACAAGTGTTCCATTATTAAGTTGTCTTAGGGGAGTCCCATGTACCCCACAAGTGTTCATTAACATGTTTTATTGGGGGATTTCATTGTAACAAGAAGTCTAATTAACCATAATCATGACCACCAAACCATTTAACCATTTAGGGTTTCATTACAAATTTTAAATGATGCAATAGTTCCATTAAAACCCAATAATGTATTAAAAACATTTCCATAGGCATTTTATCAAACATATTGGGGGCATAGTATTTCTAAAACCAAATACCTAATAACAATTCTCATGCACCAATTATCCAAAACCACCATTAAAGCATATAAAAACATAATTAAAACATAGGAAAACCAGAACAAAACATTTATAACCAAAACTCCCATATTATATTTGAAAACAAAAAAACATACAATAATCATGCCATGAAAATTTTTATAAAACCATACCTATAGTTGGAACAAACAATGAGGGAAGAGAACATGCCTTGGTCCTCAAGATGAAACCCTAGCTTCCCTTTACCCAAAAGCCTTAGAGATAATTATAGAGTGTTTAAGAGAAGGTTTTAAGTGTTAAAGAATCGAATAATAGGGTAAATAAACTCCCAATAGGAATATAAGTCATGGGGCCTTATTAGGTTAAGTGGGGAAATTTCCAGATTGCCCTCGCTTAAACTCCTAAAAAATCCTGTCAGGCGGGTACGACTATCTATACCAGTCATACTCTTCAATACGAGTGATACCCACCACTTGTAACCAAGGTCATTTCCCTTGGACACAACACTGTCCAAGGTACGAATCACCCCAAACAATGTCTTATCAAAGTATACGATTAGTACCATGATCCATACCCTTGGCAGAATAGAATCCCAAAAGTATAGAACACTGACCACTATATGAGTCCATGGTACGACTCGTACCCTGTCTTACAGCTCATGGTGAGCCACTCATACTTAGATCCAAATTAAGTTACAAAGTCTAAGACTAAGTGAAGTAACCAAACAACCCGTACTACCGATATGACTCAAACCAGCCCAAGTCATATCTATTCAAGAATCCAAATGCAATCCGCCAACCAACATTGGTCAGCATATGACTAACACATTCCACTTGTATCCCAGTGTACGAGTCATTTCCCCCAATCGTATCCTATCTAGAGACCAAAAATCTAGGAAATTTTCCAAGGGCCAGAAACCCAGGTGTTTCAATCAAAAAGATAATAATTGCAACCACCAAACTCATATTCATTCAAAGATGCCATAGTAACAAGTAAACAAAAAACAAATATCTACCTAACACAAAAAACAAATGAAAATCATAGAAAAATATTTATAAATTTGAATTCAAGAAAGTAAGCTAAAATTCCAAACAAATACTATACACCAAATTGTTCCCCTATAACAGCGCCATTTTTATAATGCTCAACTTACACGTCAAATTAAATGCAAGGCAATTGTTGTCAATATATACCTAATAAGAGTTGGGGACGAATTTATGAGGAACAATGTGAGGAGTGAATGAGTGAGTTCAAGATGAAAGCACTTACTAAATTCAAACCTAACTTCTAAATATTTTAGGGATTTTGAATGTTTTCAAAGATATAAAAAATTTTGGGGTTCTATAGTACTAACACGAGGCTAAGAATAATTAAAGTGTAATCAATTAAGAGCAGATCTTGGGGTCATGCCATTCTAGGTATGAACTCATACATGGGTAATTAAGAATTTATCCAAATTTAGCTAAAGTCATGGGTAGGCTAGATTTATAGGTATTAGTGTTAATGTTTTAATAAAACACTACATTTCATTTGTGGGTTCTTTTGAACACCTAACGAATGTGGAAAAAAAGAACAATCCAATACCTCAATCAACACCCTTATTTCTAAAGAGCACTATCAAATAAGTTAACTCAAACAACACTCTTATATCTAAGTTGATGCCTTCCTAAAGGTTAACTCATGTTATAGTTTGCAAATACCCCTCACCCAATACCCGTCTTTTAAGGATAGTATGGTATCCTAAACAATTAGGGGTTTTCACCCATAATTCTTAGTTTAAATATGGGGTAAAAGAAAAACCCACAATAAATAGCCGATTAGATAAATAAATAAATAACACCCATACACTAATCATAAACTATTCAAGCATAACCCCAAGAGGAAGAATTAGCTACTCATAAAAATAGAAAGTAAAAATATACCAAAATTTCCACCAAGTTGATCCATGAAATATAAAGAGAATGCAAACCCAAACTTTAAATTTCGACAAATCTTTAATGGAAATTGCCAATCGTTTACTTAGGAATTACTCTAATGTATTCTTCACCCAGGTGAAAGATATATGATGGGTAGATAAAAAATAGATGATGAAAATTGAGCTAAAAAACCCTATTTAATCCCCAATTCCACATTTTCCAAATATTAGAAAAGTGTCACCTTACTTTAAAGAAAATTCCACTTCTTTCCTTAAAACTTTTTTGCCCCATCGCGATCTTCATATCTTTACCTCGTTCGCGACTCCAGCGATCGCGGTAGTCGTATCATGATTGCCAAGGTTTGATTCAACCTCAGATCATGATCGGAATCGCGACCCTCAGTCAATGATTTTGGTAACTGAGGGTGGATTCTTGGACCTGATTTCCAGCATTTGATCTTTTCTTTAATATTTCTTCTAATTCACTTTTTCCTCAACTCTATTTTATAAAGTTTCCTTGGTTATATCCCCATTTCATGTTTTACCTACACCAATGAGAATTAAGTAAGAAATTAACAACAAGTTAACGAAAATGCCTGATAATTTAGGATTCAAAGGTGCTAGTAATTTGTCAGATTTATGACTTATCACTGTTATGCGCTAGACAGATTCCAGTAGTTAAGGTTTAGTTGAGGCACCACCTAGTAGAGGAGGCTACTTGAGAGACTGAGAGCGAGATGTGGGCGTAGTATCCTTACCTGTTAGAGACTTCAGGTACATCCTAATTCTTTTCTTTCACGGACGAAAGTTCTTTTCATAGGGGATATTGTAATGACCCTCCAGGCCATTTTCTATATTTTCACTCATTTTTGGGTAGAGCTTCCTAAAGCTACCCAATCCATTTATGACTTATTAGAATAGACAGTTTTGTTACAAGGTAGTTCATTAGGTTCTTAGAGATAATTCACTATTTTGAAGTCTTCGGTGATTCAAATTGGCGACCGCGCAATTAATTTAGCCAACAACCTGTATTCCAATTATAATAGTTCCAACAACTCTAGAATATTTATTTTTAACTAGGAATACTCTTGGTTCAAATTTTGAATCTCCCAGACTTATTTTGGGCTATTGTCCAAATGTTAAAAAGATAGTAAATAGGTGTGGGACCCACTTTTTATCAAAATAATCTTGAATAAAAATTTTGGCTGCGATTGAGTCTAGAACATTGAATTTGTATGGTAGCATAGTTCATTTGTGTATACAGGATTCCAGATGAATATCAAGGGTTTGGTAGAGACTTGGAAAAATTCCAACTCTTAGTTGATGCTGGTGCACCACTTAAGCAACAAAAAAGTTGCTTAAGCGATCTACCAATTCCCAGCAGGTATTATTTAACCACTGTCTTACTTAAGCAGAAGGCATAGAAGAGTTGAGTATCGCGTATGTAAAGTTATTGCCACTTACGCGACTTATGATGAGGTTGTCAATGTCATGAACGCAACACCTGGTCACTTAGATGATATTCTCTTAAGCAACCCGATGTCTGCTTAAGAAACATATTATCCTAGGAAGGATATAAATACACCACTTAACCTGAATTTTCACTAATCTTCGACCATTTTCTAGAATATTGAGTCCTACAAGGTGGGAAAACTTACGAGAATCAATTGTGGGTGATTATGGAACCTTGGTATAATCTATTTACACATTTCTCCTTTGAATTTATGGTAAGCTTCCACTATTTTCATGGTTAATTCCTCCTTCTTTTTCTAAATTCCCTATAATCTTTGTGGCTTATAACACTATTAGAGTTCAAAATTTGCCCATTTTTAGGGTAAATATTCCTTGACCATGGAGGGACGTTGTGTTGGATTCAAAAGTATGATTTTGTAAGCAGACTCCATATGGGATTTTTATGTGATTTTGAACCTGAAACACAGTAGTGCAATATAGGTTTCATTGTTCTAATTTTGACAAGTATATTGTGATTTTGATAGCTGGCCATCTTGCTGAAGCTTCTCAAAAAGGAAAAACAGTGACTTAGCAGATCATTCAAACTTTTCTTTGGTGTCCAAGTAGGCTAGGTTTACCTTTTTCATATATTGAGATATTTCGTAATATGATTATGAGAATATGATAGACATGGGATAAGATATAGATGTTGGAGGTATGTTTGATAATATTTGGGTTAGTTGGACTATTTAAGCTATCGTTAAATTATAGTTTAGGCGTAATTAACTCAGTTATTCATGTTTTAGGTAAAATTTATATATTAGGGATAATTATGGCTTATTTAACATCTTGGAATGAATTTGGATACCTTAGACTAGTTTGGGGGAAGAATTTTCCTAAAATGGATTTCAGGAATTAGAAGTAGGCCCCTTTGTCCCCCTTAGGCCAAGACTTGTATTAGCTTTTGTAGTCTTGTTTATGAATGATATACCCTTATTTATGCTTATTTTGGTACATTGAAGATATTATATGCTTATTTATTATGCTTTTTTAGTATTTGAGAGTTAGAGCTAATTTTGGGTAAGCCCCGATGGATAATGGTTGTGATTCGGTGATATGTCTTATGATTATGATTTATTTGCATGCTATATTGATATGATCTAATGATATATGTGTTCCAGGTTTAGTCCAACAATTGATGATGATATATGAGTTTTGATTCCAGTCCAACATTCTATGATGATGTTGATAATATGAGTTCTCGTTCACGTCCGACAAATGATGGTAATGATGATAATATATGGTAATGGGAGTTTATTTATTCTATGATATAGTTTGGATGGATTCTTGGTTATGGTAGGGTAATTGGTAAATAACGGTTATTGGGTTATTTACATTCCTTGATTGTACCCTTCAGTTTTATGGGGGCCTGTGTTGGGTTTTTTTTTTTTTACATTTATTGGCTTATGAGGGAAAATTTAGTATTTATAGTGGTGTGATATTTATGTTACTTTCTATATTTATTTAATTACTTATGTTCCGCATTCTTGGAGCATATATCCAGGTTTGCCCCTTTTACCTAGACTTAGATTACTTTATCTTGTATCTTATCGTATTTATGTCATGATTTAGATCAATTGGCCAATGATGCCTACTAAGTACCCGAGGTTTAGGTACTCATAATTATACTTATGCACCTTTTTAGTGTAGATTGGAGTACTATTAGTAGTCGTTGATTCGATGAACATGCTTAGTTAATCTCAGAGATAGGGTAAGCCTTCCGAGTCGGAGTTGCCCATTTTCTTCTACTTATCTATGCCCAATGTTTTATTCCCTTACTGAACACAAGTACCGATTCCCAAGCAAAATAAAGGGTTCTAAATAAGAAGCCCTTTCGAATAAGCGAGGTAGTAGCTATTGTACCGACATTACTGAGTCATGGGTTGGTTTTGTCTCTTTTATGTATCCATTAGACTGTTATGACTTCTTTTATGTTGTTTTAACTCTTCAAATGTTAATTTCTGTCTTTTAGGGAATTTTCCATCAATTTATCCCATTGCTTATAACTCCAAGGTATGGTTTGGCTTACGTACTGATGAGATAAAGTAGGTGCCATCATGGCTCTAAATCAAGTCATGACACCAAATAAATTACTAAGGCATAAGATACTTATCTTCAATATCACCTTACTCAACTTTTGATAATCAATACACATATGCTTGATACTGTCTTTACTCTTTAGAAATAAAACTCCAGCATCATAAGGCAATACATTCAGTACCAAAAAGTCCTTACTTAGAAGATCCTGAAGCATAAAATTTTGCTCATTTTACTCAATAGGAGCCATACGTTATGGACCCACAGAAATATGTTGGGTGCTCGCCACGAGATCAATCACAAACTCTATATCATGTGCAAGAAAAAGCTCAGGTAAGTTGATTGGGAAATATTGAGAAAATCATGAACAATAGGAACAGAGTCAAGCAACGAACTCTCAATACTAACATTATGAACATAAGCAAGGAATAGCTTCACAATCCCTCAATACCAGTCTCCAAGTTTTAATATAAAAAATAATCCCCATCATCATGAGGAAAAAATAACCCTGCCATACAACCCGTATGCCAAGGCATGTCTAAGGTAATGGTCTTGATCCAAGACTGTATGATAGGAGGATAATTATTCCATGCCCAGAATTACTTAGAAATTCACCAAATCTAAAATAATATGATTATCTTAAGTTTCATAATCTCTAACAGTCACCAAGCACAATCTATATACCTAATACACTAATAAATAATCACCTATAGGAGTAGATACACCTAATGTCATAGATAAAGGCACCAAAGACAACCTCAACTGCAACGCATAAAAGGAGAAAATATACTAAAATATGGAGCTTGGATCAAATATAATAGAAGTTTGCTAATGGACTACATAAATTATACATGTGATCATAACATCCAAAGCCTTAACCTCCGACCTACTATGAACAACATGTAAATGACCTAGTCCAGTATTGAATAGGGTGCTTTCCCAACCATCTATTCTACTATCCTGAGGAACTGGTAACGTCCAAGCTATACCTCTACTCTCAAGATTATATGATCACTTCTAAATATAGTAACCCAACAAATATTGGGGTCAAATCCCAAGGGAAAATGTGGAATTGAGTCTCTCAACCGTTGTAATCAACTAGTGGAACTGGAAAAGCAAATGGGGGATTTTAAGTATCATTATCAAACAAGTGGTGAGAATCAACTTTGGTTGTAATCAGTCGTAAGTGAACACTCAGATTGTGTTCTCTCTAGCTTCTCAACACTATAAGATTATTGTGCTATGTTGAACCAACTTGTTACCTTTCATGCATAATCGATAAGTTATGTACCATCTATAGCTTTTTGGACGAGAAGACAGATTTCATCCTTTATCTTATGAGTCTCGAGATATAGCCTTAATAGTCATTATCTTAATCCTAGTTAACTATTACCTTTTGAGTCTCTAGTTATTAGATAAAATCTAACTATCTTACTTATATAATACCTAATAGCGTAGATCGACAACTAAACTCAAAATTACTATTATCATTATATTTTCCTAGTCACTACTACGCTTTTGGATTAACCGCTATAATAACTATTAAAATAAAGATAATGCAATGCATGAATGGGCATCAATTAAGAAAAACAATAGCACTTCCCCTACTTCATCAATCCGCTAGGGTTTCCACAACCCTAGATAAGGTTTTTAGCCTCTCATGCTTATGGAGTAATCAGCAACATTCATGATTGAAAGCATAAGATGAAATCACAATAAGAAGAAGTAAAAACCCAAAACCATAAATTAATTAATCAACCAAAGTCAATACAAGTGAGTTCCAAGACTAAGATAGAAGCTTGGAATGAAAATATATTTTTAAACATCAAAAGTGTGCAACTTCTACTAAAAACACATAAGGAATATTTATAGTATATGAGGAAACCCTAAAATCAAATCCCTAAAGAAATAGGAGAAAAAATATCGATGGATAGTTATGGTCCCTACTTACGGCCTGTCCTTGGGCACAGGTAGTACTTGCGGCCTGCAGGGTGAGTGCAAGTAGTGACCGCAAGTGCCAGACCAAAATTTTTTGTAGGTTAGCTCTTGAGATTTTGGACTTCTGACACATGGTTTACCCACATTACTACATGTGATCCGTGTGTTGACTTAACAAGTGTCAGGAGTCATCTTTTCATCATCTGTTTTTCAATTTCTACACATGTTTTGGTCACGAACTAGCCGAGAAGTGTCACAAACACCCATAACTATCGATAACTGCTTCGATAAGTATTCAAAACCACCTTTTTCATAATTTTCATGAACTTAGCATCCAAAACATGATATCCTGTGAAACATATGCAGAACGCATTATATCAAACAAAAAAAGCTAAAAAAACTTGCATATTTTCCTTGTTTTAGGTGTCAAAAGTGCTATATTTCTATGACATATCAGGAACACCTTTGAAACCCTAGGACCACCCTTACAACACAGTGATCCACCCCTGTCTAGAGAAGCATTGATTGAACTGAATAAATAATTTGTGATGAAGGCTAAATCATTCTACGATGGGGACACTCTCTGGCAAAGTGGACAATAAGACCACACTCATAATTTGACCCATACACTCGAACATAATGAAAAGGATTGGTTGACCCAAAATGAACTACCTCAGGTTGATGACCCAAAATTGAACACCCTTGGATGACTGACTATTGTTCTTACCATTAGAACTACCATAGTTGAGTTGACCCCCATATGAAATCTAAAGTCTTTCTTGAATAGGACTACTATCCTAAGTGCAGATAAGGTTGATGTTGGGGGTACCCATCCCTAAACCTTCTACACCAAAATTGACTACCACTTCAGCTCCCAATGTAACTACCCTGATAATGAGGTTGGTTATCACTACACCCTTAGGCCTCCCTGATAATGAGGTCGATTATCACTACACCCTTAGGCCTCCCAATTCATATCCTCTATGGTGTATGAGTTATTAGCAATATCAATAAAGGAAATCATTAATGTCTCAAAACTATGAGTAACCCTATAGAGCGGTAGTCTTAACCCTATAACAAAGCACTAAATCTTCTTATAATCTATAGGTACAACCATTGTGTCATGTTTGGCTTGCTTGTAAATCCTCGCCTCATACTCAACCACAGTAATGAACAATTTCCTCAATTTAGAAAACACAACCCTATGGCATTTGTACATACTGGGATGTATGTACTTCTCCAAAAAAGTTGTAAACAATTGAGTCCAAGTCATAGAAGGAGATCCAGCTGACATAGATTCAAGATAACCTCTTCACTACTATCTTTCTGCTTTATCAAGATTATATATTATAGAGTCCACTCCACCCAACTCAACTAAACCTAAATTACACAACCTTTCCTTTTCTCACATCCAGTAATGAACTCAAAACATCCTCTTGAGGACCCAATAATCCTTGGTGGAGTCAATCACAGGAATTAGTCTAGTATCTTCTGCTTCTCCATAATCGAACTCGCAAGGTTATGATCGGTTGTGAAAATACTGGTGCTGGCAGAACCTCTACTCTGGGAGCCACAAATATAGGTTGTGCTCATATACCAAGTCCACCCTAGGGTTCCCCAAGAGTGGATGTATATGCCTTATTTATCGACAAACCGCCAACTAACCCTAAATATTAAAATAACGCATCAGGGAAAACCAAAGAAGATATAATCCTAGGTGGCTTAAGCTACCCTTATCCCACCCATTATTGTAGATATGGAATTTCTGGTTCTATCACTTTCTCATTAGTAAAAATAGGATTTAGTGATGGTTGAATTACCTGATCTTGACCTGAGGCTACAGCTCTACCCTTAACTCAACCTCAGGTTCGACCTTTGCCTCTAACTGGTGCTCTATAGTAGGATCGAGGTTCTAATCTATGGATGAAATACCCCATAACCAATTGAAATAAACTAGAATTTAGTAACCAATATAGACGTAATGCATGAAAGTTAACCAAAAAGATAAGGTTTTTCCAAATATGCCTCATAGCCTTCTGATGATAGGATACAAATGTCATTGTACCAAGTTGTGGGACTCTACTAAGAACTAAAGTTAGCACTAATAATATTAGTGAACCTAGACATTGATTCAAAGCTATCACAAACTAGTTTCTTGAGTCATGGTGGCACCTGCTTTAACCCATAGTAAGTAAGCAAAGCTATAGCCTAGAAAGACAAGTAAGGGGCTAAAGGATGGAATATAAAGACAAAAAAATAATGATGTCTATAATGACAAATAATAAGTAAAAGCAAAAGAGACATATATAAATAAAATATTTTACAATAGAGTAAAGGGGATAAAAATATACATTAAAATCCCTCCCTAGACCTGGTAAGGCTGGTGCAGGAGCCACTATAACAAAAAAGAAGAGTACTAGATAGTATCAAAAATATATATACACAAAATAGGCTTAGATTTAAAAAAGAATATCACTACAACAGAAAGAGAAGGATTAGCTTCGGACTCTAAAAAGCTCACCCAATCTCTAAATTAGTCGTAGGGCTTAAGGATATTATTAACGATGGTGTCCCATACTCAACCTGGATCAAGAAAAATATGTAGAAGCATATTATGAGTACAAAAATAAGGGTACAAAGTAGGCAATTGACTAAGCTCAAATATAGTAAAAGCATAAGTAAAGTGAGAAGATGTAAGCTAAAGTCAAAAGTAAAGGGAAAGGATATAAATAATAAGCTATGCTATGCAAATATGATAAAGAAAATGGCAAATAGTCCTACAAAGCTCTTGTAAGTCTAGTGGATACAAACAAGCAAAAAACTAAAGTAAGAATCATAAAATAATAATAATAATCTTATAACAAGCCAAGATGGGTGATATGTGCATTGTATACTCCCTTCTTTGATATAATTTTTAACCTTACCAATCATAAATAAATTTCCAATCCCAGATCAATAATGAAAGTATATTTAAGACTTGAACATAAACTAGTGGATTATAACAAAAGAATAAACACCGGTCTTAAAGAAGAAAAAGAGGATGATAAAAAGAGGCCAGATGATATAGATACAACTATTGGTACTTCCAGTAATAACCATAAATGAATGACGGAATACCCAAAATTGTAATCTTTAACAGATGCCGAACTCAAATTAAAAATCGTAAGTTTTAAACAATAATCATAATGGAGGTTTTCATAAAGAGCAAACCATAGTAATAAACCGATGTCAGGCTCGCATAAAAACTCATAATGATAGAAATAGTGTCTGACTCAAATAATACCTGATAATATATATATATATATAAATTAAATAACTAGTGGAAATATAAGTTTCCAAGCCTATCTCCAATCTTTTTATTCATTAAGTTCAATCTCAAGTGGTTAAATACACTCAGACCATACGAGTTTTAATTACTAGGTCATAGAGGTGCGGTCAAGGGTAAATTACTATCTTACTCAGGGAAAAGAAGCTAAAGTATGTAATTGAGTCTATGCTAATCCATACCCAAGGTAATAGCCTAAGGTAGCAGTAATGAGCACAATTATTGGGTCTACTATTAGGTATCAAACCCAACCTAAAGCAAGAATCTACTAAAATCTAGGCTTACCCCAAGGTACTAATAACATTAATTATGTCCTAATGATTGATATACAATAACCTAAGGGAGTACATGCCTAGATTCTACCAAAAAGGGGTCTTAACTATCTAAATAAGAGGTGAAATGCTAAAATAATGATACAAATCAAATGGCTACCTTAGCTTTCGATGACTTATTTAGAGGCCAACACCTAAACGCTCAAGACTTGATCACCTCGAGGGAACAAGAATATGCAGGGAAGGTTCATTTTGAGCAAGACATAAAGCAATTTCGTGTGTGGATGGTTGCTTGGATGCTTGCCTTGATACTAAATCGAGGACCATAATCCTTGAAGAATGAACCATAATCGGTTTTGAGATCATAAAATTGGCTCCATACATCTAGTCCAAACACACAAGGTGCCATATATGAAGATGGAAGCCCGTGAGAGTATGTGGCATTAATCCAAGGGAGTGTACTTGCTAATATATGAAGAGGGACCATGAATATACTCTAAAAAGGCCTTGGATACACTCCAAAGGCACCTCAACTTAGGGATATTATGGTCTTTTAAGACTCCTCTTTTACACTCCAAAGGAGCACCCTTCATTAAGGGTATTTTAGTCTTTGTTTGTAATAACATAAATAGATAATTAGGCTTCTATTTTCCTTAGTTTTGAAGAATTGATTGAGTGAAACATAAATTTTATTTTCTTTCCTTAGTGTTGGGCTTGGAATAGCCATTGTAGTGTAGGTCTTGAAAAATACATTAAAACTAGGGTCATCATTGAGTGTGGAATCACTCTTGTTGATATTTTGGAAAGAAAGGTCGGGTGCTTAAGGAGTTGATCCCTTTGTGTCCACCTAAGAATGAAGTTTTATCCATCAATGGTGTGGTGTGTTTAAGTGTTTAATATACACTTAGGTGATAATCATTAGAGTTGGTGTATGTTTCATTACTATCTTTCATTTAATGTAATTTTCTTCTTATTTCTACTTCATCTCCTCTTTCTTTAGTTGTTGATTTTTGCTTCTTTAGTCTTGAATTTCGATTATACCTTTGTTTTAGATATCATTTGGTATCAAAGCCATGTATTAGATTTTTTCCCAGAACTCGAAGTCTTGGATCTATGAAAATCTTCACAAAAAAGAGTCTAGAGTCAAAAAAATCCACAAAAAAGAGTCAAAAATCCAAAAAAACTCAAATAAATTGTGTGTTTTCTTGTTGTTGGTAGTAGATACAAATTTCACAATTTAGATCTACTAATTTTTAGATTGTTTTAATAGTTTCTAGTGTTAGATTCTTGTTCTCTAGAACTTAAAGGGTCTAGATCTAAGTTTAGAACAAGATTTGGTTGTTTTTTAGCTAGATCTACCATTGTTGTGGCTTGTTTGAAGCTTTTTGGAGGTGGTGACATTTTGGGTTTGTCTTGGTGATGTGATTTGTGGCTGATTTTTTGTTTATTGAGCATGCCTTGGCCTAAGGAACCTAGATCCAAAAGAAAATTTGAAATTAGGGTTCATTTTCTTGTTGGTCAAACTTGGTCAACTCTTGAATATTCATCTTGTTTCTTCCATCCTCTTCATATCTTAGGGAAGAAGAATATTCAAAGAGCTTATTTGATCAAAAAATAAGGAATCAAGCGATTGTACTTGTTGTTTGTGAAAGAATATACCTTGGCATATTCATTGTCATCTAAAGGAAAGAAGAGACAAAGGGAATAATCAAGTACAATTGAAAGTACAAGGGGGGACCAAATCATTTTGAATTCATTTGAAGCTCCAAAAAGGCTTCAAAACCTTCATTTTTCCCTATAAAACCGAAACCCTTCTTCCTTAGAGGAGTTTTTAGCCAAAACAAGAGATTTTAAAATTGAAAAAAAATGATGCCCAATCACAAGCTGCCACATCATCACTTTTGTGAACGACCAAATTGAGTTCTAAATTAGATTTATAGGTTTCTATTTGGTGTTTCTAGTTGTTTTTGTGTTGATTCTAGCAGTAATTACCTACTAGGTTGATAATTAGTCTAGAGTTTTTTGTTTCGTGTCTACGTTTATTTTGTGCTTTATTCATTTGTAATTCGTTGTAACTTGTTGGTTCAAGTCTATAAGCAATTTTCTTTGAGTCATATCAAATAAAAATCCATTTCAGGCCAAAGTAGAATTATCCCTCAGTCACTTGCCAAGTACATGCCAAAGTTTCAACACTTAGGAGACCAAGTGTGAGGTAAGAATCCGAGTGTTGGTGAGGATATTTGAACTAACTTGGTTGTTCATTTTGTAGGTTTGTTTCTTTATTTTAGGTACCATGGATGCCAATAACTTCAATGCCACGTGTGATCGCATCAATGACCATCTTGAAGATATGAAATGGCACATTGAAATTATACGCCAATTATTACCCAAACTCTTCCCTCAAAATCCAATTGTCCAAACAACTTGTGAAGAGAGCTTCCCAAAGAAATTTTCTGCCCAAGATTATGATGGACTTTCACAATGAGGTAAATAAGAACATACTCATGAACGTCAAGGTAAAATAGCTAACTCTTACACTTTTGTGCATGTGAACGATGATTGTGTGGTTAGTAGCCCATTGAGTGTGAATGGTAGATTATCTATTTGTGAGTCCATTGTTTCTTTGCCTATTGATGATGATGTACATATTGTGAATGTGGATACACTAGTTGATCCTATTGATGACCAAATTGACTCTTCTTGTAAGATCAATTTAAGTCCACCTATTGTTGAAGCCTATATATTGAATGGAAGTACATCGTCTGGTGCAATTGGTGTTGATCAACTTATTTGTAAGAATTTCCCACGACTTTATTATGTATGTGATGTGCTTAATAGAATGAGGTGAGTGAAATACTCAAAGATGCTGGTAAACAAAATGGGAGTGAACCCGAGAGCTATTCTTGGGATAATCTTGGAAATCTCTTTAAAACTTGATATTTTTTTTTAGAGAGTGATGAACGTGTTTTTTCCAAATCTCACCAAGAAATAGATCCTCCTCTCTTTAGGTATAATATCTTGTTTGAAGATGATATAGTCACTCCTAATAAATCTAGTGGTGAGAATGAAGTTGAAGGTGTAGCTTGTTTTGAAAGCTATAACCTATATGCTAACCCACTATGGTGTGACAATATTTCTCCTAAAGATGGATTGTCTTGAAATCTATAAACTATATGCTAACCCACTGTGGTCTTGGAAAGGAATGATCAATTGGGTGATGATAATTTTAACTTGCTTGAATTCATAAGAAACCCAATAAGTGATTGTTCCTTGAAAATGGATTGTGGTTGTGATCCTTTGTATGACACCCCACCCATGTTTGATGACTATGAGGATGAATTTCTTGCTTCTTATAAAGACTTAAGCAATAATCCCTTTGATTTTTGTGGTGGTATGTGTTTACTTGAGGGATCTTCCATAAAAGAAGAAAGTGTCCATTGCTTAGAAATTACTTATTCTTCTACTATGTGTGACCTTATTATTGAGAGTACTTATGGATATAATGTTGAAACTAGTGGTGAGTACATACATGAAGACACCTTAGTAGAAGTTGACTTGAGTGATACCTTTGTCTACTCTCTACTTTTTTTTGATGATATGTATACTATTGTAGAGAGTATGTCGTGTATTTTAGGTGAAGCCTATGGGAAAGGAGAGTGTTGTCTAGACCTGTGTCTATGGACACTCTTCTCTTTTGACCCTAGTGATAAATATAGAATTAATGATGTTGGTGCACCCAACTTGTTGCTTGGTCTACATGACAAGCAAAGTATTACTTTTGGTGAATCCCATAACCAAATCTTTTGTTCATCTTTCATTGAAATTTTAATAGGTAATTCAAAGGATCCTTGGTTATATTGCAAATATGTGCAACCTTGGCATGTTGATATGATTTGTTATGCTAACCCTAACCCTTATGCCATGAAGATTTTGTATTTGTTTGTTCTCTCTTTGGTTTTACAATGTTTGAATTTGAGGTTGAATCCTTTTTCAAGAAGGGGAGGATGATACAAATCAAATGTCCGCCTTAGATTTTGATGATTTCTTTGGAGGCCAACACCTAAAGGCTCAGACTTGGTCAGCCCGAGGGCACAAGAATATGCAAGGAAGGGTTGTTTTGAGCAAGACATAAAGCAATTTCGTGTGTGGATGGTTGCTTGGATGCTTCCCTTGATGCTAACCCGAGGACAATAAGCACTGAAGAATGAACCATACTAGGTTTTGAGAGCATGAAAGAGGCGCCATACATCAAGTCCAAAAACACAAGGTGCCAATTATCAAGATGGAGGCCCGTGAGAGTATATGGCATTCATCCAAGGGAGTGTAATTGCTAATATGTGAAGACGGACCATGAATATACTCCAAGACAACCTTGGATACACTCCAAAGGCACCTCAACTTAGGGGTATTATGGTATTTTAAGACTCCTCTCTTACACTCCTAAGGAGCACTCTTCATTAAGTGTATTTTAGTCTTTGTTTGTAATAAGTATAAATAGACAATTAGGCTTATATTTTCCTTAGTTTTGAAGAATTGATTAAGTGAAACTCAAATTGTATTTTCTTTCCTTAGTGTAGGGATTGGAAAAGCCATTGTAGTTTAGGTCTTGGAAAAGACATTGAAACTAGGGTCATCATTGAGTGTGGAATCACTCTTGTTGACATTTTGGCAAGAAAGGTTGGGTGCTTTTGGAGTTGATCCCTTTGTGTCCACCTAAGAATGAAGTGTTATCCATCAATGGTGAGGTGTGTTTAAGTGTTTAATATACACTTAGGTGCTAATCATTAGAGTTGGTGTATGTTTCATTACTATGTTTCATTTAATGCAATTTTCTTCTTATTTCTACTTCATCTCCTCTTTCTTTAGTTGCTGATTTTTGCTTCTTTAGTCTTGAATTTCGGTTATAGATTTGTTTTAGATATCAAATAATAACTGGGACAAAAATACCCACCAAATCTAGCTCAATATTACCCTAATACCATAAGTAAGCACAGTCTAAAAGAAGGGTATGCCTAGCTAACCTAGACACCATCGAAAGCTCATCAAATCCTTTTTACCAAAGCTTTTCCTTTCTTAGAAGCCGATGACCATTGTGATTATATTAAAATAGTAATCTATGCATTAAGACAAGAAAATTATGCCCATATTTTATTTTTTTCTTAGGGTTAGAAATAAGACTAAAAATATCTTGTGGAGCATACTTGTGGAATCAAAAAATTGAAACAATCACGGTATCCCTCTTAACTCAAGGATCATTTGCCATGAAATTTGGGAAAATCATAGATTAAAATGTCCCCAACTAATCCCCGACCAATATCAATAATTTAGGAATAGAATTATAAAATTCCATTAAAAAATAATAAAAAAAACTTATGGATTACCATGGTATAATTCCTGCAATTATGGCCCCATGATACTGCAAACTCAGTTGTATAATTCTCTCACAAATTTCTAGCTTAAGAGTTATAAAATGGTGTTTTGTACATAGAGAGTATTAAGGAAACACAATGAATAAAGTATATATACTACCCTGGGTTCCTTCCTTACGAACACAAAACCCCTATCATGAATGCGACTATTGGCCCAAATAGGTCTTCATGAACATGGTTCGTCAACTATAATAAAAAGGTTGGATTATCTTGGTCGACCTTCTCTTTGTAAACACAAATGATGGCCCATGAATGCAGAGTCAAAAACCTTGACCCTCGCAAATGCGGGAAATATCTCATTATTATGAAGCTTATTTTTACCCTGCAGTAGATACACAAGTATTAAAAACTTAGCTAAGTTGAAAAACTTTTAACTAGGCTCTCTAGATTCATTTTGAATCCCATAAATACAAACAAACTATGCTACCTTACCAAATGTGGAATGAAGACTCAAAGCCACCGTTAAAATTTCCATCCAAGGTTATTTTGATAAAAAGTGGGTGCCACACCCAAGTGGTCATTTTATCCAAAATCCTCATAATAGCCCAAAATGAATCTACAAGCCTAGAAACTTGGAGCAAGGGTACCATTAGCCTAAAATTAATATTTTTGAGCTAATGAGACTCTAACAATCGACATCTAAGGCAATTTACCAGAAGTTTAGGCCCAAGATCCTCTTTTTAATAGTTAAAGTTCTAAAATAGGTAAATGGCTCTAAAAACCAACTAAACTACCCACTAATTGAATAGTTAGTCTCAACCAGTCATAAATGACTTGGAGGTAGTTATGGGAAATCTCTAAATAAAGAAAAAAGATTAAAAAAATGTAGAAAATTACCTAGAGGGTCATTAAATAGGGCTATTCTGCTTACATAGATTTAGATATACTTTTATAATTCGTAGTTGATCCTTTTCTTTTTTCTTTAATGATAGTTTTCTTTTGTACATTATGTGACTATGACATATATTTGGACATTGTTTTATACTCCTTTTTGTTATAGTGGATCATGTATTGACCTTAACATGTAGTGGGGAATTCATATTGTATGTTTAGTCCTCTCTTCTCTCTTGCATGAAATATTTATATATATATATATATATATATAAATTTCCAACTTTTTTATTCCTATTATGGTTTCTATCCTTGTATATTTCTTTTCTACCTATTAGCTCATTAATTAACTTTAGGCTTGAGTTTGTATTACCTATTTGTAGTTTTTAGTAGGTTACATCAAGACATTAGAAATTAGTTCATGATGTGTTTATCCTAGGAGATGAATATGCGATAACTATTTGCTACTAGGAAATACCTTTGGTGGCAAATGAGAAATTGCTATATGATACTAGGATATGTTAGTCCTAGAAGAAGAATGTGAAATAATTATCTATACTACTAGGAAATGTTTATCCTAGGAGGCGAGTGTGAAATTAATATCTTTACTTAAAAATGTTTATCCTATGATACAAATATGAAATAACTGTCTGATCCTAGGAACTGTATATCGTAGAAGACAAACACAAAATAATTGTATGATACAGGGAAATATTTATCCTAAGAAACTAAATCAAAATAACTATCTGCTACTAGGACAAGTTTATCCTAATAGACGAATGGAAATCAATTTTCTGCTACTAGGGAGTGTATCCCAGGAGACAAAAATGTAATAATCATCGACTACTAGGAAATGTTTATCCTAGGAGACTAATGTAAAATAACTAACTGCTACTAGAAAATGTATGTCGTTGGAGATGAATTAAAGATAATAATTTGCTTCTATGTAAATTTTTATCATAAGAGAAAAAATTGAAATAACTACCTACTACTAGGAATGGTTTATCCTAGGAGACGAATTAAAAAAATTATCTGCTACTAGGGTATGGATATCCCACTTCTAGGTAATGTTTATCCTATGAGAAAATTATGAAATTACTATCGTTTATCCACTAAGACAAGTGCAAAATAACTGTTTGCTACTAGGAATCTTATGTCCTAGGAGATAAATGTGAAATAATTGTCTGTTACTAGAAATATATTTATGCTAAGAGACTACCGCAAAATAATTATCTGATATCAGGAAATTTTTATCATAAGATATGAATGTGAAATAGTTTTCTGCTACTAGAAAATATTTATCCTGGGTAACAAATGAAAGACAATTATCTGTTAGTAGGAATTATTTATCCTCTAAGACAAATGCAAAATAATGATCCGCTATATGGAAATGTTTTTCCTAGAAGACGAATGTGAAAAGCAATCCATTTTTAAGAAATCTTTTTTCCTTGGAGATAAATTCAATATAATTATCTGCTATAAGGAAATGTTAATCCTAGGAGAAGAATGTGAATAACTGTCTGCTACTAGAGAATATTTATGCTGGATGATAAATAAAAAAATAATAAATCCTATTTTCCAAGAGAATTCTTCAATGCTAAATCCCATTTTCTAAGAGGGTGATGCTACGACTAAATTCCATTTGTAGAAGGGTCATGCTATACCAAATCCCATTTTTAAGAGGGCTTTGCTATGCTAAATCCTATTTTTAGGAGGGTCCTGCTAATCTAAATCTCCTTGTCTCAGAGGGTTATACTAATCTAAGTACCATTTTTTAGGATGGTCTTTTTATAATAAATTCTATTTTCTAGAAGGTTCTGCTAGCACCATTTCCAAGAGGGACCTGCTAATCTTATTTTTTAGAAAGGTCCTACTAATCTAAATAATAGTAAAAACAAATAACTTAAACAAAATAACAATAAAAACATCCTTCTTTTACCGGGTTGCAGCAGTAAATTCGTGTGAATTATACCAAAAGAAAAATGCAAGACAAATATGCAAATGAGGGGTTTATTTCATAAGATCAAAACCAAACTAGGGTATTTTCTTCCATAGATGTAACGACACATTCCCTTGAAACTAAAATTATCTTGTTCAAAGGGTTCGAGGTATAAAAATTTTCTAAATAACCTAGAAATATCTGCATATGAAACTTTATTGAATAATTTTAAAAGTTTGAAATTTTTAACAGGCTGACGTCATCCCCCTAAAGTGGCACCGTGGTAGGTGTTTATGTGCGGGTATACTAAGATGCCATTACATAAACTAATCCCTCAGATTTTTTTTCCTTCTATACTTATTTGCAAAGAAGATAAGGCTTTATTCTAAAAATCCTACTATTGCATTATCGTTCTAGAGAAATAGAGAGGAGGGGGTATATATAAACAAGGTAACACCCACTATTTTCTTATGTATCCCATGTTTGAAATCATTACAAGGAGGTCAAAAATTCATGTTCTGCCTTTATAGAAACTATTTGGTACCTAGTAGACTAGGTTTTACTGAGTAGTGTATATCTATGTTTAAAATGTGGGTATAATTTAGATTAATGGGAGATTCAATGTTTAGTACTTCTGGCAAGGCATTTGGTTGGATAAAAACTAGTAATTTAGGGCTATGTGAATGAGAATTGTGTTTTCAAATTCATGTTGAGTTGTTGTTGAAATTAATGTGCATTATCTGTTTATGTTAAATTTAATAGTAAATAAATATAAGGTAATTATGCTTATGAATTATTTCTAAGAAGGATTAGTCATGATTCGAGTTGAGGCAATGGTATGGGGTAAGATATGTAATCATTATAGATGAGGAAAAAATCACAATGATAACTTTGACTAATATGGATGGTGTAAGACCCCACAAAATCCTAAGCTTGATTCAGTCTATCTATGCTTGATAAGGGGGTCCCATACTTAGAAAATTCTAGCTAAGTTTCCAGACTTAGTTTATTTTTGGCCTTCAAAAGTTCACAATCTCATTTCATGATGTTAAATGATTTATATTTCCATTAATTCATGATCAAAAAGATCAATAGGTATTCCCAGACAAGTTTTGCATTTTAAAAAATCGTTTAGACCACATTCGGAGTCCCAAAATAGTGGACAATGCGATATTGGCGCGCCACATCGCCCTTCGTAGTGGTAAACATCATTGCAGGTTTCCAGAGCCAAAATTACCGAGGCTTGGTGTGATCATTGCGCGATGCGTCAGGTATCGTGCCGGATCTATTGACGTGTCGTATCGCTTATAGCATCGACGCCTAGTTTTCTAGTTATTAAATAACCGTGTCATTAAGGGTAATTAGGTCTTTGTGCTACGACCTTTAGACCTCATAAGCATAAAATTTAGCCGTCTTTTTGCTAAATACATTCATTATTTCAAAAATTCTCGAGACCAAAAACCCTAGAGATATTAATTCAAGAATCAATTTCCAAGAGATTTCAGCATCAACCTTTAAGAATTCATCAACTAAGGTATGCCAAGTGTTAATCCAAGGGTTCCCTCCACCCTTGGAGTCCAAGAAACCTTTTTAAAACTCAAGATAATGTTTTGGGTGAATTTCATGATTTAGTTTGATTGTATTCATGGCTATTACAATAATGGGTTCTCTAGTTCATGATTTAATCACAATATCTATGTGAAGTAAAGTGATATATGTGTAGTATCATATGAAACCATGTTTAACCCTTGAAATGTGCCAATAGAAATGTGAATTATGATGCCTATTTATTGAATAGCATTATGTGCATATGTTATGCTTACTAGGTGTTTGATAAATTGCTCTTGTGGGTAAATAAGAACAAGAACTCATGCCATACTAGTTTATGTGCAAGTTGTATCATTCAAGTGGTTGATAAATTTCCTATGAGAATGAACTAATTTCATGCTATAGTATGTTAATGTGTATTTCTCATCCATGTACAAGTAATGTATTACAAGTGTTCGTTGGAAATGCTTTAATGGATGAATGATGAACATGTAGCCATTGTTGAGTTTTTAAGCTTGTGCCATGATTTACTTATTATGCTATCGAGTCCTAGGGGTATTTAATACCCAACAATTTAGATGTGTGCTTAGAGCTAGTGTTAGTTTTCACGATACTCTCAGTCAATTCCTGATCAGTAGAATTCAGTCAGTCACATGACTCAGGAAAATTCAGTAAATTCAGTATCAGTCCAGTACTCAGTAAATCTCATAAATCTTAGTCATTTATCAGATCTCAGTAGTATTTCGTCAGTCAATGAAATCAAGTGAATTCAGTTTATTCCAATTAATCAGTACAAATAGTAACAGATCAGTCCAGTCTAGTTCAGTGTCTATTCGGATAGAATTAGGATTCAACACCGAGTGAACCCAAGGATGGGAACATACACTATATGCAGAGGGTGTGATTCTTAGAAGCAATCCCTGCATTCCAGAACTATGTATCCATCATAGGTTGAGACATCAACACCGTTAGTTGAGGGTTGATGAGGTGGATTAACACTGTCAGATGAGGGTCCCACCATTCTCCTTTGGGGACACTGTCAAATGAGGTTCACTCACAGATTGTCCTTACTAGTGGTGTAGTATTGACACCCTTCGAATTGGGGTTATAGATTTGACCCCAACTCAGCTATACTAGCTTATTCGGGGCATGTCAGTCCGATAAATTCTTCTATAGTTTTAGTTACAGATATCAGTACTGTCAGATATAGTCACTTAGCACAGTATGGAACTCAGCTAGTTCCATCAGAATCTAGACTATCAGATACAGTTATTCAATATCAGTTATATCAGTTCTCAGTAACTCATGTTATCAATATTTAGACTCAATAGTCAGTATTATCACAAATCCAGTTATAATTATACATTCATGTATGTATTCTCACGATTATGTTGTACAGTCAGTTAGCATTGTTCATGTATATGAACACTTTGCATTTAGCCTACCTCACTTTCATACAAGCATATTCAATCGTACTGATGAAATTGCGCTATGGTATTTTTATACCATAAGTTAGGAAGCTCGAGCTCTAGAGCATCAATAGCATTTCAGTTTCAGCAGTCAGAGATAGCAGTGATTCCTCATTATCCGAGGATGTTATTATTTGATTATTTTATTCCTTCCATACTTGGTTTACTTTAGTAGTTCAGAGTTATTTGGGGACATGTCCCATCAACTCCACAGATTTCAGACAGTTTAGAGGCTTTCAAAATACAGTATGTTCAGACATTTTATTTTAGTTTTGGATATTTCTATACCCCGTTCAGATATTATTTTATCAGTCATGTTATAGTTTTGAACCTTATGGCCTTACAACTTATATTCTGCATTTATACAGTATATCATGCAGTGTTCAGTTATAAATATCAGTCGTGGGTTATCTTGTGGTCCTTCAGGGTCATGGGCACCGTGTAGAATTTCGGGTACCAGATTTGGGGCGTTACAAACTTGGTTCAGAGCCTAAGGAAGGTTCAATGGTGTCCTAGGAAGTCTGAAAGCCCCATCTAGTAGAGTCTTGTGCATGATTGTGTTGCATGCCACATTTATGTATAAGAGGCTATAAGATGTTTTAGGAACATTTTCCCTTCTTTCAGTATTTATATTGGGCTAGTGAGCATGAGCTCAAGTTTAACTCTTAGTTTAATCAGTTTCCCCCTTTCTTCTATAGAACATACCTCCCAAGAGAAGAATCAAAAGTCAGTCATCCCCTCAGCCCATCTCAATAGATATAACACATAAAATGAGAATATGATAAATAAACCCTTCCTGGACCATGTAATTTAATGAAGACTACTTTAGTATAGAGTGATTTCCCGCATTTTCTCTATCATCAAGTAGAACACATAGAATTTTAAAATTTAATATATCTAAATACACGACATGCAGATGACATATCTAATGAATAAATTCTAGTAGAACATAAGATCATATAGGGGAGTACATGATTTAAGATCCTCTAATTGATGTTTTCCATGAGGAGGGGGATTTAGAATTTCAACCATCTTCTATTCCCTAGTATCTTATTATATGTCCTAGTTCTTCAACAATACTTTAATGGAGGTAAACCTTTTGTCCCTAACTTCCTACCCTAGTAATTATAAATAGTTGTGGGGACTTGTTTGCATGATAGATACTTGGTCCTTTACTATCATTAATGGAGAACAATGAAGAATGGATCTCCTACAAATTTTTGTAAAATGGACACACAAAATCATAGGTTTCTTAGTCAGCTATCTATATAATTTTATAAGGCTTGACATATTGGGGATCAACTTTACTTTCATTCCATCTATTATCTCATAAGCAAATATTTTAAGAGAAAACAACTATCAACATAAAAATAACATTTTGTGTCGCATCTTTGAATAGGTTATTAGACTAGGCCACCACTATGAGTAAGTTTCATACAAGATTCACTCATATGCCCATCCTTTTCTAGACACCATTCTCATTATATCACAATGTGAAGAAACTTTATCCAAACATGTTAATAATCACATTAATAAGCATAGAGGGGAATATAATATGTGGATGAGTTATATCGAATCTATGATGCACAAGAAGCTTAGCACAAAAATGCACTTAAAATATAACTACACAAATATAATTACATGAACCTAATAAGCTTATGACGTATAGACAATTGAGTTATACAAATATGTGATTTATGTGAAACGAGATGAGCATATGAACCATAAAGTAGCATATGAGCAATTGAATAAGACTAGTAACATATAGGCAGGTGAATTAAAACCTATAGTATGCGAACAAGTAAAATAACACATTGGGAAAATGGATTAGATGAGCATATAATATAGAGGACAAAGTTATGTTAATTTATACAATATATAAACATGTGGGCTATAAGAATGAAGCCATGTAAGAAAGTGAAGTATAAAACATAAATCACATTAAGTAAGTAGACTAGATCATGATAACTAGACTAACACATGAATAATTGAAACACCCTATTTTCTGGACCTTAGAAAATTCACTAGAATTATGATCTCTGGACCCAATACGACTCATGTGTATGAGCCATATATTGGGGTATGGATGGTATGGTCCAGTCGTATACTGACCAGTGTTGGTGGGATGGATTTTGGTTACATGAATGGATACGACTTAGGGGTATGAGATGTATTGGTGGTTACAAATCATTTGGTTCCTTAACTTAATCTTAGACTTGGTTACTTAGTTTGGATCTAAGTACGAGTGTCTCACCATGAGTCATAAGCCAGGGTAAAAATTGTACTAGAGACTCATATTGTAAGCAATGTTCAATCCTCCAGGTATTTTATTTTGCCAGGGATACGGGTCATAGATACGCATCATATGTTGTGGTTATGACTTTGTTGGATGAGTTGTATACTGGACAGTATTTGATCGAAGGGTTGAGGCCAGGATACGAGTGGTGGATACCGATCGTATCGGAGGGTACGACTTATGATGTTCAGTCGTATCCCTGCATTGGGATTTTTGTGAAATTTAAGTGGGGGTATTTTGGAAATTTCCCCACTTATTCTAATAGGGTCCCACAACTTCAAACCTACTTGGGAGGTTATTTATCCAATTACTCTATTCATTAACACTTAGGAACTCTTCCTAAACACTTTATAATTCTCTCAATACCTTTTGAACAAGGGGATCTAGGGTTTTAAATAAGAGATAAATTTGGGGCTTGCCATGGTGATTTATTTCCACCATCATATTGGTTTAAGTTTTGTTCTCTTCCATCATTGTTTAATTTACTTACAGAAATGGTTTATATGAATGTTTTCATGGTTTTACTATTTCATGATTTTTGCTTTCATATAGGATTTGGGGGTTTTGATGTTAAATAGGTGGTTATGGTTTCCCATGATTTTAATCATGCTTTTATATGTATTAATGGTGTTTTTGGATAATTAGATTGAATGGTAATAGTTTATTGGAAATTGGAATTGGTTTTGGTCATATTATGCCCCTAATGTGTTTGAAAAAATGCTTATACAGATTTGTTCATTGCATTGACTTCTTTTAATGGCACTTTTGCATGTTTAAAACTTTGTAAAGGAAATATTCATAGTTTAACTAGTTTGAAAGTCTACAAGATAATTGTTTATGCTTGTGGGGAATATGGAAGTCTCCCAAGTGGTTTGGTTTAATATGGTAAACAGAAGGGAATTTGAAAGTCCTCTTAAACATATAAATGGTTGGCTATGTTTGATTTATGCAAGTAAGGGTTGGTATGATGATACCAATATCAATGGCCTTGGTTAATAAATTGATAATGGTTTTGTTATTTGGAAACTAGTTTTAATTGGGCAATAATGGCAGGATGTGTAGCAAAGTCGTGGAAGGTGGAGGTCCCGGGGGGTACTAAAATTAGAAACTCATATTTGCCGATATGAGGTTTGTCTTGGTGATCGTGTTCATGATATCCCACTTTATTTTGGGGATGTACTAGTCATCTTATGGGATACTTTCCTAGTCGTGCGGCTACACACACTGGGGCCCTTTCAACATAGAGATTTGAACCCATATAGCCCGTGGCTGGTTCAGGATGGCAATGCTACACAGCCCACATAAAGGTTTTTAAAGGCATGCTAACTCAGTCCTTTTTACCCTTATGGTTATATATATTTATGTATCGTTGTGTGCGTATGGATAATTTTACTTGGTTTTATAAATTGTAATATTTTACCCTTACCCTGATATCATGCTAGTAGTCACTCGCTAAACATATTTACTAGCACCTGTATACCCATATAATGTGGGAACTAGCCGTTCTACTCCTCCTACATAGTGATTGACTTAGAAAAACATTTGGACTAAAGTGGTGATCTTCTACCATTTTGGAAGGCTCTATTTCATTTTATGGATATTTCTAGACATTTTGGTTATATTTTGGATATTGGTTTTGGCTATGGTGGGGGCATATCCCAACCGGATTTTATTACTCTTTTGGTTAGAGGCTTTGTGTTACTTCTATGGGTTGGAATGGGCAGGATCGATATAGGTGTTGGCTTTTTCATTGGAATAAGCCGGTGGACGGACATCATTGAAAGGTATTGTTGGTTGTTCCATCCTATTTCATTTTTGGATTAATTATATTTTGTTTTGGAATATCCTTGGTTATGGCCTGATTTATGACCCTTGTTTGTTATGGTTTGGTATGGTTAGACTCAGATATGTTGGTCACGGTTGTGATCTATTCCTATAGTATTTATGTGGGTTGTTACACTATTTTGTTAGATTCTTAAAATTTAGCAAAATCAGGGCAGGCAGCTGGAGGTTGGGTTGGGTAATGGGGCTGGTCTCCAGTCCTGGTCAAACATGGGATGCCCATTATTACAAGTCCCCAAGGTGGGTCATGTCAAGTATGTATCAAAGACTAGGTTTATGGTAAATTCGATGTCTACAAAAATGTGTTGAGTAAAGTCTATTTTAGTGGTGTGTAGTGCGCCACTCTTAGAAGGGAGAGGCTATAAGGCATATGGGAATGTTTTAATTTCTTGGTATTCTATTTTCAATCTTGGAGTCTCTAACACGGGTGTAGCAAGATGTCCAACAAGTTCACGACCATTCACACGTAGCCAAGCTCGGGAGTTTCAAAAACTCTAAGCCTTGTTCATGCAAATGGTCGTTTGTGAGTTGGTGATTGATCCACCTAATGTTCTAAATGTTTTAAAGTGTGAAGAGAGGCCTTGAAGTGTAATAAACTTACACTCCAAGGCCACCCCATAGAAAGGGAAATCTGGTCATTTATGGTGTAATATAAATAGACAATATTAGGGTTATTTGGCAGCTAGTTCTTTCATAATATTTTGAGACATAAACACTTGTAATATTGAGGAACTTCTCACTCTTCCATTGGAGAAGCCCCAAATCTGAAAACTCACAAGTAGAGTGATACTTGTGTTGTATCTTGGCTAGAGACAAGGATCTTGAGGTCATAGAGTTCCTCTTGGTCCAGGTACGAACTTGGTGTTAATATTCTTTAGTCTTAGGATCCTCTCTTGTTGTTAGGGTTCTTAGACTCTTGAATATTACATGTCAAGTTACTATATTCTTGTAATCTTGTTAAGATTGTGTTTTGTAATCTTGAAGTCTAGTGAAGCCGTGTGGGCCTCTTTAGATTCACTAGCACCGTGTTGACTTTCTGGTTCTTGTTGAAAACTTCATTATCTTGTTCTAAAAATGTGAATCTTAAAGCCTAGTGAAACCGTGTGTGGCCTATTTCGATTCACTAGCACTTGTTGTTCAATTTGTTGTTTTTGGTGTTAGTTTGTTCATCTTGTTGTTCTTGCTGGATTATTGCATTGTGGACTTGACATTGTATAATTTGGTATCACAGAAAGGCTGATTGTGTTCCTACACTACCAATCTTGGGCTCTCGTGGACGAAAATTCAAAAAAAAAATTGTTTAAATCTGAAAATTCCAGAAAAAAAAAGAGAAATCTGTCCATCTTGTTGTCTTGGAAAAGATTGGTATTTGTGTGTTTAGATCAAGGTGTTATTTTACTTGTTTAGTGTGTTTCTAGTATTGGTTTCTTTCTCACCAACACTAAAAGTGTCTAGATCTAAAGTTGAGCTTATAATATTGACCATTGTTGTGGCAACTTGAAGTGGGTCGTAGGTTGTACCTTGTTGATGACAATTGGTGGTTTTGTGTTGTGTTCTTAAAGAAGTAGATATTGTGTTATTGAATGTTGTTGTGGTATTCATCTTGTTCTTCATCTATTCTTACAACTTAAGACAACAAAGGTGTAAAATAGATCCAAAACGTTGTAAGACAAAAGTTATAAAGTTGTTGGTGAGAAGACTTGCACACATCACTTCCTAGACTTGACAACCACTTTTCCTTAAATCAAGGGACCTTGTTTTGTCGGATTAGTATAGTCAAATCTCACCTTTTTGAGTCTGAAAAGTTAAAAAGAGTACAAGACTTTTACTTTCCCTCCAAAACCAATTGTCATCCATTACAAGTTGTGTGAATATTGAAATTTCAAATTTGTGACAAAAAATTGTTGTGTGGGACCAAGACCAATTACATGCTGCCACATCCCTAATAAGCTTAAATTTGAATATTTTCTAGTTTCTAATTGTTTATTCTTGGTTTCCTTACTTGGTTCTAGAACTAATTATCAAACTAGTACATTCCTACTAGGTTGTCAATTAGTCCTTTGAATCCGTTTGTTCGTGTCAACGATTACTTGGGTGCTTTTATATTTTGAATACGTTGCTACTTCTTGGTTCTAGTCCAACAAGAATTCTTTGAGTCTTCAAAAATGAATCCACTCCATATAAGATCTTACTCATACCTTAAGGATTCACGAGTTGCTAATCTATTACACTTGTGGAACTAAAGTGTGAGGTGATCCAAAGAGTGTAAGTGAGGAGAGGATTTTTTTTCACTAACTTGTTTGCTGATTTTTTAGGTAATACCTTGACAATAGAGGGGACTACTTCCAAAAATATGGATACTAATGATCTTGACTCTATGAGGGCCACTCTTGAGGCCGTTACCCGAACACTTGAAAGGTTGAATACGGAAGTTGGAGCTGTGAGAGGGGATTTGACAACAATAAAGGGAGATGTGTCGGCTATTAGTGGGAGATTAGAACAAGTGGAGAGTCAAAGGAACTCTCTCCCTTCTACTCCTCTACATGTTTCTTCAAGTGGGCATGATAGAACTTCATCCACAACCATCACTCCCGAAACAGTGCACCAAATGCTAAATCCACCCCAAGCTCCACTAAATCCCACAAGCCAAACCACTTTTTTCCCTCCAAACCATGACCCCACTAGACCAATACATTTCTAAACTCCTCAAGTTCCACAAGAGGGACTTGGACGTCAAGTACCTCCACTAAATCCGAACCCTCCCTTCCAAGCTCCATTAAACTAAAGACCACCACCTCCACAAAATCCAATTCCTCCAAATCAAGTTCAAAATGTCCAAAACCGTCCAGCCCACATTGAGGAATATGGTAGAGAGGGATATGAAGGATATGGAGACTTTAAGGATGCTTACATGAGGGATGAGGAGATGAGAGGGGGTCGTGGATATCAAAGGAAATATCGAGGGTATGGGGAAAGGGGAAACCAACACCAAAAAAGAGATGTAGGCATCAACACCAATAAGTTGAGCCTACCAATCTTTAAAGGTGAAAGTGACCCCGAGGTCTACTTATCTTGGGAATCGGCTTGTGACAAAGATTTCCAAGTTAATGATATCTCGGAAGAAAAGAAAAGTTGTTATGCCATAACTCATTTTGAGGGTTATGCTAACACTTGGTGGGAGTATGTCAAGCGTTTTGGTAATGAATTAGTTGATGGGCAGCCACCACCTTGGTTTCGGTTGAGGTACTTGATGAGACAACGGTACCTTCCCGAGAGTTATCGCCATGAGTTGTTTGCTAGATTGTACAACTTGCGTCAAGGTAACAAAAATGTGATAGCGTATTATGATGAGTTTAAACAACTCATGTTGAAGCTTGATCATCATGGGGAACAAATCAGTCATGACATCATCCAGTTCAAGTGTGGGTTGAACAAAGAGATCCCCACTCAATTAACACTTCACAAGTTTGATACCATTGAAGGTATTTTTCAAGTGGCTCTTGAGATTGAAAGGGAACTTAAAGAGAGTTCGTAGTTCAAGGCAAGGGGACAATCCACCTCGAGTTGTCCTAGAAGTAAGGAGATGGCTCAATACTCTTCGGGTTGGCCCAAACACAAGGACCAAACCGCCACTACAAGGCTGCCCGAGCCTAAAACAGTCCACAAAATTCCTCTAAAGCAAGAAGTTCATAAGTATCCTAACCCAAAGGGATTCCAATGTTTCAAGTACCAAGGTTGTGGACATAAAGCCAATGAATGTCCAAACCAACGCAACATAATTCTATGGGAAGGGAGATTGTAGTACCTTGGGTAAGTGGTGGGTCTTAAAAAAGGAGAGGATGAGGTTGAGCCTCAAGATGGAGAGGAACCCGAGAATGGACCACATGATGATGATGATGATGTTGGTGAAGATTTTTATCTACAAGAAGGGGAGTGTGTGGTTCCAAACTTTGTAGTTAGGTGCGTCATTATTAGTAAGGCAATAGATAACCAAGTCAAAGGGAAAATCAATTCCATACTAAATGTCTTGTAAAGGGGAGTGTGTGCACTTTGGTGTTCGATAGTGGTAGTTGTGCAAATGTTGTTAGTGTTGCTATGGTAAACTTTTTGAATTTGCCAACTACACCACACACTAGTCGTTACAAGTTTCAATGGTTGAATGAATATGGTGAATTAAAGGTCACAAGGCAATGTGTGATATGGTTTAAGGTGGGAAACTACCACGATGAAGTACTTTGTGACGTGATACCAATGCAAGCGTGTCACTTGTTGTTAGGTAGACCTTGGCAATATGATAGGTATACCAAACACGATGGGAGGTCCAATCGATATACACTTGAGAAGGATGGCCGAAAGGTCACACTTCATCCTCTTTTGCCTTCCCAAGTAAATGAGCGGCATCAAAAGATGAGAGAATTGAAGGAAAAGGGAAAAAAATTGAAAAGAAAGAAAAAAAAGGGGAACCCGTAGGTGGGGAAATATGGGTATCCGAGGCTACCTCAACATCAAATGGGAAGGAAAACATGTTGATGTTGGTTAGAAAGAAGGAACTCTTCGTGGATCATGATGACGACACACCTATGTTACTTTTGGCTCATTGTTTTAACACTAACCTCACTAATTCTTCCATTTCTCCTTTGATTTCTTGTGTGTTGCAGGATTATGAAGATGTATTTCCTGAAGAACTTCCGCAAGGATTGCCCCCACTTCGGGGAATTGAGCACCAAATTAATTTTATGCCGGGTTCACAATTGCCAAACAAGCCTGCTTATAGAAGCAACCCTATGGACACCAAGGAATTGCAATGTTAAGTTGAGGAACTCCTCAACAAAGGGTATATCAAGGAGAACATGAGTCCGTGAGTGGTTCCAGTGCTACTAGTGCCTAAGAAGGATAGAACGTGGTGCATATGTGTGGACTGCCGAGCCATCAACAAGATTATGATAAAATATCGTCACCCTATCCCTAGGTTAGATGATATGCCTGATGAATTGAATGCTTCATGTTTATTTTCCAAGATTGATTTAAGGAGTATCTATCACCAAATAAGAATGCAACCCGGTGATGAATGGAAAACTGCCTTCAAGACTAAGTTTGGTCTCTATGAATAGTGGTTATGCCATTCAGACTAACAAATGCTCCAAGTACTTTTAGGAGGCTAATGAATCATTGATGAAGCCATTTATTGGAAAGTTTGTTGTTGTCTATTTTGATGATGTCTTGGTTTATAGAAAGTCTTTAGATGAGCATGTGATGCATTTACAATGTGTGTTTGATGTCCTTAGAAAGGAAAAGTTGTACGCAAATCTGAAAAAATGCTCATTTAGTGTTAATGAAGTTGTTTTCTTGGGTTTTGTTATTAGTTCAAGAGGGGTCGAAGTGGATGAATCCAAGATAAATGCTATCAAAATTGGCCAATCCCACAAACCGTTGGAGAAGTAAGAAGCTTCCATGGGTTGGCTAGTTTTATAGAAGGTTTGTCAAAGGATTTAGCACCATAGTCACCCCCTTGACTGAGGTCATTTTAAAAGATCAACCCTTCAAGTGGGGTGACGATCAAGCTATGGTTTTTGAAGCTTTGAAAGCTATGCTCATCTTCGTGCCTTTGTTACAATTTCCCAACTTTGATAAGACATTCGAAGTCGAGTGCAATGTGAGTAAAGTAGGCATAGGGTCTATTTTGATGCAAGATTTAAAACCCATTGCTTACTTCAGCGAAAAGCTTAAAGAAGCAACTGTAAACTACTTCACGTATGATTTAGAGTTGTATGCCTTGATTAGAGCCTTGGCCACTTGGTAACACTACTTATGGCCTAAGGAGTTCGTGATCCAAACAGACCATGAATCCTTAAAGAATATTCGGGTACAAGACAAGCTTAACAAACGGCATGCCAAATGTATTGAGTTTCTTGAGACCTTCCTTATGTTATCCAATGCAAAAAGGGTAACGACAATGTACTAGCCAATGCTTTGTCTAGAAAACATATTCTTGTGTCCATTTTGTTTTCAAAATTGATGGGTTTCGAGAGATTAAGAGGATTGTATCCCGAGGAACCTCACTTTGCTCCTATTTTTAGGAAATGCGAAGAATTGGGTAAGGACAAGTGGGATTCGGCTAGGTGTTCAAATCTCTATTCCAAGTTTGATGGTTACTTATTTAAAGGTAGACGATTGTGTGTACCCTCTAGCTCTTGGAGAGAGTTATTTGTGAAAGAAGCACATGATAGCGGTCTAATGGGTAATTTTGGGGTCGAAAAGACCCTCGGAATATTGGAGGAGCAATTTTATTGGCTAAGAATGCACAAGGATATGGATAGGATTTGCGGCCAATGTGTAGAATGCAAAAGATACTAATCTCGACTCCTCCCTCATGGGTTTACACCCCGCTGCCCACGCCTCTACATCCTTGGCTCGATATATTTATGGATTTTGTATTGGGCTTCCAAGGACTAGAAGAGGCCAGGATAATATCTTTGTTATAGTCGATCAATTTTCTTAGATGGCACACTTTATTCTTTGCTCTAAAGGTGATGACGCACATAGCGTGGCCTCTTATTTATTAATAATATTGTCAAATTGCATGGCATTCCGAGGATCATTGTGAGTGATAGGGACTTTAAGTTCCTAAGTCACTATTAGAAGTCCATATGGCGGAGGCTTGGTACCAAGTTGTTGTTATCTATGTCTTGCCACCCATAAACCGATGGCCAAACGAAGTAGTAAATAGGACTTTGGGTGATATGCTACGTTCCATGATTAAAGGAAAAATGACTTCTTGGGAGGAGCACTT
Organism: Capsicum pubescens; assembly: GCA_030864215.1. NCBI lineage: Eukaryota > Viridiplantae > Streptophyta > Magnoliopsida > Solanales > Solanaceae > Capsicum > Capsicum pubescens. The sequence goes on along the minus strand of CM061545.1, from coordinate 146,633,267 downwards.
ACCATTGATTGAGTTTGTCTATAACCGTGTCATACACTCAAGTATGGGAATGACTCCCTTTGAGTGTGTATACGGCCTTAACCTCCTTACCCCTTTGGATTTAACGCCTTTGCTAAGTGATCGCATGATTAGCTTGGATGGAAGCAAGTGGGCAGATACTATTAAGAAGTTACATGAGACGGTACGGCTTTGACTTGAGAAGAAAAACCAAGAAATTGCAAGGAGGGCCAACAAGGGGAGAAAGAAACTCATTCTTGAATCGGGAGATTGGGTGTGGGTGCATCTTTGAAAGGATCGGCTTCCATCTCAAAGAAAGTCCAAAATGATGCTGAGGGGTGATGGTCCATTCCAAGTACTTGAGAAAATCAATGACAATGCCTATAAGATTGACCTTCCACCGGAATATCAAGTGCACAACACTTTCAACGTGTGTGATCTTTCTCTCGTGGATACGGTTGAAGATGACCAAATGCCAAATTTGAGGTCAAATTCCTCCTCAAGATAAAGAGAATGATATGGGTGTAGCAAGCTGTCCAAGAATCTCACGACTATTCACACGTAGCCAAGCTCAGGAGTTACAAAAACTCCAAGCCTTGTTCATGCAAATGGCCATTTTTGAGTTGGTGATTGATCAACCTAATGGTCTAAATGTTTTTAAGTGTGAAGAGGGGCCTTGAAGTGTAATAAACTTACACTCCAAGGCCACCCCATGGAAAGGGAAATCTGGTCATTTATGGTGTAATATAAATAGACAATATTTGGGTTATTTGGAAGCTAATTCTTTCATAATATTTTGAGACATAAACACTTGTAATATTGAGGAACTTCTCACTCTTCCATTGGGGAAGCCCCAAATCTGAAAACTCACAAGGAGAGTGATACTTGTGTTGTATCTTAGCTAGAAACAAGGATCTTGAGGTCATAGAGTTCCACTTGGTCCAAGTAAGAACTTGGTGTTAATATTCTTTAGTCTTAGGGTCCTCTTTTGTTGTTAGGGTTCTTAGACTCTTGAATATTACATGTCAAGTCACTATCTTCTTGTAATCTTGTTAAGATTGTGTTTTGTAGTCTTGTAGTCTAGTAAAGCCGTGTAGGGATCTTTCGATTCACTAGAACCTTGTTGACTAGCTGGTTCTTGTTGAAAACTTCATCATCTTGTTCTAAAAACGTGATTCTTAAAGCCTAGTGAAGCTGTGTGTGGCCTATTTCGATTCACTAGCACTTGTTGTTAAACTTGTTATTTTTGGTGTTAGTTTGTTCATCTTGTTGTTCTTCCCAGATTCTGGCATTGTGGACTTGATATTGTATCAGTCTCAGTCTTGGAATCTTCTCTAATCCTTATTTTATATCTTTCAGATAATGTCTCGTAGATCTGGAACACAAGAAAATTTTTCTATCCCATCTAGGGGTAATGCTGAAAGGGTGCATCCTACTTCTAGGGTTTATCTTCGATATCACGGTCCTATCCCTGATAGTTCTGGTGTTCCACCAGTTTCTACTAGTCCTCCTAAAGGCAAGGTGACTAATTTAAAATTCTGTCAGTCTATTCATGCTATTACAAAATTGGTTGCTGCTCAATCTGAGTAGGGTATGTCTAGTGATTTATCTGCTGAGTCCATAAGGGTTGGCTAATTTATAAAGATGGGTCCTCCCATTTTTTCTGGAGTAAAGGGGAAGGAGGATCCACAGCTCTTCTTGTATGAGATGGAGAAGATATTTCATGTGATGTAGGCTACTAATATGTAGGGGGTAAACTTTGCAACTTATCAGCTCAAAGAGGTTGGATTTTAGTAGTATGAAGAGTGGGATAGTGATAGAGGAGATATGGAGCAGTTATCTTTATGTGATACCTTTTATAGTACTTTTCTGGATCGTTTCTTTCCCCAAGAGTTACAGGAAGCAAAGATGGAAGAGTTTGGAACCTCAAGCAGGGGAGAATGTCTATCAAGGAATATGCCTTAAAGTTTCACAAAATTTCAAGGCATGCTCCTAATTTGGTGGCTGACATGCTGGCTAGAATGAGGAAAATCGTTTATAGGCTGAATCGGTATTTGATTTTGGGGGGAAAGACTACCTTTCTGGTTAAGGATATGGACATATCTAGGTTGACCTTTCATATACAGTAGGTAAAAGATGAAAAGAGAAAGCAGGCAGGGTTTGGAGATAGGCAGGGTAAGAGGAACATGTTTTTTTATCAGGGAGGCACTCAGTCTCCGAGTGGTTGAGATGGTTGAAAATGGCAAAAAAAGAAATGGGGTATTTTTGGTTCCTACGTTTTTGCTAGTGCTCCTTATTAGTCAGGCAACATGCTTCATCAAAGTGGTGACATTTTTGAGAGTATGGTTCCCAATCTCAGGCAAGCGGAGGTCAATTAGTTTCTTCATGCACTCTTTATCGGTTCTGTGGTCGTCCTCATCAAAATTATTGTGATAAAAGAAAGGAAAAATGGTTAAGGTATCGCTAGGCATTCCATCGAATAAGATATTATCTAATTAATAATGTTGCTACGGGGGAAAATAAGATTCTTCTGGCTTCATCTTTTGCTCCTACACCTGGTGGTGTGACATCTATTTTTATTACTGCTCTTAGTTCTAGTGTGGTTCGGAACAGGTTGTATGCTTTGGTATCCCGACAAGAATTCGAGGCATCACCTAATGCATTACTGGTATGTTATAACTTTTCTCCCATGATGTATATTTTTTGTTTGATCTGGGTCCACTCTCTCCTATGTGACTCCTTAAGTGGTTGTATCTTTTGGATTTGATTTGAAAGTAATTTCGGATCCATTTTCTATTTCTCCCAGTAGGTGACTCAGTTATTGCTAAGAGAGTCTATAGGGGGTGTCTGGTATCTGTTGGTGGCAAGCAGACCTTGGTAGATCTGTTTGAGTCGGATATGTTGGATTTTAATGTTATTTTGAGTATGGACTAGTTACACTCTAGTTACACGTCTATGAATTGTTGGACCCATAGAATTAGCTTTAAGTTCCCTGGTGAGACGGTTATAGAATGGGAAGGTTTTTCTTTAGCTCCTAGGGGGAGGTTTATTTCTTATCTTAGATGTCTGAGGTTGATCTCTAAAGGTTTTCTTTATCACATGGCTCGGGTTAAAGATTCTAACTCAGAAGGTCGTTCTTTTAAGTTAGTTCTTTTGGTTAATGAGTTTCTAGAGGTCTTTCTATATGATCTTCCTAGTGTTCCACAAGATAGGGAAATAGAATTTTTCATTGATCTAATTATGAACACTCGTTCAATTTCAATTCCTCTATATAGAATGGCTTTGGCTGAGTTGAGAAAACTCAAGGAGCAACTTAAGGATCTTCTGGATAAGGGGTTTATTCATCCTAGTAAATTTCCTTGTAGTGCACCATTGTTATTTATACACAAGAAAGATGGTTCTCTTTGGATGTGCATTGACTATAAGGCCGCTGAACAAGGTAACGGTCAAGAACAAGTATCCTTTTCCAAGGATAGATGATCTATTTGACCAGTTTCATAGTGCTAAGTTCTTTTCTATGATAGATCTTTGATTTGGGTACCCTCAGCTAAATATTAAGGAGGTGGATATCCCTAAGAAGACTTTTCACACTCGGTATAGGCACTTTAAGTTTTTGGTAATGTCATTTGGGTTGACTAATGCTCCGACGACATTTATGGATCTCATGAATAGAGTTTTTTGTTAGTGTTGGGATCTCCTCATCATTATGTTTATTGATGACATTCTGGTTTATTTGAAGAGTGAGGTGGACCATCGTAATCACCTCTGTATGGTGTTGCAAACCTTAAAGGAACCACAGTTGTATGCCAAGTTCTCCAAGTGTGTGTTTTAGTTGAATACTGTGACTTTCTTGGGTGTTATTATTTCTGGTGAAGGGATCATGGTAGATCCGCAAAAGGTTGCTTTTGTGAAGAGGTGACCTAGACCTACGAATCCATCCGATATTCAGAGCTTCTTAGGTTTAGCCGGGTATTACAGGTGGTTTGTGGAAAGATTTTCATCGATAGATGCTCCTTTGAATAAGTTAACTCCAAAAAAGGTTAAGTTTTCTTAGTCAGATGGTTGTGAAGGAAGTTTCGAGAAGTTGAAGGATAAGTTAATTTCGGCTCCCATTCAGACTTTGCTGAAAGGAAATAATGGGTTCGTGGTTACTGTGATGCATCTCGGGTAGGGATTGGTTGTGTGTTGATGAAATATGGGAAGGTGATTCCATGCTTCTAGGCAGTTGAAGGTAAATGAGAGGAATTATCCTACTCATGATTTAGAGCTATTAGAGGTCTTGTTTTCTTTGAAAATATGGCAACATTATTTGTATAGTGTTCATGTGGATATCTTTTCTAATCATAATAGTTTATAGTATGTGTTCACTCGGAAAGAGCTTAATCTCAAGCAGAGGAGATAGCTTGAGCTTCTTAAGGATTATGATATGAGTCTTTACTATCACCCAGGTAAGGCTAATGTGGTTACTGATGCTCTTAGAAAGTTATTGTAAGACCCCACAAAATTTATAAGCTTAAATCAGTCCTTTAAGATTGTCAAGGGGGTCCCATACTTAGAAAATTCTAGCTAAGTTCTCAGACTTAGTTTATTTTTGGCCTTTGAAAGTTGGAAATATCATTTATCCACCTTAATGTCCTTTAATGGTCCGTATTTTTGTTAATTCATGATCATAGAGGTTAGTAGGTGATCCCGGACAAGTTTTGGATTTTTCAGAATTCGCTTAGACCATGTTTGGTTTCCTAAAATAGTGGACCAACGCGATCTTAGCGCGCCACATCGCCTATCGCGTTGGTTAACGTTGTTGCTGGTTGTCAGAGCCTAAATTACTGAGGATTGGCGTGATCATGGCGCGATGCGTCATGTATTGCATCGGATCCATTGACGCACCACGTCACTTATAGCGTCGATGCCCAGTTTTCCAGTCATTAAATAACCACATCATTAAGGGTAATTAGGTCTTTGTTCCCCGACCTGCAGCCCTCATAAACACGAAATTTAGCCCTCTTTTGGATAAATACATTCATTATTTCACAAATTCTCAAGAACAAAAACCCTGGAGCTATTAATTCAAGAATCAATTTCCAAGAGACTTTACCATCAACATTCAAGAATTCATCGACTAAGAAGTGTTCATACAAGGGTTAATTCCACCTTGGAGTCCAAGAAACCTTTTCAAAACTCAAGATAATGTTTTGAGTGAATTTCATGATTTAGTTTGATTGTGTTCATGGCTATTACGTTAATGGGTTCTCTAGTTCATGATTTAATTGCAATATCTATTTTAAGTAAAGTGATATATGTGTGTAGTATCATGTGAAACCATGTTTAACCCTTGAAATTTTCCAATAGGAATGTGAATTATGATGCCTATTTGTTGAATAACGTTATATGCATAACTTATGCTCACTAGGTGTTTGATGAATTGCCCTTGTGGGTAAATAAGAACAAAACCTCATGCCATGCTAGTGTATGTGCAAGTTGTATCATGCAAGTGTTTGATAAATTACCTATGAGAATTAACTAATGTCATGCTATAGTATGCTAATGTGTATTTCTAAGCCATGTACAAGTAATGTATTACGAGTGTTCGATGGAAATGCTTTAATGAATGAATGATGAACATGTAGCCATTGTTGAGCTTTTAAGCTTATGCCATGATTTACTTATTATGAAATCGAGTCCTGGGGGTATTTAATACTCGACAATTTAGCTATGTTCCTAGAGCTAGTGTCAGTTTTCACGATACTCTCAATCAAGCCACGATCAATAGAATTCAGTCAGTCACATGACTCAGGAAAACTCAGTAAATTCAGTATCAATCCAGTACTCAGAAATCTCAAAAATCTCAGTCAGTTATCAGATCTCAGTAGTATTTCGTCAATCAATGGAATCTAGTGAACTCAATTTAGTCCAATTAATCAGTATAATCAGTAACAAATTAGTCCAGTCCAGTTCAGTGTCTATTCATATAGGAGTAGGATTCAGCACCGAGTGAACCCAAGGATGGGAACACACACTGTCAGCAGAGGGTGTGATTCTTAGAAGCAATCCTTGCATTCCAGAACTATGTAGCCAACATAGGTTGAGACATCAACACCGTTAGTTGAGGGCTGATGAGGTGGATTAATACTGTAAAATGAATATCCCACCATTCTCCTTTGGGGACACTATCAGATGATGGCGATAGCCTAAAGGACTATCAAATACGAAATGTACACTAAAGGAACACAAATCAGCAAGTTCACAAAGAGAAAACAACACACTCGAAGGAGATGAAGAAGAAGAATTACATGAAATTAAAGATAGATAGAGAGACCCTCACTTCCACCAATGAAAGAGACTAGAATGTGTATCAAACCATCAAACACACATCACCAATGTAAGATCAAACCACTCTCTTAGGTGACCCAAAGGAAACACTCTTCCTCAGGCACACCTTTCTTGCCAAATTTCCCAATTCAAGTGAAACCCTAACTTCAAATGTATTCAAGGAACCAATTTTAGGTTTGAGAGCTAAAACTGCAAGACTACACCTACAATCTAAGAATAATATACAATTTCATCAAAGTCTAATGAAAAATAAGCCTAAGGAGTCTATTTATACTTATTACATTAAAGACCAAAATACCCTTAATGAAAAGGGGCTCCTATGAAGTGTAAAGAAAATTTTTAAAAAGACCATTACACCCTTAATGAATGGGTGATCATGTAGTGTTTTGATGTGGTCTTCTTCACAGTTCAACATATGACTTTCCTTGAGTCTTTTTGGTCTTCACAATTATTCTTCAACACTTGGACCTCTCGGGCATCTCATCAAGGAAAGCTTCCAAGAAACCTTTCATACACGAGATTGTTCTATTGTGGGCTTAAAATGGGTCCCCCATGCGTGCTCCTATTCCCTCAATGTGACCACAATTGGGTTCTTCTTGTGTTGGCATCGCAGGATGTCTTCAAAAACTAAGGTGGCCATTTGACTTGAATCATCTTCCCCTTCTTGAAAAGGATTCGACCTTGAATCCAAACCTAGCAAAACCAAAGAGAGGACAAACAAATACAAACTCCTCATGGAATGAGGGTTAGGGTTACCATAACAAATCATCTCAACATGCCAAGGTTGCACATATTTTCAATATAACCAAGAATCCTTTAAATTAAATATTAAAAGTTCAATGAAAGATGCACAAAGGATTTGGTTATGGAATTTGCCAAAACTGATAGAAGTACCGTCAAGTATACACATACCACCACTAAAGTCAAAGAAATTATTACTTAAGTCTTCATAAGAAACAAGTAATTCATCCTCATAATCATCAAACATGGGTGGGGTGTCATACAAGGATCACAACCACAATCAATTTTCAAGGAACAATCACTTATTGGGTTTCTTAACAATTCAAGCAAGTCAAAATTATCATCACCCAATTGATCATTCCTTTCCAAGACCTCACATTTCCTTCCCTTAAGAGTACTCTCATCTTCCAAGAAGAGATTTCCATCTTTAGGAGGAATGTTGTCACACCATAGTGGGTTGGCATATAGGCTATAGCTTTCAAGACAAGCTATACCTTCAACTTCATTCTCACCACTAGGTTCATTAGGAGTTAACTCATCATCTTCAAACAAGATATTATCCTTAAAGAGAGAAGGATCTATCCATGAAGAGGATATAAAATATAAAAATCCATTCTCTAAAAGATCATTATCAAGCATTAAAGATATTTCAAGCACATGGTTATCCCTATGAGCAAAACCGAGAGTAGAACATTCACTAGAGGTTATGCTAAAGGGGTTACTCCTATTTATTTGATCAACATTTTCAACATCATCACTCACTTGAGATCCATTAAACATATCACATACATCCTCAAGTGGTGGAAAAATTTCACACATAAGTTGATCAACACAATTCCCACAAGATGATGTACTATCATTCAACATATTAGATTCAACACTAGGTGGACATAAATTGATCTTACAAGAAGAGTCAATTCGGTCATCAATAGGATCAACTAGTGTATCCACATTCACGATATGTACATCATCATCAAGGGGAAAAGAATCAATAGATTATGTATTATCATTCAACACAATGGCTTCAACACTAGGTGGACTTAAATTGATCTTACAAGAAGAGTCAATTCGGTTATCAATAGGATCAATTAGTGTATCCACACCCATAATAAGTACATCATCAACAAGAGGCAAAGAATCAATAGACTCACAAATAGATAAGCTACCACTCATGCTCAATGGGCTACTAACCATACAATCATCGTCCACATGTACAAAAGTGTATGAGTTTGCTATTTTACCTTTATGTTCTTAAGTACATCTTTGCCTTGGTTCGGATCATGGCAGCCCACTTTCTCCTTTGAGAATCTCACATCACAAGGGAGTTTGTCAAGTCTTCTCCCTTGTTTTACCCCTTCATCTCTTTTTCCCAAATTGGGATTTAGTGCACTAAGCATTTGGCGCATATCTTCAACGAAGCTATGAATATTGTCATTGACACGATAAAATGTGGCATCAAAACTATAGGCAACCATGGAACCTCTACCATAATCCTTAATTTGGATGGGTGGGTTTTTGATTTGAGGTCTTTGGGGAGGTGGTTTGGACTTTGGTTATTTGGCTCTTGAACTTATGGTATTGGAGGTGGTTGATGGTAGGGTCTTTGGTCCTTAGGATTTGGTATTTGGTAAGTGGTATGTTGCGGGGGTATTAGGTTCGAATTTGGTGTTGGAGTTTGAGTTCCAAGTCCCTCTTGTTGGACTTGGTTCATTTGGTGATGTAATGGTCTGGTTAGGGGATGTTTGGGGTGGGTTTAGTGGCTGGTTTTGTGACGTATAGGGTCTTTGGACTTGAGGTGTTTGAAATTGTGGAGATTTTGGTGGACATAGTCTATCAACCCTCGCTCTAATTCTAATCATGTCACCCCTCATTGAATCCATATCACTCCATATAACATCATTTCCGCTCTTAATTTCTCGACTCAAGGCCTCCATTTGGGCCATCAAAGCTCCCATAACATCATTTCCCAAAGGTTGGGAAGTAGTACATTCGGTTTCCATGGAAAATGTACCTACAAAGGGCAAAAAACAGCAAGCAAAATAACCTACAAAATGAGAAAAAGAGTTAGTTCAAAAGCCTCACTTCACTCACACTCAACCTCACCTCACACTTGGCTTCACAAGTATTGGAAAACTGGCAATACTTGGTAAGTTACTTGAGAGGTGAGAAGCTTTGAATCGGAATGGATCTTCGTTTGAAACGACTCCAAATAAGTGATGCACGAACTTGAACCAACAAAAATACTATGACTTGAAAACGAGAAAAGCACACAAAAATCGAAGATGCGAAACAACAAAACTAGTAGGTAATTACTAGCTTACTAATTAGGGATAGAATTGACTTATAAGAAACTAGAATAAAAAAAAACTAGAACTAGAAAAATCTAATTTTAGGGTCGAACTTTGGTTGACCACAAGTGATGATGTGGCACTACGTGGTTGGTTGTCACCCTTCGGAATTTCAACTTTTTCAAAAGTTATTTTCGGCCAAACACCCTTAGGAAAGAAGAGAATTCAGTTTTGGGAGGGAAAATGTTCAAGTTTGAAGCCCTCTCAAGCTTCAAAATGGATGAGAAATGAATTGGTCCCCCATAATAAATGCACTTGTACTTTGTTTGTCCTCTTGTCCCCTCCTCTTTTTGGAAGATTGGAATATTCTTTAAATATGATTTTGGACAAACAACTTTTTCACACTCTTTCTTCCCTTTTTTGGAAAAACAAGAACCTTGAATACTCTTCTTCACTAAGTTATGAAGATCATGGATGAACAAGATGAATATTCAAGCGTTGACCAAGTTTGACCACCTAGAAAATGAGCTCCAAATCTGATTTTTTTGTAGCCCTAGGTTCCTTATGTCAAAACAACTTAAACCAACCAAAAATCAGCCACAAATCAATCCTAAATGTAATACCCCACATGTTTCTAAGCTAGGAAGTGAATAAGTTTTTCCTACGTATGAAACCTCCTTTCCTATGAGTAGAATTTTAGTGCATGACTTAAAATGAGTATCCTAGCGATAAAATAGCTTATGATACATTAAGCATGTTCATATGAGTCACTTAAGGTAATACAAGCTAAGAGTTTTTGAATCCATCAATTTTTAGTGTTCGATTTTGCAAGGGTCATCTTTGAACGAGTATAACTCAATGTTAATATGGTATTTTGGATGATTTAGACCCACCAAATTGTATAGAATTGAATTAGCTTTCCAACGATACCAATTTCGCCTTAATCTAATACCCAAGCAAAAAGTTATGTCCATTTTCGTGAGAGACAGCAAGCATAGGCGATTGGTTAGGCGCCGCCCAACTCAAGCATAGGCGATTGGTTAGGAGCCACCCAACCTAGCTTAGGCAATCACTTGGGCGCCGCCTAAGTTAGTTCCAGGTACCAAAAACACTCTGTTTTGAGTTATTTTAAGGGTAATTAAGTCTTTTAACACTCCTTACACGTCCCTAAACTTAACCCTACGAAATATATAGCGTCTAAACACATTAAAACCCTATTAACATCTCAAAGCTCATCATCCAAGAGCACTAAAAGAGAAAAAAAACTAGGGTTGCACAATCAAGCTTAAAGATCAAATTTCAAGGAAATTCCTCCGTCAATCATCAAGAACCTTCCTTCCAAGGTATGCGTAGTGTTCATCTATGGATTCAATTCGTTCATAGAGCTCAAGAATCATGCTTTGAAATGTTGTTTTGTAAAATTTTTGTGGTGATATGAATATGTACATATTGATGATGGATGTTTAAGTTTCAAGATGATATCTAAGGATGTTTTCATGAAATATATGTGGTTGTTGGTTGAAAATCATGAACGTTGGGTGGTTTAATATAATGCAAGTATAAAATCCACCTATGCCTTAAAGAATGCATGCAAGGTATTTGATAAAATGCCTAGGATGCTATAAATTCCTATTTACATGATTCCATGATATTCACATGACAAGTTCATGTTAGCCATACACTCCAATATGAATTTCCATGCAAATTATGTGTTGTTATTGTTGTGGTATAAAGCATGTATGATAATGGAGATATAAATTATGTACACAAGATATATCCATGCTTTTCCTATCATGTTTGAGATGTTGAATAAATACATAAAGTTTAATATCCCCAAATCATTACAATATGAACTAAATGTTACATGTTGTCGTTCCCTTATGCTTGAATGGTTTCCATGCGATTGCTATGAATAGTATATGTTGGAAGAATGCCCATGATATTAGAATATGAGATTTATGACTTGATTATAAGCATTCCTATTCATGATAGATATTATGATGACCATGTACTTCATGAAATCCCCCACTCATGTATTATGGATTTTTATTGATGGTCGTATACTCAAGAAATTCAAGTTGTGTCAGTTTCCTTCCATTGAGTCCTAGGGGTACTTGTACCCAAAAAATATAGTTGTGTGCCTAGAGCCATGTCATGTTTTCACGATACTCTCAGTCAAGCCATGATCTATAGAATTCAGTCAGTCATGTGACTCAGGAAAACTCAGAAATCTCAGTAATCTCAGTAGTCCAGTAATCTTAGTAATCTCAGTGCTCAGTAACCTCAGCAACCTCAATATTCACAGTCAATCTCAGTAACTTCAGTACTCTCAACCAGTCCTCAGAACTCAGTACATTCTGTCAGTCAATGGAATCCAGTAAACTTAGTTTAGCTCTGCTAAACAATACCACTAGTATCAGTCCAGTTAATTAGTATTAGTTCAACTAATCAATTCAGTTCAGTTATTTAGTTCAGCTTAGTTATTCAGTTCAGTGTCCTTCAGATGGGAGTAGAAGTTAGCACCGAGTGAACCCAAGGATGGAAACTCACCCGCCAGTTCAGGGTGTGATTCTTAGTGGTCATCCTTATGTTCCAGAACTACGTAGCCAGCGTAGGTTGAGACATCTTAACCCGTCAGATTAGGGTTGATGGGGTGGATTAACCCATAAATTTAGGGTTCCCACCATTCTTATTTTAGTACCTGCCAGTATAGGGTTCTCGCAGCTGTCCTTACCAGTGGCGCGGTATTGATACCCCTCCAGTCGGGGCAGAGATTGGACCCCAGCTTAGCTATTATAGCATATTTTGGGCATGTCGGTTAGATAACTATTTCCCACAGTTTCAGTTACAAATTTTAGGACTGTCAGCTATAGCTACCCAGTCTCAGTAAAGAACTCAGATAGTTTTTCAGATTTCAGTATATCAGGACTGTCAGATACAGTCAACTCAGAAATAAAATTGAACTCAGATAGTTTCCTTCAGATTTATGGACTGTCAAATACAGTCACTTATGCTATCAATTACAAAAGTTATCAGAACTTATGCTATCAGTACTCAGCTTCAGGACTGTCAGATACAGTCAATCAGACCAGTTCTTCATAATTCGAACTATCAGAAACAATCATTCATTTATCAGTAATGCAATATCAGTATCTTAGTATTTAGTAATACAGTATCAGATCCATTACTTATTAGTGATTTACATATCAATATCAGTAAACTCAGTATTTCAAAATCTCATTATCAGTACACTCATGTTGTCAGTATTCAGACTCAGTAGTCAGTATCTCCACGAGTTTAGTTGCAGTTATGTATGTATGTATGTATTCTCACGTTCATATCAGTCAGCATTTTTCATACATATAAAACCCTTTGCATTTAGCCTACCTCACTCGTATACTTAGTACATTCAGACGTACTGACGCATTTGCGCTATGGTGCTTTCTCTTATGTTACACCATAGGTTCAGAGGCATGAGCTCCAAATCAGCAGTAGATTCCAGGATCAGCAGTCAGAGTTAGACGTGAGTCCTCATCCTTCGAGGACATGATGATTTAATTTTTATTTCAGTTTTCAATTTATTTCAGTAGTTGGAGTTAGTTGGGGACATGTCCCATCAACTCCTTATTCAGTTCAGTTAGAGGATTCCGGACTAGATGTCAGATTAGATGTTCATACTTCAGTATTTATGTTTCTTTTTTGTATTGCTATACCATATTTTTCAAATATGTATTAGTGTTGAACCTTATGGCCTTACAGTTCATGTTTCCGCATATTTTATGAGATATTATGCAGTTTACAGGTACAGATATCAGTCATAGGTTAGCTTGTGGTCCCTCGGGGTCATGAGCACCGTGTAGCATTCTGGTTTAGCGAGTCGGGGCGTTGTAAATCACCAAGACAAAAACGTTTATAGCACAAAAAACTTCAAAACTCCATATCTATGGTGGATCTAAGCTCAAACTCAACCAAACTTCAATCTAAAAGTAGATCTAGACTCCCTAGGTGTTAGAGAACAAGAAACCTTCAAAACAAAGTAAAAATTTGTAGATCTAAGATACTAAATTCGGATCTAACACAAGACAACAGAAGACACCATTTATTTTTTGTATTTTCTGATTATTTTACTCTTTTTTTGATGAGATTTTCTATATAAGAACACTAAAACAAAGATTTAGGGATGTTGGAACAACCCTAAACAAGGATTTGATACCAAATGATAGCCTAAAAACTATCAAACAAGAAATGGACACTAAAGGAACAAAAATCAGCAAGTTCACAAAGAGAAAACAACACACTAGAAGGAGATGAAGAAGAAAAATTGCATAAAATTAAAAATAGATAGAGAGACCCTCACTTCCACCAATGAAAAGCACTAGAAGATCTTCAAACACACATCACCAATGTAAGATCAAACCACTCTCTTAGTTGACCCAAAGGAAACACTCTTCCTCAAACACACCATTCTTGCCAAATTTCCCAATACAAGTGAAACCTTAACTTCAAATGTATTCAAGGAACCAATTTCGGGTTTGAGAGCTAAAACTACAAGACTAAAGCAAGAATCTAAGAATAATATCCAATTTCATCAAAGTCTAATGGAAAATAAACCTAAGGAGTCTATTTATACTTATTACATTAAAGACCAAAATACCCAAAAAGAAAAGGGGCTCCTATGGAGTGTACAGAAAAAACATAAAAAGACCATTACACCCTTAATGAATGGGTGATCATGTAGTGTTTTGATGTGGTCTTCTTTACACTTCAACATATGACTTTCCTTGAGTCTTTTTGGTCTTCACAATTATTGTTCAACACTTGGACCTCTAGGGCATCTCATCAAGGCAAGCTTCCAAGCAACCTTTCATACACGGGATTATTCTATTGTGGGCTTAAAATGGGTCCCCCATACGTGCTCCCATGCCCTCAATTTGACCAAAATTAGGTTCTTCTTGTGTTGTTCTCGCAGGATGTCTTCAAAAACTAAGGTAGTTATTTGACTTGTATCAGATGGTCACTCACAGCTTGTCCTTACCAGTGGCGCGATATCGACACCCTTCCAATTGGGGTTACAGATTAGACCCCAACTCAGCTATACTAGCTTATTAGGGGTGTGTTAGTTAGATGAATTCTCCCATAGTTTTAGTTACAGAATCAGGACTATTAGATACAGTTACTCAGTTTCAGAAATAGAACTCAGATAGTTTTTTAAATTTCAGGACTGTCAGATACAGTCACTCAGTATAGTATCAAACTTAGCTAGTTCCATCAAAATCTAGACTTTCAGATACAGTCATCTAGTATCAGTTATCTCAATTATCAGTAGCTCATGTTATCAGTATTCAGACTCAGTAGTCAGTATTACCATGTATTCAGTTTTAGTTACTTATTCATGCTTGCCTTCTCACGTTCATGTTATTCATCCAATTAGTATTGTTCATGACTAAGAACCCTTTTGCATTCATCCTACCTCACTAGCATACCAGTATATTCAATCGCACTAACACATTTACGCTATGGTGTTTTTATACCATGGTTCAGAAGTAGGAGATCCAGAGCATCAGTAGCATTCAAGTTTCAACAGTCAGAGTCAGCAGTGAGTCCTCATCATCCGAGAATATTATTATTTGATTATTTTATTCCTTCAGTAGTTCAGAGTTGGGAATATGTCCCATCAAATCCACAGATTTTAGACAGTTTAGAGGATTTCATACTACAGTATGTTCAGATAGTTTATATCAGTTTTAGGTTTTTCTATACCCCATTCAAATATTATTTTATCAGTCATGTTATATTTTTGAACCTTACAGCCTTAAAACTTATATTCCGTATTTCCATAGTATATCATACAGCTCTCAGTTACAGATATAAGTCATGGGTTAACTTGTGGTCCTTCAGGGTCATGGGCACTTGTAGCATTTTGAGTACCAGATTTGGGGCATTATAAACTTGGTATCTAAGCCTAAGGTTCAATAGTGTCCTAGGAAGTCTGAAAACCACATCTAGTAGAGTCTTGTGCATGGGTGTATTGCGTGCCACATTTATGCAGAGAAGGCTATCAGATGTTTTACGAACAGTTTCCCCTCTTTCAGTATTCATGTCGGGCCAGTGAGCATGAGCTTAAGTTTAACTCTCAGTTTAATTATTTTCTCCCTTTCTTCTATAGAACATGCCTCCAAAGAGAAGAAATAGAAATCAGTCAGCCCCTCAGCCCATCCAAGCAGATCCCTTGGACGAACATGTCTCTCATGCAGAGTTCAGAGCTGCATTTACTACTCTTACCAATTCAGTTGCTACCTAGAATAAGTGACCAACTCTCGTTCCGGTCAACCCAGTGGCCAATTCAGTAACAGCCAGGATTCTAGACTTTACCCAAATGAATCCTCAATCTTTTATCGGGTCTAAGTCAGCTAAAGATCCTCAGGAATTTCTTGATCAGGTTTAAAAGGTTACTGATATTATAGGGGCGTCAATTGTTGAGATTGATGAGCTAGATACATATCAATTGCAGGATGTAGCTCACATATGGTTCAAAGAGTGAAAGGCAAAAAGGGCTGAAGATGTAGGGCCTATTGAGTGGGAGGAGTTTTCCACTTTCTTTCTTGATTGGTTCTTTCCCCTAGAGCTGAGAAAAGCTAAGGTGTTTGAATTTATCAACCTCAGGCAGGGAAACATGACAGTGAAAGAGTATTCTCTTAAGTTTACTCAACTAGTTAGATATGCTCCTCATGTAGTGGCAGATAGCAGAGCCAAGATGAGTAAGTTTGTGTCAGGGGTAAATGATAGTGTGGTTAATGAGTGCAAATATGCAATATTGATTAGTGAGATGGACATATCCAGGCTTTTGATCCATGCTCAATAGGTAGAAGAGAAGAAGATTAAGATGAGAGAGAAGCAGAATGAGAAGGCTAGGACAGGTAGCTTCAATTTCAACTAGCCTAAGTCAAAAGGTGGGAAACATTCTCAGTTCCGCCCAAAGTCATCTATTCTGTCTCCTTCCCTCAGCCAGTGCTCCTATTCCTAAGTTTAGGTAGGGTATCAAAGATAGGGCACCAGGCTCTAAATCTTAGGGAAGTGTTAGAAGTGCCTGAACCAATCCCCTTTGTCAGACTTGTGGTAAGAATCACAAGGGTGTTTGTAAAGCTGCTAGTGATATGTGTTTCAAATGTGGCAAGTTAGGCCACAGAGTTAGAGATTGTCCCCAGTCAGGTTATCCGGGTCAGCAGAACCGTTCCTCAGCCCAGTCCGGTCGCCCAAATTAGCAGGGTGCCACTTCCAGTGCTACTAGTGGGAAATGCCCAAATAGACTTTCTGCTCTCCAGTCCTAGCAAGATCAGGGAAATTCTCCTATTGTAGTTACTGGTACATTACAGATCTTTCACTTGCATATTTACACTTTGTTTGATCCAGAAACTTCCTTATCTTTTGTTACTCCCTATATAGCAATTGATTTCAGAGTCAATCCTAAAATTTTAGTAGAGCCCTTCTCAGTATCTACCCCAGTGGGTAAAACCATCATAGCCCAGTGGGTATGCAGGAGCTGGCCGGTTATGATATTTAAGATCGGCAGACTTAGTCGTATTAGAGATGACTGATTTCGATGTCATTCTCGGTATGGATTGGATTCATTCCTGCTATGCCACAGTCGAATGCAGAAACAGAGTTGTCTATTTTCAGTTCCCAAATAAACCTATCCTAGAGTGGAGGCGTGGTACTTCAGCTTTCAGATGTCAGCTTGTTTCCTACCTTAAGGCATGAAAAATGATATCTAAGGGATATGTCTATCATCTTGTTCATGTTAAGGATTCAAGTTCCGAGACTCCCAGTCTTGAATCAGTCCCAGTAGTGAATGAATATTCTGATGTCTTTCCCGAAGATCTTCCAGGAATTCTTCGTTAAAGGGAAATAGACTTCGACATTGACCTTCTTCTAGATACTCAGCCCATATATATTCTTCCATATAGAATGGAACCAGTAGAACTCAGAGAATTAAAAGAACAGTTGAAGGATCTCTTAGATAAGGGATTCATCAGACCTAGTATATCCCCATGAGGTGCACCAGTCTTATTTGTGCGAAAGAAAAATGGTTCTCTCAAAATGTGTATAGACTACCATCAGCTCAATAAAGTCACAGTCAAGAGTAAGTATCCACTACCCAGAATCGATGACTTATTCAACCAACTTCAGGGCGCTAGTTATTTCTCTAAGATAGACCTTAGATCACGCTATCATCAACTTAGAGTCAAAGAATGTGACATTTTGAAAATAGTCTTCCATACTGGTATGGTCACTTTGAATTCTCAGTCATATTATTTGGTCTTACCAATGCCCTAGCAGCCTTCATGGACATGATAAACCATGTGTTCAAGTAGTACTTGGACATGTTCGTCATAGTCTTCATAGACGACATTCTTGTCTATTCCCGCAGTGAGCATATCATGCAGACCATCTCAGAATAATATTGCAGAATCTTAGAAATCATCAGTTGTTCGCCAAATTCAATAAGTGTGAATTTTGTAGCATTCCTTGGTTATATCATTTCTAGTGATGGCATTAGAGTTGATCCACAAAAGACCAAAGCAGTAAGAAACTAGCCTAGAGCCATCTCTCCATCAGATATCAGAAGTTTCTTGGGTTTGGCTGGCTATTACAGATGGTTTGTTGAGGGATTTTCTTTTATTGCATCCCATATGTCCAGATTGACTCAGAAGAAAGTCAAGTTTCAGTGGTCATATCTTTGTGAGAAAAGTTTTCAGGAGTTGAAAACTTGACTCACCTGAGCTCCAGTTTTGGCTCTTCCAGATGGTACAAATGGGTTCATGGTGTATTTTGATGCATCCAGAGTAGGTTTGGGTTATTTCCTCATTAAGTATAGTAAGGTCATAGCCTACGCCTCTAGACAGCTTAAACCCCATGAGAAGAATTATCCAACTTATGATCTTGAGTTAGCAGCCATAGTTTTTACCTTAAAAATTTGTATGTATTATTTGTAAGGTGTTCATGAAGATGTGTTCACAGATCATAAAAGACTTTATTATGTATTCTTTCAGAAATATCTTAACCTTCATCAGAGAAAGTGGTTAGAGATCTTGAAAGATTATGACATGAGTGTCCTTTATCATCCAGGCAAGGAAAATGTAGTGGTCGACACTCTCAGTAGACTGTCTATGGGTAGTGTTGCTCATGTTGAGGATAGTAAGAAAAAGTTAGCTCAGGAAGTCCATCAGCTTGCCAGACTAGGTGCCCGCTTAGTAGATTTAGCATAAGGTAGTATATGGGTTCAAAACAGTTCAGAATCATCTCTAGTTTCCAAGGTGAAAGAAAAAACAGGATAGAGATCCCAGTATTGTTAAGTCAAAAGAATCAGTCAAAGATCAGAAAGTAGAGATTTTCTCTCAAGGAAGAGATGGAGTTTTGTGCTGTCAGGGTAGTCCGTGTGTTCCAGGTGAGATGACTTGAGGTAGAAAATTCTTGTAGAAGCACATGGTGCACAACTATATTCATCCAGTGGCTACAAAGATGTACTGTGACTTGTAGGAGATCTATTAGTAGAGTGGGATGAAGAGAGATGTTGCAGAGTTTGTGGATAAGTGCTTTATATGTCAACATGTTAAGATAGAGTATCAAAAGCCTAGTGGGTCTATGCAGGAGTTCAATATTCCCACTTGGAAGTGGGCAGAAGTGAACATGGACTTTGTGATGGGTTTGCCTCGAACTCGTCATCAGCATGATTCAGTTTGGGTCATTATAGATAGGATGGTCGTCATCTCATTTCCTTCCAGTCCATACCTCCTATACATCTGAGGATTAAGCCAAATTTTATATCAAAAAGTTAGTTAGATTGCATGGTGTTCCATAATTATCTCAGGCAGAGGTACCCAGTTCACCTCTCATTTCTGTAATGTATTCCAAAAGAGTCTTAGTATCCAAGTTCATCTCAGTACATCTTTTCATCCTCAGATAGATGGTGAAGTAGAAAGGACCATTCAGACTTTAGAAGATATACTGAGAGTGTGTGTAATTGATTTCAAGGGTAGTTGGGACGACCACTTTCCTTTGATTGAGTTTTCATACAACAACAACTATCATTCCAGTATTAAGATAGCTCCATTCGAAGCTCTCTATGGTAGGAGGTACAAATCTCCAGTCGATTAGTTTGAAGTTAGTGAGGCCTTAGTTATAGGGCCTGACTTAGTATTCGATGCCTCAGAAAAAGTCCAGTTGATCAGAGAAAAACTTCAGGCTGCTCAGAGCCGACAAAAGTCTTATGCAGATATGCACAAAAAATATCTCGAGTTTGAGATTAGTGACTATGTTTATCTAAATATATCTCCAGAGATTCGACAAGAAGGGAAAGCTCAGTCCCCGATATGTCGGTCCCTTCAAAATTCTCAGTCGCTTCAGCAAAGTAGGTTATGAGCTTGAATTACCTTTAAATCTAGCCTCAGTTCATCCAGTCTTCCATGTCTCTTATCTAGCCTCAGTTTATCCAGTCTTTCATGTCTCTTTGCTTAAGAAGTGCATAGGTGACCCAACAGTTGTAGTCCCTATTTAGAGTATAGATATTTAGTATAACCTCTCTTTTAAAGAGATTTCGGTCGAAATTCTTGACTATTAGACTCGCAGACTGAGGAACAAAAGAGTCCCTCTAGTCAAGTCCTTTGGCGGAATCAGTCCGTTGAGGGAGCTACTTGGGAAGTAGAAGCAGACATGCGTACCAAGTATCCTCACCTCTTCTCCACTAATTCAGACTCAACCCAAGGTAACAACTTTTCTTAATCCTTTCAGTTTCATGTTCAGATTTTAGTTACAACTTGGTATCCAGTTCGTGCTCAGAATTCCATTATAAACTTGGTATCAAATACCATTGTATATTCAGTCACATGTTCATGCATCATGTCATTCACGTATTCATGCATCAGATATGCATCCTCATTATGAGAAACTCATCTTATCAGAAATCTCAGTCATGTATTCATGAATCAGTTTAGTCATAAAATCATGCATCAGATATGCATGCTTAATATGAACGCCAGTTCATCAGTAATGTCAGTTATGTACTCATATTTCAGTTGTTCATGTTCAGTATATAGGTTAGCGTATTATTTCTCCCATCATATTCAATCTCATTTGAGGATGAATATTCTCAAGGGGGAGATATTGTAAGACCCTGCAAAATTCTAAGCTTGATTCAGTCCATCTATGCTTGATAAGGGGGTCCCTTACTTGGAAAATTCTAGCTAAGTTTCCAGACTTAGTTTATTTTTGGCCTTTGAAAGTTCGCAATCTCATTTATCAATCTTGATATTCTTAAAAGGTCTATATTTCTATTAATTCATGATCAACAAGATCAATAGGTATTCCCGGACAAGTTTTGGATATTTTGGAACTCGTTTAGACCACGTTCGGAGTCCTAAAATTGTGGACCAATGCAATATTGGTGCGTCGCGTCAACCATCGCGTTGGTTAACATCGTTGCAGGGTTTTAGAGACAAAGTACTGAGGCTTGGCGCGATCATAGCGCGATGCGTCAGGTATCGCGTCGAATCCATTGACGCGCCGCGTCGCTTATAGCGTCGATGCCCAGTTTTCTAGTCATTAAATAACTACGTCATTAAGGGTAATTAGGTCTTTGTTCTCCGATCTTTAGCCCTTATAAACATGAAATTTAGCCCTTTTTTGGCTAAATACATTCATTATTTCACAAATTCTCAAGAACAAAAACCCTAGAGCTATCAATTCAAGAATCAATTTCCAAGAGATTTCCCCATCAACCTTTAAGAATTCATCAACTAAGGTATGTCAAATGTTCATCCAAGGGTTCCTTCCACCCTTGGAGTCCAAGAAACCTTTTCAAAACTCAAGATAATGTTTTGGGTGAATTTCATGATTTAGTTTGATTATGTTCATGGCTATTACGTTAATGGGTTCTTTAGTTCATGATTTAATCACAATATCTATGTGAAGTAAAGTGATAAATGTGTAGTGTCATGTGAAACTATGTTTAACCCTTGAAATTTGCCAATAAAAATGTGAATTATGCTGCCTATTTGTTGAATAGCGTTATGTGCATATGTTATGCTCACTAGGTGTTTGATGAATTGCCATTGTGGGTAAATAAGAACAAGAACTCATGCTATGATAGTTTATGTGCAAGTTGTATCATTCAAGTGTTTGATAAATTATCAATGAGAATGAACTAATGTCATACTGTAAGCTAATGTGTATTTCTCATCCATGTACAAGTAATGTATTACAAGTGTTCGTTGGAAATAGTTTTAACTCAGAATGTCCAAATCAAACAGGGATAAGTCATTCGAAGAATGGAAGCTCTTACATTCTAGATTATGAAAGGAAACCAATGGAATGATCAAGTCGTTCAAAGAATGGAAGATCACCACTTCATCATAGACGACCGACAAATAAAGCCGGACCACAACACTATGCAGGAAAAGTAGAAGTATCTCTGGTTCCTACATCGTGTAGGGATACAGCATCGGAAGATGGTTAGTAGGTTGAGCACTAGCATGTAACTTAGGGATAAGGGATAAGATAACGCCAAGTCAAATTCAATTTAAAATCATACACACATAATAATACATATATAAGTATTATGCCGGGAAAAGGAACAAGGTTAAGCATGAAGTATAACTTTATCATGGACTATGTAGCTTAACTGTCACAAAAAGAACCCACGGTATATATGGGTTCATCCCCCTGCTGAAAGGACCCAGTACATATTAGCCGTATGAACCTGACAAAAACTGTGGGAAAGCTAATGCCATTAAGGCAACTAGTCATCACAAAAGTATATATCAAGTGTGACACATGCACACGGTCATCAAGACAAAACCTCTTTTAGAAATACATGAGTTTCCAGTATAAGTCATCCGAGAACTACACCTTCACGTCTTCGCTACATAACCCCCATTAAGCCAATTTAAAGAAGCTTTCACATAACCCCTTTTATTAACTAAAGAACACCTGTTAAGGCATGTTAAGAGTATCATCAAACCCTTACACTTGCGAGCTTATCTCTATGACATAACAATCACATTAATTTGAGGAAATGCCTCGACCGCCTTTGTTCATCAAATCAAACATAACCAACAAGTCCTTCAAAATCCATGTTCATTGTTTAACCATTTATGCAATACAATAATATAGGTGAGTAATTGAAACCAAGGGACAATTTAAAAATTCAAAGCCATTTAAACAAGTGGGTTGAGGGAACACAACTATTCAAACCCAATTCCAAGCTTAAAACATCAAGTTGGGGGAATAACTTGACCCCCGTTCCAAATCCCACACCCATGTACCCATTAGTTCAAATCATCAAAGTAAAAGCATAAATAACTCATAATACTAAGGGCCAATAATGCAAGGCCTAATCATTCCAAAACTCTAAACCTATCAAAACCACATTCAAATCCATACTATTAAACAATTTAAACACATGATTTTAATAAAATAAGAATTAGGGAAGAGTAACATGCTGTAAATACAAAGATTTATGGGGAGAAATCAACACTTGATCCCTTAGAGGACTAATTTCTTAGAAAATCTAAGTATATTGACCTTGGAGAATTTAGGGAGTTTGAGAGAGTACTTTGAGTACTAAAGTATTGTAAATAACATCTCAAGCCTATTTTATGGTTGTGCTTATTAAGTGATGGAAGAGGGAAATGTCAAATATGCCCTAAATTAAAAGCTAAAAAATTATTGCCAGTGACAACGGGTCATTATACAACTTGTAAGGACTCACTACAGCTCGTTACCATGACTCGTAGTTTGGACACTAGCTGAGCGAACCCCTAGTAACCCTGTGAATCACACCCTACGATTTATTATGAGACCCTACAACTTGTAGGGTCCAAGTCGAAGTCAAGACAAAATACTTTGGGCATCACACTGGTTTGATTACAAATGGGACTATACAACTCGTATAGAGTCATTACGATTTGTAACCCCTAGTCGTAGTCATAATAGAAACTCCAGGCCAACATACTGGCCAAGCTACCATTGGATCCTTAAGACCCATAATGATGCATTATGACAAGTTAGGAGAGTCGTAGTCTGGGTAGTGAGCCTAAAAAGTAGGAAATTTTCAAGGACAAAAATTTAAGGGTTATATCCCCCTCCCCACCTTAGGATCATTCATCCCTGAATGATAAGACAAGGTTTTCATTAGCATGAGTGAACACATAGAACATCCAAACTTACCTTTAACAAAGACAGAATACAAAAATATCAAGGAAATCAGAATTCCTTTAAAAAGGTGAGAAAACAAAGATGTTAAGAAAAACACATACCTCAAACAGGATTATTCCAAAGTGGGAAAGAAGAATGAATATCTGGACTTCATTTCCTCTTCAAATTCCCCAATACCTTTTTCATACTTTTGTTTCATCCATAGAACCCTTACCAAAGACACGTCCTTCGCTCACAACCGGCGGACTTTCTGATCCAAATCTCAATCAGGACCTTCTCAGAAGATAAGGAATCTGAGACACCAACACCCTCCAAAGGAATGACCAAAAATGGATAACCTACTCACTTCTTCACAATCGATATATGAAAGATCGGATGGATAGAACCCAAACTCGAAGTCAATTCCAACTCATAAGCCATATTGCCCACTCTCCACAAAATACGATACGGACCAACATTACGAGGTTCGAGCTACACCTTCTTCCTAAACTGCATCACTCACTTTTATGGGAGACACCTTAAAGAATACCAAATAATCCCTATCAAACTCCAAGTCCCTTATTCTTACGTATGCATAGGAAAATTTTGCTACTTTGGGTGGCCTTAAGCTTATCTCGAATCACCTTCACCTTTTCTAAATCTTGGTGAACCAAGATAAGACCATACAACCTATTCTCACAAACCTCAAACCACCCAATAGGACACTTACACCTCCTACAATACAGAGCCTAAAAAATGCCTCAAAAAGAGTCATCCCAATACTAGAGTGATAACTATTATTATACGCAAACTCTATGAGAGGAAAATGGTCAACCCAAATCCACCAAAATTGGTCACATAAGACCTTATCATATTCTCCAAAGTCTAAATCATCCTCTCCACTTGTCCATCCAACTGAGGGTGGAAGGCGGTGCAAAGGTTCACCTTAGTTCCCAAACCTCTCTGATGGGAATGCAAAAATTAAGATGAGAACTAAGTACCAAGATCAGATATGATGAAAAATGGAGAATTATTCAGCTTTACGATATACTAAATGAAAATCTTAGCATAATCCTCCACCGAATAATTAATCTTCACTGGTAGGAAATGAGCGGACTTGGTCATCATATCCACACTGAGAAAAATTAAATCAAACTGATGGCAAGACCATAGAAGACCTGTAACAAAATCCATATTTTCCATTTTCCATTTCCACATGGTCAACTCAACCTCATGAGATAAACCACCGGGCCTCAAGTACTCAACCTTTACTTGTTGACACACCGTCCACTTAACAACAATATTGTTCATGTCCTTCTTTATTTTATTCCACCAAAAAATCTCCTTCAAGTCAAGGTACATCTTGGTTACACTAGGATGAACAATGTACCTTGACTCAGGAGATACCTCAAAATCCTAATGGGTGGCAAGAACATACAAAAAATTTGACCAGTGCAGAGAAAGAAGTAGCACCCTTTGGTGTAGGAGATGAAAAAGTAGAAATAATATCCTTATTAGCCGCAATAGTAGAATTTCCTAAAGGATAATTCCTCTAAAAGTGGCCAGGCTAGCCGCAATTGAAACACTTATTCCTCTCCTCATCATAAAAGCCATGGTGTAACTATCCAAAAAATCTACAAGAAGGATGTGATGGAGCTAACTGAGCCCTACTGACCTAGGATTGGGCACCTTGTGCCTTAAACCCATTGTTGCTCTAAAAATGGCAATCACCGAGCGACTTAGGATATAGAGCATTAGCCTTAGAATAAAAAACATAACTTCCCACTTCCTCTTAGACCACTACCTGGCATCTCTTCCACTATTCTACTGGCCTCTACCCTGCTCAGCATATCAGGACCTCTTACTTTTCCTTTCCTGTACTTCATTTTATTTTTTATTTTTATCTTCAACCTTCTGTATATGCACCATAACACCAGAGATATATATGTGACTATTAAGAAAACTTACCTTGTACTCCAACAACAAGTCTCTATACAGTCCTGAAGCAAACTTCCTTACCTTTTCCCTCATAATGGACACTAGCTTAGGAGCATAATTGGATGGCTGATGAAACTTCAAGGAATACTCCTTCACAAACATCTTTCCTTGCTTTAAATTGATGAACTCCTTAGCATTCACTACCTCAATTCTTGAGGAATGAAATGATCAAGAAAAGCACCAAAGAAACCTCCCACAGTGCCAAATTTGCATCATCACCCCTAGATTGGCCCCACTTCTCATACGACTTATATGCTACATCTTTCACCTGGTATGCAATAAACTCCACACCCTTAGAATTAGAAGCATGCATTACAGGAAAAATCTTCTCTATCTCATCTTTAAATCGTTGAGGATCCTCCTCAACCGTAGAACCAGTAATGGTCGGAGTGTCCAACCTCATGAACTGGACAATACTGCTGGCCTCAAAAAAACTCACAGCAGCACCAGCAGAACCCAACTAAAAAGTTTGAGATATGGCAAACTGGGTCAATATATCAATAAAATAACGAAACCAAACATTACTAATATCTCCTAGATATGACTGAGGAAGAGTTTCATTACTGAGAGAAGGATCATTGGGGACTGGTGGAACTCCACTTGGAAAATCAAAAGTAGTGACTTATCTTAACCCTCCAAGTAGGATGAGCCCCATCCATATTATCCTTCAGCGGGATAGAGGAGTTTCCAAGAGCATCAAATCTTCTAGAAGGCAAGATCTAAAATGTTAACAAATGATAATTAGAGGATAATTCAACTACCCTATCTTGTTATATGTTCAGAATTTATTTGACTTAGGGTATATGCTTGGTAGGTTGGTTTGGGAAACAGGGTAGTCTTCTATCCTTGTTGGGCCTGGGATGCCCATTATGACAAGGCCTCGGTTTGGGTCTGTCAAGTTGGTATCAGAGCTTTAGGTTCATTATCAATTGGGATTCCTTAAAGTCATGTTGAGTAGAGTCTCTTTTAAGGGTGTGTAGCGTGCCACAGTCATAAGAAAGAAACTATAAGACATTTATGAATATTTTATTTTCTTATTGTCTTATTTCAATCTGTAGAGTCTAATGTCTTAGATTCTTCTAATTTCTATTTGTTTGTCTTTCAAATCATGACTTAATGATCTGAAGCTCAAAAAAATCCTCTGTCCTAACTAAGGACAATGTTGATGTAACATGCTATACTCATGGGATCCATAATAGATCTAGAGGTCCAGTCCCTAATTGTTCTAGAGTTCCATCGGTTCCCTCTAGTCCTCCTCAGGCTAATGTGAAAAATGCTAAGTTTTGTTAGTCGATTCATATGATTGCTCAGTTGGTAGTTTCTCAGGCTGAGCATGGTGTATCTGCTACTCCATATTTTGAGGCTACAAGGGTTTACCTTTTCATGGGTTGAATCCTCTAATTTTTATGAGTGTTAAGGAGGAGGAGGATCATCAAGGTTTACTGAATGAGATGGAAAATATTTTTAGAGTAATGCATGCCATGAAAGTGGAAGGGGTAGAGTTTGCGGCATATCATCTGAAGGATGTAGCATACCAATGGTACAAGGAATGGGATCGAGTAAAGGGTGACACTAATGAATCATCACTGTGGAAGGATTTCACTAATGAATTTTTGGACTACTTCTTTCCTCAGGAGTTCAGGGGAGTGAAAGTAGAGGTGTTTGTTAATCTGAACCAGGAGAACATGCCGGCCAAGGAGTATGCCTTAAGTTTCACCAGCTGTCTCATTATGGTTTGGAGATGATATCTGATATGAGAGCCTGAATGAGGAAGTTTTCTTCAAGACTGTTTCATAAGTTAATACTTAAACTTAAGTTTGCCTTGTTGATTAGGGACATAAATATCTTTAGGTTGGTTGTCTATATGCAATAACTAGAGAAGGTGAAAAGAAAGCAGTCTGAGTTTAGTGAGAGGCAAGGGAAGAATTTAAGGCCTTTTGATCAATGTGGTAAGGATGGAGGTAAGTGGCTAAAAAGAAGTAGGGGAGTTCTTTCTGGTTCTTTCTCCATAGCTAGTCCTCCTTACCTATATCCATCGGGTGATCCCTGATCTTAGCAAGAGGGTGGAGCGTAGTCGGCTCCTTCCCGACCTTCTTGTAAATTTGAGGGTATTTGTACCATGGATTTTGTGATGAAGGAAAGAGCAAGTGCTTTTATTTTTGGTCAAATTAGTCACATGCAGTGTGACTGTCGTGTTGGATAGTTTCTTAGGCTAGTAAGTCTTCACACCCAAGAGTTCTGCTTCTACATTTATTTCTACTTCTGGTATTGATACTGGTCGGAATTGGTTATATGCTCTTGTTTCTCACTAGGATTCTAAGGAGTCTCCCGATGTAGTGACTGGTATGTTGAAACTATTCTCCTGTGATGTGTATTATTTACTTGATCCAGGGTCCACTCTTTCTTATATGACCCCATTTATGGCTGTAAATATTGTTTTTGGTACTACATGAATTTTTTATCCTTTTTCTGTATCTTTCTAAGTTGGTGAATATATGATTGCTAGAAGGGCCTATAGGGTGTGTGTGGTATCTAATAGTGGCAGGGAAACTCTTGTGGATTTGAAAGAGTTAGATATGGTTGACTTTAAAGTCATTTTAGGGATGGATTGGTTGTATTCGTGTTATGCTTTCTTTGATTATTGGACACGTAAGGGAATGTTTAATTTCCTTAATAAGTCGATCATTATATGGGAAGAGAGTTCTTTAGAGCCCAAGGGGAGTTTTATCTCGGGGTACGATAATTTTCTAAATAACCTAGAAATATCTGTATATAAGACTTCGTTGAATAATTTTAAAATTTTGAAATTTCTGATAGGCTGATTCATCCCTCTAAAGCGGCACCGTGGTAGATCTCTATGTGTTGGTATACTAAGATGCCATTAAACAAACTAATCCCTCATTCTTTTCTTTATTTTTCCTTTGATATTTAGTTGCAAAGAAGATGAGACTTAATTTTAAAAAATCCTACTATTGCATTAGAGCTATAAAGCATTAGAAAGGAAAGGGTATATATAAATAAGGTAAAACCCATTGTTTTTTTATGAATCCCATGTATGAAATCACTACAAGGAGGTCAAAAATTCATATTCATACCTCTGTAGCAGATGTTTGGTACCTAGGTAGACTAGGTTTAACTAGTAGTGTATATCTATGTTAAAAATATGGGTATAATTTAGATTAATGGGAGATTCAATATTTAGGCTTTCTGGCAAGGCATTTGGTTGGATAACAACTAGTAATTTAGGGCTATGTGAATCAGAATTATGTTGTCAAATGCATGTTGAGTTGTTGTTGAAATTAATGTGCATTATTTGTTTATGTTAAATTTAATAGTAGATAAATATGAGGTTATTATGCTTATGAATTATTTCTAAGCGGTGTGAGTCATGATTTGAGTTGAGAAAATAGCATGGTGTAAGATATGCGGTCATTATAAAAGGGGAAACAATCACAATAATAACTTTTAATAGTATGGATGGTTGGGAGTAATAAGTGTGGGATAGAGTTGTAGGACACACATTTCAGTTATTGATAGTCTGAGGTTAATGTTTAGATGCAATAAGTATCAGTTGTTCTATGTACTATTTGGTAGAAGGTTGTTTTGATTAAAAGAGGTAGGTGAAGCTTGAGATGTTGTTGATAATATATTTTGGTTTATGTGTGCATGTTAGATGCCTTCTTGTATACTTGTTGCAAAGCAAGTTGTTAATGTCGATTTGTTGGATGATTTTATAAGGTTTTAATCTTATGTAATGAGTTGGTATAAAAATACTAGCTTGAAGTGCAAGTGTCATTATGTTAATTCATATTGTGATAATAACTATTATGATACATTTTGTTATGGAGAGATAAATCATTAAAGGTTGAACGTCATGGAATTGGTAGATTTCAGAGAGTATAAGGGTGGGGCATGTAATAAGGGTGGTATAACACCATCCGGGATAAGGGGTATAACACTAGTTTGGGATAAGGTTTGTGGCTCCTAGATGTCGATTATTATTCGATGGCACTAGATGTTTGTTGGGATTTGGTAAATGGAATAAGATCATCTCCTATAGGTTTTGGGTAGTAGGTAACCATAATATACGTAGCTTGTGTAAATACTAGTTAATGTCCTTGAAGGGAGTAACTATGAAAAGTTGAGTTATTCTTGTTAGTTAGGGTATTGTCTTGGTGGAATTTATATTTTGTCTAACTTATGTAAAATATTTGGTACTTTTGAGGATGACTAAGGAATGGTTGATTGATAAGTTGTTATGTGGTTGTAGTTCTCTACAATATATGGTCTTATGTTCATATTATGTATGTCTTGTACTAAATTATGGGAAATTTCCAAAGAATAATTGTTACTTTGGTTGAATTGAATGGTTACTAGGGAAATTATATGTTATTGAGTCCATAGTTGAGTAAGTATTTAGTGCCTAGAACAGAGGTAATGGAAAAGTTATGAGATGGAGTATTTGAGTTAAACGTTGTATGGTGGTTGACTTACAGATTAGTATAAACTGAAAAGAGATAACAGAGGGTTCAATCAATATGGAATCATGAGAGTTGGTTTAATTTAGTTTATTAGTTAAGTGCATATTTTATTTTGATTATGTATATTTTGTTTACGTGATTTAACTTGGGACGACCGATGATCCTTACAAGTACTTGCAGTTGTGCTTATACTGCTCTTGCTATATCCTTTTCTGGGGTATAGTCTAATTGCAAGATTAGTTTATATTTCTTGTTTGATGTTTTTGAGTTCTCCAGCATCTTATATTTTTTTCTATTATAATGGAAACAGAGTATGATAGCCTAAATGGCTATGAACACATGAAATTGACACAAGAATGCAAAAATCAGCAAGTAAACAAAGGGAAAATCAACACACTAGAAGGAGATAAAGAAGAAGAATTGCATAAACATAAAGATAGTAGAGATACCCTTACTTCCACTATGTGATTAACAAAAGAAGATATATCAAATCTTCAATCACACCTCACTAATGGAAGCTCAAACCTTCCTCTTAGGTGACCCAAAGGAAACACTCTTCCTCAAGTACACCTTTCTTGCCAAATTATCCAAGACAAGTGAAAACCCTAACTTTCAAATGTTCTTGGACCAATTTTCAGATTCTAAGAGCTACAACTACAAGACTAAAGCTACAACATATGAGTAATACTCAATTTCAATTCATCAAAGTTCAATTTCAATTCGTCAAAGTCTAAGGAAAATAGAAGCTAATAGGTCTATTTATACTATTACATAACAATGATGAAAATATCCTTAATGAAGGGTGCTCCTTTGGAGTGTAAAAGAGAGCCATCAAAATACAATATTGCCCTTAATAATCCCAAGTATAGGCGACGTTCGAGTGTAAAAACCCTTTCTCCAATCTTCAACTTGAACAAGGCATTGTAATTGTTCCAAAACATCTTCAAGCATTTTCAAATCCGAGGCTTGAACCTTTGACAATCCAAAGCGTGAAGCTTTGATAAGACCTTGTAATCCTTGTGCTATTTATTCTTGTATCATCCTATCCATCTTGAAAGGAATTTGACCTCAAATTCAAAACTTGTAAAACCAAAGAAAGGGAAAACAAACACACAATCCTTGTGATAGGAGGGTTAGCATTAGTATCACAACTTAGGTAAACATGCCAAGGGGGTACACTCTTAGAATACAACCAACCATCCTTTGTTATGAGTAAGAAATACCGACCACTAGCACCACAAAGGACATAACTAATATGAACATCAATGAGTGAAGGATACAATCTAAAACTAACACAAATGCCACTTGTTTTCAAGGGAAGACAAACATTCAAAATTTGACATCTATGGCTTAAAAAGGTTCCTTTAACAACACATATCCTATCACTCACCACATCTCTATGAACATGATCACTATGAAGCATTCTAAATTCAAGGTCTTCATCAAACAAATTCAAAGGACCATATTCATCATCAAGATCTACATTACAAACACCAACAAGCCAAGTTGTTCACATTTGAAATACATCTACGGGTCCTTTGTGTTTGACATAAAAGTATTATCATAAAGGATACCAAAGACATGAATAGCATCAATATAAAAAATAAATGCACATGAACATAAATTATTCCACCCACATCCCAAAGGAATTACGGGATCAAATGGAATTAGAAGATAAAGATCTAAGCTGAGATAACCCACACTCCCTTCATTAGGCTAATTTGCTCACAATCATTCAAGGTATTACACACAACTTTGACATACACAAGGCCACTATGAACAAGACTAATATCATGGATTTCATTACACAAGTTCAAACGGTCATGTTCAATACCAAGATCATCAATATAATCACCATCACTAACTTAGAAATTCTCAAACATACCATTCTCATTCTCAAGTAGTGAACTAGTTTTAAGAGAAAGTTGATCATTATTCACAATAAAAGAGTTACTAAGGAAAGAGCTATGCACTTGAAAACCCAAAACCACTTCACTAGACACTAAATCACAATATTTAGAGTTCAAAGAAGTGTTGAGGGTAGAAAAGTCACCTAGGGTAAGGCTTGGGAAGTTCACTTTTTTGGCACTCTTGGTCAAGTGAGCCTCTAGTTCATTTCACATGCTTTCATGTGGAACTCCATTTGGATCCTTCTTGATTATCATTTCATCTAGTACCTGCACATAAGAAGAATCAAAGCTAGGCAAAATGCTAGCTTTTGGGTTAGGAAGTGACAAAGGTTCTTTGTGGACAAGACCCACCATCAAGCAATTTTTTTCCTTTCCAACCTCACTACCTGCGACTTTTCTTTCCTTTTCCTTCATTTTTCACACTCTTCTTGTACCTCAACATCAAGCTTCTCTCCATCTTGAAAATCGACCTCATCACCCTCAAATTCTATCACCATCTCTTCTCTTAGTTGTATGGGGTGATTTTGGTTTAGTGGATCCTAGGGAAGAGGCATTGGATTACCTTGGTGATGTATATGGATTTGTGGCATGGAATATTGTGGAGTGTGAGGTCTTTGGTAAAGTGGATTTGTTACTTGGTGGTTTGAATTTTGTGGAGGTTTTGGTGGATATAATCTATCAACCCTCGCTTTTATTCTAATCACACCACCCGTCAAGGACATTATTTCACCCCTCATAGCATTCACATTACTTTTCAAGGCATCATTATCATTTTTTATTTCTTGGGCAAAGGCATCAAACCAATCCATCAAGGCTCCAATAGCATCATTTCCCAAAGGTTGGGAAGTAGTACCTTCGGGTTTCATGGAAAATGTACCTAAAAGAACAAAAAAATAGCAAGCAACACAACCTACAAAACGAGAAAACAAGTTAGTTCAAAAGCCTCACTTCACTCATGCCCAACCTCACCTCACACTTAGCCTCACAAGTGTTGGAGAATCGGCAATACTTGGCAAGTTACATGATAGGTGAAAAGCTTTGGTTTGTAATCAATCTTTGTTTGAAACGACTCAAATAAAGTGATGCATGAACTTGAACCAACAAAAAATGAATTAAAAATAAGAAAAGCACACAAAAAGCTGAAGACACAAAATAAATGAACTCTAGACTAATTACCAACCTAGTAGGTACTTACTAGTTTGCTAATTAGTGATAGAACCAAAATATTGAAACTAGAAACAACAATTAGAAACTAGGAAAACTAAATTTAGAGGCGAATTTCGGTTGAGCATAAGTGATGATGTGGCACTACGTGGTTGGTTGTCACTTTTCAAAATTCCAAAAAAAAAAATCCCAACTTGTTTCGGCCAACACCTCTTAGAAAGGAAGAGAATTCGGTTTTGGAGGGAAAAATTTCAAGTTGAAACCTTTTCAAGCTTCAAAATGGATGAGAAATGAATTGGTCCCCCCTTTGTACTTGCAATTGTACTTTGTTGCCCCCTTCTCCCCTCCTCCTTTTGGTAGAATAGAATATTCTTTGAATATGCTTTTGGACAAACAACTTTTGCACTATCTTTCTTCCTTTTTTGGATCAAACAAGAACTTTGAATATCCTTCTTCACTAAGTTATGAAGATCATGGATGAACAAGATGAATATTCAAGCATTGACCAAGTTTGACCACCTAGCAAATGAACTTCAAATCTGAATTTTTTTGAAGATGTAGGTTCCTTAGACCAAAACAACTTCAACCAACCAAAAATCAGCCACAAATCAAGTCACCAACACCAACCGAAAATGTCACCCTCTCCCAAAAAGCTTCAAACAAGCCACAACAATGGTGGATCTAGCTCAAAATGAACCAAACTTCACTCTAAAAGTAGATCTAGACTCCCTAGGTGCTAGGGAACAAGAATCTAGCACTTGAAACCAACAAAACAACACAAAAACATGTATATCTAATATCTAAAATTCAGTCAAAACACAAAAACGTGAAACACCTATTTCTTTTTTGATTTTCTTGACTCTAAACTCTTTTTTTGTGGAGATTTTCGTAGATCCAAGACTTAGGGTTGTAGGAATAACCCTAAATAAGGCTTTGATACCAAATGATAGCCTAAATGGCTATGAACACATGAAATTGACACAAGAATGCAAAAATCAGCAAGTAAACAAAGGGAAAATCAACACACTGGAAGGAGATGAAAAAGAATTGCATAAACATAAAGATAGTAGAGATACCCTTACTTCCACTATGTGATTAACAAAAGAAGATATATTAAATCTTCAATCACACATCACTAATGGAAGCTCAAACCTCCCTCTTAGGTGACCTAAAGGAAACACTCTTCCTCAAGTACACCTTTCTTTCCAAATTATCCAAGACAAGTGAAAACACTAACTTTCAAATGTTCTTGGACCAATTTTCAGATTATAAGAGCTACAACTACAAGACTAAAGCTACAAAATATGAGTAATACTCAATTTCAATTCATCAAAGTCTAAGGAAAATAGAAGCTAATAGGTCTATTTATACTATTACATAGCAATGACGAAAATACCCTTAATGAAGGGTGTTCCTTTGGAGTGTAAAAGAGAGCCATAAAAAAAAAATATTGCCCTTAATAATCCCAAGTATAGGCAACCTTAGAGTGTTAGAACCCTTTCTCCAATCTTTAACTTGAATAAGGCGTTGTAATGGTTCCAAAACGTCTTCAAGCATTTTCAAATCCGAGGCTTGAACCTTTGACAATCCGAAGCATGAAACTTTGATAAGACCTTGTAATCCTTGTGCTCTTTATGCCTGTATCAGAGTCATTTGTAGTTCAAATTTTCTTGTACTAGATCTTGCAAGTGTCTAGTATAGACTTTTAGGGTAGAGTGTTTCTTTGTAATTAAAGATTTTGTAATGAGTTAGGTAAGAAATTAAGGTTGAATATCTTTTTTTATGAATTCCTCGTGTTTTCCAAATTGGTGGTAAGTATTCTCAAACCTAGGTGGATTAGAGTAGGTGCCCATTCAATCAGGTTAGTTGAGTCGCGATAATAGAAATGAAAATCATTGGGTATTTGTTCCCTAAAGTACCACTGAGGTGTTTATTCCAAGTGTTGAAAAATAAATAAATACGGTATTTGGTCCCTAATGTAAAAATCCAACTACAGTGTTTATTCCCTATGCTAAAACAAAATAAATGTCATTAGGATGTATGTTGGGTAATGAAAAATGATAAGGTGTTTGATTCACTAATATAACACTAGTGTGTTTTTTCCCAGTAAAGCACGAAGAAAATAAAGTAATTTTTTTCAGAAAGTGAAAACTTTTTCATTCTATTTTGATAGTGGGGAACTTTGACTTTCTTTAAGAAAATGTCCCTGTTTATTTTTCAAGGACAAGAAGTTCTTATTTGGACGTCATGTATGTATCCATTAATGTGAGATCACTAAAATTGAGATCAAGTAGGGATTTTCATTGGCTTATCTTTAGCTTGCCATAGGCTTATGATTAGGTAGAATATTTATTTGGGATAGAGTAACTATTCCCTAGTTAAGCATTGTACTATAACTTTAGCGCTCAAAATTTTGTATTTTACACATGCTATTGATTTGCTTTGACGGTTCTTGTCATTTTTTTAACTTTTCACCCACATTTTCTTAACTCTTTTTAGTTTGAAATTTTTTTCACTTTTTTTCGTTGGTCTTGTATTATGTCTTGAACTTTCACATTTATACTTTTTTTTTTTTGGAATACAACATAGATCTTTGTTAGTGCGCGCTAGAAGGTAAGGCTAAAAGAGAGGTAGTACATTTATGCACTAAAAAAATGTAAGTTAAGATTTATTTCTTCAATTGTCACGACCCGAACTAGGGACTTACCATGACAGGTATCTCAAGTCTACTAAGGACCGGAGACCACCCCCTTTGCCTAGCCAACAAAACAAAACACACCTAACAGTGATTGAAATCTGAGCATATAACAAGATAGAAAAGTAATAAATTCAAATACAACTCATAATATTAACATCAAAACCCAATCCACAGTAATATCCATAAAGCTTATACTAATCCAAAAACAACCAACATCGGGACATGCCCCTGACTCTGGCAATGAATATTACAATGACAAAAGACACTGTTAATGTAAACTCTTCCATTCTAGTATATGAAATGAAACTGATGGAATAATCAAGTCTTTAAAAGAATGGAAGCTCAATACTACACCGTAGAAGGCCGACGAATGTAGTTAATCTACCTAACATTATGATGGAAATTTAGAAGTATCTCTGGTGCCTGCATTGATACAAGCCTAAAGAGCACAAGAATTACAAGGTCTTGTAGAAGGTTCAAGTCTCGAAATTTTGCAAGTGATTAAAGATATTTTGGAGCCTTTTCAAAGCGGGTCCAAGTGAAGAAATCAGGAGTGTTCTTACATTCAAGAGGCACCTCTCATTAAGGTCATTATGGATCTTTTACACTATAAAATAACACTAATGGAGCACCCTTTTCTTAAACTCTCATTAAGGGAATTTTAGTCATTATTTTGTAATAGTATAAATATACCTCTTAGCATATATTTTCCTTAGACTTTGATGAAATCTTTTGTCTCTATTGTTCTTCCTCCTTAAGAGGTGAACCCAAAATTAGGAGTGGGGTGTTGTCTTCATTGGTGGTGTGTGTCTAGGTGTTTGAAACACACCTTGGTTCTATCTATTGTAGAAGATCTATGTCTCAGTACTATCCTCTTACTTTCATGTATTTTTTTTCCTTTTAGTGTGAAATCCGAATGTGCGTTAATGTTCTCTTCTTCATCTCATCTTCTTCTCTTTAGATTGTATTGTTGTGTTCAGATTTTAGTGTTTGTTGTTCCTATTAGTGTCTGGTTTTTGTATTTCTAGGTGTTCCCCTTTTCATTTGGTATCAAAAGCCTTGCTTAGGTTTGTTCCCACAACTCTAATCCTTGGTTTTAGTGTCCTTATTTAGAAAATCTCAACAAAAAAGAGTCAAATCCAAAGAAAAAACACAAAAAGGTAGATCTCATAGTGTTTGTTGAGATCCAAAAATTCAAAGCTAGATCTACATGTTTTTGTTTTGTTTTGAAGGTTTATAGTGCTAGATCCTTGCTCACTAGCACCTAGGGAGTTAAATCTAAGTTTGGAGCAAGGTTTAGTTGATTTTGAGCTAGATCCACCATGGCTATGGCGTTTTGAAGCTTGGTGAAGCAAGATCCGAATTGGGTTTGTGTTTGAAATGTGATTTGTGTTTGGTTTATTGTTGATTAAGCTTGCCTTGGCCTAAGGAACCTACACCCAAAAGAAAAATGGAAATTAGGGTTCATTTGCTTATTGGTCAAACTTGGTCAACTCATGAAATATTTATCTTGTTCTTCCATCATCTTCAAATCTTGGTGAGGAAGAATATTGAAAGAGTTTATTTAATCTTGAAAAAGAAGGAAACAGAGTTTACTTTTTTTTGTACAATAATATTCCTAAGCATATTCTTATTCATCTAAAATAAAGAGGGGACCAAAGGAATAATCAAGTAAAATTAAAAGTACAAAGGGAGGGAGGGGGACCATTTCATTTCAAATTCAATTTAAATCTTGAGAAGGATCCAAATTGCATTCTTTCTCCATCAAAACCGATACTCTGCTTCCCTAAAGGTGGTAATTGGCTGAGACAATAATTTGGAAGTTGAAAATAAATTAAAAAGTAATATCCAACCACATTGTGCCACGTCATCACTAGTTGATCAACCTAATTAAGATCTAAACTAGATTTCTTAATTTCTAATTTTTGATTCTATCTTCTTGTGTTTTAACTTCTATCACTAATTATCAATTAGTAAGTACCTACTAGATTGATAATTAGTCTTGAGTCCTTTTGTTTGTGTCTTCACTTTTTGTGTGCTTTTTTGTTTATAATTCATAGTAATTTGTTGGTTCAAGTTCGTACATCATTTTTATTTGATTCATATAAAACAAAAATTGATTTTGAGCCAAAGTACATTCATCCCTCATTCATTTGCCAAGTACGTGACAAAGAATCAATACTTGTAAAACCAAGTGTGAGGTGAGAATCAAGTGAGAGAGTTGGTGAGGCTATTTGAACTAACTTGTTTGTTCATTTTGTAGTTTTTTCTTGTGTTTGATAGGTATATTGATCATGGAACCTGAGGGTGCAAGTGCTCAACCATTTGGTAATGATATTAGTGGGATCATGATGGCTAGGCTTGAGGCCATATCTCGTGATTTGGCAAAGGCGGGTATGGACTTGGGTGAGTGGAATGTGATGTAGGATCCTTTAAGGGTGATGTTGGATCCATTAAGGGAGAATTGGGATCTCTTAAAAGTGAGGTGTCCACCATTAGTGGAAGGCTTGATTATGTTGAAAGTAGGAGTAACTCACGACCTTCTACTCCTAATCCCTACCATGAGTCTTCAAGTGTTCAAGCCAACAACTGTTCCATGACCATGAAACCTGAAACCCTCCACCAAATGCTATATCCTCGACAACCTTCACTAAACTCATCCCAAACTCCTCCAAATCGAAACTTACCATGACACCTATATCTCCAAATAAGCCAAGTCCAACAAGAAGGACTTGGAACCCAAACTCCACAACCAAATCTAAATCTTCAAATGCCAAATCCCTTTTAACAAAGACCTCATCTTCCACAAAGACCAATCCATCAAGTCCAAGTACCAAATAACCAAAGACCATATCCACTTCCCCAAAGACACCAAAAATAAAACCAAACCCTTCCTATTAAAGACTATGATAGAGGAGAGCAAGAAGGTTATGATGATTCTAATGATGACTTTTGGTTTGAGAAAGAAATAAGGGCAAGACATGATCAAATATTTCATTATAGAAGAAACCAAGGAAAAGAAAGAAGACAAGGAAACCGAGAGGTGGGCATCAATTCAATCAAGGTTGGCATTCCAATTTTCAAAAGTGAGAGTGATTTAGAAGTGTACTTAGATTGGGAAACTTCTTGTGAAAAGTTTTTTTAAGTGAATGACCTTTTCGAAGAGAAGAAAAGTTGTTATGCTATTTCTCACTTTGAAGGATATACAAACACTTGGTGGGATTACACCAAGAGATTTGGTGATGTTTTGATTGGTGGCCAACCGCCTCTTTGAGAGATGTTGAAGAGACTAATGAGAGAAAGATATGCACCAGAGCATTATAGGCATGATCTCCTTGCCAAGATTTACAACTTAAGGAAAGGGAGCAAGAGTTTCATGGCATATTATGATGAATTCCAACAACTTGTTTTGAAGCTTGATCATAGAGGAGAACAAGTGCACCATTATGTTATTCACTTCAAGGTTGGATTAAACCCTACATATCCTCCCGTTTGACTCTTTATAAGTTTAGACCATTGATGGTATCTTCCAAGTGGCCATGGAGATTGAAAAAGAGAACAAAGAGAAGTTGACCTACAAGCTCAAAATTCAATAAGCTTCGGATTTGTCAAATAACAAAGAGGTAATGTAATCTTCTTCTAGTTAGAACAATAACAAATTTACTTCATACCAAGCTCCACAAACCATGACCAAGGCGGACCAACACCATTCTCCAAGAAATGAAGGTAAACTAACTTTTACTTCTCATTTTAAAGGTCTACAAAATTTTAAGTGTCAAGGTTGGGGTCAAAGGGAAAGTGAGTGCCCTAACCGACATAATGTGATTCTAAGAAAAGGGAAGTTGTACTATATTGGGGAGGAAGTGGAGTTAGAAACTGAGGGGAATGAAGATAACTCTAAAGATGGAGAGTTTAAAGAACCCGAAACTCAAGGGGGGAAGTGAGGAAGATGTCTTTCCTTGCGAGGGTGAATGTGATATTCCTAATTATGTGGTGAGAAGGACCAAGTATAGTAAAGCCTTGGATGATTCAACTCAAAGAGAAAATCTCTTTCACACCAAGTGCCTTATAAAAGTAAGTGTATATTCCATGATTATAGATAGTGGGAGTTGTGTTAATATTGGTAGTGTCACCATGGTTGACTACTTGAAACTACCCACTACCCCTCACCCAAATCTGTCTAAGATTTAATGGTTGAATTCTTGTGGTGAATTAAAGGTGACTTAATAATTCTTAATTTGGTTCCAAGTGAGGAATTACAAGGATAAAGTGTTGGGTGATATAATCCCTATGAAAGCATTCCACATATTGTTGGGGATACCTTGGAAATTTTATAGATCCACTAAGCATGATAGAGGTCTAATAGATACACTCTTGAGCATGGTTTCTGAAAGTTCACTCTTGTCCCTCTTTCCCTATCTAGTGTGAATGAAATCCATGAGATATCTAAGGATTTGAAGAAGAAAGTAAAAAGGAAAAGGGAAAGAGAGGCCTTGAGTTGCGAAGATGAAAAGGGAACAAAATAATTGATTATGGATCTTGTCCACAAAGGACCCTTATTTCTTACTAACCCAAATACTAGCATTTTGACTAGTATTTACTCTTCTTATGTGCAGGTTCAAGACCCTATATGTCCCAAGGAGAAGCCCAAGAAAGTTCCCTCCAAACCCTTGGCCAAAAGTCCCAATTTTGGGATAAGTGATGAAGAAGTGAATCCAAAAGGAAAACATGACCTACTACCTTGTAATGTGGAGCTTGAAGGCTGCCCAAATGCAACACAAGATGAAAAACAAACTTCATATGATGTACAAGGTGACATTACTATACTCTACCCTTCCTTGAACTTAAAATATTATGATATGGCTTCTTGTGAATTGGTCTCAGAATTTCTTAATGTAGAAGTACACTCTTCTTGTCTTGGTAGTTATCTTGTTGTTTATGATGATCAATGTGCTACTAATAATAGATCACTATTTGAACATGTGAATGGTATGATTGAAAACTTTTAAGTTAGTGTTGATGCTTGTATTGTAGATCTTGATAATGAATATGGTCCTTTGAACTTGTATGATGAAGGCCATGATATTAGACTAGTTCATAGTGACGATGTGTATGTATAATTTGTGAGTAATGCCTTAGATAATTATGGGTTTGATTTCTAGTAAGACGGATGAGTAACCTCGAGTTAGATAATTGTCTATCACTTCCATTAGATCCTGGTGCACAATTGGGGTGGGAAGGGAATGATTTCGGGTTGCACTCTTGTTTCTTTGATGTATATCTTGGTCATGTCCTTTGTGATACTTGTATTAAGTGTTTGATGATTAAAACAAAGGATTATTGGCTATATTCCAAGAGTGTACCCTCTTGGTGTGTTTATATAATTATGATACTATTGCTAACCCTCCTATCATGAGGATTGTGTGATTGTTGTCCCTATCTTTGGTTTTGCAAGGTGTGAATAATTTATGGTCAAATTCCTTTCAAGATGGATAGGACTAAAGAGCACAAGAATTACAAGGTCTTGCAGAAGGTTCAAGTCTCGGATTTTTGCAAGTGATTAAAGATCTTTTGGAGCCTTTTCAAAGCCTTGTCCAAGTGAAGAAATAAAGAGGTTTATTACACTCAAGAGGATCCTCTTAATGTGAACTCTTCCATTTTAGTTTATGAAATAAAACTGATGTAATAATCAAGTCTTTCAGAGAATGGAAGATCACTACTACATTGTAGAAGGCCGACGAATCGAGTTAATCCACCTAACATTATGCTGGAAATATAGAAGTATCTCTGGTGCCTGCATTGATACAAGCCTAAAGAGCACAAGAATTACAAGGTCTTGTAGAAGGTTCAAGTCTCGAAATTTTGCAAGTGATTGAAGATATTTTGGAGCTTTTTCAAAGCCTTGTCCAACTGAAGAAATCAGGAGGGTTCTTACATTCAAGAGGCACCTCTCATTAAGGGCATTAAGGATCTTTTACTCTACAAAAGAACACTAATGGGGCACCCTTTTCTTAAGCTCTCATTAGTTTTAGTCATTATTTTGTCATAGTATAAATATACCTTTTAGCATATATTTTCCTTAGACTTTGATAAAAAATTTAAGAGATACTCTTTTGTCACTATTGTTCTTCCTCTTTAAGAGGTGAACCCAAAATTAGGTCCAACATTAGTTTGGATTTCACTTTTGTTGACTCTTTGGCAAAAAAGGTTGGTGCTTGGGGAAGGTGACTCCCTTTGTGTCTACCTAAGAGTGGGGTGTTGTCTTCATTGGTGGTGTGTGTCTAGGGGTTTGAAACACACCTTGGTTCTATCTATTGTAGAATATGTATGTCTCATTACTATCCTCTTACTTTCATGTATTCTTTTTCCTTTTAGTATGAAATCCGAATTTGTGTTAGTCTTCTCTACTTCATCTCATCTTCTTCTCTTTAGATTGTATTGTTGTGTTCAGATTATAGTGTTTGTTGTACCTATTAGTGGCTGGTTTTTGTATTTCTCGGTGCTCCCCTTTTCATTTGGTATCAAAAGCCTTACTTAGGTTTGTTCCCACAACTCTAATCCTTGGTTTTAGTGTCCTTTTTTAGAAAATCTCAACAAAAAAAAGTCAAATCCAATGAAAAATCACAACAAGGTAGATCTCATAGTGTTTGTTGAGATCCATAAATTTCAAGCTATATATACATGATTTTGTTTTGTGTTGAAGGATTCTAGTGCTAGATCCTTGCTCACTAGCACCTAGGGAGTCTAAATCTAAGTTTGGAGAAAGGTTAGGTTGATTTTGAGCTAGATCCACCATGGTTATGGCGTTTTGAAGCTTGGTGAAGCAAGATCCGAATTGGGTTTGTGTTTAAAATGTGATTTGTGGTTGGTTTATTGTTGATTAAGCTTGCCTTGGCCTAAGGAACCTAGACCCAAAAGAAAAATGGAAATTAGGGTTCATTTGCTTGTTGGTCAAACTTGGTCAACTCATGAAATATTTATCTTGTTCTTTCATCATCTTCAAATCTTGGTGAAGAAGAATATTGAAAGAGCTCGTTTAATCTTGAAAAGGAAGGAAAGAAAGTTTAATTTTGTTTGCACAAGAATATTCTTAAGCATATTCTTATTCATCCAAAAGAAAGAGGGGACCAAAGGAATAATCATGTAAAATTGAAAGTACAAATGGAGGGAGGGGGACCATTTCATTCAAATTCAATTTGAAGCTTGAGAAGGCTCCAAATTGCATTCTTTCTCCATCAAAACTGATACTCTCCTTCCCTAAAGGTTGTAATTGGCCGAGACAATAATTTGGAAGTTGAAAAAAATTAAAAAGTAATATCCAACCACATTATGCTACTTCATCACTAGTTGATCAACCTAATTAAGATCTAAACTAGATTTCTTAGTTTCTAATTTTTAATTCTAGCTTCTTGTGTTTTAACTTCTATCACTAATTATCAATTAGTAAGT
The DNA here is from genome assembly GCA_030864215.1 of Capsicum pubescens. Classification (NCBI taxonomy): domain Eukaryota; kingdom Viridiplantae; phylum Streptophyta; class Magnoliopsida; order Solanales; family Solanaceae; genus Capsicum; species Capsicum pubescens. The sequence continues at coordinate 146,590,021 of CM061545.1, read as the reverse complement.
AACTACTAGATTGATAATTAGTCTTGAGTCCTTTTGTTTGTGTCTTCGCTTTTTGTGTGCTTTTTTTGTTTATAATTCGTAGTAATTTGTTGGTTCAATTCAGTACATCATTTTTATTTGATTCATATAAAACAAAAATTGATTTTGGGCCAAAGTAGAATCATCCCTCATTCATTTGTTAAGTAAGTGCCAAAGAATAAACACTTGTGAAACCAAGTATGAGGTGAGAATCAAGTGAGAGAGTTGGAGAGGCTATTTGAACTAACTTGTTTGTTCATTTTGTAGGTTTTTCTTGTGTTTGATAGGTATATTGATCATGGAACCTGAGGGTTCAAGTGCTCAACCATTTGGTAATGATGTTAGTGGGATCATGATGTCTCGGTTTGAGGCCATATCTCATGATTTGGCAAAGGTGGGTATGGACTTGGGTAAGTGGAATGTGATGTAGGATCCTTTAAGGGTGATGTTGGATCCATTAAGGGAGAATTGGGATCACTAAAAAGTGAGGTGTCCACCATTAGTGGAAGGCTTGATTGTGGTAAAAGTAAGAGTAACTCACGACCTTCTACTCCTAATCCCTACCATGTGTCTTCAAGTGTTCAAGCCAACAACTGTTCCATGACTATGACACCCGAAACCCTCCACCAAATTCTATATCCTCCACAACCTTCTCTAAACTCATCCAAAACTCCTCCAAATCGAAACTTACCATGACACCTATATCCCCAAATGAGCCAAGTCCAACAATAAGGACTTGGAAACCAAACTCCACAACCAAATCTAGATCTTCAAATTCCAAATCCCTTTGAACAAAGACATCATCTTCAACAAAGACCAATCCCTCAAGTCCAAGTACCAAATAACCAAAGACCATATCCACCTCCCCAAAGATACCAAAAATAAAACTAAACCCTTACTATTGAAGAATATGGTAGAGGGGAGCAAAAAGGTTATGATGTTCCTATTGATGACTATTGGTTTGAGAAAGAAATGAGGGCAAGACATGATCAAATATGGCATTATGGAAGAAACCAAGGGAAAGAAGGAAGACAAGGAAACCGAGAGGTGGGCATCAATTCAATCAAGGTTGGCATTCCAATTTTCAAATGTGAGAGTGATCTAGAAGTATAATTCGCTTGGAAAACTTCTTGTGAAAAGATTTTTAAGTAAATGACCTTTCCGTAGAGAAGAAAAGTTGCTATGCTATTGCTCACTTTGAAGGATATACAAACACTTGGTGGGATTACACCAAGAGATTTGGTGATGTGTTGATTGGTGTCAATCCACCTCCTTGAGAGATGTTGAAGAGACTAATGAGAGAAAGATATGCACCAGAGCATTATAGGCATGAGCTCCTTGCCAAGATTTACAACTTAAGGAATGGGAGCAAGAGTGTCATGGCATATTATGATGAATTGCAACAACTTATTTTGAAGCTTGATCATAGAGGTGAACAAGTGCACCATGATGTTATTCGCTTCATGGTTGGATTGAAAAAGGACATATCCTCCAGTTTGACTCTTCATAAGTTTGAGACCATTTATGGTATCTTCCAAGTGTCCATGGAGATTGAAAAAGAGAACAAAGAGAAGTCGACCTACAAGCTCAAAATTCAACAAGCTTCGGGTTTGTCAAATAACAAAGAGTTAATTCAATCTTCTTCTACTTGGAGAAAGGACAAATTTCCTTTATCCCAAGCTCCACAAACCATAGCAAGGCTGACCAACACCATTCTCTAAGAAATGAAGGTAAACTAATGTTTACTTCTCATTCTAAGGGTCTGCAATATATTAAGTGTCAAGATTGGGGTCATAGGGCAAGTGAGTGCCCTAACCGATATAATGTGATTCAAAGAAAAGGGAAGTTGTACTATCTTGGAGAGGAAGTGGAGTTGGAAACTTAGGGGAATAAAGACAACTCTAAAAATGAAGAGTGTATAGAACCCGAAACTCAAGGGGAGGGAAGTGAGGAAGATGTCTTTCCTTGCGAGGGTGAATGTGATGCTCATAATTATGTGGTGAGAAGGACCAAGTGTAGGAAAGCCTTGGATGATTCAAATCAAAGAGAAAATCTCTTTCCTACCAAGTGCCTTATTAAAGCAAATGTATGTTCCATAAACATAGACAGTGGGAGTTATGTTAATATTGCTAGTGTCACCATAGTTGACTACTTGAAACTGCCCACTACCCCTCACCCAAATCTGTATAACCTTAAATGGTTGAATTCTTGTGGTGAATTAAAGGTGACTCAATAATTATTGATTTGGTTCCAAGTGAGGAATTAAAAGAATGAAGTGTTGTGTGATATAATACCTATGCAAGCATTCCACGTATTGTTGGGGAGACCTTGGAAATTTGATAGATCCACTAAGCATGATAGAGGTCTAATAGATACACTCTTGAGCATGGTGTCTGAAAGTTCACTCTTGTCCCTCTTTCCCTATCTAGTGTGAATGAAATCCATGAAAAATCTAAGTATTTGAAGAAGAAAGGAAAAAGGGAAAGGGAAAGGGAGTCCTCGAGTTGTGAAGATGAAAAGGGAACATAACAATTAATTATAGGTTTTGTACACAAAGGACCCTTATTGCTTACTAACCCAAATACCAGAATTTTGACTAGTATTTACTCTTCTTATGTTAAGGTTCAAGACCCTATAAGTCCTAAGGAGAAGCCCAAGAAAGTTCCCTCCAAACCCTTGGCCAAAAGTCCTAATTTTGGGATAAGTGATGAAGAAGTGAATCCAAAAGGAAAACTTGACCTATTACCTTGTAATGTGGAGCTTCAAGGCTTCCCAAATACAACACAAGATGAAAAAAACAATTCATATGATGTACAAGGTGACATTACTATACTCTACTCTTCTTTGAACTTAAAATATTATGATGTGACTTCTTGTGAATTGGTCTCGGAATTGCTTAATGTTGAAGTACATGCGTCTTGTCTTGGTAATTATCTTGTTTCTTGTAATGATCAATGTGATCCTAAGAGTAGATCACTATTTGAACATATGAATGGTATGATTGAAAACTTTTAAGTTAGTGTTGATGCTTGTATTGTTGATCTTGATAATGAATATGGTCCTTTGAACTTATATAATGAAGGCCATGATATTAGACTAGTTCATAGTGACCATGTGTATGTACAAGTTGTGAGTAATGCCTTAGATAATTATGGGTTTGATTTCTAGTAAGAGGGATGAGTAACCTCGGGTTAGGTACTTGTCTATCACTTCCATTTGATCCTAGTGCACTATTGGGGTGGGAAGGGAATGAATTCGGGTTGCACTCTTGTTTCTTTGATGTATATCTTGGTCATGTCCTTTGTGATACTTGTATTAAGTGTTTGATGATTAAAACAAAGTATTATTGGCTATATTCCAAGAGTTTACCCTCTTGGTGTGTTTATATAATTATGATACTATTGCTAACCCTCCTATCATGAGGATTGTGTGCTTGTTGTCCTTATCTTTGGTTTTGCAAGGTGTGAAGAATTTGTGGTCAAATTCCTTTCAAGATGGAGAGGACTAAAGAGCACAAGAATTACAAGGTCTTGTAGAAGGTTCAAGTCTCAGATTTTTGCAAGTGATTGAAGATCTTTTGGAGCCTTTTCAAAGCCTTGTCCAAGTAAAGAAATGAGAGGGTTATTAAACTCAAGAGGATCCTCTCATTAAGGGAGGCTTTTCAAAGCCTTTTAGTTGCTGGTTTTTGCATTTATAGGATTTTCCCCTTATCATGCATCGCATGGGGATACAACATCCGCAGACGGTTAGTGGGTTGAGCACTAGCATGTAACTCAAGGAGAAAGGATAATATAATGCCAAGTCAATTACAATTTAAAATAACGCACACATCATTATACATGTATAAGTATTATGTCGGGAAAGGGAACAAAGCTTAGCATGAAGTATAACTTTATCATGGACTATGTAGCTTAACTGCCATAAAAAGCTCCCATGGGCTATATGGGTTCATCTCCCCTGCTGACAGGTCCCATGATCTGGAGAAAAACTGAGGGAAAGCTAATGCCATTAAGGCAACTAGTCCTCTCAAAAATATATATCAAGTTTGACACATGCACACGGTCATCAAGACAAAACCTCATGTCGAAAAACATGAGTTTCCAGTAAAGTCATCCAAGACCCACACCTTCACGACTTCGCTACATAACCCCAATTAAGACCAATTTAAAGCAACTTTCACATAACATTTTTCATTATCCAAAGAATGCATATTTAAGGCACATCATGGGTGTCATCATACCCTTAAACTTACAAGCTTATCTCTATGACATAATAATCACATTATCTTGTGTGAATGCCTCAACCCCCTTTGTTCATCAAATAAAACATAGCCAACAAGGTCTTCAAAATACAGGTTCATTGTTTAACCATTTATGCAATACAATAAAATAGGTGAGTAAGTCAAACCAAGTGACAATTTCACAATTCAAAGCCATTTACACTTGTGGGTTGAGGGAACACAACTATTCAAAACCAATTCCAAGTTTAAAACATCAATTTGAGGGAATACCTTGACCTACATTCCAAATCCCACATCCATGCACCTACTAGTTCAAATCATCAATTTCAAAGCATAAATAACTCATAAAAACTCTAGGAAAACAATTCTAGACCTAATCATTCAAAAACCCTCAACCTATCAAAACCCACATTCAAATCCATACAATTAAACCATTTAAAAACATGATTTTAATAAAATAAGAATTGTGGATGAGAAACATGCCGGAAATACTAAGATTTAGTGGGAGAAATCAACCCTTGAGCCCTTAGGTGACCAACTTCTTGGAAACCCTAAGTATCTTGACCTTGGAGAATTTAGAGAGTTTGAAATAGTGCTTTGAGTACTAAAGTATTGTAAATAATGACTCAAGGTTTTCTAATGGTCGTGGGTATTAAATGATGGAAGAGGAAAATGTCCAAATTGCCCTCAATGAAATAGCTTAAAATTTTTTGCTAGTGACTAAGGTCACTATACGACTCGACTGGTTGGATTACAAATGGTACTCTACGACTATTAGAGAGTTATTTTGACTCGTAACCCCTAGTTATAGTCATAATAGAAACTCCAGGCCAACATACTGGCTAGGCTACCATTGGATCCTTAAGAATCGTAATGAAGCGTTATGACTCGTTAGGAGAGTCGTAGTCTAGGCAGTGAGTCTGAAAACTCAAAAATTTTAAAGGACCAAAATCCGAGGTCTTACATCCCCCTTAGGATCATTCATCCCCGAATGATATGACAAGGTTTTCATTAGCACGAGTTAACACAGGGAACATCCAAACTTACCTTTAATAAAGACTAAAAACAAATACATCAAGGAAATCACAATTTTCTTTAAAAAAGTTAGAAATCAAAGATGTTAAGAAATACACATACCTCAAGCACAACAAGAATGAATATTTGGACTCAATGACCTCTTCAAATTCCCAAGTAGCTTCTTCACATTTTCGGTTCATCCATAGAACCTTTACCAAAGCCACGGCCTTCGCTCGTAATCGGCGGACTTGCCGATCCAAAATCTTAATCGGGACATTCAAATAAGACAAGAAATTTAAGACACCAACACTCTCCAAAGGAAAGACCAAAGAAGGATCACCTAAACAGTTCTTCAACATCAACATATGGAAGACCGGATGGATATAACCCAAACTTGAAGGCAATTCTAACTCACAAGCCACATTTTACACTTGTCTCAAAATACGATATGGACCAACATAACGAGTTTTGAGATTTTCCTTCCTCCCAAACTGCATCACTCCCTTCATGGGATACACCTTTAAGAATACCAAATCATCTATATCAAACTCCAAGTCTCTTCTCCTTACGTCCGCACAGGACTTTTGGAAACTTTAGGTGGTCTTAAGCCTATCTCAAATCACCTTCACCTTATCCATACATTGGTGAACCAAGTCAAGACCAAACAACCTATTCTCACCAACCTCAAACTACCCAATAGGGGATCTACACCTTCTACCATACAAAGCCTCAAAAAGAGCCATCCCAATAATAGAGTGATAAATATTATTATACACAAACTCTATGAGAGAAAAATCATCAACCTAACTATAATCAAAATTGATCACACAAGACCTTAGCATATTCTCCAAAGTATAAATTGTCCTCTCCTCCTGTCCATCAAATAGAGAGTGAAAGGTGGTGCTAAGGTTCACCTTAGTTCATAAACCTCTCTAAAAGGAACACAAAAGTTGAGACGAGAACTGAGAACATTAATCAGATATGATGGAAACTGGACCACCATGCAACTTCACAATCTACTGAATAGAGAGCTTAGCATAATTCTTTGCCGAATAATTAATCTTCACTAGTAGGAAATGGTGGACTTGGTCATCCTATCCACAATAACCCAAATCAAATCAAACTGATGGCAAGACCATGGAAGACCTGTAACGAAATTCATATTTACCACTTCCCATTTCCACATATGCAACTCAACCTCATGAGACAAACCACTGGGCCTCAAGTGCTCAACCTTTACTTATTGACACACCGTGCACTTAACAACAAAATTGGACACATCCTTCTTCATATTATTCCACCAGTAAATCTCCTTCAAGTCATCGTACATCTTGGTTGAACTAGGATAAACAATGTATCTCGACTCATAAGCTTCAGTCATTATCCTCTCTCAGAACCCATCAACACTGGGAATACATAGTTTGCCTTGGTACCTCAAGGTACAATCATAACCAATCTCAAAAGCCATCACTTTGTGGTGACCCAAATCATTCTTGATCTGTATCAAAATAGGGTTAAAGACATGTTTCTCCTTCACCTCAGCAACAAGAGATGACTTCACCACCTCTTGCACAATCACACCACCATCCTCAGTGTCCAAGAGACAAACCCCAAGATTAGCTATCTATGAATATCTTTTACTAAATCTCATTTCCCATTATACACATGAGACAATATTCCCATGGACAACAACCTTCTAAGAGCATCAACAACCATGTTAGCTGTACTTGGATGATAGTAAAGACTCATATCTTAGTTGTTGTGTAACTCAAGCAATCATCTTTGCCTGAGATTTAACTCATTCTTGGTGGACATATACTGCAAAATCTTATGGTCTGAGAAGATGTCAACGTGAACCCTATAAAAATAATGATGCCAAATCTAAGAGAGAAAACCACAGCTAACAACTCCAAATCATACATCGGGTAATTACTCTCATTCACCTTCAATTGCCTAGAAGCATATGCAACCACCTTTTCATGATGCATAAAGACACCATCTAGTCCTATATGAGACGCGTCACAATAGATGACAAAACCATCAGTAACCTCGGGTAGGGCAATGATCGAAGTCGAACTTAACTTATCCTTCAGCTTCTCGAAACTACATACACAAGCATTTGACCACAAAAACATCACCTTCTTCTGCGTCAACCTAGTCAATGGGGCCTTAATGGAAGAGAAACTTTCCACAAACCTCCTATAGTACCTGACTAAACACAAGAAGCTTTGAATATTGGTTTGAGTCATTGGTCTGGGCGACTCCTTAGCCACTGCAACCTTTTGTGGATCCAACATGATCCCTCACTAGAAACAACATGGCCTAGATAGGTCACGATATTAAACCAAACTCGTACTTTGTGAACATTAACCGCTGGTCCTTAACAGTCTGCAACATTATGCTGAGGTGATTGACATGAACCACCTCACTCTTGGAATAGACCAAAATATCATCAACAAATACAATTATGAATAAATCTAAGAACTAATAAAAGAGCCAATTTAGAAGATCCATAAATGTGGTCGGGGCATTAGTCAATCCAAAAGACATGACCAAGAACTCATTATAGCCATATCAAGTACGGAAAGCAGTCTTAGGGGTATCCATCACCCTAATCTTCAGCTGATGGTAACCTCATCTAAGATTAATATTAGAAAAGTACTTAGAACACTAAAGCTGGTCAAATAGATCATCAATCCTAGGAAGTGGATACTTATTCTTCACTTTTACCTTATTCAATTGGCGGTAATCTATACATATCCAAAGGGACCCATCCTTTTTATACATGAAGAGTACCAAAGTGCCCCACGAAGCAACACTAGGACGAATGAAACCCTTATCTTGAAGATCTTTAAACTACTTCTTGATTTCTTTAAACTTAGTCGGAGCCTTTGTATAGGATGGGATAGAAATAGAACGAGTTTCTGGAAAAATATCAATCCCAAAATCAATTTCCCTATCAGGAGGAATGCCAAAAAGATCATAAGAAAATACCTTGGGAAACTTAAAGACCACAGAGAGAGATTGCAAATGAGGACTCTCCGAGTTAGAATCTTTAACCTGGACCAAGTGATATATACATCCCTTGGAAATCAACTTCTAGGCTCTACGACACAAAATGAACCTTTTCTTAGGCACTAAGGAACTACCTTCCCACTCAATCACCAGTTTATTCAAAATTGGAAACTGATTCCTTGGCTATAGCAATCAAGAGAAGCATAGCAAGAATAGAGTGAATTTATCCCCAAAATCATATCAAAATCTATCATATCCAACTCAATAAGATCCACCAAGGTCTCCCTACCACAGACCAATACAACATAACCCCTATAGACTCTTATAGCCATAGTAGAGTCACCTACTGGGGTAGATATATAAAAGGAATTAGGAATACACTCGGGATCAATACCAAAATGAATAGCCACATATGAGGTCACATAAGAAAGAGTAGAACCCAAATCAAGTAGAAAATATATATTACAGGAGAAGAGTTTTAGCATACTAGTAACAACATTAGGGAAGTCTCAAAATCCTAATGGGTGACAAGAGCATACAGATAATTTTGACTAGTATGGAGACAGAAGTAGCACACTTTGGTTCTAGATCTAAGTAAGTAGAAATCATTACCTTATTAGCCTTAGTAGCAACATCGCCTGAAGACAATTTCTCTAAAAGTGGCCAGGCTAGTTGCATCTGAAATACTTATTCCACTTTTCATCACAAAAGCCATGGTGCAACTATCCATAAAATCTACAAGGAGGATGTGATAGAGCTAACTGAGCCCCACTGGCCTAATATTGTGCACCTTATTCCTTAAACCCACTGGTTTTCTAAAAACGGCGATCACCGAGTGGCTTAGCATATGGACCACTAGCCGTAGAATAAGAACCAAAACTTTAACACATTCTCTTAGACTACTACCTACAATCCTACCACTATTCTAGTGGCCTCTACCCTACTCAGTATATCAAGACCTCTTACTTTTCCTATCCCCTACTTTGGCTTATTTCTTCTTTACATCTTCATCCTGCTGCATATATACTACAAGACTAGAGATATCCATGTGACTATTATGCAAAACTTCCTTGCACTACAACACCAAGTCTCTAGACAGGCATAAAGAAAAATTCCTCATATTATCCCTCATGCTAGACACTAGCTCAGGTGCATAATAGGACAACTGATGAAATTTTAAGGCATACTCCTTCATAGACATCTTGCTTTGCTTCAAATTCATAAACTTCTCTACTTTCTCCTTCCTCAATTCCTGATGAAAGAAATGATCAAGAAAAGAACTAGAGAAATCCTCGCATAATGCCAACTCCGCATCATTGCCCTTAGACTATACACACTCCTCATACCACTTATACGCCACATCTTTCAGCTGGTATATAGCAAACAACATACCCCCAGAATAAAAAATATGTATCATATGAAAAATCTTCTCCATCTTATCTATGAATCCTTGAGGATCCTCTTCAACCTTAGAACCAGTAATGGTCAGAGTGTTTAGCCTCATGAACTGGCCAATCGTGGTGACCTTAGAAGAATTCACAATCATACCAGCAGAACCCAACTAACGTGACTGTGATGTGACTAACTAGGTCAATAGATAAATAAAATGATGGAACCCAATATTAGTAATATCTCCTGGAGGTGACTGAGCAGTTGTGTCACCAGTGGGAGAAAGATCAATGGGGACTGGTGGAAATCCACTTGTAAAATCAAAAGAGGTGGCCTATCTAAACTCGACAAGTAGGATGAGCCCTATCCATATTGTCCTCTAGCGGGACAAAAGAGTTTCCACAAGCATCGGGTCTTCTAGGAGGCATGATCTAAAAAGCAAACAAATTTCTAATAGAGAAGATTTCAACTCCCTAACTCTACAACCTGAAAGTAGATCATAAAAAAGGGAAATATTCCTAAATACCTCATAGCCTTTTTCTTATAAGTGTAGAATGCTACTACCCATAAAAAAGAATTTACTTGACATGACTTTATGGAAACCCAATGACACCAAACCTAAGATATGATACCAACTTTCTCATGACTCAAACTAGGTATTGTCCATGATGGGTATCTCAAGTCCACCGAGGACCGAAGACCACCATCTTTGCCTAGTCAAATAGACCATAACACAGCTATTACCAACTGAAATTCGAAATATAATGAGATAGAAATGAAATAAACTTAAATACAACAAAAAATGTCAACATAAAAACCCAATCCACAGTAATATCAACAAAGCCTCTACTAATCAAACAACAACCAACGTCGGTACATGCCCTCGACTCTTACAAGGACAAAGACAATGTTTATATGAACTCTTTAATTCTAGTTTATGAAATAAAACCAATGGAATGATCAATTATTTCTGAGAAAAAAATCTCACCACTTCACCTCAGATAACTGTAGAACTGAGACGATACAACACTATATAGGAAAAGTAGAAGTATCTCTTATGTCTGTATCATATAAGGATACATTGTGTAGAGATGGTTAGTGGGTTGAGCACTAGCATGTAATTCAGGGATAGGGTATAAGACAAAGCCACCTTAAATTCACTCAAAAATTAGGTACACATCATCGTATACATATATAAGTATTATGTCATGGAAAGGGAACAAGGCTTAGCATAAAGTAAAACTTTATTCCAGACTATGTAGCTTAACCATCATAAACGGGACCCACGGGCTATATGGGTTCAGCTCCTCTACTGAAAGGGCCCCAAGTGCGTGATAGCTACATGAACAAAAGAAAAGCTGAGGGAAAGTTAAACCCATCAAGGAAACTAGCTTTCCCAAAAATATATATCAAATAGGACACATGCACACAATCATCAAGACCAAGTCTTACATCCGCAAAAATGGGTTTCTAGTATAAGTCATTCAAAACTGACACCTTTACAGCTTCGCTTCATAACCCCTCTCAAAGTCGCCAAAAGTCCTATGCAGATGTAAGACATAGAGATTTGGACTTCAATATTGGTGATTGGGTGTTCTTAAAGGCATCTCCTATGAAAGAAATGATGAGGTTTGGTTAGAAGGGTAATTTAAGTCCTCGGTATATTGGTCCTTACTTTGTCTTGAAGAGGGTTGGCAATGTTTCCTATGAATTAGAGTTTCTTTCTAGTTTGAACTCCATTTATATGGTTTTCCATGTCTCTATTTTAGAAAGTGGATAGGTGATCATTCTTTGATTTTTACTTTGGAAGGGTTGGGTATTATAGATTCCTTATCTTATGTGGTAGTATCGATGGAGATCATGGATCGTCAAGTTCGTCGATTGTGGATCTAATAATGTGTCTTCGATAATGGTTCTTCTAAAGAACCATAAGGTTGAAGAAGCTAATTGGGAAGTGGAAGAGGACATGAAATCCAAGTATCCATTCTTTTTTCTACTCCTGGAATTCATGCGGAAGTTATGTGTTCTTCATCATACTTTTGTTTTCAAACTTTGTTAAAAAAAGGGTTGATTTCCTTGTATATTTGTTTTTCTAGATTGGTTAAGGGTTAGAGTTGATGTTTTGGGGTGGAATCATACTCAAATATTGAGTTATTGACAATAGACAACTTAGGGTACAAGTCGTATGATAGGGATACAGGTTAGAGGTCTTCAACTCATATGTAAATCAGTGTGTTCTATGTTATTTTCTATTAGAGGTATGAATGGAGTCCTTACTAGAAGTATGTTAAGGTATGAGTCGTATGAGGCTAAGTCATATGATGCCCCTAAGTTAGTTTAGAGGATTTTGCATGGGGTCCGGGTTATAGGGTACCTCTCGTATACTAGGATATAAGTTAAACCTTGGTGGTCTTAAGTTGGTCAGTATAGGGGTACCAAATGAGTTCTAGGGTACGAGACAAGGGTACCACTCGTACCATAAAGTATGATTTAAGAGGGATGGCCATACCCTCGTGCTAGTTAGTTTTCAACTTTTAAGCTAAGGGTATTCTAGACATTTCCCACCACAAAATCATTAAGTACCCTTTTTATAAAACATGTTATGGCCTCTCATAACACACTATTAGAGGATTAAACAATCCAAAAACACACTCTAAACTCTCTCTTGAAGATTGGGGCTAGGGTTTTCCAAAGGTGATCTGAGGCTTAAGAGTCAAATTTATTTCATTCATCTTATTGAATAAGGCATGTGACTCTTCCCTCATTGTTAGTTCGAAAATATCATGTGTTTTAAAGTGTGATTATGATTCTTTAATGGCGGTTTTGAAAACCAAAATTAAGGTTTTTGTTGCATATGAATGAGTATTGTTTACTCTTGATTTAACTTGTGTTTATACATAGTTTTGGTGATGGTTTGCATATGTGGGTTCTTGTTAATTTTTGTTTAACAATTGTGTCATGATTTACCCTGAACATGGTGGTCTTACCTTGATTTTTGTATTAATAATAACATGCCCTTAAAGTATTTGTGTAAATGCCTAAGAGAATAAACTTGTCACATAATAATAGTGTTTTGAACTAAGGCTTGGCCTAATGAATATGAATGGTTGGTAAATGGTTTTGTAAGGGACTTTTTGTCTATGTAATAATTTAAATAGTATTCTTGGTGGATTAAATTGGCTAAATAGGTTTGAGTTCCTAAACTTTAACTTGATTTATGTCTTTGTTAGACAATGGGTTCGAGTCCCTAAACTTTGAATTGAATAAGTGTCTTTGTTAGACAATGGGATTGAGTCCCAAAGTAAAATTAATGATTGGTTTATTGATAATGGTAATGTCATACGATATACTTACAAGTGGTGTTTGTGTAACGATACTAGCGAAATGCCTTTGGTCAGTAATTGACTTAATGTTTGTGTTGTGGAATGATGGTTTTAAATTGGTCTTAATGGTGGGATCTGTAGTCAGTCCGTGAAAGTAGAGTCTGAAGGACTAACATTGGAAATAGTGCTAGCCGGTGTGGGTGTCTTACAACCAGGTGGTTTGAGTCCCCCAAATGATCATATAAAGGGAGATTTGAGTCCCTTTTACTACATGTATTAGTACTAAGTCACCTTGATTACATTGGGAGGTTCGAGTCCCCAATATGAGCATATACAGTTATGGATATTCTCTGGTTCATATGGAATGGGTCCTTGTTCTTTCCAGCTAGGGGAGGGTTGGACCCATATATCCCGTGGGTGTCTTTTTCTAAAATGGCCATGCTACTCAATCCAAGTTAAGGATTTCAAAGTTTAACCTAATCTTTTTCCCTATCCCAATATGGGAGGTGCGTGTATATATATTACATTGGTTATGTGCATTGATTGATTGGTTTTGAACTGTTGGCATTATTTTATGTTTACCCTTTAGTTACATGCTAGTGCTCCAACCCTAACCATCTTCAACGTTGTATCGTCATATGATGCAGGTGTTGGTCATACTACACCTCCTACTCAGTGATTGGACTCAGGATTAGCTTGTGTTAACTTGAATTGGTCAGCTTCCATACTTTAGAAGGCTCTATTTCTTGTTTTGGTTTCTCAATTTTTCATTTGGATTAGTCTTTGACACCAGCTTTGGCTATAGTCGGGGGCATGTTCGGACTGGATATTGTTTTACTTTTTGATATAGGATTTGTGGAACTACTATGGGTTGGTATGGGCGGTGTGGGTATTATTGTCAACCTTGGCATTGGTATTGGTATTATTGCTGATGCTTTTTGACAGTATTTATAGTTGTTTTATCCTATGATGTTATGGACATGGACTTGGTTATTATTATTTTGGATTGGTTATAGTTGTTGGCTTAACTTAGACTTTTTCCAGTTGGTCATGGTCATGAACCTATCCCAAAGTCATTGGGTTTCAAATACTCTATCATGTTATATGTTTGGATTTCATCCAACTCAGGGTATGTACTTGGTTGGTCAGTTTGGGAAATAGGGTGGTTATCGGTCCTTGTTAGGAGTGAGATGCCCATTACAACAAGGCCTTAGTTTGGGTCGTGTCAAGTTGGTATCAGAGCTTTAGGTTTGATACAAGACGAAAATACAAAAATTGAAACGACAGGAAAACAAAGGAAAAACGCTAAATACTAAATCACAAAAACCAGGAAACAAGGAAATAGACCGATAAAGTAAAAGATAGATAAATTGACTTAAGTCGATACTGAGAGGAAAACCAAGGGTATAATAAACCCTAGATCTTTCTTTAAATTACCGATAACACCAACCTCTTATGAGGACATAAATAGAAATGGATTCTTGAGCACCTACATTTCTTAACAACAAAAGAAACTCCCAATAAGTTTCAATAAAAACACTCGCAAGTGTTCCTCAATTCATCATTCATCAACACCCTAAAAATAAAGAAGGTCCTATCTATTTATAGGCCAAAAGTCCTTATTACATCTAGGGCCCAAAAGTGACCCTAAATTCAACTTGGGCCCAAAAGTGACCGTAAATGAAACTTGGGCCCAAAATTGACCCAAGAGCCAAAATAATGCAATGGGCCTCTCTTGAATCCCAAGCTATCATCCAAATATGGTGTCGCTCATTCCTTCCTTGGAGGATATCATCAAATATAGCTTTTTTCTAAGCTATCCTCTATTCACGTATTAGATCCCCTAGAATGACCAAGTCTTGGATCCGTAGATGTGATCCTTGAAGCATCGATACCAAAGGAGTGAAGCCCATTGAGCTTGTATCATCCTCCCTTTTTTAAGAGGATTCGTCCTCTAATTCAACTCCTTTATCATCTTTTCATTGCACCTTTCAAGTTTTGAATTCTTTGGTAAGAATTTTGTTAGAATTTCAAGCATATGTTCATGAGTACCTCTCTTGTCTTCTCCTTTAAAGGTGATATTCATGATCCTGCACAAGAGAAGAAATGATACTAGACAAAATGCAAGTATCTTGGTTAGTGATTAACAAAGTCTCAATGTTTGAATTGTCTTTGTCACATTGGATTTGGAGTGGCCTTTGGTTCTCTTGGTAGTTTGACACTTTGATTTGGGGGTCTTGGGGAAGGGTATGGGGTATTTATTGGTGGAATTGTACTAGTCGGGATGCATGGTGTTGGGTTTAAGGAGTAGGACATGTCACCTTTTCCACCTTCCCTTTCATGCACGACCAATCCTCCTTCTAACCATTGACTTCTTATTGCAAACCCATGGTGGCTTCCCAAAGAGTATCAAATTGTGCCCAGCTTAGAATAGGTTGAGCCTCAATTCATGGGGACATGGTAATGGATGAATCAATTACGAAGTAAGAACTTGAATTTAAGAATCAAAATAAGAAAGGAACAAATAAAAATGACAAAATGAACAAGATATATAATGCACAAAGACTTAAATTCAATAGTTAAAACCCAGAAAACAAAAGATAATACAAAGGAAAAGACACAAGAAATTGAGACACAATAAGAACAAATCACGAACTAATTAAACAACTATGTTGATTAGGGTTTAGTTGTTAATTATTATCAAGAACCAACAAAATGAAAGGTGGAATTAATAGACGAAATTAATGATTTTGAGATTAATTTAGAGGAGTTTCAAAGTTGATAATGTTCTTGAGAAGGTTGGAGGTGCGTTCAAAAAGGTTGGAGGTGTGTTCAAAGTGGCTTCCTTGAGGTGTGGCTGCACCTTGAGCGCATATAGGAAGCATGTTGGATGAAGGAGGACTTGTGCTCACTGTGTTTGGGGATGTGGAAGTAGGTTAGGAGCATTTTAGACAGATCTTGGACACAGGAGAAGTCCCACTTCACTTGTTTGGCCTGTGTTGGATCTGTCGCAGTACCCCAAACGCAGGTCAGGCTCACCTTAATCGGGAATTCAGTTTGCAATGCACTTTTCTACTTCAATGGTTTCCCCTTTTTCCTCTATTTGTAATATTCTTTGGGTTATTCAAAAGGATGCTTGTATAAACACTTTTGTACACCTTTTTATTCACCTTTGAGGATTAAACACCACTTTTTGATAAGAATTCAAGATAAAGATTTGAAACTTCCTCAAGAACACCAAAACTTTGAAATTCTCTCTCTTTAACCGTTGATCGGAATGTGAAAATTTTGAAAAAAGGCTATTTTCAAACTTCTAAACACATTCCACATGTCATTTTGTTCAAATTCACAACCAAAAATTTCAGATTTTTAATTCGACCTTGAACCTTTAAACTTGAGCTTCTCAACAATGGCAGTCCATCTAATTCACCTCCGATTGAGCTCAAATTCAAGGTTTAGACTCTAGTAGTGTTAGGAACAATAATCTAACACCAAAATACAATAAAATAACAAAATCAAAGAATCAAAATTTTACCTAAAGACAAAACCGTAAATAGTGAATTTTTTTGGGAATTTTTGATTGTTCAACACAACGAGACCCAAGATTGACTTCATGGGAAAGAAATCAAGATTGTCTCTTATGAAAAATGATATGAGATGAAACTACAATAATTAAAATCACACAAAAACAAAGGAAACACACTAAATACAAAATCACAGAAATAAGGAAATAAGGAAATGGAACAATAAAGTAAAAGACAGATAGATTGACAAAAGTCTATAATGAGAGAATATCTAAGGTTATACTAAACCCTAGAACTTTGTATCAATTAAAAATAACACCAAACTATTATGAGTACACAAATGGAAATGTATTCCTGAGCACCCACGTTTCTCAACAACCAAAGAAACTCCCAACAAGTTTTAATAAAAACACTCGCAAGTGTATTTCAATTCATCATTCATCAACCCCCTAAAAATGATGAAGGTCCTAGCTATTTATAATCCAAAAGATCTTTATTACAACTTGGGCCCCAAAGTGACCAATACATGCAACTTGGGCCCAAAATAGACCCTAAATGTAACTTGGGCCCAAAAGTGACCCAAGGGACAAAACAATAAAATGGGTGCCCATACTCTCTTAAAGCCCAAGATATCATCCAAATATGGTGTCTCCCATTCTTTCCTCAGAGGATATCATCAAATATAGATTTTTTCCAAGCTATTCTCTATTCACGTATTGGATCCCCTAGAACGACCAAGTCTTGAATTCGTAGATGTGATCCTTGAAGCATCAATCCCAAATGAGTGTATCCTATTAAGATTGATCAAGGTTCATGGTTAGTTGGGAGTCCATAAATTCATGTCGAGTAGAGTGACTTTTAAGGGTGTGTAGAGCTCCACACATATAAGGGAGAGGCTACATGACATTTTGGAATGTTCTATTTTCTTATTATCTTATTTCGAGTTGTAGAGTCTAAGGTCTTGGATTCTCCTGTTTTTCTTTTTTTTGTCTTTTAGATTATGCCTCAGTGATTTAAATCACATGAATACTCCTTTGTCCCAACCAAGGAAAATGTTGATGAAACACTCTCTACTCATGGGATACATACTCAGTCTAGGGGTCCTGTCCTTGATTGTTCTAGAGTTCCATCAGTTCCCTCTAGTCCTCCTCAGGCTAATAATTGCTGAGTTTTGTCAATTAATTCAAATGATTTCTCAGTTGGTGGCTTCTCAGGCTGTACGCGATGCATCTTCTACTCCATCTTTTGAGGACATAAGGGTTTGCCAGTTCATGAGGTTGAATCCTCTGACTTTTATGGGTGTTAAGGTAAAAGAGGATCCTTAGGTTTTCTTGAATAAGATAGAAAAGATTTTTAGATTTATGCATACCATGAATGTGGAAGGGGTGGAGTTTGGGGCATATCAACTAAAGGTTATGGCATACTAACGGTTTGAGAAATGGGATTGGGCAAGGGATGAAGTTGATGAGTCATTACTGTGGGAGGATTTCATTAATATATTTTTGGATTGCTTTTTTTCTTGAGAGTTGAGGAAAGTGAAAGCAGAGAAATTTGTAAATCTGAAGCAAGGAATGATGTCAGTCAAGGAGTATGCCTTAATGTTTCACCTACTATCTTGATATGCTTTGGAGATGGTGTCTGATATAAGATCCTGAATGAGGAAGTTCGCTTTAGGACTATCTCATGAGTTGATCTTTGAAAGTATGGTTTCTTTTCTAATTAAGGACATGGATATCTCTAAGCTAGTTGCTTACATGCTATAAGTGGAGGAGGAAAAAAGGAAGTAGTCTAAGTTTAGTAAGAGGCAAGGGCAGAAATTTAGGCTTTTTGAGCAAAGTAGTAGAGATAGTGGTAAGTGGCTAAAGAAGAAGTGGGAGAGTTCTTGTTTTTTTATCCACCGCTAGTGCTCCTTACTCAAAGCGTCGGGTAATCATCGGTCTCAAAATGATGGTGAGGCATAGTCGGCTTCTTTCTACCCTTCTTGTAGATAACCATGGGTTTTATGAGAAAGGGAAGAACAGGTTCCTTTATTATGGTTAGATTAGTTATATGCAGTATGACTGTCGTTTTAGGATGACTTCTTGGGTTACTAAGTCTCTGGTTGCTTTTTTATCTAATCCTATACCAAAGGGTACTACTTCTACATTTGTTTTTGCTTATGGTACTGGCACTGGCCAGAATCGATTATATGCTCTTGTGTTTCACCAGGATTCTGAAGCATCTCCTGATGTAGTGACTTATATGTTAAAAAATTTCTCCCATGATATGTATTATTTACTTGATCCAGGGTCCACTCTTTCTTATGTGACCTCATTTGTGGTTGTACATTTTTGTTTTGGTACTGAATGGATTTTTATCCTTTTTTTATATCTACCTCAGTTGGTGACTCTATAATTTTTAAAAAGGTCTGTAGGGGGTGTGATTTTTGGTAGAAGTAGGGAAACTCTTATGGATTTGATAGAGTTGGTGACTCTGTGATTGCTAAAAGGGTCTTGGTTGACTTTGATGTCATTTTGGGGATGGATGGATTGCATTCGTGTTATACTTCCATTGATTATCAGACTCGTAAATTCATGTTTAATATCCCTAATAAGACGATCATTGTATAGGAAGGGGTTCTTTCGTGCCTAAGGAGAGGTTCATTTCATACCTTGGAGCCCAAAAGATAATTTCCAAAGGGTGTTTATATTATTTGTTTTGAGTTAAAGATTCTAAATTAAAAAGACCTTCTCTAGTATCTGTCCTTGTGGTTAATGAGTATCCCAAATTTTCCCTGATGATCTTCCTAGTATCCCTCCCAAAAGAGAAATTATTTTGGTATTGTTCTTGTTCCAGACACTCATCTTATTTCCATCCTTATGTATAGAATAGCTCTAGCTGAGTTGAAGGAGATTAAGAAGCAATTGAAGAATCTCTTAAATAATGGTTTTGCCCATCATAGTGTGTCTCCTTGAGGAGCTCCAATTTTTTTATGCGTAAGAAGAATGGTTCCCTTTGGACGTACATTGACTATCGTCAGTTAAATAAGGTGACCATTAGGAAAATGTATCCTCTTTCTATGATTGATGATTAGATTCAAGGTGCGAAGGTTTCTCTTAGATTGATCTTAGGTCGGGTTATCATCAACTTAAAATTAGCTAGGTAGATATCCCTAAGACTTCTTTCAAAACCCGATATGGTTTCTAGAAGTTCCTAGTTATGTATTTTGGGTTGACCAATTCCCCAATGAAATTCATGGATTTGATGAATAGGGTCTTTCATCAGTTTCTGGATTTTTTTTTCATTTTCTTCATTGATGACATCTTAGTCTACTCTAAGAGTGTGGTGGATTATGTCAATCACCTACGTGCTGTGTTGCAGACCTTGAAAGATTAGCATTTGTGTGCCAAGTTCTCCAAGTGTAATTTTTGGTTGAAGGTTATAACTTTTCTTGATCATGTTATCTCTAGGAAGAGATTATGGTGGATACATAAAAGGTTGTAGTGCTTATGAAGTGGCCTAGACCCACGACTGCAACTAATATTAGGAGCTTCTTAGGTTTAGCTTATTACTAAAGGAGATTGGTGGAAAGTTTTTTGACTGTATATTCCCTAGTGACTAAGTTGACCCAAAAAATGTCCAGTTCTTATGGTCAGATGCGTGTGAGGGTAGTTTTTAGAAGTTGAAGGATAAGTTGATTTCAGCTTCAGTTTTGACCCTGCCCGAGGTTAATAATGGCTTCATAGTGTATTGTGATTTTCTCGTGTTGGGTTGTGTTATGTATTGATGTAACATGGTAGGATGGTGTCTTATGCTTCTAGGCAATTAAAAGTTCATGAGAAGAACTACCCCACTCATGACTTGGAGTTGTTAGCAGAGGTATTTGAGTTGAAGATTTGGCATCACTATCTCTATGGTAATCATGTTGATATCTTTTCTGATCCTAAGAGCCTACAATAAGTGTTCACTCAGAAAGAGTTAAGTATTAGGCAAGGAAGGTGGTTTAAGTTGATGAAGGACTACGATATGAGTCTTCACTACCATACAGGTAAAGCTAATGTAGTTGTTGACACTCTTAACAAGTTATCCATGGTCATTCTGGCTCATATGGTGAGCATAAGCGGGAGTTGGTGAAAGACATTCACTATTTGGTTAGTCTTGCAGTTCATCTCACGGACTTTAAAGAGGATGGTGTATTTGTGCATCAGGTATCATAGTTATCTCTTATTGTGGAGATAAAAGAAAAGTAGATGTTGGATCCTGAATTGATGAAGATTAAGAGTAATGTGGGTTAGCAAAAGTTTATTGACTTGGTAATTGGTGGTGATGGTATCCTTAGGTACCAAGGTAAGTTATGTATTCCCAATGTCGATGGATTGAGGGAAAGGATTTTGGTCAAAGCTCATGAATCTCATTATGCTATTTATCCTTGTTCTACTAAGATGTAACATAATCTTAAGTAGTTCTATTAGTGGAACAATATGAAGCGAGATGTGGCTAGATTTATGGCTAAGTGTATAGTGTGTCAACAAGTGAAAGTTGAGCACATGAAACCCGATGGTTTGTACCAAGAGATAGAGTTACCTGAATGGAAGTGGAAAGTGACTAACATGCATTTCATTACCATTCTTCCTCAGTCTAAAAAATAATGTGATTCGATTTGGATCATTATGGATAGGATGACTAATTCCGCTCACTTCTTACTAATAAGGACTAGTTATTCGGTGGAGGATTACACTAAGTTGTATCTTGTGAATATTGTACAATTGCATGGTGCTCTAATTTCTATCATTTTGGATCACGATACTCCGTTCTCATTGAATTTTTAGAAGACATTTTAGAAATGTTTGGAAACTTAAGTGTGCCTTAGTACTTTTTTCTACTCGCAGTCGGATGGACAAGTGGAAAGGACCATTCAAACATTAGAAGATAATCTTCATGCTTGCGTAATTGACTATGCTGGTAATTGGTTGACTATTTTCCTTTGATTGAGTATGCTTATAATAATAGTTATCACTCTAGCGTTAGTATGTCTCCTTTTAAGGCATTGTATGGTAGGATATGTTATTTTCCTATTAGGTGCTATGATGTTAATTAAGGTAAGCTGTTTGGCCCTGATTTGGTTCACCAAGCCTATAAAAAAGTTAAGGTAATTCATGTAAGATTAAAAGCCACTCAGAGTTGCCAAAAGTCCTATACAGATGTAAAACGTAGAGATTTGTAGTTCAATGTTGGTGATTGGGTGTTCTTAAAGGTATCTCCCATGAAGGGAGTGATGAAGTTTGGTAAGCAGGGGATGTTAAGTCCTTGGTATGTTGGTCCTTACTTGGCTTTGATAAGCATTGGCAATGTTGCCTATGAATTGGAGTTGCCTCCTAGTTTGAGATCCATTCATCTGATTTTCTATGTCTTTATGTTCATAAAGTTTATGGGTGATCATCCATCAGTTGTTCCTTTGGAAAGGTTGGGTATTTCAGATTCCTTATCTTATGAGGTAGTCCCGGTGGATATATTGAATCACCAAGTTCGTCGGTTGCAGATAAAGAATGTGGCTTTAATAAAGGTTCTTTAGAATGACGAAAATGTTGAAGAAGCTAATTAGGAAGTGGAAGAGTACATGAAGTCCAAGTATCCATTCCTATTTTGTTCTCTCAAAATTTGTGCGGAAGGTATGTGTTCTTCATAATACTTTTATTTTCAAACATTGTTAATGGAAAGGTTGATTTCCTTGTATCTTGGTTTTTCTAACTTAGTTAAAGGTTAAAGTTGATGTGTTGGTGTATAACTCATTCTTGTGCTTACCTTACCCGTTATTCAAGGATGAATGATCCAAGTGGGGGAGAATTGAAACACCTTGGCATTTGACTCTTTGAAAAATTTCTTGAAATTTGAGTTTTGGACAACATACGACTTAGGGTACAAGTCGTATGATTAGATATAGGTTAGATCTTCAACTCGTATGTAAATCAGTGTGTTCTATGTCACTTTTTTTCCTAGGTACAAATGGACTCCTTATTAGAAGTATGTTAAGGTATGAGTCATATATGACTAAGTTGTATGATACCCCTAAGTTAGTTTAGAGGATTCTTCTTGGGGTACGGGTTATAAGTACTTCTTGTATGCTACGATATGAGTTTAACCTTGGTGGTCATATATTGGTCAGTATAGGGCTCCAAGGTGAGGTCTAGGGTATGAGACAAGGGTACCACTCGTACCCAATGGTATGGTTTAGAGGGTATGGTCGTACCCTTCTGCAAGTTAGTTTTTAGTTTTTAAGCTGGAGGTATTCTAGACATTTCCCACCTCAAAATCCTTAAGTCCCCACATCTTAAAACATGTTGTGACCACTCATAACATACTATTGGGAGATTAAACACTCCAAAAACACTCTGTAAACTCTCTATTGAAGATTGGGGTTAGGGTTCTTCAAAGGTGGTCATCTTGAGACTTAAGAGTAAAATTTCCTCCATGAATCTTCTTGAATAAGGCATATGACTCTTCCTTCATTGTAAGTTTGAAAATATAACGTGTTTTAAAGTGTGATTATGATTCTTAAACGAGGGTTTTAAAAACCAAAATTGAGGGTTTTGTTGCATATGAATGAGTATTGTTTACTCTTAATTTAACTTGTGCTTATACATGTTTTGGGTGATGGTTTGCACATAAGGGTGTTGGGTAATTGTGGTTTAACAATTTGGTCATGGTTCACCCAAAACTGTATGGTTTTTACCTTGATTTTGGTTTTGATAATAACATGCCCTAAAAGTGTTTGTTAAAATGCCTAAGAGAATAAACTAGTCGCATGATAATAGTGTTTTGAACTAAGGCTTATCCTAATGATTTTGAATGGTTGGTAAATTATTTTTAAAGGCCTTATTGGCCATGTAATGATTTAAAGAGTAACCTTAGTGGTTTAAATTGGCTAAATGGGTTGAGTCCCTAAAATTTAGCTTGATTTATGTCTTTCTAAGACAATGGGCTTGAGTCCCTAAACTTTATATTGAATAAGTGTCTTGGTTAGACAACGGTTTCGAGTCCCAAAGTCAAATGAATGATTGGTTTATTGATAATGGTAATGGAATGCATACACTTATGGGTAGTGTTGGTGTGATGATACTAACAAAATGTCTTTGGTAAGTAATTGTCTTAGTGGTTGTGTATGTGGAATGATGGTTTTAAATTGGGCCTCATTGCTTGATGTATAGTTGGGGCATGAAAGTGTAGTCCAAAGGACTAACACAGGGAACCACGCTAGCTGGTGCGGGTATCTTATGATTGGCTGGTTTGAGTCCCCTATATGAACATATGAAGGGAGGTTTGAGTCCCCATTACTTCATGTATTGGTGCTAACTTACCTTGATTATTTCGGAGGTTTGAGTCACCCATATAGGCATATATGGTTATGAATATTCTTTAGTTTGTGCGGCTACATGCACTGGGTCCCTTCCAGCTAGGGGAGACCTGGGACCATATAGCCCGTGGGTGCCTTGTCTTATGACGGCCATGCTACATAGCCAGGTTAATGATTTTAATGTTCATGCTAATCTTGTTCCCTATCCCAGCATGGTATGTGTATATATATATATATATATATATATATATATATTGTATTGGTTAAGTGCATTGATTGATTGGTTTTGAATTATTGGCATTATTTTATCCTTACCCTTGAATTACATGCTATCTCTCCAATCACTAACCACCTTCGACATTGTATCACTACGCGATGTATGTGTTGGTCAAACTACACCTCCTACTCAGTGATTGGACTCGGGATCAGCTTGTGTTGACTTGGTGTGGTGAGCTTCCATACTTTGAAAGGCTTCATTCCTTATTTTGGTTTCTCATGTGTTCATTTGTATTAGTTTTTTTAATAAAGGCTTTGTGGAACTACTATGGGTTGGTATGGGCGGTATCAGTATTTGTGTCGGCCTTGGCATTGGTATTTGTATTATGGCTGATATAGTTTGATTGTATTTATGATTGTTCTATCATATTATGTTATGTAGATGGAGTTGGTTATTATTATGGATTTGTTATGGTTGTTTGTTTGGCATTGGATATGATGCAGTCTAAATTGGCATTAACGCTTTTGAGCATATATTTCAAGGCCAACACAAGGGACTAGAAGCCATGACCATATCAAGGATTCCAAGACCTGTTTGGAGTGCCCTTTTTAAGCTCCCACTTCAACAATATCATGTGTAGATGATAGTTTGGAGTGCGGGAGAAGCTACACTTGATGATGTCATCCAAGGGACCATTGAGCAATACTGCATTTGGATGATAGCTTGGGCTTCGAGAGAATATGGGTGCCCATTCGCATTATTTTTGGCTCTTGGGTCACTTTTTGGTCAAAGTTACAATTAGGGTCACTTTTGGGCCCAAGTTGTGATAGCCTAAAGACACGAAAATGACACTAAGATACAAAAATCAGCAAGCACACAAAGAGAAAAACAGCACACTAGAAGGAGATGAAGAAGAAGAATTGCATAAATGTAAAGATAGTAGAGAGACCCTTACTTCCACTATGTGATTAACAAAAGAAGATGTATCAAATCTCCAATCACACCTCACTAATGGAAGATCAAACACTCTCTTAGGTGACCCATACGACTCACACTTCCTCAAGCACACCTTTCTTGCCAAATAACCCAATACAAGTGAAAACCAATTCAAATGCATTCAAGGTTCAAATTTCGGTTTTCAACTCTTAAGGAGAAGGAGAAGACTACAATCTAACACTAAGATTACAATCTAAAAAGTCACTCAATTTATTATCTCGAAAACTAGTGAAGATAGAAGGCTACTTGTCTATTTATACTATTACATAACAAATGTAAAAAATTCCCTTAATGAATGGTGCTCCTTTGGAGTGTAAAATGGGAGTCTCAGAAGACCATAATATCCCTAAGTTGAGGAGCCTTTGGAGTGTATTCAAAGATCTTCTTCACATTTTAGAAAATACACTCCCTTGGTTGAAGGCATCATGCTCTCATAAGCTCCTATTTGCATGAACAAGGCTTGAAAAGGCTCCAAAAGGTCTTCAATCCAAAACTTGAACCTTTGACAATACCTCGTACTCTTTTGTACTCTTCATGCTTGTATCATCCTCTCCATCTTAAAAGGAATTTTTCCTCAAATTCACATCTTGCAAAACCAAAGAGAGAAGAAAACAAACACACAATCCTCTTGGTAGAAGGGTTAGCATTAGTACCACAATTATATCATCACTCCAAGGTGGTTAACACTTAACATACATCCATGTATCCTTGGTATTTGGCATTTAAAGCTTGGCATAAAGGATACAAATAAAGTGAATTACATCAACATCAAAAGGTAATGAGCATGAACTGAAACCACACCTTCCACATCTCAAAGGTATTTTGGGGTCAAAAGGAAGTAGTAAGCAAGGGTCTATGTTGAGGTTAGCCATTCCTTTTACTAGACAATCATGTTCACAATTACCACAAACAATCACCCTTAAGAGAAAGATATCATTCAAAACTAAAGGGTTGTGGTCTAAAATTCCCCTTCTAGGAACAAGCACACCTTTATTCACAAGTTTGCCAAACAAATAATCATCATGAACAAGACTAGTGGCACGGTTTTCATCACACACACTCAAGGGGTCATGTTTCATATCATGATCAACATTACAAGAATGAGCACCAACTTGAAGGCTTTCAATTCCATAATTCACATATTCAAGTAGTGGACTATACGTAGGAGCACATTGATCATGTTACAAATTAAGAGAGCTATTAAGAGGAGAAGCATGCACCCCTATGTCAAGCAAAACCGAAACCAACACACTAGAGGGAACATCACAACATTACAAGCTCAAAGAAGGGTGATGAGTAGCTTTAAGAGTAAGTTGATCATTGTTCATAACAAAAGAGCTACTAATGAAAAGTGTATGCACTTGTAAATCCGAAACTACTTCACAAGACACTAAATCACACCATTTTGAATACAAGTGAGTGTAGAGAGTAGTGAAGTCACCTCGGGTAAGGCTTGGGCAATCTACTTTTTGGGCATTCTTGGTCAAAGGAGTCTCTAGTTCATTTCTCATGCTTTCATGTGGAACTCCTTTTGGGTCCTTGTTGATTATCACTTCATCTAGTTAGTACCTGCACATAAGAAGAATCAAAGCTAGGCAAAATGCTATATTTTGGGTTAGGAAGTGACAAAGGTTCTTTGTGGACAAGATCCACAATCAAGTAATTTTTTTTCTTTTCTACTTCACTACCCTCAATTTCGCTTTCCCTTTCCTTCTTTTCTTCATATTTTTCTTGTACCTCAACATCAAGCTTCTCTCCATCTTGAGGCTTGGCCTCATTCTCTTCGGGTTCTAACTTTTGGAGAGGAGTCATTGGATTTTGTGAAGTAGAGGATCTTTGGACTTGAGGTGTTTGGATTTGTGAAGGTAGTGTTGGGTCAAGTGAGTCTGAAACTTGGTGATTTGAATTTTGGGGAGGTTTTGGTGGACATAGTTTATCAACCCATTCTCTAACTCTATTCCTGCCTCTCCTAAAAAGCATACATATCATTCTTTATATCTCTCCTAAAAGCAACCCTATCACTCTTCAAGGCATCACGATCACTCTTTATATCTCGGGCAAAGGCCTTACCACACTAGCACTTGAATCTCACCTCACACTTGGTCTCACAAGTGTTGAATGCTTGAGTGGTGAATAAGCTTTGGGCCGGAATCGATTTTTGTTTGATATGACTCCAATAAAAATAATGCACAAACTTGAACCAACAAACTACTACGAATTAAAAATGATAAAAGCACAAAAGAAATGTAGACACAAAACAAAGAACTCTAGACTAATTATCAACCTAGTAGGTAATTACTAGTTTGTTAATTAGTGGTAGAATCAACACAAAAACACCTAGAAATAATAAATAGAAACTTCGAAATCTAATTTAGAACTCAATTTGGTCGTTTGTATAAGTGATGACATGGCAGCTTGTGATTGGACGTCACTTTTAAAAAATTTCAAATGTCCCAAAACCTAATTTCGGCCAAACACCACTTTGGGATGAAGAGAGTTCTGGATTTTTAGGGGTAAGTAAGCAATTTAGGGTCCTTTCAAGTATCAAATGGAAATGGAAATGCAATGGTCCCCCCCTTTGTACTTGCAAGTGTACTTTGTTGTTCCCTTGTCCCCTCCTCCATTGGGAAGAATAGAATATTCTTTGAATATGCTTTTGGACCAACAACTTTTTCACTCTCTTTATTCCTTTTTTTTTGGATCAAAAAAGACCCTTGAACATTCTTCTTCACTAAGATATGAAGATCATGGATGAACAATATGAATATTCAAGTATTGACCAAGTTTGACCACCAATCAAATGAGCTCCAAATCTGATTTTTTTATAGATCTTGGTTCCTTAGGGCAAAACAAACTCAACCCACTAAAAATCAGCCAGAAAACAGGCCTAAATCACCATGACAAAAATCAAGTCTAGCTCAAAAGCTTCAAAACTCCATAGCCACATCTAAGCTCTAACTCAACCAAACTTCAATCTATAAGTATATCTAGACTCCCTATGTGCTAGAGAGAAAGGATATAGCACTAGAAACCTTCAAAACACAATAAAAACTTGTAGATCTAACTTGAAAAATTCAGATCTACAACAAACACAGAAGACAACACTTTTTTTTTTGTATGTTCTAATTTTTTTACTCTTTTTTTGTTGAGATTTTCTAAATAATAACACTAAAACCAAGATTTAGGGATGTCGAAACAACCCTAACCAAGGATTTGATACCAAATGATAGCCTAAAGACTATCAAACACACAAAAATGGCACTAATATGCAAAAATCAGCAAGCACACAAAGAGAAACAACACACTAGAAAGAAATGAAGAAGAAGAATTGCATAAATATAAAGATAGTAGAGAGAGCCTTACTTACACTATGTGATTAACAAAAGGAGATGTATCAAATCTCAAATCACACCTCACTAATGGAATCTCAAACCGCTCTCTTTGGTGACCCAAAGGACTCATACTTCCTAAGCACAACTTTCTTGCAAAATAACCCAATACAACTGAAAACCAATTCAAATGCATTCAAGGTTCAAATTTCGGTTTTCCTCTCTGAAGGAGAAGGAGAAGACTACAATGTAACACTAATATTACAATCTAAAAATTCACTCAATTCATTATCTCAAAAACTAGTAAAAATAGAAGGCTACTTGTCTATTTATACTATTACATAACAAATGTCAAAAATACCCTTAATGAAGGGAGCTCCTTTGGAGTGTAAGAAGGGAGTCTCAAAAGACCATAATATCCCTAAGTTGAGGCGCCTTTAGAGTGTATTCAAAGCACTTCTTCACGTTTTTGAAAATACACCCCCTTGATTGAACGCATCATGCTCATATAAGTTTCCATTTGAATGAACAAGGCTTGAAAAGGCTCCAAAAGGTCTTCAATCCGAAACTTGAATCTTTTACAATACCTTGTACTCTTTTGTGCTCTTTATGCTTGTATCATCCTCTCCATCTTGAAAGGAATTTTTCCTCAAATTCACATCTTACAAAACCAAAGAGAGAAGAAAACAAGCACACAATTCTCTTGGTAGGAAGGTTAGCATTAGTACCACAATTATATCATCACTCCAAGGTGGTTCACACTTAATATACATCCATGTATCCTTGGTATTTGGCATGTAAAGCTTGGCATAAAGGATACAAATAAAGTGAATGGAATCAACATCAAAATGTAATAAGCATGAACTGAAACCACACCTTCCACGTCTCAAAGGTATTCTGTGGTCAAAGGGAGATAGTAAGAAAGGGTCTAGGTCGAGGTTAGCCATTCCTTTTACTAGGCAATAATGTTCACAATTACAAAAAACAATCACACTTAAGAGAAAGATATCATTCAAGACTAAAGGGTTGTGGTCTAAAAATCCCCTCATAGGAACAAGCACACCTTTATTCTAATACCAAACGGTATCTAAATGAGAACAAAATAGTCCACAATCTTCGCAAAATAGTCCACACGACAAGACACCAACTAAAACATCAAACACAAACTTAAACGAAAAAGAAGATAGGTAACTTGACACAAAGAGAACTCATAATGTAGCAACTAAAGAGTAAATTAAACTCTAAAACCTCTACAAAATACGTTAACAAGCACCAAGTTCTTACGTTGACCGCCAAGGGAATCAACTCACCTCAAGATCCACCATTTCCAAGCAAAGAACAATATTGGCTTTTCTAAGCCCTAAACTACAATGGCTAGTCCAAGCCCTAACTAAGAACTACACTAAGGTGGTCTACTCTCAAGAGAGAGGATTTTCAATGTCTCATATTTTCATCAATAAACAACTAAAGAGAAAAAACCTAATAAGAGACTATATATAGCCTAGCTTATTACATAGTATAATGGACCAAAATACCCTTAATGAAAGGAGAGGTTATGGGTTGTTTCTTTAACATGTGCATACCCCAAAATAACCTTAATGAAGGATTCTTCCTCAATGCTACAAAACCATGGGGTCACACTTCAAAACTTGTAGTCTCGAATCGGCATCAAATGTAAGCCCCCACGCAATCTTCCACACACGGGTTTGTTTAATGGCATGCTCAAAACTGGTTCTCCATGCATGTTTTCGTATCCTCAAGGTGACCAAGTCTTGAGCTTCTATGTGTTGTCCTCTAAAGATTTCATCAAAAGATAAGATGGCCATTTGTCCCGTATCATTCACCCCTTCTTGAAAATGATTCAACGTCGAATCCAAACCTTGTAAAACTGAACAGAGGACAAAAAAATACAAACTCCTCATGGAATGAGGGTTAGGGTTAGTACAACAAATCATCTCAACATGCCAAGGTTTCACATATTTGAAATATAACCAAGGATCCTTTGAATGAAATATTAAAAACTCAATGAAAGATGTATGAAGGATTTGGTTATGGGAGTCACCAAGAGTGACACTTTGCTTGTCATGTAGACCAAGCAACAAGTTTGGTGCACCAACATCACCATTTCCATATTTGACACCGGGGTCAAACGGGAAGAGTAGCCATAGACACGGGTCTAGACAACACTCCCCTTTCCCGTGGTCTCCACCCAAACTAAATGGCATACTCTCTATAATAGCATACATATCATCGGAAGAAAATAGGGAGTAGAGAAAAGTATCACTCAAGTCGACTTCTACTAATGTGCCCTTATGTGTGTACTCACTACTAGTTTCCCAATCATCACCTTGAGTAGTCTCAATAATAAAGTCACACAAAGAAGAAGGAGTAACTTCCAAGACTACACATTTCTTACCCTTAAGAGTACTCTCATCTTCCAAGAAGACATTTCTATCTTTAGGAGAAATTTTGTCACACCATAGTGGGTTAACATATAGGCTATAGCCTCCAAGGTAAGCTATACCATCTTTTTCACCACTAGGCTCATTAGGAGTGTTTATATCATTTTCAAAAAAGACATTATACCTAAAGAGTGCATGATCCAACCCATGGGAAAATTTGGAACAAGCAAGTTCCTCACTCTCTAAGAGATCAATATCAAGTTTCAAAGAGGTTTCAAGCACAAGATTGTCCCAAGAATAGCTCTCGGGTTCACTTCCCTTTTGTTGACCAACTTTTTAAAATACTTTACTCACTTGAGTTTCATTAATCACATCACACACATACTCAAGTGGTGGACAATTTTCACAAATAGGTTGATCAACACCAATTACACAAGACGACGTACTTCCGTTCAACATATAGGCTTCAACACTAGGTGGACATAAATTGATCTCACAAGAAGAGTCAATTTGGTCATCAATAGGATCAACTAGTGTATCCACACTCACAATATGTACATCATCAACAAAAGGCAAAGAATCATTAGACTCACAAATAAGTAAGCTACTGCTCACACTTAATAGGCTACTAGCCACACAATTATCATTCACATGCATAAAAGTGTAAGAATTAGCTATTTTACCTTGAAGTTCTTGAGTCGACTCTCCTTCGCTGTGTAGTGAAGGTCCTCCACAAGCTTGGATTGCAACTTCACTTCGGCATTGCTCTCCTTCACTTTCAATGTCGGTACCTACACAAATGTCCTTACAAATAGAAGGACAAACAATGTTATCTCGGTTTGGTGTCAATCCCCTCACTTCGCTCCACACAACCTCTCATTTTTCCACTCTTGGATTACCACCTTGAACACCCTTACTTCTCTCAATCTTTTTTCTCTCATAAGCATTCGGATTGGAGTAAGTATTCACTTTTCTTTGTGGCTCGGGCAACATGTATATCACGAGGTTATTTCCCCACCAGTCTCTTATAACAGTAGGCCAATTTTGGACATTTGGAACTCTATGTTGTGCAAACGAATCGGCACCTAAGCTTACATGACCATATATGTCAATGGAAGAATATCGCACCATACCTCCTCGTGGTATTCAAATTGGGAGAAGACAACTTTGACCTTCTTGGTAACCTTAAACCCGTCCAAGAAGTATGGAACAAGTAAAGGCTCATAAAACAACCCCAAGTAGTCAACCATGGATGGAAGGATGTAGTTTCTATAGTACCTATCATTTAACACAACGGGGCAGTCCGGTATCCCACAAATGGTCACCTTTCCAGAGTGTACACTCCTTCTCAGATTAACATTGTAAGGCACATGAGTACCTCTCAGTTTTGGAGATGCATACCCTTTTCTTCTCGTTGGACAACCTCCACTAGAGCTAGTATAACCATTCACACTATATCGACCTTGATAAGAAGTACTACAAGGTGGAGGATATGAATCTTCACACTCCTCATGTGTACTCTCATCATAGCTCTCATAAGCTTTGTGAACGAAAGGGTTATACCTAACACCAAATCTAGGTTCGGAGTGAGAAGTGTAAGACTCCTCATATGCCTCAATGTCATCATAAGATCTATCACAAGGTCCTATATCATCTCATAGTTCACCATAAGCACTAGAAACTTCATTTACCTCATTTTCTCCCTCAAAATCGTAACTCTCAAATTTGCCCAAGTTTTGATCATGGCTATTTTCATAGCCTCCACAATCTCCCTCAACTTTGTAGCCATAAAACCCCTCACTACAATCATAGTCTCCCATGTTGTAGTCACAATAATCCCCATCTATTGAAGATATGTTCCCCTTATATCACCTTTGTACCTATACAATGAACAAATAATATTAGTAGTAAAAGCTCCTCACCAATACTCGTATACACCCACCTTTGTGATTCTTACAATTGGAACGACAAATATTGAAAGTTGATTATACTCCGGTAGTCAATAGGATGTCAATTCTACTTGGCGTACGGAATAGATTCTTGTTTGATCGACTCAAGTCACAAAAATAAAATTTACTTACGAACTTGAAACAAAGAAGTTACTACGAGTTAAAAACGAGAAAAACACACAAATAACGAAGACACAAAAGAAACGGATTCAATAATTAATCTACAACTAAGACATGAAACTAATGAAACAATAAAATGAAACTAAGAATCTAAAATTTTTTAGCTTAAGCACTTTCGGTGATGATGTGGCAGCCTCTCATTGGTTGTTGAAAATTGTCAAAAGTTTTGAGAAATTTTTTTCTTGTTTTCAATTTGTATTGATCAATGTTCAATTGGAAGAGTGTATTTTCAGTTTGAGAGGAAAACAACAAGACTTAGAGGCTTTTCAATGTTCAAATAAAAGGCTTGACTTTTCTTTCACCCTTTTGGCAAAACACCTTTTGAAGCCTTTGTCCCTCTTTCCTCTTTTGTAGGTCTTTGGAAGGCCCCTTTCTTTCTTTTGGTAATATGACCTTTTGATAGACTTTTGGCCCCCTTTCTTCTTTTATAATAGTCTTCGAATGTGTTTCAAGACTAACAAGACCACGCCTTCTTTCTTATTTGATTCTATCAAACAAACCACTTTCTCTTCAACAAGATATGAAGATGTTGAAGAACACCAAGAACCCAACATTGAATCTTGGAGTTATAAGGTTAATGTTGGACCTCCCAAACATCAAAAACACATATTCAAGATCCAATCTTCAATAAAAAAATCAACAAAACGTTTTTCCATCCACCAATCTTCAACAACAACATCAACAAAATATTTTTTCAGCCACCAATCTTCAACAACAATATCAACAACCTTCCAACATTCAAGAACCACTTGGATTTAGCTCAAAATTTAGATGTAGACTCTATTAGTGTTAGTGAAGAAGGGACTAACACTAGAAACAACAAAACACAAAAAAACACAAGAAAACCAAGCCTCAAATCTCGGCCCAAACACAAAAACGGGACAGATTACTTTTTTTTTTTTGCATTTTTTTAGTTTTTCCAACATTATTTTTGTTATTTTTCAAGATAGAAAGACCAAGATTGATCTCGTAGGAACGAAATCAGTAATAGATTTGATACCAAATGATACCAAACGGTATCTAAATGAGAACAAAATAGTCCACAATCTTCGCAAAATAGTCCACATGACAAGAAGATAGGTAACTTGATACAAAGAGAACACATAATGTAGCAACTCAAGAGTAAATTAAACTCTAAAACCTCTACAAAATACGTTAACAAGAACCAAGTTCTTACGGTGACCACCAAGGAAATCAACTTACCTCAAGATCTACCGTTTCCAAGCAAAGAACAATATTGGCTTTTCTAAGCCCTAAGCTACAATGGCTAGTCCAAGCCCTAACTAAGAACTACACTAAAGTGGTATACTCTCAAGAGAGAGGATTTTCAATGTTTCATATTTTCTTCAATAAACAACTAAAGAGAAAAAACCTAATAAGAGACTATATATCGCCTAGCTTATTACATAGTATAATGGACCAAAATACCCTTAATGAAAGGGTGCTTCCTCAATGATCCAAAACCATGGGGTCATACTTCAAAACTTGTAGTCTCGAATTGGCATCAAATGTAAGACCCCAAACAATCTTCCACACATTGTTTTGTTTAATGGCATGCTCAAAACGAGTTCTCCATGCATGTTATCGCATCCTCAAGGTGACCAAGTCTTGAGCTTCTATGAGTTGGCCTCTAAATATGTCATCAAAAGATAAGATGGTCATTTGTCCCATATCATATTCTCAAGTTTTCCAAACAAATAATCATCATGAACAAGAGTAGTGGCACGGTTTTCATCACACATGCTCAAGGAGTCAGGTTTCATATCATGATAACATTACAAGAATGAGCACCAACTTCAAGGCTATGAATTCCATAATTCACATATTCAAGTAGTGGAATATACGTAGGAGCACATTGATTATGGTACAAATTAAGAGAGCTATTAAGAGAAGAAGCATACACCCCTATGGCAAGCAAACCTAAGACCAACACACTAGAGGGTATATCACAACATTTCAATCTCAAAGAAGGGTGGTGAGTAGCTTTAAGAGTAAGTTGATCATTGTTCATAATAAAAGAGATACTAAGTAAAAGTATATGCACTTGTAAACCCGAAACTACTTCACAAGACACTAAATCACACTATTTTGAATATAAAGGAGTGTAGAGAGTAGTGAAGTCACCTCGGGTAAGGCTTGGCCAGTCTACTTTTTGGGCATTCTTGGTCAAAGGAGTCACTAGTTCATTTCTCATGCTTTTATGTGGAACTCCTTTTGGGTCCTTCTTGATCATCACTTCATCTAGTACCTGCACATAATAAGAATCAAAGATAGGAAAAATTGATACGGGACAAATAAGAGTACACAAAACAACTCCAAAGCAGTCCACTAATCTTAAGGATTTCAGGACCCTTTTGAAGACCACTCTCGGATTCGCTACCAACAACACAATAACAAGATAAAGAGGTGTGTTTTCAACACCAAAACAGACACAATATAATATGAACAAGATGAAAACAATGGTTACAAAATTCGGATTCAACAAGTCACAAAAACAGTCCACTATGAATCTACAAAGTGCAATAAGATAAAGATAGGTAGATAGACCAAATGAGGGAATAATATTAACAACCCAAGGCTTGTTACACTCTTGCACCTTTAATACTACACACAACACAAACCTATCTCTTACATTGATACAAGAGTGACCTCGATCTCCCAAGCATCCAATGTTTCCAAGCTTGAATCCAACACGAGTGATTCCACACTCAAGTTGATTTCCCTAGTTACAAGTTTCAGATTTGTGGTCTTCTCTCCTTAGAGAGGAAATGTTTCTAAGTGTTATAAAACATCGATATTCAGCAAAGTCTGCCTAACAAATGACCTAAAAGGTTCCTTATATAGTAGTTTACAAACAAGGTGTGAAATGTCCAAAATGACCCCTTAATCTCAAGTCTTCAAGTGGGTGTCCTTGGAGAGTATTATATGGACGGTTTTGGACCCTTTTTAAGTCCTCATTTGCACTTCACTTTCACACTCCAAGTCTCTGGTTCAATACATCTCACAAACATGCATCCTCGTGGTCGTACCCGTATCATCCTCTCCTTCTTGAAAAGGATTCGACCTCGAATCCATGCCTTGCAAAATCAAGTGAAGACAAATAAGCACACATCCTCATGACATAAGGGTTAGGTTTAGCAAAATACATATATCAATATGCCATGCCAAGGTGGAACAAACTTGAAGTACATCCATGGATCCTTTGTGTTAAACATAAACAACTTAGTACAAATATCACAAAGGAAGTGGCTATGACGAACATCAATAAATAATGAGCATGGGCCGAGAAAACTCCTACCATACCCTAAGATGGTACCGGGATCGAATGGGAGAAGTAGACATGGACATGGGTTTTGGCCACTCTCACTTTCCCCTAAGGTGTCATCGTCAAAATTAGGCATACCCTCTAGATCATTAGTGGAAATATCATGAGCACAAAGAGGGTAGATAAAGGTGCCACACAAGCTAACTTCAGCTATGGTGTCCGTATGCATGTACTCACTAGCTTCAAGTCCATCACCACTAGTATGCTCAATATAGGGAACACATAAAGAAAAAGTAGATGGAATTTCTAAGCATGCACCACCTTTTATTTCAAGAGAATAATCCCCACATATTCCCTCAACTTAAACAAATACTAACCAAGCTCCACAAGACATTGCTAAACCAATCCAAATACAAATATGCAATGACTCTTCCACATTAGTCCCATTACCACGATACTAGCAATTTACCTACTATCACCCCTTCATATGTACAGGTTCATGAACAAACAATCACAAAGAAAGATTCAAGGAGAGTGCTTTATGAAAATTATCATGAAGGCCCATCGGAGTTCAATTAGACCATTTATTTGGTGTTTGTGAGGAACTTCTTTTGGATTCTCTTTTGGGACCATATCATCTTGAA
The DNA here is from genome assembly GCA_030864215.1 of Capsicum pubescens. Classification (NCBI taxonomy): domain Eukaryota; kingdom Viridiplantae; phylum Streptophyta; class Magnoliopsida; order Solanales; family Solanaceae; genus Capsicum; species Capsicum pubescens. The sequence goes on along the minus strand of CM061545.1, from coordinate 146,553,183 downwards.
CGTGTACATAAGAAGAATCAATGCTAGGCAATAGGTTAGAGTAACAAGGGTTCTTTAAGGTCAAGTGGAGCTTGGATGAGAGTATTTGGATTTTGTGGTGGCATTAGACTCCTAAGTGTATCTTGTTCGACTTGGCTTAGTTGGGGATGTAAAGGCCTACGGAGATCTAGGGTTTGTGAAACTTGTACTTGGTTTTATGGAGGTCTTAGAGGATAGAGCATGTGATGGAGGGTCTCGTGTATAATGGCATTATAGGTATTTTGGGCTTGTACACGCAAAGGCACATGGTAGTGTTGAGGAGTAGAGGATCAAAAGTTCCTTCGACTTTCAACATGATACATTCTATAACTCAACATTGACACATTTCCCTTCATTTACCCCAAATCACCCTTCATTTATCCAAAATCACCCTTCATTGATCCCACTTCTGCCTCTACTCTACCAAAATCTATTCTCATCATCTTTAATTCACGGTTAATGGATTTAAGTTGAGCCAAGAGGACTCCACTAACATCATTCCCCAAGGTTTGAGATGTGGTAGCCTCGGGTTCTATTTCAAATGAACCTAACAAAAACAAACCTACAAATCAAACAAATAAGTTAGTTCAAATAACTTCACCGCACTCACTCTCAGTTTTTACCTTACACTTGGTTTCACAAGTGTTTTAAAACAGTTTGTACTTCATGAGTAATTGAGGGATGAGTCTACTTTTGCAAGTAATAGATTTTGTTGAGTTGACTCAAAGAAAATTTTTCTTTCAAACTTGAACCAACAAGATACAATGAATTACAAAACGAGAAAAACACTCAAAGAAATGCTAACACGAAAGAAAGGACACTAAACTAATTCTCAACCTAGTATATAGTTACTAATTTGCTAATTAGTGATAGAATAAACAAAATGTAACTAAGAAACAAAAAATAGAAACTATGAAATCAATGTTTGAACTAAAAATCCAGTTGCCCAAAATTGATGACGTGGCACCTCGTGATTACACATCAACTTTGCAAAAAAAAATTTGTCCTTCAATTTTGTGTCTTGGCCAAACATTAACCAAGGGAGTGTAGGCTGATTTTGAGGGGGGAAATCCAAGGTTCGGATCCCTTTTAAAGCTTCAAATGGATTTGAAATGAGACGGTCCCCCCTTGTACTTTCAATTGTACTTTGAATATTCATTTTGTTCCCTCTTCTTTTGGATGACTTAGAATATGATAGGAATATCTTTGTACAAACAACTTCCACACTCTCTTTATTCCTTTTTCTAGATTAAATAAGCACGTTTGAATATTCTTCTTCAAAAAGATATGAAGATTGAGGAAGAACAATAAGAATATTCAAGAGTTGGCCAAGTTTGACCACAAGGCAAATGACCTCCAAATTCAATTTTCTTTGTACCTCTAAGGTCCCTTTGCCAAGCCAAGCACAAATAACCCAAAATCAACTCCAAACATCACAACCACAACAATAACCACGAGATCCATCCTCCAAAAATATTCAAACACAAGTTCAACAATGCTGGAATGCTAAAAACAACCTGGATCTTGCTCAAAACATAGATCTAGACTCTATTATTGCTAGTGAGCAAGGATCTAGCACTAGAAACTATAAAAACAAAGAAAAATTATGTAGATCTAAAGTTTAATATTCGGATCTACTACCAACAACAAGACTAAAAGCTTTTTTTTTTACTTTTTTGGTTTTTTTGACTCTTTTTTTAGATGATTTTCTTAAGGTAACAACAATCCAAGACTTAGTGTTATGGGAACAACTCCAATACATGGCTATTGATACCAAATGATATGGATCTAACTATAAAATCCAAAAGTAACCTAAAATAAGAAGAGATAAAGTAGAGGCAATAACACTAGAAGCAAATACTAACGGATTAAGAGAGAAAACACAAACTAAAATACAATAAAAGAAAAGATAGTTAGTGAGACATAAAAATTACAATACTATAGGAACCAAGGTGTGTATCAAACACCAAAACCCACTAAATCTTGGAATGGACACACCACACTCTTATGTTGACATAAAAGGGACTCAAATCTCCCCAAAGCACCAATGTTTTTAAGCCGATTTGAAACCCAAGTGATTCCACTCTCAAGGATATCCTAGTTTCAATGAATTTTCCAAGTCCTACACTAAAAACACTCCTCACAAGAGAGTTCACTCAATATTACACTCAATATTTATCGAAATATAATGAAAAATAGAAGCCTAAATGTGTATTTATAGCTTATTAGATAAAAACCCAAATACACTTAATGAAATAGGCTCCTATGGAGTGCAAACAAAAGACACAAAATGACCACTTGCCCTTAATGAGAAGGGTAGTCATGGAGTGTCTTAAAACTCCTCTTCACACTTCAATATATGCAGTCCCTTATGTTATTTTGGCCTTCACCATTATTCTTCAAAACTTGAGTCTCTCGGGTTCTTCATTAAGACAAGCTTCCCAAGCAACCTTCCACATACGACATTGCGCCATTGAGTACCCAAAATAGTTTCCTCATACATTCTCCCGAGCCTTCAATGTGGTCAAAGACGGAGTCTTCAAGTGTTGGCCTTTAATGATGGCATCAAAAGCTATTATGGAAATTGGTCTTGTAGTAGTTATCCTAATATTTAGGATTCTTTAGAATAGTAAACCAAGAACACAAGAACAATCACATATGTCATAAACATATAAACAAATAAAAAAAACATAATTACACAATCATATCCATAGCCTTAACCTTAGAATGAAGGTATTTTTCCGCTCATAGTTTTATGAAGGATCACAATGGTGTCTTTCATATGGAAAAAATATAAGAGAAATAAAGTAAAGAACAAAGCCTTGTTTGGAGCCTCCCTTATGTGTTCTCCTCTCTCCCAAAGTAGTCCAAGGTATATAGAATAAAAGATAAGTGTTCTATTTATACTCTAGGATGATTTTTTTCCAAAAACACACATGGGCGTGCCACACTATAATCACACACCCTCACTGGAATGTGCCGTTAAGAATCTTTTCGAGGATATGGCATGCTCTTATCTCGAATGTTAGTGAACATGGCATGCTTTTTTGCTTAAATTTACAGTTCTCCACTATGGTGTAGTCTCTTTACTTTGTTTCATATTCCATGAATTGTAGATGCTTTTAAAACTTTTTTAAGATAATTTTGCTCTCAGATATTTCTCCTAACACCTTTAATTGTTTCCTACATATATTATATAACAAGTGTTTATTCATACAACACAATATAGCTCCTTAAAGTACACTAGAACAACATAGCTCAAGCTAGCACCAATAGTTTTCTTGTCTAGGCTTTATTTGATCATTTTGATTCTTAATGTATTTAAAAAGCACCTTAATCACTCTAATATGTACTTCAACACACGAATATGCAATTACACCATTAATCAATCATTAAGTGCATCATAAGGTCTTCAAACTAAGCAAAACATGTAATGATAATGACACTTAGATTTATAAATACGCCTAAGATCACCACCCCACACTTAAAAACATTATTTTTTATTGAACAATACTTTACACTAAGCACAATCAGGGAAGCCTCTACATCACTACTTTTACTAAGACACCCAGTGATACAGGATAAATTGGTTTAATTATTTTATCCAGTCTATCGAGATCTATACTTTAAGAAATGTGCCTAAGGATCCAAGACTTAGTCATTCTAGAGAAGTAAATATGTGATTGAAGGATAGCTTGGGAAGATTACACTTGATGATATCCTCCAAAGGGGTGTTGGCCAACATCATATTTGGAAGATTGCATTGAGTTTAAGAGGTTCAAAAAAGCAAAGGAAGAGCATATGTGAAAACATGTGGATATTTGGGCTTCAGGTCACTTTTGGGACCATAGTTATGAGTATTTGGCTTCTGATCACTTTTGGGCCTAATTAGAATTTAGGGTCTCTTTTGGGACCAAGTTGTAATAAGTCACCTTTGTCATATAAATAGATAGGAACCTTTTCATTTTAGGGATGGTTGATTTTCAATGTAATTTGACACTTGAGAGTGATTCCATTGAAGATTGTTGGGAGCTTTCTTTAAATGTGAGAGATGTTGGTTGTGAGTAATTTACTTTTCTCTCGATATTCGCAAGAAGTTGGTGCTTACAGTAATTGACAAGAAGGACTTATGGTTTAAAATACCCTTTGTTTGTCCTCTCTTTATCTTTTTGTGTCAATCTATCTATCTTTTACTTTATTATTTCCATTTCCTTTGTTTCCTTGTTTTTTGTGTTTTCGTATTTAGTGTTTTTCTTTGTTTTCGTGTTGTTCCCATCTTTGTAGTTTTTATCTCGTATCATTTTTGTATTAGATCCGAACTTGATTTCACTCCTACAAAGTCAATCTTGGGTCTATTTATATTAAAACATCAAAAATTCCAAAAAAAAGTTTTACTATTCACATTTTTTACCCTAGATCAAATTTTGAGTCTTTGATTTTATTGTTTTCTTGTGTAAATAGTGTTAGATTCTTATTCCCTAACACTATCAGAGTCTAACTATTGAATTTGAGATTTATCAGAGCTATATTAAAGATCCTGCCATTGTTGAAATGTTGAATTTGAAAATTTTGAAAGTGGGAATTGAAATGTTACACCTTTGGAGAAGAGTTTAAGCAAAATAATGCTTGGAATGTGATTACCAGGTGGAAAAGATATTATATTATGTTCAAAATGTCATCTCATTTTGAGCAAGGGTTGAAAAGTTAGAGAATTTTGAGTTCTTGGTGTTCTTAACGATGATTCAAATCTTCATATTGAATTTTCTTCAAAAGTTGGTGTTTGATATTCAAAAGAGAAGAAAAAGGTGTTAAAAAGGGTTGGTACAAAGAACCTTTTGAAGATCCAAGAGAATATTCCAAAGAAGAGGCAAAAGAGGGACCATTTGAAGTACAAAATGTTACAATTTTTGCCCTATTTTCAAGCTGATCGGCCCTTCAACCTTTGAGTTGCCTTGGTCTTGCATTTGGGATACTTAAACACATCAAAGAAGGTCAAACTGATAAAGGGACTCCCAGCTGCGTTTGATGTGCGCCATGGGTGCCTAGAACACCTTCAACACACCTCAAGTCCTATTGAACACATATCAACTCTCTAAACTTCATTTGTTCAGGTTAAAATCCATTAAATTCAGCTGTTAATTCCTCCTTTCATCTCTTTGATTCTTGATACTAATTAACAACTAAAACTTATTCTACTTAGTTCTTGTTCGTTCTTCTTTCTTATCTTAATTCCTTATGTTTTTGTATTTTTTATCATTAGTTTTCTTAGTTTAACTTTGTATTCAAGTTCTTCAAGTCATTGTTTTATCTTTTTATTCTTTCATTGTGTGTTTTATCATTTCATTCTTCGTCAAATTCTTTGAGTCAATTCTTTTACCTTTAAATAGTTCATCCATAGTTGCTTCATCTCCTTTGTACCATATATAAGAGCCATGGGTGAAGTAACGATTAATACACTTATGCAATCTCTCATGGGGATGTAATGAACTATGAATAAAATAAATGGATCCATGACCTGAAATAAAGATACATTGGAAAATATGGAGAAATGACACATTAACCTTACAGTGGGGTTGAACCATCAAAATTGTACCCAAAGACCCCAAGAACATGTTCCCTCAACTTAAACAAATACTAACCAAGCTCCACAAGACATTGTTAAACCAATCCAAATCCAAATATGCACTGACTCTTCCACATTAGTCCCATTACCATGATACTAGCAATTTACCTACTATCACCCCTTCATATGTATAGGTTCATGAACAAACAATCTCAACGAAAGATTCAAGGAGAGTGCTTTATGAAAATTATCATGAAGGCCCATCGGAGTTCATGCAAAAGGATTCCAAGTTTGGAAATTATAATGACAAGTTGATGAAAGAGTTGGATTAGAGAATGAATCATTTTCAAGAAAGGAAGGATGATACAAGATGAATTGGGTTTACTCTTTTATCCACTCTTTCAGAATCTATATTTCAAGAACAACGCCTAAGGGTCCAAGAGTTGGTCATTCTAGGGAGAAAATATGTGAGGAGGGTATCTTAGGAAGGAACTACACTTGATGTATCCTAAAAAAGGGTGTTGGGCAACATCATATTTGGAATATTGAATGGAGTTCAAGAGGTCCAATAAAGCAAAGGAAGAGGACATGTACCACATCTGGCTATTTGGGCTTTGGGTAATTTTGAACCCATAGACTGAATATTTGGCTTTTGGGTAACTTTTTAGCTTAATTAATATTTAGGGTCACTTTTGGGCCCAAGTTATAATAAGTTTCCTTTGTCTTATAAATAGCTAGGTCTCTTTCAACTTTAGGGATGGTTGATTTTGAATGTAAGTTGATACTTGAGAGTGTTTTTATTGAAGTTTTTTGGGAGATTACTTTAAATTTGAAAAACATTAGTTGTGACTGATTTACTTTGCTCTAGGTCTTCATATGAGGTTGGTGGTTATGGTAATTGATAGAAGGTCCTAGGATTTAATATACCCTTTGGTTGTCCTCTCTTTATCTCTTTGTGTCAATTGATCTATCTTTTACTTTATTGTTTCCATTTCTTTTGTTTCCTTGTTTTTGTGTTTTTGTATTTAGTGTTTTTCTTTGTTTTCCTTTTTGTTCCCATGTACATAGTTTTCATATTGTTTCACCCAAGCTAGAACTACAATGATTACATGAATGTTCATCATTAAGCATGTCATATTGCAATTGAAAAACTTGTGAACACTATATCAAAACATCCAAGCCTCAAGCATTGACTCTACCATATCAGAAAACTCATGTATATTACTTACCAAAGAGATCATACAAGTAAAATAAACATCATGAAACATGTACCCTCACCATAAGATGTTCACAGATCATAAGAGCCTTCAGTATGTCTTTTCTCAGAAAGATCTCAATCTTTGTCAAAGAAGATGGTTAGAGCTCTTGAAAGCTTATGACATGAGTGTCCTTTATAATTTGGGCAAGGCCAACGTAGTGGACAACACTCTCAGTAGACTGTTTATGGGTAGTGTTGCTCATGTTGAGGATAGTAAGAAAAAGTTAGCTCAAGAAGTCCATCAGTTTTCCAGACGAGGTGTTCTCTTAGTCGATTCAGAGGAGGGTGATATATGGGTTCAGAGTAGTTTAGAATCATCTCTAGTTTTTGAGGTGAAAGAAAAACAAGCTAGAGATCCCACCCTTGTCAAGTTGAAAGAGTCAGTCAACGATCAGAAAGTAGAGGTTTTCTCCTAAGGTGGAGATGGTGTCTTGCGTTGTCAGGGTCGTATGTGTGTTCCAAGTGTAGATAACTTGAGGCAATGAATTTTTGCAGAAGCACATGGTGTGCGCTACTCTATTCATCCAGGGGCCACAAAGATGTACCGTGACTTACGAGAGATCTATTGGTGGAGTAGGATAAAGAGAGATATTATAGAGTTTGTGGCCAAGTGCTCTATATGTTAGCAGGTTAAGATAGAGCATCAAAAGCCTAGTGGGTCCATGTAGGAGTTTAGTATTCCTACTTGAAGTTGGAAGAAGTGAACATGGACTTCGTGATGGGTTTGCCTCATACTCGTCATCAGCATGATTCAGTTTGGATCATTATATATAGGATGACCAAATCAACTTATTTCCTTCTAGTCCATCCCTCTTATTTAGCCGAGGATTATGCCAAACTCTACATTAAAGAGTTGGTTAGATTACACGGTGTTCCGCTATCTATTATCTCAGACAAAGGTACCCAATTCATCTCTCACTTCTGGAAAGCGTTCCAAAAGGGACTTGGTACCCAAGTTCATCTCAGTACAGCCTTCCATCCTTAGATAGATGGTCAAGTAGAAAGGATCATTTAGATTATAGAAGATATTTTGCGAGCATATACAATTGATTTCAAGGGTAGTTGGGATGACCACTTTTCTTTGATTGAGTTTGCATGAAACAACAGCTATCATTCCAGTATTAAGATGGCTCCATTCGAAGATCTATATGGTAGGAGATATAGATCTACAATCGGTTGGTTCGAAGTTAGTGAGGCCTTAGTCATAGGGCCTGACTTGGTATTTGATGCCTTAGAGAAATTCCAGTTGATTAGAGAAAGACTCTAGGCTTCTCAGGGTCGACAATAGTGTTATACAGATGTTCGCAAAAAGGATCTCGAGTTCGAGGTTGGTGATTATGTCTATCTAAAGATCTCTCCCATGAAGGGAGAGAAGAGATTCGACAAAAAGGGGAAGCTTAGTCCCTGATATGTCGGTCCCTTCAAAATTCTCAGTCTCTTCAACAAGGTAGCTTATAAGCTTGAGTTGCCTTCAGATCTAGCCTTAGTTCATCCAGTCTTCTATGTCTCTTTGCTCAAGAAGTGTATAGGTGACCTAGCAGTTGTAGTCCCTATTCAGAGCCTCTCTTATGAGGATTTTTCCGTCAAAATTCTTGACTATCAGACTCGTAGACTAAGGAACAAAGAAGTCTCTCTAGTCAAAGTTCTTTGGCGAAGTCAGACCGTTGAGGAAGCTACTTGGGAAGCAGAAGCAAACATGCATACCAAGTATCCTCACCTCTTCTCCACTGACTCAAATCAAGCTCAAGGTAACAGTTCTCCTTAAGCTTTTCAGTTTTCATGTCCAGATTTCAGTTACAACTTGGTATCAATTACCATTGCATAGTCAATCATGTATTCATGGGTCAGTCTAGTCATGCAATCATGCATCTGATATGCATGCTAAGTATGAATCTCAGAAATGTCAGTCATGTAGTCATGTTTTAGTTGTTTATATCTAGTATGTACGCTTATCGTTTCTCCCATCTCAATCAGTCTTATTCGCGGACTAATGTTTCCAAGGGGGAGATATTGTAATACCCCATACTTCTACCTAGCTTAAATTCATCCCAAAAATGTCAAAAACTTATTTTAAAGATGAATCTACTTTTATACATGTGATATTTTAAATATTTCCACCTTTTATCACATGGGAAATTGAATAATCTTTCCATCGATACCAAATTCACCTAAATCCAATAACCTGGTAAGAAGTTATGGCGATTTAAAGTTTAAGTCATAAAACACCACCATTTTAGCCAGTGGCGCATCGTGCCATAAGCCAAAATGAAATTTGTCAATTTCCAGTAAGACTCCATGATTTCACCGCATCACGGAGGGCTCCCAAAACCCAATTATCAAATTCCAGTGAAGCTCCGCGATAGCGCCGCGTCGTGCCAAAAGTCTAGGTCGGGAAATTTTTACAAAATTTTAAAAGACGTGTCCAGGGTTAAATAGGTTTTTTCGATGATTTTAGTTCATCCTTAAACATAAAATTTAACCCTACATGACCTTAGGATATCATTATTCATTCTATTTTTCCCCAATTTCTTTATACTCTCTCAAAGCCAAGAAACCCTAATCTTAAAAATTCAAGGATCAAGAATCTCTCCAAGGATCTTTATAGAGTTACATTCTAAGGTATGTCATGTGTTGATTCATGGGTCTCTTTCACCCATGAAGCTCAAGAATCTATTTTTAAAATCCAAGATTTGTATATTTATGAATGGTCATGATTTGATTGAATTGAAAAGTGATGTTCATGTTGTTGTTTGGTTTCATTCCATGTTATAGACTATTAATTACAAGAATTGATCCTATTATGTGATGAATTACGCGATGTTCATGATAAAACCTTCAAATTACAAGTTTATTGATGTATCCATGATTATTAGATGTGTTGATGATTGTATAACCAAAGCATGCTCCCCATGTGTTTGATTAAATACCTATGTGAAGGTAAAGTGCCAAACTAGTATAAAAATATGAAATCCTCATTCATGTACAAGTTCATGCATGTCAAGTGTTTGATGAAATGTCTTAGTCAATGATTTATGGATATATGTGTGGCCATTGTGGTGCTTTAGAACTTGTACTTCATGAGATTCCTAATTTATTGTGTTATGGATTGTTGATATTGGTCACGTATTCCAGAAAGTCACGTTTTCTCAGTTCCTTTCCATTGAGTCCTGGGGGTACTTGTACCCAAAAAATATAGTTGTGTACCTAGAGCCAGTGACATGTTCTCACGATATCCTCAGTCAATCCATGATCCCTAGAACTCAGTCGGTCATATGACTCAGGAGAGCTCAGTAATTTAGTAATCTAAATAGTATCCCGTCAGTTAATAGAACTCCATGAATTCAGTGTAGTCCAGTTCAGTTAATCATGTTTAGTGTCTATTCAGATAACAGTAGGAATTAGCACCAAGTGAACCAAATGATGTGAACCAAATGATGGGAACACACACTGTCAGATGAGGGTGTGATTCTTAGAAGTCATCCTTACGTTCCAGAACTATGTAGCCAGCATAGGTTGAGACATCAACATAGTCAGATGAGGGTTGATGAGGTGGATAAACAATGTTAGATGAGGGTCCCACCATTCTCTTTTCGAGTCACTTTCAGATGAGAGACACCCACATCTTGTCCTTACCAGTGGCGTGCCTTCCAATCAGGGCTCAAATTGGACCCCAGCTCAGCTATTATGGCGCATTTTGGGGCATGTCGGTTAGATACTACTTCCCATAGTTTCAGTTACAGAATTTAAAACTGTCAGATATAGTCAACTCAGAATAGTACGAAACTCAGCTAGTTCCATCATAACCTAGACTGTCAAATATAGTCACTCAGTATCAGTTATTTCAGTTATACAGTTATCAGTATCTCATGTTACCAGTACTCAGACTTAGTAATCATGTCATCACAAACTCAGTTACAGTTATTATGTATTCATACATGTATTCTCACGTTCATGTTGTCCAGTCAGTTAGTATAGTTCATGCGTGTGAACCCTTTGCATTCAGCCTACCTTCCATGCATACCAGTACATTCAAAGTACTGATGCATTTGCGCTATGGTGTTTTATACCATAGGTTCAGAAGCACGAGCTCCAGAGCATCAGTAGCATTCCAGTCCAGTAGTCAAAGATAGCAGTGAGCCCTCATCCTTCGAGGACATGACCATTTCCTTATTATCTCATTAATTAATTTATTAGTTGGAGTTAGTTGGGGACATGTCTCATCAACTCCCTATTCAGACAGTTAGAGGCTTTTTAGACTATCATGTTTAGATAGTTTATTTTAGTTGTTTTGGGTATTCCATACCCCATTCAGATGTTATGTTTTTATCAGTTACGTATCATTTTTTAACCTTATGGCATGTTTCAACCTACTATTTCCACATTTATACAGTGTATCATCTAGTATATAGGTACAAATATCAATCATGGGTTAGCTTGTGGTCCTTCGGGGTAATGAGCACCGTGTAGCATTCAGGGTACTAGATTTGGGGTGTTACAGCCAATTGGCTCAAAAGATATAGCACATATGGCACACAATGATGGAATCAAAATATTTAAACACGTATGACTTCTTCTTTTCAAGTGAATCATCAACTTGGCATCCACAAGTTTGGATTCATGCAACTTAAACATAAGCATGAAAAACAAGGATTCATGTGTATAAGCAATACCCAAAGGAGATAATGACACATATTCCCTAGGGTTCTCGAAAGTGTTACACCAAAATTGGTCCTCATGACTTCCATAAGACAATGTACTATCACTCATCACATTGGCTTCAACAATAGGTGGACACAAATCGATCTTACAAGAAGAGTTAATTTTGTTCCTCATGAATTCCACAAGACAATGTACTATCACTCATCATATTGGCTTCAATACTAGGTGGACACAAATCGATCTTGCAAGAAGAGTTAATTTTGTCATCATTAGGATCAACTAGTGTATCCACACTTTCAAGTTGTAAATTATCATCATGAAGTGAAGGGACATTTGGCTCACCTAAAGATAAGCTATCATTCACACTTAGTTGGCTACTAGCCTCATTCACTAGAGTGCAAGAGTTAGCTTTGTTACCTTGAAGGTAATTTGGAGAATTTCCACTCAAGAGAGCTTGAGAATTTGGTAGATTGGGAAGGGTAGATTTAGGGAAACTTGGATGCTCTATTATGTTATCCAATTTCTTTGAAAGAGAGTTTTCCATCCCTACCATTCTTCTTCCTATTATTTTCATTCTTTCTTCTATTCTTTCCATTTGGCTAGTCATAATATCACATCTTTCCATGAGTGATCTAGCCCAACTAGGCATCTCACCTTCATCCACCATTACACCTATCAAAATAAATACTAAACAAAAACAACAAACAATAATCAAGTTAAAGGTTAGGAAATAAACCTCCTAAGATCGCAGGCTCATACCTTTAAATGTCACTCAATTGGTGTCACAAGTCTTGGTATCTCATTTGTACTCCAATGAGATTACTTGGTACCAATTGTGGCTTGAGGTCGGAGTGGATTTTTGTTTGAAAGACTCAAATAAACAAAATTACATAGGACATGAATCAAGAAGCTACAACAAATCTAAAATAATAAAAACACACAAGGAAAGATGACAAGAAAGAAACGGATTCAAAAAGTCTAATTCACAACTTAGTAGGTGATAACTAGTTACTAATTAGTATTATAATCAATAAATGAAGCTAAGAATCAAATAAAAGAAACTAAGAACCTTAAATTTGAGCCTAAGGTACTTTTGAAAGGTGGATGACATGGCAACCTTGGATTGGAGGTTGAATGTTGTTGAAATTTTGGAAATTTCTTGTTTCCAATTTGTATTCAAGTAATCCTTGACTTTGGAGGAGGTATTCAGGTTTTGAATGAAGAAATACAAGAATTTAGACCTTTCAATTGTTCTTCAAGCTCAAGAGAATTTGAGTTCTTTTGTGATCCCCTCCTTGTACTTTCTTTTTCTCTTCCTTGAGAATATTCCCCTTTTGATGCTTTTTGTTTCTTTCTTCCCTTGGAAAACTTAGAATATGTTTGGAATATTCTTTGAGATAAATAACTTTCATACCTTTTCTCAGCTCCTTTTTAGATCAAACAACCACTTTTGAATATTTTTCTTCAATAAGATATGAAGATGGTGAAGAACACCAAGAACATTTAAACTTGAATCCTTAAGCAAATGACCTCGGATTTTAGTGAAATTTAAAGATTTAGGTTCATGTTAAACCCCCAAACTCACCCAACACATTTTTTAACTCAAAATCCTTAACAACAATCTTCCAAAATTTGAGATCCACCTTCAAGATTCTTCAAGTCAAGCTCAACAATGGTGGAGACTCAAATCAACCCGAAAATGGCTCAAAATCAAGATCTAGACTCTATTAGTGTTAGGAAACAATGATCTAACACTAGAAATACACAAAATACCCAAAAAAAAATCAAAGATCTAACTCTCGGCAAAGGGTAAAAATGTAACACACTATTTTTTGTGATTTTCTAATTTTTGACTTTTTTTATTGATTTTCTAGATAATAATACCAAGATTGACTTTGTAGGAACGAAATTAAACCTTGCTCTTGATACCAAACAATACGGAATCAAAGATATAATATTAAAACTAACCTAAGAAATTCAAAACATAACAAGACATGAAAGTAAAGATAGATAAGTTGAAATAAGAGATTATGAAGAAATAAGAACCAACGCGTGTATCAAATACAAAGACCTCTAAAAATTGTAAAAACAAACACCAACTTCTTACGTAGACCTCAAGGGAATTGAGTTCCCAAGAAAACCACATTTCTAAACAAGTTGTCAACACAAGTGATTCCACACTTGCCACAAGCTAATCTAAACTTGCAATTCACTCATAAGAGTATTCAAGTAAAAATATCATCCAAGTTAGAAATGAAAATGGTTAAGGCACACATATTTATAGTGTTTCCTTTGACCTAGATAGCCTATTACAAAAAATAACTCAAAAGTGGCTATTTCCAAAATAACCCACATGGGCTTTTCAAGTATGCTCCACACGGCTTTGTGGGCTTAGGAGCCTAAAAAGGGTCCATTGAATGTTATTTTGAGCTCTTGGCTTGTTCATGGATTGGACCTCTTTGTATTAGCCTCAGAAGATGTACTCTAAAGCTTTAAGGCCGACCCGAATCGTATCACTTTCCTAGCCCCCTATCCTTTTAAAGGTGAAAACCTCAAGTATGGGCACTGAAGCTTATCACTGTTTAAAAGCTTTTTTCCCATCAGATCTAACTTGTTGAAGCTTGTAAAGTAACTTCCTTCTTTATCTAATGTTGTGTTTGCTAATAAAACAGCTAATGCATTTCCTTCTCTGAGAATATGCTGAAATTTATAAACTTTACTTTCCAATATAGTTTGTATTTCCTTAACCTTATCTGCTATGATCCAAGGGCATACCCATTCTTTCTGTATTACTCTAAACAAAAGTAATGAATCTATTTGAAAGATTTCCTGTTGTGACTTACTGTAGTATTTGCTTTCCTAAAGTAGTGTTATAGTTACTGCCTGTATGTTGTTTGTATCTTCAATGACTCCACATTCTGCATAAATCAAGTCACCTTTATCATCTCTTTCACAATGTGCATAGGAACTAGGTCCTGGATTGCCTCTTGATGCTCCACCATAATTATACTTGACCCATCCATTTGCTTGAAATTCCCAAATCACCTGTGTGACTTTCAATCTAGGAGCTAGATTAGCCAATTTATTCAAGATTTCTTTCCAGTTGACTGCAAGTTCCCTTCCTAGCTTCTTTACGTTAAGTAATATCCATATATTCCTAGTAATATTATGTATTACCTTATATAATGATGTACTTTTCCCTTCATGCTTTCTGAAATTTGTTCTCTTCCAGAGTTCTCATATTATAATGCTAGGGATAACACTATAGTATGAGGATATGTCCTGCTTAACTTGTGTATTCCACCATTTAATAATAGACTCTCTTAATGATAAGTTAGTTATATTTATACCTTTATAAGAATCAAAGTAGGACCAAGTCCTGTTAGCAATATAGGATCTCAAGAATACATGAGACAATGTCTCATTGTTGGGGTTCTCACAACACCAATATTTAGATGGTCCCTTAAATCCCCATTTTCTCTCTCTATCATCCAACAGAATCATGAATTTCTAGATTCTCCACATCATAAAGGACATCTTAAATGGAAGTCCTTTGATCCATATCTTCTTATATATGGCATTTGAAGGTTCTTTATACTGGATATATTCCCATGCTGACTTAACTGAGAATTTTCCTATAGATTCCAGCATCCACCTTGGCTCATGTTTCCCTTTTCTCATATTTGGAACTTTAATGTATGTCAAAATATGACTGGCATATTCCTATCGTAAGATTTCTTTTAAAATGTCTTCATTCTACCTCCCATCTTTTGTTAATTCATAAACTTGCTGATAATTCTGATCCCAAGAAATATTCTCCCCTGTAATTGTATATGAATCTCCTAGTCTAGTACAATTATCATACCATATCAGTGCATTACCTTTATTAAGTTTCCATCCTATCTGATGTTCCACCATTTCCTTAGCTTGAATAATATTTTTCCAAACCTAAGATCCACTATTTCCTGTTTTCCAAACCACCAGATTTGGATTGTACTTCTTCAGTATTCATTCTTCATGTATTTTTTTCAAATAGACTCCTTTGTTCTGAAATTCCATCATAATTTGCAAAATAGAGCAATTAACACATTTTGCAACCTTCTAAATCCTAATCCTTCTTCCATTTCTGGTAAGCATAAATCTTTCTATTTACACTGGTGTTTTCCTCTTACTCATATGTAGCTACTCCAAAAAAATTGAGCAAGCTTTTTCTGAATATCATTCATAACATTTATGGGGGGTTCATCACTAATAAATTATGAATAAAGATGTTTTGCAGTACATGTTTAATAAGTACTGCCTTTCTCAAAATGACAAAAGTTTTCCTTTCTAATCTTGTAACTTAGCACCAATTCTTTGAATTAATTACTAATAATAACCTTTATACTTTCTTTTATAAAAAATTGGACATCCCAAGTAAGTAAAAGGGAAATCTCTTCTCAATATTCCAGTTACTACTTCTACCAAAATAACATCTCCATTAGAGGCATTATGATGTAAATATATTACACTTTTGTCTTTGTTTATTTTCTGCTCAGATACCTTTTCATACTACTTCAATGTATTAGAAACCATTTGAAAAGTCCTCAACTTATCTTAACACATAATAATCATATCATCAACAAAGGCTAAATGATTAATCATTGGACTTCCCCTTGGCATACCAAATCTCTTAAACTCCTTGCAATTCATAAGCTTTCAGCTACTAAAATAAATAATGTTGGGGACAATGGATCACCTTATTTAACTCCTCTTGTAGACTTGAAAAAACCTCTAGGTTTCCCATTCATCAAAACTGAATACCAGTTATTGCTAACTAGTCTAAAGATGATATCAATCAACTATTTTACAAAACCAATCTTCCTTAAGACAATCATTAAGAAAACCCATTCAATCCTATCATATGCTTTCATCATATCCAATTTAATGACCAAATTAGGGGGTTGGCCTATCTTCCTTATTTCTATAATTATTTTTTATACCAACAAAATAATTTTATCAATACACCTACCTTGAACAAATCCTTCTTGTTCTGCTGAAATTATTTTTGTAAGAACCTTTTTTATTCTTTCATAAATAATTCTTGAGAAAATCTTATTCACAAAATTACTTAAGGAAATTGGTCTAAGATCATAGAAAGTACTGACATTCTTCCTCTTTGGAATAATAGCAAGATTGGTGTGTGTAATAAATCTTGGCAGCTTTGCACCATTATGAAAAGCTTTCTCCATTCTCAGTATATCTTCCCCAACTATGTCCCATGATTTTTGAAAGAAAAGACATGTCATACTATCTGGACCTCCTGAACTACTTTCATTCAGCTCTATGACTACAAATGATAGCCTAAGGACTATCAAACACAAAATGGACACTAAAGAAACAAAAATCAGCAAGTTCACAAAGAGAAAAGCAACACACTAGAAGGAGATGAAAAAGAAGAATTGCATGAAATTAAATATAGATAGAGAGACCCTCACTTCCACCAATGAATAGAACTAGAAGGTGTATCAAACCTTCAAACACACATCACAAATGTAAGATCAAACCACTCTCTTAGGTGACCCAAAGGAAACACTCTTCCTCAAGCACACCTTTCTTGCCAAATTTCCCAATACAAGTGAAACCCTAACTTCAAATGTATTCAAGGAACCAATTTTCAGATTCTAAGAGCTAAAACTAGAGACTAAAAACTACAATATAAGAATAATATCCAATTTCATCAAAGTCTAATGAAAAGAGAAGTAAAATGGTCTATTTATACTATTACATGCCAAAGTACAAAAATGCCCTTAATGAGGACTTAAAAGGAGGTCCCTATAGAGTGCTCTTTTGGAGTGTAAAAAGTCTTTATTATCTTTCCTTTGAGGCACCTATGGAGTGTATAAATTCCCCTGCTTCCTTCTCTTGACCAAGGCTTCAAAATACTCCAAAAAGTCTTTAATTGCTTGCCAATTCCAAAGCCTTGACCCTTAGACAATATCTTGTGCTCTTGAGACTCATTGTGCTTGTATCATCCTCTCCATCTTGAAGGAATTTGTCCTCAAATTCAGATCTTGCAAAAACCAAAGAGAGAGCAAAAACAAACACGAAATCCTCTTGGTAGGAGGGTTAGTATTAGCACCACACTTATATCATCAATCCATGGTTGCTCACACTTGACATACATCCACATATCCTTGGTTTTTGACATAAAAAGCTTAGCATAAAGTATAACAAAGACATGAATAGAATCAATATCAAAAATAAGTGAGCACGACCAGCAACTATATCCTTCACATCTCAAGAGTATTCTGGGGTCAAATGGGAGCAAATGATGAAGGTTTAAGTCGAGATGGCCCACTCCTTTTAATAGCTTATCAAGTTCACAATCATTCAAGGCATTACCCACCACTAGGACAAACACAAGGTCATTATGAACAAGATTAACATAAGGGCTTTCATTACACACGTTCAAAGGACCATATACTTTATCAAGATCAACAATACAATTATGCCAAGGGGGTATACTTTTAGAATACACCCAACTATCCTTTGTTACAATCATGAAATACTTACAACAAGCATCACAAAGGACATGGTTAAGAGAGATATCAAGGAAAAAGGAATGTAATCCGAAACACATCCTTCCCCACCCCAATAGTAGACCGGGATCAAATGGATGAAATAGATAAAAATCTAAGCTGAGGTTAGCCTTTCCTTTTACTAAAGAATCAAACTCACAATCATCCTCATTCAATAAAGGAAAACAGCCACCAAGCTTACTACCTCTACATAATATCAATTCAAAATTAACATGGTTATCATTATAGGCAAAGAGGTAGTATAGGAAGGAATCAAGTGTGAAGACATCAACCAAGGTACTATAATCTACAAGAGGGTCATGTAGTTTGTGAATACTCTTGTCACATGATAATGAAACCTTATTCAAGTTACAAGTGCTTGCACTAGATGGACACAAATCATTCTTACGAAAAGAATTGATTTTGTCATCTAAAGGATCAACTAGTGATTGCGTACTCACAACAAGAGCTTGATACTTATACAACCTATCAACACCAAGAGTACCAAAAAAGGGAGATTCATACACTTCTTGACTAATCCAATCCGAAACTATACCACTTTGGCTACTACGATCCACATCACAATAATTCAAGTTTTTAGGAGTGTAGAAAATAGCTTTGTTACCTTGTAGATTATGAGAAGTGTTTTCTTCACTTGGTTTCGCATCATGGAAAACCTCATGCTCCAAATTACAAAGGAATATGTCAAGGTTTCCCTTTGGATTCACTTTTTCATCGCTTGTCCCACAATGAGGACTTTTGGCCAAGGGCTTGAAGAAAACTTCCTTGGTCTTCTCCTCGGGACTTCTAGGGTCTTGAACCTGCACATGAGAAGATAAAATACTAGGCAAAATTCTAGTATTCTGGTTAGTGAATAAAAAGGGTCCTTTGTGGACAAGATCCACAATCAAGCATTTTTTTTCCTTCCAACTTCGTTTTCCCTTCTTTGTTCACATTCTTCTTGTACCTCACTAATAATTTTATCTCCACCTTGAGGCTTGGCCTCACTCTCTTTGGTTTCTAACTCATGGAGAGGAGTCATTGGATTTTGTGAAGTATAGGATCTTTGGACTTGAGCTGTTTGGAATTGTGGAGATTTTGGTGGACATAGTCTATCAACCCTCGCTCTAATTCTAATCATGTCACCCCTCATTGAATCCATATCACTCCTTATAGCATCATTTCCGCTCTTCATTTCTCGACTCAAGGCCTCCATTTAGGCTATCAAAGCTCCCATAACATCATTTACCAAAGTTTGGGAAGTAGTACCTTCGGTTTCCATGGAAAATGTACCTACGAAGTGCAAAAATCAGAAAGCAAAATAACCTACAAAATGAGCAAACGACTTAGTTCAAAAGCCTCACTTCACTCACACTCCACCTCACCTCACACTTGGCTTCACAAGTGTTAGAGAATCGAAAATACTTGGAAAGTTACTTGAGAGGTGAGAAGATTTGAATCGGAATGGATCTTCATTTGAAACGACTCAAAATAAGTAATGCACTTGAACCAACAAAAATACTACGACTTGAAAATGAGAAAAGCACACAAAAATCGAAGACGCGAAACAACAGACTCTAATCTAATTACCAAACTAGTAGGTAATTACTAGCTTACTAATTAGTAATAGAATAAACACAAAAGCAACTAAAAACAACAAATAGAAACTAGGAAATCTAATTTTAGAACTCAATTTGGTTGATTGTATAAGTGATGACGTGGCAGCTTGCGATTGGACGTCACTTTTCAAAATTTTCAAATCTCAATACACTTGTTTCGGCCAAACATACTTAAGAGAAGAAGAAATTTCGTTTGGGAGGGAAAAATTGAAGGTTTTAGAGCCCTTTTGGAGCTTCAAATGAATTCAAAAGGGATTGGTCCCCCCTTGTACTTTTAATTGTACTTGATTATTCCCTTTGTCTCTTCTTTCTTTTGGATGACTATGAATATACCAAGGAATATTCCTTCACAAACACCAAGTACTCTCTTTTTATTCTCCTTTTTTGGATCAAACACACTCTTTGAATATTCTTCCTTTGCAAGACTTGATGAACATGGAAGAACAAGATGAATAATTAAGAGTTGACCAAATTTTGACCACCTAGCAAATGAACACCAAATCTGATTTTTTTTTTTGAAGATCTAGGTTCCTTATGCCAAAAAAAAAACTCAACCAACTAAAAATCAGCCGCAAATCAAGTCACCAACACAGGCCAAAAAACGCCACCCTCTCCAAAAGCTTTAAACAAGCCACAACAATGGTGGATCTAGTTCAAAAACAACCAAACTTCACTCTAAAAGTAGATCTAGACTCCCTATGTTCTAGAGAGAAAGGATCTAGAACTAGAAACCTTCAAAACAAAAACTTGTAGATCTAACTTGGAAAATTCGGATCTTCAACAAACACACAAGACAACACACAATTTGTTTTTGGTATTTTCTGATTTTTGACTTTTTTTATGAGATTTTCTATATAAGAACACTAAAACCAAGGATTAGAGTTGTGGGAACAACCCTAAGCAAGGGTTTGATAAAAAATGATATCCTAAAAGTCTATCAAACATTAAATGGACACTAAAGGAACAAAAATCAGAAAGTTCACAAAGAGAAAACAACACACTAGAAGGAGATGAAAAAGAAGAATTGCATGAAATTAAAGATAGATAAAGAGACCCTCACTACCACCAATGAATAGCACTAGAAGGTGTATCAAACCTTAAAACACACATCACCAATGTAAGATCAAACCACTCTCTTTGGTGACCCAAAGGAAACACTCTTCCTCAAGCACACCTTTCTTGCCAAATTTCCCAATACAAGTGAAACCCTAACTTCAAATGTACTCAAGGAACCAATTTTCAGATTCTAAGAGCTAAAACTAGAGGCTAAAAACTAAAATATAAGAATAATATCCAATTTTATCAAAGTCTAATGAAAAGAGAAGTAAAATGGTCTATTTATACTATTACATGCCAAAGGACAAAATGCCCTTAATGAGGACTTAAAAGGAGGTCCCTATAGAGTGCTCTTTTGGAGTGTAAAAAGTCTTCATTATCCTTCCTTTGAGGTGCCTATGGAGTGTATAAATTCCCCTCCTTCCTTCTCTTGACCAAGGCTTCAAAATACTACAAAAAAGTCTTTAATTATTTTCCAATTCTGAAGCCTTGACCCTTAGACAATATCTTGTGCTCTTGAGGCTCGTTGTGTTTGTATCAACAAACTTTACCTCTTCTCTATCTGGCATTCATAACAATTCATTATTTTGTTCTTCATCTATCAATTCTGGTAGAACATCAAGCATTTCAAAGTTCTCCAGTCCATCTTGCTTAGTGAATTGTTTCTAGTAAAATTGTACTGCCTCGTTAGCAATATCTTTTTGATCTTCTAGCCAGTAGCCTTCACCATTCTGAATTCTGTTGATTTTTAATCTACTTCTTCTTCTTTTTTCTATGTATGAAAAAACTTTGTATTCTTCTCTCCATCTTTGAACAATTCCATACCTGTCTTCTTCTTCCAAATTTCTTCCTCTATGTGCAGATATCTCATCAACTTAGCCTGTGCACCATGTAATTGTTCTTTATTTTCCCCATTGGGATTGTCTTCAAATTATTATTTCTCTATCTTAATGGTGTCTTCCAGAGTTTCAATCTCCTGAAAAATATCTCCAAAAAGTTCTCTACTCCTAGTGGTTAGAGCTTTCTTTACCTTCTTTATCTTATGATGAAAAACTAGAAAAGGATCCTCTTCAAAATCTGCTTTCCAATTATGTTCCACCACATGTTTAACGAATTCTTCCTTGACCCAAAAATTGAGAAATCTAAAAGATTTAATCACCTTTTCATCCCTACTCTTCAGAGTAATAAGCAATGGAGCATGATCTGATCCACTTCTTATCAAATGTTCAACCTCCACCATAGAATATAAAGCTTTCCACTTATCATTGCATAAAGCTCTATCCAACCTCTTGAATATACAATCTTCATCAACTCTACCATTTCACCATATATACTTACTCCCCTTAAAACCCATATCTTCCAGCAAACACATATTTATACAATGATTAAAATCTTGTACCTCAGAATCCATGACTGGCGATCCTTCCATTTTTTCTTCACTATTACAAATTACATTAAAATCTTCCTCAACCATCCACAAAATATTTATCGTTGTGCCTTTTCTCTCTGCTTCCCTCTGGCGATATATATATACATTGCCCTATTTTTTTTACTTGCTACTTTTACTGATCTCCATCGGGATCCACTACAATTGCCGACAATATTACCATCAAAATAAATTCTGGGTTTCTTCTCTCTCAATTTTCTCTGGCCATAATAATAGTCGGCAACTAAGCTCTCCAAATCAAGATTCCCCATTGTTTCTTGACCCACAAGTCAAGAACAATCTTTTTTGGTGCAGCATCAGCCAAAATCACTGAATAGCAAACTTTACGTCTCTTTTATCGGCGAACTTACTGGCAACTCTCCAACAAAACCAGTCAAAACATCAAGCATACGCTGGAGTCCTTTTCAGCGAGTGACGTTGGTTCCCGACAAGTATTTTAGCCCTCTTCTCTTTTCTTTACAATCCTTTTCAGGTACCACAAGTTCAGATTCGACACTTCAGGCGGTGACATAAAGATTCCAACGATCAACGTATTTTTGGTGACCAGATTATTATCCGACGACCAATTATAGGGACACAGCACCAGCATCAGGATAAAGGTATCGGCAACAAATTTCGAAGATGAATTTTTGCACTAATTTGCCAGAATTCAACAAAACGATCAAAAAACCATCCATCACTGCGTCTTCTTCAAGTACCAGGTGAACTCATTTCATTCTTTATCTATTTTATTTCTCCTTAGTTTATTTAATATAGGCTTTCTATCTTGATATCTTGTCTATTTTTCTTGATTTATTCCTGTAGGATTACTGGTTTTGATTTCTCCTTAACTTAGTAGATATTTTTTATTAGCATACCTAAGTGTATATTATAGTGGTTGTTGTTTCTTGTGATTTATTATCATACCTAACTGCATAGTATAGTGCTTGTTGTTTCCTGTGAGTAGCTAACTCGTTTGCTGATTTTTTGTTTGATAATTTAGTTATTTTTAATCGTACCCTTTTGCTTGTTGTGTTTTTTTTGTCCTTGTTTCTTTATTTTTCTTATATTATATCTTTTTTGAGTGGTGGATGGGGTGATAGATGGCGAACTAGGGCTATATGTTAGGTTGGGGTCAAGACGGGGTTCGGGTCTAAGAGCAAGTCTGGGATTGGGGGCGAGTGGGAGTAGGGCTAGGTGGGCTAAGGGTGCTTCTAGGTTGAGAGTTGATTCCTAGTATATAGGTACGCTTCAAGGTAATTCTATGGAGCTAGTGAAGATTCTTAGGAAAAGGAAATAAAATTGTGATCTGTTTCTAGTAGGGTATTTAAAAGAAATAGATTAATTAGTAGATTGTGTCTCACGCATATATCTTTAATAATTCATATCATATTCAAAAATAAATAAGTAAAAAACACGTTGATTATATCAAATTTGGAGAACCCAATAATTTTAGTTCATCATGGGCAGGGATACTATTGCTGAGATAATAACTTCTATACAAAATGCTGATATGGATCGAAAAAGGGTGGTTCGGATAGCATCTACAAATATTACCAAAAATATTGTTCAAATACTTTTACGAGAGGGTTATTATAGCGTATGTCCAAAAAACTAAGTAGGTAGGAATTAAGGTGAGAGATAGTGTGAGCTATTATAAGTTGTGGTACTCAGGTAGTGTGAGACATAGAAATAGGTAGGTATTTTAGTTAATGAGAATCTTAGGGAGTAGGTGGTAGAGTTTAAGAGAGTCAGTGATAGGTTGTTGTCTATTAAGTTAATCATTGGAGGGTCTTTGGTGAACGTTAGTAGTGCCTATGCTCTGCAAGTAGGTTTGGATGAGAAGAAGAAGAAGAAGAACTTTTGGTAGGTTTTGGATGAGGTCGTGAGGGGCATCCCGAGCACTGAGAAACTTTTCATGGAAGGAAATTTCAACGGGAATATTAGGTTTTTGTAGAGAGGTTATAATGATGTGCATGGAGGGTTTGGTTTTGGGGAGAGGAATAAAGGTGGAGCTTCTCTTTTGGATTTTTCTGGGGCTTTTGAGTTGTGGATAGCGAATTTGAGCTTTCCGCAGAGGAAAGAGCACCTTATTACTTTTCATAGTTTAGTAGCCAAGACTCAAATTGAGTTTTTCCTCTTAAGAAGGGTGATTGAGCGCTATGTAAAGAGTGTAAATTCATACCTAGCGAGAGTCTTTCAACTCAACATAGGTTGGTGGTGATGGACTTGGTAATCAACAAGGACAGAAAGAAGAGAAGTAGAAGGCTCAATCCAAGATTAAGTGGGGTAGCTTAACGTTGTCTAGTGCTTTAGAGATAAGGGAGAATTTGAAGAGTAGGGGGCTTGGGAGAGTAGAGGGGATATGGACAATATATGGGAGATGACTATCAGTTGCATTAGAGAGACCACTAGAGAGGTGTTGGGGATCTCAAAAGGTTAGTCTAGTAAGTATCGAGGAGATTAGTGGTAGAACAAAGAGGTTAAGAGGAAGGTAGAGTCTAATAAGGTGGCCTATTCCAAGTTGGTTAAGAGCAAGGATAATGAGGAGAGACAGACGAATAAGGAGTATATGGTAGCTAGGAGAGAGACTAAGCTAGCGGTTACAATGGCTAAGACTATAACATTTAAGAGCTTTTATGCGGCTTCAAAGGAGAAAGGTGGGGATAAGAAGTTGTATAGGTTTGCTAAGGATAGGGAGTGAAGGGCTCATGATCTGGAAAAAGTGAAGTGCATCAAGGAAAAGGATGGTACCGTGTTGGTTGAGAATGCCCTCATTAGGAAGAGGTGGTTGTCCTATTTTCATAAACTCTTGAACGGCGAAGGGGACAAAAGTTTCATGTTGGGGGATTTGAAGAAGTTAGAGAAGTGTCACAGTTATGTTCATTGTAGGTGTATTAAGGCTGAGGAGGTCAAAGGGGTTATTCGCAGGATGCGTTGGGGTAGGGCGATGGGGCCAGATGAGATTCTAGTGGTTTTTTGGAAGAGCATTAGCGGGGTAGGTTTGAATTGGTTGACAAGGTTGTTTAACATCATTTTAATGCAATAAAGATGCCTGAAGCGTAAAGGTAGAGTACGATGATTCCTTTATATAAGAACTAGGAGACATCTAGAGTTGCAACAACTATAAAGGTATTAAATTGTTGAGTCATACTATGAAGGTTTGGGAATGGGTGGTTTAGTTGAGATTGAGAAAGATTATGACTATCTCTGAGAATTAGTTTAGTTTTGTGCCAGGTTGCTCAACTAATAAGGCTATTCACCTTATGAGGAGATTAGTGAAGCAATTTTGGGAGAGTAAAAAGAACTTGCATATGGTGTTTATTGATCTTGAGAAGACTTATAATAGAGTGACCAGAGAGATTTTGTTGAGGTGTTTAGAGGCTAAAGGAGTGTCTGTGGCGTACTTAGGTCGATTCAGGACATGTATGATGATGCAAAGACTCATTTGAGGATAGTAGGTGGAGATTCAGAGCACTTTCCAGTTTTGATAGGGTTGCACTAGGGATCGACTCTTAGATCCTTTTTATTTGACTTGGTGATAGATGTGTTGACGCGACGTATTCAAGGGAGGTGTCTTTGTGTATGTTATTTGTTAATAATATGGTATTGATTGACGAGACTCGGGGAGGAGTTAATGATAAGTTGGAGATTTGGAGACAGACTCTTGAGTCTAAAGAATTTTGGTTGATCAGAACCAAGATGGAGTACCTGGAGTGTAAGTTTAGTGATGTGTCATAGGAGGCTAATGTGGTTGTGAAGTTGGACTCTCAGGCCATTCAGAAGAGGGAGAGTTTTAAGTATTTGGGTCCTATGATTCAGGGCAATGGTGAGATTCACGAGGATATCACATATCGTATTGGGGAAAAGTGGTTAAAATGGAGGATCACTTTGGGAGTTCTATATGCTAATAAAATGCCCCTGAAGCTTAAAGGTAAGTTCTACAAAGTGGTAGTCGACCGTCTATGTTGTATGGAGCAGAGTGTTGTCCAGTTAAAAAATCCCACATCTAGAAGTTAAAGGTGGTGAGATGAGGATGTTGCGATGGATGTGCGTGAGGAATAAGATTATTCGAGAAAAAGTAGGAGTGGCTTTGGTGGAGGCTAAGATGCGAGAAGTGAGGCTACGTTGTTTCGGGCAAATGACGAGGAGGGGCTCTGATGCTCCAGTGTGGAGGTGTGAGACACTGGCTATGGATAATTTTAGCCGGGGTAGACGTAGGCTAAAGAAATATTAGAAGGAGGTGGTTAGGCATGATATAGAGTAGTTATAGCCTATGAAGGACATGACCCTTAATAGAAAGGTGTGAAGGAGGCGGATTAGGGTAGAGGGTTAGGGAGTGGGAGTGTGTCGGTAATAGTAGGGGAGTGTTTTTTTTTTGTGTCTGAAGTTTCATGTTCATGGTGTTGAGTGCTATCTATGGTTTCAGATTTATAGTTTTAGTGTTATCCTGTGGTTCTAGTATTATCATGTGTCTAGCGTTGATAGTTTATATACATTTATGTTTTTCGTTTAATATATTGTTATTGGTTCTAAGCCGGGGGTCAATCAGAAATAGCCTCTCTACTTTACCTGAGGTAGTGGTATAGACTGCATATACTCTACCCTCCCTAGGCCCCACTAGGTGGAAATACACTAGGTATTTTGTTGTTGTTGTTGAAATTTTTTTCAAATATTCCCACTACTGACATCTTTCCACCTGTGAACACTTTGCATAAACCAAAGTAATTAAAACTACTTCATCTTGATTAACTAATTTCAAAGTTAATGCCTGCTCCTCATCTTTGATCACAGTGACTTCAAAAATTCCATCTACAAAAGTTTAAATCTTCCCATTAACATTTGTAATTGCATGTTGCATTCCCAACTTTCTCCTTTACCTTTCCAGTTCATTACTTCCCTAAATAGGTTCAATTAATCCTATAACATAGAATTGATACTTCTTGTGCATATTAACTAATCTGGTAAATACTTTTTGTGTATTTATAGATATGATGTTCCAGATTATTGCATTCATCATTGATTGGTCTTGCTATCTGTACCCCTTGTAACTCTTACCAACACTTGTGTTGTTTTTTAATCTCCACCTGTCTTTTTTTCTGTTTATAGTACTAACTTTTCATGCTATTAATCTGCTTTGGAGACAAATCCCCCATTCTTGTTGCATTATCAATATTCTTTTCCAAATCAACTGTGTCCATGTCCTCATTGACTGGATTAATTTTTTCTTTACTTGAGTCATCTTTAATGGACAATGGAAGAATCTGCTCATTATCTACTTCTGAAAGAATCAACTTTCCCCCCACATGTTATTGGTTATCCTTCCTTATGATACTTGTTTGTTAAGTTTCTTCTCCATTTTTTTATAATTTTCATACTCTCCTCTTGCTTTTGGATTTATCTATGAGAGTCATCTTTGCTTGCAGAATCCTTGGGAAAACTATTAGTGACCCAATTCTTTGTAGATTGTTTTTGTGGTGCTTCAATCTTGTTTTTTTACCTTCTGCATTGTCTGGTGTTCTTGACTCTAGTTCCTCTACCTCTCTTAAAGCATCGAATGGATTCTCATCTTTACTATCTATTGTACCTTCAATATGTCCATATTTATCCTTTTTGTATTTATTCTTCTTCTTTTCATCCATTCCATCTTATTCTGAGTATGATTATTCCCTACTATCTTGCCACTAGATAGTACTCTTTTTTATTAGCTACTGAACTAATTTGATCTTCTTGCTTTTGTTCCTCTGCATGCGTTTGTTCCAATATCTCAGGATGAATTGTCCAATAATTTGTCTCATTATGACCTTGTAAGAAACACTCCTTACAATATTTAGGCATATAGTCATATCGAGTGGTGATCCATTTAGACTTTATCTCTCCAGTAATATCATCCTCTTCACTTATCCACACTCTTTGTGGTAATTTGGCCACCAAGTCAACTTCCACTTTCACCTTCGCACAACTCGGTCTGGTTTATTTTTTGTAGCTAAGTCCACAGTCAATGGTTTCCCAACTGCTGATGCAATTGAAAAAATAGCTTCTTTTGCAAAAAAAATGGGAGGTAAATCAGGCAAAGATATCCATTCAACTCCTTTGGTAGTTTCCACATCCGTTTCAAACCATGGATCCTATTTTAAGGTACGCATCTGCCAAAACATATTCCTTGCTTTAACATAAAAGGAAGATGTTGATAGTAGTTGTACATAGTCTTCCAAACTTGATAATCTTATCAACAAATTCCTTGAATCCAAAACTTCAATGGAACATTCTCTTTTAATTCCACGTTGTGTAGGCAAACTTTTCCTCAATTCCTTAATATCTTGTTTTCCACAAGAGAATTTGCTAATAATAGCATATTACAAATTTTCTTTAAGAATTAGAGCTCCCACTTCAGATATTTTCCATGTAATATTAGCCTCTCCATGGAACATGGTCATATGTTTTGGTGGTATTATCGGGATGTCTATTTCGTTTTGGATTTGAATAAGTTGGAAAATTTTGGAACATTTTGTTCAACAACTTCTGATTTTTTGAAGATTGGTGAATTTTTGGTCGAAAGTGGTGGAAAATCCCCTAGTGGGATATCCCCACGACGACAACCTTAGTCATGGACAAGCTCAGGGTTTAGTTTTTTTTTAGTTGAGATGTTGTCGGTCCGATTAATGATACATTCTTTATAAAATTATTAGTTAACATACTCAAATATTATCCAATATTAATATTTTATAAAATATATAATATATATTATATAAAATGAAATATTAAAAGATTTATGATAATTATCATTAAATTAAAAAAATTATAATATTTTTAAGGTTTTGAACTATTGTACTTTAGAACAACATAACTTTATTGCCTAAAGTTTTCCAGGACAATGAAATGAATGTGGTAGAAAAATTTTAAAATTAAGTTTAGGCGACTCAAGTCTTAATTATTAAGTAGGGTGACAACTTTTAGATTAAGGATTAAGAGAATTAATTTCATATCCCCAAGTTTTTTTTTACATTTTGGTCCATCTTATATAAAAACCCTAATAATTAAAAAATGAGGAAAAAAGTAGCTACTCCTGGCTCTTTTCTCTCTCTTTGATTTTCTTCATTGTTGTTGCGTTGTTGTTTGCTACTGCTTCTTCGTCGTCGTCTTCTTCTTCTTTTTCATCATCATCTTGTTCTTCTTCTACTTCTTGTCTTCATAGTTGTTATTGTCTTGGACCAAATTTTTATATTTAATTTGTTCTTATATTACTGGGCATTACTTTATAGGTGATTTTGGTAAGTAAAATAACAATTTTTAGTTTAATTTTTCCTTAGGTATATCGAGTGTTTTCCTAGTAATTTACAATAGTGTATCCAATAGTTGTTGTATTCATTTACAATAGTAGTTGGATAGTTTCTACTACTGTTTAAGCAGTTCCAACATGTAAGTCATCAGTTACAATAGATAAGAAATATGTTGTAATGTATGTCTTAAGTGAATCCAACAAATCAATAATCCATCGCAATAGATCACTTAACTATTGGATAACTTCTATCAAACCTGGGAAAAAACAGAAGATAAATCCAATAGGTAAGTCATCTTTTTTAATAGATGACTTGCTTGTTAGATGTATGTTCAAAAATTGAAGCATAATCTAAAAGATAAGTCATCTGCTGCAACATATGCTTTATTTGTTGCAGCAGATGACTTACCTATTGAATACATGTTATAGTAGCTGGCCAAGCTAGGATAGAACCGAAAACTTAATCCTACTGATAAGTCATCTGCTGTAATAAATGGGTTATCTGTTACAACAGATGACCTACCTTTAGATTCATCTTCTATTTTTGAACATGTATCCAATAAGTGAGACATCTTGTAATGACTCTCTAGGTTATTTTTTGTATTTCCAATCATTTTAAATCTTTCATATTTAAATATCTTGAGAAGTGGTTCATCGTCATGGGGTCATCATGCAAATTAATTTAGGTTGAGGCTCAAGTTCACATTTAGCTTTTAAAGGATATTTTAGGAGGAGTTGAATACCTAGTTTGACCTTAGCACTATTTTTCACCCCCAAACTTATGGATCATTGGAGCGGACTATTAAGGTTTTGGAGTATGTTCTCCATGCTTGTGTTTTAGATTTTAGAGGTCTGTGAGACTAGTTTTTATCTTTGGCAGGGTTTGCCTATAATAACAGCTACCACTCGAGCATCTAAATGGCATCATTTGAGGCATTGTTTCGTAGTTGTTGTCAATCTCATGTTTGTTGGATTGAGACTTCTAAGGTTATGCCTAGTGGTACAAATTTTCTTTGTTAGTCTGTAGACTGAGTTTGGGGAATTTAGGATGTCACTACCCGAACTAGGGTCTGGCCATGATGGGTATCTCAATTCCCGCATAAACCGGAGATCACCCCCTTTAACTAACCAAACAAAACACACCATGCCCAAGGTTAGCTTAATTCCAAACATATAACAAGATAAGAGATTATCAATTTAATGACATTATAATAAGTCTATAATCAAAACCAACCATCCACAAGCAAGCAAGAAATTGGTACCAGTATGAATGACAATTCTAATAGTAATACCAGTATCAATACCGACACTGCCCATGACCACAGCTGTTCGATAAAGCCTCTAATCTAAATCAAAGAATATCTAATCGGGATATGCCCCCAACCATAGCCAACATAAAGACCAAAAGAATAGTAAAGTCATAAAGAAATAAATAGCATGAAATGGAGTCCTCCGATGTATGGAAGCTCACCACTTTAGTTTGACTAAAAAGCTATACCCAAATCACCTTGTCACTGAGCAGAAGGAGTAGAAGTATGATCAATTCCTGCATCGCATGGGGATACAACGTCCGAAGATGGTTAGTGGGGTGAACGCTTGTATGTAGCTTAGGGATAAGGAAAACATAATGATATGATCAACAATTTAAAGTTATTCAAAAGCCAACGCACATGCCGAGACAGGGAACAAGGTATAACATACTTTTTAAAACTTTATCCTGGATTGTATAGCTCAACCATCATATAATTGTACTCACGAGCTATATGTTCCCCAGCTCTTACCCCTGGTAGATCCCCAGTCGCGTAGCTGCTGAACCAGAGAATAATCTTATATATATGCATATGGAGGACTCGAACCCTCCAACATATACCAAGGTGAATTAAGCAACCGATCATATAATGATTTACGAGGGACTCAAACCTCCCTAATCATGAAATAATAATAGGGGGGATCGAACCTCCTTGGTCACTCTGACCCCTGTGTCTGGAAACACGACACTTTTAATGCTTAAAATAATGAAATTATGCTTAGAATTAGGATGTTTTAGTAGATATAAGGTGGTTTTGTGCTTGTTGTAGGTGAAACAGGTCAATAAAAGCCTTAGAATGAAATTAGAAGAAAAAAACCTGAAAAGGATGAAGTCCTCAGATGATATGAGTCACCTTACGAGTCGTCAACACATCATACGGCTCGTAGGTTGACTCATAAGTATAATAGAACCAAAGGACAAAAAGAAATACTAAGTTAAGAAATGATATGACTCAGTCATACGAGTCGTAAGATGATGATATGGGTTATGTCAAGAAACCGTATGAAGAACAGAACCTCAAGCTGCCATTCATAGTTTAATTACCAAAGAAGATGAGTCAGAAGTCTGAGTACAACTCGTATGACCCAACCGTAAGTAGACCAATATTCAGAGGATTGAAAGATCAAGTCCCAAGTGGTAGCGAGTGAAGGCCACAAGTCTTATAGTAAAGGTATGACTCGTGAGCAGGAGTCGTAAGAAGAATATGAAAGTTGAAGCCCTGGAAAATCAGATACTGGAGAACATACGAGAGGCACTGTACGACTCATAAGAAGACCTTACGAGTAGACGAGTGGGTCATACATTATGTTGACTTACTTTTTCCATTTTTATTAGGATTTTTGGGTTGTTTTGAGATACTATAAATACCCTAGGGTTTTTATTTTATTAGGTTGCATTCCTTAATATTATTTTTACATTCTTTACATACTTTATATTACTCTTGAGATTTTTGGGTTATTATTCAATTCAAGACTTTGGATTTTATTCATCTTATTTTATGCAATTAATTACATGAATTCTTCATTGATTATCATGGATTCTTGAATGAATATGAATGGCTAATTTCCCTGACTAGGGTTGTGGGACCCTAGCGGATTAGCTATGTAAAGAAAGTAGAAGATTCATCTATTCTAACGTAACTGCGTTTATCTTAATCTTCTTTATATTAATTGACCTCAGAGCTACTACAGAATCTTGTGGATTGCCTATATTCGATAACATCCTCACAAGCGAGTTTGAGATTAGGAAAAGAGGATTAAAACAGTAATTTGAGATTCATGTCCATCTTATTATTCCATCATCTCATTTAATCAACTTGAGACTCAAAATTTAAAAGTTGAACTGAAGTCATAGACAAGAAGCAATAAGGCGATGCCCCGAGACTCACAAGGTAAAGGGTGAGATTTATCAACACGTTCACAAGAAAGTTAATAATAATACATATCTTGTTGACTTTACATGAAGATCAGCAGAATAGGTGGGTTGAACATGAGACATTTACGAAATTGAGAAGCTAGGGGGAACACAGTCCAATGTTCGTCTTTTATTGTTTACAACTTAAAGCATTTAAGATTAGGTTACTAGTTACTGATAATTCCAAATTCCCCCATTTACTTTTCACACTGCTCATGAATTACATTAAGGTTAAGAAACTGTTCAACGTTTTCCCTATGGGATTGACCCCAACCTAGTTGGGTTACTATATTTGGCATCGACTGCAACATACTTCTTTGGAGATTAGTTTTGGGCGATATCAAATTTTAGCGTTGTCTTCGGGAAGGACATTTGAGTAGTTAATTGAATTGGTGATGTTCGTGGGCTTTATTTTTTGTTCTTGATTTGCCATACGCCGGAGTAGGTCAAACACTAGGAGAAGAGGCAATCCCTTACTCCCTTTTGATCTAGAGCCTGAAAGAATTCTTCAAACACCGAAAAGGATGTCAGGTCAAGTTTGTGATGGTGTTCTTACTAGGGTTCAAGAAACTCTTCCTCCACTTGTTGATCAAAATATGACACTACCGTATTCTCCAGGTGATCTACAAAATGTTAAATATATACAGATGGAATAATTAGTCGAGAGAGAAAAGCAACTGAAGAGGCTCAATTAGCCGAGGAGACTAGGTTACAAGGAGGACTAGCTAGACTATGATAAGTAGCCGAGCGTAGAGATAGAGTTCAGAGAGGCAGAGCTTCATTAATTCTGACATATCAAA
This sequence comes from Capsicum pubescens, assembly GCA_030864215.1. Lineage (NCBI taxonomy): Eukaryota > Viridiplantae > Streptophyta > Magnoliopsida > Solanales > Solanaceae > Capsicum > Capsicum pubescens. Next base: position 146,519,722 of record CM061545.1, on the reverse strand, counting down.
ACTTACACCCATATGATTATGAAAAAGATATGGGTTATATTGAACCTACTGAGACAGGAGCCACCATTCCTCCTGCTTTACCCCTTAATGTGAAGTTTGATATTGCTAGCGCTATGATCTAGTTGTTGAATTTGAAGGATGTGTTTTCAGGATTAGCTATTGATGATTCTAACATGCATCTTGCTTATTTTATTGGGATCTACATGTCATATACTATTCCAAGGGTAGATCACTAAGCTTTGAGGTTGAGGTTCTTCCCATTTCTACTGACAGGGGAAACATCACTATGGTTTGGGGAACTTTCAAGACGTTCAATCACTACTTGATATGAGTCACACAAATAGTTTTTGAACAGAGTTTTCCCTCTTCCAAGGATGCAACAGTTGAAAAATAAAATCTATAATTTTAGATAGTTACCTGCAGAATCCATGTATGAGGTGTGGTTTAGATTCAAGAAGAAACTGAGCATGGTACCTAATCCCAGAATCACGAGGTCCAATCTGTTGGAAATCTTATATATATCACTAAATATCAGTTTAAGAGAAATGGTAGATACAATTTCAGGAGGTACATTTATGCGTTTTCAGTCAGATGTTACGTAAGATATGCTAGATGATATTTTGGTGACTAATCAAGGATGGCATATAAGGGACGCTGAGCATAGTGCAAATACATATGTTATTGGAGAAACTAATGATTATGAAGTTGGTCAGGATTTAGTAGCATAAGAGTTTGCATAGCTTCGAACAGATATTGGATTGTTTACAAAATAATTTACAACAATGAGTGCTGAGAAAGTGAATACAGTTGCGGCATAAGGATCTACTTCTAGGATTATTGAGACTAAATCCAAAGATAAAGCAAAGTATCTTAATCATTAGCTGGAAAATTTATGAGCCCAAGGCAAGGGAATCAAGGTTAAAACTATTACATTTATAGATACAAAGATAGAAGTAGAGAGAGATAATGATTGTCGGTAAAAAAATTACAAGGAGAAGAGTGATAGGTATGTTCCACCAGGTAGTCGTGATTCACAATCCATAATGGAGGCACTTTTGTCAAAATTAGTCAAAGGACATGAAAGTCAAGAAAGTTGTCTTAAAGAGATTAAGGCAGATCTGTTAAGGCTAAATCAGAAAGTTGAGTCACATGCTACCACAATCAAACATTTGGAGTAGAAATTTAGTCAGATGTCAGCCACAATAAATCAAAGGCATCCTGGCACTCTCCCTAGTAACACAGTGGTAAATCCAAAGAATGATAGTCCCTATTATGCCATTACCACTCGGAGTGGTAAAACCACCATAGATCCACCTACAACCACTATTGATGAACAAAAGAATGATGATGATTCTGTTGATGTGAAGAGTAATGGCAAGCAAGATAAAGGAAAAGACACATTCGAAGAGCCTATTTTAAAGTCCATCCCGAGACCCTACACTTTTTTTCCTCAAAGGCTGAAAAAGAAACAAGAAGAGGGTAAGTATAAAAAAAAATTATCTATGTTGAAGGAGATATCAGTCAACATCTCACTTGTATAGGCATTAGAGAAAATGCCAGGATATGCAAAATTCATGAAGGATATAATTACCAAGATGAGGTCAGTGAGTTATAAGCCAGTTGACAATATTCATCACCGCAGTGGTGTAGACACTAGATTATTGGTAGAGAAGAAGGAGGATCCTGGTGCTTTCACCATTCCTTGCACCATTGGATCTTTCAACTTCACTCGGGCATTATGTGATTTAAGTGCTAGTATCAACCTCGTGCACTAGCAGTATTTAAGGAGTTGGGGTTGGGAGCTCCTACACCAACCACCATGAGACTAGTGATGGTATATATAATAGTGATAAAACTAGTTGGTATTCTATATGATGTATTGGTGAAGGTGGCTTCTTTCATCTTTCCTGCTGATTTGTGATATTAGACTGTGAAGTGGGCTTTCAAGTCCCAATTATTTTGGGAAGACTATTCTTGGCTACAAGAAGGATGTTGATTAATTTATAGCTAGGACATCTAATGCTGAAACTCAATAATGAACAGGTGATATTCAATGTATGCAAATCCATGAAGCAACCTGATGATTTGAGAGTGGTATCCGTGATTGATGTGTATGATGAGAAGATGGATTGATTCAATGATATTGATTCAGTGACTATTTGGGATGATGCTTTTGATGTTGGTCCTATTGAAGAGAGTTTAGATGTTGAAGCTCTAGCAATCGTGATCATGAACTTCAATAGTGATGGAATTGATAACTATAATGAGATGGTATGTGCACTCTATAGGATGGTTCTTATATTTATGCACCAAAAGCTTTATATGGATTTGAAAAATAGAACCACTCTACCTGCTCGCCATCTATTGAGGAGCCACCCATTTTAGAGTTGAAGGCCCTTCCTTCTCATTTGCAATATGTATTTTTGAGGACCAACAACACTTTTTTGGTAATCATTATAGCTGACTTTATTGAGATAGAAGTGGAAACTTTACTATTAATTTTATAGAGATTCAAGAGGGTCATTGGTTGGTCCATTACAAATATTATGGGTATCTCGCTCGGTCTTTGTACTCATAAGATCCAACTTGAACCAGATCGTATTTTAAGTATAAAACATCAGTGTTGACTCAATCCTTTTATGTAGAGATGGTGAAGAAAGAAATAATCAAGTGGTTAGATGATGGTGTAGTGTATCCCATTACTAATAGTAAGTGGTTCAGTCCAGTATAATGTGTTCCAAAGAAAGGCGGTATTACTATTATGCCTAATAAGAAGAATGAGCTAAGGCCGATGAGGCCAGTCACAGGATGAGAGTATGTATGAATTACAGAAAATTAAATGCATGGACTCATAAGGATCACTTTCCTATGCCCTTCATAGATCAGATTCAGGATAGACTTGCGGGCAGAGAATGGTACTATTTTTTGGATGGGTACTCAGGCTACAACCAAATCACTATTACACCTGCGGACTTAGAGAAAACAACCTTCACATGTACTTATGAGACCTTTTCATTCAGACATATGCCATTCGGGTTATGTAATGCTCTAGCCATATTTCAGAGATCATGATGTCAATCTTCTCTAGCATGGTAGAAGACACCGTGAGAGTGTTTATGGATGATTTCTCAATCGTTGGTGATTCTTTTTATAACTGCCTAGTTTACTTAAAAAATGCTCTTAGAAGGTGTGATGAATACAACTTGGTACTTAATTGGGAAACGCGACATTTTATGGTCAAATAAGGTATAGTGCTTGGACACAAAATTTTAAATAGGGATATTAAGGTAGATAGAGCAAAGGTTGAAGTGATCGAGACATTACCTCCATCAATTTTTGTGAAGGGTGTTCGAAGCTTTTTGGGACATTCTGGGTTTTTAGGTGATTCATCAAGGATTTCTCCAAAATTACCAACCCACTTTGTAGGCTTCTTGATAAAGAGGTGAAATTTGATTTTACTAAAGCATGCTTGAAGGCTTTTGAATGTCTGAAAGAGAAGTTGATAGTTGTTCCTATCATAGTGTCCCCAGATCGGTCCTTGCTATTTGAGATTGTGTATGATGCAAGTAGATTGGCCTTAGGTGCTGTACTAGGCCAAGAAAAAGAAAATATATTCATCTCATCAACTATGCTAGCAAGGAACTAAATCCTGCTCAAAAGAACTAACTACACCGTCACTGAATAAGAGTTGTTCGCACTGGTTTTGCCTTTGAGAAGTTTAGGTCTTATTTGATTGGGACAAGGTAATTGTGCACATTTATCATGCAGTATTGTGATACTTAATGGAAAAAATATACAAAGCCTAGACTGATTAGGTGGGTGCTTTTGCTACAAGAATTTGATATTGAGGTCAATGATAGAAAAGCCACGAAGAATCAAGTTGTAGATCATTTGTCTAGACTTGAGAAGGAAGCTATGCAGAATGTTGAAGATGGGAATGAGATTGATGATAGTTTTTTAGATGAGAAGATATTAGCAGCTTTCCAAGATCTAATTCCATGGTTTGCAGACTATGCAAATTATCTAGCAAGTAATCTAGTCCCAGAAGATCTTTCCTTTCAGTAGAGAGAGAAGTTTATGCTTGAGGTAAGGAAATTTTTCTGGGATAAGCATTATTTATTCAGAATTTGTGTGGATGGGATTATTCGTATATGTAAACCTGAGGTGGATATGATGAGAATACTTGAGGCTTGTCACTCTTCACCAGTTGGGGGTCATCATGGAGGAATCCGCACACCCATAAAATCTTGTAATATGGGTATTATTGGCCAATAATTTACAAAGATGCACATGATTTTTCTTCCACTTGTGATCAATGTCAATGCCAAGGTAACATCTATAGATGACATGAACTTTCTATGACCCCCTCCCCCTGATTTTAGAATTGGAATTGTTTCACCTATGAGGTATAGATTTTATGGGTCCTTTTGTATGTTCGTTTGGCATGAAGTATATTCTTGTAGCTGTGGATTATGTTTCTATATGGGTTTAAGTAGTTGCTCTCCCCAACAATGAAGCATGTAGTGTCACTGCATTTTTGACAAAGCATATCTTTTCTCGATTCGGCACCCCACGTGCTATCATTAGTAACGGTGGGTCACAGTTTTGTAATCATTTATTCAAAAGTCTGCTTGAGAAGTATGGAGTGAAACATATAGTGGCAACACCTTATCATACACAGACTAGTGGACAGGTTAAGGTGTCCAATAGAGAAATCAAGTCCATCTAGGCGAAGACAGTGAATGCCAATAGGATTGATTGTTCACAAAAGTTAGATGATGCATTATAGGCTTACCGTGCAGCTTTCAAAATCTCCACTGGTGCTTCTCCTTATCAGTTGGTATATGGAAAGGCTTTTCACTTGCCTATTGAACTTGAACATAAATCACAATTGTCTTTGAAAAAGCTAAATTTTGAGTGGCAAGATGCAGCAAAGTCAAGGATAAACAAGATAAACTCTGGGCGTATGAAAGTTCTGCACTTTACAAAGAAAAGATAAAGCTATATCATGATCGCAAGATTGAGAAAAGGATCTTCAAAAAAGGTGACCAAGTATTTCTCTACAACTCAAGGCTTCGTTTCCAGGTAAGTTAAAGTCTAGATGATATGGTCATTTTACTATGCTAAGAGTGTTCCCATATGGTGCTTTAGAATTAAAACAGGATTGTGAAGGCCCGTTCAAGGTGAATAGGCAAAGAGTAAAGCATTATATGGGTAACACTAAGGAAGTTAACGTGATTTTTGAGATGGACCTTGGTAAAGTCTGAGTAACCAAGGCAATTACATCGTGCCACAACATTAAATCAAGAAATACACGAGAGCCAACCCATGAGGCTAGTTAGTGAAATTTAGTAACAAACTTAGCCATGTTGTGCTACGATATTAAATTAAGCACTTCATGGGAGAAAACCCATATGGTAATATATTTGTTCAGTGTGCAGGACTAAAAATTGTAGAAAAGAGCCAGAAATTCAATAAAGATAGGTCATATAGACTCTTCAAGAGTCGTATCTTAAGGTACCGACTCGTGAGTAGGAGTCATAAAGACCTGGGAGTTGATTCAGATCTAGGGAAGAGTTTATGGAGTCTTTACGACTCTCAGAATGAGTTGTACCCTCTGGGTAAGAGTCGTCACCTTGAGTCTTATTGACTCCAGAACCCAGGTAAAAGTTCCAAGGCTTTACGAATGGAGTAAAAGACCCGTAATCATGGGTATGAGTCATACGCATGACTCGTAACCAAGCTTTCCAGGTCGAGGGTCGCGGATCAACCCAACTCAACTTCCTTGATTTTATACAAAAAGGGAATCCAATACCGAAATGCACAAACCTCTATTTTTAATCGATTCAGAAACTCTCAAAATATACGATTCACTTCCAAAACACACACCTAATTATTTGGTTCTCTCACATTGCATGAATTTTGTAAGAAATTGGGGAAGAAATGTGAAAATTCAAGCAACCTAGAATCTCACCAACTCAAGTAAGTGTTTGAGCTTAAATTCATTATATTTCGAGTTAAAATTGAAAATGTGTGAGATTGTGGACTTGCTTTGAGTTGAATATACTTGTGTATGCTGAAAATTGAAACCCTAGTTCTTAGAATTGAGTTGAAAATGGAAGTTGTGGATGAACTTGATAATGTGTACTATGACAATGTGTGTTTTTCACTAAAATGGGGTAGTAATGCTTTACAATGAAAGGGTAGTTTGGGGACTGTGTGTTAGAATCAACTAATAAGTTGAACTTCTGTGTTGCAGTGGATATGAGACCCCTTTCGACTTATACCCATAAGTAACGAGTCGTGACGAGACTCGTAACCACCGACAACATAGAAGTCCAACTGAGTGTAGATTTTGGTATGGGTACTACTTGCCCAAACGAGTCATATCCAACCCATACAACTCATACACGTAAGTTGTAAGGACCTGGAAAGATATCATATCTTAGAGTTTTATTTCTTGTCTGCTTACAATTATTGATAATGAGTCATAACTTATCCTTAAAACCGTTCAGGAGGAACAATAAGAAGACCAGTGAACATTCATATACACATTCATATCATACCCAGTCGATATGACACTTACCCCCTAGTCTACCATGGTCAGAGCTTGCACACTAAAACTTTTTTTTTCTTTCTTTTCTTAGTATTAGATAATAAGTATATGTAATATGGCTCTAAAAGGTGATTCGTCAAATAAAAACACCAAGAAGAAGCCAGCTCCCAAGGCAAAGTTGTATTTTTCTAATGAAGAAGCAAGTGATTCAAGTGGAAATAGTGAAAATCCCCATGAAAAAAAAGCGTACCTAAGGGCAAAACATCATCAGGGAAAAAGAGTAGCCATTATGGAGGACACACCTCCATAGGGACCATGAATGAAAAACCCCAGTACCACCCCTCCACACTCACCTTTATCTTCTGAAGATGATGACAGTTACAAAAATGATGAACTTGAGGGTGTTGTGGGGGTAGAAAAAAATGTTGAATCCAGTTCAGAGGAAGAAAGTTTGGAGAATGCGTATAAGAAAGAAGTTGATGCTACTCTGATTGATTGACAAGACCCATTACTACCATTAGACCTACCACTGCCATTACACCTACTCCGATGCTCATCATTAAATGGTAGGGGTACACTGGTATACAGGAAACATATGATGATAGATTGAGCAGACTCCTGAATGGAATAATAGAAAGGAGTCTTTATCTTGAGCGGAGGTTGACCACCACAAGGATGTATGAGATGCCCAAATTTGAGGCCCGATTCAGACAGTGTGGGTTTAAATAGATGACTACAATGCCCAACAAGTACATCTCCATATTAGTGCTGGAGTTTTATGTAATGTATAAGGGCGAGTTGAAGAGACAATATCCAAAGCGGCAATTGTAGAGAGGTGGTGACCCTACTTCCTCACTAATAATTTGGGGAGTGTAGGTGAATATTTCCCTACATACTATTTCCTGGATCTTAAATTTACCGAAGTTCTAGCTGCCAGTTAACATAGGAGAGAAGATTATTACATGGATGAGATGCAAAAAATTACAAGGAAGCATCTGAGGTCGGAAGACAAGATGAGACACTTTAGGTGGATTATGAGATTGATTGCTTTAACTGCTGAAGACGCAGTATGGGTGGTAGGTGGATCGGGAGTAATGTCCCAAAAGATAGAAAAGCATACACTAAACTTTGAGGCTAAGGCATGGTGGACACTGTCCCGGCACCGACTGTGTCCCACTACTGGGGACAACTTACAAAACCCAGTGCGTGCTGCATTGATAACTGGTTTGATGGATGAGTACGTGTTTAATGTGAGGGAGTTCGTGGATCGAGGATATAAGATATAGCTATAAGTAGAGGGAAGTTTCTTCAAGAATACCCATGTATGGTCACTCAGATATGTTTGGTTGTGGGGGGGTAGGAACTCCCAGGTATTGATTAGTTTGATGAGCCTAGAAACACTATAGATTTGGGGCTGATTAGAGATGTAATAAACCCAATGGCTAAAAAGACGAGAAAAGGAGCTGAGATGATAGTTGAGATGTACAAAAGTTGGACTGAGACCACTGAGGCTGCTAATACAAGTGTACAGATAAGCTGCAAACTTCAGATGCAATAGGTATAGCTAGTGCCCCTCCCCCTGCACAGTTTGTACCACCTCGACCTCTATCGATGTTGGCTGGCTTGATCATGATCTCACAGTCCATGTGGGATGAGGCGATGAAAATATTGAACACGTTGAAGGCCAAAGCCCGAAACATGGAAGGGGTGTGTGAAGCCCTGGGTTAAAACAAAGTTGGAGAACCAAGATAGACGTGTGCAGGGTAGATAGATGCATTTGAGCAGTGGATGACTCGATAGTTGGGAAGAGGAGGAATTTCAAATATAGAAAACGTAAAAACTGAGGTGGCCAAAATAAAAAAGATGGTTTCTGAGTTATACGACAGATCGATCATCCCAAAACTCGTGGTTATGAAAGTTATGCCCGAAGTACATGTTGAAAACATTTGAGAGATTCTAGAACTGATAGAAGTACCTTGAAAGAAAAATAAAAAGACAAAGCACTGGAGCACATAAAAAGAAGCGATGAATAAGGCTAAGAAAAATAGCTTAAGAGTGAGAGTAACCGCCAGGTGAGGGTCAAAGAGATAAAAGTTGGTGTCGATAGTTCAAGGCCGACGATTGTTGATCTAGAGGGAGGCAGTGATGTAGCCCCACCGATTAATGTACTATTGAGTGAACTGACCACAACCAGTGCCACTACCATTGAGGAATCCCTGGTAGTTGATAGGACTCCTGGTGAGGATAGTGCGACCCGAGCTGAGGGCCCACATAATAATGTTGTAGGAGATGGAGCCTTGAGCGCCCAAGTATGTTCCTGATCCCTTGTACTTCATTTTTATATATAATGGGGACAGTTCATAGGATTTAAGTTATGGGTGGGGGTGTACCAAGGTCGCCACGGGCTATACTTTCTATGTTTCGAAACCCTTGGCCACAATCTAACAAATATAAAAACTGGCATGTTTTATGTTGTGTTTTGTTGTTGTTAGTTTATGTGTAATGCTAACATATTTTATGTTGTTGTTAGTTTGCGTATAATGCAAAAATAGGAGGAAACTTTGACCTTTGGCAGTTGATGTGGTTTTAATGAGTATACTAAAATTGTGTGATTTTGAATTTTTTCGCTGAAATATTGATACCCCTCCTAAAAATTGTGATGACTGTGTGATGTGTATTTGTGTGAGACAACTGTAAATCTAATAATGGCATTAGGATTAGGAATAGAACAACTAGGGTGAACAATTGCATAACTGGATAAGTAGTACCTAGTAGTATAACCCTATGCGAGTGTGTGTGAGGAGCTACTTAGTTCCTGGTGTGTCTGAATCTAGAAATTTCCTGGTTGCTTTTCTTAGAGTTCAAGATAGTCGAGAAGGAGATGATAATAGGACATTTTTTTATGATTCCACTCGAGCCTAAATGCCTAACGAAATGTGAAATGAATCCCTTTGATCCAAATATTTGAGCCTTAACTAACCTATTTTTTGTTTACACCAATTTCACCTTCTCGTTTCACTTACAATGAACCTGTTTTGGCCCTGGTCCTCCTTGGACATTGTGCACCTAAACTGAGGCAAGTTGCCTAAGTTGAGGGTGGCTATTATAGAGGTTCATAGGAAAAAACGAGTATGAAGAAAGACGTGTAGAAAGAAAAAATTAAAAAAAGACATGTGCGGTGAAAATAAAAGAAAATAAAAGAAAACAAAAGAAAAAGAAAAAAAATGCAAGGAAAGAAAATAAAAAAAGAAAGTGAGAAAAAAAACTTCACTCTATCATTAACACCCGTTGACTTTTAAAACCCTAGCCGTTGACTTCTACAATTCTGGATAACATGGCCACCATAGCCGGTGGGACTATCCCACCAGATGATAGTAACAAATGGAGTATGGAGAAAACAAAATATACTGATCTTTTGAAACCCAAAGTGGTGGATAACTCTAACATTAGGGTTCCACCTAAACCTGTTATAATGTTGCATGGGGAGCCTAATATTACATGGAAATCTTCTGAAGTTCATAATTTAATCATGCAGAATAAATTACATTATGCAATTATTGGTAAGTTTTCTTATGGTAAACCTCATATTGAAGTATTAAGGAAAACTGTTCCGAATTAATGTGGAATAAAGGGGCAATACAATATAGGAGTTATGGATGAAAGACATGTGCTAATAAGGCTAGAAGCATTGAAAGATTATGTTCAATTATTATCAATGTCTGCCTTTAATATTCAGTCGATGGATAGATATTGGCAAATAAGGACTTTAAAGTGGGATCCATGGTTTGAGCTTGATATTGAAACTACTATTGCAGTGGCTTGGATTTCTATGCCGGATCTTCCACCCATTCTTTTTGCAAAAGATGCAATATTATCTATTTATCAGGTGTAGGTTGAACTCTCACAGTTGATAGGGAAACCAAAAATCATACTAGGCCTAGTTGTGCAAGAGTAAAAGTAGAGGTTGATTTGATTGAAAAGCTGCCTCAACGAATAGGAATTAATGAAGAGAATGATATTACTGGGGAAAACAAATCAAAGTGGATGCAGATTCATTATGATTATATGCTAAAATTTTGTAAAGAGTGTTGTTTACAAGGGCATGATGAGGACAGCTGTTGGAAAACTCATTTAGAATTATATGACAAAATAAAGAAAGAAAGCAAAAGCACAGAAGAAAAATCAGAAGAGAAGGATCAAAGTGGACAAAGGAAGCATCAACAACATCAAGACAATACAAGAAGAGGAAAAATAAATAATCAATAGTGGCACACAAGGAAGAATAGATACAGAAGGGATAGATTTGGAAATATTCTAGGAGAGATAAATGAGAAAAATGATAAGGAGTTGGAAGTGTCTAATTCTGTTAATGCATTGGAAGATAAGGAAAATGAAGATGATCATATTAAAGAGATAGAAAAAAAAGGGTGATAAAGATAAACAAGAGTAAGGAGAGGTATTCAGCATAAAAGATTAGGTGAATAAAAGTTTTGGTAAAACTGCAAAAACTCAGCAAGGAGCACAGGATGCAGAACAGATGAATGCAACAAATAAAAAGAAGAACAAGGAAGAATATATTCAGCAAAATCAAGTTCAGTAGAATGGCAGTGCAGAAACTCAGGAGAAAGTCAGTAATAAAGAGATGCAGATGGAAGAATGTAATAAGCAAATTCAGTTGTTTGATGAAGACGAAAATAAGTTGAAGATATTGGTAGGGATTTCTCCCTTAGCGATTGAATTAGATAAAATGATGGAGATTTGCAATGAAAAGAAGGCAGATTTGGATGGGAATAATTTGGATGATAACATCAAGAAAATAGCTAAGGATGCAGATCTATCCCCCAAACAAGTTGATTCATTGAATGCCAAGCAAAGTAAATCAAAGAAGAAGAACCAGAGTAATAATGCAAGTTCAGGCACAATTCATACAAGGAGTCATACAGCTAAGGATAAACCATGATGAAAGCATTAATATGGAATATAAGGTCTGTTAATACACAACAGGCCTTTACCAGATTAATCACAATGCAAAGAAGAAACCATTTTTGTTTTATAGGTATTATGGAACCTTTTCAAGAGAGGCAGTATATAGATTAATACAAAAGGAGACTGGGTATAAATTAGGCTGTGGTGAATGTATCAGGGAAGATATGGGCATTCATGGATAGAAGTATGGAATGTAGCATAGTTAAAGATTAGGAGCAATAACTTTCAATAAAGCTGGTATGTAAATAAGTTGATGTTTCTTTGATAGTTACATTAGTGTATGTAAAGTGCAGCTCAAGAGAAAGGAAAGTTTTATGGAATTCATTATTAGACATGGCTGATTATCAGCAACCATGGTTAATAGGAGGTGATTTTAATTTAATAAGAAATAAAGAAAAATTAGGGGGATTACCAGTTACACTGAATTAAACTCATGATTTTAATCAGTGTATAAGTATGTGCAATGTGGAAGAACCTCAATTTAAAAGAAGTAAGTATACTTGGTGGAATGGGAGAATAGATAATGAATGTATATTTAAAAGGTTGGATAAGGTGTTGTACGATGATAGATTGCAAAACTTGTTTCAGACATTAGAGGTGGAGCATTTACCTAAAAGTGGATATGATCATGCTTCTTTGTTAGTTCATTTTAAGATGGATAGGGAGCAAGTAATCAAATCTTTTAGATTTTTGAATCTATGGTTGAAAGAAGAGACATGTTTGGAAGTGATAAAGGAAAATTGGAAAGCAGAGAGAGAAGGTAATCCATTCATTGTGTTTCATCAGAAAATGAAGAATGTTAAATCAGCATTGACAAGATAGAGTAAAGAAACCTTTGGAAACATATTCCAGGAAATTGCAACACTAGAAGATGTTCTAAAAGTTAAAGAAAATAAATTTGAAGAGGAGCCCAATGGAGTAAATATGTAAGCTCTGAGTAAAGCTCAGTCTAAAGTTAAATCTGCAGTTAAAGAAGGAGGAAGAATTCTGGAAGCAGAAGGCAGGATATGAATATTTTAAGGATAGAGAAAGAAATACTAAGTTCTTCCATGAAATTGTCAAAGGAAGTAGAAGAAGATTAAGAATCAGGAGAATACTGAATGAAGAAGGAGAATGGATGGAAGAAGAACAAACTATAGCAGATACTGCAGTAGATTTTTATCAGAAGCAGTTTACTAAGAAGGAAGATGCAGAGGATTTTACTATGTTATATGAGATACCAAGCTTGGTAATTGATGAGCAGAATAGCAAAATTATCAGAATTCCTACTGAAGATGAAGTAAGAGAAGCAATTATGGGATTAAACAGAAACAGTGTAGGTGGATCTGATGGAATGACTAGATCCTTCTATTAAGATGCATGGAACATAATCAAGAATGCCATACATAAAATGGTAATTTATTTCTTTTGTGGTTATCAGCTCCCAAGATTCATTACACACACTAATTTGGTATTGTTACCAAAAAAGTTAATAGTGAATACTTTTTCAGATATAAGGCCTATAGCATTTAGTAATTTTGTGAATAAAATTTTCTCAAGAATTATTCATGTAAGGATTAAATTAGTACTACCACAATTGATTTCACTTGAGCAAGTAGGTTTTGTACAGGGTAGAAGCATTGCTGAAAATATCTTGGTGGTTCAGGAAAAAGTTTCAAAAATAACAAAGGGAGGAAAAAACCTAATATGGTTATGAAGTTAGATATGATAAAGGCTTATGTAGGGTGGAATGTCTCTTTCTAACCAAGGTGTTAAGGAAAATGGGTTTTTCAGAAGTTCTTATTGACATGGTGTTTAGATTGTTAGAGAACAACTGGTATTCAATACTTCTGAATGGGCAGCCTAAAGGCTTTTTTAAATCATCAAGAGGATTGAAGCAAAGTGATCCTATATCACCTACTTTGTTCATTATGACAGCTGAAGTTTTGTCTAAAAATCTGAAGAAATTGATGCAAGACAATGAGTTTAAGTTGTTTGGTATGCCAAGAGGAAGTCCTAAGTAAAATCACTTAACTTTTGCAGATGATATGATAATTTTATACAAATATAAAGTGAGAACTCTACAGATGGTGACTAATACTTTGGATAGATATCAAGAAGTATCTGGGCAGAAGATAAACAAGGAAAAGAGTGTTATTTATCTCCACAAAGGGGTCTTAAATAGAATAGGAGTTATGGAAGAAGTGGCTATAGGTATACTGAGGAAAGAATTTCCTTTCATGTACCTTGGTTGTCCTATATTCTATATGAGGAAGAAGAAGGATTAATATCAACAATTGATGAATAATAGCAAACAAGTTACAGACATGAAAAGGAAAACTCCTGTCATATGGAGGTAGAGCAGTATTGATCAAGCATATGTTACAGAGTGTTCCTATACAATATTTTTCAGTAATGAATCCTCCTTTAAATGTGTTGAATTCTATTCAAAATATTCTAGCCCAATTTTTTGGAGCAGCATAATAGGGGAAAAAGGTAGACATTGGGTGAAATGGTAGGATGTGTGCTTACCACAAGGGGAAGGAGGACTAGGATTTAGAAGAATTTCTAATATCTCTATGGAATTATTTTGTAAGTTATGGTGAACTTTTAGGATAACATTTTCCATATGGAGTGATTATATATTTAATAAGTTCTGTAAAAAGGAGCATTCATCAATGGTGATATGGAAAGCTGGTGCAGGTAGATCCCAAGTGTGCAAAAAGATGTTAAGTGATAGAGATTTGGTGGAACATTTGGTAGTGTGGCAACTGAGAGAAGGGAATACTGGTTTATGGTCAGATAATTGGACTGGTCAGGTTGATTTGTATTCCTTAATAGAAGGGAATTGGGATGAAAATTGGCAGTATCAGAAAGTAAAAGATATTCTAAGGGATGGTAGATGGGATGAACAATTGGTTACAAACATGTTCACACCAGAATTGGCTAAGCATATTTTAACCAATGTAAATCCCCCAACAGGAGAAGGTAATGATAGGACTGTATGGAGTATAAAAGCGAATGAAGAGTTTTTAGTGAAGACTGATTGGCAATACATCAGGAATAAAGGACAATTGAGTAACATTTACAGGAGTATTTAGATTAAAGGGATGCCTTTTAAAATATGTTTATTTATGTAAAAGTTAAGGAGAAGAAAAATACCAATGGATGATTATGCTAAAAGATAGGGAATGCATGGTCCATCTAAATGTTGGTGTTGTGAGGAGCCTGTAGTGGAGACACCTGCACATGTCTTCAGAAGATCATATTATGCTAACAGGACTTGGTCCTACTTTTCTTCTTTTGCAGGTATTTCTATCCAGTATTTGACTCTAAGGGGTACTATTCTTAAATGGTGGGACATTCAGGTGAAAAAAAGAGATCAATCATATTTCCATGCTTTACCTAGCATTATTCTATGGGATCTATGGAGGAGAAGAAACAGAAAGAAGCATGACCATAAGAGCACAACATGATTAAGGCTAATTTATAATATAACAAGGAGTTTGAGGTTACTATTAATGGTCAAAAAACCAGCAAGAATTTTTCTATTGAATGGCCATAAATTTTGTAGGAATTAGACAATTCTAAAAGCAAATCAAGGTTACTAAAGTGATGTGGGAGGTACTAGAAGAGGGATGGGTAAAATACAATACATATGGAGCATTCAGAGGGGATGATGGTGGAAATTCATATGCTTTCTGTTTGAGGGATAGGAAGGGTGATATACTATATGCTAAAGCAGAGTCACAATAATATGAAGATAGTATACAAGCAAAGGCACATACAATTTTATATGCAATAAAGCATTGTAATCAATCACAGTTGGACAAGGTAATCATTCAAATGGATTCTCTTATTTAGCAGAAGATTTTAACAGGAATTTGGAAGTGTCCATGGAGCATTGCAAACACAGCCAAGGAGATAGAGCAATACATGCAAGAGAAACAAGTCAAATATCAACACATTTACAGGGAAGAGAATTAGTTAGTTGATCATCTTGCAAATTTAGCCATTGACACATGAGAGGTCATCATTACTAGTTTTCAACAATTACAGCAGAAAGGAAAGGCCACACCTAACAGTGATAAATGACAGTGCCCTTACTTGAGAATTACACCCATAAGAAGCTAAAGGGCAAAGAAAGGCTTAGGCAGGCATCATATTTACAGGAAATAAAAATAGTAAAAGGAGAGCATGTAGCTAGCCTAGTCTACTATAATGAACAAAATGGACTTTTGGTATCATGGGAGGATCTATGGATCGATTTAAGCTTCTTAAACCTGGGTGTGAAGTAGCTACTAGTATCTTTGTGGGTCCAAGAATCTCTTATTTTCATCCCTCCCAGATCTAAGCATCACAAGAAAAAAAAAGAGTAAGGTATAGATTCAGAGTAAAAATGAGAGCCCATAAGCAGATAAAGTACTACATACTTGAAGGTAGAAGCTTAACACAGTTGATTAGATCTCTCAGAACTGATCAAAAAGCTAGTCAAGGACCCATTCATCGGAGAACTCAGCTACACAAGTTTTTTCATCAGTGGAAAAGTAATAAGAAGCAAACTCAACAACATAAAGGAAGTTTTACTTCCTTTTTTAAGCTAAATAAGTTAGAAAGTCTCAAAGAAAATGGCACCTGGTTGATGATCCAAAGAAGAAGGCGGTGGAACTCACGGTTGAAGAAGGGAAAATTCATTTTGAGAGAAGGCATGGAGTTGATAGAGTTAGGAAAGTTGATTTTTTTAGGAAACCCTACTACTTATCTATGCTTTCAATGGATTCGGGTTGGACCGAGTCACTCAAATAGCACTGGGCTGTTAATTGTATAATGGGTTGGTTCATTCACTTTTGATGATTATTAATAAAATACCAAATTAAACTAAAAAAAAAAGAAAGTGAGAAAAAAAAACCACACTTGGTCCAGTTTGAATGTACTTTAAAAGAAAAAGGGAGACATAGGGGCGGAAATAAAATAAAGAAAAAGTGAAAAATAAGTGGACCCCGAATAAAGCGTGGTGTCAAGGATGCGTAGTCACTAAATAAATCCAAAAAAGATACCAAACCACCACTAACCTACATTACAAGTCAAATAAATTCCTTTAGTGATCCTATCCCGCCTATCTGAAAAACTAGGAAGAGAGAATATAGGAAAGCCTATGGTATTCGGTAAATACCGGTGGTACTTCTCTATGAGTGAGAGCATCTTTTGCTATATACCTTAAAAATTGATTGATCCATATTGAGTGAAAAAGGGTATTTCTTTGATTGTGATCTTACATGGAATATGTTTTTAGGTTGCTAGACTATTCAGTTAATGTGGTTTGTTCTATGCCTGGTTGTCTGTCACTAATGTAGTGCCATCAGTAGATTCCTTTTGTTTTCTTCGTGTGCCAAATTGATGTACATATATTGATTCTTTAAAAGTCAAAATTATGAGGGGGAATAATAATGTTGAAAAAGTTAATAGAAAAATCACTGCCATAGGTGTCTTAGGATCTTCCTGTTTAAGCATCGTTGTTATGTTGGTTGTTTTGATTTTTGTTTTGCCTGAGGACACCCAAACTTCTAATTTGAGGGTGTTGATGCTCCATGGAAACACAACACTTTTGATGCTTAAAACAATGTATTTATGCTTGGACTTAGGATGTTTTAATAGATATAAGGTGGTTTTATGCTTGTTGCAGGTGAGACAAGTCAATAAAAGCCTTGGACTAAAATTGGATGAAAAACACTTGTAAAGAATGAAGTCTGCAAATGATACGAGTCACCTTATGAGTCGCCAACACATCATATGGCTCGTAGGTTGACTCATAAGACAACAGAACCAAAAGCCAAGAAGAAATGCTAAATAACAAAAAGAACAACTTAGTTATACGAGTTGTAAGATGATAATACGGGTCTTGTCAAGAAAACATAAGGGGAACAGAATCTCATGCTGCCCTTCAGAGTTTAAGTCACCAAATAAGATGAGTTGAAAGTCTGAGTACGACTCGTATGATCCAACCGTAAGCAGACCTGTGTTCAGAGGATTGAGATATTAAGTCCCAGGTGGTAACGAGTGAAGGCCATGAGTTGTATGGTCAAGGTACGACTCATGAGCAGGAGTCATAAGAAGAATAGAAAGTTGAAGCCCTAGAAGATTAGATGTTATAGAACATATGAGAGGCACTGTACAACTTGTAAGAAGACCTTACGAGTGGACGAGTGAGTCGTACCTTGTGATGACTTACTATTCCTTTTCTGTTTTTATTAGAATTTATGGGTTGTTTTGAGATAATGTAAATATCCTAGGTTTTATATTTTATGTCACCCAAAACTAACCTCCAAAGAATTATACTGCAGCCGATGCTATAGTAACCCAACTAGGTTGGGGCCGATCCCATAGGAAAACGTTGAACAGTTGCTTAACCTTGATGTAATTCACGAGCAGTGCGGAAAGTAAATGGGGGAATTTAGAATTATCTGTAACTAGTAACCAAATCTTGAATGCCTTGAGTTATTAATAATAGAAGACAAACACTAGGACTGTGTTCCCCCTATCTTCTCAACTCCGTAAATTTCTCGTGTTCAACCCACCCATTATGATGCTTTGTATGTAAAATCAATAAGATATGTATTATCAACTGTCTTGTGAACTTGTTGATAAATCTCACCCTTTGCCTTGTGAGTCTCAGGGTGTCGCCTGATTACTCCTAGTGTTTAACAAATGCCAGTGTATGTCAAAATAAGAACAAAAACTAAAACCCGCGAACATCACCAATTCAACTAACTACTCAAACTGTCCTCCCAATCAACGACACCAAAATTTTATTTCGCCCAAAACTAACCTCCAAAGACGTATGCTGCAGTCGATGCCAAATATAGTAACCTAACTAGGTTGGGGTCGATCCCACAGGGAAAATGTTGAACAGTTGCTTAACCTTGATGTAATTCACGAGTAGTGCGGAAAGTAAATGGGGTGAATTTGGAATTATCAGTAACTAGTAACCAAATCTTGAACGCTTTGAGTTGTAAACAATAAGGCGACGCCCTGAGACTCACAAGGTAAAGCATGAGATTTATCAACACATTCACAAGATGGTTGATAGTACCTATCTTGTTGACTTTACATGCACAGCAGTAGAATAGGTAGATTGAACACGAGAAACTTACAGAGTTGAGAAGATAGGAGGAACACAGTCCTAATGTTCATCTTCTATTGTTTACAACTCAAAGCGTTCAAGATTTGGTTACTAGTTACTGATAATTCCAAATTCCCCCCATTTACTCTCCGTACTACTCATGAATTATATCAAGTTAAGCAACTGTTCAATGTTTTCCCTGTGGGATCGACCCCAACCTAGTTGGGTTACTATATTTGGCATCGATCGCAACATACTTCTTTAGAGGCTAGTATTGGGAGACATTAGCATCGAAAAATATGGTTTCCAGTATCGATTACTCGGACCTCCACTTTCACGACTCAACTACACAACCATTAATATAACCCAATTAAAAGGAGTATCACACATTCCCATTCGTTAAACCGCATTCCCATTCGTTAAACTACATTCCATATTAAGGTATACAATGTTGTTATCGTCATACCAACTTTACTTGCAAGGTAACACGTCATGCAAAAACAACTTCCATTAACTCGGGGAGAACATCTTCTTTTGTTCACTAATACACATTGGGAAACACTGACTCCTTTTGTTCATTAGATCATACCATTGTATTTCAAATACCTTTTTATGTCATGTAATAATTCAAGACTAATTCAATTCACGAATTCCCATAGTCCTCATAACTAAAACCAATTTCACATCTTGGGGTTTGGGACATAACCATTTCAAAAGTCCCAAGTTTGGGAAAATCATAATTCCCTGGTTCATTCACCATCCCCATGCACCCACTAGTTCAAAACCATATTTAAAACATGAGTCATATTTAAACCATAAGAAACTTTGTTCAATTCATAAACATTCAAAACTTCCAACCCATGTTTTAAAACCATCACAATAATTTCATGAACAATACTTTAAATCACATTTTTTTAGAAAATAAACAATAAGGGAAGAATAACATCCCTTAATCACCAAGAAGTATAGAGAGAGATCACCCTTGAAAGCCCCAATTGATTAGCTTGATGAAAACCCGAAGTGTTCCTGACCTTGAGGATTTGGGAGTGTTCTGAGAGGTTATTTGATGTATGTAAGATAGCTAATAGTGGCCTAAGGAAT
The DNA here is from genome assembly GCA_030864215.1 of Capsicum pubescens. Classification (NCBI taxonomy): domain Eukaryota; kingdom Viridiplantae; phylum Streptophyta; class Magnoliopsida; order Solanales; family Solanaceae; genus Capsicum; species Capsicum pubescens. Next base: position 146,499,980 of record CM061545.1, on the reverse strand, counting down.
TTATAAGATGTTGTTTTTAAGTTGGACAAGAGGGGAAATGCCCAGAATGCCCTCAGCTTGAAAGCTGAAAAAGCCTCATTTGGTTACGGGTCAACACCTTTACTCGTACCTACATCTTACTACTCGTTACCACGAGTTGTAACCAAGACAGTGAATAGGACCCCCATTCACTGCCACCTTAAGACTCCACCAACACACTCGTAAGGAGAATTTATGACTCATAAGGTCTACTCGTGAGCAACATAGAATCCAGAAGAATTGAACATTGGACATCCTACGATTTGAATCTATGACACGTACCAAATCCTCATGGCTCATAGTGAGCCACTCATACTCAGAGCAGAACTTTACCACTAAGTGTTTAATTTTTTTATGATCAGGCTCCTATGACCTGTAACCACATCTCACGACTCGTCATCATGAGTCGTGACCTAGGCAGTGAGCCCAAATCTCAAGAATTTTCAAGGGCCCATCTGGGGTGTTTCAATTCTCTCCCACTTAGATCTTTCATACATGAATGATGGTTCAAGGAAACACAAATAAAATTGGACTCCATATACCTCTAATCTTACTTTTAACCAAGTTAGAAAACAATGATGCGAAGGAAATCAATCTTTCCTTTAACAAAGTCAGAATACAAAGATGTTAAGAATTATACATACCTTACATACGATTTTCCAGAGAAGAAAACAAGAATGGATACTTGGACTTCATGTACTCTCAAGCTTCCCAAATAGCCTCTTCAACCTTGTGATTCCTACATAAATCTTTACTGAAGCTACATCCTTTGTCAACAATCAATGAACTTGCCGATCCAAAATTTCAATAGGGACTTTCTCATAATGCAAGAAATCTAAATTATCAATATCCTTGATAGGCACAATCAGCAATGGATCACCCACACACTTCCTCAATATGGACACATGGAACACCGGGTGAATGGAGCTCAAACTAGGAGGTATCTCCAACTCATATGCAACATTACCAACCCTCCTTAAGACCAAGTACGGTCCAACATACCGGGGACTGAGTTTCCCCTTCTTCCCAAGTCGCATTACTCCATTCATGGGAGATACCTTCAAGAACACCCAATTGCTAAGCTCAAACTCTAACACCCTACATCGCACATCCGTATAGGACTTTCGGCAACTTTGGGCAGCTTTAAGTCTATCCTGAATCACCTTCACCTTCTCCATCGGCCAAACATCTCTTCCTTACCAACCTCGAACCACCCAATAGGCGATCTACACATTCTACCATACAATGCCTCAAACGGAGCCAACTCAATACTAGAGTGGTAGCTATTATTATACGCAAACTCTATAAGGGGGAAATGATCAATCCAACTACCACCATAGTCAATCACAGAGGCCCAAAGCATATCTTACAGTGCCTGAATAGTCCATTTTTCTTGCCCATACGACTGCGGGTGGAAAACAGTACTAAAGCTCACCTTAGTTCCCAAACCTCTCTAAAATAAATACCAAAAATGCGATGAGAACTGAGTAATCTGACATTATAGAAATAGGCTCCCTATGCAACTTCACAATCTCTTAGAGGAATAATTTTGCATAATTCTCTATTGAATAATTAGTCCTCACTAGTAAGAAGTGAGCAGACTTGGTCATCCTATCCACGATGATCCAAATCGAATTAAACTGATTCCGACACCGAGGAAGACCAATAATGAAATCCATATTAATCACTTCCCATTTCCATACAGGCAACTCAATATCTTGAGTCAACCCACCGAGCCTCAAGTGCTCAACCTTCACTTGTTGACCAAACATGCATTTATCCATAAAACTGGCCACATCTCACTTCATATTGTTCAACCAATAAATCTCTTTAAGATCATGATACATTTTTGTTGAACCAGGATGAATGACGTAACACGACTCATGATCTTCAACCAAGATCCTCTCTCTTAACATATCTACATTGGGAATACATAACCTACACTAGTACCTCAAGATACCATCACACGATCTCAAAAGCTACAACTTTTTGCTATCCCACATCTCCCTTAATCTTCACTATGACAGGATTCGGTACCTGCTTCTCCTTTATTTCAACAACTAAGGATGACTTTACCACCTCTTGCACAAACACACCACCACCTTAGAGTCTAAGATATGAACTCCAAGGTTCGCTGAGAGGTGAATATATTTCACTAACTCCAACTTATCCTCATCCACATAAGCTAGACTCCCCATGGATAATCTACTAACAGCATCAACAACCATATTAGCTTTACCTGGGAGATAGTGGAGACTCATGTCATAATCGTTCTATAACTCAAGACACCTCCTCTGCCTGAGATTTAACTCTTTCTGGGTGAATGCATATTCCAGGATCTTATGATAAAAAAACATATCTACATGGACTCCATATAAATAGTAACTCTAGATCTTAAATGCGAACACCACAACAAATAACTCTAAGTCATGTGTTGTGTAATTCTTCTCATGAACTTTCAATTGCCTAGAAGCATAGGACACCACCCTACCACGTTGTATCAATACACAACCAAGTCCCACACCAGATGTATAATAATAGACAACAAAACCATCAGTGCCTTCAGGCAGAGTCAGAACTAGAGCTGAAGTCATCTTATCTATCAACTTCTCAAACTACCCTCACAAGTGTCAAACCATAAAAACCTCACCTTCTTCTGGTTCAACTTAGTCAACAGGACAGCTATAGTATAGAAAATCTCCACAAATCTCCAATAGTACGGCTAAACCTAAGAAGCTCCAAATATTGGTTAGAGTCGTGGGCCAAGGCCACTTCTTAATCACTGCAACGTTCTGCGAATCCACCATAATTCCTTCGCTAGAAATTAAATGAACCTAAATAGTGACAACCTTAAACCAGAATTCACACTTTGAAAACTTAGCATACAAATGCTAATCTTTCAAGGTTTGCAACACCATACCGAGGTGATGACATTATCCAGTTCACTTTTGGAATACACTAGAATGTCATCTATAAAAGCTATGACAAAAAAATCTAAAATCTGATGAAAGACCACATTCATCAAGTCCATGAATGCCATTGGGCCATTAGTCAAATGAAAAGACATGACTAAGAACTCGTAATGACCATACTGGGTTTAGAAGACAGTCTTAGGGATATCCACCTCTAATCTTTAGTTGATGAAAATTGGACCTAAGATTAATCTTAGAGAAATATCTAGCACCCTGAAAATAGTGAAACAAATTGTCTATCCAGGGAAGAAGATACTTATTCTTCACTGTAACCTTATTTAACTGATGGTTATCGATGCACATTAGAAAGGAACCATCTTTTTACCCATAAACAAAATAGGACACCCCATGGAGACACGCTAGGATGGATAAAAATCTTGTTAAAGAGGTCTTTCAACTCTCCTTAAGTTTCTTCAACTCAATCGGATCCATTCTATAAGGAGGGATAGAGATAGGATGAGTGTCTGGAACAAGGTCAATCCCATAATCAATCTCCCTATCGGGAGGGATACCAGGAAGATCATTAGGAAAAACCTTAGGAAATTAACTAACAACAGGAACATATTGTAATAAAGGACCCTCTGAGTTAGAATCTTTAACCTGAACCAAATGATAGATACATCTCTTGGAAATAACTTTTGAGCTCCGAAATATGATATGAACCTTCTCTTAGGCACTAGAGAATCCCCTTCCCACTCAATGAATGACTCATTAGGGAAATTAAAATGACCTTACGGGTCCGACAATATAAGAAGGCCTAGAATGAATGCAACAAGTCCATCCCCAATATGACATCAAAATCAACCATGTCTATCTCTATCAGATCTACCAAAGTTTCTCTACCACCAATAGATACCACATAACCCCTATAGACTTTTCTAGCAACCCTTAAGTCACCCATCGAGATAGAAACAAAAAAAGATCAGGGATACACTTGGGACCTGAATGCTCAGCCATAAATAGAGTCACATAAGAAAGAGTAGACCCTGGATCAAGCAAGAAATACAAATCATAAGAAAAGATTCATAGCATACCAGGGACGATATTGGGGGATGCTCAGAGTCCTAGTGGGTAGCAAGAGCATACAAGCGATTGACAATCCCTCTGCAGATGACCAATTTAACCACATTTAAAACACCTGATCATCCCTTGCTTACAAAACCCATGGTCCACCTGCCCGCAGAATCTACAAGGAGTATATGATGGAGCGGACTGAGCCCCACCAGCCTGAGATTGGGCATCGTGTGCCCTAAACCCACTATAATGCAGTGAATGATGATCACCCAACGACTTTGGATAAGGAGCACTAGCTGTTGTGTATGAACCAAAACTCTCTCATTTCTTCTTAGACTACCTCTAACCATCTCTTCTACTCTACTATTGACCTCTTTACTAATTAGAAAATATAAATGTCTTATTTTGTCTTTTCCTTATATTTGCATGTTTCTTCTTCTCTTTCTCAACCACTGCATATACATAACCAATATGGAGATGTCCATATCCTTTTTTAATAAGGTTGCCATACTCTCTAGAATAAAATCATGAGACAACCCATAAGTGAATTTCCCCATTCTAGCCTTCATGCTATACACTAACTCGAGAGCATATCGGGACAACTTATGGAATTTAAAGGCAAACTCCTTGACGACCATCCTGCCTTACTTTCGATTAACAAACTCTTCCGTTTTTGCCTACCTTAAATCTTGAGAAAAAAAGCAGTTTAGAAAAGCACTAGAGAAATCATCCCACGGTACAGATTCGGCATCATCTCCCTTTGATATTTCCCATTCCTCATACCATTGGTAGACTAGGAAATGAATTCTACACCCTTCACATTAATGGTATGCATAATGTGAAAGATCTTCTCCATCTCATCAATGAAATTGAGGATCCTCCTCAACCTTAACACAAGTGAACACAAGAGGACTCAACCTCATAAACTGGCCAACCCTTATGGCCTTAGAAGAAGGAGTAACTGAAGCTACACGCTAAGACTGAGAAGATACCAATTGAGCAAACGTACATTCGATGCATTAACCCAAGGAGATCAAGAAGGACTAAAAGGGACCGGCGAAACTCTTAGAGGTAAATCAGGAACTGGACCCCTAGACTGGGTCTGCACCCCATAAGCAAGGCGCATCCCATCAGCATTATCCTCAAGTGGGATAGAGGATTTCCATGAGCTTCAGATCATTTGGGAGGCATGATATGAAAAGTGAACAAACGGATATTAGAGGGGATTTAATACCCTTAGACTATACAACCCAAAAAATTAATAACATAAAAGGAAAACATTCTTAAATGCCTCATAGCCTTTCCCTTATAAGTGTGGTGTGCTACGTACCCATAAAAGACTCTACTTGACACAAATTTCTTGGACACCCAATGATACCAAACCTAGGCTCTAATACCACCTTTGTCACGACCCAAACCAAGGCCTGACTGTGATGGTCATCTCAAGTCCCACAAGGACCAAAGTCACCCCCTTACCTAACCAAACCAAACACACCACACCCAAGGTTGGCTGAATTTCAAACATATAAAAAGATAAAAGGTTATCAATTTTATGACATTATAATAAGTCTATAACCAAAACCAACCATCCATAAGCAAGTAACCAACCAGTACCAATATCAATGCCAATATAAATACCAATACAAGCACTAATACCGACACCGCCCATGCCCACAGTAGTTTGACAAAGCCTCTAATCTAAACTAAAGAATATCCAGTCGTAACATATCCCCTACCATAGCCAAAACCTTAACCAAGAGAATAGTAAAGTCATAAAGAAATCAATAGCATGAAATGTTTTCTTTTGAAGTATAGAAGCTTACCAATTTAGTCCGACTCAAAAGCTTTCCCCAAAACACACAGTCACTGAGCCTTAGGAGTAGAAGTATGACCAATTCCTACATTATGTAGGGATAGTACGTCTGAAGATGGTTAGCAGGGTGAATGTTAGCATGTAACTCAGGGATAAGGATATCATAACCCGAGTCGAGGCCCTGGCCGCGATGGGCATCCTGAACCATGGAGGCCTGGGCGCCTCTTTCTATCTGTCAATCGTGCACAACATTCATACAATATAAGGAAATACAGAAAATTATCATACAGAAACATGGTCAATGTCATAATACAACTAGAGACTTCAAAAGCAAATCCTTAATGTTTAAATTGCATGACACCCATCCGCAAAATCTCTAACATTACAAGATTCAACATATGTATAGAAACAAAACTGGGATAAGGCCCTCATTCGGACCATGAGTAAGATAAAAAATAATGTTCTATAAATTCAGCCTTCCAGAATAAGAAAGGCTCATCAACTGCAAATCTCAGACACACTAATCTACTGCTTAGCGGGACCCCGGGACTAAGCCTCAGATCCTAAAATATAGGGGGTTAATACAATTATACTAGTACACAGAGTAATCCAAAATAGTATAATTTTATACAACATAAGTAAGAGTAATTCGTAAAAACATATTACATACAATATAGGAAACACATAGGCATACCTTAAAGACTTTGAAACAATTCTTTGAAATCATGATTCACTCTTTATCTTACTTTTGAGCTAGATGGTACACCCTACAAGTCTAGTACTCACGGGCTATATTGGTCCGCCATTAACTCATTGGCCAAGCCCCTACATCCAAGTTTTTCATAAAGATAGGGGTCCTACATACTAGTCTAGTATACTAGTGTCTTAAAAATAAGTATACATTGGTCTTAGCTAATCATATCACCCAAATTGGCAAGACTCAGTTTCCAACGATGAGGACTTACACTCAAACACTTTCTTTGGGTAACCATCTAACTCTATTTAAGATCATTTTTAACATTTAAAATCATGCATATTTTTGAAAAGTGGTCTAATGTCTGAAAACTTTCTATAGTAAAGTCTAGTCTGAGTCTATAATGGCATATGTTTGATTTGGTATCGTCATACCAAGACTTGCAAGTCGTATAAGCCATACAGTATCGTGTTATAGTCTTTTCATTCAAAGCGTGTTATTTGGACCACCCAAATCAATTAAATAGTATAAGAGATCTTGTAATTTAAAATACATGACAACTTATGCAAAGATTCTCATATTTCAATTCTTAAACACAGGGTGTCACTTTCTTTGTAGTAAACCATTCATTCTTTCATTGAACATCTTCACATTAATAAACAAGTAAAACACCCTCTCTTCAATTCACAATTAATCTCAAATCATTTAAAAATAGCCAAGAAACATTTATACCAAGCTTCAAAAGGTGAAATTTATTAATTCGTAACATGTGAAAATCAAAAGGGTCATAACTAGAGAGGGAGTACAAATATTAATGCTCTCAATTCAACTTTCAAACTCCAAATGCATACATACATATATATGAACGAAAATTAAATTTAGGGGAAGGCCTCAAGACCAAAACATTATCTTCAAAAGGGTTCACAATGCATATTTGTTATTGTAAATTTAAAGCCCTTCGTAATTATATGATTCCATAACTTTAAACCTTACTCAAAATGTTTTCAATAAGACCATGTAGTTTAGGAAAACCCCATGTACCTTAGATTACTTAGTTTGAAGAATAGGACCCAAAGCTTAATTTGTTTCTTGGAAATCTTGAACTTAAAGGTTGAGCTTTTGATCTTTGGAGGATGAAGTAGGGTTTTGTTCTTGAGGGAATTAAGCAATTTTTGGCACATAATTCCCTAATAATGTTTTTAATCAGTTGTTAACATGACTTGGAGTTATGCGGAAAAGTCTAAACTACCCTTTGAAATTAATCTTTTTAGAAAAAACCCACTTTTGGAGCTCACCATGATGCACCACTATCGCGGTGGCTTACTGATTCTGATGGAAATAATCATAACTTCTTGGTCAGGTATCGGATTGAGGTAAAAATGGTATCGTTGGAAAGCTGACTCAATTATCTACAATTTGGTGGGTATTAACCTGAAAAATTCCACATATATCAAAAGTTATACATGTTCAAAGTTGACCCTTGTAGAATCGAATACCAAACTTTGGACGATTCAAAGGCTCTAGCTCAACTTTGCTCTAAGTGATTTCTATGAACATTTTTCACTTCATAATCACATAACACACTAGGATAAAGATCATTACAATGAATTTAAATATGAATCATAGGATTAGAGTTTACACACGTAGGAATGACGATTTGATTTCTAGTTCAAAGATGCAGGGTGTTACATAAAGACATTCAAAAGCCAACACACACATAATCAAATGGAAATACATATATATATATATATCACATGGAGGGATAGAGAACAAGGCTTAACATGTTTTTCAAAATATTATCCTGGATTGTGTAGCTCAACCGTTATATAATAGTGCCCATGGGCTATATAGGCCCTAGATCGCACCCTAGGTCAGGCCCCAATTCCTATAGCTTCATGAACTGACGAATAATCTCATATATATATATAAACATGGGGGATTCAAACCCTCCAATATATACCAAGGTGACTTAAGCATCTAATTATATAATGATTTGAGAGGGACTCGAACCTCCTAAATCATGAAATAATAATAAGGGGAACTCAAACCTCCCTGGTCACTCTAACCCCCGTGTGGGCAAATACATTTTCCTGTATCGGTCATTTGGACCTCCACTTTTATGACTCAGCTACACAACCCTTAATATAGCCCAATTAAAAAAAGTATCACACATTCGCATTCATTGAACCACATTCTAAGGCATATAATGTTGGTATCGTCATACCAACTACACTTGCAAGGTAACATGTTATGCAAAAATAATTTCCATTAACTCAGGGAGAACATCTCCCTTTGTACACTAATACACATTGGGGAACAATGACTTCTTTTTTTATGAAATCATACCATTGTATTTTAAATACCTTTTTATGTCATGAAATAATTAAAGACTAATTGAATTCATGAATTCCCACAGTTTTTATAACTAAAATCAATTTCACGTCTTGGGATTGGGGACATAACCACTTCAAAAGTCACAAGTTTGGGAAAATCCCAATTCCCTAGTTCATTTACAATCCCATGCACCCACAAATTCAAAACCATATTTTAAACATGAAAATCATATATAAACCATGAGAAAAATTATTCAATTCATAAACATTCCAAACCCCCAACCTATGTTTCAAAACCATCACAATAATTTCATGAACAGTACTTTAAATCACATATTTTTACAAAATTAATTATGAGGAAAGAGTAACATTCCTTAATCACTATGAAGTACGTAGAGAAATCACCCTTGAAAGACTTAATTGATTAGCTTGATGAAAACCTTAAGTATTCTAGACCTTGAGGATTTGGGAGTGCTCTGAGAGGTTATTTGATCTATGTATGATAACAAATGATGCCCTTAGAAAGTTATAAGACGTGGGTTTAAGTTGGACAAGAGGGAATATGTCCAGAATGTTCTCAACTTAAAAGATTAAAAGACCTACCTTTGGTTATGAGTCAACCCCTTACTCGTACCCACATCTTACGACTCATGACCACGAGTCGTAACTAAGACAGTGACTAGGACACCCATACACTGACCACCTTAAGACTCTATCAACACACTCATAAGGAGATCTAATAACTCATAAGGTATAGTCATGAGAAACACAAAACCCAAAAAAATGAGCACTGGACATTCTACAATTTGAACCTACGACTCATACCATATCCTCACGGCTCATAGTAAGCCACTCGTACTTAGAGAAGAACTTTTCCACTAAGTTTCTTATTTGGTTACGACCAGGGTACTACGAATTGTAACCATATCTCATAACTGGTCACCATGAGTCATGACCTAGGCAGTGATCCCAAAGCTCAAGAATGTTCAAAGGCTAGACTCCGAGTTGTTTCATAGTATATGCTATGAAAAACTCAGAGTCGTGCCTTGAACTTTAGAATTATTGATAGCCTCTTTCTGTGTGTATCACTCGTGAATGGCATAATAAGGTTTGGGAGGAGGGGAAAGCTCAACCCTAGGTAAATTAGATTATTTGAGATCCAAAGAATAGTTGTAGAGGTAGCATATATGTTATAATTTGTAAAAAGATTTATTTGCCAGTTATCTAGTTTTTCATGTATGTATGATGTGACACTATATTTTATATGAGTCTCATGTGCTTCAATAGTACTCAATTTAGTAGGATGAAAGATTGACTTTTACAAAAGATCTTGTATCTATTTTGGCCAAAAATATTAGATTATTGAGCTCAAGTTATAATTCAATAATTAAGCTTCGATGGTAACATCGTCCATTAGAAGAGACAGCCAGGCAGACCGAGCTTAATATGCAAACCTTGCATCCCTATCTATTCGAGCCTCAAGGTACTTCTTAACCTTTTTTTTACGGATGAAAGTCCCTTTTAGCAGTGGATATTGTAATGCCCTTACAGGTTATTTCCTTTATTTTTGTTCTTTTTCTATGTTTATGAATTCTTATAGCTACAACAGTTCAGTTATAACATGCTACAAGTAATAGTTTAATTATTGAGAAGTATGTTTAATTTTTAGAGTCATTTTCCTATTTTGGGCATTTGATGATAAGAAATAGGTCTCAAGCCAAAACCTCAAGTAAATGGTCTAAAATACCATTTTTGACAGTCATTAGCTCTTAAATATCAATTTTAGGATCGAGGGATCATTGATCAATCCCGATGATAACACACTTATTTTGGGATATTAGGTGGATTTTTGCTAAAGCAACACCTAGGGTATGCGACATTTTTTTTAATTCAAATGACTCTAAATAGAAATTAAGATGGCTTTATTGAGTCTGAACTATTGAATTTGATAGGTAGCATAATTCATTTGAGGGCATGGGATTGTAAACCAGTCATGACAACTCGATCAAAGTTTATTGGGACTTGGTGAACTTTGTTTGTGGCAAGTTATCCGGTGTAGAAGCTTTTATGGAAAAAGGACTACTTTAGTGGCTGGAAACCACTTTAGCAGCCCTAGACCACATTAGCAGATCTAACCAGATGAATCCTAATTGCCTTAGCAAGCATTGGTACTGTAGTAGTGACCTCTTTAGCGGTCATTTAGCTGCTAATGCAACCATTGTTGACACTATATATATATCTTCTCCTTTATTTTTTTGCTTAGAATACTAACTATAATCCACCATTTTTGACAACTGTAGGATCAAAATGTGTAACAGATCAAGTGTTTGAAGTAGGGATTTAGCATGGGGCATCTTGGTGGGCATGTAATTGTGAATGTCTTCATAAATTTCATTTAATTTCTTATGAAATTCTCCATTGATACTTAAATTTTGTATGGTATTTAAGAAATATTTGGTAATCTTTGAACTTGTATTTAGCCAAATTTTTGTGGCAATTGAATCAAGATATATGAGGGATGCTGTGACGGTGAGCTTGTATTTAACCAAATTTTTATGGCTATTGAATCTAGATATGTGTGGGATGCTATGACAATTTCAATTTCTATAAGTGGGACCTTATATGGGACTTTTAGTCTGATTTCTTGCCCAAAGCATATATATACACTATGGGGTATCAATTTTTTGTCTTGACGCATATATCATTAATTTAATAGCAAGGCATCTCTAAAAGTCTTCTCGAAAATGGAAAGCTTTGGTGTATAGGATTCACCGAGCATTTAATGGCATATAGGTAGGCTAGGCTTATCCCTGTTTTTAATTGAGCTTACTTATTGTATTAGAGTATCATTTGTAATGACCCTTTAGGTAATTTTCCATATTTCTTCTTATTTTTACTATTAGAGCTTTTCTATAGTTGCCCTAAGTCATTTATGACTTGCTGGGAATGATAGTTCAATTACTGGCCAGTTCGTTTGATTTTTAGAGCCAATTCCCTGTTTTGAAGTCCTTGTTGGTTCAAAATGGCCACCAGGTGAAAACTTCAACCAAAAGACCTCGAATGAAATTCTAACTGTTCCAATAACTCACTAGAATATAAATTTTAAGCTAGGTGGACTCTTGATTCGGGTGTTGAGGCACTCGGGTTCATTTGACCTATTGGTCAAAATATTAACAAAACAAAAATTGGGTGTGGGACCCATTTTTTGTTGAAATGACCTTGGATAGAAATTCTGACTGTGCTATGAGTTTGAAATGTCGAATTTTGGGTGGTAGCATGGTTTATTTACGCGTATGAGGTTATCAACGAAACCCGAGCACCTGGTGGAAGTCCATTTCAGACATAGAAAATCAAGTGCACCAGGTAGCGGGTGTAACCAGGATCGTGAAGGGTAAATTGCAATCTTATCAAGACCCAAACCAGGTCCTGGTTGTGATGGGTATCTCAAGTTCATCGAGGACCAGAGACCACCCCCTTCACCTAGTCAACCAGAACATAATATAATTTAAGAGTGAAATTCCAAACATAAAACCAAGATGGATAAGTATGACTCAAAGAAGTCTAAGAATTCAACAACCAATTCCTAGTCCACAGTATTATCTAACAAAACCTCTAACAAAACCAATGATAGTCCTATCGGGGCATGCCCTCGACCCTAGAAAAAAAAATCCAAAAGTAAGAGTAAAAACATAAGGAAATCCAAAGCAAGAAAGGGGGTCTTCCGAAGGATGGAAGATCACCACTTCAGTCTGAGTCACGGGCCGTCCCCCGATAATCTAGTCAATGTGTAGTAAGAGTAAAAGTATGACCAATTCCTGCATCGCATAGGGATACAACATTTGAAGATGGTTCGCAGTTAGAGCGCTAGCATATAACTCAGGGATAAAAGATAAAATAATGCCATGGTTCATAATACAAAAAACACTAAATCCAGTGCTCAACATCATATGTTATACCTAAATATATATATATCACATGCTGGGGTAGGAAACAAGGCTTAGCATGAACCTTTAAAATCTTATCCTAAATTGTGTAGGATAACCGCATAATCAAGTCACCCATGGGCTATATGGTCCCAGCTCTCCCCCAGCTGGAAGGACACAGTCCGTGTAACCGCAGGAACCAGAGGATAATCATTCATGCATATGCCTTATGGGGGATTCGAACCTCCCAACATATATCAAGGTAACTTAAGCCCTAAATTATGTGAAGCGGGGGACTCGAACCTCCCAATCATATAATAAAGGGGACTCAAAACTCCTGGTCATTTAGACCCCTGCATCAGCAACTATGGTATCCAGTAGTGGTTCCTCGGGACCTCTACTTTCACAACCTGGCAACATAATCCTATTTTAAGAACAATTAAAAACATTTAAGACATATTTCTATTAATTGAACCAGTTATGCATTAAGGCATCCCATTGGTATCATCATACCAATGCCACTTGCAAGTTCATTGTCATTTCATATCTATCATCTACCACACGGGGAAATTCATGACCCCTTAGGTTCAAATTATCCATTCATACAGGGAATCCACATACCCCACATTTCAATGAAATTGATCCATGGTTCATTAACCATTTATGTCAATGCATTAGTATAAATGAGCAAGTCAAATCGTATGACAAAACTATATTCATTATCAATTTCACAATTTGAGTTGAGGGAAACACAATTTCCAAATCTATATATTTAGGCAAAATTATCAAATTAGGGATAACCATGGCCCATTAATTTATTTACCATTCTCATGCACCCCAATGAGTGTATAAATCAATAATGTAAAGCATAATAGTTTAATAGTAATCATGAAAAAACAATCAATCTATTTACATTCAAAATCTCAACCCATAGTTCAAAACCCAACATCAAAACCATGAATAATAAACTAATTTTCCTGCCATTAAGAAAATACAAGTTTAGGGTAAGAGGTACATGCCTTAGACACACGATAATTGAAAAGTAATTCAGAGCATAAAACTAGAAAGATGAACGTACGATGAAATCCTTAGGATCTCTTGGGGGGTTGAGTTTGAGAGTGGGATTGGGATTTTAATCTCTTAAAACTGAAATGAATAAGATATATTATGCTTAAGGGTCGTACATAGGTGAAAAGACCCCAATACTCCTCATCCCAAGTGAATATAGCAAAAACTACACAAATTTTACATAGCAGTATGGCACGAACCTAATTGCGGAGGCTAACCTCCGTGCCACACTGCTAAACGTAGAGATTATAGCCTTTGTGACACGACAACATCACGAAGGCTCACTGCCTCTGTGGTCCAAAACCACCCTGAACCTCATCTGAAAATTCTGAAACTCTCTCGAGACACCTTATTCATATGCCTAAACACAATTTAAGTCAAAAATGGACATTTCAAACACGGGTGGGCCAAAAATAAAATGCTCAAAATTTGGAGGGTCTTACATTATCCCCCACTAGGATCCTTTGTCCTCGAAGGATGAGCTAGGATACTTTTCGCATGAGAATAACAATGTTACACTAGAATTAAATAAAATGCCAACGTAATGGGACTTTGTTTCCCCTTCTTTCCAAATTGCATCACCTCTTTCATGGGAGACACCCTCAAGAAAACCAGACCATCCTCATTGAACTCTAACTCTCTTCATCTCACGTCTGCATAGTACTTTTGGTGACTTTAGACAGTCTTAAACCTATCCCGAATCAACTTCACCTTCTTCATAGTTTGATGAACTAAATTAGGACTAAAAAACCTTGTCTCACAAACTTCCAACCACCCAATGGAGATCTACACCTCCTACCATACAACGCCTCAAATATGTCAATACTAGAGTGATAGCTATTATTATACACAAACTCTATAAGAGGAAAATGGTCAACTGAACTACCACCAAAGTCAATTAATCAAGATCAAAGCATATTTTCCAAAGTCTGAATGGTCCTTTACACTTGTCCATCAGTCTAGGGGTGAAAATGGTGCTAAGGTTCACCTTAATCCCTAAAACATGATGGAACGACCGCCAAAAATAAGATGAGAACTGAGTACCATGATCTGAGTTAATGGAAACTAGAGTACCAAGAAACTTGACGATCTCTTGAATAAACAACCTTGCATAGTCCTTAGGAAAATAATTAGTCATCACTGGCAAGAAGTGAACAGATTTAGTTATCCTATCCACGATGACCCAAATAGAATCAAACTGTTTCCAACACTATGGAAGACCAGTAACAAAATCCATATTAATCACTTCCCTCATCTACATAGACAACTCAATTTCTCAAGACAACCAACCGGGCCTTAAGTGCTCCACCTTCACTTGTTGACACACCTTGCACTTAGCCACAAAATTATCCATATCCCATTTTATGTTATTGCACCAATAAATCTCTTTAAGGTACGGATACATCTTCATCAAAATAGGATGACCCAAATAATATGACTCATGAGCTTCGGCCAAAATTCTACCTTGCAGCCCATCCACATCGGGAACACATAACCGCCCTCGGTATCTTAAAATACTATAACCACCAATCTCAAAATCCATCACCTTCTGCTTACCCACATCATCATTAATTTACATGAAGATAGGATCCAGCACCTGCTTCTCTTTCACCTCAGTGCCAAGAGATAACTTCGCCACCTTTTGCACAAATACACCGCTATCCTCAGTCGAACTCCGAAATTAGCTAAACAGTGAATACCCTTCTATAAATTCCACTTTTCCTCATCCACATGAGGTAAGCTACCCATAGATAACCTACTAAGAGCATCAACAACAATGTTAGTTTACCTAGGTGATAGTGGAGACTCATGTTGTAGTCTTTAATCAACTCAAGCCATCTCCTTTTCCTGAGATTCAACTCTTTCTGGGATAATTCATATTGCAGGATCTTCTGATCTGAAAAATGTCAACATGAAACCCAAAATATAGTGTCGCAAATCTTCATGGCGAACACCACAGCCAACAACTCTAAATTATGAGTCGAATAATTCCTCTTATGAACCTTGAACTGCCTAGAAGCATATGCTACCAACTTGTTATGCTTTATTAATACAAAACCAAGTCTAACATAGGACGCATCATAATAAACCACAAAGCCATCAGTACCCTCGGGCAGGGTCAAAACTGGAGAAGAAGTTAATTTATCTTTTAGCATCTCAAAATTACCCTCACAAGCATCGGACCACAGAAACTTCACCTTATTCTGAGTTAACTTAGTCAATGGTCTGGCAAATGATAAAAAGCTCTCCACAGAACTACTATAGTAACCAGCTAAACCTAATTTCACAATTTGAGTTGAGGAAAACACAATTCACAAAATCATATATCAAGGCAAAATCATCAAATTAGGGATAGCCATGACCCCTTAGTTTATTTACCATTTCCATACACCCTTTTTTACCTTTCCCATGCACCCCAAAGAGTGCATAAATCAACAATGTAAAGCGTATAATTCAATAGTAATCATGAGAAAACATTCAATCAATTTATATTCAACACCCGCAACTCATAATTCAAAACCTAACATCAAAACCATGAATAATAAAATATTTTTTATGAAATTAAGAAAATAAAAGTATAGGGAAAGAATTACATGCCTTAGACACATGATAATTGAAAAGTAATTCAGAGCATGAAACTAGGAGGGAAGATTGACATTTCGAACATAGGAGAGCCAAAAATAAAATGCTTAAAATTTGGAGGGTATTGCCAATATCCAAGTGTGTTTTATACATATTGTGATCGCAATAGTGACATGTATTTTATGTGTGAATATTGCTATTGAGATACCCAGTCGTGATAGTGTTATTCGGGTACCTAGGATGGGTATAAATGACCCATTTTGCCTGATTTTTCTCATTCATCATCCATTCTAAGAGATCTAAAACCTTAAATAGTGAGATATATTTAAATTGAAGCTTGTGGATGATTTCGGAGCTTAGCAATATCTTATTTACATGATTATATTTCAATTTGTGGTAAGATATAACCCTTTTCATGGTTGATTTTTCTCATTTCTTGTTTTAATGTCACAAACCTTGGAGGCTTGATTTTAGCCCCAAATTAGCTCAATTTTACCCATTCTTGAGGGTAATGATTCCTTGAGCATATGGGAAGGTTGGGTTAGTTTTGATAATGCAATTTTCATAAGTAGGACCCACATAAAATTTTGGTATGATTTTTAAACCCAAAGCACAATTGTTTAATGTGGGAATCATTATTCTTGTATTGTTGAGTAGAATATGATTTGATAGCTTAGCATTATGCGATAGTTTCTCAAAAAGGAATAATGGTGATTTAGTGGATCTTATAAGCTTTCTTTGGCATTTAGGTAGGCTAGGTTTTACCCCTTGTTAGATTGAGATAATTCATAGCATGTTTATGATATTCTGTTTGATATGGAACGAGTTCTTAGGTATTAGTGTGATAAATTATAATACTTGGGTTAGTTTGACCGTTTAGGCTAACTTACATAGTTTTTGAGAATAATTAGCCTAGTTAAACATTACCTTGGGTGAAGTTTGCCTTGTAGGCTCTTGTTTATGTTGGAAGTGCTTTGGTTACTCTACTAATGAGGAGATTGCCTTAGTTACTTGAGTTTTACGTAGAACTAATCTTTATCTCCATCACTTGGTGGAATTGACTTAATTGCTATCTATTGGGATAATTTACAATCCTAGGATAGTTATAGCATATTCAATATCTAATAGTGGATTTAGATACCTTAGCCTAGTCCAGGGTAGACATTTCTTAGTAAAGGATTTAGAAGTGTGCTCTTCGAACCACCCTAGGCCAAGACTTATGTTAATTATTAAAGAACTTTTATACATTTGTGTATATGTTAGAAATATTTATTGTGGTGTTATTGATATGCCTTAGTACTTGATGGTTATGATGGGTTGACACTAGGAGTAACACTTACTAATTTTTCTACCAATAGCTTATTGATTAAGAAAATGATAAGCTAATTGATTATGCTATTGAAGAAACCCTTGATCATAATATTAACTAATCCATTGATTGGACTATTAGGTATGCCATCGACTAAGTTAATGATTATATTAGCGATTATGCTAAAAATCATGCTTGTTGTCTATAATAGTAATTATGCTATTAATTATAGTTAAGACTATGCTTATTAATAATGTTAGCTGTTATTGATTATGCTAAGAATCATGCTTATTTACTATGTCAGTGATTATGCTAGATATCATGCTTCTATTATGGATTAGTAGTCATGCTAAATTTCTATCTAGTGCTTATGCTATTTAATACTCTAACAATTATGTTATTGTCCATGGTATTGATGATATGGTTACCGGTATAAGTTCATATATTGGTTATGTTATTATCTATGAAAATGCCAGTTTAAGTATAGATAATGACGATGATATCGATTATTTATACCCAGCGTAAATCTTGATTATGGCTATAATATTAATGTCAATCTTTATGGTATTGGTGATAATATGGATAATGATATTGATGATGATAATTATTATTATATTATTAATTATACTTAATGGTTTGAGTCCAGATACATATATTATACTATGATGATATAGTCCTTATAATACAATGATATTGGGGTGTAAGATTTGGCAATAGTGATTCTAACTAAGTAAAAAAATGAGGAATTTTTATAATGTGGAATGATATGAATGAATTTTAGTGACAAAGTGATTAGCTAATAATTATTGAATGGTTGATAATTGGCAATTGGGTTAACAAATGATGGTGGTTGGTTATGCTATCTTGTTTGTACTTTTTAGGTTTATGGGGACTTGCGATAGGTTATTTACTTTTTTGCACTAATTAGTTTATGAGGGCCAATTTTGTAGTTATGACTGTATGTGTTGATGCTTTATGCTATGTTAGGTTGTTATTCTGGTTATCTATTTATTCATGTACAGTGATTTTGGAGTTATTTCAGGTTTGCTTCCTAACCTTGACTTAATTATATTGTCTTGTATTTTATCATACTTATATCATGATTAGCTTAGTCATCCGCTGAAGTCTACTGAGTACACGTTGATTTGGTACTCATACTACACTTTTGTACTATGTTGGGGTAGATTTGAGTACTATTTATTGTTTTTGATAGATGTTCATGTTGTGTTATGTTTTAGGGATAAGGTGAGCTCTTGGAGTTAGAGTCGCAAATTTCATTCTATCTTACTTATGTCTATGCTTTTATTTTGAGACTAATGGTATTAACTATTTTAGATTCTTGAGTTGTATTTATATATGCTTTTGTACTGGCTCTACCAGGCCATGGATTTGGTTCTTTTTGTTTAGCTACCCTTAGACTATTTCCACTCTCTTATTTATTTAAAAACTATGTTGCTAACTTTTGCTCTTATTAGGTATTCCCACCAAGTTAACCCATTTTGTTTAGATCTAGGTTATGGTTTGTCTTACCTACTGGCGGAATATGATAGGTGCATCATGACTCATAAAATAGGCTGGTAAAATTGGTATCAGAGCCTAGGCTACACCTGTGTTATTGGTACGAGTAAATGTATAGTATAGTCCCGCAGATCAGAATAATGACGTTCGTTTCCTATCTTTGGGAGGCATTGGGACATTCTTAGGAGTTTTTCACTTCTTTTACTTATTTCTTGCTAAGATTTCGAGTTGGTTTATAGAACATTTCTTTGACTTCGCTCTTTCATAGATGGCTAGGATGCGTGCTACTGCTACTTAGGATGTGGGTCTTAAGATCAAGCCTAGGGATCCTAATCCTATTCGTGGATGACTCAAAGGTCATAGACATCCAAAAAAAGCATCCCTAGAGGATAGGGGAATCCACCAGGCCATATTATCGCTCTTGAACCAAAGATTCTTTAGCCCCAGCAAGCGGTGCGCCAGGGACTAAACCAAGGTCTACCAGGGTCTATATCTTCTTTAGTACTTAAAGATACTTTGGTTCAAATTTTGGGGTTAGTTTGTGGTTCACCTATTAATGATGCATAATCTTAAAATAAGAGTGGTATCGAGGCGGGGTGCATCTTGTAGCTGCGGCTCCCAAAGTTGAGGTCCCTCCTGTATAGGTGGTTGCTCAGTTGGTAATTGCTCAACCTTCTATTTTTGTTGAGGAGCAGAAGATGTTGGTTAGATTCTTGAGATTGACTCCACCTAGGTTTTCTGGTACTCCGAGCGAGGATACATATGAGTTTATTATTGTTTGAGAGGATAGGCTCCAAAATTTGGGCATAGCTGAGACTCGTGGTATAGATTACAGTACATTTTAGTTGGATTTGGCAGCTTAACATTGGTGGAGAGTTTATCTTGATTCCAGGTCATCTAGATCTTCTTCTTTGACATGGACGGAGTTCTCTGAGATGTTCTTTAAGAAGTACATGCCCCACATCCTTAGGGATCTATGAGGGACCCATATGGTCAATATACTCACCATATAACAAACTCCTCTATAGTATGCCTTAGATGCAACACCGTCTATTAAACAAACCATATATACTATAAATGTACTAATTAGATTTGTATCTGAATTAATCCTTTCACTTCTTCAAATTGCATATCAATATGCATGAGATGCAGTGCCAAACATAAAAATCCTATACCTAATTCAATATTATAATACACAAATATTCTTGATTTAGTCCTCAACACAGTCAACCATAAATAGTCTTGAATAATTAAACAACATTATAAGCATAGTGAAAGGATGATAAAATAAGGTATTTATATGCCAAATTTCAAATGTAAATTAGGAATGCATATAACAATGATTAATACAAAGAATTTTTTCAATGTTACAACTGATCCCCATAAATATACTCGTTATCTCATATATATATAGGAACCTACTATACATACGTCATTTACGCATTCAACTAACATACTTATATATTTAAAAGAGTCAAATAAATTTCTCAACTAATTGCAATCGAAGATTTATAATTTATTGCCATGTAATACATATGCAAGTGTACATGATCACAAGTAATATAATAAATGTAAAGCAATCGGGTTTGCCGATCCCTTAGAGACTTGGTTATTAATAAAGTATTCATATAGCTATTTGTTTAAGAATTAACATTGTTTTATTCTATAGAGTTTGTTTTTTGATTTTCATGTTAATTTACTTAAAAAAAAAAGAGTAATATGAGTAGATTGTAGGATTTTTTTCATAGAGTTATTAAGACCTTGAGTTATGTATCTTGTATGATCCCATCATATGTTGCATATACTTGCTAAGCTAATTAAGATATCTACCAAATTACTGATATGCATAAAATTATGAAGGTCTTCAAATACTCTATTCATTTTCTAAATTATCCTTTTTACTATATCATTGATTGTGGACGGTCGAACTAACTGAAATGAATTTATGTTTCTTTATGTATATGATCCAATTAGGGTAATATATTTTTATCTCCCTCCTAGATGAAATTCTATCCATAGATTCATCCAATTCCCCTTAAGCCGCATTTTATTTCTAGTATCCATCTATTTAGTTTCTCTAATTATCTAATTGTTGCTAAGTAATAAAATAGTAACCATAGTATTAAAAGAACAAAGTATAATGGTATTCATTATGTAATAATAATATTTATATATACTAGGATAAGCCACAAACATATATGGATTACTTTAATCCACTTATAATCTGATTACAAACAAAGAATTTTTCATAAATGATATATAATGATAATCAATGAGATACAAATATAACAAGTTGAGACTTTGGTGTAACTTTGTGCTGATGTTGCTCTGCATGGAGCTCACACCGTGTCATCCTTCAGAATGCCCAAGGATTATTATATCCATAATATGTGTTATTTTGATGGAGAAGAGTTAAAATCAAGCCCTCAATCCTGTGACTTTCTCTCTGTGGACCTCTGGCTTTGCCTTGGATTTTTTGTTTTCTAAATTATTTTGTTTATGCTCCCCTTATAGCCTGATTTAAGCTCTTTTCACCTAAATTAATAAAAATCATAAATATGTCATAAAACATAAAATCAACCATTAAGTAATATAATTAAGAAAATTTGTATTCAAAACAAAGCCCAAGCGTAGGCAAAAAGTAGTGCAAAATATTATATATTAGATCTATACCGCAACCTTACATTTTAACCTTTGTTAATTATCAAACAACTACTAAATACTTTTATCTCAAAATATACATTATTTTGTAAGATCAATATATTAATTGAACAATGATTACAAATGCATACTTGAACCCTGATCAGTAGGCAGGACCTACGACAAACTTCTTATCACTGACAAGATGGCCCACAAATGAAGGGGCCCCTAGGGGATTCGAGAATATTCATATACACTTACCCTATCTCGATCAAGGATTTCAAATCATCATCAGAATCAGCATCTCTGTCCTGTACTAGAAAGATTTAATGTAATAAGTGCACAGAGCAAACCCGGACTAAAAGAGTATAAGTTTGTAAATTCATGGCCCAAGATCAAATCTAGGACTAAATCATTATCATGGTGTAGAAAGTGTCGGAATCTCTCTTTTGGAGAAAATAATAATGGTAAAAATAATGGGTAAACTATGGACCATAATCTATCTTAGTCTAACTTAAAAAATATGATCTTTAGTTCCAAGATCTGATAAATTATGTGAGGTGGCATGGCTACTACCATTATAATAGAATCCTCTTTAAAGGTGAAAAGTAGGAATAAATCCCTTTTTAGAAAATAATAGTGAAATTATGATTTAGATGAAATTGTACCACTAAATGAGCATGAACTCATGAAAAGGTATGCTTGCCTTAGCAAATATCCAAACAATACATCCATAATCACCTAAGCGTTAATAACAAGAATCATGCGCTTTCTAAGGGTAGAATATTTACCAGGAGTCCAACTGGTATCGTAACCATGAGACCTCGAGTACAACAATATATAAGTTTCATAAAGATAATACTATTATCCAAGAAATTATGGTCCAATCCACCCAGTCAAATAGTAAGCTCTATACTAAAGGATCCTTATGGTTGAACTATGGTTAACATACGTGTAACCTATGGTGATAGGATTCTATAGCTATAAAAAGTATTTCATCCTGAGGGTTGGTTCACTCTTATATCATTAAACTGCTAAATTAGGCTAAGTCATGATATTCTATTCATAAATATGTTATAATACCCACCTAGCTTGCAATCTACAGTACCCATCATCTAACTAAAAAGAGTAGAACAAGAAGTCTTGATTTATTAATAAATCGGTCGTCTTTGATCCATGATACCAAAACATTGCCACGCTATAAAAATGATATTCTACACATCAATAAGGGGAAACAAGATTCATATTTCTCTATAAAAGGTCAGGCTGGAATTCGGGTGAAGAATGGGCTCAGGGGCCTCCAAATGGAATCTAAAATTGAATCCATCACATGGTCTCTCGAAGGTCAAGGAATGTGTGCTTAAAAGTTGAGAAGAAATAGTGCATAAAATGTGGCTCAAATCAGGCCCTAAGGTCTAAGGATTGTAAGATTCAATTTTAAGAGTTTCCAATGAAAAAGGATGGAATTTAATGGGGAAAATAATGGCAAATGACCAAAGAGTATCAGGATAACACAACTTAGCTTCAATGGATGATTCTCCACACTTTCCTTCACTTAAATCTCTCAAAATGTGGTAAAATAGTAGAGAAAATGAGGGTATAATTAAGTGAATAAGGGAAATTTAACAATCCTGAGGTTTCGCTAAACCGTTCACTTGTTCTCTTAAGCTGCTACCACTTAAGTGGCACAAGTTCTCTAAAGTGGAAGGGAATAGAATGCGTGCATCGCTAAAGCGATCTCCTGGACTCTAAATCAATGTTGCTTAAGTGGACCTTGATCGCTAAAGCAAACCTCATCTAAATGTCCTAGGCTAGTGACATGGCTTGATGCCACCAAAATTACCCCTAAAAGAAAGTATAAAATGGTCGCTTATCAAATTTAGAACCCAACTAGTTTGGGGTCGATCCCATAATGAATAGGTCAGAAATCTATCATGAGGTTGTTGATATATTAGGGTTGTTATCAATATGAGACAATCACTAGGATTGTGTTCCCTCATATTTTATAACTCCATATAGTGTTCATGTTTGTCAAACTATATTAGTTCCTTGCATGTAAGATCGTACAAATTATGTATCAGCTAACTGCCTCTCGACCTTGGTGTGGGTTAATTTGACTCATCTTCTCTTGGTCACAAAGAGTCGCATTACTAACACTAGTTCTTAATCTCAAACTAACTATCCCCTCTCAGTCTCAAGTTAATTAGATGAAGGTTGATAGCTTCAAATTACTATTGTGATCTATTTTCCTGTTCGATACCACTCTTTCAAGAAAGTATCAGATAAAGGTGATTTCCTAACGTTTGTAACCATTAGTAAAGCAATCAAAGCAAAACCCTAATACATGCAAGACCACCAATTGGGAATGACTTTGCACTAATATTGGTTTGTTAATCCATAAGGGTTTCCATAACCTTAGTTATGAGGTTTAGATACTCATTATTGTAAGAACAAGTATAGATTTCATACATGCAAGAATACGGATGAACTTACAAAAAATAAAAATGAAAATTCAAAATCTCAAATTAATTGTAAACCCTAAAACCCAAGAATATTAATTACAAGATCAATAATGTATCTTAGAACTCAAACAATGTAAAAAGGGTATAAAGTGAGTAAATTATTGTAAAAGAGTCCTAAGAAATCATAAAACCCTCTAGGGGTATTTATAAATACATCTAAAAACATATCTTAAACAGTGTAGGAAAGTTGGATTGGACCTAACCAACCACCTGTAGGTTGGGTCGTAGTTACAACCTACTGCATGCGGTTGGGACGTAGAAATCAAAATAAGCATGCAATCTAAAGAATATCAACCTACCTCTAGTAGGTAAGGTCTTAGGTACAACCTACCTCTCATAGGTTGGGTTGTAGGTTGCTTTTTCAGCATCTCTTCATCCTTCTTTCTCATTCTTTGCTCTGAACCCTGTTTTCCAAAAAATCAACACAATCACACATCATATCTAACAAGTATACCTAAGTACTTGCACAATTTCTTAGTTCTTAGCATCGAAAGTTTTATGAAACCATGGCACATCAACAACCTCAACTTAGAATGGTTGCATGTCCTATGACAACTAACATAAAACTAACAAACACGATGCTTAGCTAAAAGAAACCTAAGGAACCTATGGTAGTCAACTCAATTTAGCTTAAATTTCTTATACCCTCCTACTTAAAACTTTCAAAACCACTTGTGTGGTTCCATGTAGAACAATAGCATGACACAAAAGGAATCAGGTTATGGAATTAGATTTGCAACAAAAAAACCAAGCGTAGATACAATTTACACAACCCAAACAAATAAGTAGTTAACCACACAACCCATATAACCTCACAGTAAGTCCCAACTCTCACAGTATCATCATGCATGTCAATGTAGGGACTACAAAAAAACACTCATACTCTCAAAAGAAGTTCAAACTATATGTATAAAATACCACAAGCTTTCTCTTATTTTCTATATCTTGGTTTTCTAGACAATTGGTCTAGGATCAGTATAGGATTATTCTAAAATTGTAATGTAGGATTGGGGGCGGGTATAGTACTCCTTAACCATGCATATTTTATTCTCCCTTTTTTATCCTTTTATTTCTTATTCAGATTTGATGTGCTTTTATTCATTCTTTACATTTATTGACTTTTTCTTTTCTTTTTTTTCATACTTTTCTACCACACCTAACCCTACTTTATTTTATTTTATTCAACACCCTTCTTCACAATTATTTTCAATGACACACCCTTATGATATCCACCTTAAACTTTATCAATTTGCTTGAGTTGAGGTCACAGTATCCAAGGAGGGACCAGGGCCAATACAGGTTCATTGTAATCAAATGTGAAGGTGAAAAGGTTAGAAAGAGAAAATAGGTCAATTTAGGCTCAAATTAGGGATCAAGGGAAACTTATTCTTATTTGGATGGTATTTAAGGCTAAGAGTGGACTTATTCAAACACGACCTATAATTATGTCCCAACCAACAATCCTACAACCTAGGCAAGACTAACCAAACAAGTTATGGATTAAATGCACAAAGTGAACAAGGTAAATGCCTCACACATACATTGTACAATGTTACATTATAAACTACTACCTATCTAGTTCATGCAATGCCAAGTTGTGATTATTTTGTCCATAATGATAATGCATAACAAGATTCAACAAAGGTCACACATATATTCATAAGACACAGTTCAAAAAAATTTAGGAGGGGTATCACATAAGAACACAAAAATTTAACTGCACCAATGTTCCTCATTTTTCTTTTTGTCAAACAAAACAAAACATAACACCTATTACAAACATAACATAATAACCTAGACATGATGAATCTGCTATGATAACACACTCCATGGAAATGAGACATGGTGTCATGACCCGAGGCTTTCCCTAGTCGTAACACGATGCTCAAGGTCATAAGTGACCCTAAGCTAATCTATGATTTGATACCTATTGTGACCATTGAATAATATAATAATGAAACATCATGT
This sequence comes from Capsicum pubescens, assembly GCA_030864215.1. Classification (NCBI taxonomy): domain Eukaryota; kingdom Viridiplantae; phylum Streptophyta; class Magnoliopsida; order Solanales; family Solanaceae; genus Capsicum; species Capsicum pubescens. The sequence continues at coordinate 146,473,605 of CM061545.1, read as the reverse complement.
GCGAAAGTTAAACTAAAAAAGGTCTCATAAGATATAAAACTGAAGCAAATAGCAACATGCTTGAATTATGGAATAAACCAAAAACAAGTATGAATAGCTTAATATAGATCTAGTTTGAGTATCTAACTATCTAAACATCAAGTCTAGAAGCCTCTAAGATATTTACAGGTGATGGGAGAAACCACCAACTAACTCTGACTAACTAAAATGAATGAAATACTGAAAATAACTAAACATAACTTATCCTCGATGGATAACGACTCACCACTACTACTACTGAGAGCCATTGAGCTTGCTAAGGGCGATCGAGAAAGTAAATGTCCAAACCTATATTGTGAAATCAATATGGCGCAAAATAGAATACGTAGTTAGTACTTTAAATATACTGGTACATGAGATAGGGACTGACTGGATACATATGGATATTGATCATAAATAATTAACATATAAAAGAATACAAGACCAAGTAAAGCATGCACTGAAATAATCGGTAAAACTAACTGAATACCTATTAACTAAATACTTGGTCATGCAAACCTGAACTGACATAACATAAGTACTGAACTGAAACTATGGGAGTTATTATGTAACCGGCATGCCCCAATCTGAGCTAATCGGGGTCCAATATGTAACCCAGTTGGAAGGGTCTCTGTACTTTGCCATGGGTACTAATACTGGCTGTGTGGATCCACTAAAATGGTGTCCTGAAAGACTAGGGTGTCAATCCTCTACTGGCGCATGACCCCAAGAGAGTGGCAGTCCTCTACTTATAGGTGACATCTCATAACACTAGATACGTAGTTCTAGAACTTAGGGACTGCTACTAAAGGTCTCAGTCCTATACTGGCGGGTGAGCCTTCATCCCTAGGTTCAGTCTGTGCTAAATCCTACTACCAACTGAACTGACTCTGGTTCTAACTAACGTCACCTAGAAATCATAACTGATAATGCTCAATAGGATCATAACAAACTAAATATAATGATAAAATAATGATTTGAATGTCTTATTACTATTAATTCTGAAATATGAGTAAAAATATAGGTGTCAGGTGCTCATAAATATATAGGTGTCATGTGTTCATAACCTTCCAGTACTAAGTGATACTTAAGTAAAACAACATCATTTAAATACATTGCAAAGAAATTTAGGATTCAAAGACCCAAAACATTGTACATGTCACTAAACTGATGAAATACATGAATTTGAATATGGGAATGTATTAAAATTAGGAGGACAACATGCTCACATAGTTTATAACTCGATAAATTAACATGGGGTCAATTGAATATGACATAGGTAATTGAAATTCAAAGAATGTAATAACATAATTCACATGGGTAAATATATTGGCATGGCTTGAATTCAATACAACTAAGAAAAACATGAGTAAATTCATATTTCCAATTTAAATATCATGAAAAGAGGATAATACTTGAACAAAAAAGGATTTTGGGACTCAATGGGTGAAAGGAACCCATTGATGAATACCCCACATACCTTAATTACTTGAATTCTTAAAGAAGAAGCCTGGAATTGGAACCTTGTATGCTTGACTCCTTAAGGAGAAACCTGAAATTTTTTATTCTTGGGAAGGGGAAGGGTTTTTACATATGAAAACTAATGGGTAGTGGGAAATTGATTAGCCTCTTGGGTTTTTATTTCGACATTAGGACATTTAGGGTGAGGGAAAAGACCAAAATTCCCTTATATTTTTAATTAACAATACAGAAAAATACAGCCTCAAATGGAGGTAATCGTGGAGGCTAACCTCCATGTCATGGAGCTTATCACGAAGGTCCAGCCTCTGTGTCACAAAGGTTATTGCAAAGGATAACCTCCGTGACACACCAACATTGTGGAGGCTTACTGACTCCGAGGTCCAAAATTACCTTGAACCTCTTCTGAAAATTTTGAAACCCTCCTGGATGATCCTTTTAACATCCCTAAATATATTTCAACTCATAAATAAATGTATTGGACTTGGGAGACCCAAAAGTAAAATGTTCGCATTCTTGGGGTCTTAAAATGGCTAAATCATTTTCTACTTAGTGTAACATAATGACTTGGACCCCTTTAAATATGTTACTAAGAGCTGGAAACATGTCTGAAATCTTGCGGGGTATTATAATATCTCTTCTTTGGGATCATTCGTACCCAAATAAAATAGTTTATGCTGTGATACCAAAAAAATTGAGATCATATTCTGAATACTTATGAGCTAAATCATGATTAAATAATTGCGTATGAAACATGATACATGGTCTAGAATGAATTCATGAATGCATGTTATGGCATTAGAATGGTTATCTAACTGAGATAGAAAATGACAGAATCACTTATGGAAAACCTTATCTCATGCTGGATCTGAATTCGTAGAGAAATGATGCAGATACTTAGCTTGCATATCTTCTTCTACTTCCCAAGTAGCTTCCTCTATGGACTGATTCTTCCATAGAACCTTAACCAAGGGAACTTTTTTATTCCTAAACCTAAGAATCTAACGATCAAGGATTTCAACTAGGACTTCTTCATATGAGAGACTATTCTTCACATCCACACTCTCTACAGGAATAATAGAATCTGAGTCACCAATATATTTCTTTAGCAAAGAAACATGTAAAATCGGTTGCACTGATGCCAAATCTGCAGGTAACTCTAACTCATAAGCTACCTTCACAAAATGGCGCAAAATTCTATATTGGACAACATAGCAGGGACTGAGATTACCCTTCTTGCCAAATCTCTTCACCCCTTTCATGGGCGGAATTTTCAAAAAAACCTAGTCACCAACATCAAACTTAAGGTCTTTTCTCCTCACATCTGTACAAGATTTTCATCGGCATTGGGCTTTCTTCTACCTTTCTTGAATCAACTAAAAATTCCCCATCACCTCATAAAATGAATCTGGCCCTATCAAAGCAGCCTCACCTACTTCAAACCAACTAATAGGAGATCTACTTATCCTTCTATAGAGAGCCTCAAATGAAGCCTTCTAAATTCTAGAGTGAGAGATATTATTGTAGGAAAACTCAATCAAAGGTAAGTCATCATCCTAACTACCCTTGAAGTCGATAACACAAGCCTTCAACATATCCTCTAAAGTCTGAATAGTTTGCTCTGACTAACCATTTATCTAAGGATTAAATATTGTACTAAGATGAACTTGGAAACCAAGACCATTCTGAAAAGCCATCCAAAAATAAGAGGTAAACTGAGTACCTCTATCTAAAATAATGGTCAATGGAACCCCATGCAAATTTACCAACTCCCTGAGATAGAGTCTAGCATAATCCTCAGCTGAATACATAGTATCATTGGCAAAAAATGGGTTGACTTGGTCATTCAATTTATAGTAAACCATATCGAATCATGTTGAATAAACGTATGAGGTAATCATATAACAAAATCTATGTTCATCATTTCCCACTTCCAAGTAGGGATGATGAACTCCTGAAGTGTACCACTAGGCTTTTGGTGCTCAACCTTAACTTGCTGACAAAATACTTAGCCATAAATTCTGCAATATCTTTCTTCATACCACTCCAACAATAGATTTTTTGCAGATCGCGGTACATCATAGTGGTTCCTAGATGAATAGAATATCGCGCACCATGCTCTTCAGCTAATATTTGATGTCTCAAAACATCAACAAACTGAATGCATAACTTGCCTTGAAAACAAAGAAAAGCGTCTCCCCCTTGGGAGAAAATCTTAACGTTCTGATCCCTAATTGACTCTTTCAACTTGACCAAAATGGGATCCCTGTGTAACTTTTCTTTCACTTTGACAATCAATAAAGATTCCAAACCCATACACTACCTTCAATCGAATCAACCAACCAAACACCTAACCTGGCAAACTGATGAACCTAATGAACGAATTCCTTCTTATTATCATTTACACGAGCAACACTTCATATAAACAATCTACTGAGGGCATCAGCCATTATATTATCCTTACCCAGGTGAGAAAACATACTCATATCATCGTTCTTCAACAATTCAAGCCACCTTATCTGATGAAGATTCAAGTCTCTCTGCATGAACACATACTACATACTGTTATGGTACGTAAACACATCAATATAAAACCCATAAAGGTAATGCCTCCAAATATTTAAGGCAAAGGCAACTGCTGATAACTCAAGGTCATGAGTCGAGTAATTCTTCATATAGGGTTTAAGATACCTAGAGAAATAGGCAATGACCTTACCTTTGTGCATCAACCCACAACCAAAACCAACTCTAGAAAGATCACAATAAACTACAAACCCGTCTGTGCCATCTGGCAAAGTCAAGACTGGACTGGATATGAGTCGAGTCTTCAATTTATGATAAATATTCTCCCAGGAATCTAACCGCTAAAATTTGATTTTCTTCTGGGATAGTTGAGACATGGGAGAAGTAATAGAAGAAAACCCTTCAACAAACTATTTGTATTAACCTTCTAAACCCAAGAAAATCCTAATATTTGATAGAGCTATGGGTTAAGGCCAGTTCCTCGCTGCTTTAATCTTTTGAGGATCAACTCAAATGCCATCAACATAAATGATGCGGAAAAGGAACGCTACTGATCTCAACCAAAATTTGCAGTTACTGAACTTAGTGAATAACTAATTATCCTTAAGGGTCTGTAATATAATCCTCTAATGGTTTGCATTATCACCTTCACTACGAAAATAGATGAGGATATCATCTATGAAGACTATGATGAACAAGTCCAACTACTTCCTAAACAACCTATTCATTAAGTCCATAAAAGTTGTAGGAGCATTCGTTAGTCTAAAAGATATAACTAGAAATTTGAAGTGACCATACCGAGTCCTGAAATTTGTCTTTGGAATATGACATTCTCTTACTCTAAGCTGATGATAGCCAAATCTAAGGTAAATATTAGAGAAATAGCTTGCACCCTGAAGTTGGTTGAATAGGTTGTCAATCCTGGGAAGAGGATACTTATGCTTGAGTGGACTTTGTTCAACTGATGATAGTCAATTCACATTTTGGGAACTATTTTCTTGCACAGAAGAGGGCTGGAGAACCACATGGAGAAATACTAGGCTTGATGAAAACCCTTATCTAAGAGATCTTTCAATTGTTTCTTTAATTCCTTAATCTTAACTGGAGCTATTCGGTAAGGTGGATTTGAGATAGGCTCGGTATCTGGAATAAGATCTATTTCGAAGTCAATGTTCCTTTTAGGAGAAACAACAGGAAGATCTTTAGGGAATACTTCAGGAAAATTATTCACTACTGGGACTAACTCAAGACTTAGAGTTTTAGAATTTGAGTCCTTGACTCAAACGATATGGTATATACATCCTTTGGGTATCATATTTCTTGTCTTAAGATAGGGAATAAACTGACCCTTAGGCACTTAAGTACTACCCCCATTCAATAATGGGCTCATTAGGAAACTAGAACTTGACAATTCTATTTCTATAATAAATTGAGGCATAACACGAGTGGAGCCAATCCATGTCGAGAATGACACCAAGGTTAGTAATGTTTAACTCCATAAGATCTATTAAAGTAACTTTCTGAGACACTGAGACCAAGCAATTTCTGTAAACCCATCAGCTATAATAAAACTACCCACTGGGTAAATATTAAGAAAGGCTCTGCTAATATGTTGGGGATGATACCAAAATCTATGGATATATAATGAGTCACAAAGAAAAGAGAAACTCTGGTGTCTAACAATGGATAAACATGAGGATAGAATACTTATAACGTACCCGTAAACACACCAGGTGAACTTTTTTTATCATATCAAGTATGGAGATCATAAACTTGGCTATGATGACGACCACTAGGGGAACAGGAGGTTGTGCCCTGCTGAGTCGGGTGACCTGCTGGAGCTGATGAAAAGTTAAACTAACCCTGTTGAGAAAGATCCTTTCCATTTTGGGCAACCTTTGGGAAATCCCTACTCCTATGGCTTGGATTTCCATATCCAAAATACCTATCACTATCTGCCCTACACTCCCCCTGATGATTCTTACCATAATTCCTGCAAAGTAGATTGGTAAGACCACTGTTCATACTATCCTAGGTCTTAGAACCTAGCGCCCTATCCCTATAGTACTACCTAAACCTAGGCACTGGCGCACTAGCTGAAGATGGGGCTAGAGATAAAAATTTTTGGAAGAACTAGGAATGATTTCTACAATTAGAACTCTGTTGTTAGAAGTTGAAAGTACCTATTCTAGCCCTATTATTCTCTCTTTCCTTCTCCTTGACCTTCTCCTTCTCAATCTGTTGAGCATGAACTATCAACCTAGAAAATTCCATCTCCTTAATCAACATGGTTGTTCTACACTTTTTGACTACACTATATGATGTACTATATACAAACTTACTCATCCTGGACCTAGAGTAATCCACCATAGTCGGAGCATACCTCGCCAACTGAGTGATCTTGAGTGAGTACTCTTTCACACTCATACTACTGCACTTTAAATTAATAACTCCTAAACCTTATCCTCTTTCAATTCTAGAGGGAAGAACCTATCTAAGAAGGTCGTGGCAAACTCCTCCTACTCTATAGGCCCTGCCTCAACACTCTTGTGCTCCTTCCATTGCTTGATAGCATGTATGAGCTACTCTTTACAACTGATAAGTAGCTAAATCAGAATTCTCACTAGCAGTAACACCCAAGATGTCCGTCACCTTCTGCACACTATCCAAAATCTCCTGTGGATCTTCCTCTGACTTGGATCTAGAAAACAAAGGGGGATTTATTCGAGTGAAGTATCGAATCCTAACTAAAGCTATATTCATCACTGGATTGGCTGGGGAAACAACTTACTGGTTATTTTGAGCAGCCAGAGAATAGGTCAAACTGGTCAAAGCAGCCCTAAACTTGGCATGGGAAACATGTTTGTTTAGAGGATCTTTCTTAACAGGTGGTGGTGTGAGCTGATCCCTGTTACTTCTTCTGTTGTTTCTTCTAGGAGGCATTTTTTTGTAAATGGATTAAGGATGAGTTAGAAAAAGGTAATTTAGTAGGGCTTATGCCTTTTTACATGGCATGAATACTGAAAGAAGGGAAACTTTTCTAAAACATCTTGTAGCCTCTTGCCCATAAGTGTGGAGCATTTTACACCCATGCATAAGACTCTACTCAGTGGGAATTTCAAATACCCTAGGACACTCTAAAACCTTAGGCTCAGATAACAAGTTTTTTCATGACCCAAGGATGCCCCTAGTCATAACACGGTGCTTAAGGTCACAAGTCACCCTAGGCAAATCGATATTTGGTACCTACTATGAGTATTGAATAATATAATATTGAAACATCATGTGTGGAAGTAAAGCTAATAAATGTCTGATAAGATATGAAACAAAAGCAAATACCAATATGCTTGAATTGCATAATAAACATAAAATAAGTTTGAATAACTGAATATCTTGTCTGAGTATCTGAATAAATAAACACCTAGTTTGAAAGCCTTTAAGACATGTGGAGTTGATGAGACACACCCCTAACTAACTTCGACTAACTAAAATAAAATAAATACTGAAAATAATTGAACATAACTTATCCTCGATGGATGAGGACTCACCACTACTACTGCTGCAAGGCACTGAGTTGACAAAGGGTGTTCGGGAAACTGAGCATCCCAACCTATATTATGAAATCAATAAAGTGTAGAAGAGAGTGTGCGGTCAGTATTTTGATTATATTGGTACATGATATAGGGACTAATTGAAATACAAATGGATACTGATCATGAATGCATGAACAAGTAAAAAAATATAAGACCAAGTAAAGCATGCTCTAAAATAATCTATAAAACTGTCTGACTGAATAGCTGCTAACTGAATACTTGGTCATGCAAACTTGAACTGTCCTAACATGAGTACTGCACTGAAACTGTGGGTGGTATCATGTAACCGACATGCCTCAATCTGAGCTAATCAAGGTTTAACTTGTAACCTAATTAGAAGGGTGTCAATACCTTACCACGGGTACTAACACTGTACGTGTGGATCCACTAAACTTATGACCCAAAAGTCTAGGGTATTGTCCTCTACTGCAGGTGATCCCTAAGAGAATGTCAGAACTCTATGACGGGTGACATGTTATATAACCTACGCTGGCTACATAGTTATGAAACTTAGGGACTACTACTAAAGGTCTTAATCCTCTACTGGAAGGTGAGCCTTCATCCCTAGGTTCACTCTATGCTAAATCCTACTCCCAACTGAACTAACTCTGGTTCTGACTAAAGTCAACTAGACATCACAACTAATAATGCTAAATATTATCATAACAAACTGAGTATGATGATAAAATCATGATTTGACCAACTTATTACTTGTAATTATGAAACATGAGCAAGAATATAGGTATTAGGTGTTCATAACCCTCCAATAGTGAGTGATATTTAAGTACAACAACATCATTTAAATACACTATAAGGAAATTCAGGATTCAAAGACCCAAAATATTTTATATGTCACTAAACTGATGAAATACATGAATTTGAATATGGGAATGTATTAAACTTAGGAGGACAATATTCTCACATAGTTTAGTTCATAACTTGATAAATTAACATGGGGTAAATTGAATATGACACAGGTAATTGAAATTCAAAGCATGTAATAACATAATTCACATGGGTAAACATATTGGCATGGCTTGAATTTAAAACTACTAAGAAAAACATGTGTAGATTCATATTTCTGAATTAAATATCATAAAAAGGGATAAAGAATTCATACTTGAACAAAATGGGATTTTGGGACTCAATGGGTGGAAGAACCCATTGATGAATACCCCACATACCTTAATTACTTGAATTCTTGTAGAAGAAGCTTGGAATTGGAACCTTTTATCCTTTAATCCTTAAGGAGAAACTTGAATTTTTGTTCTTTAGAAAGGGGAAGGGTTTTTACGTATGAAAACTTATGGGTAATGGGCCATTGATGCCCCTCTTGGGGTTTTAATTCGTCATTTGGACTTTTGGGGTGAGGGGGGCAGACCAAAATTCCCCTTGGATTTTTAATTAAGAAAGTAGGAAAATATAGCCTCTATGTCACGGAGGTTACCGTGGAGGCTAACAACCATGTTAAATCCCTTGGGGGTTGCACCACATGGTGAGGGACTAGGTCCCTCAAAGTCAATCACAAGCATAGAACAGTAAGGCAACTATGAGGTGCTGGAAAATAAAGGTAGTGCAGGAAAGTAAAAACATAAGATTTTAGTGTGGAAACCCAGTAAGGGAAAAACCATGAATTTTCCTCACAAGTACCTCATGAAATTCAATATAATATGCCTCGAGATTATAGTCTAGATTTCAGCCTACCTCTAGGCTCCTTTTGCTTGTAATAACTCTACTACAAACTCATCTTGGTAACTATAAAAAGGACCCTCTCTATAATAACTAGCTCTAATCAGTCTCACACTTAGGAAAATCTACCTAAGCACTCTCTACTCAAAGAGAAAAACACTACTCTTATAGCATGTAGTTCAGTTACAAATCAGTACAAACTCAATAACAACTTCCTACTCTTTAAGCATACTACATTGATTTGAACATGAGAAGTGATTGAGCAGTCTTGAAATGGAGTTTTTGTTGCCTCTCTTCATTCTTTAGATTTGTGCAAAAACTAATTTGATAAAGAGACGTCTCTTTCTTTTTATAGTTGAGTGATGATTAAGGCTGAAAGATCATTGGACCAGCTATCCTAACTAGTATAAAATAACACCTACAAGTTTGTTACACAAGAGGAATAAACCGTGCAGACAATGCATGCTTGCTATACTATACCTTACATATCCAGGGACTGGGTCCCTTGCAGTTATCTGCTCAGCATCAAAACTACGTATAAAATTTTTTCCCTTTTTTGATTTTGACAAACCAACCATACAACTTTGAGTATTAGTGCACATTCATCATATTTAATCAGTGAGATTACCACCTGAAGATAAATGTTCACCCTATCATCATGCTTCCTCTATCATGCAACACAGGGACCTGGTCCATTGTTGTCATTTGTAGAAAAAACTTTTGAGCACATTTGATTCCCCTTATCACTGTGCCATATCATTAACATACCACTTACTTCCCCCTATATTATGCACCATCTATAAGCACACGTACACATTATATGGTACTTGTTCCCCTATCAGCATGCACCAAATATGAGCACTCATACATATTACATGGTACCTAGTCCTTGCACATCACACTCATCACACCTAGTCCTTACACATGAAGTCAGTATTCCTCATTTTGGCATTACTAAAAAGGATTAACAGTAAACCATAAGTAAAATAAGTATAGGATAATTAACTCATGGCCACTGGGGCAACACTAACATGAAGAACAACTTTAAAAAAGGAAATAGATGAGGATAACAAATATAAAATCATTTATGATTAATTAGGATAAGTGTCATTACAATATTCAAAAAATTATAAGAAGTGTTGTTTGCAAAGGCCACAATAGAAACTGACTCAGCAAATTGACACACTAGGACTTAGGTAAAAGAGAGATTAGGGGAGAGTGATTTTAGCAACATGTCCATTTTATCAACTGCAGCAGCATGAGCATCCAACAATTGTGAGAGATTTTACTTTTGCATTCAGTCTTTGGACTTCACCAGTCAACTCTGTAATTTTTTCTTTGAGCTCTGCATCTTCTGTTGCTAGTTCTTCAGTGGCACCAGTTCCTTCTGAGGACATTTTTATATTTTGTAGTTTCATATGCACTATTTCAGTTTCTTTTGTTGCAAGCACAATTTTCAACTCCTCTATTTATTTGGTTAAGCTTTCTTGAGCATCTAGTAGCTCAAACACTTAGGATAAAGTCCCCACTTTTCTTTTAATCCTCCCATTTTCCACTAGTAAAGTTAGACTGATCTTTTGTTTGAATATTCTTGGTGTTTTCCTTGTCCTAGTCACTCTAAAATGATTGAAGACTTATTTCAACAAGTAACCATATGGAATCCCATGCCTTCCTTCTTTTTCTTTAACCACCTTGTGCATATGTTCTATCATTAGAGTAGGCAGACTCATTAACTCAAACTTAGTCAGCCATTTGATTTGAAACAGAGCAATACTAGAGGCAATTTTTCTTTTCTCTGATCTTGGTACTTGTAAATAAATTTAAAAACCAACTAAAACTCACTCTTTAGAAATTTCTTCCTTTTTGAATCTATCGAGGTCCCACCTACTCTTAAGTCTTCAATCATAAATTCAATTGTGGGTTGTTGCTTAACAACTATCCTTACATCTATAATAGGTACATCTAGATTTCCTCCTAAGGTTTCTTCATCTAGTCTTATTTCCTTTCCTTGCACCTATGCAGATAGACTCAATCCATCTTCTGAGAAATCTATTGAATAATAGAATTCTCTTACTTCATTTTTAAAAACCACTGGTGCTTCTTTCTTAAATAAATGTAGCCAACCATGCTGCTTGACATATTTTACCAGTTCCACCATACCCGGTTTCTCATAGATTTTGGGATCAAACATTCTTCCTAACAACATCTTTTGTGTCTTCATGCTTTCAATTCTTCTTTCTCTTGACATATATTTCTTTTCTTTATCTTTTTTTATTCTTCTGGGCTCATCACGGGGCTCTTCGTTTTCATCAATTTTTATCTTCTTGGGACTAGGTCCCTTAGAGACTTTTTTTCTTTTCACAGCTGTGTTTTTTTCTGCTTACAGAATGACTTCTAGACTTTGGATCAGAGGACCTGGTCCTTTCATCACCATGATATTCTAGTCTTTTCTTCTTTGAAGTAATAACAATATCAGACTTAGTTTCCTTATCTTATCTCACCTCCACAACTTCAAGATTTTTTGTTTCCTCTATAGTAGATTTTTCTGAGTATTCTGCTTTTAGTAGTAGAAAACTTACTATTCTTTATTGCATCTGCTAGTAATTTAATTTCAGACCCTCAAGTGGAGTAACATCTTGTAACTTGTATACCAGAGTCAATAAATTTCTACTTTCCTTTATTTTTATTTAGTTTCTTCATTTTACAAATCAGAGTTTGTTCATTCTTATCTTTTTCACCTTCTTCATTTGGGGGTAATACAAACTCCCTATCCTCCTTCTAATCATCCTTTTCTCCTGCTATTTGCTCGTTTCCACAGGAAGAACTTTCCTTGGGATCATTTCCAAGTAAAAGCAAATTTTTAGCTTCCCAATTTATGTTGCTAAGAGAATCAGATTTCTTTATAGGAATCTCTTCGTTAACAAGATTAGCAAATATAGAGTTTTACTTAGAAAGGTTCGGAGAACCAGGTTTTTATAAATTATCTAAAATTTCAATAACTTTCAATTCTTTAGAGGGAACTTGGATTTAAGAGGCATTGGAGGACTCTAGTTTTTCTGAGGAATGAGGTCCTTCAGTTTGAAGAATCTCTTGTTCAATTGGAGAGTTAAAACTTTTTTTAGGTCATCTACTAGGACAGTACACCTATTGGGGTTTATAGTTTAATTAAAAGGGATAGAAGGTAACACTTTTAGTGGCACTTGAGAATGATCTGAAGACAAATCTTTCCAGGGGTTTGAAGAAGAGGTTTGAAGAAGAGGGAATTTCAAACATTTTGAGTTTTTTTTAGAAGGAAACAAAAAGGACAAGCTTTGATAATTTCAAAGTCAATTGGGAAGAGAATAAATTAAGAAGATTTGAATTTATAAGTAAAAATATGACCGTTTGACATTTAAGAGTTACTTTTTTAAATAAAAGCATCTAATGACAACAGTTGTGGCTCTTCATTTTTGAATCAAATATATAGCTTTTATTCATAAGGTATTGTACAAATGGCCTTTTAAAACAAGAAATTTTTAAAAATTTATGGCATATTATTTTGGTACTTACCTGAGAGATGGGACCTGGCCCCTCTCCTTTTTGAGTGAATTTTCAACTTGTGTTTACTTCAATTGTTTCCTGCCAAAGTTATTCCCTTGGGTGTATACCAACAAAGCTATGATATTGATTTTTATTAGCATACACCTACTTTACTATGGATACTTGTCTCCTTGATACGGGAAATACAAGGGAAGCACGAAACAACTCCAAAACAGTCCACTAATCTTAAGGATTTGAGGACCAAGATGGAGACCACTCTCGGATTCGCTACCAACATCAAGAATACAAGATACAAGGGTGTATTTCAACACCAAAACAGTACCAAAACGTGATGAACAAGATGTACAACAACCATACAAGTTTCGGATCCAACGAAGGCCCAAAACAGTCCACTACAACAACACATACACGATTGCAAGAAAAATAAAGATAGATAGTGAGACCAAGATTATTACAATATTAAGAACTAAAGAGTATATTAAACTCAAAAACCCCTAATGAATGTAACAATCAAAACCACACTCTTACGGTGACCACCAAGGGAACGAACTCACCTCAAGATCTACCGTTTCCAAGCAAAGATCAATATTGGCTTTTCCAAGCCCTATGCTAAGGGTGACTTTTCCAAGTCCTACAACTAATGGTGCTACACTCTCAAAGAGAGAGAAAAATATGTCTTTCAATTTTTCATCAACTAAAAACTAAGTGAAAATAAGACTAAGGGGACCTATTTATACTATATTACAAATGAAGACAAAGACCACTTTGCCCTTAATGAGAGGGGCGGCCATGGTGTGTAAATACACCATGTGTAATGTCCAAAATACCCTTAATTAAGGCCCAAAAACCGTGAGTCCTCAACCTTAAATTCTCCAAGCAATCTCCCACACGCGAGATTGCTTTAAGTTATGCTCAAAACGGGTCCTCCATGCACGTTCTTGTTTTCTCGAGGTGACCAAGTCTTGAGTCTCTATGTGTTGGCCTCCAAAAATGTCATCATAAGATAAGAAGGCCATTTGTCCCGTATCATCCTCCCCTTCTTGAAAAGGATTCGACCTCGAATCCAAACCTTTCAAAACCGAAGAGAGGACAAACAAATACAAATCCTCATGGCATGAGGGTTAGGGTTAGCATAACAAATCATCTCAACATGCCAAGGTTGCACATACTTGCAATATAACCAAGAATCCTTTGAAAGGAATATTAAAAACTCAATAAAAGATGTACAAAGGATTTGGTTATAGGATACATCAAAAGTAACACTTTGCTTGTCATGTTGACCAAGCAACAAGTTTGGTGCACCAACATCAGCATTTCTAAATTTGGCACCGGGGTCAAATGGGAAAAGTGGCCATAGACACGGGTCTCGACAACACTCCCCTTTCCCGTGGTCTACACCTAAACTAAATGACATACTCTCTACAATAACATACATATCATCCAAATCAAATAGAGAGTAGAGAAAGGTATTACTCAAATCGACTTCTACTAAGGTGCCCTCATGTGTGTACTCACTACTAGTTTCCCAATAATCACTATGAGTACTCTCAACAATGAAATCACACAAAGTAGAAGAGGAAGTAGCTTCCGCAACTACACATTCCTTACCCTTAAGAGTACTCTCATCTTCCAAGAAGAGATTTCCCTCTTTAGGAGGAATGTTGTCACACCATAGTGGGTTAGCATATAGGCTATAGCTTCCAAGGCAAGCTATACCGTCATTTTCACCACTAGGTTCATTAGGAGTGTTTAAATCATCTTCAAACAAGACATTATTCCTAAAAAGAGTGTGATCTACCTCACGGACAGATTTGGAACAAGAAAGTTCCTCACTCTCTAAATGATCAATATCAAGTTTCAAGGATGTTTCAAACACAATATTACCCCAAGAAGAGCTCTCGGGTTCATTCTCACTTTGTTGACCAACATTTTCAAATATTTCACTCACTTGAGTCCTATTAAGCACATCACACACATACTCAAGTGGTGGGTAATTTTCACACATAAGTTGATCAACACAAATTTCAGAAGATAACGTACTTTCATTCAACATATAAGCTTCAACACTAGGTGGACATAAATTGATCTTACAAGAAGAGTCAATTTCGTCATCAATAGGATCAACTAGTGTATCCAAACTCACAATATGTACATCATCAACGAGAGGCACGGAATCATTAGACTCATAAATAAGTAAGCTACTACTCACACTCAATGGCTTACTAGCCACACAATTGTCATTCACATGCACTAAAGTGTAAGAGTTAGCTATTTTACCTTTAAGATCTTGAGTAGACTCTTCCTTGCCGTGAGGTGAAGGACCTCCACAAGCTTGGGCAGCAACTTCCTTTTGGCATGGTTCGCCTTCGCTTGCCATGTTGGTACCTACACAAATGTCCTTAGAAATGGAAGGACAACCAATGTTAGCACGGTTTGGTGGCAATCCCCTCACTTCGCTCCACATATCCTCTCCTTTTTCCACTCTCGGATTGCCACCTTGCACTCCCTTACTCCTCTCAATCTTTTGTCTCTCATCATAAATCGGATTGGAGTAGGTAAACATTTCTCTTTGCGGTTTGGGAAGCAAGTATGTTATGAGGCGATTTCCCCATTGGTCTCTTACAATATTAGGCCACTTTTGCACGTTAGGAACTTGATGTCGTGCAAACCAATCGGCACCCAAGCTCATATGACCGTAGGTTAAGGAAAAAACATCACACCACACCTCCTCATGGTAATCAAATTGGGAGAAGACAACTCTTACCCTCTCGGTAACCTTGAACTCGCCCAAGTAGTATGGAACAAGTAAAGGCTCTCGCAATAACCCCAAGTAATCAACCATGGACGGAAGAATGTAGTTTCCATAGTACCTATCATTCAACACCATAAGGCAGCCCGGTATCCCACAAATAGTCACCTTTCCGGAGTGTACACTCCTTCTTGGATCTACATTGTAAGGCATACGAGTACCCCTTAGTTTTGGAGATGCATATCCTCTTCTTCTCATTGGACATCCTCCACTAGAGCTAGTATAACCATTCACACTATATCGACTTTGATAAGAAGTACTACAAGGTGGAGAATATGGATCTTCATACTCCTCACGTGTACCCTCATCATAGCTCTCATAAGCTTTGCAAACAAAAGGGTTATACCTAACACCAAATCTAGGTTCGGAGTAAGAAGTGTAAGACTCCTCACATGCCCCAACATCATCACAAGATCCATCACTAGGTCCTACATCATCTCCAAAGTTACCATAAGCACTAGGCACTTCATTCACCTCATTTTCTCCCTTAAAACAGTAACTTTCAAATCTGCCCAAGTCTCGATCATGGCTATTTTCATAGCCTCCGCAATCTCCCTCAACTTCGTAGCCATAAAACCCTTCACTACAATCATAGTCTCCCATGTTGTAGTCACCATAATCCCCGGCTATCGAAGACATGTTCCCCTTATATCACCCTTTAAACCTACAAAATGAACAAACAAGATTAGTAGTAAAGCTCCTCACCAACACTCGTATACACTCACCTTTGTGATCCTCACAATTGGAGCGGCGAATATTGAAAGTTGCTTATACTCCGGTAGTCAATAGGATGTCAATTCTACTTGGCGGCCGGAATAGATTCTTGTTTGATCGACTCAAGACACAACACAAAATCTACTTACGAACTTGAAACAAAGAAGTTACTACGAGTTAAAAATGAGAAAAGCACACAACAACGAAGACACGAAGAAACGGATTCAATAATTAATCTACAACTAAGTAGGTGATTACTAGTTGTTAATTAATTCTAGAATCAAGACATGAAACTAATGAAACAATAAGATGAAACTAAGAATCTAAAATTTTTGAGCTCGGAAATATTGCGTGAACAGTAGCAGTGATGACATGGCAGTCACGTATTGGTTTCGGTCCCACACAACCTTTGTTGTCCAATTTCAAGTGTTGGTCAATTTTTCAATTTGGACTTTGGTGGAATTTGTTTAAGGAGGGAAATTCAAACAAGTCTTGGAGCCCTTTTCAATTTCAAGTTTTCAAGACTTGACTTTATTGTACTTCTCCTTAAAACATGGATCCGTAAATTATGGAAAAGTGTTGGAAAGTGGTTGAGACTTGATTGATAGGTCTTTGTTGGTTGTAGTGTCTTTCAAGACTAACAAATAGTACACCTTTTTCCTTCAACTTTTGGATTTAGCATTCACTTTATCTTCAACAATATATGAAGGTGGTGATGAACATCAATAACAACAACAACAACAACAAGAACTACAACAATAATCTTCAAGAACACCAACAATTTTTCACACGGCCAACTCCAATCCACAATAACAATATCTCCAACACTTGGCCAAGACAACTACAACTTCAACAAAATGGTTTTCAATCCACCAATTAACAACAATATCACGTGGCCAAGCTTATAACAACAACAAGATGAAAACCACAAGGCCAAAACAGTCCACCACAATGGCCAAGCTTATGTTCACAACAACCTTTCAACAAGTTCAAGCTCAAGTTTAGATCTAGACTCAAAGTGTTAGTGGACAAGAAAACTAACACTAGGAACAACAAAACAAACAAGAACACTATTAGATCTAGACATACAACAACAAATCTCGGCCAAGACACAACAAGAACACGATTTTGGCCAAGAACACAAACACGGACAGATTGCTATTTTTTTTCTGAAAATTTCAGTTTTCCTTTTTTTTTTTTTTTTTTTTAACAAGAAAGCCCAAGATTGATCTTGTAGGAACAAGATCAAGCCATGCTTTGATACCAAATGATACGGGAAATACAAGGGAAGCACGAAACAACTCCAAAACAGTCCACTAATCTTAAGGATTTGAGGACCAAGATGGAGACCACTCTCGGATTCGCTACCAACATCAAGAATACAAGATACAAGGGTGTATTTCAACACCAAAACAGTACCAAAAAGTGATGAACAAGATGTACAACAACCATACAAGTTTCGGATCCAACGAAGGCCCAAAACAGTCCACTACAACAACACATACACGATTGCAAGAAAAATAAAGATAGATAGTGAGACCAAGATTATTACAATATTAAGAACTAAAGAGTATATTAAACTCAAAAACCCCTAATGAATGTAACAATCAAAACCACACTCTTACGGTGACCACCAAGGGAACGAACTCACCTCAAGATCTACCGTTTCCAAGCAAAGATCAATATTGGCTTTTCCAAGCCCTATGCTAAGGGTGACTTTTCCAAGTCCTACAACTAATGGTGCTACACTCTCAAAGAGAGAGAAAAATATGTCTTTCAATTTTTCATCAACTAAAAACTAAGTGAAAATAAGACTAAGGGGACCTATTTATACTATATTACAAATGAAGACAAAGACCACTTTGCCCTTAATGAGAGGGGCGGCCATGGTGTGTAAATACACCATGTGTAATGTCCAAAATACCCTTAATTAAGGCCCAAAAACCGTGAGTCCTCAACCTTAAATTCTCCAAGCAATCTCCCACACGCGAGATTGCTTTAAGTTATGCTCAAAACGGGTCCTCCATGCACGTTCTTGTTTTCTCGAGGTGACCAAGTCTTGAGTCTCTATGTGTTGGCCTCCAAAAATGTCATCATAAGATAAGAAGGCCATTTGTCCCGTATCACTCCTTGATATAGATAAATTTTGGAAGAGATATTAATTCATATGTTATTCATTCTGGTGAAGCTTCTTCTTCTAAGATGGGTTTCCTAGGGACCAGGTGCCTTGAATTAATCTATTTCAAAATGATATACCTCCTTCTTAAAGTGTCTTAAGAGAGAGACAACATAGGCCTTTTATCATTTAGCTATTCTTGACTGCAATCCCTTCCCATACCTGGAATCATGATCACAAGTTGGATTTGGGAACCCACTTAAGTTTGAGCTCCTAGTAGGAGGATAATGGTGTAATCAAATTCTTCTTAGCCTATCTAGGTAGTGATAGCTTCCCCTTCACCCCTTCCAATGTCTTGAACCCCATATGATGTGATTTTTCTTGCCATACAACTCGGAAACCATCTTTTTTGGATCTGAGCCATCTTTGACAACTTTCCTTAGTGTGCCCATACTTCCTACAATAAGTACACATAGGGCTGCCAACCTTATTTCCAGCCTCATTGACAGTCTTTCCTTGCCCCCCGGTAGGTTAGAATTCTCCTTGATAGCCCAGTCCTCTACCATTATTTACACCTTAACTAGTCAAGGTAGAACGAATCAGTGAGGAAGTAGTCTATTTAAGAGACTTATTAAACTCTTCTTTCAAGAAGACCAGGTCCCTCTCTAAATGTTCATTCCTGTAATGTTCAGACCTAAGGTGTTTCTGACAATCCCTCAGCCTTTTTTCAAGATCAATTTTAAGCCATGAAGATTCTTTCTTTCTTTTTTAATCTACCTCATTTATTTTCTTCAGAATACTCATTAAACTCAGATTTTCAAATTTTATCTTTTTGAACAACTCTTTAGTTTTAGAAATTTAGGAAGTTAAAGAAATCAACTACTATTCTTGATTATCTACTTTCACTTCTAATGCATTCTTCTCAGTAGTTAGTTCACATACAGAGTCTATCAACACACTAGCAGGCCTCTTTATCCCTTTAGCAGAGTAGTTATCTACATTATCCAAAATATCAAAAAGTGTTAGCTCCTTTTCTTTTTCATCTTCTGAGTTTGGCATGAATACAAACAGAGAATCATAGATAACTGGACGGTCTTCTACTACTAGTACAGAAACATTTCTAGACTTCTCATCTTCATCAGGTGCATTGGAGGAATCTCTCCATGCTGTCAGAGCTTGCTTTACTGCATACTAAACTGTAGTTTTCCTTTTTTACTTTTCAAGGACCTGATCATTGTTTTGCATTTGGTAGTTTCTTATGAATACTTCAGAACTACCATTTTTGTGAGAGCCTTCAATCTTACCCTTTCTTTTGCTAAGCCCACCACCCCATTTTATATCTCTAACAATTCTTGTTGCCAAAAGTACAACATCAGTGTCTTCTTCACCTAGGTCAGACTCTAAAGCCTTCAAGGTCAGGAATCTCTCCTTTTTGCTTCCTTTCTTTACACCCCTAGTTCAATTTTAGTAGCCATGATGACCAGAGTACTCTAGTTATGAATCTTTTAGAGTGAACGTACTCAGGTACCAACTGTTGAAACCCTTGGGGGTTGCACCACACAATGAGGGACCAAGTCCCTCAAAGTCAATCACAAGTGATAGAACTATGAGGAAACTATGAGGTGCTGGAAAACAAAGGCAGTCCAGGGAAGTAAAAACATAAGATTTTAACGTGGAAACCATTGAAGGGAAAAACCACGGCTTGCCCTCGTAAGCACCTCAACAAATCATCTATAATCAACCTTCTAATGACAATCTAGATTTCAAACAACCTCTAGGATCCTTCCGCTTGTAATAACTCTACTACAAGCTGATACAAACCAAAATTGGAATGCACCAAAAACAACACAAAACAGTCCACAAATTCAAAGGGAACCTAAGGGCCCAAAAAGACCAAGTATCGGCCAACAACAACAACACAAGAATACCAGATAACAAGTTGTTGTTCATCAAACCAGCCACCACACGAAATGAACAACAAGATGAACAACAAGGAGATAAGAATAACAACACTAAGAACAAAAGGAACCAACGATTTAAGATTACAAGAACACAAACTACATGATTACAAGAAAATAAAGGGATAGATAGTGTGACATACACTATTACATAAACTATGAACCTAAGTGTGTTTCAAACACAAAGACCCTTAATACAATGATGATAACAACACCTACACTCTTCATGGACACAACAGTGATGTCAATCTGCCAAGCACCCAACGTTCCAAGCAAGAACAAACAACACAAGTGAATCCACACTTGTGACCTAATTTTAGGTTGCTCAAGAAGAGAGAGGACTTTGTGTTTCAAATGTTATAAGTCTTATAGTGATGTCAATCTGCCAAGCACCCAACGTTCCAAGCAAGAACAAACAACACAAGTGAATCCACACTTGTGACCTAATTTTAGGTTGCTCAAGAAGAGAGAGGACTTTGTGTTTCAAATGTTATAAGTCTTACAATATACAAAAAACTAATGAATAAAAACCTAACATGTTCTATTATAGCTTATTACAAATATAAGGTGAAATGACCGAAAAGTCCCTTTAATGAAGGGTGACACTTAGGCACCTTTGGAGTGCAATTTAGGGGCTTTTTTGAGTGTGTTCTGAGCTCCTCCTTTGTACTTCACTTGCACACTCCATTTCTCGGTTCAATACACTCTCGCACTCATCCATATTCATGGTTGTCCCTATATTATCTCCCCTTCTTGAAAAGTATTCGACCTCGAATCCATACCTTGCAAAATCAAAGAGGAAACAAGCAAGCACACATCCTCATGGCATGAGGGTTAGGGTTAGAAACATAAACACATGAACATTACAAGGTGGTATACACTTGAAGTATATCCATGGGTATTTTGTGTTGAACATGAAAATCTTAGTACAAATGGCACAAAGAAAATAGCTATGACAAGTATCAAGAGATAAAGAAACTCTCGGCTTGTCATGTAGACCAAACAATAAGTTGGGTGCATTAACATCACCATTTCTATGTTTGGAACCGGGTTCAAATGGGAAGAGTTTCCATAGACACATTCTAGACAACACTGCCCTTTCCCGTAGCCTTCACCTAAACTACACGACATACTCTCTACAATAGCTTACATATAATCAAAAGCAAATAGAGAGTAGAGAAAGGTATCACTTAAGTCAACTTCTACTAAGGTTTCCATATGTGTGTACTCACTACTAGTTTCCCAATCATCACCATGAGTACTCCCAAAAATAAAGTCACATAAGGTAGATGAAGAAGCAATTTCTGAGACTACACATTCCTTAACCTTAAGAGTACTCTCGTCTTTCAAAAAGAGATTTCCATCTTTAGGAGGAATGTTGTCACACCATAGTGGGTTGGCATATAGGCTATAACCTCCAAGACAAGCTATGTCGTCAACATCATTATCAACACTAGGTTCATTGGGAGTGATTAAACTATCTTCAAACAAGACATTATACCTAAAGAGAGAAAGATCTATCCCATGGGCAGATTTGGGACAAGCAAGTTCTTCACCCTCTAAAAGATATTTATCAGGTTTCAAAGATGCTTTGAGCACATGATTAACCCTATGATCCAAATAAACTTTAGAATCTATATCACAAGATAGGCTCACGGGTTCACCGTTATTTTGTTGACTAATATTTTCAATTTATTCACTCACTTGAGTTCTATTAACACATAACCTCAAGTCGTGGGAAATTTTCACACACGATTTGATCAATATAAGTTTCATAAAATGATGTACTTTCATTCAACATATCGGTTTCAATACTAGATGGACATAAATTGACCT
Organism: Capsicum pubescens; assembly: GCA_030864215.1. Taxonomy (NCBI): domain Eukaryota; kingdom Viridiplantae; phylum Streptophyta; class Magnoliopsida; order Solanales; family Solanaceae; genus Capsicum; species Capsicum pubescens. The sequence continues at coordinate 146,451,330 of CM061545.1, read as the reverse complement.
TACAAGAAGAGTCAATTTGGTCATCAATAGTATCAATTAGTGTATCCACACTCACAACATGTACATCATCAACAAGAGACAAAGAATTATTAGACTCACAAGTAACTAAGCTACTAATAATCACACTCAATGGGCTATTATCCACACAATTATCATTCACATGAACAAAAGTGTAAGAGTTAGCTATTTTACCTTGAAGTTCTTAAGTGAATTCTTCTTTGCCGTGTTGTTAAGGTCCTCCACAAGCTTGGGCAGCAACTTCTTTTCAGCCTTGCTCTCCTTCGCTTGCTATGTTGGTACCCACAAAAATATCCTTAGAAATAGAAGGACAAACAATGTTAGCTTGGTTTGGTGATAACCCCCTCATTTTGATCCACACAATCTCTCCTTTTTCCACTCTCAAATTACCACCTTGCACACTCTTACTCCTCTCAATATTTTGTCTCTCATAATTATTCGGATTGGAGTAGGTGAACACTTCTCTTTGCGGTTTGGGTAGAATGTTCGTCATGAGATAATTTCCCCATCGGTTTCTTACAAAATTAGGCCAATTTTGCACATTTGGAACCTTAAGTTGTGCAAAGCAATCAACACCCAAGCTCACATGACCGTACATCGAGGGAAAAATATCGCACCACACATTCTCATGGAATTCACATTGGGAGAAGACAACTTTCACCCTCTCAGCAACCTTAAACCTGTCCAAGGAATATAAAACAAGTATAGGTTCTCGAAACAACCCCAAATAGTCAACCATGGATGGAAAGATGTAGTTTCTATGGCACCTATCATCAAACACAATGAGGCAGCCCAGCACCCCACAAATGATCACCTTTCCGGAGTGAACACTCCTACTTGGATCAACATTGTAAGGCACATGAGTACCCTTCGGCTTTGGAGATGCATACTTTCTTCTTCTCATTTGACAACCTCCATAATAGCTTGTATAACCATTCACACCACTTCGACCTTGATAAGAAGTACTAAAAGGTGAAGGGAATGAATTTTCACACTCCATACATGTACTCTCACCATAACTCTCATAAACTTTGCAAATGAATAGGTTATACCTAACTCTAATTCTAGGTTCGGCTTGGGTAGTGCAAGACTCCCCATAGGTCCTATTTTTATCATAAATACCATCACAAGGCGCTACATCATCTCTATACTCACTATAAACACTAGACACTTCACTCACCTTATTTTCTCTCTCAAACCCGTAGCCCTCTATTCTGCCCATGTTTTGATCATGGCTATTTTCATAGCCCTCATAATCTCTATCAACTTTTTAGCCACAAAATCCCTCATTACAATCATAGTCTCCCATGTTGTAGTCACAATAATCCCCGACTATCGAAGACATGTCCCCCTTATATCGCCTTTATACCTATAAAACGAACAAATAATTAGTTTAAAAGCCTTACTACACTCCCACTCTTTGATTACCTCACACGTTACTTCACAAGTGTTGTAAGCCGGCTAAGGAACCCGTGAGGAGTTGAGGGTTAATTCTACCCTTGTTCGAAATAGATTTTATTTTGAAACTCAAATAAAATGTTATAGGACTTGAGTCAAGAACTAACAAAGATTCGAAAAGACACAAGCACACAACAAATGCTAAACATGAATGAACGAACACAAAAACTAACTAACAATCTAGTAGATGAATACTAGTTTGCCAATTAGTATTGGAATCAACAAAATGGAAACTAAGGAACAAGAAAAAAAAGAAACTAAGAAATCTGAAATTTGAGCCAAAATTGACGTGTGGACAGTAAAATAGTGATGTGGCAGTCCACTATTGGTCATGGTTTTTGAACAATTTTTATTCACCAATTTGAAGTCTTGACCAATTTACAATTTGGAATGGTGGGATTTGTTTAAAGGAGGGAAATACAAGTCTTAGAGCTCTTTTTTTTCAAATTCAAATTCAAGACTTAACCTTTTTTGTACTTTTCCTTAAAACATGGGCCCTTAAATCATGGAAAGGTGGTTAAGAAGTGATTGACAAGTCTTTGAGTGGATGTAAAGTTTTCATGATTAACAAGTAATTACACCTTTTTCCATCACCTTTTGGATCTAATACTACTTTATGTTTAACAATATATGAAGGAGGTGAAGAACTTCAAGAACAACAACATCCACCATGAACTACAATAACAACCATACGGCCAAATCAAAATACACAACAACAAGAACAACCACCACACGTCCAAGACTACAAAAACTTCAATAAAATGTTATGAGGCCACTAATTAACAATAATATCACATGGACAAGCTTAGAACAACAAGGAGAAACCACACGGCCAAAATAGTCCACAACAACAATGCCCAACAATAATCAGCCAAGGCTTAAGTTCTCAACAATAACATCATCAACAAAAGCTCAAACTTAGATATAGACTCAATGTGTTAGTGAAGAACAAAACAAACACTAGAAACACTCAAGAAAGTAAAAATCTCGGCCAAGACACAACAAGAACACAATTTTGGTCAAGACACAAAAATGGACAGATTTGCTTCTTTTTGGTTTTATGGTTTTCTAACACCATTTTTTTGAATTTTCAAGCAAGCAAGCCCAAGATTAATCTTTTGGGAACAATATCAGCCATGCTCTGATACCAAATGATACAAACCAAACCTAGAATGCACCAAAAAATAACACAAAACAGTCCACAAATTCAAAGGGAACCCGAGGACCCAAAGAGACCAAGTCTCGACGAACAACAACAACACAAGAATACAAGATAACAAGGTGTTCTTCACCAAAACAGCCACCACACGAAATGAACAACAATATGAACAAAAAGGAGATAAGAACAACAACACTAAGAATAACAAGAACCAACAGTTTAAGATTACATGAACACAAACTACATAATTACAAGAAAATAAAGGGATAGATAGTGTGACATACATTATTACATAAACCAAGAACCTAAGTGTGTTTCAAACACAAAGACCCTTAATAAAATAATAATAGCAACACGTACACTCTTTGTGGACACAAGAGGGACGTCAATCTCCCAAGCACCAATGTTCCAAGACAAGAACAAACAACACAAGTGAGAATGCACACTTGTGACCTAGTTTTGGGTTGCCTCAAGAAGAGAGAGGACTTTGTGTTTTAATGTTATAAGTCTTACAAATCTGAAAAAACTAATGAATACAACCCTAACATGTTCTATTTATATCTTATTACAAATATTAGGTGAAATGACCAAAAGGTCCCTTTAATGAAGGGTGACACTTAGGCGCCCTTGGAGTGCAATTTAGGGGCTGTTTTTAGTGTGTTCCAAGCTCCTCCTTTGCACTTCACTTGAACACTCCATGTCTCGGTTTAATACACTCTCGCACTCATCCATCTTCCTGGTCATTCCCATATCACAAGCTCACCTTGGTAACTCTACCAAGAACCATCTCTACACCATTAACTCTAATCAGTCTAACACTTAGGTAACTCTACCTAAGTACTCTCTACTCAAAGATAAAAACACTACTCTTATAGTATGTGTAGTTCTGTTATAAATACATACTAACTCAAGAAAAACTTCTTACTCTTTAAGCATACTACAATGATCAGAACATGAGCAGTGCTTGAGCAGTCTTAAAATAGAGTTTTTTGTTGCCTCTTTTCACTCTTTAGGTTTGTACAAAAACTAATTTGATGAAGAGGCATCTCTTTCTTTTTATAGCTATGTGATTATTAGGGATAAAACATAATTGGACCAACTACCTAATCAGTAAAAAATAGCACCGACAAGTTTGTTACATAAGAGGATAAAACTATTAGACAACGCGTGCCAGCTGTACTATACCATAAACATCCAGGGACATGGTCCCTTTTAGTTAGCTACTCATCATCAAAACTACATATCATGGAGGTTATCATGGAGGCTTACCTCCATGACACATCAATATCATGGAGGCTTACTGTCTCTAAGGTCCAAAATCACCTTGAACCTCTTCTAAAATTCCTGAACCCTCCCGGATGACCCATTTAATATCCGTAAATATATTTCAACTCATAAATCAATGTTTTGCACTTGGAAGAGCCAAAAATTAAATGTTGCATTCTTGGGGTCTTAAAATGGCTAAGTCTTTTTATATATAGTGTAACATAATGACTTGGACCCCTTTAAACGTGTAACTAAGGTCTGGAAATATTCTAAAATCTTGTGGGGTATTACACATGGAAACAAAAACCCCAAGATGTCATCTAAACCCATACGTAGCCCAATCTTTATAAAATAAGCACACATTATCCCTAATGCACTTGGCCACCATAATGGAAGAGAGTTAGGAACATATCAATAAGCACGTATTATCCCTAATGCACTAGGCCACCATAATGGAGGAGAATTAGGAATATACCTTTGGTACCTTAGGTTTGTAGATCATATGTCAAACATAAATTACACGAATTATCACAAATGCATAAATAATAGGATACTTTGGGTTTCCTTCTAAACAGTACCTAATTTAACGTTGCACACGATATGGGAACCTTAATTACTCAGAGTTTATCAAGGTAGCCATAGGATTGGAATCTATGGTCATCAAGACTCTTTATTACCAAAACCAACCTCATGTCTGTTGGTTAATTTATGGTACTATAAACAATGATTTTGACTTTTTTATTATTTAGCCTGCACTTATGCTCACCTCTTTCCATATTAATCAATGCCCTACCCATGGATAAAAATAGTCTCCCAAAAATTATGGGTATCTCAAAATTGACCTTACAATCCATGATAACAAAGTCAACCAGAAATATAAAGTTGTCCATCTTGACCAAAACATTAAATAATATGCCCACATATTTCTTAACCATTTAATTCACCACCAATAACTGCATCATCGTTGGTTCAAGGTGTCTTAAGACTAATTATTGGAACACTGGCAGTGATATCAATTTAATGCTCGCACCTAAGTCACACAAAGCCTAGGAAAAACTAGATGACCATATCGTACAAGGAATTGTGAAGGCTTTAGGGTCACCTTTCGTTGTACAAGTGATTGAGGTATAATTGCATTATAATGATTCACACCACCAACATCCTAATAATTATAGTTCTCTTCTTTGCCACTAAATCTTTCATAAATTTTTAATATCCAAACACCTATTGATTCTCGTATCGACGAATTAGAAGAGACGCCAACCGACAACCATATCTCGAAAAAAAAATTAGACAGCTTTAAGAATAAGGATTTTCACAATAAAATCCTTCAACATAGAAATAAACTTCTATTACTTCCCTTCTTTAGCATTCTACTTCAATCTTTGGGAAACGATGGAGGAGGTTAAGGAATGGGCTTTAGTGGTGGTGTGACCTCCTTACCCACTCCTTTATTTTCTGCTCTTTTTTCTTAAATTGTTGGCTTATAAGATGCCCCCTCATTTATCTCCAACTTTTTAGTTTTATCTCTTTCCATATCATAATGTTTATTAGTTCATTCCTTGCATAATCTACCACAAGCATTGGTTTGATCAATAATGGCCTTACCTCTTTGAGTAATAATAGCTAAATAATGATTGTTATATTTTGGATTATAAATTATGTTTCTAGAAAGAGTGTCGGGTTGACACTAGAACAATGTACCAAACATCTGCCCACACTGTTGCTCAAGATGCTTAATAATGGTTGTATAGGATTCTACCTTCTAGATTAAACCCAAAATATCAACCCTAATTAACTTAAGGAAACTCTCTTAGCTCTATGAAACCTTCACAAGTTTAGATATCAACACTTCCATTCTCAAACTTTCAAATATAGAATCATGATTCCCCGGTGGAACATAAGGACCACTCTTCTTCTTATATTCCTTTATTTCTACTCCAGTCCCCATCACGTTCTCCACTCCTATCCCTATACCTATCTTAATAGTAGTTTGGAACTTGATTTCCTTGCCTCAAGGTCTAAGTGTCTTGGTTAGAAGCTTGTCCCTTGTGACCCGCTATCTCTCTATCCAAGTACTTTTCTTTATCTTCAGAATTAGACTCATTATCCCTAAAATATTTACCTCATGCTCCCACTGCATTCATTTTTTTTCTCCTATACCTGCCAAATACTTTCTAAGCAACCTAATCTCAATCCATAGCTATGATACCTCTTGAACTACTATCTCATTTAGGGCTCTCTACTTAATGAAAGCACCTATTGCATAAGTACCAACTAACCTATTTGCCTCCCGAGTATACCAACCTCAATTTTTTTGTGATTTGGTATAAGATTTTGTAAGCTTGATAACATCAATGACTCCTAAAAACTCCACCTATAATTATATCAACTACAACCTTGGTATTTGTATTTAAGGCTCTATAGAAAATCTTCAACAAGTTCCTCCTCGAGGTTCTGTGATTTGGAATATTCACTAGCTTCTTCTTGAACCTCAACCATGTCTCTTATAGTGCCTCTGAGTGTAACAATTTAAAATTATAGATCTCATCCTCCAACTACATCATTCTAGAAGAAAGGAAATTTTTTTCCAAGTATTGTATCCTCAACTCATTCTATGAGGTAACGGACCCACACGACAGCTTTCCTAATAACAAAGTAGTATCTTCTATTAGAAAGAATGGGAAGAACATGAGTCATATAGCTTTCTGACTCACTCAAGGAAGATTATACGAATAACAAATCCTAATAATGTTCATATGGTGCATGTTTGCATCATTAGTAGGCAAACTAGCAAACACTCCCTTCATATTCAGCAACTGGATCATTGCACTCATAATATCAAATTTTTTTTATTGGGGCAACTATAGAGGAATGATAGCATCCATCTCAACTGATTCAATATATCCTAAATCTTCTTCTAGATTATAATAAACTGGCCAGTGCTAATAAAATGAGTGGTTGACCTCTATTCCTTCTAAGTCTATCTCTATTGAGTGATGCTCGACAATTTTCTTACTACTATCTAGCTCTCTCCTCAGCATGTCAGGAAAGTACTAACCTATCATTTTCTTCATCCACTAATTAAGAATTGGTTTGCTCATCCATTTCTTGAACACTATGTTGAGGTGGTTGATTCAATATGGTTGGGCCATTAAGAACCCCTTTGTGTTGGGATCCTTGATCATACTCTTCTTCTTTTTAAATCTTATTATTTTGTCATCAGGTTCATTCATGTTTAGGATCAAATGGAATTAGTGGATTACCTTGACTCTGAGTACTAGGCATATAATGGCGTATGCTCTAGAAATATTAGAAAACCAAAATTCAACAAATAAAACCAATAGATTCAATAATCTCAAATAATAAATTCATAACTGTATTCCCCAACAATGGTACCAAGATCTGATGTTACCCATACTAAATCTCTAAGAAAGTATAAAGTGGTTGCTTGTCAAATATATAACCTAAATAGGTCAGGGTCGATCACACAAGGGGGTACAATTTGACATACAACCAGAAATCCCTTGTTTTATCCATGAAATAATTAGTATATGCATCTTAAAGTATAGGGCTAAGGTAAACATCAAGGGGAAATAATCACAAGCCAAAACAATCCCTTCCCCACCCCACTAGTACACCGGGATCAAATGGGTGAAGTGGCCAAGGAAATAATTCAAATCTACTCATTCCATTTATTAGGGTATCACACTCACCCAAAGCATTTGTTCTTAAGGGAAGACTAGCACACAAGGATAAGGACCTACGGCTTCGTAGGCCTCCCTTAACAACATATATTTCATCATTCGCAATCTCTCCATACACATGATCACCAAGAACACAATTAATAGCAAGGTTCTCACCACACAAGAAGTTCAAGGGACCATATTAATTATCAATATCAACATTATAAACATCAACACTAACTTGAGGCTTTTCAATCCCACAATTCCCATATTCAAGTAGTAAATAAGTTTTAAGAGCAACTTGATCATTATTCACAACAAAAGAGTTACTAAGGAAAGAGGTAAGAACTTGCAAACCTAAAACCACTTCACTAGATACTAAATCACAACATTTTGAATTCAAGGAAGTGTAGAGAGTAGTGAAGTCACCTTGGGTAAGGCTTGGGCATCCACTTTTTTGGCACTCTTGGTCAAAGAAGTCTCTAGTTCATTTCTCATGCTTTCATGTGGAACTCCTTTTAGATCCTTCTTGATTATCATTTCATATAGCACCTGCACATAAGAAGAATCAAAGCTATGAAAAATGCTAGCTTTTGGGTTAGGAAGTGACAAAGGTTCTGATACAAGAATAATGGCCGCCTTAGCTTTCGACGACATCATTCAAAGTCACTATGTGAAGAATCAAGCTTTGGTCGCATGGAGGGAACGGGATCATACTTGGAGGGGACGTTTTGAGCCTACCATTGATCAAACCCGAGTGTGGAAGATTGCTTGTAGCCTTGAAGACTTAAGAACTCTCGGGTCTGGACCACCTTTGTTGGTTCACGGTTTTGGTGCCCTTTATGAAGGGCATTTTGTTCACTTAGCCTTAAGGGAATTTTGGACAATTCATATTATTTTCCAATACACCAAGGCCACCCTTGGTCATTAAGGGTAGTGTAGTCTTTTTTACCTTCTTTTGTAATATACTATAAGTAGGATTTTTTTAGGTCTTCTCTCATTAGTTTTATGAAAGATGAAAGATTGAAAAATTAAAAATCCTCTCTCTTGAGAGTAGAACACTTAGTCTTAGTTAGGGCTTGGAAAAGCTAGTATTGATCTTTGCTTGGAAACGGTGGATCTTGAGGTGAGTTGATTCCCTTGGAAGTCACCGTAAGAGTGTGGTTTTGATTATTACATTCATTAGGGGTTTTTTATTTTAATACACTCTTTAGTTCTTAATCTTATAATAATCTTGGTCTCACTATCTATCCTTTACTTTTGTTGTTGTCATCTTGTGTAGTGGACTGTTTTGGGTTCTTTATTGAATCCGAAACTTGTATTACTATTATTCATCTTGTTCCTCTCATTTTGTAGATTTTTTTGGTGTTATATACACCATTGTATCTTGTATTCTTCTTGTTGATAGTGAATCCAAGAGTGGTCTCCATCTTGGTCCTCGGATCTTTAAGATTGAGGACTGATTTGGAGTGTGTTTTGTGCCTTCCATTGTCTTTCTCATATCATTTGGTATCAAATAATGGCTTGATATTATTCCCACAAGATCAATCTTGGGCTTTTTAGTTGAAAAATCAAAAAAATATTGTTAAAAAAAAAGTTGAAATCTGAAAATTCCAGAAAAATAGCAATCTGTCCATTTTGTGTTTTTGGCCGAAAATTGTGTTCTTGTTGTGTATTGGCGAATATTTTTACTTTTATTTGTTGTCTCTAAGTGTTATTTTTGTTCCTCACTAACACGTTGAGTCTATATCTTAGATTTGAGCTTGAAATGTTGATGTTGTTAATGTGAACAAAGTGTGGTCGATTGTTGTTGGTATTGTTGTTGCGGGTTTGAGACTTGAACGTTTGATGTGTTGTTGGTTCATGTTTTGAACATGTATTGTGGAGATTATGTTGTGGAATTTAAGCTTGTGAAGTTGTTGTTGTTATTTAGGAGGTCCAACTTGAACCTTAGAACTTCAAGACTCAAAGTTTGTGTTCTTGGTGTTCTTGGTGTTCTTCACCAACTCCATATATTGTTGAAAAAAAGTGGTTGTTGATCTTAGTAGTTGAAGAAAAAGAGTGTGTATTGTGTTAGTCTTGCAAGACATAGATCCAAGTTTCAAGGTGTAGTACTTGTGACTCAAAGACTTTTCCTACACACTAAAGACTTTACATCACTTCTCAACCACTTTTCCATGAAACAAGGGTCCATGTTTTAAGGAGTACAAGAGAAAGTCAATTCTTGAAAATATAAAAAGGCTACAAGACTTATTTTCCCTCCTAAAACAAATTCCACCAATCTAAATTAATTTTTGACCAAGACTTGAACCTTTGAGAATAACCGCTTGATAAAACCGACCCAATACGTGGCTGCCACGTCATCACTGCTACTGTTCACACAATATTTTTGAGCTCAAATTTTAGATTCTTAGTTTCATCTTATTGTTTCATTAGTTTCATGTCTTGATTCTAGAATTAATTAACAACTAGTAATCACCTAGTTAGTTGTAGATTAATTATTGAATCTTCTTCTTCGCGTCTTCATTATTTGTGTGTTTTTCTCATTTTTAACTCGTAATAACTTCTTTATTTCAAGTTTGTAAGTAAATTTTGTTTTTGTGACTTGAGTCGATCAAGCAAGAATCCATTCCGGCCACCAAGTAGAATTGACATCTTATTGACTACCGGAGTATAAGCAACTTTCAATATTAGCCGCTCCAATTGTGAGGATCATAAAAGTGAGTGAATACGAGTGTTGGTGAGGAGCTTTTACTACTAATCTTGTTTGTTCATTTTTTAGGTTCAAAAGGTGATATAAGGGGAATATGTCTTCGATAGCCGGGGATTATTGTGACTACAACATGGGAGACTATGGGTGTAGTGAGGGGTTTTATGGCTACGAAGTTGAGGGAGATTGCCGAGGCTATAAAAATAGCCATGATCAAAACTTGGGGAAATTTGAAAGTTACTATTTTGAGGGAGAAAATGAAGTGCCTAGTGCTTATGGTGACTTTGGAGATGATGTAGGACCTCGTGATGGATCTTATGATGACGTTGGGGCATGTGAGGAGTCCTACACTTCTCACTCCAAACCTAGATTTGGTGTTAGGTATAACCCTTTCATTTGCAAAGATTATGAGAGTTATGATGAGAGTACATGTGAGGAGTGTAAAGATTCATATTCTCCACCTTGTAGTACTTGTTATCAAGATTGATATAGTGTGAATGGTTATACTAGCTCTAGTGGAGGTTGTTCAACGAGAAGAAGAGGGTATGCATCTCCAAAACCGAGGGGTACTTGTGTCCTTTACAATGTTGATCCAAGAAGGAGTGTACACTCTAGAAAGGTGATCATTTATGGGATACCGGGCTGCCTCATTGTGTTAAATGATAGGTACTATAGAAGCTACATCGTTCCATCCATGGTTGACTACTTGGGGTTGTTTTGTGAGCCTTTACTCGTTCCATACTTCTTGGACGGGTTTAAGGTTACCGAGAGGGTCAAAGTTGTCTTCTCCCAATTTGAGTACCATGAGGAGGTGTGGTGTGATATTCTTTCATTGACATATGGCCATGTATGCTTAGGTGTCGATTGGTTTGCACAACATAGAGTTCCAAATGTGCAAAATTGGCCTAATGTTGTAAGAGACCGGTGGGGAAATCACCTCATGACATACATTCTGCCCGAGATGCAAAGAGAAGTGAATACTTAATCTGAATGCTTATGAGAGAGAAAAATTGAGAGGAGTAAGGGTGTGCAAGGTGGTAATCCGAAAGTGGAAAAAGAGAGGTTGTGGGGAGAGAAGTGCGGGGATTATACCCAAACCGTGCTAACATTGGTTGTCCTATTTCTAAGGATATTTGTGTAGGTAACAACATGGAAAGCGAAGGTGAACAATGCCGGAAGGAATTTGCTGCCCAAGCATATGGAGGACCTTCACACCACGGCAAAGAAAAATCTACTCAAGAAATTCAAGGTAAAATAGCTAACTCTTACACTTTGGTGCATGAGAATGATATTCATGTGGTTAGTAGCCCATTGAGTATGAGTAGTAGCTTTCTTACTTGTGAGTCAAATGATTCTTTGTCTCTTATTGATGATGTACATGTTGTGAGTGTGGATACACTAGTTGATCCTATTGATGACCAAGTTAACTCTTCTTGTAAGGTTAATTTATGTCCATCTAGTGTTGAAACCTATATGTTGAACGGAAGTACATTATCTTGTGTAATCGATGTTGATAAACTTACTTGTGAAAATTGCCCACCACTTGAGTATGTGTGTGATGTGATTAATAGAACTCAAGTGAGTGAAGTACTTGAAAATATTAGTCACCAAAATGGGAGTGAACCCGAGAGCCATTCTTGGAACAATCTTATGCTTAAAATCTCTTTGAAACATGATATTGATCTTTTAGAGAGTGATGAAAGTGTTTGTTCCGAATCTTCCTGGGAAATAGATCATGTTCTCTTTAGGTATAATGTCTTGTTTGAAGATGATTTAAACACACCTAATGAACCTAGTGGTGAGAATGATGGTATAGCTTGCCTTGAAGGCTATAGCCAATATGCTAACCCACTATGGTGTGGCAACATTCCTCCTAAAGATGGAAATCTCTTTTTGAAAGATGAGAGTACTCTTAAGGGTAAGAAATGTGTAGTCCTTCTTGAAAACCCGAGGGAAAAGGTGTCATTGACTCCTTCGGGTAATGTTCCTAAATGTGCATCCTTGGTTGACACACTTGTGCCTAAATTGCATGAATTCCAACTTGTGGATGCCAAGTTGTCTAGTTATTTGAAGGAAAGAATGTGTATGTGTTTAAATGCTTATTCTTCACCCGTGAATTCCTTTGCACGTGATTCTTTCCTATACTACCTATTTGCCTATGATGACATCCATGCTAGTTTTGGATTTATTTTATGTCGAGATAGGAAGTTCTTGGTCTATCCATGTGTGTGCATGATAATGCTATATGGATTTTATGGGTTTTAGAACCAATCAAAACCCCCCTGGTGTGGTCTTTTGACGAGACAAAGAAGCAATGGTGTTATAGCTAATAAGATGAAGGAAGTTCTACCTTGTGGATTATTTGATGCCATTAGTACCTATGTAGTTTATTTATCTCTTGGTGATTCCCGTAACCAAATCCTTTGTGCACCTTTTATTGAGCTTTTAATATTTAATTCAAAAGATCCTTGGTTATATTGCAAATATGTGCAACCTTGGCATGTTGAGATGATTTGTTGTGCTAACCGTAACCCTCATGCCATGAGGAGTTTGTATTTGTTTACCTTCTCTTCGGTTTTGCAAGGTTTAGATTTGTGGTCGAATCCTTTTCAAGAAGGGGAGGATGATACAAGAATAATGGCCTCCTTAGCTTTCAACGACATCATTCAAAGTCACTATGTGAAGAATTAAGCTTTGGTCTCATGGAGGGCATGGGATCATACTTGGAGGGGACATTTTGAGCCTACCATTGATCAAACCCGAGTGTGGATGATTGCTTGGAGCCTTGAAGACTTAAGGACTCTTGGGTTTGGACCACCTTTGTTGGTTCACGGTTTTGGTGCCCTTTATGAAAGGCATTTTGGTCACTTAGACTTAAGGGCATTTTGGACAATTCATATTATTTTCCAACACACCAAGGCCACTCTTGGTCATTAAGGGTAGTGTAGTCTTTTTTACCTTCTTTTGTAATATACTATAAGTAGGATTTTTTAGGTATTCTCTCATTAGTTTTATGAAAGATGAAAGATTGAAACATTAAAATTCCTCTCTCTTGAAAGTATAACACTTGTCTTAGTTAGGGTTTGGAAAAGCTAGTATTGATCTTTGCTTGGAAACGGTGGATCTTGAGGTGAGTTGATTCCCTTGGCGGTCACCATAAGAGTGTGGTTTTTATTATTACATTCATTAGGGGTTTTTGAGTTTAATACACTCTTTAGTTCTTAATCTTGTAATAATCTTGGTCTCACTATCTATCCTTTACTTTTGTTGTTATCATCTTGTGTAGTGGACTGTTTTGGGTCCTTTATTGAATCCGAAACTTGTATTATTGTTATTCATCTTGTTCCTCATGTTTTGTAGATTTTTTTGGTGTTATATACACCATTGTATCTTGTATTCTTCTTGTTGATGGCGAATCCGAGAGTGGTCTCCATCTTGGTCCTCGGATCCTTAAGATTGGGGACTGATTTGGAGTGTGTTTTGTGCCTTCCATTGTCTTTCTCGTATCAGGTTCTTTGTGGATCTTGTGGACAAGATCCACAATCAAGAAAAAAAATTCTTTTCTACTTCACTACCCACGGTTTCGCTTTCCCTTTCCTTCTTTTTTTCATATTTTTCTTGTACCTCAACATCAAGCTTCTCTCCATCTTGAAAACCGACCTCATCACTCTCGGATTCTATCACCATCTCTTCTCTTAGTCGTATGGGGTGATTTTAATTTAGTGGATCTAGGAGAGGTGGCATTGGATTACATTGGTGATGTATTTGGATTTGTGGCATGGGATTTTGTGGAGTATGGTGTCCTTGGTAAAGTGGATTTGGGACTTGGTGGTTTGAATTTTGTGGAGGCTTTGGTGGATATAATCTATCAACCCTCTCTTTCATTCTAATCACACCACCCGTCAAGGATTCCATTTCACTCCTCATAGAATCCATATCACCCATTATAGCATCGTGATTATCATCTATTTTCGGCCCAAGGCCTCAAGCCGACCCATCAAGGCTCCAATAGCATCATTTCCCAAACGTTAGTACCTTCGAATTCCATGGAAAATGTACCTAAAAAGAGCAAAAAACATCAAACAAAATAACCTACAAAATGAGCAAACAAGTTAGTTCAAAAGCCTCACTTCACTCACACTCAACCTCACCTCACACTTGACCTCACAAGTGTTGGGAAATCGGTAATACTTGGTAAGTTACTTGAGAGGTGAGAAGCTTTGGTCCGGAATCGATCTTTGTTTGAAACGACTCAAATAAAGTGATGCACGAACTTGAACCAACAAAATACTATGACTTTAAAAATAGAAAAGCACACAAAAAATGAAGACACGAACAAACGGACTCAAGACTAATTACCAACCTAGTAGGTACGTTTCTAATTAGTAATAGAATTTAACACACAAGAAACTACAATTAAAAAGGAGAAACTAAGAAATCTAGTTTAGAGCTTAATTAGGTTGATCAACTAGTGATGACATGGCACAATGTGGTTGGTTGTCGTTTGCAATTTTTTTAACATTCCAAATTTGAGTTTTGGACAAAGATCCACTTAGGAGAGTGTTTTTTTGGATAAAAATTGGGGAAGAAATGATGGGTTGGAGCCATTTTCTCAAGTTCAAATGGATTGGAATACAATGGTCCCCCCAATTGTACTTTGTTGTCCCCTTGTCCCCTTTCTTTTTGGAAGACTTGAATATTCTTGGAATATGCTTTTGGACAAACAACTTTTTCACTCTTTCTCTTTCCTTTTGTGGATCTAACACTCTTTGAATATTCTTCTTCAACAAAACATGAATATGGTGAAGAACAATATGAATATTCAAGAGTTGACCGAAGTTTGACCACAAGGCAAATGAACCCTGACTTTAATTTTTCTTTTAGATCTACTAGGTTCCTTGGGTCAAAGCAAGCTCAAATATCCACAAATAATCCAGAACACGTCACAAAAAAGATGCCCACCACGAGATCCTCCTCAAAAAAGATTTAAACAAGGCCCAACAATGGTGGATCTAGCTCAAATTCAACCAAATCTTGCTCCAAACTTAGATCTAGACACCCTATGTGCTAGAGAGAAAGGATATAGTGCTAGAAACCTTCAAAACACAATAAAAACTTGTAGATATAACTTGGAAATTTCGGATCTACAAAAAAACACACAAGACAACACTTTTTTTTCGTATTTTCAGATTTTTGACTCTTTTTTGTTGAGATTTTCTTAATAAGAACACTAAAACCAAGATTTAGGGATGTTGGAGCAACCCTAAGAAAGGATTTGATACCAAATGATAGCCTAAAGGAAGTCTATACAGGAAATTGGTACTAAGATAACAAAAACTAGCAAGCACACAAAGAGAAAACAACACAATTGAAGGAGATGAAGAAGAAGAATTGCATGAAATTAAAGATAGATAGAAAGACCCTTACTTCCACCAATGAATATAACTAGAAGGTGTATCAAAACTTCAAACATACATCACTAATTTAGGCTGAAACCTTCCTCTTAGGTGACCCAAAGGACTCACACTTCCTCAAGCACACTTTTTTTTCCAAATAATCCAATACAAGTGAAAAGCCAATTCCAAATGTATTAGGATTCAAGTTTTGGATTCCCTCTCTTAAGGAGAAGATAAAGACTACAAACTAACACTAATATTACAATCTAAAAGTCACTCAATTCATTATCTCAAAACTTATGAAAATGGAAGCTAAAAGGTCTATTTATACTATTACATAACAATAACTAAAATGCCCTTAATGAAGGGTGCTCCTTTGGAGTGTAAAAGGGAGCTCTTAAAAGACCACAATTCCCTTAGTTGAGGCTCCTATGTGATTTAGAAATCCCTCTTTCTCTCTTCAATTTGGACAAGTCTTTGTAATGGTTTCAAAAGGTCTTCAAGCACTTGCAAATCCGAGACTTGATCCTTTGACAATCCAAAACTTGAACCTTCTACAAGACCTTGTAAACCTTGTGATCTATATTCTTGTTGAGCACATGGGACTCCCCTAAGTTAACTTGGTAAATAGGTACACAGGAATCCCTTTACCTTAAAAGGTTTGGCTAATGACAGTATTTGCGAGTTATAGTCAGTATGACGATACCACTATTAATAGACTTAGTAAATTATAAATGGAATAATGGATTGGTTGGTTGGAAATGGTTTTAATTAGGTAATAATGGTGGGGTGTGATAACTAATAGTAAAAGTGGGAGTTCAATCAATGAACACTAGAAACTAATGTTTGTCGACATAAGGGGTAGGTCATGGCGACCCTTTTATGATACTATGACGTATACAGGAATCCTCTATGTATATTGTACATATATATCATGGAGAGTGAGGGTACTTGGGAATCCCTTACTCTTATGGAATTCTAGTTCATGAAGCTACACATATCGGGGGGCCTTCAGGGGTTAGACTAGACCCATATAGCTCGTGGGTGGTTAAGGATGGTTAAGCTTCACATACCTAGGTTAATTGTTTTAAATGCATTCTAAACCACGTTTTCTTTCTCGGATTGGTTATATATATATGTATGGTTTGTGTGCATATGGTTGGTTTACTTGGTTTTACTAGTTAGCATTATTTTATCCTTATCCTGAGTTCATGCTAGCGTTCACCCGCTAACCAGTATTTGGGAAGTTGTATCCCCACATAATACAGGAATCGACAATTATACTCCTCCTTCTTAGCTATCAAATATTCGGGATCAACTACTGTATTGAAGTTGTGAACATACATCTTTCTAGAAGGCTCAATTTAATAAATATTATTTTATACTTTGGATTATTTATGGATATTGGTTTTGGCTATGGTTGGGGACATGTCCCAATCAGATTTTAGTATTCTTTTGGATAGAGGCTTTTGTGGAACCACTATAGGTTGGAATGGGCAGGATCGGTAGGGGTGCTAGCCTTTGTATTGAGAATTGTATTAGGGCAGAAACTGATTAATGGTATTATTGGTTATTCTATCCTCTTTCATCTTGGTATTATATATAATTTTTATGGAACTTATTGGTTGGGTTCTGGCAGTTGGACTCGATTGGGTCGGTCTCGGTAATAGAACTATCCCAGAGTTTGTAAATTGAATAGTTATGCTATCATGTTATATGATTGAAATTTAGAAAACTCGAGGCAAGCAACTGGAGGTTGGGTTAGGTAACGGGCATGCTCTCCAATCCCAGTCAGACTTGGGATGCACATTACAACAAGGCCTCGAGTCTGGTCGGGTCAAGTTATTATTAGAGCTTTAGGTTCATGGTCATTGGGAGTCCACCAATCCATGTCTAGTAGAGTCTTTTTTAGGGGTGTGTAGTATTCCACACTCGTAAGAGAAAGGCTACTGTACATTTAGAAGTGTTTTACTTTCTTAGTATTCCTTTTTCAAGCTTGGAGTCTAAGTCTTGGAATTTTCTCTAATCCTTTTTTATTTGTTTTTTAGATCATGCCTCATCATCTGGAACATAAGGAAATCCTTTTGTCCCATTTAGGGATGGTATTTATGGAGTACTCTCTACACCTAGAGTTCACATAAATCTCAGGTTCCTATCCCTGATTGATTTAGAGTTCCTTCGATTACTACTAGTCCTTCTCAAGGTGAGGTGACTAATGTAGAATTTTGTCAGTCGATATATACTATTGCTCAGTTAGTTACTACTCAGGCAGAGCAAGATGTGTCTAGTGTTCGATCTGATGAGGCCATAAGGTTTGGCCAGTTCAAGAAAAATAAATCCTTCTACTTTTAGTGGTGTGAAGGTGGAGGATAATCCTTAGGTTTTTTTGGATGAAATAGAGAAAATATTTAAGGTGACGAAGGCCACTAATGTTAAAGGGGTAAATTTTACATCTTATCAGCTCAAAGATATTATGTACCAATAATATGAGGAGTGGGATAGGGATAAAGGTGATTTGGGGGAGTTGTCTTTATGGGAGAACTTTTCTAATGCCATCTAGGATCGCTTCTTTCCTCAAGAGCTGAGGGAAACAAAGATGCAGGAGTTAGTGAATCTTAAGCTAGGAAAAATATCTTTTAAGAAATGTTCCTTGAAATTTCATCCATTGTCAAGTTATTCTCCAAATTTAGTGGTTGATATGAGGGAGAAGATGAGAAATTTCACTTTTGGGATATCTCAAGATTTGATTCTTGAATGCAAGACAACTATGTTTATTAAGAGTATGGATATTTTGTGGTTGGTTGTCCACATGAAACATATGGAGGATGAAAAGAGAAAATATGCAAAGTTGGGGAAAGGCAGAGTAAGAGAAGCAGGATCTCTAAGAACGGTAGTGTTCAATATCAGGGTGGTTGAGATGGAGGCAAATGGCCAAAGAAAAAGTGAGGGAGTTCTGTTCCTTCTCTACTACTAGCACTCCTTACCTGAAGTAGTCGAGTGACAAACATCAATAATGTGGTGATAATTTTTGGGCATAGGGTGCCCAATCTCAAGTGAGTGGGGCATAATCGGCTTCTTTATGTCCTCTTTACTAGTTTTTTGGTCATCTTCATTGAGGTTTTTATGATGAAGGGAGAGATAGATGTTTTAAATATGGCCAGCTAGGCCATATGCTCAAAAATTGTCCATATAGTAAGGGTGCTTTGGGAGAGGTCAAGATCTAGTTACTTCATCTTCTACTTCTCCACCTAGTGGTGCTGCATCTGCGTCGGCTCCTGCTCTAGAACCAGCACTGGCTAGAATAAGTTGTATGCTCTTACACTAGGCAGGAATCTCAGGTATCACCTGATGTTGTGACTAGTACATTACAACTCTTTTCTTGTGGCGTGTATTGTCTAATTGATCTGGGGTCCACTCTTTTCTATGTGACCCCATATGTGGCTGTGTGTTTTGGTTTTGATCCTGAGGTTGTTTTGGATCATTTTTCTATTTCTACCCCGATAGGTGACTTGGTTATTGCTAAAAGATTCTATAGGGGGCATGTGGTATATATTGGTAGCAAGCAGACCTTGGTAGATATGTTTGAGCTGGATATGGTGGGTTTTAACATTATTCTAAGGATGGATTGGTTACACTCTTATTATTCATCCTTAGATTGTTAGACTTTTAAGGTTTCTTTAGGTTATCTAGTGAACTATTATAGAGATAGAGGGTGGTTCCCTAGCTCCTATGGGGAGGTTTATTTCTTATCTTAGAGCTTAAAGATTAATCTCCAAAGGGTATCTTTATCACTTGGTTTGGATTTAAGATTCTAACTCAGAGGGTCCTTCTTTCCACTCAGTTTCGGTGGTAAATGAGTTTCCTAAGTTTTTTCTGAATGATCTTCCTGGTGTTCCTCCGAATAGTGAAATCTAGTTTGGTATTGATTTAGTTCTAGACACTTGTCCAATATCTATTCCTCCTTATAGAACAGCTTTGACTGAGTTGAGAGAATTTAAGGAGCAACTTATGGATCTTCTAGATAAGGGGTTTATTCATCCTAGTGTATCCCCGTGGAGTGCACAGGTGTTGTTCAGACGCAAGAAGGATGGTTCCCTTCAAATGTTCATCGGCTATCTATAGTTGAATAAGTTAATAGTCAAGAACAAGTATACTCTTCTAAGGATAGATGACTTATTTGATCAGTTACAAGGTGCCAAAGTTCTTTTCTAAGATAGACCTTCAGTTTGGGTATTATCAGCTTAAGAATAGGGAGGAGGATATCCCTAAGAAGTCTTTTCGTACTCGGTATGGGCACTTTGAATTCTTAGTTATGTCATTTTTTTTATCTAATGCTCTGGTGGTATTTGTAGATTTGATGAACAGGGTGTTCAGGCAGTTCTTGGATCTTTTTATCATAGTGTTTATTGATGACATCTTGGTGTATTCTAAAAGTTAGTTGGATTATTTCAATCACCTCTGTGTGGTGTTGCAGACCTTGAAGAAACAACAGTTGTATGCCAAGTTCTCAAAGTGTGAGTTTTGGTTGAACTTTGTAACTTTCTTGGATCATATTATTTCTTATGAGGGGATCATGATGGATCGTCAAAAGGTTGCGGTGGTGAAAAGGTGTCCTTACCCACAACTCTAACTAATATTCAGAGCTTCTTGGGCTTGGTTGGGTATTATAGGCGGTTTGTGAAAAGCTTTTCTTCGATAACTGTTCATTTGTCTAAGTTAACTTAGAAGAAGGTAAAATTTTCTTGGTCGAAAGTGTATGAAGGGAGTTTTGAAAAGCTTAAGGATAAGCTAACTTTGGCTCCAGTTTTGACATTGACTAAAGGTAATGGGGGGTTTGTGGTTATTGTGATGCATCCAAGTTGGACTTGGCTGTGTTTTAATACAACATGGGAAGGTAATTTCCAATACTTCCAGACAATTGAAGGTGCATGAGAGGAATTATCCTACTTATCGTATGGCTCCCGTAGAGCTTAAGGAGTTGAAGGAGCAACTGAAAGATCTTCTAGATAAAGGTTTCATAAGGCCAAGTGTTTCTCCATGGGGCACTTCCTTCCTATTCGTATGAAAGAAAGATGGTTATTTGCATATGTGCATTAACTATTGTCAGCTAAATAAAGTTACAGTCAAGAACAAATATCCCCTTTCGAGAATTGATGACTTATTTGATCAACTCCAAGGTGCAAGTTATTTCTCAAAAATAAACCTTAGATCTGACTATCATCATCTTAAAGTAAGGGAATGTGATATTCAAAAGACATCCTTTAGAACCCGTTATGGTCATTTTGAGTTCCTAGTCATGTCTTTTGGGCTAACTAATGCCCCAGCATCTTTTATGGACCTCATGAATCGAGTGTTCAAAGAGTATCTAGACATGTTTGTCATAGTATTCATAGATGACATCCTTGTGTTCTCCCATAGTGAGAATGACCATGTAGATCATCTTAAAGTTGTCTTGTAAACTCTTAGAAACCATCAATTGTTTACCAAATTCAGCAAATGTGAATTTTGGCTAAGATCAGTATCCTTTCTAGGTCATATTGTATTCGTTGATGGCATTAGAGTCGATCCCCAAAACACAAAAGTTGTAAGGAATTGGCCTAGACCTATCTCTCCGTTAGACATTAGGAGTTTCTTGGGTCTAGTTGGTTATTACCTCTATTTTGTTGAAGGTTTCTCCTCTATTGCATCTCTTATGTCTAGATTGACCCAAAAGAAGGTTAAGTTCCTGTGGTTAGATTCATGCGAGAAGAGTTTTCAGGAGTTGAAGACTCAACTCACTTCATCACCGTTCTAGCATTACCTGATGGTACCGATGGCTTGGTTGTTTATTTTGATACCTCTAGAGTTGGTTTGGGTTGTGTGTTGATGCAGAGAGGTAAGGTCATAGCCTATGCCTTTAGACAGTTGAAGCCTCCTGAAAAAAATTACCCAACCCATGATCTGGAATTAGCTGTTGTGGTGTTTTCTTTGAAAATATGGACACATTATTTGTATGGTATGCATGTTGATGTGTTCATTGAGCACAAAATTTTGCAATATGTGTTTACTCAAAGGGATTTGAATCTTTATCATAGAAGGTGGTTGGAGTTGTTGAAGGATTACGATATAAGTATATTGTATCATCCGGGCAAGGCCAATGTAGTGGCAGACGCTCTTAGTAGGTTATCTATGGGCAGTGTTGCTCATGTGGAGAATAATAAGAGAGAGTTAGCTCAAGAAGTGCATCGATTATCCAGATTGGGTGTTAGATTAGTTGATTTCGCCGAATGAAATATTTGGGTTCAGAGTAGTTCTGAATCTTCCCTAGTTTCAGAAGTGAAAGAGAAGAAAGATAAGGATCCTAGTTTGGTCAAACTGAAGGAGTCAGTTAAAGAACAAAAGGTAGAGGTTTTCTCCCAAGGGGAAAATGGTGTGTTGAGATACCAAAGTAGATTATGTATGCCTTGTGTTGATGATTTGAGATAGCGGATTATGGTGGAAGCGCATAGTGCACGTTATTCTATTCATCCAGGTGCTACCAAGATGTACCGCGACTTGCGGGAAATCTATTGGTGGCATGGTATGAAGAGAGATATAGTATATTGTAGCCAAGTTTACAACTTGTCAATAGGTTAAGGTAGAGCACCAAATACCTGGTGGTACATTGCAAGAGTTTGGTATCTCCACTTGGAAGTGGGAAGACGTGAAAATGGATTTTGTGACTAGTTTACCCCATTCGTGTCGTCATCATGATTCAATTTGGGTTATTGTATATAGATTGACTAAGTCAGTGCATTTCTTTCCAGTTCATACGTCCTATATAGCTGAGGATTATGCTAAGATGTACATCCAAGAGATAGTCAGATTACATGGGGTTCCCTTGTCTATCATCTCAGATAGGGGTACTCAGTTTACTTCCCAGTTTTAGAGAGCTTTTCAGAAGGGTCTTGGTACCTAAGTCCATCTTAGTTTAGCTTTCCACCCTCAAACAGATGGTCAAGCAGAGAAGACCATCCAAACTTTAGAGGATATGTTGAGGGCATGCGCGCTCTTGATTCCAAGGGTAGTTGGGATGATGACTTACCATTGATTGAGTTCACTTATAATAACAATTATCATGTTAGCATTCAGATGGCTCCATTCGAAGCTCTTTATGAGAGGAGATATACATCACTCATAGGTTGGTTTGAGGTGGGTAAGGCTGATTTTCTAGGGCTCGATGCAGTTTATGAAGCTATGGAGAAAGTTAAGTTGATTAGGGAATGATTGAAAACAGCCCAGAGTCGTCAGAAATCCTACACATTTGTAAGAAGAAGGAACCTTGAGTTTGATATTGGTGATTTAGTGTATCTAAATATTTCACCCATGAGAGGGGTGAAGAGATTTGGTAAGAAGGGAAAGCTTAGTACTCGATATATTGGCCCTTTCAAAATTGTGAGTCGTGTTGGAAAAGTAGCTCATGAGCTTGATTTGCCCAAAAATTTGTCAGTCGTTCATCCGGTGTTTCACGTCTCTATTCTTAAGAAGAGTATCAATGACTCCACTGTTGTAGTTCCTTTAGAAAGCTCAGATGTTTAGAACAGTCTTTCTTACGAAGAGATTTGATACGGGGAAGAACAAGAGAACACAAAACAACTCCAAAATAGTCCACTAATCTTAAGGATTTGAGGACCCTTTTGAAGACCACTCTCGGATTCGCTATCAACAACACAATAATAAGATAAAGAGGTGTGTTTTCAACACCCAAAACAGCAACAAAACGTGAAGAACAAGATGACAATAAGAACATTAATTTTTGGATTCAAAAAGGACCCAAAAACAGTCCACTACACAAGATAACAACAAGAAAAGTAAAGGATAGATAATGAGGCCAATATTATGACAAGAATTAGAAACCAAGTGTATATCATACACTAAACCCCTAATAAATGTAAAAATAAAAACCACACTCTTACGGTGACCACCAAGGGAATGAACTCACCTCAAGATCTACCGTTTCCAAGCAAAGATCAATATTGGCTTTTCCAAGCCCTATGCTAAGGATGGCTTTTCCAAGCCCTAACACTAAGGGTGTTACACTCTCAAAAGAGAGAAAATATGTCTTTCAATTCTTCATCATTCAAAATATGCCAAGAAATGAGCTAAAATGACCTATTTATAGTGTATTACAAAAGAAGACAAAAAGACCACTTTGCCATTAATGATAGGTGCGGCCATGGTGTGTAAATACACCATGTGTAATGTCCAAAATGCCCTTAGCTAAGGTCCAAAACCGTGAGTCCTCAATCTTAAATGCTCCAAGCAATCTTTCATACCCGAGATTGCTTTAAGTTATGCCCAAAACGGGTCCTCCATGCATGTTCTAGTATTCTTGAGGTGACCAAGTCTTGAGCCTCTATATGTTGGCCTCCAAAGATGTCATCAAAAGATAAGATAGCCATTTGTCCCGTATCATCCTCCCCTTCTTGAAAAGGATTCGACCTCGAATCCAAACCTTGCAAAACTGAAGAGAGGACAAACAAAGACAAACTCGTCATGGCATGAGGGTTAGGGTTAACATAAAAAATCATCTCAACATGCCAAGGTTGCACATATTTGCAATATAACTAAGAATCCTTTGAAAGGAATATTAAAAACTCAATAAAAAATGTACAAAGGATTTGGTTATAGAATACATCAAGAGTGACACTTTTCTTGTCATGTAGACCAACCAACAAGTTTGGTGCACCAACATCACCATTTCTAAAATTGGCACCGGTGTCAAATGGGAAAAGTGGTCATAGACACGGGTCTCGACAACACTTCCCTTTCCCGTGGTCTACACCCAAACTAAATGACATACTCTCTACAATAACATACATATCATCCAAAGGAAATAGAGAGTAGAGAAAGGTATCACTCAAATTGACTTCTACTAAGGTGCTCTCATGTGTGCTCACTACTAGCTTCCCAATAATCACCATGAGTACTCTCAACAATGAAATCACACAAAGTAGAAGAAGAAGTAGCTTCCGCAACTACACATTCTTTACCCTTAAGAGTAATCTCGTCTTCCAAGAAGAGATTTCCCTCTTTAGGAGGAATGTTGTCACACCATAGTGGGTTAGCATATAGGCTATAGCTTCCAAGGCAAGCTATACCATCATTTTCACCACTAGGTTCATTAGGAGTGTTTAAATCATCTTCAAACAAGACATTATGCCTAAAAAGAGTGTGATCTACCTCACGAACGGATTTGGAACAAGCAAGTCCCTCACTCTCTAAATGATCAATATCAAGTTTCAAGGATGTTTCAAACACAATATTACCCCAAGAAGAGCTCTCGGGTTCATTCTCAATTTGTTGATCAACATTTTCAAATACTTCACTCACTTGAGTCCTATTAAGCACATCACACACATACTCAAAGTGGTGGACAGTTTTCACAAACAAGTTGATCAACACCCATTACACAAGATGATGTACTTCCATTCAACATATAGGCTTCAACACTAGGTGGACATAAATTGATCTCAGAAGAGGATTCAATTTCGTCATCAATAGGATCAACTAGTGTATCCACACTCACAATATGTACATCATCAACAAGAGGCAAGGAATCATTAGACTCATAAATAAGTAAGCTACTACTCACACTCAATGGATTACTAGCCATACAATTATCATTCACATGCATTAAAGTATAAGAGTTAGCTATTTTACCTTGAAGATCTTGAGTAGACTCTTTCTTGTCGTGAGGTGAAGATCCTCCATAAGCTTGGGCAGCAACTTCCTTTTGACATTGGTCGCCTTCACTTGCCATGTTGGTACCTACAATAATGTCCATAGAAATAGAAGGACAACCAAAGTTAGCAAGGTTTGGTGGCAATCCCCTCACTTCGCTCAACACAACCTCTCCTTTTTCCACTCTCGGATTACCACCTTTCACTCCCTTACTCCTCTCAATCTTTTGTCTCTCATAATAATTCAAATTGGAGTAGGTAGGAACTTCTTTTTGAGGCCCGGGCAGAATGTACGTCTCGAGGCAATTTCCCCACCGGTCTCTTACAATATTAGGCCAATTTTGCATATTTGGAACTTTATGTTGTGCAAACCAATCGACTCCTAAGATCACATGACCATAGGTTATGGGAAAAACATCACACCACACCTCCTCATGGTAATTAAATTGGGAGAAAACAACTTTTACCCTCTCGGTAACCTTAAACATGTCCAAAAAGTATGGAACAAGTAAAGGCTCGCAAAATAACCCCAAGTAATCAACCATGGATGGAACAATGTAGTTTCTATAGTACCTATCATTTAACACAATGAGTCAGCCCGGTATCCCACAAATGGCCACCTTTCCGGAGTGTACACTCCTTCTTGGATCAACATTGTAAGGCATACGAGTACCCCTCGGTTTTGGAGATGCATACCCTCTTCTTCTCGTTGAACAACCTCTACTAGAGCTAGTATAACCATTCACACTATATTGATCTTGATAAGAAGTACTACAAGGTGGAGAATATGAATCTTCACACTCCTCACATGTACTCTCATCATAGCTCTCATAAGCTTTGCGAACGAAAGGGTTATACCTAACACAAAAACTAGGTTTGGAGTGAGAAGTGTAGGACCCCTCACATGCCCCAACATCATCAGAAGATCCATCAAGAGGTCCTACATCATCTCCAAAGTCACCATAAGCACTAGGCACTTCATTCACCTCATTTTCTTCCTCAAAATAGTAACTTTCAAATCTGCCCAAGTTTCGATCATGGCTATTTTCATTGCCTCCGCAATCTCCCTCAACTTCGTAGCCATAAAAACCCTCACTACAACCATAATCTCCCATGTTGTAGTCACAATAATCCCTGGCTATTGAAGACATATTCCCCTTATATCACCTTTGAACCTACAAAATGAACAAACAAGATTAGTAGTAAAAGCTTCTCACTAACACTCGTATTCACTCACTTTTGTGATCCTCACAATTGGAGCGGCGAATATTGAAAGTTGTTTATACTCCAGTGGTCAATAGGATGTCAATTCTACTTGGCAGCTGGAATAGATTCTTGTTTGATCGACTCAAGACACAAGACAGAAAATTCTACTTACAAACTTGAAATAAAAAGTTACGACAAATTAAAAATGAGAAAAACACACAAATAACGAATTCAAAAACTAATTCACAATCTAGTAGGTGATTACTAGTTGCTAATTAGTACTAGAATCAAGAAATGAAACTAACGAAACAAAGAAAAGAAACTTTAAAATCTGAAATTTGAGCTTCAAGGTTTTTTTTGGGAATGTTGATGACGTGGCACTTAGATGATGTGGCAATTTGGTGACATGGCAGTTTGCAATTTGGATTGGTCAAATTTTTAATTTGGGAGAGTGAAAAATCAGCTAAAGGATGGAAAAGCACAAGACTTAGAGCCTTTTTCAAAATTCAAAAGACTTTGACTTTCCTTGCACCTTTTTGGCAAGACACCTTTTTGAAAGCCTTTGTCTCCTTTCCTCTTTTGTTTGTCTTGGTATGTGCCCTTACTCTCTTTTGGTAATGAGTCTTTTTGAAAGTCCTATTGTCCCCTTTCTTTTTTTGTATGTTCTTTGGGATATGTTTCAAGACTAACAAAAGACTACACTCTTTTCTCCACTCTTTAAGATCAAACCACACCTATTGAATGTTCTTGTTCAACAATAAATGATGAACATGAAGAATAAGAACACTCAAAAGATTGAAACTAAACCAAATGAACTCCAAATTGATTGATTTTGGATTCCTTTTGCTCACATTAAACTCCATAACACAACCATTCGTTTTTCAAGCCAGAATATTAACAACAAGCCTTCCAATTTTGAGCTTCACCTTACTAGTTTCTTCAACCTTAAACTCAACAATGGTGAACAACTCAAAACCACCCGGATTAAGCTCAAATCCAAGATCTAGACTCACTTAGTGTTAGGGAACAAGAACCTAACACTAGAAACAAACAAAACACACTAAAAACTCCTAAATCTAAGTCTCAAATTTCAGTTGAAACACAAAATGAACAGATTTGCTTCTTTTTGATTTTTCAATTTTCTAACACTTTTTTTTTTAATTTTCTATCAAGCAAGCCCAAGATTGATCTTGTAGGAACAAGATCAAGCCATGCTCTGATACCAAATGATACGAAAAAAACAACGAAAACACGAAACAACTCCAAAACAGTCCACTAATCTTAAGGATTTGAGGACCCTTTTGAAGACCACTCTCGGATTCGCTATCAACAACACAATAATAAGATAAAGAGGTGTGTTTTCAATACCCAAAACAGCAACAAAACGTGAAGAACAAGATGACAATAAGAACATAAATTTTTGGATTCAAAAAGGACCCAAAAATAGTCCACTACACAAATAACAACAAGAAAAGTAAAAGATAGATAATGAGGCCAATATTATGACAAGAATCAGAAACCAAGTGTATATCATACACTAAACCCCTAATAAATGTAATAATAAAAACCATACTCTTACGGTGACCACCAAGGGAATGAACTCACCTCAAGATCTACCATTTTCAA
The DNA here is from genome assembly GCA_030864215.1 of Capsicum pubescens. Classification (NCBI taxonomy): domain Eukaryota; kingdom Viridiplantae; phylum Streptophyta; class Magnoliopsida; order Solanales; family Solanaceae; genus Capsicum; species Capsicum pubescens. The sequence goes on along the minus strand of CM061545.1, from coordinate 146,423,104 downwards.
GCAAAGATCAATATTGGCTTTTCCAAGCCCTATGCTAAGGATGGCTTTTCCAAGCCCTAAAACTAAGGGTGTTACACTCTCAAAAGAGAGAAAATATGTCTTTCAATTCTTCATCATTCAAAATATGCCAAGAAATGAGCTAAAATGACCTATTTATAGTGTATTACAAAAGAAGACAAAAAGACCACTTTGCCATTAATGATAGGTGCGGCCATGGTGTGTAAATACACCATGTGTAATGTCCAAAATGCCCTTAATTAAGGTCCTAAACCGTGAGTCCTCAATCTTAAATGCTCCAAGCAATCTTCCACACCCGAGATTGCTTTAAGTTATGCTCAAAACGGGTCCTCCATGCATGTTCTTGTATTCTTGAGGTGACCAAGTCTTGAGCCTCTATATGTTGGACTCCAAAGATGTCATCAAAAGATAAGATGGCCATTTTTCCCATATCAAGATTCTAGTTGAGGTTTTAGATTATCAAATCCATAGACTAATGAACAAAGAAGTTTCCTTGGTTAAAGTTCTTTAGCGGAATTAGTCTGTTGAGGGCGCCACTTGGGAAGCGGAAGCAAATATGCGATCCAAGTACCCTCACCTTTTCTTCACAAACTCAGCTGTAGCCAAAGGTAATACTTTTCCTTAATTGGGTTCTTTTCTAACCATACATTCAGTTATATAGTTGTCCTCATGTAAGTTCATGCACTCATAGATTACTCAGCAGCTTAGAATGATTTAGATTCAAATTCACAATTTAATTCAGTTATCCATGCTATCTTATATTCTCAGATTCCTCAGAAATTTCAGCTTAACTATCCACATTCAAGCATGAATGTTTCTAATGGGGAGATATTGTAATACCCTGTACTTTTCCTAGCTTAAATTCATCCATAAAATGTTAAGGGATAGCTTCCAAAATGAATACTATTTATTTGGTGTGTAATTTCTTAGAATTAGACTTTCCATTGCATAGGAAATTGAATTAGCTTTCCAGCAATATAAGATTCGCGTAAATTCGATAACCGGGTAAGAAGTTATGGTTATTTTAAGTTCCTATCCAAAACACCATCGTTTGGAGCCTTAGCGGGTTGCAAATCAGTGTAAATTCCCAATTGTCCCATTCTAGTATCCCTCCGCGATATTGGTGGATGGCAGAGTGGGTCAATTTCCCATTTATAAATTTCCAAAGGTCCAGCGCAATAATGGCACATCGCGCTATATGCCAAAATGACATTCCAAAGAGGCACCACGATGTCTCCGCATTGTAGAGTTTGCCCGGTTTCCATTCATCAATTTCCAGTAAGCCACCACAATAGTGGCGCATCGCGGTGGCCACCCAGATCGGGAAAAATGTATGTTTTCCAGTTTGTATAAAAGTTCAAAGTGGGTATTTTGGTAAATCCGTAACCCCTAATAACTGTCTCTTTACCCAACACATGCATGACGTCTAGAGACCTTTGGATTTGATCAATAAAGTCCTGTGGGTCTTCATTAAGATCTGATCCAGTGAATGTGGGAGGATCCAATTTAAGAAAATCCTGCGTTCGTAGGCTAGTTTCCCTATCTACACTACTAGAACCTGTGGTTGGAATGGCTTGTCCTTGAGCTTGTCTAGCAACTATGCGAGGCAATAATTGTACTACATTCCTTTGATCTTGGTCAATAGCATTAATAGGTGGTTTTGAGGATGCGGTTCTTCTCCTTCTTAGATCTTCTGGAGATGGAGGAGTAGATGAAGTTTGGGATACAAACTCATCTTGAGCCTCACTTTAATTAGCTTGTCTAGGTGGTGACTTGCTGGTCCCTTCTCCAGCAGCCACATCTATTCACTTACCTGTATTCATACTCCTTCTCGTAACTGGCGTCTTTACTATAATAAGAGGAAAAAAATACGTTCAATGGTTAAATATGACTTTGACTACAACATGGACTCTATTGAATGATCTAAGATATGAAGAAAAAGAGACAACCCCTAAATATCCCATAGCCTCCTGTTTATAGATGTGGTCACAATACGCCCATAAACAAGACTCTCTATAGACATGGCTTTGTAGACACCCTAGGACGACCTGCTCTGATACCACTATTGTCATGCCTCAAATCCTATTGGGGCGGACAGGCACCCGTAGCTGTAAAGGCCTGAGAGAACCAATTCATAACCTTGTACTTCTTATGCATGTAACTATGAAAACCAAAGGTTTTGACAAATATGATATTATGTATCGATGGGAATAATTACATAGGCAAGCACAAACTTATATATATAATACTTAGCCGTTGGGGCCACCACGTCTAAAGGCAAGACACAACCATAACTTTACATTAGTCTACAAGGCCTCTAAAAGATACATAAACTTAGTTAGGGTCGGGATAAACCCCCACCCTACTCTTGACTTACTGCATAATATCAAAATATATGGAATAGACTCGAAGAGCCCCGAATCAACCTGGAGCTCACCAATTGTCATTGAATAGCCTGCGCTCCTACTAGTGAGGTGTATGAGTTAAAGTACCTGTGCCTACAGCATGAAATATAGGTCCCCCGTGAGGGATGTCAGTTGAATATGTAAGGCTGAAGGTAACACCACATGATATAAAAGCTCAATAGAAATCAGATACAAGTGTATAAGTAGTACTAGTAGACCACCTTTATATATACTTGTGGGACTACATACATTACGTTCCTTTCTTTATTTTTACCTTTCTTACTTAATAATCTTTGTAAGCCATATATAAAGCAATGACCAGTTGATCAGTGGTAAATAGATAAATTAGGATCGGCCAATGCTAGGCTTACGCCCCGGAGCTGCCACCTACATATAAATATTGGGATCAGCACATACTAGGATTATGCCTCTGAGTTTTCACCCACACATAAAGGTATCGAGATCGGCTCATGCTAGTCTTATACCCTGAGCTGCCACTCGTTTTACAAATTTGCATTACTTAGTTTATTTAGCCTTCTAAATTGTTACTTTGGTGGTCATAACATTATGGTACCTTGAACCATTAATCTGCTAATAAGAGACATATAAATGGACACTTAATGCAACAATAATGAGTTAGGAAGCTGTTGGCACACAAATAAAGTATTTAGGAGCTGAAAATAACACATGGGTCTTATTTGAACAAGCGGAGAACTCCTGAAATTTTCTAGTGAAGATAGACGTGCAGGTTTAATAATAAGCATGTATTGAGGTGTTTTAACATTTTAGAGAGTGGGAACAAGGTCATTAGCTTTATGGGATATAATACACTGCTATTATGTGTCACTTGTTACAGGATAACCTTGGAAATTTACTTGATGGAACAAATCTCTGATTTTATGCCAAAGAGTGCAAAATAGAGTATGCCTTACATACCTGGTTATATAACTCCGAAACTAACCCGACTTGACTTCCCAACTTTTAGATTACTTATCTATAATAGAATATATGGTAAACTAGTATTAGCTACCAATTAACACATTTAGGCTACTTATCTTCACCCAAAACAGTAATCGGCCAGTAAGCCATTAATATATCAGTCAAGGGTATTATTTTAACCCTTTTCTACTCCAATTACTCCCACATACCATACAGGTTCTTATAAGATTTATCGAAACCACCTCGGCTTCATTACACATTCCAAACAATACTTAAAATAGATTGGGCAGTAAACAAATGCAATAATTGGTTTGGTGGTGTACCACCAGACCTTTCTTATATATTTCATTACAAACTAATCATACCTTTCTCCAACATCAACCTAGCATCCCATAACCTATACATACAAAATAGTCCACAAAACAGCCTCAAATCTCTTTTATTGTAGCAATCAATTATTGAACTCATCATCTCTTGAGTTCTCAATAACAGCACATCCATAATTCTCTTTCAAATTCATATACAAAGAGAATAAAATGGAGCATTCACCTTACCTCAATTTTGCAACTTATTCTTTTAATTCGAACTCCTCAAAACTTCAACTTTCACTTTCCTTCACACTTTAAACCAAAGAAAAAAAGAGATCTCTTAATAACAAAGAAAAAGTGAGCAAGTTGCTTGTTCTATATTCTGCCATGTATTTATAATTAGGTACCTATAGCATGTTTTCCTAATCTTCCATGAGATAATTAAGCTAAACCATAAGTGTTTTCACTTACCTTGGGCTGCAAAGGTGGGGTTTCTTCAAGAACCCTAAAAGGAATTTTAGGGCTACTCCTTGTTGTTTTAGAGAGAGTAGAGAAATTTTGTGAAATATACTATTTTTTGTGACTTAAAAATGAAGTAAAATGACCAGCAACTTGGCCTTATAAAGGCCCTATTTTTTCCACCTCCTTAGCTGCATTTTGGACCTTAAAATTGGTCAAATTGGTCCAAGTAGGTGATGCACCTACTTAAGGGTTCAAGCTGCTCAAATTTTCAAAGTAGGTGATGTACCTACTTACTTAAATTCTTATTTTAGGCTCAATTAACTTGGGCATTTGGAAAATTTATGTGTTGGGCCATTTATCCATTTTCTTCCTCTTTTATTCAATTTGGACCCAAATGAGTACATTAGTATAGGCCCAAATTTGGTCCATAGCCATGGGTCCATTAATTTGGTCCAAAGAGCTTAAGTAGGTGACTCACCTACTAGCTTAATTAAGTCAAGCAAGAACCTCAATATTTTATTCCATTTCCAGCTCCTAATCCCTTTAATCTAACCTTCAACTTATACACACTTGGTCACTTTAAACTTTAGATTCAAATACTAGCTTATGATCCTAAGTTTAAATAGTCGTATTGACGTTAACTTGGTCTCATCACATTAAACTGTACGGGAAACATCTATAATTCCATCTACACCATTAATACGTGTATAACAAAATACGGGATGTTACAGGACCATTGTTTTTTAATTCATTTGAATCTCCAAAAAGGATTTCAAACCTTTAATTTTCCCTCCCAAACGGAATTCTTCTTCTCCTAAAGAGTGTTTGGCCGAGACATGAAGTTTGGAATTGAAAATTTTTTGCAAAATCAACAACCAACCACATTGTGCCATATCATTACTAGTTAATCAACCTAATTAAGCTCTAAACTAGATTTCTTAGTTTCTCATTTTTGTTTCGAGTTTCTATTTTGTTTATTCTATCACAGATTAGCAAACTAGTAAGTACATACTAGGTTGATAATTAGTCTAGAGTCCGTTTTGTTTCGTGTCTTCAATTTTTGTGTGCTTTTCTCATTTTAATTCGTAGTATCTTGTTGGTTCAAGTCTGAAAGCTATTTTTCTTTGAGTCGTCTCAAACAAAAATCGATTCCAGACTAAAGTAGAATCATCCCTCATTCACTTGCCAAATATTTGCCAAGGTATCAATACTTGAAAGACCATGTATAGGTAAAGCCGAGTGTGAGAGGGTGAGGCTTTTGAACTAACGTGTTTGTTCATTTTGTAGGTTTTCCTCTTGCTGTTTTTTTGCTTTTGTTAGGTACAATTGAGATGGAATCCGAGGGTAACACATACCAACCATTGGGTAATGATGTTTTGGGAGCCTTGATGGCTCGGTTTGATGCACTATCCCAAGATTTGAAGGGTGGTTTGTACAATGTGAAAGGAGAGGTAGATTCTTTGAAGCGTGGTGTAATTAGAATGAAAACGGGGGTTGATAGACTATGTCCACCAAACCTCCACAAGTTCAAAAACCCCAATACCAAAGATCCTACACTCCACCAAATCCAAGGCCACCAATTTAAATCCTTCTTCAACCAAATCCTATTTTCTCTATCCAAACTTCCTTAAACCGAATTCCCTCCATCTAAGTAGAAGAAGAAGAATATATAGAACCCAAGGAAAGTGAGGCTGAGCCTCAAGATAGATAGGAAATAGATGGTGAAGTACAACAAGAATGTGAGAAAAGAAAGAAGGAAAGGGAAAAAGAGGTCTCAGAATGTGAGCTTGAAAAGGGAAAAGCAAATTTGATTGTGGGACTTACCCACAAATGTGCCTTGTTACTTCCTAACCCAAAAGCTAGCATTTTGCCTATATTTGATTATTCTTATATGCAGGTACAAGATAAAATTATATCCAAGAAGGATCCAAAAGGAGTTCCACATGAAAGCATGGGAAATGAACTAGTGACTACCTTGACTGAGAGCTCCAAAAGGGCTAACTGTCCAAGCCTAACCTGAGGTGACCTTGTTATTCTTCACACTTCCTTGAACTCAAAAAGTTGTGATTTAGTATCTTGATAAGTGGTATTGGGTTTACAAATGCATACCTCCTCCCTTAGTAACTCTTTTGTTGTGAATAATGATCAACTTTCTCTTAAAACTAGTTCACTACTTGAACATGAGAAAGGTATGCTTGATAATTTCCAAGTTTGTGTTGATGATTGTAATGTTGATCTTGATATTGAACATGGACCTTTGAATTTGTGTAATAAAAGTCATGAAGTTAATATTGTTCAAGGTGACCATGTGTATGTCAAAATTGTGTGTGGTGTTTTGGGAAGTCATGATTTTGATCCTCAAGTACAAGGGGTGGGTTTTGGCCTAGACCCATGCCTACTACTTCCCTTTGACCCTGAAATACCTTTGAGATATAGGAGGTGTGGTTTCGGTTCATGCTCATTACCTTTTGATGTTGATGCCCTTTATTTCACTTGTATCCTTTATGCCAAGTTTTCCATGCCAAATACCAAGGATAAATGGATGTATGTTAAGTGTGAACCACTTCGGAGTAATGATATAATTGTGGTACTAATACTAACCCTCCTACCAATAGGATTGTGTGTTTGTTTTGCTCTCTCTTTGATTTTGCAAGATCTGAATTTGAGGACAAATTCCTTTCAAGATGGAGAGGATGATACAAGCATATGTAGCACCAAGAGCACAAGACATTGTCCAAGGTTCAAGCTTCGAGATTGGCAAGCAATTGAAGACCTTTTTGGAATATTTTGAAGCCTTGGTCAAGAGAAGAAAGGAGAAGGGTTTGTTACACTCAAGAGGAACCTATCATTAAGGGCATTAAGAACCTTTTACACTCCAAAATAACACTGAAGGGGCACCCTTTTCTCAAGCCCTCATTAAGGGCATTTTAGTCATCATTATGTAATAGTATAAATAGACCGATTACCTTCTATTTTTCTTAGAATTTGATGAATTGAAATTGAGAATTACTCTTAGTGTAGTATTCTCTTATATTAGCTATAGGTCTTGGAAAATAAATTAGAATCAAGGTCAATCTTGTATTGGCACTTTGGCAAAGAAAGGTGGTGCTTAAGGACTTGATCCCTTTGGTCCACCTAAGAGTGAGGTTTAATCTAATATTGGTGTTGTGAGTCTTTCTGTTTGATACACACCTTGGTGTTATTCATTAGTGTTGGTGAGGGTCTCATTACCTATCCTTTACATTTATGCATTCTTCTTCTTCATCTCCTTTCTATGTGTTGTTTTCTTTGTCTTGTGGTTGCTGATTTTTGTGTCTCAAGTCCTTAAATTTGGTTATTAGCTTGTTTTAGTGTATCATTATTATTATGAATTTTATTGGACTAGTGATGTGAAAAAGGAAGAATAATGTGCCAGATACAATAGTGTTGAAGTAATGCTTCTAACTATCATGAATCGGGTGACTATAACAGGGGAGAACACATATCTCTTGCATTAATCCATAGTGATATTTTGAAAAGAAAGTGAAAAGGAAGAAGAAGTAGGTGAGGAGGCTGATCTTTTGAGCACCGTGTATATGCCCAATATTAAAAATAAGGTTAATAAGAAAAATATATCAAGCCATTTGTTCGATGGTGAGCTTGATGTTTAAGAATTCTTGGTGATTTGTCAACTAATCAAACCCAAACTAATGAAGGATGCAAAAATTGAAGAAATAGTACTAGAGTTTCACAAAAACGCCAAGCAAATCCTTTGTGAAGGATCTAGTTCATTTTGGAGTGAGAATCCAAGAATAATGCGACTCCAAATTTGGGAAGATGGCCTCATTCCAACCATTTTTCGGCATTATTCTTGGTGGATGTGATAAAAGTTGAAAAACCTGAGAAAATGATGAATTTTGGAGATAAGGTATACAATTCTTATATTTTTTAGTTAGTCATTCAAAAAGGGCAAAATGACGTCCCTCACTTGAAGGCCAAAAAGTTTAAAATCCGATGTTTAACTAGTGGTCTCTTGATGTTCTCATCGGTAACTAATGAAACTATTCAGAAGTTTGATGTGAAGTTGGGTAAAAGATTTAAGTCTTCAAAGTTGGGAGATAGAATATTAATCAATGTACCTTTACCTTTTATGTAACGCCCTAATTTTCTGAATCGAAATGCTACATGGTGCTCATGACCCCGAAGGACCACAAGCTAACCCATGACTGATATTTGTACCTGTAAACTACATAATATCTCATAAAATATGCGGAAACATGAACAGTAAGTCCATAAGGTTCAATACTAATACATATCTGAAAAATGTGGTATAATACCAAAAAGAAACATAAATACTAAAGTTTGAACATCTAATCTGACATCTAGTCCGAAAGCCTCTAACTGGACTGAATAAGGAGTTGATGGAACATGTTTCCAACTAACTCTATGAATTGAAAACCTAATCTGAAATATTGGAATAAAGTAATAATAATATTGTCCTCGAATGAAGAGGAGCACTGACTGCTGAAATCTACAATGCTACTGCTGCTTTAAAACTCGTGCCTTCAAACCTATAGCGTCAAATAAAACACCATAGCACGAATGCGTCAGTACGATTGAATGTACTAAGTATACGAGTAAGGTAGGCTAAATGCAAAGGGTTTTATATGCATGAACAATGTTGACTGATATGAATGTGAGAATACATACATACGTAACTCCAACTAAACTCATGGTGATACTGACTACTGAGTCTGAATACTGACAACATGAGCTTACTGATGCTGAGATACTGAATGACTGAGTTTACTGATATTGAGATACTGAATGACTGAGTTTACTGATATTGATATATAATTCACTAATAAGTGAGGAACTGATACTGTATTACTGAATAATGGGAGACTGATACTATATTACTGATAAAGGAATGATTATTTCTGATAGTTCTGATTATGAAGAACTGATTTGATTGATCGTATATAAAAGTGCTAAAATTGAGCTCGTGATAACATGACTACTAAGTATGAATACTGATGAAATTATTTACTGATAACATATCATGAATGATAACTAAATTCTGATAACTAATATATCTGATAACATGAGTTTTGATAACTGATAACATGAATGACTGTATCTGACAGTCCTAAATCTGATGGAACTAGCTGAGTTCCATACTGTATTTGACAGTCCTGATATCCTGAATAACTATCTGAGTTCTTTTACTGAGAATGATACTGAAACTGTGGGAAGTAGTTATCTAACCGACATACCCCAAATACGCTATAATAGCTAAGTTGGGATCCAATCTCTGCCCCAATTGGAGGGGTGTCAATACCGCGCCACTGGTAATGACAGCTGTGAGAACCCTATACTAGCAGGTACTCAAATGAGAACGGTGGGAACTCTAAACTGACAGGTTAAGCCACCTCAACAACCCTAATCTGACAGGTTAATATGTCTCAATCTACGCTGGCTACGTAGTTCTGGAACATAAGAATGACTGCTAAGAATCACACCCTGAACTGGCAGGTGAGTTCCCATCCTTGGGTTCACTCGGTGCTAACTTCTACTCCCATCTGAAGGACACTGAACTGAATAACTAAGCTGAACTGAATAACTGAACTGAACTGATTAGCTGAACTAATACTGATTAACTGGACTGATACTAGTGGTATTATTTAGCGGAGCTAAACTAAGTTTACTGCATTCCGATGACTGACGGAATGTACTGAGTTATGAGGACTGGTTGAGAGTACTAAAGTTACTGAGATTGACTGTGAATACTGAGGTTGCTGAGGTTACTGAGCACTGAGATTACTGAGATTACTGGACTTCTGAGATTACTGAGATTTCTGAGTTTTCCTGAGTCACATGACTGACTGAATTCTATAGATCATGGCTTGACTGAGAGTATCATGAAAACATGACATGGCTCTAGGCAAACAACTATATTTTTTGGGTACAAGTACCCCCAGGACTCGATGGAAGGAAACTGACACAACTTGAATTTCTTGAGTACACGACCATCAATAAAAATCCATAATACATGAGTGGGGGATTTCATGAAGTACATGGTCATCATAATATCTATCATGAATAGGAATGCTTATAATCAAGTGATAAATCTCATATTCTAATATCATGGGCATTCCGACAACATATACTATTCATAGGAATCGCATGGAAACCATTCAAGCATAAGGGAACGACAACATTTAACTTTTAGTTTATATTGTAACTATTTGGGGATATTATACTTCATGTATTTATTCAACATCTCAAACATGGTAGGGAAAAGAGTGGATATATTTTGTGTACATAATTAATATCTCTATTATTATACATGTTTTATACCACAACAATAACAACACATAATTTGCATGGAAATTCATATTGGAGTGTATGGCTAACATGAACTTGTTATTTAGATATCATGAAATCATGTAAATATGAAGTTCTAACATACTAGGCATTTTATCGAACACCTTGCATGCATTCTTTAAGGCATAGGTGGATTTCATGCTTGCTTTATATCGATCCATCCAAAGATCATGTTTTTCAACTAACAACCTAACTTTCATGAGGTATACAGTCACGATACTATTATATAGAAAAAAAATAAGCATCAACATGGGTATGATCATATCACCACAACCAACCAAGCTTTTGTATTTTAAAGATTGATTCTTGAACTCCACGGACGAAAGGAATCCGTGGATGAATACTATGCATACCTTGGAAGGGAGGTTCTTGATGATTGACGGAGGAATTTCCTTAAAATTTGATCTTCAAACTTAATTATGCAACCCTAGTTGTTTTTCTCTTTTAGTTCTCTTGGATGATGAGCTTTGAGATGTTAATAGGGTTCTAATGTGTTTAGAAGCTATAAATTTTGTAGGGTTAAGTTTAGGGACATGTAAGGAGTGTTAAAAGACTTAATTCCCCTCAAAATAACTCAAAACGGAGTGTTTTTGGCACTTTGAACTGACTTAGGCAGCGCCCAAGTAATTGCACAAACTAGGTTGGGCGGCGCCTAACCAATCGCCTAAGTTTGGTTGGGCGGCGCCTAACCAATCGCCTATCCTTACTGCCTCTCACAAAAATAGGCATAATTTTTTGCTCGGGTATTGAATTAAGGCGAAATTGGTATCGTTGCAAAGATAATTCGATTATCTAAAATTTGGTGGGTCTAAATATGTAGAAATACCATATTAACATAGAGTTATACTCATTCAAATATGTCCCTTATGAAATCGAACACTAAAACTTGATGCATTCAAAAACTCTTAGCTTGTATTACCTTAAGTGACTCATATGAACATGCTTAACGCATCATAAGCTATCTCATATCTAGGATACTCATTGTAAGTCATGTACTCAAGTATGAATCACGGGATAGGAGATTTCATATGTAGGAAAAATGGTTCGTCTCCTAGCTTAGAAACATGCAGGGTATTACAATATCTCCCCCTTGGGAACATTCATCCTCGAATGGAAATTAACTGAGGCGGGAGAGATGATAAGATGAAGTACATACAAGACATATACTACTGAAACATGGGTTCATGACTGACATGACTGAAAGCTGAGCACAACATACTGAACATGCATATCTGATGCATGGTAAGCTAATTCATGAATATAAGACTGAGGATTCTAATAAAGTGAGTTTTCTCAAAATGAGAATGCATATCTGATGCACAACTAAAAGGATGAATCCATGCATATTTGATGCATGATTATATGACTGACACGATACGTGAATGCATGACTGAAAGTACTAATGAGCTGATCACACATATATGATGCATGAATTCATGACTAAACTTACTTATGAACATGAAATAGTAAAGGTATCAAGTTTGAACTGAAAACTGAGCATGGAACTGAATACCAAGTTTGGTACTAAAATATGAACATAAGAACGAGTAAGTTTAAGGAAAACTATTACCTTGAACTGAAAATACAAATAAGTTTTAGATTAATTACTCCATATGCATGATCGGAAACATGAGAACATAATTAAGTCTGGGATGTGGTAGATATACTGAATATCATGATCTGAACTAAATCTTAAAAACATGGCATACGACTGAAGTTGGAGTTTGAGGGTTAACTTATGAGTACACCTTCTCCAAATTGGATTCATCAAAAGAAAAGAGAGCAGCATGTTTATGTCATGAAATTTTGGGGGTATGATGTATCCCCCCCTTGGGATACTATGTCCCTCAAAGAATACTGACTTGGATGAGCTACTGAGGGAAATTAAGGTGATGTGCAAAACACCTAGGAACTGAGTCATGACTGAATAACTAGGATCTGAAACTGAGACATAATACATGAACTAAGCTGAACACGAGTGCATAAATATACTAATTTATCTGATTAACTGAATAACTGATAGCTGAATGCTGGATCTGCAAAGCTAAACTGTACTTAGTCTGAATAGCTGAGCTGAGATTTTGAGTTTTATGCATAGGAGATAAGGACTAACTGAGTAGAATGAGGTATCTGAGCATGGATTCATGGAGTCTGTATTATTTGCGAATACGAGACCAAGCGTACGACATGGCTCTGAGGTATTCTATAAACTGGGGTACTGAAACACTGATAACTGAGTACTGACAACCTGAATGCTATGGTCAAGCATGTATGGAACTGAATTGAGTTTCAAATTTGGTTACTGAACTGAAGATGACATTATAACTAAGACTATAGCTAGTACAGAAGTACTGAATTCTGAGGCTAAGTAACTGGTAATTGAAGCCATGGTTCTGTAGGACTATCTGATTCCTTTACTGAATATTGATTTCTGAACTATCGCTGTAACTAAGTTTTAGACTAATACTGAAGTACTGAATTGAAGGACTAAACACTGATCACTGAGTGCTGGATACTGAAACTATAATTAAGTTGGCAACTGAGTTTTTTTATAGCTACATGTTGGGGACTGACATAAGTCAAGGATCTAAATGTACACTTACACTTTGTACTTTCCCAACTTCTAAATACAACCCCTTGCTAGACATTTACTTGCACATTTATCATGATATTCAAGCTTATCTTGACAACTACACCCTCGTACAAAGTAAGCATACAACAATCTTCTCTTATCTAAAATACTTCTTATCACTACACTGTTCCATAAGGAGAACTAACTGGAGGAGTAAATCAGGAGGATCTGAAACATGAATAGATACAAACTAAACTTGACACATGACTGAAACTTGAGGAATAAAATATCAATAGTTTGGATTTACCAATAAGGTCTGAACTGAGAAAATACATGACGTAGTCTAAATGTATCTGGTCTGTAGGGGCATAGCATGAGTCATGGAAGTTAAGTATACTGGAAAGCATGATATGCGTACATGAGTCATGAGCTGCATGACCTGAGTCTAGAGTTTCTGTACTCGTGGGACATGATTCGTAATACTGAGGGAGCTAGAACTGAACCCCTTATACTAGGAACAAAAATCATACATGATTTATGGGAAAAAGAAATGCATGAGTCTGTTTCGTGACCATAGAGTTGACATGCAACTCCTGAGTGGATTTTTTTATGATAGCTGAGGTGCAAAACTCTGTACTGAGCTGAGAATGGGTCTAGAATTGTCTTCCTTTACTTCTTTCTATACATACTGGCTTTACTACTGAAATCTGAGGGCCTGGCTTAGGTACTTGATCTACCATCACATACCTACATTCTGTTCAACACCTGCATGTCTTACTAAACACATCATCTGATTTTGTTTCCTCATATACTGCTAATATCACATTCACACCTTCATGCATAATTTTGAGTCAATAAACTTAAATTTTTAGCTCGTACTATTCAAGCATACTGATCTAATCCCCATGAATACATAATCTGATCAAATAGAATAATACTATCCCAACTCTACTACTGCTAAACTTCTGGGTTCAAGAATAAGTTCTCATGATCATAATTTAAAATCTGTACAACTTTGGAACATGACTTAACTGAGGGGATATTGTCTGAGCATGTGGAAAATCCCATAACTGTCTCCAGGGACTGCATGAGAAAGCCCTATCTTTAGGACTTGAGCTTCACTATTTCTGTTACCTTAAAAGTAAGGTAAGGTTGACATGAGGGGTGCATGATATAAATCTACATGGGTTCCTTAGATAAACTTACTATAGCACGATCTTGAGACGTGAAAGAAGGGAAACTATTCCTAAAACATCTCATAGCCTCCTTCACATAAGTGTGGTGCACAACACGCCCATGTACAAGACTCTACTTGATGCAGCTTTCAGACTTCCTAGGATACTGTTGAACCTTAGGCTCTGATACCAAGTTTGTAACACCTCGATTTTCTAAACCGAAATGCTACACAGTGCTCATGACCCCGAAGGACCACAAGCTAACCCATGACTGATATATGTACCTGTAAACTGCATAATATCTTATAAAATATGCGAAAACATGAACGGTAAGGCCATAAGGTTCAATACTGATACATATCTGAAAAACATAGTATAACAATACCAAAAATAAACATAAATACTGAAGTCTGAACATCTAATCTGACATTTAGTCCGAAAGCCTCTAACTGAACTGAATAAGGAGTTGAAGGAACATGTCTCTAACTAACTCCATGAACTGAAAAACTAATCTAAAATATTATAATAAAGTAATAATAATATTATCCTCGAATGAAGAGGAGCACTGAATGCTGAAATCTGCAATGTTACTGGTGCTCTAAAACTTGTGCCTCTGTACCTATGGCATCAAATAAAACACCATAGCACGAATGCGTCAGTATGACTGAATGTACTGGGTATACGAGTGAGGTAGGCTAAATGCAAAGGGTTTTATATGCATGAACAATGTTGACTGATATGAACGTGAGAATACATACATACATACGTAACTCCAACTAAACTCATGGTGATACTAACTACTGAGCCTGAATACTGACAACATGAGCTTACTGATGCTGAGATACTAAATGACTGAGTTTACTGATATTGAGATACTGAATGACTGAGTTTACTGATATTGATATATAATTCACTAATAAGTGAGGAACTGATACTGTATTACTGAATAATGGGAGACTGATACTATATTACTGATAAAGGAATGATTGTTTCTGATAGTTTTGATTATGAAGAACTGATTTGATTGACCGTATATAACAGTCCTGAAACTGAACTTGTGATAACATGACTACTGAGTATGAATACTGATGACATGTATTTACTGATAACATATTATGAATGATAACTAAATTCTGATAACTGATATATCTGATAACATGAGTTTTGATAACTGATAACATAAATGACTGTATCTGACAGTCCTAAATCTGATGGAACTAGCTGAGTTTCGTATTGCATCTAACAGTCCTGATATCTTGAAAAACTATCTGAGTTCTTTTACTAAGACTGATATTGAAATTGTGGGAAGTAGTTATCTAATCGATATGCCCCAAATACGCTATAATATCTAAGCTGGAGTCCAATCTCTGCCCCAACTGGAGGGGTGTCAATATCGCGCCACTGGTAATGACAGCTGTGAGAATCCTATACTGGCAGGTACTCAAATGAGAATAGTGGAAACCCTAAACTGATAGTTTAAGCCACCTCATCAACCCTAATCTGACAGGTTAAGATGTCTCAACCTACGCTGGCTACGTAGTTCTGGAACACAAGGATGACTACTAAGAATCACACCCTTAACTGGCAGGTGAGTTCCCATCCTTGGGTTCACTCGGTGCTAACTTCTACTCCCATCTGAAGGACAGTAAACTGAATAACTAAGTTGAACTGAATAACTGAACTAAATTGATTAGCTGAACTGATACTGATTAACTGGACTGATACTAGTGGTATTGTTTAGCGAAGCTAAACTATGTTTACTGGATTCCGATGACTGACGGAATGTACTGAGTTCTCAGGACTGGTTGAGAGTACTAAAGTTACTGAGATTGACTGTGAATACTGAGGTTGTTGAGGTTACTGAGCACTGAGATTACTGAGATTACTGGACTACTGAGATTACTGATATTTCTGAGTTTTCCTGAGTCACATGACTGACTGAATTCTATAGATCATGGCTTGACTGAGATTATCGTGAAAACATGACATGGCTCTAGGCACACAACTATATTTTTCGGGTACAAGTACCCCCAGGACTCGATGGAAGGAAACTGACACAACTTGAATTTCTTAAGTACACGACCATCAATAAAAATCCATAATACATGAGTGGGGGATTTCATGAAGTACATGGTCATCATAATATCTATCATGAATAGGAATGCTTATAATCAAGTGATAAATCTCATATTCTAATATCATGGGCATTTCGACAATAAATACTATTCATAGCAATCGCATGGAAACCATTCAAACATAAGGAAACGGCAACATGTAACGTTTAGTTCATATTGTAATGATTTGGGGATATTATACTTCATGTATTTATTCAACATCTCAAACATGGTAGAGAAAAACATGGATATATTTTGTGTACATAATTTATATCTCCATTATCATACATGCTTTATACCACAACAATAACAACACATAATTTGCATGAAAATTCATATTGGAGTGTATGGCTAACATGAACTTGTTATTTAGATATCATGAAATCATGTAAATATGAAGTTCTAACATACTAGGCATTTTATCGAACACCTTGCATGCATTCTTTAAGGCATAGGTGGATTTCATGTTTGCATTCTATCAATCCATCCAAAGATCATGTTTTTCAACTAACAACCTAAATTTCATGAGGTAGACAGTCACGATACTATTATATAGAAAAACAAACAAGCATCAACATGGGTATGATCATATCACCACAACCAACCAAGCTTTTGTATTTTAAAGATTGATTCTTGAACTCCACGAACGAAAAGAATCCGTGGATGAACACTACGTGCCTTGGAAGGGAGGTTCTTGATGATTGACGGAGGAATTTCCTTAAAATTTGATCTTCAAGCTTAATTATGCAACCCTAGTTGTTTTTCTCTTTTAGTGCTCTTGGATGATGATCTTTGAGATGTTAATAGGGTTCTAATGTGTTTAGAAGCTATAAATTTTGTAGGGTTAAGTTTAGGGATGTGTAAGGAGTGTTAAAAGACTTAATTACCCTCAAAATAACTCAAAACGGAGTATTTTTGGCACTTTGAACTGACTTAGGCGGCGCCCAAGTAATTGCACAAACTATGTCGGGCGGCGCCTAACCAATAGCCTAAGTTTGGTTGGGTGGCGCCTAACCAATCGCCTATCCTTACTGTCTCTGATAAAAATGGGCATAACTTTTCGCTCGGGTATTGGATTAAGGCGAAATTGGTATCGTTGGAAAGATAATTTGATTCTCTAAAATTTGGTTGGTCTAAATATGTAGAAATACCACATTAACATTGAGTTATACTTGTTCAAATATGACCCTTACAAAATCGAACACTAAAACTTGATGGATTCAAAAACTCTTAGCTAGTATTACCTTAAGTGACTCATATGAACATGCTTAATGCATCATAAGATATCTCATCGCTAGGATACTCATTGTAAGTCATGTACTCAAGTATGAATCACAGGATAAGAGATTTCTTATGTAGGAAAAATGGTTCGTCTCCTAGCTTAGAAACATGTGGGGTATTACATTTTCCCAAAGTACCTCAAAGATATATGGATAAAATTTGGGCCGATGATTCAAATCTTCTAAGTGAAAACATAAATAATTGTCAAAAGATATCGTGCCGCGACTTTAACTAAGTCCCTTCTTGGGAGGCTACCCAATAAACTTTTCTTGATGTTTTCTAATGTTTTTTATTCAATTTTAAGCTTGTTTTTGGGTGTTTGCAGGTGATAGCATAAGTTGGAAAGGGTATCTCAAGAATTAAAACCCCAATAAGTATATTGGACATTCATTTTATCATTTTTATCTCTTAAACAAGCTCACAAGTTATGATCCTTAGTTAAAGTTTCTTTAAAGTATAAATAGTGATCATATTCCATGATTTCTTTTGGTTTGAATTTACTTTATTTGAGCTTTATTTAGCTGAAAGTAGTTGTTGGGATGAAATTTTTTCAATGTGTTCCTTTTTTCAAAGGCTCAATTGCAAAAATTCTTGCTTCTATACTCTAGTGCACACTATGTGTTCTATGAAATACTCACTTGTAGTTTGCTTGCTTAATTGAGTGGTGGGTGACCTAATTGGGTTAGTATAATTACAAATGGTGTGTTTGGTGATGAATTGTTGCATTGAGATTTCTCACATGCATTGTTATTCAATTTTTCAAGCTCTTACCTTTCATGCACACCACATGTTTGTTAAAATATTGATAAGAGAGGAATGCCTTATGTGCTTATAAAGGTTAATGTGAACTTTCTTGGGGCGTTATGTGATCATTTTTGAAGCATAGTTTTGAGTCTAATTGGTCTTAAATATCTAATAACCGGTGGTTTTTGATAGAAATTATTGATGAATATTGTGTCCATGGTTTGATCGATTAATGTACTTTTCATAGCATCCCCGGGTAAAGTCTGAGTAACCCAAGAGACATAATGCTTGCCTTTCCCTATGATAGATTGGGTGATGTTATTCTTAAGGGTATATGGCCGTTTGTATTTCTATTGGTTCCATTAGTATTTTATGAGCTAAATGGGTGATATGTGAAGTTGTGAGGAAAGAATCCCATGAAGTGTAATGATAATGTTTCCTTGCAATCACCTAAGTTTTTCTTTAATGGTTTAGGAAGAGGTAAAAGTTCAAAAATACTTTCAAAATGTCATTGGCAAGAAATGGGATTATTTTGAGAAAAACAAAAAAAATATAGTTTTCTTTTTGAAAATAATCAAGGTGTTTTTTATCTTTCTTTTGAGTGAGACCATTAAATTGAATTTTGCCTCTCTTTACATGGATGAGTTTTTGATCAAAATAACTTATGAAGCTTAAATTGCTCAAATTGGTTGGAGGGCTTACTTTTTGCTCTATGGATATGATTCCATGTGTGGTGACATGTAAATAGGCACTTAATACAACAAAAATAAGGTAGCGAGTTGTTGGCACACCAATGAAATGTTTAGTAGCTTAAAATAACACATGGGTCTTAATTGAGTAAATGGAGAACTTCTGAAATTTTCAAATGAAGATAGATGTGCAGGTTTAATAATAAACACGTATTGAGGTGTTTTGATATGTTAAAGAGTGGGAACAAGGTCGTTGGCTTCTTGGTATACAATACGCTGCTATTATGTGTCACTTGTTACAGGACAACCTTGGAAACTTACTTGGTGGAACAAATCTTTGATTTCATGCCAAAGAGTACAAAATAGAGTATGCCTTACATACCTGATTATATAGCTCCAAAACTAACCTGACTTGACTTCCCACCTTTTATATTACTTATCTACTATAGAATATATGGTAAACTAGTATTAGCAACCAACCAACATATTTAGGCTACTTAACTTCACCAAAACAGTAACCGGGCAGTAAACATGTAATCTGTCAATCAATGGCGTTATCTTAACCCTTTTCTCCTCCAATTACACCCACATACCATATATTCCCTTATAAGATCACCGGAACTACCTCAGCTTCATTACACCCTCCAAACAACATACAAAAACACATTGGGCAGTAAACAAGGGCAATAATTAGTTTGGTGGTGTACCACCACACTTTTCTTCTATATTTCATTACAAACTAATCACACCCTTCTCCAATATCAACATGGAAGCCCATAACATGAACATACAAAATAGTCCACAAAAAAGTCCCAAATCACTCTTATTGTAGCAACCCATTATTGAACTCATCATCTCTTGAGTTCTCAATAACAACACATCCATAACTCTCTTTCAAATTCATATACAAGGAGAACAAAATAGAGCAGTCACCTTACCTCAATTCTGCAATTTATTCCTTTAATTGAACTCTTCAAGAGCTTGAACTTTCCTTCACACTTTAAACCAAAGAAGAAAAGAGAAGTTCTTTAATATCAAAGAAAAGTGAGCAGATTGCTTGTTCTATATTCTTCCATATATTTATAATTAAGCACTTCTAACATCTTTTCATAATCTTTCATGAGATAATTAAACAAAAACTAAATATTTTTCACTTACCTTGGGCTGCAAAAGTGAGGGTTTCTTCAAGAACCCTAAAAGGAGTTTTAGGGCTGCTGTTCTTAACCTTTGTTAAGAAAGAGAGAAAACTGAAGTTTAAAAAGGTGAAATTGTATTTAAAATGAATAGAATTGCCAGCAATATTGAGCCTGTATTGGGCCCTCTAGAACCTTTCTAATTGACCTCATTTTCAGCCACAAATTAGTCCAAGTAGGTGATGCACCTACTTAAGGATCCAAGCTGCTGAAACTTCAAAGTAGATGATGCACCTACTTGCTTAATTTCTTGATGGGCTCAATTATATTTGGGCCTTGGAAGATTTTGTGTGTTGGGCCATATACCTATTTTCTTCCTCTTCTATTTAATTTGGGCCCAAATGAGTACATTATATATCCCAAATCTGGTCCATAGCAATATGTCCATTAATTTGGTCCAAATAGCTCAAGTAGGTGACTCACCTACTAGCTTAATTAAGTCCAGACCGTACCTCAATATTTTGTTCAATTTTCAGCTCTTAATCCCTTTAATCTAACCTTTAACTTATACACACTTGGTCACTTTAAACTTCAGATCTAAATACTAGCTTAAGATCCCAAGTTTAAATAGTTGTATCGACTTATCTTGATCGCATCATATAGAACTGCGCGGGCAGTATCTATAATCCTATCTACACCATTAACACTCGCATAACAATCTCATCCTTTACTATACCACAAGGCTATAAAAGGTTTTATATAATTAGAACAAGTACAAGCAAAATACGGGATGTTACACTATCATGCTTTTAAGATTGTGCTATGTTTTATAATTTACGCAATCGAGTCCTGGAGGTATCTAATACCCGACAATCTCATTTTTTACCTAGGATTTATAGTAATTACAGAATAGCCTCAGTGATGTCATGTTTAGTAGTACTCAGACAGATAATAGAACTCAGTACACTCAACCAGTTAATAGAACTCAGAGTATTCAGCCAGTTATCAGAACTCAGTGAACTCAGTCCATTTTAGATAGACAGTACAATCAGTAACAGTTCAGTCAATCCTAGTATAGCCTAGGAATCAGTTCAGTGTCTATTCAGTTAGGAGTAGGAATCGGCACCAAGCGAACCCAGGGATAGGGGCATTCCTGTCAATAGAGAATTTGACCCTTAGTAGCAATCCTAGTGTTACAGAACTACGAAGCCAGCGTAGGTTGAGATATCTTCCTACCAGTCTAGGGTTGATACATCTCGTACGAGTTTTCTTGCCAGCGAGGGTTGACAAAAGGGCTTCCTATCAGAGTAGGTTAACTCATAGTTATTGTTAGTATCCCTTGGCAAGGTGCTAACACTCTTCCAACTGGTGTCACGGGTTGGACCCCAACTCAGTTCATAATCGGGGTATGTCAGTTAGATGAATACTCCCACAGTTTCAGTTTCAGACTCTGTATAAAACCTCAGTTCAGTTTTAATATCAGGACTATCAAATATAGTCACCCAGCTCAGTATAAAACGTAGTTCAGTTCTACAGAATCAGGACTGTCATAATCAGTCACTCAGCTAAGAGTAATACAGTATCAGTAAACTCAGATATCAGTCATTCAGTTTTCAGAACTCATTATCCAGTGTTAATGAAATCTCAGTTACAATATACATAGTTATGTGTATGCATTGCATAATCAGTATCTACAGCAGTTTTAGATATACGTGTAATCTCATTCAGTTATATTCAGACCATTCAGTCAGTTATTATTCATGCATATAAACCCATGCATTCAGTCTTACCTCACCTAGCATACCAATACATTCAAAGTACTGATGCATACCTTTCTTTTACGCTATGATATCTTATATCATAGGTTCAGATGCACGGGCTCCTGACCATACCTAGCAGCCCAGATTATCAGTAGTTGGAGTTAGTTGGGGGCTTATCCCATCAACTTCACTTTTAGACAGTTCAGTTAGAGGCTTTTCAGGCTAGAGTATTTTAAACAGATGTTCAGTTTATATTATTGATTTTCAGTATTCAGTATTTGATTTAGTTTTGAACTTTATGGAAATTTTTTGCCTAATTTACATAATATACGGTATTATTATTCAATGATTGCAGCAGGTACCAGTCATGGGTTAGTTTGTGGTCTTTTGGGATTATGAGCACCGTGTGACATCCGGGGTATAGACTAGGGGTGTTACAAACTTGGTATCAGAACCTAAGGTTAAACAGAGTCCTAGGAAGTCTGAAAGTCACATCTAGTAGAGTCTTGTGCATGGGTGTGTAGCGCGCCACACTTATGAACAAGAGGCTATAAGCCATTTTTGGAAAAGTTTCCCTTCTTTTAGTATTCATATCGTGCGAGTAAGTATTAGCTTAAATTACAGACTCAGTCTAATTCTTTTCTTACTTCCATTTACAGAATATGCCTCCCAAAAAAAACAACGGAAGGAGAACAGAAAATCAGCCAGCACCTCCGCTTGTTCAAGAAGATCCCCTAGACGAACATGTCTCTTATGCAGAATTTAGAGCAGCTTTCACCACTCTAGATCATTATATGGCAGCCCAGAATGAACGCCCAACTGCCATTCTGGCTAATCCAGTGGTCAATACTGTTGTAGCTAGAATTTGGGACTTTACTCGAATGAACCCTCCAGCCTTTATCGGGTTTAGTCAGATGAAGACCCACAGGGATTCCTTGATCAGGTACAAAAAGTCATAGATGTTATAGGGTGACAACTAGTGAGAGTGCTGAGTTAGCCGCATATCAGTTGCAGGATATGGCTCACTCATGGTTCAAGCAGTGGAAGGTAGAGAGGGCCGCAGATGCAAAGCCCAAAGAATAGGAGGAGTTTGCCACTACTTTTTTGGACAGGTTCTTTCCACTAGTATTGAGGGAAGCGAAGGTGTTGGAGTTTATTAATCTGAAGAAGGGCAACATGACAGTGAAAGAGCATTCTCCTAAGTTTACTCAGTTAGCCAGATATGCCCCTCATATGGTAGAGATAGCAGATCTAAGATGAATAAGTTTGTGTCTGGGGTGTCTAACAGTGTGGTCAGGGAGTGTAGGACCAAAATGCTGATTAAGGAGATAAACATATCCAGGTTTATGGTTCGTACTCGGCAGATAGAGGAGTCTAAGAATAAAGAGAAGGAGAGAGAGAACAAGAGAGCTAGAATAGGTAGCTTCAAATTCACCCAGCTTAAGTCAGAAGGTGGAAATCGTTCTCAGTTTCGCCCGAAATCTTCAGTTCTGGCTCTGTCCTCAGCCAGTGCTCTAGTAACAAAATTCACAGACGGAAATAAAGATAGGGTACTGGGCCCTAAACCCCAGGGTAGTGTTAGCAGTGACCGAATAAATCCCTTGTGCCAAAAGTGTAGCAGAAACCACCAGGGTGTCTGTATGACTGGCAGTGATGAATGTTTCGGATGTGGCAAGCCAGGCCACATGGTCAGAGAGTGTCCTCAGGTGGGTTCGCAAAGTCAGCATAATCATCCTTCAGCTTAGTCCGATCGCCCGAATCAGTAGGGTGCTGCTTTCAGTGCCACCAGTGGGCAACACCAAAATACGCTTTATGTACTTTAGTCCCGACAGGATTAGGAAAGTTCTCCTGGTATGGT
The DNA here is from genome assembly GCA_030864215.1 of Capsicum pubescens. Lineage (NCBI taxonomy): Eukaryota > Viridiplantae > Streptophyta > Magnoliopsida > Solanales > Solanaceae > Capsicum > Capsicum pubescens. Next base: position 146,399,280 of record CM061545.1, on the reverse strand, counting down.
CACTGGTACGTTACAAGTTTATTATTTGCACGTTTATGCTTTGCTAGATCCAGGAGCTTCTTTGTCCTTTATAACTCCTTATATAGCTGTTGACTTTAGGGTCAGTCCCAAAATCCTAGCAAGCCCTTCTCAGACTCTACCCTAGTGGGTAAATATATCATAGCTCGATGGGTATACAGGAACTGTCCAATTATGGTATCTCAGAAAGTCACTTCAGCAGGCCTAGTAGAATTAGAGATGACAAATTTTGATGTCATTCTCGGCATGGATTGACTTCATTTATGCTATGCTTCAGTTGACTTCAGAAATAGAGTTGTCCATTTTCAGTTTCCGAATGAACCTTTCCTCGAGTGGAGGGGTAGTAGTTCAGCACTTAGGGGTCAGCTTGTTTCCTACCTTAGGGCGAGGAAAATAATATATAAGAGGTGTGTTTATCATCTCATTCGAGTTAAAGACTCTAGTTCAGAGACCCCTAATCTTGAGTCAGTTCCAGTAGCATGTGAATTCCCAGATATGTTTCTCGAAGATTTTCTAGGAGTCCCTCCCAAGTGGGAAATTGGCTTCAGAATAGACATTCTTCTAGATACTCAGCCTATCTCCACTCTGTCATACAGAATGGACTCAGCAGAACTCAAAGAGTTAAAAGAACAGTTAAAGGATCTCCTAGATAAGAAATTCATCAAACCCAGCATATCCCCTTGGGGTGCACCAGTTCTATTCATGTGTAAGAAGACGGTTCTCTTAGAATGTGTATAGACTACCGTCAGCTAAATAAAGTCACGATCAATAACAAGTATCCACTTTCCAGAAATGATGACTTGTTTGACCAACTTCAGGGTGCTAGTTACTTTTCTAAGATAGACCTCAGATCAGGCTATCATCAACTCAGAGTCAGAGAATATGACATTCTGAAAATAGTTTTTAGAACTTGATATGGTAACTTCGAATACTTAGTCATGTCATTTGGTCTTACAAATGCTCCAGCAACCTTCATGGACTTGATGAACCACGTGTTCAAGCAGTACTTGGACATGTTCTCCATAGTTTTCATTGATCACAGTCTTGTCTACTCCCACAGTGATCATGATCATACAGACCATCTTAAAAAAGTATTAGAAACTCTCAGAACCCATCAGTTGTTCACCAAATTCAGTAAGTGCAAATTTTTGCTAACGTTGGTAACTTTCCTTAGTCATATAGTTTTTGGTGATGGCATTAGATTTGATCCTCAAAAGATTGAAGCAGTGAGAAACTAGTTCAGACCTACCTCTTTGTCATATATCAGGAGTTTCTTGGGTTTGGCTGGCTATTACCGACAGTTTGTTAAAGGATTTTTGTCCATAGCATCCCCTATGTCTAGATTGACTCATAAGAAAGTCAAGTTTCAGTGGTCAGATTCTTGTGAGAAGAGTTTTCAGGAGTTAAAGACTCGACTCACTATAGCTCCAGTTTTGAATTTGCCAGATGGCTCAGATGGGTTTGTGGTATATTGTGATGCTTCCATAGTTGGTTTGGGGTGTTTTTGATGCAAAGAGGTAAGTTCATATAGCCTATGCCTCTAGATAGCTTAAGCCCCATGAAAAGAATTACCCAACTCATGATCTTGAGTTAGCAGTTGTTGTATTTGCCTTAAAGATTTGGAGGCATTATTTGTTTGGGGTACATATAGATGTGTTCACAGACCATAAAAGCTTGCAGTATGTGTTTTCTCAGAAAGATCTGAACCTACGTCAGAGAGGTAGTTAAAGTTGTTGAAAGACTACGACATGAGTGTTTTGTATCATCCGGGCAAGGCCAATATAGTGGATGATACTCTCAGTAGGAAGTCTATAGGTAGTGTTGCTCACGTAGAGGATGGTAAGAAGAAGTTAGTTCAGTAAGTTCATCAGCTTGTACGACTAGGTGTCCGCTTTGTCAATTCAGGAGAGGGTAGTGTGTGGGTGCAGAATAGTTCAAATCATCTCTGGTCTCCAAAGTAAAGGAAAAGTAGGACAGAGATCCCAGTTTAATCAAGTAAAAAGAGTCAGTCAGACATCAGAAAGTAGAGGTTTTCTCCCAAGGGGAAAATGGTGTGTTGCAATGCCAGGGTCGGCTATGTATGCCAGGTGTACATAACTTGAGACAACGAATTCTTGCAGAAGTGCATGGTACGCGTTACTCTATTCATCCAGGGGCCACTAAGATGTACCTCAATTTGCGAGAGATCTATTGGTGGAGTGGGATGAAGAGGGACATTTCAGAGTTTGTAGCTAAGTGCTCTACGTGTCAGCAGGTTAAGATTGAGCATCAGAAGCCCAGTGGATCTATGCAGGAGTTCAGTATTCCCACGTGGAAGTAGGAGGAAGTGAACATGGACTTTGTGACGGGTTTGCCTCGTACTCGTCATCAGCATGATTCTATTTGGGTCATTATAGACAAGATGACCAAATCAGCTCACTTCTTACCAGTTCATACTTTCTATTCAGCCGAGGATTACACCAAACTCTATGTTAGAGAGTTGGTCAAGTAACACGGAGTCCCAGTATCCATTATCTCAGATAAAGGTACTCAGTTTACCTCTCATTTTTGGAAAGACTTCCAAAAGGGTCTTAGTACCCAAGTTCACCTCAATACAGCCTTTCACCCTCAGATAGATGGTCAAGCAAAAAGGACCATCCAAACTCTAGAAGATATGTTAAAGGCGTGTTCCATTGACTTTAAAGGTAGTTGGGATGACCATTTTCCCTTGATGGAGTTCGTGTATAATAACAGTTATCATTCCAATATTCAGATGGCTCCGTTTGAGGCGCTCTATGAAAGGAGATATAGATCTCTTTGGTTGGTTTGAAGTAGGTGAGACCGTAGTGGTAGGTCCTGACTTGGTATTTTATGCCTTAGAAAAAGTTCAGTTGATCAAGGAAAGGCTTAAGACGGCTCAGAGCCGACAGAAATCATACGTAGATGTGCGAAGAAAGGATCTCGAGTTTGAGATTGGTGACTTTATATATTTGAAAACCTCTCCTATAAAGGAAGTGAAGAGGTTTGGCAAGAAGGGGAAACTCATTCCCCGATATGTCGATCCTTACCAAATTCTCATCCGTTTCGGAAAGGTAGCTAACGAGCTAGAGTTGACTTCAAACTTAGCTTCAGTGCACCTAGTGTTTCATGTCTCCTTGCTAAAGAAGTGCATAGGTGACCTAGCGGTTGTAGTCCCGATAGAGGGCATTGCTGTCCAGAATAGTCTCTCTTATGAGGAAATCCCAGTCAAAATTCTCAATTTTTAGGTTCGCAGACTAAGGAACAAAGAGGTTCCTCTAGTCAAAGTTTTTTGGCAGAATCAGTTCGTTGAGGGAGATACTTGGGAAACAGAAGTAGATATGCGAACCAAGTATCCTTACCTCTTCTCCGTAAACTCAAACTCAGCTCAAGGTAACAGTTTTCCTTGAATTCATCCAGTTCCATGCTCAGATTACTTGTACAACTCTGTACCGGTTCAGTTGCATAGCATTCTCATATCATGCATACCTTCATGAAATAGCTCAATCATGTGTCATGTTTTCAGAACTCATTCATGCTTCAGTTATGCATGTTTGTAATTCAGTATTTACTACTTTCAATCATGTAATCATTCTTCAGTTGTGCACGTTCATTATACATAAACTCGGTCTATCAGTTCTCTCAGCTTAATCGGTCTCATTCAAGGACGAATGTTCCCAAGTGAGAGATATGGTAAGACACCGCAAAATCCTAAGCTTAACTTAGTCCGTTAAAGCTTGAAAAGAGGTCCCAGACTTAGAAATTTTAGCTAAGTGTTTATACTTAGAATTTATTTTAGCCTTCATAAGTGGCGGTCCTATTTTACGACCCTTATGACCTTAAAATGTCGATCATTGGAATGAATCATGACCAGGTGTGTCAATAGGTCACTTCGGGTGAGTTTTGGATTTTTCGAACCTTTTTGAACCATATTCAGGTGACCAAAATAGTGGGTCAACGCAATCTTGACGCGTCGCATCGCCCATCGCATCGACAGATAATTTTTCCCCAGCTTTCAGTGTAATTTCAGTGAACCAACGCAGACTCAATGCGGTGAGATGGTCATCGCATTGATGCCATTGATGCGGCGCGTCGGTATACGCATCACTGGGCATGCTTTTCAGTAATTAAATCAGCGTCCATAGGGGTATTTGGGATATTTTCCCCATTTCTATTCAGCCTCAAAACACGAGATTAAACCCCTCAATAGGTTAAATACTCTCATTATTCACTAAAATCCTCTCAAGAACAAACTCTAGTCCATCAAGTCAAGATCAAGATTCATGAAATTCACCATCAATCTTCACAAATTCCAGTATCAAGGTATGTTAGGTGTTCATCCAAGGGTTTCCTTCCACCCTTGGAGTTCAAGAACACTTTTTAAATTACAAGTTGATTTCTTTTCACAAATTTCATTTTGAATTTGATTGTATTCATGATTATGATACAGTTGGGTTTATAATCCATGATTAATTGCATGTTACAGTATTGTCATGTGTATAAATTATGCTCCCCAAGTGTTTGATGAATTGTTCATGTGAGTTGAGTAATGAAATCACATCATGTTAGCATGTATATAAGTTCATGCCATGCAAGTGTTTGCTCAAATGCCTCAATGAATTAATTGTGACAGTGTCTAGCTATCATGCTTTCAAGGTTGTGCTATGTTTTACAATTTATGCAATCGAGTCCTGGGGGTATCTAATACCCGACAATCTAGCTATTTACTAGATTTACAGTAGTTTCAGAATAGTTTCAGTGATGTCACGTTCAGTAGTACTCAGATAGATAATAGAACTCAGTACACTCAGCTAGTTAACAGAACTCAATCTAGTTTAGATAGACAGCACGATCAGTAACAGTTCAGTCAAACCTAGTACAACCTAGAAATTAGTTCAATGTTTATTCCGTTGGGAGTAGGAATCAGCACCGAGCGAACCCAGGGATGGGGTATTCCTGTTAGTAGAGGGGTTGACTCTTAGTAGCAATCCCTGCGTTACAGAACTACGTAGTCAGCATAGGTTTAGATGTCTTCCTTCCAGTCTAGAGTTGATATATCATGTATGAGTTTTTCTGCCAATGAGGGTTGACGAAAGGGCATCCTGTAAGAGAGGGTTAACTCATAGCTATTATTAGTATCCCTTGGCAAGGTGCTAACACCTTTCAAACTGGGGTCACAGGTTGGACCCTAACTCAGTTCATAATTGGGGTATGTCGGTTAGATGAACACTCCCACAGTTTCAATTTCAGACTCAGTATAAAACCTCAGTTCAGTTGCAGAATTAGGACTGTCAGATATATTCACCCAGCTCAATATAGAACTCAGTTCAGTTCTATAGAATCAGAACTGTCAGAATCAGTCACTTAGCTAACAGTAATACAGTATTAGTAAAATCAAATATCAGTCATTCAGTTTTCAGAACTCATTATCCAGTGTTAATGAAATCTCAGTTACAGTATACATAGTTATGTGCATCACATTGCATTATCAGTATCTACAACAATTTTAGATTCCCATTCAGTTATATTTATGTCATTCGGTCAGTTATTGTTCATGCATATGAACCCATGCATCTGTCTTACCTCACCTACCATACCAATACATTCAAAGTACTGACACATACCTTTCTTTTGCGCTATGATGTCTTATATCATAGGTTCAGAAGCATGGGCTCCTGACCGTACCTAGAAGCCCAGATTATCAGCAGCAGATTTAGTGGTGAGTCCTCATAGTTTAATGACAGTATTTTCTTTTAGTTATCAGTACTTCAGTAGTTGGAGTTAGTTGGGGGCTTGTCCCATCAACTCCACTTTCCAACAGTTCAGTTAGAGGTTTTTCATGCTAGAGTATTTCAGACAGATGTTTAGTTTACTGTATTGATTTTCAGTATTCAGTATTTGATTCAGTTTTGAACCTTATGGCAATTTTTTTGCCTAATTTCTGCATTAAATAGTATTATTATTCAGTGATTACAACAGATACCAGTTATGGGTTAACTTGTGGTCCTTCGGGATTATGAGCACCGTGTGACGTTCGGGGTATAAACTCGGGACGTTACACTGGCCCCTATGATATCTCTGGTTCGTGCGGCTACATGTACTAGGGGTCGTTTAGGGGGTAACACTGGACCCATATAGCCTGTGGGTGGTTTAAGGACGATTAAGCTACACAGTTTAGGTTAAGATTTTAATTGAATGATAAACCCGATTCCCTTTCCCGATATGGTATATATGTATGTACGTGGTTGCATATGATTATTTACTTTGGATTTGAATAATGGAATTAGTTTATCCTTATTTTTAAGTACATATAGCGTTCATTACGCTAACCCGTCTTAGGGTTCTGTATCCCCACGCGATGTAGGAATCAGATATACTACTACTCCTGCTCAGTGACTTGGATTTGAGGACAACATTCATGTCTGACTGAATGGTGATTTTCCATACTCCGGAAGACTCCATTTCATGTTATGGACTTCTTTACCTTGTTTTTATTTCTTGGCCTTTGGTTTTGGAAATGGTCGGGGGCATGTCCCAATCGGATATTCCTTGTTTTCGGTTAGAGGCTTTGTGTGACTACTATGGGCATAGACGGTGTCGAAATTGGTGTCAACCTTAGCATTGGTATTTGTATTGGGGTTGACAGCAGTTGAATGTTTGGTTGGATACTTGGTTGGTTATGGTTTTGAACTTTATTTAATGTTCTTCAATTATAATTATTTTATCTTGTTATATGTTCGAAATTCATTCAACATAGAGTGTAGGGGGTGATGGTTAGGTATTGGGGGTGGTCTCCGATCCCGATTGGGCTTGAGGCACCTGATATGACTAGAACCCTATTCGGGTGGTGTTAGAGCTACAATTAATGTTTGAATTTATAAACAATGTCCATTTGCCTAGGTTAGATAAAAGGACCATTGCATCTGTTGTTGATCTATTTCTGATAGAGAGTATGAGCAAACTTAAGTTGATAAGTCTGCCTGCTCTTATGATAGAGCACATGAATAAAGTGATCGTTGAGAAAGAAGGAAGACATGGGATGCCGTATGGGTACTTCTTGAACAAAGTATTTGTTCAATTTGGAGTGATTGGAACTAAGGGAACACCTGAAACAGTCAAACAAAGGTTTAGTCTGACAACATTGGTGAAAAATGAGTGCATAGAACGAAAAGTGGGGACTGTGTTCCAAGTGTCAAAATTATTGGCTGCTTAGGAGAATCTAAGCAAGGAATAGAGGAGAGAGGATTAAGATGGCTACTAAAGATGTTGAGATGGTGCACTTAAGGATGCAGAATCAGAAGTTATCCTCAGAGGGACCTGGTGATACAAGAACAATTACAAAACACTAAAATTAGCCAACAACACAAGAGAAAACCAAACACACGATGAAAAACAACTCACGGCAGCAACACAAACACGAGATAAGATAACAAAATGCAATAAGGATAGGTAGTGAGACATAAGATTATACAATAAACAAGAACCTAAGTGTGCATCAAACACAAAGACCTCTATAAACCGTATAAACAATACCACACTCATACGAAGACCTCAAGGGAACCGGACTCCCCAAGCAACCTCCATTTCTAAACTAGTAACCAACACAACAATTTCGCATTGCCACAAGTGAATCCACACTTGTACAAGTGATTCCACACTTATAATACACTCTCAAAGAGAAGTTTTTCAAAATATCAAAGTTTCTGAAAAATAACCTAATGGAATCTATTTATAGTCTTAGTCCTAACTATTACATAGCAAAATGACCAAAAGGCCCTTAATGAGATTCTACACTTCACAAACGCCCCTTTGTTCCAAGGCAATAACCAAAAGGCCCTTAATGAGAGGTGGTTTTGGGGTGTAACTTGAGTCTTCTCCATGCTACACACTTGTTCTCTTCAAGTTAGGCATCAAAGGCAAACCCCGAATTTGAGTTTTTATGTGTTAGCCTCCAATGATGTCGTTGAAATCTATGATGCCCTTTTTACTCATATCACCTGGTACCACAGAGAAACTAGCAACAGAAAATACTAAGCTCTAGATCAAGGTTGCAGAACTCACTCATAAGGTTCAAGGTATGAATACCGAAGTTAAAGACCTCACTAAGCAATTGTTAAAAGCTCATGCTGCAGATAGTTCTAGAATGGAGATATTAACCAAGTCCTTCTCCACTAAGCCCCCCTCTACCTAAGTCTAATCATCCTTGTGTCACTATGTCATCCTTGTGTCAGTTTCAAGTTCTTGTTTCTATTGTGGCTTTTGAAGATAGTTTTTTTATGGTTATTTCGGAATGGTTGTACTGGTAATGATTTTATTTAACAATGAATGAATCTTCTATTTGTATATCTCATTTGTTTCTTCTTTAAAGTTGTTTTGCATGCTAGTGTTGCCTCAATGGTCATGGGTTAACTAACTTGTGCTTGTTTTACTCTTAGTTTATTGTTATCACTTTTCAATGATGTCAAAAGGGGGGAATACTAAATGCATGTGGTAGGGACCAGGTGTGCAAGTATGTAGTATGATGCGTTAGAGACCAAGTACCAGATATTGAAATGCAAATGTGTTGAATGGCCTTGTGTTGAATGGACTATTGATAGGGGAAAGAATAATTGGGAAGCATGAAAGCAGATCAATAGGGGGAAGTATTGTGATAGGTGGAACAATGAACTGAATGGACATGAATGCAAGTAGATTGACAGAGGGAACATTGAAACATAATGAATGAGTTGAGTTTTTTATGTCAATTAGCAACAAGGGACCAGGTCCCTAAGTTGCATGATATATTGATAGGGCGGATCAAGGTGCATAGTGATAGGGGAACATTCATCGACAGTAGTGGTGATCACTCTGATTAAATGTGAGGAATGAACATTGATGCTCAAAGTTTGTGGTTGGTTTGTCATCATCAAAAAGGGAAAAATTGTTATATTTTATTTTGATGATAATTGACACCAAGAGACCAGATCCCTAGGTTTTCAAATTATTACATCTTGTCTTGATGGTGAGCAGCTGACAACAACGGACCAGGTCCATGAGTCTTCATGAATTCAGTACAATTGTCATTATCCTGCACAATTTTGTCCTCTAGTGTAACAAATTGCGCGGGTGAGCTTGTGGTATCAGGACACCTGACCAATCAGATTCCTACCCTAATCATTATTCCACTATAAAAGAAAAGGAATACTTCTCAATTGGGAGTTTTTGCAAATCAGAATAGAGGAGAGGGAAATAGGCAAAAACTCAACTTTACAATAGTGCTTAACTTTCTTATGTACTGAAAGAGTGAGTGTTCTTGAGTCAATTCATGATATGTAACGGAATTACTCATGCTATAAGAGGATTAGCCTTCTTTGTGTTCTTGAGAGTGCTTAGGCAGAGTTCTCAAGGTAGGTTTGTAATGGAGTTGTTACAAACTAGCTGAGCCTAGAGTTAGGTTCAAATCGAGACTGTAATCAAGAGTTTGATTATAATGAATTGTTGAGCGCTTGTGAGGGCAAGCTGTGGTTTTTCCCCCCTTGAGCAAGGAAATTTCCACGTTAAATTCATTGTGTTCTTTACTTTCCTGCAAAGTTTTAGTTTCTCAGTGCTTTACTATTTTATTGCCTGTGTCTTGACCCTAAGGGATCTGGTCCCTCATAGTGTGGTGCAACCCCCTTACATTCCATCAAGTTTAAATAACAGAGGTGGGAGGGGGCGTCGAGTTAATTTGAAGGTGATCTGTATAATGAGTGGGTTTTAATTAATTTAAATTAATTATAAGATGACCATTGCATGAACGACACCGCATTATTAAAAATACTAATTGGGTTAATTTGAGAACCATTAAGAACCTGAGTAATATAGAGCCTAGATCTCAAGGATAACATAGAGTTTAAAGATAGACATCAAGAATATTTTGAGGTTATTAAGTAGATAAGGTTAGTTTTCCACTAATTCCAATGGTCCAAGGATATTTTAGGCACTTTCCCATTATATTTATTACATTGTCACAGAATCAACCAGGTTCGGCTTATTGCTTGTGACTTCAATCCTAGCAATCTGACTTAAGCTAACTGCGCATATACTTTTATACCGATCTTTATGACCAGTACATCGATTTGGTTTTTCTAATGAAAATTTCGACTCACAAGGAAATGCTAGAAGAGGTTGGTGGCAAAGGTCGTACACAAGAGAGTTCATGCAACTTGTCAAATGATGGTGACTTGAGTTCAACAATAGTCCTTCACTAACATAGCTACAGTACTTCACTTTCTGCTAATATATAATCGACAACATCTAAGTGTAGCATGTATGCATCAAATCAGAACAAGACAATCCACCCACGAACAAGCATGCATTCTCAAATCCGGAAGAGATTTTCTCTTCGATGCCCACCTAGGATCTAAACAAGAATGATTACATATCCAGGCCTTGTAATGACAAGATCCATCACATGTTTACTTCCTCCCTTCCTGTGCACCCGCTGTTGTGTTCTTCAGTATCTGCAGATTAACAGAACAGTCAAACCCCAAATATACACCATTTATTTTCCTTGTGTTGAAATTGAAGTCTATTAAGGATCAGGGTACAAGACAACCATATAATAACAACTATGGAACTTGATAGAAGAATTGATTTCTGTTGCAGTACAAAAGAGAAATAACTCAGATGAGTTTATATGGAGCAACATAGACAGTTCGAAGTCACATAGCTGACCCCAACATGCATGGGATTTAGGCTCATTTATTGTTGTACTACCAAAGAGATGGGATCAGACAATAGGATAAATGGTCACACCAGTGAAACTAGGTGAATCCAAATCAAGGAATAGCAAGCTTAATATTTCAGACCAAAGGGGTTCATGCTTCAAATAATGTCTTAATAACCAAATAATATACTCCTTCAAGGAAAAAATTGAATTGACCATCTCCTAACTAGCAATTTTACTGCATGGAATGATTAAGCAGCATTTGAAATTTGTTTCCCTGGTCTTTGGAGATTCTTACTGTTAGTTGGCAGCATCTGCTACTGGGAAGTGGGAACAGTTAAAGTCAGCGTTCCAACCATGAACAGTTAAATCATGATAAATCCAAGGTTCACAGTTACATAATCTTGCAATTTCCAAGATGTTTTTACTGATATTCAGAAAGAGCAAGACTCAAATCATAATTATTTTAAATCTGCCAACTGCAACTAACTTGACAGAGAGCAGAAATAAGCCAAGAAGAACGGGGATAAGATCATAGGAATCAATTTAACTGGCAAAAGACACGGAGTGTATTAAGAAAGATTATTATGAAATAGCAACGCCTTGTAACTTAAAAATAGGCTGAAGAATGTATAACATACAACACATGCTCAAGATCGAAATTTACAGGAACAAGTAACTGGAATCATAAGTTCGTGCAGAAAAGCCTTCAACAGTTGTACCTAAGTAATATCTGCATTTTCCAAATATCATGAGCCCATTTCCTTGATTTACCAAGGTACTCCCTCTGTTCCTAACTAAGTACATGTTTTGGGTTTGGCACACCCCTTAATAAACTACTAGTTCCTATAAATTAAAATGTAATTTTACCAACTTACCCCTAAATAAAGTTTATACTTCTTTCCAAGTTGACATTGATTACATCTAAAATGAAGAGTTAAACATTAATGGTACAACGGCATATATTATGAAGATTATGATCAAAATATTCTTGAACGCTTAAACATACACTTACTTACGAACAAAATCAAAAGACAAAACATACACTTATTTAGGAATAGAGGGAGTAATAGCTAAGTGTATATAGCAAGCTAACATCATATTGTAGAAAATAGTCAACATAAATGTTCAAGTGTCTAGATTCATAGTATGTGTTCCAGTTATATCCTATGTGATCTTTATTGTCTAGGTACCTTTTATATTGTCAATGTAGAAAGATTCAAGTACGCGTGTGATGATAATATTTAGTAGGTGCGGGTCTAGAAGACTCCATTGGCACCTTATAAACCCCTTTTATGATCTTGTAATGTAAGAGTGGAGTTTTTCTAATGATACAACGTGAGCTTAATGTGTGTCACTCTCTCTCCCCTTCTCTTTGTACCCTATGATATTATCAAGGGCCCATCTTATACTTCCAACACATACTCTGTAGAGATAGCAGAAGAAAGGCGTAACTGGGGAGATCTTCTGCTAGCACAAGATCGTTAACTAAGATCGGAAGATTCAACTAAGAAGAGAGTGAGAATTAATGGAGAAAAATATTATTAAATTGTGTTTACATAATTACATCGAGACCCTATTTATAGACACTATGGTACAATCCTTTTCCAAGTAGAATTTTTACATACTATTCTTATTTCTACTCATATTCTAACACTCCCCCTCAAACTGGTGCATACAAATCATATGTACCTAGCTTATTACAAATGTAACTAATACGAGGACCGGTGAGGGGCCTGGTGAAGATATCTGCAAGTTAATCACTTGACTTCACAAATTTTGTAATAATATCTCCTGAGAGTATCTTTTAGTCCTCTCATGAAACACTGGATTTGATGCGATATGAAGGTTGCTTGATTATCACACACAAGTTTCATCTTAGCGGTTTCTCCAAATTTTATTTCTCTAAGCAACTATTTGATCCAAACTAGCTCACAAGTTGCTACAACCATTGCTCGATATTCTGCTTCTGCACTAGATCGAGCAACCACACTCTGTTTAGAAATCAAGTTAGTTTCAAGAGGTCTTTCTACTAAAACACAATATTCGGAATGGTAGAAATCAAGGTTGTAGCAAAGAGTAGAAAGACCTCTTGAAACTAACTTGATTTCTACATCCATAAGATGTAGATTGACACTCCTATGGATCCAAATGCTAAATCAACCACCTCCTACTAAAACACAATATTCGGAAGCAGAAAGACCATCAGAGGGCGATCCTGCCAATCAGCATCTGTACATCCAATGATATGCTCGTGACCTCTATCCTCAAAGAGTAGTCTTTTACCTATAGCTGACTTTATATATCGCAGAATACGAACAACTGCATCCCAATGACTATGACAGGGGGAAGTCACAAACTGACTTACAACGCTCACAAGAAAGGATATGTTAGGTCTTGTCACGGTGAGATAATTCAACTTTCCAACCAACCGTCTATACCTTTCAGGATCACTGAGTGGCTCCCCCTGTCCTGGTAGAAGTTTAGCATTTGGATCCATAGGAGTGTCAATCTACATCTTATCATTCTTGTCTCCTCAAGAATGTCTAAGGCATACTTGCGTTGAGAAATAACAATATCTGATCTGGACTGAGCAACCTCACTACCTAGAAAATATTTCAGTCTACCGAGGTCAATTATGTTGAAAGAGATGTTGCTTTAATTTAGTGATACCATCTTCATCATTGCCGGTGATAACGATATCAACATAAACCACCAGATAAATACACAGATTTGGTTGAGAATATCGATAAAACACTGAGTGATCAACTTCACTACGAATCATGCTAAACTGCTGAATTACTGTGCTGAATTTTCCAAACCAAGCTCGAGGGGACTATTTCAGACCATAAAGTGACCTACGGAATCGACATATAAGGCTACTAGACTCCCCCTGAGCAACAAAACCAGGTGGTTGTTCCATATAGATTTTTTCCTCAAGATCACCATGCAGAAAAGCATTCTTAATATCCAACTGATAAAGAAGCCAATGACGAACAACAGCAATGGATAGTAAAAAACGGACAGATGTAATTTTAGCCACTGGAGAGAAAGTGTCACTATAATCAAGCCCAAATATTTGCGTGTATCCTTTGACAACAAGGCGAGCCTTAAACCGATCAACTTGACCGTCTGGACCAACTTTGACTGCATAAACCCAACGGCAACCAACAGTTAAATTTGCCTCCATGAAGGGAAATAAGCTCCCAGGTACCAATCGCATGTAAAGTAAACATCTCATCCATCAAAGCCTGCTTCCACCCTGAATGAGAAAGTGCTTCACCTATAGGCTTAGGGATGGAAATAGAGGACAAAGATGAGCAACCACCTTGTAGAGATACCTGCTTACTTGCTCGATACAGAAGAAACTCATCATATTTTATTTGGGCAATATGAGCATTATTGGATGGTCGATTAGGCTATGGAGATATCTGCTTATTTGCTCGATTCCGAAGGAACTCATTATATTCCTTTACAGCAGTAGGATCATAACTGGGTGGTGGACCATGCAAACTATGGCATATATCCTGAGTGTGTCCAACTTTATGACAATAACTACACCTCAATCAAGATTTTCCAGAACGACCTCCTCCTAGCCGATTTTCCATAGGCTGATATGTTTGTTTTTCTATGATTTGAGATGCAAGAATAGAAGAGTCAACGGCGGGTGATGAAATTACTTTGTGACTGGGAGGTGCGGCAAGACGAAGCAGACGAAAGAATACCACATCAAATGTAGGAATCGTAGGACTAGCTAAAATCTGATCACATAGTCAGTAGAAAGTGTAGCAAGTGTAAGAACTAAAAACATTTGTCCGTGCTCTTGTTGTTTTTCCACAGCTGCAGTGACGGGCATCAATGTATCAAATTCTTCCGTGACTGCTTGTACTTGTTCCAAGTAAGTAAACATATCGGATTCTTATTTCTTCAAGTTGGGCATTCGAGATATCATATCATAAAAACGAGATATGTCATTAGTGTATAAAGCACGAGCCTTTTCCCAAACTAAATATCACGTCTGGAATGGACGAAACAAGGGCATGATCTTGGAATCAATACACCATAAGTAGGGGTGTGTATCGGTTAGTTCGGTTCGGTTTTATGTGTTATTGGTTCAGTTTATCGGTTTTTTATTTTTAATATTTTCTTATCGGTTTTTGGTCCTATAACAAAATACTCATAAAATAGAAATAGTATAATTAACATAAAAAAATGAAATCTTAGTTACCGCCAAAATCCTAAGAAATGCATTTTAGGTTATAAAAATCTTCAAACTTGAACTGAATGTTAGTTTGGAAAAACAAATGAATCCTAATTGTTGGAAGCTACTAAATGCTTCAAGCTTTCCAATACGATAATACCCGAGCTTTATATTGTGCCTTTGTTGCCCTGAATAGCTTAATACTTTGTGAATCACTGAATTGTGAATAAGTAGTGAATATGTTATATTGTGATATATAACATAAATAGGGATAAAATAATAACTTAGTGTATCCTTATTGGGTTATCGGTTTAACCAATAACCCAATAAGCTAAAACCAAAACCGAACCGTTTACCCAATAAATTTTTTTATAAAACCAAAAAAAAATTGTTAACCCAATAACCCAATACCAATAACCTAATAGCATTTTTATCGGTTCGACTTATCGGTCGGTTCGATTTTTGCACATCCCTAACCATAAGAGACTACATAATTGAGCGTCAATTTTCTCCCATTATTCTTTATCTTCCGTGCTAGATTTTGCCTTTTCATCTACCACACTAGCCTTGTTCATAAAGTGATCTTGGATACCTTGACCTTTGCACCACAACGCAACCGAGGAAGCCCAGGCTAAATAATTTGAACTTCCCATTAATGGTTCGAAAGTGATCATAGGACTTGAACTTCCGATTCCAGTAGTTTTGGGGCCAAAAACATCATACCCAAAAGACATCTTGAAAATTTTAACTTGAAAACACCAAGATCTGGATGTCTAAAAACTTGCAGAAAACCTCAAAAGACCGAAGCGGTAAAAAACTGGCCTCGCCCCGTATCTCCATCAAATATTAGGAGTTTCTTGGATTTGGTTGGCTATTACAGATGGTTTGTTGAGAGATTTTCTTCTATTGCATCCCCTATGTCCACATTGACTCATAAAAAGGTCAAGTTTCAGTGGTCAGATCCTTGTGAGAAGAGTTTTCAGGAGTTGAAGACTCGACTCACCTCAGCTCCAGTTCTAGCGTTACCAGATGGTTCAGATGGGTTCGTGGTGTATTGTGATGCATCCAGAGTAGGTTTGGGTTGTGTCCTCATGCAGCATGGTAAGGTCATAGCCTACGCTTCCAGACAGTTAGAGCCGATGTCGCCGAACTTAGGGTTCCGATGGTCGAAATCTTCAAATATTGTCGGAATCAGGAAAAAAAAGTAACTGATCGGAGCGAAATGGATCGGCGACCCCAACAAAAAAGAACTCAAAAATTCGACCGAAATGGGTCCACACGCCAGTGCGTGACCAGATCTCGCCGGAATTTTAGAA
Organism: Capsicum pubescens; assembly: GCA_030864215.1. Taxonomy (NCBI): domain Eukaryota; kingdom Viridiplantae; phylum Streptophyta; class Magnoliopsida; order Solanales; family Solanaceae; genus Capsicum; species Capsicum pubescens. The sequence continues at coordinate 146,383,061 of CM061545.1, read as the reverse complement.
TTCCGACAGGCGCATTTCGACACGTGGTTGGCAGTTTCCTGGTGGTTTTGGTCGGGTTTTCGTCGCCTGATCTTCCAGATCCTCTTGGTCGTATTGTATTTTTCACACAACCCACAAAATAAAAAAGAACACAAATCAGTCACCGGAATTGACGCACGGTGACTGAGTTTTCTTTTCTAAAATTTCTCACCAACGCTCTGATACCATGTGAGAATTAATGAAGAAAAATATTATTAAATTGTGTATTTACATAATTACATCGAGACCCTATTTATAGACACTACAGTACAATTCTTTTCCAAGTAGGATTTTTATATATTATTCATATTTCTACTCATATTCTAACAAAGAGAGCTAGAAAGGTGAAGGAAACTTGGGTATAGAAGAAGACTACTTGAATTGATTTGATTCTATCTATCTAAGAATAATCTAAATATTTTCCTAAGATAATTATCCTAAATATTATGCTAGAGCATTCTAGAGACTTTACTACAAAACTATGAAATTAGTTCACAAAATTATCCTAGAAATTTTAACTAGAAAATTATGATATTCATTCTTCCAAAAAATCTACTTTAGATATTTTTCACTCCCCCTTAAAGTGATTTTTTGGAAGTTATCTCAAACTCGTTGCAGAAGAACTCAAACGAAGTTTTGAACCATGCCTTGGTGAAACTCTTAGCAGTTTTTTCCCAACTTCTCTTTCTTCTTCTTCTAATGATGAAGATTTCCCGTCATCGATTTGTCCTTTGCTGAGTTTTATGATGCTGACTTCTCGAACTCCCCCTTTCTCTGAACTCCTCCACAACTTCATTATCTAGAGACACATATGATGGAAAAATTTGGAGCTCTAGGATTCAAGATTTTAGAACTTAGTCTTTCTAAAGCAACTCCATAACACAAGGGTATTTCATTTATATCAGCCTTCTTATTTGATGCGATGACGATCTGATCATTAATTTTTTGTGAAGCCTCAGTATCATTACAGGATCCACCACTAGATTTCCTATCTAGTTCTTCAATCATACTATGTCTCTCTTCATCTGAAATTGAGACTATTTCAACTTCATTATTCATTGAATCTTTAGCTTCTTCATCAACTTCCAATATTTACTCTGATCCAATGATTGACCTTGATACGATAGATGATTGATCAGTGACTTCAACTTCTACTACATCTCCCTTAATGCTTTCTCCAATAAAGTCATCACTAGCATATAGAGTTTCAGACACTGACTTCTCAGAATCTACTTTAATATCCTCCATGTCCAGACTTTTATTGTCATTTTCAGGATCTTCTTTGATTTCCTTAATAGCAGCTACCGTGTCACCTGTCTTGATACGAGTCAAATGGTCGTCAACATTATTGAGCGTGCATTAGAGCAGTCTCTGTCAAGAATGAACCTTGGGAGCTCAACCTCAAAAGTCAGCTCAAGAGGGGAGGATTGTCCAAGTCCATATAAAAGCAAACCACCAATCCATTACCCAATCAATGTGGGACTTTTACCCACTCTAACACCCCCCTCACGCCCAGACCCAACTGGCACTGGCGCGTGGACCGGGAGCCCAAAACGAGGATGGACCTGGCTCTGATACCATGTCAAGAATGAACCTTGGGTCTAACTCAACAAAAGCTAACTCAAAAGAGGAGGATTGTCCAAGTCCATATAAGCAAACCACCAGTCCATTCCCCAATCAATGTGGGACTTTTACCCACTCTAACAGTCTCGAGTATGGTTGATAGCTTGGAGCCGAGGAAAGCCATGGCGAAGGAAATAAAGAAGAGACCTTGTGGGTTATTTTCCAAGATAGCCAGCCACTTTTGGGCTATTTTTTGTAATAGGCTATTAATGCTGCAAATACTATAAATAGATGCCTTAGACATTTCATTTGGGAGCTTTTGATAATTATGAATGTAAACTCTATTGAGAGAGTAAGGCAAGCTTGGATTAGCTTGTGTTGATACTTTGTTTGAAAACGTGGGTTGCTTGGTGATACCAAACACACTAAGAACACACCAAAAAGTGGCACAAAACATTCCACAAACTTGAAGAATCTGAGAACCCAAAGGTGACCAACTCTCGGCTTCAACAACAACACAACAATACGAGATAAACAAGGTGTATGTCACACCAAAAGAGCCACCACAACTAGATTAACAACAAGAAGATGAAGAACAAGATGAACAATAACAACTCACGGTTTACAATAACAAGAACACAAACAACTACAAGATTACAAGAATATGTAACTTGACATACAAATACACAAACCCTATGAACCGTGTGTATCAAACACACAGACCCAAGAATTCATACAAGATAACACCAAGTTCTTACGGGACCTCAAGGGAATCGGAATCCCGAAGCAACCACCATTTCTAAGCTAGTTACCAGCACAAGTGATATTCATACTTGTCACAAGTGATATCCACACTTGCATAAACACTCAAAGAGTATTCTCACAAATATTCATCAACGTAGGGGTGTGCATCGGTCGGTTCGGTTCGATTTCATATATTATCGGTTCGGTTTATTGGTTTTCGATTTTTAAATATGTTAAACCAATAAGATATTTTTTATCGGTTTTCGGTTTATCGATTTGTAGTTCTTAACGGTTCGATTTTCGATTTAATCGATAAGAAAATACTCATAAAATAGAAATAGTAGTAACTAACATGAGAAAAACCGAAACTTAGTTGTAACCAAAAAGACGACATGATTTGTTTTAATTTACAAGAATCTTCATGTTTGAACTAAAGGTTGTTAGGAGAAAGTAAGAGTTTGTATAATTGAAATAATATGTTAGTTAATTTATAGAAATTAAGAGAAATATATAATAAGTCATATATATATATTCATATTGGGTTATCGATATCGGTTTACCCAATAAGAAAAACTCGAACCGAACCAATAACCCAATAACTTTTTTTATAAAACCGTTAACCCAATAACCTAATAACAATAAATCAATAACATTTTTATCGGTTAATAATAAATCAATAACATTTTTATCGGTCGGTTCGATTTTTGCACACCCCCACATCAAAGTTGTGGACAAATGACCTAAAATGTTCTATTTATAGTCTTGACTACTTATTACACAAATGACCAAAAGGCCCTTAATGAGCCCATTACAAAAAGGCGGCCTTGGAGTGTGCATATGGACGGCTTTGGAGTGTTGGGACTTGTTCTCCCCACTTCAAAGCTTGTTCTCTTGGTTGGGAAGCCACCCGAGCTCGAGTCATTACGTATTGGCTTCCAATCATGTCCTCGAGAGCTAGGATGCCTCTTTAATCCGTATCACCCTCCCTTTCTTGAAAAGGATTCGACCTCGAATCCGACCCTTGCAAAACAATATGGGACACAAGAAAACACACATTCCTCATGGCATGAGGGTTAATGTTAGGCACACACTTCATAAGCCGAGGAGTCGTAGGTAATAGGATACTCTAAAGAAAAACAACTTGTCTACCCACATAAGTGTGACAAGAAACAAGAGGGGCTCGCTCGGAACATACCTTTGGAGCAAAGACTAGAGATTACTCTTGGCTTGGAACTTGGCACAATGCTAGTGCCGAATGTGGTGAATAACAAGTGCTTGGTTTGGGTACCAAGTTCTTCCTCTTGAACCCGAAATGCTTCACCTCCAACATCCGGGTTCTTCCTCATCATGAGGTTAAAGTTCAAGACCTCTCCTTCATGATGAGCTCTCATCATCAGCCCGCAAGGCATACTAATATCTCCTTCCTCCACTACCATCTCGGCTTTATCACCATTGTCATCATCCTCTTGAGGGATTTCCTCACTAACATCATTTATGGTCACTTTACCCCCAACAAAGTAAGGATCACCCTCCACCAACACAATGGTCCTTCAGTTTGGGCACTCACTAGCTTTGTGACTCCAACCTTGACATTTAAAACAAACAATACTTTTAGGATTAGGAGTAAAGGATGGGTTACCTTCAAGCCATGGTGGATAACTTTGGATGGCCCAATCAATCGGCCTCTTTTCTAAGAACTTGTATGAGTCCACAGGCTTGTTCAATCCGAAGGTCTTCTTGGCATGATTGTTTCTTTCAACTTCAATGGCCGCTTCAACAAGGTCCTCAATTCAGCCAAACTTGTGGACAACTAGTTGAGAAACAATTTCATAGCACAAGCCATCTTTGAACCGAGCTAGGCAATGATTTGGAGCTTCAACAATATCAAGACGAAGGATCAAGTTTTGAAACTCATCATAATACTCTTTTAGCACGTCTATCTCCTTGCCTCAAATTGTAGAGCCTTGTTAATTGCTCTTGTTTGTACCTCTCCGTGACATATCTCTCATAAGAGCTTTCAATTCCTCCCGATCCGGAAGGTCAAGATTGTCATTCCTTGCTTTTTGCAACCGCTTTGTCTCCCACCAAGTAGATGCATATCCTTAAAAATGACCAATGGCATGCATGGCTTTCTTTGGGGAAGTAAACTCATTGAGTTGGAAAATCCAATTACATTGCAACTCCCAATCAAGATAGATAGAGGGATCACTAGTTCCCTTGAAAGTAGAAGAGTGATCTTAATGGAATTGAGACCCGTGTCTCTGCCCACATTGCCTCCTTGGTCCCCTTGACCTTCTTGAACATGAGGTCGGTGTCCCAAGTTGCCTCTACCATGAGAAGCCGATCCAAACCTTCCTCTATGACCTCTTTAGTCCCCTAAACCTTCTTGAACATGAGGTCGGTGTCCCAAGTTGCCTCTACCATGAGGAGCCGATCCAAACCTTCCCCTACGGCCCCTATGCCCTCCGCCATGAGCACCTCTTCTATTTCTCACGAACTTCGCAAACTCGATTTTGGGGAGCTTCTTGGTGGACTTGGTTTCGGTTATGTGGATAAGTAGGGACTTGGCTGATGGGTTCATGGACTTGTCTAGGTGGATTGAATATTTGGTGAAGTGTATCCGGAGTGATAGTAGGGGAAGCGTTGGTAGCATGTCCACTAGTTGAGGCATGGTAGTGTTTAGGACTTGAATGGTTGGAATCTAAACAAACTTCCAAGGTGGCCATTCTCCTCGAAAAAGAACCTTCTATCCTTTCCACCTTCCCTTCCATCCCTTCCACTTTCCCCTCCATCTTTGCCATTGCACCTTCAAGAGATTCAAATCGGCTATCTATGGCATCAAACCTTGCCATGATTGATTTAACCCAATTAGGCATTTCGCCTTCATCCGCCATTGTACCTATCAAGAACCACTAAACAAAACAACACAAAACAGCAAACACGTTAAAGGCTAGTAAAAAAAAAACTCACAAACTCTCAAGCTTACACCTTTGAAGTATCACTCAATTGGCCTCACAAGTATTGGTGGTCGCTTATACTCCAATGAAATTACTTGGTTCCAATTGTGGCTCGAGGTCGGAGTAGATTCTAATTTGAAACGACTCAAGAAGTATTGTCTGAACTAGAATCAAAAAATGGCTACGATTCATAAACGAGAAAAGCACAAAAATAACGCTAACACGAAAAACGTATTCAAAAACTAATTTACAGCCTAGTAGGTATTTACTAGTTTGCTAATTAGTATGAGAATCAACAAGATTGAAACTAATGGAAACAAAGAAGAGAGACTAGGAATTCCAAATTCTTGAGCTTATCAACGTGGCAGTCAACTATTGGTCGTTGGAATGTTGTTGAAGTTGAAAAAAAAAAAATCCAAAACTTAGTTTTTTTTTTTTTAGTTGTTCAAATTTCACAGGAATGATGGAAATTTCGGATTTGGTAGGTAGACAAACAAGGATTTAGGCCTTTTTTTTCAAGATTCAAAGTCTTGACCTACTTTCACTCTTTTGGTAAGACAACCTTTTTGGTAATCTTGTCTCCTTTCTTCTTTTAGACAATTTTGAAAAGTAGACTTGCTCCTTTTTGGTAGCTAGACTTTTTGGAAGTCCTTTGTTCCTTTACTATTTTAGGTGATGTCTTGGAAATATTTTCAAGACAAACAAAGTCTCGATCTTCTTTCCCTTGTTTTCAAGATCAAACAACCCTTTTGAAGCTACTTCTTCAACACAACAAGATGAACTTCAAGAACAACAACAACAAGAACCGTCCACAACCACCACAACACAACTCGAAACTTAGCTCAAAAACTTGGATTTAGACTTAAGAAGTGCTAGTGAGAAACTACCAAAACACATAAAAGACACCTAGATCTATGACTCAAATCTCGGCCAAAACAACAAGAACATCAACTTTCTCGGCCAAGACACCAAACTTAAGAGCATCTTCTCCTTTTTTTTTATTTTTCAACTAACCAAGCCCAAGATTGATCTTGTAGGAATAAAATCAATGATGGCTCTGATACCAAATGATACCAAACACACTAAGAACACACCAAAAAGTGGCACAAACCAGTCCACAAACTTGAAGAATCCGAGAACCCAAAGGTGACCAACTCTTAGCTTCAACAACAACACAACAATACGAGATGAACAAGATGTATTTCACACCAAAACAGCCACCACAAACTAGATTAACAACAAGAAGATGAAGAACAATATGAACAACAACAACTCACGATTTACAATAACAACACAAACAACTACAAGATTACAAGAAGTAAAGATAGGTAACTTGACATACAAATGCACAAACCCTATGAACCTAAGTGTGTATCAAACACAAAGACCCAAGAATTCATACAAGATAACACCAAATTTTTACGGGACCTCAAAGGAATCGAAATACCCAAGCAACCACCGTTTCTAAGCTAGTTACCAACACAAGTGATATCCTCACTTGTCACAAGTGATATCCACACTTGCATAAACACTCAAAAAGCATTCTCACAATATTCATCAAAGTTGTGGACAAATGACCTAAAAAGTTCTATTTATAGTTTTAACTACTTATTACACAAATGACCAAAAGGCCCTTAATGAGCCCATTACAAAGGGGCGACCTTGGAGTGTGCATATGGACGGCTTTGGAGTGTTTGGGCTTGTTCTCCACACTTCAAAGCTTGTTCTCTTGGTTGGGCAGCCACCCGAGCTCGAGTCTTTACATATTGGCTTCCAATCATGTCCTCGAGAGCTAAGATGCCTCTTTGATCCGTATCACTTGGGAATCGATTTCCTTGAGGTCTACGTAAGAGTTACGTGCTCGTGGTAATATTAAGGAAGGTCGTTGGATTTGATACATCTTTTGGTTGTCCTTTTTCTTATCATTTGTGTCTATCTATCTATCTTTCTATCCTTTTTATCTTTTACGTGTTTAGTTTGTCTTCCATTGTTTTTCCCTCGATTTCGCGTGTTTTCCGCTTTCGTATTCATGGTTTGTATCATTTGGTATCTGAGCCAAGCTGAATTTCGTTCCCACAAAGTCAATCTTGGGTCACGTTGTGTTTAAAATCAAAAAAATCACAAAAAAAAACATTATTCCCGTTTTTGTCCTTATGTCAAATTTTGAGTTTTTGATTTTTGTGTCTTTTTGTGTTTCTAGTGTTAGATTAGTGTTTCCTAACACTAATAGAGTCAATCTCAAATTTGAGCTTAATCCGAAGAGGTTTGAGTGACCTACCATTATTGGAGTTTGAGTTTGAAGAGACTTGAAAGTGGGTTCTCAATTTCGATTTTTGTTGGTGAGAATTTGGGCTTGAAAACGTGTGGGTTGTGATCGGGAGGTTGAAGTGAGCTTGGATTTCTAATTTCACCTAATTCCGAGGTCATTTGCTTGAGGGCCAATTTTGAATGTTCTTGGTGAATCTTCATATATTGTTGAAAAAGAACATTCAAAAGGGTAAGGGTGTGTTTGATCAAAAAAAAAGTGAGAGAAGAGTGTGGTACTTGTTTATTCCTAAGAATATTCCATTCTTCCCAAAAGAGAAAAAGAATCAAAAGGCATCAAAAGAGAATATTCTAAAGGAAGAGACAAAGGAAAGTACAAAATAGGGGACCACAAAGAATTCAAGCTTCCAAGAATTGTTTGATCCATTGTTGAAGCATTCAAAGTATTGAATAATATATCCTAAGAGGCTTTCAAGATTATCATACCAAGAAGGAGAAAACGTTGAGGACCCTCCACATCTCTTCCGTCACACGAAAAAGGCAAGAAATACCCCACTGATAAAGGTTGACAATGAGCTTGACCAGCCATCAACCAAGTGACGACTTGTCAACACTAGTCATCAACAAGGAGACAAGCCAACAAAAAGTCGCCAGTTATACACTGGTTAAGGGTGACGACAATCGGCTAGTCGTCAACCCTTGTCGTCAATTCAGTGACAAGCCACCAGCCAAGTCAACTAAAACTGCTTAGGAGTGACGACTACTAACTAGTCGTCAACTCGTTGACAACCCATCAGGTTGGTCGTCACTTAAAGGCAATCTTCAACTTCTACATTGACGACATGGTTGACAAGGTGTCAACCAAGTGACAACTTCCCCTTATCGTCAATCCCTAGTCGTCAACTTGGACCAATTGTCGTAAGCTCACTTTTGAATTTCTTGTTTCTTTTCTTGATTCTTAAACATGTTTTCTTTGATTCTTAAACACTAATTAACCACTAATAATTGATCTATTAGTTGATTAATTAGTTTTTGAGTCCTTTTCTTTCATCGTCCTATTTCTTTCTAGCTTTTCTCTTTTCAATTCGTTGTTAGTTTTTTATTTAAGTCCGTACGTAATTTTTGTTTATTTGAGTCCTTCAAACAAGAATCCATTCCGACCTCAAGCCACAATTGGTACCAAGTATTCTTATTGGAGTACAACTTTTTATTGGGGGCACATACACAAATGGAATTCCTTTATTGTACGATACAAAATGAATTTCACTCGATTACATTACCCTTAGAGAATACTTTTCCGGATTCCACTTTTTCCTTTGCTGGCTCCGATTTTGTGTAACCTCAACTATGAACATTTTGAATTTGAAAAAAGAAGTGACAAACAAAGGTGTGGACCTTGAGAGCTTGTGAGGTTGAATTCTTAACTTTAACTTGTTTGTTGTTTTTGTGTTTGTTTAGTATTTCTTTTGATAGGTACAATGGCGGATGAAGGTGAGATGCCTAGTTGGGCTAGTTCTCTCATGGAAAAACTTACTAATACTATGGTTAGCCGATTGGGATCTTTTGAAGAAAGAATGGAGGGCATGGAAAGATCCCTTTTAAGGAAGATGGACAATATGATAAATCGTCTAAGCTTCCCTACCTCCACTCTTCCCAATCCACCAAATCTTCAAGCTCCCTTGAGTGGACATCCTCCGAATGAACAACTTCAATGTAACCAAGCTAACTCTTGCACTCTAGTGAATGAGGCTAGTAGCCAACTAGGTGTGAATGATAGCTTATCATTAGGTGAGGCTAATGTCTCATTACTTCATGATGATAATGTACAACTTGAGAGTGTGGATACACTAGTTGATCCTAATGATGACAAAATTGACTCTTCTAGCAAGATCAATTTGTGTCCACATAGTGTTGAAGCCATTGTGATGAGTTGTAGTACATTGTCTTGTGGAAGTCATGAGGAACAACTTGTGTGTGAACCTAGCCCACCACTTGGGGATGTTTGTGAAGTGTTTATAGGACCTCAAGTAAATGGTCATGTTGAAAATGTTGGTCGATTGAATAGGAGTGACCCTCTAATTGCCTTTGTTTATGATCATGCTAGTATAAAGGGTATAAATGACTGTATTGGTAGTAATCTTGGGGGAAAGAAGTGTTTCCTAAACCCATGTCCATAGCCACTCTACCCATTTGATCCCGATGATTATTTGAAATGTGGAGGTTCTTCTCCACACCACTTGGTGCTTGGGCAAGAAGACAAGCCAACCATGGGTGAGGGTGTTGAACTCATCCCTATTACAGAAAGTCTTTCTTGGAGATTTCTAATCTACTTGAGAAGCCAAAGTTGTGTAAGGGAAGGGTCTCCAACAAAGACGAGTGTTCTAGAGAGGTTTTGAGCTCATTGAGATTTGGAAACCATGTGAACCTTCCTGAGCGGTTGACTGATTACCATGGTTACTCTAACATACCCTTTTGTTCAAAGCTCTTGAATGACCAAGTAGTTTTTACTTTTGGGGGTTATACACCCTTGATTGATCATTTCGATACTTCGTTATATCTTAAGTGTATGCAACCTTCGCATGATACTATGATTAATTGTGCTAACTCTAACCCTCATGCCATGAGGAAATCGTGTTTGTTTGTCCTTCCTACGGTTTTGCAAGGTTCGGATTCGAGGTCGAATCCTTTTCGAGAAGGGGAGAATGATACGAGTCAAATGGTTGTCAACACTATTGAGCATGCATTAGAGCAATCTCGAGTATGGTTGATAGCTTGGAGCCGAGGAAAGCCAGGGAGAAGGAAATAAAGAAAAAACCTTGTGGGTTATTTCCAAAATGGCTTTTGGGCTACTTTTTGTAATAGGCTATTTATGCAAAGGCAAATACTATAAATAGATGCCTTAGACATTTCATTTGGGAGCTTTTGATGAATTATGAATGTAAACTCCATTGAGAGTTTGAAGCAAGAATAGGTTAGCTTGTGTGATACTTTGTTTGGAAACATAGGTTACTTGAGAATCGATTCCCTTGAGGTCTACATAAGAGTTAGGAGCTCGTGGTAATATTAAGAAAGGTCATTGGATTTGATACATCTTTTAGTTGTCATTTTTCTTATCCGTGTTTAGCTTGTCTTCCATTATTTTTCCCTCAATTTCGCGTGTTTTCCGCTTTCGTATTTTTGGTTTGTATCATGTCTGAACATCTTCAAAATTTTCTTGCTTTTTATCAGTGCCTTCCTTCTCCACGTGATGGATTGTATTATGTTCGACCCAATCTCTTCCCAAATTTATGGCAGCCAAGGCATTTATTGCTCGACTCTCAACATCTAAGCATCTTTCCTAGTCTTTTTCTTCTTCAACAACTTTTTCAATATGAGCTATGTTGCTCTCCGTGGCTCGGCAATATCTTCTTATGTGTCCTACTTTGCCATACCAATAACATTTGAGAGGCTTTTTAGTATAATTGTTAAAAGTCCATTCCTTCTTTCCAGGCGAACTTGAACCACCGGAGAATCAAGAGTGAGACATCTCTTATTTTCCCTTCAACATTCCTCTTGTCAGCTACAAGAGCATTTCCTTCCCTTTCTTTCATAAATTCACCAGCCAATTGTTAGGCTAGTGTTGTTGAGCCCATCCTTGAATCGATGTCACAAAGGGGAATATATTCTGGATTCAAACCACGAATAATATTTCTTCTTATTCGTGCTTCAGAGATAACCTCATCCGGATTTAATAAAGAGATCTCAGAACATAAATTCTTAATCATTAAAAAATACTCGACAATAGAAAGACTACATTGATTAGCGTTAGCTAATTCATTCCCCAAAATCTGTAGCCGAGCTTCGTTCTTCTTGTTGAATAACTGATCGAGAGTCCTCCATATTTCATGAGCTTATTTACACCTTATAATATGGTCAAATAAAATGAAGAAGATGTACCTCATCAGAATGAACTCCGCCTTCGCATTAATCTGCTTCCACTTCTTGTATGCATTACTATTCTCCGGTCCATCGTCCGGAGGACTTGTGTTACTCCCATTAACAACATCCCACAAATCCTCGCCTACAAGGTATGATTCTATGCATGTCTTCTATACCTTGTAATTGGACTGGTTTAGCAACTCCATTTCCCAATCCAATAACGCGACTGCTTAAATCCATTAAGACAAACCAGTTGAATCAACCACAAACCCGATCTTAAAAAAACACAAGTCAATCTACGACTTTGGCTCGACATCATGCAGAGGAATAGCAGAAGAAAAGTGCAACTGAGGAGACCTTCTGCTAGCCCAAGATCGTTAACTAAGATCGGAAGATTCAACTAAGAAGAGAAAACTAAAAAGGTAAAGGAAAATATTGAAACGAAACTTGGGTATAGAAGAAGACTAATTGAATTGATTTGATTTTTAGTTGGTTACAAAGGTACAAGACACTTTTCTATTTATACTAGTCTATGGATGGTTCTAGAAATTCTTCTAGATACATCTACAAGAATATTCTAGCAAACTTTATCTTCTAGCTATCTAAGAATAATCTAGAGATTTTCTTAAAATAATTATCCTAAATATTATGCTAGAGTGTTCTAGAGACTTCTAGTACAAAACTATGATATTAATTCTCAAGATTAATCTAGAAATTTTAACTAGAAAACTATGATATCCATTCTCCCAAACAATCTACTTTAGATGTTTTTCACATACTTCATGGATGAATAAGCAATTCTTTACATCTCTTGCTAGCAAAGAGTACTATGGAAGCTACAAGACCACTTACACATCCATTATTTGTTCATCTTAAGTGCCCTGTACGCATTTGATGGTCAGTATGATGGTATTTTGCGCATACAGATGGCTACAAAGCTGCCTCAATCTATGTTAAGAAGCTATACATAATACTAGTGTAAACTTCAGGAGGCTGAAGTCATAACATAGTGTTAGTAGCTCATACTTCAGTCAGATAAATAATTGATGAGACATAACAACAACAACAACATACCCAGTGTATTCCCACCTAGTGGGTCTGGGGAGGGTAGAGTGTACGCAGACCATACCACTACCTCAAGAGAACTAGAGAGGTTGTTTCCGATAGACCCCCGGCTTAGGACCAATAACAGTATAACAAATACAAAAAGTAAACGGATACAAACTAGTATGGTACACAAAACAAACTAACAGTAAAGATAAGTGCATAATAAACTAGTACGAAATGCAAAAAAGCCAACACCGCTAACCCCAAAAACTACAGCCCCAACACTACGAACCAAAAACTCCAGACCCAAAGAGGCACTCCCCTATTACTACCGCCGCGCTCCCACCCCTAACCCTCTACCCTAATCCGCATCCTCCACACCTTTCTATCAAGGGTCATGTCCTCTGTAAGCTGTAATTTCTCCATATCATGCCTAATCACCTCCCTTCAATATTTCTTCGATATACCTCTAGCCCGCCTAAAACCATCCATAGCCAGTCTCACACCTTCGCACTGGAGCATCAGGGCCCCTCTTCATCACATGCCCGAACCAACGTAGCCTCACTCTCACAACTTATCCTCCACCGAGGCAAAACTTCTCCCGAATAATCTCATTCCTCACCCTATCTTTCCTGGAATGTCCACACATCCATCGCAACATTCGCATCTCCGCCACCTTCATCTTTTGAATGTGGGAGTTCTTAACTGGCCAACACTCCGCTCCATACAGCATAGCCGTCCGGATTACCACTCTGTAGAACTTAACTTTAAGCTTCGGGAGCACCTACTTATCACAAAGGACTCCCAAAGCGAGCCTCTATTTCAACCACCCTGCCCCAATACGATGCGTGACATCCTCGTCAATCTCACCATTACCCTGAATTATAGACCCCAGATACTTGAAACTCTCCCTCTTCTGGATGACCTGAGAGTCTAGCTTCACAACCACTCCATCTTCTTGCGACATATTACTGAACTTATACTCCAAGTACTCCGTCTTTGCTCTACTTAACCGAAAACCTTTAGATTCAAGCGTTTGTCTCCAAATCTCCAACTTATCATTAACTCTACCCCGTCGATCAGAACCACATCATCTGCAAATAACATACACCAAGGCACCTCCCCTTGAATATGTCGCGTCAAAACAGCCATCACCGAGGCAAATAGAAACGGGCTAAGAGTCGATCCCTGGTGCAACCCTATCAAAACTGTGAAGTCCTCCGAATCTCCACCTACCGTCCTCACACGAGTCTTCGCACCATCATACATATCCTGAATTGACCTAATGAACGTCACGAGCCCCCCTCTCCCTGGGAACTCTGTCATATGCCTTCTCTAGATCAATAAACACCATGTGCAAGTCCTTCCTCTCTCGAAACTACTCCACTAATCTCCTCACAAGGTGAATAGCCACAGTGGTCGAGCGACCAGGCATGAAACCAAACTGATTCTCAGAGATCGTCACGATCCTCCTCATCCTCAACTCTACCACCCTTTCCCAAACCTTCATAGTATGACTCAACAACTTAATACCTCTATAGTTGTTACAACTCTGAATGTCAACCTTGTTCTTATACATTGGAATCATCGTGCTCCACCTCCACGCTTCAGGCCTCTTAGCAGCTCTAAAAATAATGTTAAACAACCTTGTCAACCACTCCAGACCTAGCGGGCCTGCCCCGCTAGTGCTCTTCCAAAAGTCTACTGGAATCTCGTCTGGCCCCGTCGCCCTACCGCACCACATCCTGCGATAGCTCCCTTGACCTCCTCAACCTCCTCCCATAACCAAAGCCAAAAAAAAAAAAACAGCTAAACCAGAGGAATAACAGAGCTTCTAAGTTGTTTTTAGATAATAATCCACTCATTTTTCGGTTCACTTTTTGCACTTTTTAATTTTTCTTTTTTCAAAACAAAATCTAAAAATTTTTTCATAAAATAACCCAATTTTCATAAAACTCTAATTTTTAAAAAAAATAATTCACTTTTTGTAAGTTTTAAAAATACATTTAATATTAACTCCAAAATACTATGGTCAAACACAACTCCAACCCTATTTTTCACAATAACAACAACAAACCCAGTATAATCCCACATAGTGGGGTCTGAGGATCCAACCCTATTTTCAACTTCAAAAATACCAAATAAAGTGAATGTGTTTTTAGTTTTCATGGCCAAACAGGATCATAAAAATGGAGCTTCCATCTTTCCAATTTTGCGGCTACTAATTTTGCAGATCTAATTTGTGAGAGAAGAAATGAAGGACAAATTTGACTCCACGAGCTTGCCAATTTGTTAGCAATAAATTTTCTTAAGTACAAAAAATAATCTGTAATCACAAATAATTTTTAAAAAAAAAATTATTTATCAGATTTTTTTCTCCTAAATTTTCTCCATAGTCGAAGGCGAAGGTTGTTAGGATGATTTGGACCTCCTTACAATTAATTTGATTCTAGGCACCTCGAACTACTACTTTTCGATCAATAAAATGTTTAATTCTCAGAGAGGAATTGTGAATTGCTGATAATTACACGGTGTAATTACATGTTGATTACTTTTAAATATCTTTATTTTATTTTTATTTGTATTTATTTTTTATTTCTATGATTTTTAAATTTTTTATTATTATTCTAATATTTTTAAAAATAATTTTTATTTTACATTATTTATACTTCATTTTTTTACTTATCATTTTTCAACCTTTACTTCCTGTGATTCCATGCAATTGTTTTGTGTTATTTCTTGTTTATTTTTTCATTAAGCATAATTGTGTTGGTATTCCAATTTTTTAATTAAAATAAATTCATTATTGAATAAGGTTATAGACTTACATTTTCCTTTTCTTTTGAATTGTATTCATATACATCATTATTGTTAAAATTTGACATAAGAGTATCATGTTTAACTTTTTTTGTTGTTGAATTTTGAACTTATGTTATATTTTTAGTTCCAATTTATTTGTTATTTCACATTGTTTTAGTAGTAGTTGGAAGTGATAGATTATCTTTTTATCAAATGTTTTAATAATTTTATGACATTATATCTATAATATCAATCTTTTTGTCAAATATGCATTTCATGATGTTCTTAAAACTCATGTACTTTTAGGGTTTTATGATTAATTTAATTAAAATATGCTAATTTAAAAATATATAAGTATTAAATATTTTTCCTAATATTAGTTAGGGAAAGGGTCGAAAATGCTAAACTTTGATGAAATTTGTTATAACACACCTCAACTTTGCGGGGATCCTATGACCCCCTCGACTATTTATTACCGTATTTCTGTGGCACATATTTGTTCAGCTAGACCACTTCAGACTCTTACGCGCTTAGTGTTATATTCACGTAGTGGTCCAGCTGGACAATTATATCTATTATATATAAGTGAAAGTCCTTGATACTACTAATTTGTCTTATTCTCTTTCTATTATATATACTACTATTATTATTACTACTACTATTATTTATATTCTTATTCTATTTATTTATTATTATTATATTATTTTTTTACTACTATATATAATTTCTATTTCTTTTCTATTATATATTATTATAATTATTATTGTTATTTATTTTATATATATATATATATATATATTTCTATTATATATAAGTGAAAGTCCTCGGTACTACTAATTTGTCTTATTCTCTTCCTTTCATTTTTTTTTACTATTATTATTACTACTATTATTTCTATTTCTATTTCTATTATATTTATTTATTATTATTATATTATTTTTTTACCGCTATATATATAGATATAGATATATATTTTTCTATTATATAAAAGTGAGTCCTTGATACTACTAATTTGTCTTATTCTTTCTTTCATTTTTTTTTACTATTATTATTACTACTACTATTATTTCTATTTCTATTCTATTTATTTATTATTATTTTTTTACCGCTATATATAAGTGAAGGTTGGGGTGACTACCAAGGGTATTTCGGTAATTTTAGTCACCCCAACCTTCACTTATATAGTAGTAAATAAAATGGTTACACATGCATTTGTTTTTTTCTTATATTTATTAATTTAATCCTCATTTTTATGGTGCAATAAAATGGTTACACATTTACTTAGACCTTTGTAATTGAATTATACATGGTGGTATTCTATTATAAATATCTTTTTGTTCCTTATTAAATGACTACCAAGGGTATTTCGGTAAATTAATGGTGTAATAAGTGAAGGTTGGGGTGACTATCACGGGTATTTCGGTAATGTTAGTCACCCCAACCTTCACTTATATATAGTAGTAGTAAATAAAATGATTACACATGCTGACATGCATATGGTTTTTTCCTTATATTTATTAGCTTTATTCTCATTTTTATTATGCAATAAAATGGTTACACATGCATATTGTTTTTTTCCTATATTTATTAGTTGTCTTCATTTATTATTTTAATAATATTTTTATTTAGACCATTGTAATTGAATTATATATGGTAGTATTTTCTTATAAATATCTTTTTGTTCCTTATTAAAGTACCAAGGGTCTTTCGATAATTTTATGGTGCGATAAGTCAAGGTTGGAGTGACTACCAAGGGTATTTTGGTAATTTTAGTCACTCCAACATTCACTTAATATAGTAGTAATATATTTTTGTTTCTTATTAAATGACTACCAAGGATATTTCGATAATTTTATAGTGCAATAAGTGAAGGTTGGGGTGACTACCAAGGGTATTTCGGTAATTTTAGTCACCCCAACCTTCACTTATATATAGTAGGCCAAACCCATAGGTCCTAAACTTGGCACGATCTTTCACTTTGGCACCTCAACTGGACGTTGTTCAGTTTTGACACCTTAAGTAGCCATAAACTGTGTCACTTCGGCACCTTTTGCTGATTCAGCAAAGAGAGTGTATTACACTCGCTTTTGGGCGCGTTTCAGGGATATTTTTGTAATTTTTGAGAGGCATTTTTGTAATTTTTTCATCTTTAATTTTTTTAAAAATTATACATGAAGATTTTTAAAATTTCATCTTCTCCACACAATTTTTCATTACCTTAGCCTCCATTAATAGAGGTTGAATTTTTCAAGAATCAATGGAACACACTACCACACTAACAGCAACCAAATTACACCCATAACAGCAACCCAAATTTCTTTTCTTCTACCCACGACATCATTAACACCCAAAAGAAAAAAAAATATTCATTCCATCAACCTACACAAAGAACACAGCAAAATACTCCTTTCTTCTCCATTTTCTTTTACCTATTGAACAGACACATACGACTTCAATAAAAAATACCCAAATTATAATATTTCTCCAAAACTCCTCAAAAATGCAAAGAATCACTAAAAATTCAATGATTTACTTCTTTGGGGAATTTTATCAAACACAAAGCGAACAAAGAAAAGTGAAATTATTTAGGAGGGCAAATGCAATTTTTTTTTACTTTTTCACAAGGATAGTGGATTCTTTACTAGTAAGAAAGAATCAATGTAGATCTGAAATTCATCCTTCTCCGTATTTCATCATATATCTAGAATTCGTGAAGCTATTAATGTAGATATATTATTGTTAGAGAATAAGGAGGCATGCTTATCATTATTGAAAAGTTCAATCTCCATCAAGCTAAAAGAAAGTTGGGTGGAAAAGACAATGTGGGGGGGCTTTTTGTAATTATTTAGGGAATAAAATGTGTCATTAATTCATTGGATATAATTGCCGTGTATTTTGGCGTTTTTTAAAAAAAAAAAATTAATTGTGTGTATATATAATGATGTGACAATGTAAAATTAGATGGCACAAATTAATTGGTCGGGTAATCCACGTTGGCAGCGAGTGAGACCCATGCACCAGAGTTGATGTCGAAAGGTGCCAAAATGACATGTTTTATAGCTACTTGAGGTGCCAAAAGTGAACAACGTCCACTTGAGGTGTCAAAGTGAAAGATGGGGCCAAGTTTAAGGGGTTGTCGATGGGTTTGGCCTATATAGTAGCAAATAAAATGGTTACACATGCATATGATTTTTTTCGTATATTTATTAGTTTTGTCCTCATTTTTCTTATATTTATTAGTTTTGTCCTTATTTATTATTTTAATAATATTTTTATTTAAACATTTGTAATTGAATTATAATAATAGTAATTTTTTATAAATATCTTTTTGTTCCTTATTAAATTACTTGTTTTTTATACCCTAAGGGTATTTCGGTAATTTTATGGTGCAATAAAATGGTTACACATACATATTGCTTTTTCCTTATATTTATTAGTTTTGTCCTCGTTTTATAGTGCAATAAAATGGTTATACATACAAATTTTTTTTACTTATATTTATTAATTTTGTCCTCATGTATTATTTTAATAATATTTTTATTTAGACCATTGTAATTGAATTATACATGGTAGTAATTTTTTATAAATATATTTTTGTTCCTTATTAAATGACTACCAAGGGTATTTTGATAATTTTATGGTGCAATAAATATTTTGAAATCGATGTATGTCTCCTCATCTTATATATTTGAAACTTTCAAATGAGACGTGCATCATGTACTTTTTCAGGAATATCCAAACGAAAGACGTGTCGCCAACTGTAGTTGCAACAATCTAAATAGATTTTTATCCACTTATATAATCACTTTTGTATTGGTTGGACCAGTCTAGCAAGCTCAATTTTGTTCCACACTGAATGTATATATTATGTTAACTTCGGTTTATTGTACTATATTTTTTTTCTTTTACTCCTATACTAAACAATTAAAATAAGTAGGAAATAATCTTCCTCAAAGTTGGATCTTTTTTGCACATTACTGTTGTCAAAATGCCCGTGCCTTGCACGGGCACGGGTATCTAGTATGTCAAAGAAATACGGTAATAAATAGTCGAGGGTCATAGAACCTCCACAAAGTTGAGACATGTTACAACAAATTTCGCCAAAGTTTAGGTATATTTCGAACCTTTTTCCCTATTAGTCTAGAACATATGCCTGTTAATTAATATAATTTCAAAAGACAATATATATCTTGAGGAAATGGTCAAATGCCTCCCCAATTTATTACCTAATTACCAACTACACACACCTATACTTTGCGAGAGTCCTATTACCCCTTTGGACTATTTTAAAGTGGGATTAATTTCCCCTTGAAATGATACACCCACATTTTGAGTGGGGAGTGAAATACACGCACCAACTCATTTTTAGCAATACCCATTAAAATTGTTTTAAAAAATGGGTTTAGATTAAAATTGTCAAATTGAGATTCCGAAGAACAAAGAATAGAATTTGGCAGGTAAAAGGATGATTAACAACTTCAATAATATCAATAGAGGTTGATTTTCAAAATTTCCTCATTCCATGCACAAATTATAGAATCAAAATTTATGAAGTAAGAAAAAACTTAAAATTTCATGTTGAATAGCGTGGAAATGGTGGCGGCGGCAATAGCAATGGCATGGTGAGAGGTGGAGAAATTTGTCTATGTTTCTATGAGGAAGAAAGAAAGTGTTCGAAGATGATGGCGGCTCCAAAGTTTGTGTGGGCTAGCCCGAATAGGCTGGGCCGACCCATATTGACAACTCTAGTTTTAGGCCATTTTCTCTATATATCCTAAATACCTAATTTAATATCCTTTATAGAGCCTTTATTTGTCAAATAATAGTAATTTATAGTTTTGATGATTAATTTTTATTTCAAAAACCTAATATAATCATGATTACACTTGTGCAACCAAATAATACACTTGTAATTGCACTGTGGCAAATAAGCAAATCGGAGTAATTACTAGACTATGTAATTACTACGCTGGTAATTACTACCTGATTATTACACCAATTCTAATTAATATGTCTTTCCAATTAGACCCTAAAAGCAGTACTTTGACTACTTTAAAGTTTAAATTAGAAACACTTTTAAAATATGCATAAGAAATAAAGAAGAGAAAAGACATAAAGTCATCCTTGAACTTGTCCGACTTTTGAAAAAAGACACTTAAACTTTGTGGGGTCCTATGTCCCCCTAAACTATTGTGAATTGATATTATTATATCATTTCTGGATCAATCCTAATTTTTACAAGGAAGTGATAAACACCCACCAATTATTGATTGCCATGTGTTAATTAGTTAAAATATATTTTTAATTTTTTAAAATTTTCTGTTAATATTTATTTCTCTCTTATCTTTATCTTTTAATTTTATCGCAAGCTCAATTGTTTGTGAATCAAAGTGGTGCTCATAATCTTGGTCTTATTCTATAATGTGATAAAAATACAACCAATTTCATCGTGCAATTTGATGGAAAATCATCGGCGAATGCTGCCAGTGGCAAACCAAAATCGCCAAAGTGTCAACCAAATTCTGGCGAGATTTGTGGCGATTACACCATTGGGGTTTGTTCGCAATCCTCAGACGTACCTCCCCAAGGAATTTCGATCGATCCTATCAGCAAAAACTCCGGCGAGCTGCTGTCTCCGACCGCCGCTGAAGCTATAATGGGACTGACAGCGGGGGACCAATGCCAAAATGGGCATTGAATCACTGCAAGCACACTCAATCAAGAAAAATTGGTGGCCAACATACCATCTTTTTTTTTTTACCTTGTTCTTAATCTCTTTATCATTTTTATCAGAAAATAAACATCGACCACGATAATATCCACCACCATCACATTAACGGAGAAGAAGAGGAAGGGGAAATAAGACTCCATTGATGAACAAGAAGCGAAAAATAAGGAGAAACAAAAGAAAAAATAATAAAATAGAAAAAAAAAAAAAAGTGAAAACATTTTTTATTACACGTGGCATTTTTCAATTTGCTAGTGCCATAATTTTTTCCCCTCACGCACCTCCTCTTCGTGTTAAAATAAATAGGCTGAAAATGGGTTATTTTTAATAGTCTTAACTAGTTTTGTGGGATAATGGGACGCCCGCAAACTTTAAATGTCTTTTTGAAAAAGTCGAACAAGTTCAGAGGTGACTTTATGTCTTTTCTCAATAAAGAAAGAAAAGTAACTCCATATGATATGACATCTACTTCAACCTCTATAAGGAATATTGGGACCATGAGTCACGACACAAGTAAAAGGAATTGTATGATAACTCAATATGCATGAGTAAATGTGGAATCCGGAGCCAAAAAGGGCTATTTTTCTAGATAAAATATTTTTCAAAATAACTTTTACCAACCAAACATGAGAAAACATATATTTTTCTCCATGCCAAACTCACTCAAATTTGTAAGAGCTTATTTTCCTAGATAAAATGTTTTTCAAAATAACTTTTACCAACCAAACATGAAAAAACATATATTTTTCTCCATACCAAACACACTCAAACAAATAACCCCCACTCCACACCCCCTCCCCTAAACAGGAAAAAGGCTTTTTTCCATACGCTATGATAATTTTCACAATTTGCTCTATCCTTTATAATAACACACACTTGTATAGCCTCTTTTATTTTTGAAAAACAAAAGAATAGTTTGGGTCATTGTTAAATTATATCTGTAATCTTCTCAAATGCACACAAATTTTAATCACTTTGTACAATAATATCATGCGCACAACAAAAACACGTGTATAATTTTGTAAAATATTTGTGGGAAGGCAATTTAAAAGAATATAATCTTTGGCCTTGAAAAATATTTAATATGATAAATCTTTGATTAGGTTGCAATACACTACGAATATCAAACACTTTTTTTTATTTTTCTTCATATGTTAATTTAAAATACATAAATATTTAAAAAGGGAAAAAACAAATAAGGGGAGTAGCTATAAGAATTCAGTGAGATCTCTCCTATGTTGAGAGATCTCGCCTATGTTAAGAGATGAATTCGGAATGTGCAGGAAGCATTCTTCTCACTGACGTACCGACAGATTTAGTATGCAAGTCGCGGCTGGCCAGGCGACGTCCAAGTCGCTGTGGGCCACGTGACTTACAAGTCGATGTGGGCCAGGCGACTTACAAGTTGCTGGCTCGAGACAACTTACAAGTCGCTAGGCCCACGGTGATTTGTCCCTTTTGATTTTTTTCGAAATCAATTGTCCCCTTTGATATTTTTGATTAAAAAAAAAAAAAAAAAAGTATACATGTGCAGTAGCAGGTGTGATGAGAAATTTTACATGTCTAAGCATTTGGTTCTCGTTTTGCAAAGTGGACAACCTCTCTTCAAGTTCTGCATTCTTTGTTTCCAATTCCTTCACCCTTGCTTCCAGATCTATCAAGTATGCTTTCTTCCTCTCCCTTGCTTGCTGTGCCGATACTCTATTTCTCAGCAACCTTTTTCACCCCCCACAAAAAAAAAAGCCCCACTGATCACAAAACAAAGAAAGAGTGGAAACCCACAACGGTAACACGTCAAGTGGGGGACCCAGATAAGATAACTGGATACACCTACGTGGCATGATATGATAGGGTGGAAGGATTAAAAGAACAACTTTTTATTGTTTTACCTTTTTAACCTCTTGTTTTCTTTGTCAGCTGGGCTTCTTCCTCTCTTCCTTTGAGTCCCAGCTGATGGTTGAGCTTGACCGGCGGCGGAAGTTCCATCTCTGCCAGAAGCTGAGGTGGTTCCGGTGGCTTCTCCACCCATCTCCGGCACTCTTCTGATCTCATCATCACTCTCCATGCCTTCACAAACACAAAACCATATTAAAAATTTATAAATAAATAAATAAATTATTCTAATTCATTCGCTCACCTCTCAACAAAAACACAAACACACCTTAGAAGCTCCAAAATTAACTCAACAAAACCGAGTTTTTCTCTCCAAGATTATAACACCATAATTGCCAAATTTAAATTGTTTATCAACAAGGAATGTAGATAGCGTCCTAAAAATTGAGCTTTCAATGAACAATCAAGGATAAAAGGAACCTTCTTTTACAATTCAAAACCACCAAGAACCCAACCTTCTCGAAAATTAAATGATACCCAGAGTCCAAAACCAAACATTCTTTAAAACGGGGTCTCAAAAACTTGCTCCAGAAATTAAAGCTTTTTCTTAAATATTAAATGCTACAATAAACAAGAAATTGCTAAAAGTTAATCTATGAATAAAAGAAAAAAAGAGGTGATTGATTAGAACCTTCTTTGAGTTCAAGATGGAGAGCTGAGCTAGAAGATCTCTCACTACTTGAAGGTAAAGAACTAGCCGCAATGGAACTTGTCGCTTGCTCTTGCATTTTCCTCTTTAACACTCGAAAACAAATTCAGATAGAGTTAATTAAGAAGAGTATTGTATTGTGTGAATATTCAGATATTTATCTGACACTGCAAGAAAAATAGCGGGATATGAAGTAATTTTGCAGAAAGCAAACAAGGAGAGAGAGAGAGGAAGCAGACTGATGGAATGAATAAACACCCGTTGGATTATTGTTTATCCGACGGACATAAAGGTGTGGTCGTGGATTGTTTTGAAGCCATAAGGTGTTGGCTTAATCAAAGGTTGATACGTGACTGTCGTGGAGAAACTTTAGCCTTTCGATTTCGATATGATTAAGGGCTTCGATTAATTGTTTGAATTAATTAGTATCGGGACCACCTATTTTTGAGCTAGCTAAATAACAGTGCTACTGCTTCATGTTCGAGGCGAAGTAGTTTTACTGTTTTGCCCACAATAGATACTCGGCGTTATCGACTCCACACCTATTCGTTTTTACAATATCTTTAAGCGGCGTTTGATACAGTGTATAAGAACAGTGTAAAATATAGTGTATTAATAATATTTATATTAGTAATATTTATATTATTTATATTTGTATTAGTTATACATGTATTATTTCTTATACATTGTTTGGTTTGATGTATAAGAAATAATAATCTTACATAATTTCTATAAAAGAAATTTTTGTTTACAAAAATACCATTCTTTGATTTTGTACACTTTTTTACAACAAAATTCTTTTGTCATTTCAAACATAATTAGCATTGTTGAACTATTATATAGAGGTTTAAGATTAATTGCAAGACATTCATCTTTGCGCAAAAATGTTATGTCGATGGATTAACATAGTCGAAACAAAAATAAAATACAAGACGTAAAATTAAGAAATAGTCTCAATTTTAAAAAAAAAAAAATTAAAGACTCTCGAAGCAAAGCAAAAATATGTTATAGTTATTTAAATCAAACATTAATTGTTGTAAATTCAAATGATGGGAAAAGAAATTGTGAAATATTTTTAAAATATTCACTATTGTAAATTAAAATGTTGGGAAAAGGAATGGTGAAATATTTTGAGAGGGAAATTGAGGGGTATTAAGGTCATTTAATAAGTTAATGTATGTGTTTAAAGTCTTTGTATTACTAATACATATGAAATGGAGTGTATTACTAATACACAATTCAATACACAATAGAGTGAGCATTAGTTATAATACATAGGTAAAAAGTCGTACCAAACAAGGTACTAGCAGTACAGATTAACTAATGCATTATATTTTGCAATACACTCTACAAAACGATCCTTAAATTCTTTAAGGGCCGGTTTGGTAGGATGGAAATTGGATTACAGTGTAATTACATGTGATTATATAATTTTTTGAATGGAAGAGACACTTTATTTCTAATTGCTACCTCAATAATTATTTAACTAGTAGAATCCTGTATGTAATTGAAGAAGGATATTACACTCTAGAATTCTTATAGAGGTTGAGAATTGGATAAAATTACTGTTTTGCCTATGATAGATATTTTATAAACTCCACCTTTTTTTTAATGACTCTTGAGACGTCAGGGGTTAAGAAACATCTCCAGGCCTTAACATAATTAAAACAAAGCAAGAAAAATATAAGGAGGGGGATATAAATCTTGTCTCTGATCCTATGGTGGTTCATAAGTCGGTCACCCTACTAAGGTCAATCAACTCATCTATCATGCTAGAAAAGGAAACCTAGATATATTACACTTAAGAAGAGAAGGCTCCTCTCAAATACAAGATATATCTAGGAAAGCAATAAACGGGGGAGACTCTCCCCTTAGAAAGTACGAAAGGAAAATCTACTAAAAATTAAGACCTATTCAAAAAAGCTATGACTTAAAACAAAATAGCCTTAATGAAACAAATGAAGCAAAATCGAAAGATGATACAAAGAAATCTATATCATAGCTTGGAGAAGAACCAAGTAATACAATATAATCTCGGGGAGGTTTCTTTATTCTTTTATGAGAAAATGGTCAAATGTTCCTTCAAACTATACTCGAATTCTCAACTATACACTCCAACTTCACGGGGGTGTATGTACAAAAATGGAATTCTCTACAAAATAGTTGAGAATTCGAGTATGGTTAGAGGGGCATTTGGCCATTTTCGCTTCTTTTAAACTTCCTTCTTCTAAGATTTTCCACACCCGTTGTAATATCCTCTTGCCTTTTTTGGAAGTTGTTCCAGATTGTTGAAATGTTAAGAAATGTCTTATGACTATATTTGGATGAGTTATCAACCGTAAAATTAGTTTCTCTATAAGTATGTTTGATTTGAAAATAGTTCAGCAAGCTGATAAGATCTTAAAGTTTAATGATGAATCTCTGGATGTTCCGCGGAGGCTAGTGTTGTCGTTGAGCCACTTGATAAGTAATTCTGAATCCACCTAAAAATAACTCTACTATAACCATTTTGAATGCACCGGTAAAGTCCATATACCGTTGTTTGTATCTTTTCCTTATTGTTTGTACCAACAACTAGAGGAATAGCAAAAGCAAAAATAAATTCCCTTTGCGATCTCTAAGTATACCAATAGCACCTATATTTTTTGAATTGTCTAAAGCATTTACATCTATGTTGAGATTAACTATAAGATGAGTAGGTTTGCACCAAAAGACGTTGTTCACCTCAGTTTTATACTGACATTTCTCCACCAAAGTATTCAAATTTATCTGGTTAGAAGGCCAAAAATGTAAGAAAAGTGGAAGCTAACATGTTAGAAATGTCTTTGAAAAGTATTTGACTCTAGTAGAATTGGATTGTTCGCCCCTATACTTGCTAGAACATCTATTTTTTTAAAGGTTCCAATGTCACAACCTAAAAGTCGAGGTCATGATGACACCTGCCTCAATCCAACCATGGTAGGTAAGACCATCTCTACAATAAGAGTTATGAAAAGAAGATATATAACACCCAAATACGAGACTTAAAAATAAAGTCAGGCCAATAATATAAAATCAAATTCAAAACTGGAATAAATACAATTCAAACTCCAAAATCTATTGTTACGGGTAAAGAACACTAGTAAACTAACATAGAATATATTTTACCTCTTAAATGTAAAATAAAAACAAGATAAACATATGATGAAGTCTGGAATCATGCTCCGAACGAGAGTTTACTAGTACTCCTAAATAGTCTCAACTCATCATACACTTATGATACAAGCACAAGGAGCATCAAAAGCACAAAGTATGGTCTAAGGGTCAAGTCTTTGGAATTAGCAAGCTATTGAAGACTTTTCAGAGTATTTTGAAGCCTTGGTCAAGAGAAGGAAGGAAGGGAACTTATACACTTAAGAGGCACCCCAAGTGAAGGGCATTGAAGTCATTATGAACTCCAAAACAACACTCAAGAGACGCCCCAAACTCCCTCCCTCGTTAAGGGCATTTTTGTCCATTAAATGTAATAGTATAAATAGACCATTTTACTTCTCTTTTCATTAGACTTTGATGAAATTGGATATTACTCTTATATTGTAGTTTTTAGTCTCTAGTTTTAGCTCTTAGAATCTGAAAATTGGTCCAAGAACATTTGATGTTAGGGTTTCACTTGTTTTGGATAATTTAGCAAGAAAAGTGTACTTGAGGAAGAGTATTTCCTTTGGGTAAACTAAGAGAAAGGTTTGAACTCTTATTTGTGAGGTGTGTTGAAGATTTTGAAACATCTTCTAGTGCTAATCATTGAATAGGAGTAAGGGTCTTTCTATCTATCCTTTAATTTCAAGCATTCTTCTTCTTCATCTCCATTCTATGTGTTGTTTTCTCTTTATTTGGTTGCTGGAATTTGCATCTAAGTGACCAATTTCGTGTATAGACTACTTTTGGGCTATCAACTCAGGCTTTGTAGGCCGCATACGAACTGGGATCTACACCAAAAAGGTACAAAAAGTGGGAGTGAGTATGATCCATGTTTACTTAGTAGGCATCATAGGACGATCGAGAAAAATAAAAAAACTAAACATATAAAGAATACTATGAGTACACTTCCTCTTGCATATAGAAAATCTCCCAACGGCCTCAAGTCGTACAACTCTTAAACAATTTGAATAATACAACTATAATAAAAGTAACTTCCACGAATATATATAAAAGGAAGACTAATTACCCGATAATAAACACATACAAGAAATACAAATGATGCAATACTTAATACCACCTCGTATACACCTTTCTATAATAAGCGTGTAGGAGAAGACCCATGGGGTTTCACAACTCATATACTATCACAATATCATCAATCAACCTACCGTTACATCCCTCGGTTAATGTGATTTATTGTAATACCCCGTATTTGCCTAGCTCAGTTTAGTTCTCAGTACATGAGAATTCCTACATAAAACTTTTAGAATACTCAGAGTTTTCTAGCTTAAGACCCACCATTGTGTAGAAAATTCAGTCAGCTTTCCAACGATATAAAATTTGCCTTAATCCGATAATCGAGTAAGAAGTCACGGTGATTTTAGTTTCAACAGTCAAGCTTTGCAATATCATCGCGTCGCTGTGACAGGACAAATGGCATTCGTCAGTTTCCAGTAAAACACCATGATTCCATCGGGTTGCGGTAAAGTTTCAGTTCCCACTCGTCCTTTTCTAGTGTGTCACCGCGATGGTGCCGCATCACGCTATAGTTCTAATTCAGAATTATCAATTTCTAACGACGCAACGTGATTTCACCGCGTTGTGCCGAGGTCCAGTTTTGCAAATGTCTATTTTTAAACAGTTCCAGACAAACTTCAGTGGCTCATCGCGATGCCACCGCGTCGCGGTGAAGGCCAAAATCAAGAATTTTAATGAAGAAAATTTAAATTATTTCAGGGGCAGTTTGGTCTTTTCCGTGACCCTAATCAACTTAAACACGGGATTAATACCCTATTAACCTAATTAGATTATTATTTACTCAATTTCTCTCAAATCAAGATCATTCTCTCTCAAAATAGAAAACCCTAGCTCCAAGAATCAAGAGTAGTTCTCAAGAAATCCACCAAGAAACTTCAAGAAATTATCTTCTCAGGTATGTTAGGTGTTCATCCATGGGCCCTTACCATCATGGAGTCCAAGAACCCTATTTAAAAATACAAGTTTTTAGATTTATGATTTTCATGCCTGAATTAGATTGTATTCATGATTATGATGTTGTTTGGGTTTCAATCCATGATTAATTACAAGTTTCATGAAAATTAAGATAGTATGTGTGTTGAATTATGATCCTCATATTAAACCTTTTAATTGCAAGTTGAGTATAGTATCCATGATGCTTGTGTGTTGACCATTATCATATGCATTAATTATGCTCCCCAAGTGTTTGATAGAATGCCTATGTGGATTGAATAGTGAAACCATGACATATTAGGATGTGTTCCGTTCATGTACAAGTTCATGCCTTGCAAGTGTTTGACAAAATGTCTCAATGAATGAATCATGACTAAGTGACTAGCTAGTATGTTTTCAAGATTGTGCCTTGTTTTACTATTGATGACATCAAGTCCTGGGGGTATTTATTACCTGAAATCTAGTTGTTACCTATAATTACAGTAGTTACACAATAGACTCAGTAATGTCATAAATAGTAGTACTCAGTCAGTTACAGAACTTGTGAAACTCAGTCCAGTTCAGTTCAGCTTAATAATCAGTGTCATTCAGTTGGGAGTAGGATTCAGCACCGAGTGAACCTAAGGATGGGGGCTCACCTGTCAGTAGAGGGTGTGATCCTTAGTAGTATTCCTTGCATTCTAGAACTATGTAACCAACGTAGGTTGAGATATCAATGATACGGGAAAGAAAACGGAAGCACGAAACACACTCCAAATCAGTCCGCAATCTTAAGGATACGAGGACCAAGATGGAGACCACTCTCGGATTTGCTATCAACAAGAAGAATACAAGATACAATGATGTATAGATCACCAAAAAATAGCTACAAAACATGATGAACAAAATGAACAACAATAACACAAGTTTTGGATTCAATAAAGGACCCAAAACAGTCCACTACATAAGATAACAACAACAAAAGTAAAGGATAGATAGTGAGACCAAGATTATTACAATATTAAGAACTAAAAAGTGTATTAAACTCAAAAACCCTAATGAATGTAATAATCCAAACCACACTCTAACGGTGACTGCCAAGGGAATCAACTCATCTCAAGATTCACTGTTTCCAAGCAAAGATCAATATTAGCTTTTCTAAGCCCTAAACTAAGACTACCTAAAGTGTTCTACTCTTAAGAGAGAGGATTTGTGTTTCAATCTTTCATTCTTCCAAAACTGGTGAAAATAAGACTAAAGGGGCCTATTTATAATATATTACAAATGAAGATAAAAAGACCATTTTGCCCTTAATGAGAGGGGCTGCCATGGTGTGTAAATACACTATATGTAATGTATAAAATACCCTTAATGAAGGGGCATCCAAGGTATGTTATAACTTGAAGGGGCCTATTTATAATATATTACAAATGAAGATAAAAAGACCATTTTGCCCTTAATGAGAGGGGCTACCATGGTGTGTAAATACATCATATGTAATGTATAAAATACCCTTAATGAAGAGGCAGCCAAGGTATGTTATAATTTGAATGAATGGCGCCTTTTCAATGCTCTAAAAATCCGAGTATGGTTCAGACTCCAAGGCTTGTGGTTCTCGGGTTAGCATCAATGTAAACAACCAAGCAACCTTCTACACATGAGATTGCTTTAAGTCATGCTCAAAATGATCCTTCCTTGCGTATCCTTGTGCTCTCGGGGTGACCAAGTGTTGAGTCTTTACGTGTTGGCCTTCAAAGATGTCATCAAAAGCTAAGGTGGCCATTTGACTCGTATCAATCAACCTGCCAGTTGAGGGTTGATAGGGTGTTTTACCTGCTAGTTGAGGGCAATACCATTCTCATTAGGGCACCTGCCATATGAGGGTGACTCTTTAACCTATTAGTACCCGTGGCATGCTATTAACACCCTTCCAACTGGGTTACAGGTTAGACCCCAAATCAGCTTAACATGGGGCATATCGGTTAGATGATTACCTCCCATAGTTTAAGTTTCAATCTTCAATATAGAACTCAGTTTAGTTCTACAGTATCAGGACTGTCAGTAACAGTCACCCAATTATCAGTAATTCAGTTATCAGTAATCTCAAATATTAGTTACTCAGTTATCAGAACTCAGTACTCAGTTTTAGTATAAATCTCAGACACAATATATATGTATATGCACAGTATTGCATAATCAGTGTTTACATTAGCTTCAGTTGTCCATGTACTCTCATTCAGTTATATTCATGTCACTTAGTCAGTTATTGTTTATGCATATGAACCCATGCATTTTAGCCTTACCTCATCTAGCATACCAGTACATTCCATGTACTGATCGCATACTCAGTTCTTGCACTATGATGTCTCATATCATAGGTTCAGAAGCTCAGGTTCCTGAACGTACTTAGCCAGATTCAGTCAGCAGCAACAGATTCAGTAGTGAGTCCTCATCTATCGAGAATATTCCTTTACTTCAGTATTATAGTATATTCAGTAGTTCATTAGTTGGAGTTAGTTGGGGCTTATCCCATCAACTCCACATTTAGACAGTTTAGTTAGAGGCTTTTCAGACTAGACTAGTTCAGACAATATTCAGTTTTCAGATGTTATTATCAGTTGCTATATTTATCAGTATTCAGATTATGAACTGTATGATATTTTAGCCTAACTTTTGCTTTATTTCAGTATTTTTATTCAGTGCTCACAGCAGGTACCAGTCATGGGTTAGCTTGTAGTCCTTCGGGGTCATAAGCATTGTGTGACATCTGGGGTGCAGACTCGGGGCATTATAAACTTGGTATCAAAGCCTAAGGTTCTAAAGAGTCCTAGGGATTCTGAAAGTCGTGTCAAGTAGAGTCTTGTACATGGGTGTGTAGCGCGCCACACTTATGGACAAGAGGCTATAAGGCATTTTAGGAAAAGTTTTCCTTCATTTAGTATTCATATCGTGTGAGTGAGCATGATCTCAAGTTAAACTCTCAGTCTAATCCAACTCTTCCTTCTATTTACGGAACATGCCTCTCAGAAAAATTAATAGAAAAAAGAATGAAAATCAGCAAGTACATCCGCCCATTCAGGCAGATCCCCTAAATGAGCACGTCTCCCACACAGAATTCAGAGCTACTTTCACTACTTTAGCTTATTCAGTAGTTTCTCAGAATAACCTATAGGTTGTTGTCCTATATAGTCTTGGGGTTCAGACTCAGCAGATCAAGGGAGAGAAGCGTAGAAAAAAAATAGAGAGAATAAGAGAGTCAGAACAAGTAGTTTTAGGCCATAGTCAGAGGGTGGTAACCGCTTCCAGTTCCGTCAGAAATTCTGAGCCCCAAATCCTTCTGCAGCTAGTGCCAAATTTTAAAAATGACAATCGAGATAACGTGTCAGGCTTTAAGTCTCAGAGTAGCATGAAAAGAGGTCGTACCAACCCACTTTTCCAGAAATGTGGTAGAAATTATCAGGGTGTGTGCAGAGCTGGTAGTGGTATATATTTTGGATGTGGTAAGCCAGGCCACAGGATGCGAGAGTGTAAAGTAATAACTCAAAGGGGAAAGGGTTTGCGCTAACAGGGTCAGTCTAACCGTCCTCCAGTCCCATCCGATCGCCCGACTCAATAGGGTGCCACTTCCAGTGCCACCAACGGTCAACACTAGAGTCTCGTCATGATCAGGAAAGTTCTCCTGATGTAGTTACAGATATGTTACAGGCCTTTCAGTTTCTTATGTATGCTTTATTAGACCCCAGAGTCTTACTTTCTATTGTAACTCAGTATATAGTTATTAATTTCGGTGTCAGTCTCGATACTCTAGTAGAGCCCTCCTTAGTGCCTACCCCAGTAGGTAAACCTATTCTAGCCAGATGAGTATGTAGAAATTGCTCGGTTACAGTATTCCAGAAAATATCTTTAGTTGATTTCAGTAATAGAGTTGTTCAGTTTCAGTTTCCTGATGGACCAATCATTGAATAAAGAGTCAGACGTGTTTTCAAATTCTTTTCGGAGTCCTATGACAACATGTAACCTAGATTTAAAAGTATGAACCCAGGAGTTTAGCAGTAGTAGCAGGGTTAAGATAATGTTATTTGAATTCGGGCAGGCTATATTTCATAGGGCTAGTTATATGAAAGGTGAATCAATAAGCTTGAAACAGTTTATACAAGAATTAAGTTTGTTGATTCGAAACATATATTGTGGATGTAGTATGTGTAGGCTATGATGAAAGTAGTATGGTTATCAAAGACTTTGAGGTATTCATGTTATATGTTAGAATCTAAGTTTGAATCTTTAAAGATTAAACTAGTAGAAAGAAGATTTGAGAATTCTAAGTTAGTCAGTGTTGAGGTTGCTATTTGATGATTGTTAGGGCAATAGAAAGCTAAGAATTCTGAATCAGAAGGAAGTACTAGCAGTGGACCTTACATTATCAGGTGTAGTCCTTCAGGATGATTTTAGTGTTTAAGAGTATTGTTATATCTCAGACTCCAGAGAAAAGTGGTTTCAGTTTGATTTAGAGTTTATTAAATGGTTCACAGACTTATAATAACGACTTTAAGCTAAGAGAGATCGTAGAACAAGTAACCAAGTTAGGCTTTTAGATTTTAGTAGTAATGTCAGAATATGTAGAAAAGCAGTGGGTGAGGATGATGCCGAACTCATTTTTTTGATACGGAACAAACAAGGGAACACGAAATAACACCCCAAAACAGTCCACAAATCACAACAAATCGTGGACCAAATGGGGACCTCTCTCGGATTCACTATCTAGAATAAGAAAGAAGAGGATACAAGGTGTTAATACACTTAAACAACCATACAATAACAAGTTTAGCAATACAATATGAAGCTCCACAATATTACAATAGCAACAAGAACAAACGGGTTACATTAACAACACAAAAAACCGAAACTAAAACAAGATACAAGATAGGTAGTTAGAAAAGTGTTGATGTAGTCTTAACAACCCAAGAGCATATTCCATTCTTGGACCTTTAAAACTTCACACA
The DNA here is from genome assembly GCA_030864215.1 of Capsicum pubescens. Taxonomy (NCBI): domain Eukaryota; kingdom Viridiplantae; phylum Streptophyta; class Magnoliopsida; order Solanales; family Solanaceae; genus Capsicum; species Capsicum pubescens. The sequence goes on along the minus strand of CM061545.1, from coordinate 146,349,353 downwards.
ACAAATACCTAACTCTTACAATTGACACAAGAGAGGCGTCCACCACCCAAACACCAACGTATCAAGCAAAATACAACACACAAGAGAATCCACCTTTATGTTATGCCCTAGTTTCAATTGGACTCTCTCTCACTCTAAGAGAAGTATTCTTCAATAATAATGATCAACTAAAGAAATAAACCATACAATGTTCTATTTATACTACATTACAATAATAGACAAAATGACAAAAGGGCCCATTAGTGACTAGTCTTAAAAAATACTCAAAAATGTCATGATCATGATCATACTTGTATCATTCTCTCCATCTTGAGAGGAATTTGCCCACAAATTCATAACCTCACCTCTTTTACAAAGAAACTTCACAATCTCCTTTACACGGCCACACATCTTCTACATCTTCCTCGCCTTGTATTTTAACCTCTTTTTGCTCTCCTTCTTGAGGCTTTCCATCAACCTTAGCCGATTCAATTACTACTTCTTCCCCAAGATAGTATAATTTTCCTTCCCTTAGGATCACGTTCCTCTGGTTTGGGCACTCACTAGCCTTGTGCCCCCACCCTTAGCATTTGAAGCATTGAAATCCCTTGGGATTGGAAGTAGAATTCAATTTACCTTCATACCTTGGAGGATGTTTTTGGACAACCTTGGTGGCCTCGGGTTGGGTAGCCATGAATGAGTTATCTTTGAGCTCCCTCTCAACCTCTAAAGTCGCATGGAAGATGCCATCTATGGTGTCGAATTTGTGAAGCGTCATGCGAGTGGAGATGTTCTTGTTTAACCCAACCTTGAAGCGCACAATGTCATGCCTCGGTGGTCAAGTTTCAACATCAATTGTTGAAATTCATCGTAGTAAGCCATGACACTCTTGTTTCCTTGCCTCAAATTGTACAATTTAGCAAGGAGCTCATGCCTATAAGTCTCGGGCAAGTACCTTTGTCGCATAAGGTTCTTCAATCGAAACCAAGGAGGAGTTTGTCCCCCAATCATCTCATTCTCAAACCGTTTAACATACTCCCACCATGTATTAGCATACCTTTCGAAGCGAGCTATAACATAACAACTTTTTTTTTCTTCGGTAAGATCATTAAGTTGGAAGATCTTGTCACAAGATGACTCCCATGCAAGGTAGGTTTCGGGATCGCTCTCACCTTTGAAAATGGGAAGGCTCACTTTGATGGAATTGAGACCTACATCTCAATTTGGGTGGCCATCTCTCACCTCTCGGCCTAACTCCCTCTGTCTACGCCTCATTCTTTCTTCCCTCAAGTAAACATCATTATACGGCCGATAACTATCATGTTGTCATCCCCTACCATAGCCCTCAACATGGATGGGTCTATTTGGGTTAAGTGGAGCTTGTAGTGGTGGGATTGGATTTGGATAGTGAGGTCTTTGGTCAAGTGGAGTTTGGATGAGAGGGTTCGGGTTTGGTGATGGTATTTGGGTTCCAAGCCCCTTTTGTTGGACTTGGTGGAGTGGAGGATGGCTTGGTCTATCTTGTTCTCGGCTTCAGAAGTAAAGATTGGTTTGATTTATGGAAATTGGTGTATATTGCATTTGGTGCAAGGTCTCGGGAGTATTAGTTGAGGAAATGTTTTGAGGGGTAGAAGGTCGACTCCTTTGGCTTTCCACACGTTCTAATCTCCCACTCATTGATGCCACATCCATATATAATTTCTCAAGACCCATATTCAACCTAGCCACATCTCGGGACATAGTTTCAAGGCGAGCCAAAATGAGATTGATGGCATTATTATCCATTGTTTGAGCATTTGAAGCCTCGGGTTCCATTGTGGTGATATCGAAAATAACCCTTCAAGTTACGGTCCAATCAAGATACCAAATCAGTCCACAACGTCACACATAACAATACAATGCAAAATCTACAACACAAAACACATGTTATTTCAAAACAACCTCCCACAATGAGATCCCACCTTCAAGTTTCTTCAAACTCAAGCTCAACATTGGTGGATGGCTCTAATAACCTCTAATTTAGATCAAATTCGAACCCTATACTCCTATAGTGTTAGAGAACACAAATCTAACACTAAAAACACATGAAAAATGCAAAATCAAAAACTCAAAATTAGACCTAGGGTCAAAAACGGGTTTAGTATATTTTTGGGGGATTTTCGATTTTGACACTTCTTTTTTTGTTGGGATTTTCAATTTCTATACTATAGTAGTGTTAGGGAACAAGATCTAACACTATAAAAACACAAAAATCAAATTTTTTGAAAGACCCTAAAAATGTAAACAGTAAATTTTTTTTCAAGATAACAATCCCAAGATTGATTTTGTTCCAACAAAAATCAATCCATGCTTTGATACCAAATGATACGGAACAAACAAGGAAACACGAAATCACACCCCAAAACAGTCCATAAATCACAACAAATCGTGGACCAAATGGGGACCTCTCTCGGATTCACTATCTAGAACAAGAAAGAAGAGGATACAAGGTGTTAATACACCAAAATAGCCAGCCAATAACAAGTTTAGCAATACAAGATGAATCTCCACAATATTACAATAGCAACAAGAACAAACGGGTTACATTTACAACACAAGAAGCCGAAACTAAAACAAGATACAAGATAGGTAGTTAGACAAGTGTTGATGTAGTCTTAACAACCCAAGAGAGTATATTTCATTCTTGGACCTTTAAAACTTCACAAAACAAACACCTAACTCTTACAATTGACATAAGAGAGACGTCCACCACCCAAGCACCAATGTATCAAGCAAAATGCAACACTCAAGAGAATCCACCCTTATGTTATACCCTAGTTTCAATTGGACTCTCTCTCACTATAAGAGAAGTATTCTTCAATAATAATAATGTAAACTAAAGAAATAAACCCAACAATGTTCTCTTTAAACTACATTACAATAATAGACAAAATGACAAAAGGGCCCTTTAGTAACTAGTCTTAAAAAATACTCAAAAGTGTCATGATCATGATCATACTTGTATCATCCTCTCTATCTTGAGAGGAATTTGCCCACAAATTCATAACCTCACCTCTTTTACAAAGACACTTCACAATCTCTTTCACACGACCACACATCTTCTACATCTTCCTAGCCTTGCATTTTAACCTATTTTTGCTCTCTATCTTGAGGCTTGCCATCAACCTTAGCCGATTTAATTACTACTTCTTCCCAAAGATAGTACAATTTTTCCTCCCTTAGGATCACGTTCCTCTGGTTTGGGCACTCACTAGCCTTGTGCCCCCACCCTTGGCATTTGAAGCATTGAAATTCCTTGGGATTGGAAGTAGAATTCAATTTACCTTCATACCTAGGAGGATGTTTTTGGACAACCTTGGTGGCCTCGGGTTGGGTAGCCATGAATGAGTTATCTTTGAGCTCCCTCTCAACCTCTAAAGCCGTATGGAAGATGCCATCTATGGTGTCGAATTTGTGAAGCGTCATACGAGTGAAGATGTTCTTATTTAACCCAACCTTGAAGCGCACAATGTCATGCCTCAGTGGTCAAGTTTCAACATCAATTGTTGAAATTCATCGTAGTAAGCCATGACACTCTTGTTCCCTTGCCTCAAATTGTACAATTTAGCAAGGAGCTCATGCCTATAAGTCTCGGGCCAGTACCTTTGTCGCATAAGGTTCTTCAATCGAAACCAAGGAGGAGGTTGTCCCCCAATCATCTCATTCCCAAACCGTTTAACATACTCCCACCATGTATTAGCATACCCTTCGATATGAGCTATAGCATAACAACGTTTTTTTTCTTCAGTGAGATTATTAAGTTGGAATATCTGTTCACAAGATGACTCCCATGCAAGGTAGGCTTCGGGATCACTCTCACCTTTGTAAACGGGAAGGCTCACTTTGATGGAATTGAGACCTACATCTCGGTTTGGGTGGCCATTTCTTACCTCTTGACCTAACTCCCCATGTCTACGCCTTATTCTTTCTTCCCTCAAGTAAACATCATCATACGGACCATAACCATCATGTTGTCCTTCCCTACCATAGCCCTCAACATGGATGGGTCTATTTGGGTTAAGTGGAACTTGTAGTGGCGGGATTAGATTTGGATAGTGAGATCTTTGGTCAAGTGGAGTTTAGATGGGAGGGTTTGGGTTTGGTGATGGTATTTAGGTTCCAAGCCCTTCTTGTTGTATTTGGTGGAGTGGAGGATGGCTTGGTCTATCTTATTCTCGGCTTCGGGAGTAAAAATTTGTTTGATTTATGGCAATTGGTGTATATTGCATTTGGTGCAAGGTCTCGAGAGTATTAGTTGGGGAAATGTTTTGAGGGGTAGAAGGTCGACTCATTTGGCTTTCCACACATTCTAATCTCCCACTCATTGATGCCACATCCATATCTAATTTCTCAAGACCCACATTTAACCTAGCCATATCTCGGGACATAGTTTCAAGGCGATCCAAAATGAGATTGATGGCATTATTATCCATTGTTTGAGCATTTGAAGCCTCGGGTTCCATTGTGGTGGTATAAAAAATAACCCTTCAAGTTATGGTCCAATCAAGATACCAAATCAGTCCTCAACGTCACACACAATAATACAATGCAAAACCTACAACACAAAACACACGTTATTTCAAAACAACCTCCCATAATGAGATCCCACCTTCAAGTTTCTTCAAACTCAACATTGGTGGATGGCTCAAATAACCTCCAATTTAGCTCAAATTCAAACCCTATACTCCTATAGTATTAGAGAACACAAATCTAACACTAAAAACACAAGAAAAATGCAAAATCAAAAACCCAAAGTTGACCTAGGGTCAAAAACGGGTTTAGTATATTTTTGGGGGATTTTCGATTTTGACACTTCTTTTTTTTGTTGGGATTTTCAATTTCTATACTCTAATAGTGTTAGGGAACAAGATCTAACACTAGAAACACACAAAAATCAAGTTTTTTGAAAGACCCTAAAAACGTGAACAATAACTTTTTTTTTCAGGATAACAATCCCAAGATTGATTTTGTTGGAACAAAATCAAACCTTGCTTTGATACCAAATGATATGGAACAAATAAGGAAACATGAAATCACACCCCAAAACAGTCCACAAATCACAACAAATCGTGGACCAAATGTGGACCTCTCTCGGATTCACTATCTAGAACAAGAAAAAAGAGGATACAAGGTGTTAATACACCAAAACAGCCAGCCAATAACAAGTTTAGCAACACAAGATGAAGCTCCACAATATTACAATAGCAACAAGAACAAACGGGTTACATTAACAACACAAGAAGCCGAAACTAAAACAAGATAGGTAGTTAGACAAGTGTTGATATAGTCTTAACAACCCAAGAGCATATTCCATTCTTGGACCTTTAAAACTTCATATAACAAACACCTAACTCTTACAATTGACACAAGAGAGGCGTCCACCACCCAAGCACGAACGTATCAAGCAAAATACAACACACAAGAGAATCCACCCTTATGTTATGCCCTAGTTTCAATTGGACTCTCTCTCACTCTAAGAGAAGTATTCTTCAATAATAATGATCAACTAAAGAAATAAACCCTACAATGTTCTATTTATACTACACTACAATAATAGGCAAAATGATAAAAGGGTCCTTTAGTGACTAGTCTTAAAAAATACTCCAAAGTGTCATGATCATGATCATACTTGTATCATTTTTACCTCAGTGAAAAGTTTCGTACTTCAGCTATCACGATATCTACTCATACCTTACATGTCAGCTCTAAGATCATAACTCATATTTTTGAACTTTATCGAAAATCATGTATGCTTATAGTTCCTAGTATAAGGAGTTCCAGTTCACTCAGTGTTACGAATCATGTTCCCTGAATACAGAAACTCCAAACTCAGTTCATGCACCTCATGACTCATGTACTCATGCTTTACAGTATGCTCAGTTCCCATGACTCATGCTACACTCCTAATGATCAGCTAAATTCAGGTTATGTCATGTATATCCTCATTTTAGATCTCTTGATAAACCCATTATGTTGATATTCTATTCCTCGGGTCTCAGTTAAGTGTCAAGTTCTGTATAGTGTCCATTCATGCTTTATGTCCTCATGTTTTAACCTTTTAGTGAAATCTCCTTATGAAATGATGTAGTGATGAGCAATTGCTTAGATAGGAGAGAGTAAAGTTTTCATAATAAGGAACGATTATTGCATGCTTATTTTACACGAGGCTGTAGTTATGAAGATAGGCTTGAATGCCATGTTGGTGTGTAAGTAGATAAATATATTTCGCGTAGTGAATGTCTAGTAGGAGGTTGTATTTAGTTGTTGAAGGAAAAATTAGAATTGTTTTAGGAGAAGAAAAGTTATGAAATATGGAGTGTATTAAATTCACGACTCGGGCTAGTACTACAGTGTTATGTGTGCATTTCGTAGATCTGTGTAGGCTTGAACATAGTAGGAGAATTCAGTCCAACTCAGACCTCAGTAGGTAGAGTTATTAGTGCCCATGTGAATGATTTAGTAGCCTCAAATGAAATGCATCGTTGAAGTAGAAATTATAGTTGAGAAACGTGGATAAGATTGCAAGTTAGTAGTTGCAGTGCATAAGGCTTAGTAACTCTATCTTAGATGATATTTCGTAGGCCTTGCTCCATATTACAGATTTTAGTCATGTTGTGATTTCTTATTCAGATGTCTTATTCAGACCATACCAAGATTCCTTGCTCCCTAAAGTCATTAGAACTTTATAGAAAGAATGTCAAAGAAATGCTCAAGTCGAGTATAAGTTTTCAGCATAAGTTGGTTCGTAAAGCCAGTAATTCAGTTTAGCAGTCAGGCGAACAAGTTCGTATGGTTTCCCATCTTTCCATTTAGTCGTACTATCCGAAGTCTCATGAATATGACTATTCCAAGATGGAGCATCTTGGTAGTTGCGGGTTCAGCCCAGTTCATATATCATGCCTCAATTTCAGATCCCAGATATTCAATCATGATTCAGTTCATAGGTGCCCCGTGCATCGTCTTAGCCTTTTCTCAATATCTCAGCCAAGTCAACATCCTTCGATGGACATAATATCCCAAGGGAGAGATGCACTATAATTCCCCGATCTTTCATGTCCTAAACCTTTTATTTTCTCTTCACGTAACAAGATCCAGTTTGAAGTAATAGGTACTCATAAGTTAACTCTATCATTCCAATCTCAGCCGTATGACCATTCTCATGTTATGGAATGTATTCAAGGAATCAGTTCAGTTCATAATATTCAATTCATGTATCATGTTTTAGACTCAGTTATGTTCTCATGCTCCTATTCATGCATGTTCAGTATTGATCACAGGTTCATCAGTATTCTCAGCTTGAGTAACAATTTTCCTTAGATTTACTCAGTTTTATGCTTAGTTACCTTTACAAACTTGGTATCAATTACCATTGCATATTATCCCCATGTCTGTCATATATTCAAATTCATGAATCAGTTCAGCCATGTAATCATGTTTCAGTATGAAAACTCAATAGTTTAGTAGTTTCAGTCATCTAATAAATCTTTCGTTGAGCATGTTTAGTATGTAAACTCAATCTACCAGTATTCTTAGCTTAATCAGTCTTATTCGAGGATGAATGTTCCCAAGGAAGAGATATTGTATTACTCCGTATTTTCCTAACGCAGTTTAGCTCTTAGTACACAAGAATTCCTACATATAACTTCCAGAATACTCAGAGTTTACCAGCTTAAGACCCACCATTGTGTAGGAAATTCAGTCAGCTTTCCAATGATATAAAATTTACCTTAATTCGATAATTGGGTAAGAAGTTATGGTGATTTTAGTTTAAGCAGTCAGGATCCACAATATCATCGCGTCGCGGTGACAGGTATAACATTTCGTATTTTGCTTGTACTTGTTTTAATTATATGGAACCTTTTATAGCCTTGTGGTATAGTAACGGATGAGATTGTTATGCAAGTGTTAATGGTGTAGATAGAATTATATATGCTGCCCGTGCAGTTTTTATGTGATGCGACCAAGTTAACGTCAATACAACTATTTAAACTTGGGATCGTAAGCTAGTATTTGAATCTGAAGTTTAAAGTGACCAAGTGTGTATAAGTTTAAGATTAGATTAAAGGGATTAGGAGCTGAAAATGGAACAAAATATTGAGGTGCTTGCTTGACTTAATTAAGCTAGTAGGTGAGTCACCTACTTGAGCTGTTTGGACAAAATTAATGGACATATTGCTATGGACCAAATTTGGGCAATGTAATGTACTCATTTGGGCCCAAATTAAATAAAAGAGGAAGAAAATGGGTAAAAAGGCCCAATACTCAAATCTGCCAAGGCCCAAGTTAAAGAAAAGAAAAGAAGGGAAAATGGGTGGCTAAGGCCCAATAACTTTGGATCCACAAAAGACCAATATATTGGGCAAGTAGATACATCATTCACTTGATAAAATATGGGCGAAAAAGGGTCAAGAAAGTCGGCCAAAGAGCATCTCCTTTATATAGATTGAAATCAGCAATTTCTGCTCATTTTTAACTTGGACAAAAATTTCAGCTTCTAGGTTTTTCTCTCTTGTTCTCTCTTGGCTATGAAGTAACCCTATATTCCCACATGGGTTCTTGGAATTGACCTTCCTTCCAAGATAAAGGTAAGTGAGCAATTCATGAGCTTGTACTAAGGAAACTATGTGTTCTTCAAGATTAATTTCTGGACAACCCTCTCTATAAGTTGGACAATCCATTGTTCTTAGTTATTAAGGGATTTTTTTTCTTTCTATTTTGGTGTATGTTTGAAGGGATTAAGCTATTGAAGAGATACAAATTAAGAGGCTAAACTAACAAGGAAATCAAGGTATGTTTGTTGTCCACTTTTGTCCTTTTTCTATATACATGTGTTGGTAGAGGATTGCACATATTTGGTTGTTATTAAAGGATGATTGAGGTGTTGTTTGCGGACTGATTTGTGTGTTTGTGTTATGGGCTGCCAGGTTGATGTTGGAGAAAGGTGTGGTTAGTTTGTAATGAAATATAGGAGAAAGGTGTGGTGGTACACCACCGAACTAATTATTGCACTTGTTACTGCCCAATTTATTTTGTATATTGGTTGGAGGGTGTAACGAAGCTGATGTGGTTTTGGTGATCTTATGAGGACATGTGTGGTATGCGGGTGTAATTGAAGAAGTAAAGGGTTAAAATAACGCCCTTGATTGATGGATTACGTGTGTACTGCCTAGTTACTATTTTGGTGAAGTTAAGTAGCCTAAACATGTTGGTTGGTTACTAATACTAGTTTACCATATATTTTATTGTAGATAAGTAATCTAAAAGGCGGGAAGTCAAGTCGGGATAGTTTCTAAGTTATATAACCAGGTATGTAAGGCATACTCCATTTTGTACTCTTTGGCATGAAATCGAACATTTGTTCCACCAAGTAAGTTTCCAAGGTTATCCTGTAACAAGTGACACATAATAGCAGCGTATTGTATACCAAGAAGCCATCGACCTTGTTCCCACTCTTTAACATATCAAAACACCTCAATACGTGTTTATTATTAAACCTGCACATCTATCTTCATTTGAAAATTTCAGAAGTTCTCCATTTACTCAATTAAGACCCATGTGTTATTTTAAGCTCCTAATCAATTTATTGGTGTGCCAACAACTCTCTACCTCATTTTTGTTGCATTAAGTGCCTATTTATATCTCTTAGTGACAGGTTATTATTTCAAGGTACCATAATGTTATGACCACCAAAGTAACAATATCAAAGGCTAAATAAACTAAGTAGCGTAAATCTATAAAATGAGTGGCAGCTCAGGGGCATAAGCCTAGCATGGGCCGATCTCGATACCTTTATTTGTGGGTGGTAGCTTAGGGGCATAAGCCTAGCATGGTCCGATCCCAATCTTTATATGTAGGTGGCAGCTCAGGGGCGTAAGCCTAACATGGGCCGATCCTAATCTATCTATTTACCACTGATCAGCTGGTCATTTGCATGATATATGGCTTACACAGATTATGAAGTAAGAAGGTAAAAATGAAGAAAGGAACGTAATATATGTATTCTCACAAGTATATATAAAGGTGGTCTACTAGTACTACTTATATCTGATTTCTATTGAGTTTTTATATCATGTGTAGTTACCTTCAGCCTTGCATATTCAATACATATTTTTGTACTGACGTCCCTCATGGGGGACCTGCATTTCATGCTGTAGGCAAAGGTACTTCAGCTCATACACATCACTCGTAGGAGCACAGGCTATTCAGTGTATATTGGTGAGCTCCAGGTTGATTCGGGGCTTTCCGAGTCTGTTCCATATATTTTGGTATTGTGCAGAAGGTTAAGAGTAGGGCGGGGGTTTGTCCCGACCCTAACTAAGTATATGTTTCTTTTAGAGGCTTTGTAGACTAATGTAAAGTTATGGTAGTGTCTTGCCTTTAGACATGGTAGCCCCAACGGCCAAGTGTTGTATATATCAGTTTGTGCTTGCATGTGTAATTATTCTCATCGATACATAATATCATGTTGGTTAGAACCTTTGGTTGTCATAGTTACATGCATGAGAAGTACAAGGTTATGAAATTGTTTTCTCGAGCCTTTACGGCTACTGGTGCTTGTCCGCCCCAATAGGAGTTGAGGCGTGACAAAAGTGGTATCAGAGCGGGTCGTCCTAGGGTGTCTACAAAACCGTGTCTATATAGAGTCTTGTTTATGGGCGTGTTTTGCACCACATCTATAAACAAGAGGCTATGGGACATTTAAGGGTTGTCTCTTTTTCTTCATATCTTAGATCGTGGAATAGAGCCCATGTTGTAGGTAAAGTCATATTTAATCAATGAACCTATTTTTTTACCTCTTATTAAGTAAATATACCGGTTACAAGAAGGATTTAGAATTTAGGTAAGCAGATAGACGAGGCTATCGGGGAAAGGACCAACAAATCACCACCTAGACGAGCTAATCAAAGTGAGGCTCAAGCTGAGTTTGTGTCCCAACTTTTTTTACTCCTCCATCTCCAGAAGAGCTAAGAAGGAGAAGAACTACATCCTCAGAACCACCTACCAATGCTACAGACCAAGATCTAAGGAATGCAGTACAATTATTGGCTCGTATAATTATTGGACAAGCTCAAAGACAAGCGATTCCAACTACAGGTTCCAGTGGTGTAGATAGGGCAGCTAGCCTACGAACGCAGGATTTTCATAAATTGGATCCTCCTACATTCACTGGATCAGATCTTAATAAAGACCCACAGGACTTTATTGATCAAATACAAACGGCTCAAGATGTCATGCATGTATCGGGTAAAGAGACAGTTGAGCTAGCAACATATAGATTGAAAGGAAAGGCAATACTTTGGTACGAAGATTGGAAATGATCTAGGGGTATCGATGCACTTTCAGCTACTTGGAATGAGTTCTTAGAGGCATTTCTTGATCATTACCTTCCATTTGAGATTCGAGAAGCCCGTGCAGATCAGTTTCTGAATCTTCGCCAAGAGAATATGAGTGTGAGGGAGTCTAGCCTCCGGTTTAACTCTTTGGTTAGGTATGCTCCTAACATAGTAGCTACAATGGGTGATAGAGTACATCGATATGTGGATAGATTAGATCCCTATCTGGTTAGAGATTGTACTATTGCTGCTTTGAACAAAGACATAGACATAGCAAGGATACAAGCATTTGCACAAAAAATAGAGGACCAGAGGCAAAGAAGAAAAACACAGGAATTGGAAAGGGGGTATTCCAAGTGGTCTAGATCTACGGGGAAGTTTATGGCATCCCAAGGAGAGCTTAGGCCTCAATTTTTTAATAGACCGCCTAGGCCATTATCTTCTTATTTTGCAGCTAGTGCTCCACCACAGTTTCAAGGGTCCAAAGGCAACCAGTTTGGACAAAGAAGTGAGAGTCAGAGTTCACGAACAATGAGGTATCAAGAGCAAGGGAGTATGAGCCAATGAAGTCCTCCTCGATAGCCATGTAAATAATGTAGAAAGCTTATTTAGGTGCATGTTGGTTCGGGACAAATGCTTGCTTTTGGTGTGGTACGTCAGGACATATGATGAGAGAATTCCCTTAAAGGGGCATAGGTAGTATGGCACGACCCACTGGATCAGCAGTTGCATTATCATCGGTGCCTTATTCAGGTAGAGGTGTACAACCTATGGGTCATGGTAGAGTTTTTAAAGGAGGAGCTAGCTCTAGTGGAGTTCAGAATTATACATATGCTTTAGCGGATCGACAAAATTCAGAGGCTTCTCCAGATGTGGTTACAGGTACATTGCCCATTTTTTCACATGATGTATATGCATTAGTTGATCCGGGTTGTAAATTATCATATGTCACTCCATTGGTTGCTGAAAAGTTCAAAAGAATACTAGAATTGCTAGTTAAGCCACTTAAAGTATCTACGCCGATTGGTGAATCTATTATAGCTAAGAGAGTGTATCAAAATTGTATAATAACTATTTGCAATTGCGATACAATGGCTGACCTAGTTGAGTTAGAAATGGTAGATTTTGATGCTATAATGGGTATGGATTGGTTGGCTTCTTATTATGCCATAGTGGAGTGCCGAACTAAGAAAGTGTATTTCCATTTTCCAAAAGAGGCAATCCTTGAATGGAGGGGTAATATTGGTGCACCAAGAGGTAAATTTATTTCTTATTTTAAGGAAAAAAGGATAATTTCCAAGGTTTATATATGTCATCTAGTTAGAGTGAAGGATACAGATGCGGAGGCACCAACTCTTCAAATCGTTCCAGTGGTAAATGAATTTCCTGATGTATTTCCTGAACATCTTCCAGGTTTACCTCCAGAACGAGAAGTGGAGTTTGGTATCAATGTGATCCCAGGTACTCAACCAATCTTAATTCCCCTGTATAGAATGGCCCCGACAGAATTACAGGAGTCAAAAGAGCAATTGAAAGACTTGTTAGAAAAAAGATTCATAAGGCCTAGTGTGTCCTCTTGGGGCGCACCAGTGTTATTTATGCGTAAGAAAGATGGCTTATTAAGAATGTGTATTGACTATAGGCAACTAAACAAGGTGACTGTTAAGAACAAATATCCAATTTCGAGAATTGATGACTTATTTGATCAGTTGCAAGGCACCAAGTGGTTTTTAAAGATTGATTTAAGGTCTGGTTACCACCAAATAAGGGTAAAAAAGAATGACATACCCAAGACAACTTTTTGAACACGGTACGGTCATTACGAGTTCCTATTCATGTCCTTTGGGCTAACTAATGCACCTGCAACTTTTATGGATTTGATGAATATGGTGTTCAAGCCATTCTTGGATGTGTTTGTGATAGTTTTTATAGATGATATTCTGGTTTATTCGAGATCAAATGAGGACCATGCTGATCACTTACGATAGGTGTTGCAGATTCTTCGTGATCGTAAGTTATATGCAAAGTTCTCTAAATGTGAGTTTTGGTTAAAATCTGTGGCATTCTTAGGTCATATTGTATCTGATGAAGGAATAAAGGTTGATACTCAAAAGATAGAAGCCATGAAGAACTGGCCAAGACCTATAACGCCTACGGAGGTTCATAGTTTCCTTGGGTTGTAGGTTATTATAGAAGATTTGTTGAAGGATTTTTTTCAATTTCTGCACCTTTAACAAAGTTAACACACAAAGCGTCCAAGTTCCAGTGGAATGATGCATGTGAAAGATATTTCCAAGATCTAAAGAATAAGTTGACTTCTACACCCATATTGGTACTTCCAGAAGGCATAGATGGGTATGTAGTGTGTTATGATGCTTCAAGAATTGGCTTAGGGTGTGTATTGATGCAGCGTGGTAAAGTCATAGCATATGCCTCAAGATAATTGAGGCCACATGAGAAGAATTATCCAACGCATGATCTGGAGCTAGCGGCGGTTATATTTCCCTTAAAGATATGGCGTCACTATTTGTATGGGATTTATGTTGACATATATACTGACCATAAGAGTTTGCAATATATCTTTAATCAGAAGGACCTAAATTTGAGACAACGAAGATAGCTTGAATTATTAAAAGACTATGATGTTGATATCTTGTATCATCCAGGAAAAACAAATATGGTGGAAGATGCGTTAAGTCGTAAGGCTATGGAGCCGTCTATAGAAAAACAAGGGATGACTAAGGATCTACACCAACTAGCAAATTTGGGGGTTCGCCTTCTTGAAACTCCAGATGAGGGGCTTATTGTGCATAACATGGAAGAATCTTCCCTAGTAGCTGAAGTAACAGAGAAGCAATATGCAGATCCCATTCTATTAAAGCTTAAGGAAAATGTGCAATGTGGTATGATGAAAGCATTTGAGCTTACGCAAGAAGGAGTACTTCGGTGCTAAAGCAGATTGTGTGTGCCGAATGTAGATGGACTAAGAAAGAGGATTATGACAGAAGCACATCATTCAAGGTATTCTATCCATCCAGGGTCAACAAAAATGTACTATGATTTGAAAGGGATGTATTGGTGGGGTGACATGAAGAAGAACATTGCAAAATTTGTAGCCAAATGTCCAAATTGTCAAAGAGTTAAAGTAGAGCACCAAAAACCCGGGGGTTATATGCAATGTATAGATCTTCCAATCTGAAAGTGGGACATGATCAATATGGATTTTGTAACTGGTTTGCCTCGTATATCTCAAAGGTTTGATTCCATATGGGTGATCATTGATAGGCTTACCAAATCAGTGCACTTTCTACCGGTTAGGACCACTTACACAGTTGAAGAATATACCAAATTATATATTAAGGAGATAGTTTGACTACATGGAGTTCCAATCTCTATTATATCGGATCGAGGAGCTCAATTTACTATAAATTTTTGGAAGTCTTTCCAGAGAAATTTGGGAACACAAGTGAATCTAAGTACCACTTTTCACCCTCAAACAGATGGACAAGCAGAACGTACCATTCAAACACTTGAAGATATGCTACGAGCTTGTGTATTGGACTTTAAGAGTAGTTGGGATGATTATTTACCTCTCATCGAGTTCACCTACAACAATAGCTATCATTCAAGTATCAAAATGGCACCATATGAAGTTTTGTATGGAAGAAAGTGTAGATCACCCATTGGATGGTTTGAAGTGGGTGAAACTGCCTTATTCGGGCCAGATTTTGTTCATCAAGATATGGAAAAGGTTAAAGTGATCCAACAGAGGCTAGAAATAATCCAAAGTCGACACAAGTCATATGTAGATATTAGAAGAAGGAGGATAGAGTTTTCTATAGTTGATTGAGTATTCTTGAAGGTGTCACCAATGAAGGGGGTTATGAGATTTAGTATGAAAGGAAAACTAAGTCCACGTTATATAGGCCCATATAAGATTACTCGGAGGTTTGGCCAAGTCACTTATGAATTAGAGGTACCCCAAGAGCTCTCAACAGTTCATCCGTTATTTCACGTCTCAATGCTTCAAAAATGCATTGGAGATCCATCTTATATTACCCCTACTGAAGATGTACAAATTACAGAAGATCTCACCTATGAGAAAATACCTATTGCTATTCTAGATCGACATGTTAAGAAGTTGAGGAATAAGGAAATAACTTCTATAAAAGTGCTTTGGAGGAATCAGAAAGTAGAAGAGATCACATGGGAAGCTGAAGAAGCGATAAAATCCAAGTACCCCTATTTATTCAAATACGAAGAAAAAGTTCAAGATGCTGAATTGGAGCAATAATAAGTAAGTGTAATATATAGGTACTATGTGATGATAGGGATATTAAAATTAGGCTTGAACTTGTTTTGGTTGGACAATTATGCTATATTTGAGGATGGAAGTTTCTAAGGGAGGAAGGAGATAACATCCCGTATTTTGCTTGTACTTGTTCTAATTATATGGAACCTTTTATAGCCTTGTGGTATACTAACGGATGAGATTTTTATGCAAGTGTTAATGGTGTAGATAGGATTATATATGCTGCCCGTGCAGTTTTTATGTGATGTGACTAAGTTAACGTCAATACAACTATTTAAACATGGGATCGTAAGCTAGTATTTGAATCTGAAGTTTAAAGTGACCAAGTGTGTATAAGTGTAAGGTTAGATTAAAGGGATTAAGAGCTGAAAGTGGAATAAAATATTGAGGTGCTTGCTTGACTTAATTAAGCTAGTAGGTGAGTCACCTACTTGAGCTATTTGGACCAAATTAATGGACATATTGCTATGGACCAAATTTGGGCAATGTAATGTACTCATTTGGGCCCCAATTAAATAGAAGAGGAAGAAAATGGGTAAAAAGGCCCAATACTCAAATCTGCCAAGGCCCAAGTTAAAGAAAAGAAAAGAAAGGAAAATGGGTGGCTAAGGCCCAATAACTTTGGATCCACAAAAGCCCAATATATTGGGCAAGTAGATACATCATTCACTTGATAAAATATGGGCGAAAAAGGGTCAAGAAAGTTGGCCAAAGAGCAACTCCTTTATATAGATTGAAATCAGCAATTTTTGCTCATTTTTAACTTAGACAAAAATTTCAGCTTCTAGTTTTTTCTCTCTTGTTCTCACTTGGCTATGAAGTAACCCTATATTCCCAGAAGGGTTCTTGGAATTGACCTTCCTTCCAAGATAAAGGTAAGTGAGCAATTCATGAGCTTGTACTAAGAAAACTATGTGTTCTTCAAGATTAATTTCTGGACAACCCTCTCTATAAGTTGGACAGTCCATTGTTCTTAGTTATTAAGGGATTTCTTTCTTTCTATTTTGCTGTATGTGTGAAGGGATTAAGCTATTGAAGAGATACAAATTAAGAGGCTAAACTAACAAGAAAATCAAGGTATGTTTGTTGTCCACTTTTGTCTTTTTTCTATATACATGTGTTGGTAGAGGATTGCACATATTTGGTTGTTATTAAAGGATGATTGGGGTGTTGTTTGCGGACTGTTTTGTGTGTTTATGTTATGGGCTTCCAGGTTGATGTTGGAGAAAGGTGTGGTTAATTTGTAATAAAATATAGAAGAAAGGTGTGGTGGTACACCACCAAACTAATTTTGCACTTATTACTACCCAATTTATTTTGAGTATTGGTTGGAGGGTGTAATGAAACTGATGTGGTTTTGGTGATCTTATGAGGACATGTGTGGTATGCGGGTGTAATTGGAGGAGGAAAGGGTTAAAATAACACCCTTGATTAATGGATTACGTATGTACTGCCCGGTTACTGTTTTGGTGAAGTTAAGTAGCCTAAACATGTTGGTTGGTTGCTAATACTAGTTTACTATATATTCTATTGTAGATAAGTAATCTAAAAGGCGGGAAGTCAAGTCGGGATATTTTCAGAGTTATATAACCAGGTATGTATGGCATACTCCATTTTGTACTCTTTGTCATGAAATCGAACATTTATTCGACCAGGTTTCCAAGGTTGTCCTGTAACAAGTGACGCATAATAGCAGCATATTGTAAACCAAGAAGCCAATGACCTTGTTCCCACTCTTTAACATATCAAAACACCTCAATACGTGTTTATTATTGAACGTGCACATCTATCTTTATTTGGAAATTTCAGAAGTTCTCCATTTACTCAATTAAGACCCATGTGTTATTTTAAGCTCCTAAACAATTCATTGGTGTGCCAACAACTCTCTACCTTATTTTTGTTGCATTAAGTGCCTATTTACATGTCTCTTAGTGGCAGATTATTATTTCAAGGTACCATAATGTTATGACCACCAACGTAACAATCTCAAAGTCTAAATAAACTAGTAGCATAAATCTGTAAAATGAGTGGCAGCTCAGGGGCATAAGCCTAGCATTTCGATACCTTTATATGTGGGTGGAAGCTTAGGGGCATAAGCATAGCATGGGTCAATCCCAATCTTTATATATAGGTGGCAGCTTAGGGGCGTAAGCCTAGCATGGGCTGATCCTAATTTATCTATTTACCACTGATCAGCTGGTCATTTGTATGATATATGGCTTACAAAGATTATGAAGTAAGAAGGTAAAAATAAAGAAAGGAACGTAATGTATGTATTCTCACAAGTATATATAAAGGTGGTCTACTAGTACTACTTATATCTGATTTCTATTGAGTTTTTGTATCATGTGTTGTTACCTTCAGCCTTGCATATTCAGTACATATTTTTGTACTGACGTCCCTCACGGGGGAGCTGCATTTCATGCTGCAGGCATAGGTACTTCAGCTCATACACTTCACTCATAGCAGCGCAGGCTATTCAGTGCATATTGGTGAGCTCCAGGTTGATTCGAGGCTTTCCGAGTCTGTTCCATATATTTTGGTATTGTGCAGAAGGTTAAGAGTAGGGCGGGGGTTTGTCCCGACCCTAACTAAGTATATGTTTCTTTTAGAGGATTTGTAGACTAATGTAAAGTTATGGTAGTGTCTTGCCTTTAGACATGGTGGCCCCAACGACCAAGTGTTGTATATATCAGTTTGTGCTTGTATGTGTAATTATTCTCATCGATACATAATATTATGTTGGTTAGAAACTTTGGTTGTCATAGTTACATGTATGAGAAGTACAAGGTTATGAATTGGTTCTCTCGGGCCTTTACGGCTACGGGTGCCTATCCACCCCAATAGGAGTTGAGGCGTGACGACAGGCCAAATGGTATTCATCAGTTTCAAGTGAAACACCGCGATCCCATCGCATCGCGGTAAAGTTCCAGTTCCCACTCCTCATTTTCCAGTATGTCACCGCGATGGTGCCGCTTCGCGCCATAGTTCTAGTTCAGAATTGTCAATTTCCAGTGACGCAACGCGATTCCACCACATCACGCCAAGGTCCAGTTTCACAATTGTCCATTTGTGAACAGTTCTAGCCAAACTTTAGAAACTCACCGCAATGCCACCGCATCGCGGTGAAAGCCAAAATCAAGAAATTTAATGACAAAAATTTAAATTATTCCAAGGGCAGTTTGGTCTTTTCTGTGACCCTAATCAGTCTAAATACGAGATTAATACCCTAATAACCTAATTAGATCATTATTTACTCAATTCCTCTCAAATCAAGATTATTTTCTCTCAAAATAGAAAACTATAGCCTCCAAGAATCAAGAGCAGTCCTCTATAAATCCACCAAGAAACTTCAAGAACTCATCTTCTCAGGTATGTTAGGTATTCATCCATGGGCCCTTACCACTCATCCAAGAACCCTATTTAAAAATACAAGTTTTCAGATTTGTGATTTCCATGCCTAATTAGATTGTGTTCATGATTTTGATGTTGTTTGGGTTTCAATCAACGATTAATTACAAGTTTCATGAAAATTAAGATAATATGTATGTTGAATTATGTGATCCTCTGTTAAACCTTTTAATTGCAAGTTGAGTATGTTATCCATGATGCTATTGTGATGACCATTTTCATGTACATTAATTATGCTCCCCGAGTGTTTGATAGAATGCTTATGTGGATTGAATAGTGCAACCATGACATGTTAGAATGTGTTCTGTTCATGTACAAGTTCATGCCTTGCAAGTGTTTGACAAAATGTCTCAATGAATGAATCATGACTGAGTGACTAGCTAGTATGCTTTCAAGATTGTGCCATGTTTTACTATTGATGCTATAGAGTCCTGGGGGTATTTATTACCTGAAATCTAGCTGTTACCTAGAATTACAGTAGCTACACAATAGACTTAGTAATGTCACGAACAATAGTACTTAGTCAGTTACAAAACTTGTGAAACTTAGTCCAGTTCAGTTCAGCTTAATAATCAGTGTCATTCAGTTGGGAGCAGGTTCAGCACCGAGCGAACCTAAGGATGGGGGCTCACCTGTCAGTAGAGGGTGTGATCCTTAGTAGCAGTCCTTGCATTCCAGAATTACGTAGCCAGCGTAGGTTGAGATATCAACCTACCAGTTGAGGGTTGATAAGGTGTTTTACCTGCCAGTTGAGGGTAATACCATTCTCATTAGGGCACCTGCCAGATGAGGGTGACTCTTTAGCCTGTTAGTACCTGTGGTGTGATATTAGTACCCTTCCAACTGGGGTTACAGGTTGGACCCTAAATGAGCTTAACATGGGGCATGTCGGTTAGATGATTACCTCCCACAGTTTCAGTTTCAGACTTTAGTATAGAACTCAGTTTAGTTCTACAGGATCAGGACTATCAGTAACTGTCACCCAATTATCAGTAATTTAGTTATCAATAATCTCAAATATCAGTTACTCAGTTATCAGAACTCAGTACTCAGTTTTAGTATAAATCTCAGGCACAGTATATATGTATATACCCATTATTGCATAAATAGTATTTACAATAGCTTCAGTTATCCATGTACTCTCATTTAGTTATATTCATGTCACACAGTCAGTTATTGTTCATGCATATGAATCCATGCATTTCAGCCTTACCTTATCTAGCATACTAGTACATTCCATGTACTGATCGCATACTCGTTTCTTGCACTATGATGTCTCATGTCATAGGTTCAAAAGCTCAGGTTCCTGACCGTGTCTTAGCCTGATTCAGTCAGCAGTAACAAATTCAGTAGTTAGTCTTCATCTATTGAAGATATTTCTTTACTTCAATATTATAGTAGATTCGATATTTTATTAGTCAGAGTTAGTTGGGGGCTTGTCTCATCAATTCCACATTTAGATAGTTTAGTTAGAGGCTTTTCAGACTAGACTAGTTTAGACAGTATTCAGTTTTCAGATGTTATTATCAGTTGCTATATTTATCAGTATTCAGATTATGAACCTTATGATATTTCAGCCTAACTGTCGCATTATTTTAGTCTCTATTCAGTGCTCATAGTAGGTACCAGTCATGGGTTAGCTTGTGGTCCTTCGGGGTTGTAAGCACCGTGTGACATCCGGGGAGCAAACTCGGGGCGTTATATTTATAAAGTGTTTATGAATAATACCAATTCCATGAATATGGATGAATGAAATGAGGATGAATACTTATAACCAAATCAATATCATGTGATGAATCAACTTAATAATGGTATAACTGACATTAATTTCTCCTCAAGTCTTAATAGATCATGAGATAAGTTATCGCATGACAACACATTAGTAAAGAGTCATGTAAGACATTAATAATATCAATCCATACCCCCTACTTGGGAATCATAATAATAATAAGGAATAAATAATATTGAAATAAGACCAATACCAGCTACCGCACCACCATCACAATGATAATTATCTCTCAAGTTAAGAATAATATTCACATAAGCCCCTTCATGGAAATGATGATCTTAGAAGATGAATCTCATGGTAAAATCTCGAACCCATAATATACCCAGCTCGGTCTGAAGAAAGGTAAGTCGTAGCCTACCATAAAATTCAAAATACGAGCCCAGATCTTTCAGTAAGGAGCTTTTACTTTTTGTGCACACTCAAAATTAACCCAATAAATTTAAAACATAATTTACATATCAATAGGTGATATAAGCCGAATCGGTTCCACTCTTTTGAGATTAATGCTTCAAGGACTACATATAAGGATCTAAGATTTGATCATTCTAGGAAAGCAAGTACGTGATTGGAGTATACATTAGTGTACGAGAGGAGATATATCCATATATGCAATCTATGGGGCCATCGAGCAACATCTTGTTTGAATAATAGCTTGAGCATAGGAGATGCCATGCTAAAAGTGTTTTGTTGTAAAGACCCTCCAAGTCATTTTCTTGATTTGCATGTATTTCTAGTATTTTGAGATTTTCTATAGCATCTATAGGTTATTTTTGACTTGTCAGAACTATTCGTTTGGTGATTGGACTATTCATTTTAGGCTCATTTCCCTGTTTTGGACTTTTCATTGTTTAGGATTTGGTCTCGAACCAAAACTCTTAGTAGATAACCTCAAATGATAATTCTGGTAATGCCATAAGCTTTGGAACATTGATTTTATGTTGGGGGACCCTTGGTTAAGGCCCTGAGGCTTCCAAACTCATTTTGGGCTATTGGGCAAATTATGTGAAAAATAGAACTATAGTTGTGGGCCCTACATTTAGTGTAAATGATCTCAGATGAAAGTTTCGATGATTTGATTGGATCTGAAATGTTGTTTATAATCAAAATTCATTATTGGATCATGTTCATAGGGCTCAGATGAGTTTCGAGGGTCAAAATAAGTTTTTTGACATTACTGGTGTATCAGGTTGCTGGTGCGATCACTATCGCGAAAGATAAAATGCAATCGCGACATACATTTTATGCTTTGCAGATCGCGATCACAATTTCAAAGTCACAATTATGACTCCTGACCCCATATTTAATCCCCTTCTTCAGCCTAATTTTCAACACTCTTTCCATCATCTTTACATAATTTGAAAGCTCAAATAAAGTAAAAGAGTGGGAAATCATCCAAATAAGCTAATGATACAAACCAGACAATAATAGACACAAAACCAGCCAACAACACGATAGTAAGATGACAACAACAAGCTAAAGATTAAATACAAAAATCGAGAACAAGATAGGCAACGAACAATAACAATAAATGGATAGATAACTTGACATACGAATGCTCAAATCTAATAACCAAAATGTGTATCAAACATTAGGACCCAAAGATTCTTATAAGCAATACCAAGTTCTTACGAAGACCTCAAGGGAATCGAAACTCTCAAGCAACCACCGTTTCTAAACTAGTAACCAACACAAGTGATTCCACACTTGCCACAAGTGAATCTACACTTGCCACAAGTGAATCCATACTTGCAAGACACTCTCAAAAAGTTTATCTCTCAAAATATAATCCAAGTTGCTATAAAATAAAATAAAAGGAACAATTTAAAGTATTGTTCTAAACTTATTACATAATAAAAGACCAAAAAACCCTTAATGAGGCTTTACAAAAGTGGTGGCCTTGGAGTGTATACATGGGGCGGCTTTGGAGTGTTTGAAATCTTTCTTCACACTTCAATGCTTGTTCTCTTGGTTAGGCATCAAAGGCAAGCCACAAGCTTGAGTCTTTATGCGTTGGCCTCGTACGGTGTCATCAAAAGCTATGATGACCCCTTGACTCATATTATCCCCCCCTTCTTGAAAATGATTAAACCTCGAATCCGAACTTGCAAAACCAAAGGAAGGACAAACATACAGAAACACCTCATGGCTTGAGGGTTAGGGTTAGTTCAAACAATCATAGCATTATGCCAAGGTTGTACACACTTCACATATAGCTAAATATCCTTCAAGACATTGAAAAGAAAGTCAACATTTAGAGTGCAAAGGATTCGGCTAAGAAAATCATCAAGAATTTCCCTTAAGGGAGTTTCATTAATAACATAACCAAGAAAATCATAACATGTTGGAATAACTAAGGGTGGAAGAAAGGAGTCTTTAAGGACTAGATTACCCTTCCAATCACAAGAAACCATGCTTTAATACCGCACCTCCCCTTTACCCGAAAAACCTTCCATGAAAGAATAAACTAGTCTATCCACATAAGTATGACAATAAATAATGAACAAGAGTTGTTTATCAAGTGGAAACCATGGACTTTTCTTGGAACAACAAATGGACTTGCTATCCAGAATAGGGAAACCACATATTTTATGCACATTCAAGACATTCCAAGAGACATCAATACCATCTAGGTAGGAGTTTAAGGCAAATTTCTTTATAGCATTGTCTACTCTAGGGTAAATGTCATAATGAAACCAAGACACGGGACAAATCATGTAACCACCATACTTCAAATGATCACCGGGATCAAATGGGTAGAGTGTACATGGACACGGGTTTAGAAAGCACTTATTTCCCCCAAGATTACCACCAATATAATCATTTACACCCTCTATACTAGTATGACCATCAACAAAGGTAATTATAGGGTCACTCCTATTCATTTAACCAATATTTTCAATATCTCCATTTACTTGGGGTCCTTTAAACACTTCACAAACATCCCCAAGTGGCGGGCTATGTTCACACACAAGTTGGTCCACATTATCTCCATAAGACAATGTACTATAACTTATTTCAATAGCTTCAACACTAGGTAGACACAAATAACTCTTACTAGAAGAGTCAATTTTATCATCAGAAGGATCAACTAGTGTTTCCACATTTTCAAGTTGTACATTATCATCATGAAGTAAAGAGACATAGGCTCACTTAAAGATAAACTATCTTTCACACTTAGTTGGCTACTAGCCTCATTTACTAGAGTGTAAGAGTTAGTTTGATTACCTTGAAATTCATTTGGAGTATGTCCACTCAAGGGTGTAATACCCCGTATTTCCTTAGCGTAATCTAAGTCCTAATACATAAGTATTTGTATATATAATTTTCAAAACACTAATTATTTGTTAGTTTAGAGACTGCCATTGCGTAGAAAATTAAATTAGCTTTCCAACGATATAAAATTTTCCCAAATCCGATAATCGGGAAAGAATTTATGGCGATTTTAAGTTTCAGTTGTTAAACACTGTCATTTTAACCCTTAGCGTGTCACGGAGCTAGCATAAATGACTATTGTCAATTTCTAGTCTCTGCAAAACCCTCGCATCGCGCCGTCAGCCAAAATCTCAATAGTCCTTTTTCCAGTGTCCTGTCGCGATAATAGTGCGTCGCGCCAAGGGTTAATTTCAGAATCAAAAGGGCACCACAATTCCTTCGCATCACACCAAGCCCTCAGTTCCCAGTTGTTCGATTCCAATAACACAGTACGATAGCACCGCGTCGCGCCAAGGACAAAAATTTGAAATTTTTCCAATTTTGTGATTTGAAATTTTAGGGGCCGTTTGGTCTTTTTTCGATGACCTCAAATCCGCCTATACACAGGATTTAACCCTAAGAGTGCATTATTTGCTCACTTTGTCATTATTCTCTCAAATTAAAATCAACTCTCTTCAACAATAAGAAATGCTAGCTCTTAAGAATCAAGGCCAAATGATACAAGCATGAAGAACATAAAAGAGTTCAAGGTATTGTCAAAGGTTCAAGCTTCGGAATTGGCAAGTGTTTGGAGCCTTTTAAAACCTTGGCATGTTGAAGGAGGAGAAGGGAACCATTACACTCAAGAGGCCCCTTACTTGAAAGACAAGATGGACCTTGCACACTATAATTGGACACTCAAGAGGCGCCCATTGTTAGGGATATTATGGTGCTTTAAGACTTTCTTTTTTACACTTCAAAGGAGCACCCTTCATTAAGGGTATTTTAATCTTTGTTTTGTAATAGTATAAATAGGCATCTTAGCTCTTATTTTCCTTAGTTTTGACATAATGAATTGAGTGAATTTTTAGATTGTAATATTAATATTAGCTTTTAGTATTCTCCTTCTCCTTAAGAGAGAGAAACCGAATTAGGGTTAGCACAATTGATGGATTTCACTTGTGTTGACAAATTGGCAAGAAAGGTGGGTTTTGAGGAGTGTGAATTCCCTTGGTCCACGTAAGAGGAAGGTTTGAGCTTCTATTAGTGAGGTGTGATTGATGGTTTGATACACCATCTTTTGTTAATCACTTGGTAGAAGTAAGGGTCTTTCTATCTATTTTTACGTTTATGCAATCTTCTTCTTCATCTCCTTTCTTTTGTGTTATTTTTACTTGCTGATTTTTGCATCTTGTGTGTCCATTTCGTGAATTCCTAGTCTTCTCTTGTATCATTTGGTATCAGATCCATGTATTAGAGTTGTTCCCACAACTTAAAGTCTTGGATCTAAGAAAATCTCAACAAAAAAAGTGTAGAAAATTGAAAATCTCACAAAAAAAATTGTAAACCCAATTTTGTGTTTTGATAGATTTTTAGATATTAGATCTACTTTATATTTTTGGTGTTTTTTTGGTTTCAAGTGCTAGATCCTTGCTCCCTAGCACCTAAGGTGATACGGTTGGGGCAGCCTCCACAGGTACACGACCTTTCACACGAAGCCAAGCTCGGGAATTACAAGAACTCCAAGCCTTGTTCATGCAAATGGCCGTGTGTGAGTTGGTGATTGAACCAACCAAGGACCTAAACGTTTTTATGTGTGAAGAGAGGTCTTAATGTGTAATAAACTACTCTTCAAGGTTTGCACAAGAAGCAAGGGCGGATGGGTCATTTTACCCCTTTTGTTTGTAGTATAAATAGAACATGTTAGAGAGTATTCCTGAGTTTTTTGAATGCTGATTTTTGTAACCTAAAAACACTAAACATTTCTCTCTCTCTTCACTCTTGGAAGCCGCCCCTATTATCTCACAAGTAGAGGGATACTTGTGTTGTCTCTTTGGCTAGAAACAAGGGTTTTGAGGTCGTTGAGTGCCTCTTGGTCCTCGTAAGAACTTGGTGTTTATATTCATTAGACTTAGGGTCCTCTCTTGATGTTAGGGTTCTTAGTTTCTTGAATGTTATATGTCAAGTTATCTATCTTTCTTTATCTTGTTGTTGTTGTTGATTTTCGTTATCTTAAAGTCTAGTGAAGCCGTGTGGGGCTCTTTTCGATTCACTAGCATTGTTATCTATCTTGTTGTTCTTGTGTTGTTGGACTGAAAAACCAAAACTTAAACTTGTTGTTCTTGTGTTGTTGGACTGAAATCCGAGCCTACTTGAAGCTCTTGGTGTTGTTGGTTTGATTTTGTATCATTTGGTATCAAAGCGAGACCGGTTGTGTTCCAACATAACCCATCTTGGGCTAGTTCACGGCTTAAACAAACAACACCAAAAAGAAATTCTGAAAATCTGTCCATTAAAAGTTGAAACCAAGAATGATGTTGTATGTTTAGCTCTAGGTGTTATTTTGCTTGTTTAGTGAGTTTCTAGTGTTGGTTTCTTTCACACCAACACTAAGGTGTCTAGATCCAAAAGTTGAGCTTGAAAACTTGAACATTGTGTAGTGACTTGAAGTGGCCGAAAGTTGTATGTTGTTGGAAACCAAAAGAAAAAAAAAATCGGTGGTTGTGTGTTTATGTGCTAAAGACGTTGATGAAGTTTGTTGGGGTGTTCATCTTTTGAACTTGTTCATCTTGTTCATCTTGTTGTGTGCTCAAGTTGTAAGACAATCTATAAAGTTGTTGTGAAAGACTTGCACCCATCACCTTCTAGTCTTGTCAATCACTTTTCCCTAATTCAAGGAGCC
Source organism: Capsicum pubescens (assembly GCA_030864215.1). Taxonomy (NCBI): domain Eukaryota; kingdom Viridiplantae; phylum Streptophyta; class Magnoliopsida; order Solanales; family Solanaceae; genus Capsicum; species Capsicum pubescens. The sequence continues at coordinate 146,322,396 of CM061545.1, read as the reverse complement.
TTGTTTTGTGGGATTAGTCAACCAAACCTCACTTTCTTGAGTTTGAAAAGGTTGAAATACTACAAGATTTTATTTTTTCCCACCAAAACACTTTGCAAACTATAACAAGTTGTGTGAATATTAACACAAAAAAAAAGAAAAGAGAAGAAGAACGTGTGGAACCCTTGCATGCTGCCACGTCACTATAAGTTCAACTTAGGATATTCTTTGGTTGCTAATTGTTGATCCTTGGTTTCCCTTACTTGGTCCTAGAACTAATTAACAAACTAGTACATTCCTACTAGGTTGTCAACTAGTTCCTTGAACCGTTTGTTCGTGTCAACGATTATTTGAGTGCTTTTATTCGTTTGAATGAATTGCTGATTTTTGACTCTAGTCCGGCAAGAATTCTTTGAGTCTTCAAACAAGAATCCATTCCGGATAAGAGCTTACTCATACCTTAAAATTTCACGGTTACTAGCCAATTATACAACACTTGTGGAACACGAATTTGTGGTGAACTAAAGCGGATAATATCTTGACAATGGAAGGAGCTACGTCTCATAATGTGGATACTAATGCCCTTGATTCTATGAGGGTCACTCTTGAGACCGTTACCCGGACACTTGAAAGGTTGAATTCGGAATTTGGGGCCGTGAGAGGGGACTTGGCAGTAATAAAGGGGGAAGTGTCGACTATTAGTGGGAGATTAGAACAAGTGGAGAGTCAAAGGAACTCTCGTCCTTCTACTCCTCTACATGTATCTACCAATGGTCATGATAGGACCTCCTCCGCAACCATCACCCCCGAAACAGTCCACCAAATGCTAAATGCACCCCAAGCTCCACTAAATACCGCAAGCCAAACTACCTATTTTCCTCCAAACCGAGACCCCACTAGACCACTACATCTCCAAGCCCCTCCAATTCCACAAGAGGGATTTGGACGCCAAGTACCTCCACTATATCCGAACCCTCCATTCCAAGCTCCATTAACCCAAAGACCGCAAATTCCAAATCCTCCGAATCAAAACGGCCAAGGCCGACCAGCCCACTTTGAAGGATACGGTAGAGAGGAGTATGAAGGAGATGGAGCCTTTGATGATGCTTATATGAGGGAGGAGGAGTTAAGAGGGGGTCGAGGAGAACCTAGGAGACACCGGGGGTATGAAGATAGGGGAAACCGACACCAAGAGAGAGACGTAGGCATCAACACCATCAAGTTGAGCCTACCCATCTTTAAGGGTGAAAGTGACCCCGAGACCTACTTAACTTGGGAATCGGCTTGTGACAAAGTTTTCCAAGTTAATGACATCTCGGAAGAAAAGAAGAGTTGCTACGCTATAGCTCACCACGAGGGCTATGCTAACACTTGGTGGGAGTATGTTAAACGATTTGGTAATGAATTAGTTGATGGGTAGCCACCACCTTGGTTTCGGTTGAGGTATTTGATGAGACAACGATACCTTCCCGAGAGATATCGTCATGAGTTGCTTGCTAGATTATATGGCTTGCGGCAAGGAGGCAAGAGTGTGATGGCCGATTTTGACGAGTTCCAACAACTCATGTTGAAACTTGATCATCGTGGGGAGCAAATCAGTCACGACATCATCCGGTTCAAGTGTGGGTTGAACAAAGAGATCTCCACTCATTTGACCCTTCACCGGTTTGAAACCATTGACGGTATATTCCAAGCGGCCCTTGAGATTGAAAGGGAACTTAAGGAGAGATCATCCTTCAAGGCAAGGGTACAAACCCCCTCGGGTTAGCCCAAAAACAAGGACCAACCCGCCCCTACGAAGCTGCCCGAGTCCAAAACAGTCCCTAAATTCCCTCCGAAACTGGAGGCTCACAAATATCCCAACCCAAAGGGGTTCCAATGCTTCAAGTGCCAAGGTTGGGGGCATAAAGCCAATGAATGTCCGAACCGGCGCAATGTGATCCTACGAGAAGGGAAAGTGTACTACCTTGGTGAGGAGGTGGTTTCCGAAAGGGGGGAGGATGAGGCCGAGCCTCAAGATGGAGAGGGAGCTGAAAATGAGCCGAATGATGATGAAGTAGATGGTAGTGAAGATGTCTATCCACAAGAAGGGGAGTGTGTGGTTCCAAACTTTGTGGTTAGACGTGTCATGATTAGTAAGGCGATAGATGACCCGAGTCAAAGGGAAAATCTATTCCATACTAAGTGTCTTGTAAAGGGGAGTGTGTGCACCTTGGTGATTGATAGTGGTAGTTGTACAAATGTTGCGAGCCATGCTATGGTAAATTTCTTGAAGCTACCAACTACACTACACACTAGTCCTTACAAGCTACAATGGTTGAACGATTGTGGTGAATTAAAGGTCACAAGGCAATGTGTGATTCAGTTTAAGGTGGGAAACTACCACGATGAAGTGCTTTGTGACGTGATCCCAATGCAAGCATGTCACTTGTTGTTAGGTAGACCATGGCAATATGATAGGTCTACTAAACACGATGGGAGGTCCAACCGGTATACGCTTGAGAAGGATGGCCGAATGGTCACACTTCATCCTCTTTCACCCTCCCAAGTAAATGAGTGACATCAAAAGATAAGAGAGTTGAAGGGAAAGGGGAAGGAATCGGAAAAGGGAGAAAATGGGGGGAATGCCATAGGTGAGGAAGTAGGGACATCCGAGGCTGTCCCAACGACAAGGGAGATGGAAAACGTAGTGATGTTGGCTAGGAGGAAAGAACTCTTTGTGGACCATGATGAAAACAAGCCGATGTTACTTTTGGCCCATTATTTTAATACTAACCCCACTAATTCTTCCATTTCCCCTTTGATTTCTTGTGTGTTGCAGGAGTATGAAGATGTTTTTCCTCAAGAACTTCCGCAAGGATTGCCCCCACTTCAGGGAATTGAGCACCAAATTGATTTGGTGCCGGGTTCACAGCTTCCAAACAAATCGGCCTATAGGAGCAATCCCATGGACACTAAGGAGCTTGAAAGACAAGTTGAGGAGCTTCTCAACAAGGGATACATCAAGGAAAGCATGAGTCCGTGTGCTGTTCCGGTGCTTTTGGTACCGAAGAAGGACGGAACTTGGCGCATGTGCGTCGATTGTAGAGCCATCAACAAAATCACTATAAGGTATCGTCATCCAATCCCTAGACTAGATGATATGTTAGATGAGCTCCACGGATCTTGTTTGTTTTCTAAAGTGGACTTTAGGAGTGGCTATCACCAAATTCGCATGCAACCCGGTGATGAGTGGAAGACCGCATTCAAGACCAAATTCGGTCTATATGAGTGGCTGGTCATGCCCTTCGGCCTTACCAATGCTCCTAGCACCTTTATGAGGCTAATGAATCATGTAATGAAGCCTTATATTGGAAAGTTTGTGGTGGTTTACTTTGATGATGTGTTGGTATATAGTAAATCTATTGATGATCATGTATTGCATTTGAGATGTGTGTTTGATGTGCTCCGAAAGGAGAAGCTGTATGCCAACATGGAGAAGTGTTCATTTGGTGTTGATAAGGTTATATTCTTGGGTTTTGTTGTGAGCTCAAGGGGTGTGGAAGTGGACGATTCCAAGATAGACTCTATTCGAAGTTGGCCGACCCCTAAAACTATTGGAGAAATCCGAAGTTTCCACGGGTTGGCAAGCTTTTATAGGAGGTTTGTCAAAGGATTTAGTTCCATAGCAACCCCCTTGACCGAGGTAATTAGGAAGGACGGACCCTTTAAATGGGGTGATGAGCAAGCTAGGGCTTTTGAGGCCTTGAAAGCTACGCTCATCTCGGCGCCTTTATTGCAATTTCCCGATTTTGATAAGATGTTTGAAGTAGAGTGTGATGCTAGTAAGGTTGGCATCGGGGCTGTTTTGATGCAAGAAGGTAAGCCCGTTGCTTATTTCAGTGAAAAGCTCAAAGGGGCAATTCTTAATTACTCAACTTATGATTTGGAGTTGTACGCCCTTGTTAGAGCTTTGGGAAATTGGCAACATTATTTGTGGCCTAAGGAGTTTGTGATACGAACGGATCATGAGTCGTTGAAACACCTTAAGAGCCAAGACAAGTTGAATAGGCGTCATGCTAAGTGGATTGAGTTCATCGAGACTTTCCCTTATGTAATTCATTACAAAAGAGGAAAGAAAAATGTTGTTGCCGATGCCTTGTCTAGGAAGCATGTGCTTGTTGCTACCTTGTCTTCGAAATTGATGGGTTTTGAGATCTTGCGGTTGTTGTATCCCGAGGATCCTACCTTTGCTCCTATTTTTAGGGAATGTGAAGAGTGGGGAAGGGACCGTTGGCTTAAGGAGAATGACCATTCCTCCTACTCTCGGTTCGATGGGTATTTGTTCATAGGGAGGAGGTTGTGTGTTCCTTCTAGTTCTTGGAGGGAATTATTTGTGAGGGAGGCCCATGACGGAGGCCTCATGGGCCACTTTGGGGTAGACAAGACCCTCGGAATCTTAGAGAAGAACTTCTATTGGCCCAAAATGCGCAAAGACGTCACTAAAATTTGTAGTCAATGCGTGGCCTGCCGGAGTGCGAAATCTCGTCTCCTACCTCAAGGATTATACACCCCACTCCCTACTCCCCTTAGACCTTGGTTGGACATTTCGATGGATTTTGTTTTGGGGCTGCCAAGGACTAGAAAGGGCCGAGATAACATTTTTGTTATTGTTGATAGATTCTCTAAAATGGCTCATTTTATTCCATGTGCTAAAACCGAGGATGCTCGTAGTGTAGCTTCATTATTTGTTGAACATGTTGTAAAGCTTCACGGGGTACCGAGGACTATTGTGAGCGATAGGGACTCCAAGTTCCTAAGTCTCTTTTGGAAGTCCATGTGGGGTAGGCTTGGAACGAAGTTACTTTTCTCCACGTCTTGCCACCCACAAACCGATGGCCAAACGGAGGTAGTAAATAGAACCTTAGGGTCTATGCTACGTTCTATGGTTAAAGGTAAACTGACTTCATGGGAAGATCACCTACCCTTGGTGGAATTTGCATACAACCGGGTAATACATTCGAGCACGGGAATGACTCCCTTTGAATGTGTCTACGGCCTGAATCCCCTTACCCCTTTAGATCTCACTCCTTTGTCTAGTGATCTCATGACCAGCTTAGATGGAAATAAAAGAGCCGAGGCAATGAAGAAAATGCATGAGACGGTGCGGATCAAGCTTGAAAAGAAGAACCAAGAGGTTGCAAAAAGGGTAAACAAAGGGAGAAGAAGGCTTGTGCTTGAACCCGGAGATTGGGTGTGGGTGCATCTTCGAAAGGATCGGTTTCCAGCTCAAAGGAAGTCCAAATTGCTGCCAAGGGGTGATGGTCCTTTCCAAGTACTTGAGAGAATCAATGACAACGCCTACAAGATTGACCTTCCACCGGAATATCAAGTGCACAACACTTTCAACGTTGGTGATCTCTCCCTCGTGGATGCGGTTGAAGATGACCAAATGCTGAATTTGAGGTCAAATTCCTCTCAAGATGGAGAGGATGATACGGTTGGGGCAGCCTCCACAGGTACACGACCTTTCACACGAAGCCAAGCTCGGGAATTACAAGAACTCCAAGCCTTGTTCATGCAAATGGCCGTGTGTGAGTTGGTGATTGAACCAACCAAGGACCTAAACGTTTTTATGTGTGAAGAGAGGTCTTAATGTGTAATAAACTACTCTTCAAGGTTGGCACAAGAAGCAAGGGCGGATGGGTCATTTTACCCCTTTTGTTTGTAGTATAAATAGAACATGTTAGAGAGTATTCCTGAGTTTTTTGAATGCTGATTTTTGTAACCTAAAAACACTAAACATTTCTCTCTCTCTTCACTCTTGGAAGCCGCCCCTATTATCTCACAAGTAGAGGGATACTTGTGTTGTCTCTTTGGCTAGAAACAAGGGTTTTGAGGTCGTTGAGTGCCTCTTGGTCCTCGTAAGAACTTGGTGTTTATATTCATTAGACTTAGGGTCCTCTCTTGATGTTAGGGTTCTTAGTTTCTTGAATGTTATATGTCAAGTTATCTATCTTTCTTTATCTTGTTGTTGTTGTTAATTTTCGTTATCTTAAAGTCTAGTGAAGCCGTGTGGGGCTCTTTTCGATTCACTAGCATTGTTATCTATCTTGTTGTTCTTGTGTTGTTGGACTGAAAAACCGAAACTTAAACTTGTTGTTCTTGTGTTGTTGGACTGAAATCCGAGCCTACTTGAAGCTCTTGGTGTTGTTGGTTTGATTTTGTATCATAAGGAGTCTAGATCTACATTTGGAACAAGATTTGGTCAATTTTGAGCTAGATCCACCATGGTTATGGCGTTTTGAAACTTCAAGAAGCTAGATCTGTGTGGTTTTTGTGTTGTGGAAATTGGTTGGTTGTGATTTTGTGTTATTTGAGCTTGCCTCGGCCCAAGGAACCTAGGTCGAAAAGAAAAATTAAAGTTAGAGTTCATTTGCCTTGTGGTCAAACTTCGGTCAACTCTTGAATATTCATATTGTTCTTCACCATCTTCATAGCTTGTTGAAGAAGAATATTCAAAGAGTGTGTTTGATCCAAAAAAGGAGAAGAAAAAGAGTGTACTTGGTGTTTATGAAAGAATACTCCTTGGCATATTTATTGTCATCCAAAAGAAAGAAGAGACAAAGGGAATAATCAAGTATAATTGAAAGTACAAGGGGGGACCAACCCATTTTGCATTCATTTGAAGCTCCAAAATGGCTCCAAACCTTCAATTTTTCCCTCCCAAATGAAATTTCATCTTCTTCTAAGTGTTTTTGGCCGAAACAAGTGAATTGGGATTTGAAAATTTTGAAAAGTGACGTCCAATCACAAGTTGCCATGTAATCACTTATACAAACGGCCAAATTGAGTTCTAAATTAGATTTCTAAGTTTCTATTTGTTGTTTCTAGTTGCTTTTATGTTGATTCTATCACTAATTAGCAAACTAGTAAGTACCTACTAGGTTGATAATTAGTCTTGAGTCCGTTTTGTTCGTGTCTTCGCTTTTTGTGTGTTTTTCTTGTTTTTAAGTCGTAGTAGTTTGTTGGTTCAAGTCCGTGCATCATTTTATTTGAGTCTTATCAAACAAAAATCGATTCCATACCAAGGCATATTCACCACTCAACTCACTTACCAAGTATTGTCAAGTATTTAGTACTTGTGAGACCAAGTGTGAGGTGAGATTCGAGTGTGAGTGTGTGAGGTTATTTGAACTAACTTATTTTTTCATTTTGTAGGTTTTTTCCTTTGTTGTTTTTCCTCTTTTTAGGTACCTTGACAATGGAAGGAACAATATCATCCACTCCGGATAGTTATAGTATTTATACTACCTCGGATCCTTTTGAAAATTTCCATCGGCACCTTGAAAGTCTATGCCAATTGATGATTGAAGCATGCCATCTAAACCAAATCACCACTAACCCAGATACAAGCATTTTGCCTAGTATTAATTTTCCTTGTGTGCAGGTTCAAGATAATATACTTCTACCGAAGGATTCAAGGAGAGTTCCTCAAGAACACATGGTTGTTGATCAAATGGAGCTCTTGGCTAAGAATTCCAACTTTGGGAAAAATGACAAAGAGGTGATGCAAGGAAGAATTCTTGACAAACTCCCTTGTATTGAGAGCTTTCCAAAGGAATAAATGGGCTGCCATGATCCAAACCTAGGTGAAGGCCATACCTCATGTGAGCTAAAAGGTAACAATGCTATCTCCTACACTCCTATAAACTTAGAATGCCGTGATGTGGCTAGTAGTAGCCAAGTGGATGTAGTTGATAATTCTTGGAGGAGAATTGTATGAGTCTTCCCTTTGTGATACTCTTGATGTTGTTAGGTTGAATAAGGACCAAACTCTTGTTGTGAGTATGCAAACACTAGTTGATTCTTTAGATGACAAAATCAATTCTTTTCGTAAGAATGATTTGTGTCCATCTAGTGCTAGCACTTATAACTTGAATAAGGTTCTATTACCAAGTGATAAGAGTATTCACACACTAGCTGACCCTTGTGAAAACTAAGGTGAGTCTACGTTGGTATGTGAGTTGCCAAAAACTAGTGAGGATATGAATTATGATCAACCTACTCACGAATGTAGCCCACTACTTGAGCATATATGTGGTGTGTTTGATAAGTCTCGAGTTAGTGATGAAGTTGATGGAGTTGATCATGGGATTGGAGATAATTCTTTGAGCATGTTGTATTATGAAAGCCATATTGATAGATTTGCTTAAAGAAACCAAGAAAAAGCACAATCGGATGAAGGTGACCTTAAATTGCTTGAATATGTAGGAAACCCGAATTGTGATTGTTCTTGTGAACATGTTTTTGTGTGTGATCCCTTTGCTGCTCATGGTGACTTATATCTATGGGGAAATTACTCTCGTGAAATAGGAAGTGGTGCATGCTTAGAGATTTCATCTATTTCTTCTTTGTGTGTTTCCTATGTTGAGCATCCTAGTGGTGATGAACTTGGAACTAGTGAGTACTTGCATAAGGGAACCATAGTTGAAATTGATTTGTGTGACACCTTTCTCTACTCTCTATTTGGCTTTGATGATATGTATGCTATTGTAGAGAGTATGTCTTTTAGATGGGGCGAAGCCTATGGGAAAAAAGTGTTGTCTAGATCCATATCTAAAGCCACTCTTTCCATTTGACCCCGGTGCCAAATGTGGATATGATGATGCTGGAACACCCAACTTGTTTCTTGGTCTACATGACAAGCAAGGTATTAATCTTAAAAACCCGAGGGCAAATGTGCCTTGTCGTCTTGGGATAATGCTTCTAAATGTGCATCCTTGCTTGACACACTTGTGCTTGAATTGAATGAATCCAAACTTGTGGATGCCAAGTTGATGTTTTACTTTAAAGAAGGAAGCCATATGTGTTTAAATGACTTGATTCCAACCTTATGTGCTAAAACTATTGAACCAATTGGTATTCTTATAGATTATAGCACCTTGGATGATGCCTTTACACTTGATGCCTTCCTATACTACCTCTTTGCTTATGATGATATCTATGCTAGTCTTGGATTTGCTTTATGTAGGGGTAGGATATTTGTTTGTTGGTCCACTTGGAGTTACAATGTTATATGGCTTTTGTGGACCTTTGTAGTTGTCTTACCTCTTGATGTTTGACTTAGCCATGTCCTTTTTTATGCTTATGGTAGGTGTTTCATGATCATAACGAGGGATAGTTGGTTATATTCCAAAAGTGTACCCCCTTGGCATGTTCACCTAATTTGTGGTACTAATGCTAACCCTCATATCACGAGGATTATGTGCTTGTTTTTCCCTCTCTTTTGTTTTGCAAGGTGCTAATTTGAGGAAAAATTCCTTTCAAGATGGAGAGGATGATACAAGCATGAAGAGCATAAAAGAGTACAGGGTATTGTCAAAGGTTCAAGCTTCGGAATTGGCAAGTGTTTGGAGCCTTTTAAAGCCTTGGCATGTTGAAAGAGGAGAAGGGAACCATTAGACTCAAGAGGCGCCTTACTTGAAAGACAAGATGGACCTTGCACACTATAATTGGACACTCAAGAGGCGCCCATTGTTAGGGTTATTATGGTGCTTTAAGACTTTCTTTTTACACTCCAAAGGAGCACCCTTCATTAAGGGTATTTTAGTCTTTGTTTTGTAATAGTATAAATAGGCACATAGTTTTTTATTTTATTTTATTATCAAATATGTAAATAAAATTTTTGTATTATTAATACTATTGTCAAAATTACTTATACAAAGAAATCATTCCGACTAAAATATTATTGTGATCACTTATTTTATCTTTCTAACATTTAATATGTTTGAAAAATTATGTATCTCATATTTATTTAATAAGTAAAATTTATTTATTCTATAAATATGTAAGTCCATAATATATATTAAAAGAGAAGAACATTATATAATATTAAAAATAATAAAAAAAATTGATAAGTAGAAAAAAGCTATCTAAAATATTCAATTGAGATGAGGAGTAGGGTAGGAGAGGACGTAGAATATTCAAGTTAAAAGAGTTATTTGGTTTAAAACAAGATTAAAGATAAATTAAAAGTCTATGAAGTTACATATTAAAAGTAGTTAGCTATCTTACTAAAGAGTTCTAATTGAATTCTTATTATTGTCTATTCCCTTTTTTAATTTGAATTGGAGATATAATATTTTCTCAAAGATAAACTTATAATTTTTTTTAAAAAATTATAGGTACATTTAATTATTAAATATATTAAAAATACATCTAAATGTAATCTATTAAAATATTAAATGAAGTATAAGAATCTAATACTACTACTAATAATAAATAGTAGTAGTAGTTGTAGCACATAGTATATATGTGTATTAATAGTAATACTTAGTATGTGTAGTAGTAGTGTAATACAATTAATATGTTAAATGAGAAAGTATTTTTTAATTCATAACAAGTAAAAATTTAAATTTTGTATGTCATGTATAGCAACAATAAACAACGAATTAAATGAATATTAGAATATAAGAATATAAGAATTTAAGTGATCTAGATTTAAATTTAATATCTTATATTTTAAAATGTAAGAGACAAAAAGCTCATCTTCCTATGAAATGTAACTAAAAATAATAATTCATCGTATTTTGAAGAAAATAATTAAAATAGAGTATTTTTTTTACAAGTATTGGGGGTTGGGGTGAGGGATAAGAATTTTGAATTAACTTTGAGAATATAATGAATAAATTAAATAAAAGAATTTCAGTAAAGAAATTAACTGAAATTAGATAATAGACAAATTAATATCCATATATTTTATTAAAAAATTTAAAAATATATGATTAAATAAAATAATATATAATTTTATATTAACAAAAAAGACACTTGATAATTATATTAAGCAATTCGATAAGTTAATAAAAGTCAAATGTTAACAATCAAATACTATTAGATAGTGAACAATGCAATAAAGAAAATTATTGATCAATTTTTTTCTTTTGATAATTACATGATTCATTTTTTTTCATATGATTTGATTATGGGATTGTCTGGAGGAGGTTGAGAGAGTTGAAGACGGGTGGAGTTGACGCGACGGTGTGATGGCGGAGAAGGGAGAATACATAGTTTAACTAAATTAATTGAAGTATGTAATTTTATGAATTATTTATTATAAAATATATTCAACATATTAATGTGATACATAAAAGTTAATTTATTATTTCAAACTAATAAGATAACATTTCTAATGATTTATTTTTTAAAAAATATCTCGCGCATCGCACAGGTACCTATACTAAATTCCTATTTCTAATGATTCATTAAGACTTTCTTTTTACACTCCAAAGGAGCACCCTTCATTAAGGGTACTTTAGTCTTTGTTTTGTAATAGTATAAATAGGCATCTTATCTCTTATTTTCCTTAGTTTTGACATAATGAATTGAGTGAATTTTCAGATTGTAATCTTAGTGTTAGCTTGTAGTATTCTCCTTCTTCTTAAGAGAGAGAAACCGAATTAGGGTTAGCTTTATTGATGGATTTCACTTGTGTTGACAAATTGGCAAGTGATACGGGTACGACCACGAAGGTAGGTGAGTACGAGAGTGAATTGACCCGAGACATGGAGTGTACACGTGAAGTGCAAAGGAAGGCCTAAATAGGCTCCAAAATCAGTCCATACAATGCACTCGAAGGGAGCCCACTTGAAGACTTTGACTAAGGGGTCATTTTGGATATTTCACACTATTCTTGTAGTACACTATAAATACAACCTTCTAGGGTTTCATTCATCATATTTTGATGATGATGAATGTTGTATAAAATTGAAAGACAAGTCCTCTCTCCTTGAGGCACAAATCTGAAATTGTAACTAGGGAAATCAACTTGAGAGTGGAATCACTCGTGTTGGATTCAAGCTTGGAAACGTTGGTCCTTGGGAGATCGAGATCCCTCTTGTGCCTACGTAGGAGATAGATTAGTGTTGTGTGTAGTATTAAAGGTCCAAGGGTGTAACAATTCTTTGGTTGTTAATATTATTCCCTCATTTGGTCTATCTATCTATCTATCTATCTATCTATCTATCTATCTATCTATCTATCTATCTATCTATCTATCTTTATCTTATTGCACTTTGTAGATTCATAGTGGACTATTTTATGTCCTTCTTGAATCCGAAATTTGTTCTCATTGTTTTCATCTTGTTATCATTGTGTTGCTGCTGTTTTTAGTGTCAAATGCATCGTTGTTATCTCGTATTGTTGTTGTTGTAGTGAATCTGAGAGTGGTCTCCATCTTAGTCCTCAAATCCTTAAGATTAGTGGACTGTTTTGGAGTTTTTTTGTGTTTCTGTTGTTTTTCCCGTATCATTTGGTATCAAAGCAAGGCTGGTTGTGTTCCTACACTACCAATCTTGGGTTCTCTTGGACGAAAATTAAAAAAAAAAAAGCTGAAAACTGAATTTTTTTTCCAGAAAAGTGCAAATCTGTCTATTTTGTGTTCTTGGCCGAAAATTGTGTTGTTGTTATCTTGGCCAAGATTTGTTTGTTGTGTGACTAGATCTAGTAGCGTTCTTATTTGTTTTATTATTTCTAGTGTTAGTTTTCTTGTCCACTAACACTTTGAGTCTAGATCTAAACTTGAGCTTGGACTTGTTGTGAACATAAGCTTGGCCCATTGTTGTTGACCATTGTTGTGGTGGACTTTTTTGGCCGTATGATTTCTCCTTGATGTTCTAAACTTGACCACGTGATATTGTTGTTACTTGGTGGCTTGAGAACTATTTTGTTGAAGTTGTGTCTTGGCCAAGTGTTGGAGATATTGTTATTGTGGATTGGAGTTGGCCGTTGGAATTGTTGTTGTTCTTGAAGATTGTTGTTATTGTTCTTGGTGTGGTTGTTGTTGTTCTTTAAGTTCTTCACCTTCCTTCATATATTGTTAGAACATAAAGTGAATGTTAGATCCTAAAAGGTGAAGGAAAAATGTGTATGTACAAGTCTTGAAAGAACCCCAACCACCAAAAGACTTTATATCACTTCTCAACCACTTTTCCATGATTGAAGGATCCATGTTTTAAGAAGAAGTACAAGAAAAAGTCAAGTCTTGAAAATTGAAAAAGGCTTCAAGACTTATTTTCCCTCCAAAAACAAATTCCACCAATCCAAATTAATTTTTGACCAAGACTTGAACATTTGAGAATAACCACTTGATAAAACCGAACCAATACGTGACTGCCACTTCATCATTGCTACTGTTCACACAATATTTTTGAGTGCAAATTTTATATTTCTTAGTTTCATTTTATTGTCTCTTAGTTTGTTTGTTGGTTCGAACACTAATTGACAACCTAGTAATCTCCTACTAGCTTGTAAGTTAGTTTTGTGTCCGTTTGTTCGTGTTTACGTTTGTTGTGTACTTTTATCTTTTTGAATTCGTTGTTAGTTCTTGACTCAAGTCCTACAAGATTTCGTTTGAGTTTCAAACAAAAATCCATTCCGGGACAAGAGTAGACTTGACACTCAATCACTCACGAAGTACAAGCCGGCTTTCAACACTTGTGAAACCAAGTGTGAGGTAAAACCAAGAGTGAGAGTGTGGTAAGGCATTTTTGATCTAACAAGTTTGTTTGTTTTCTTTATTTGTTGTGTCTTTTTGTTAGGTACAGTGGCTGCCCATAATTTCAATGCCACATGTGATCGTATCAATGACAATATTGAAGATATGAAATGGCACATTGAAATTATACGCCAATTGCTTCCCAAACTCTACCCACAAAATCCAATTGTCCAAGCACCTTGCGTTGAGAGCTTCCCGGAGGAAGTTGCTTCCCAACTTGTGAGTAAAACTTGCCCACCACTTGAGGATATGTGTGATGTGATTAATGAATCTCAAGTGAGTGAAGGATTTAAAGATGTTGGCCAAGGAAAAAGGAGTGAACCTATGAGCCTATGTTATTGTAAAGATGCTAATATTTTTTTGGCTCATAGGGTTAATCATGTGCTTGAAATATCTTTGAAACTTGATAATGATTCCTTAGAGAGTGAAAGTTTCAAATCTATCCGCAGGTTAGATAATTCACTCTTTAGGCACTATGTCTTGTTTGAAGATAGTTTATTTACTCCTAATGAACCTAGTGGTGCAAGTGATGTTGACGACATGGCTTGTCTTGGAAGCTCTTCACCCGATTGACTATTCGTTTTCAAGACTACACATTCCCTACCCTTAAGAGTACTCTCATTTTCCAAGAAGAGATGACTATGATTTGCTTGATTACTTGGGAAACCCGAAATGTGATTGTTCTTGTAAAAATGTTTTTGTGAATGATTCCTTTGCTGTCCATGGAGATTTATATATCTATGTGGGGATTATTCTCTTGAAATAAAAGGTAGTGCATGTTTAGAAATTCCATCTACTTCTTCTTTATGTGTTCCCTATATTGAGCATACTAGTGGTGATGGACTTGAAGCTAGTGAGTACATGCATCACCATAGCTGAAGTTAGCTTGTGTGACACCTTTCTCTACCCTCTTTGTGCTCATGATATTTCCACTAATGATCTAGTAGAGGGTATGCCTAATTTTGAGGACGACACCTTAGGGGAAAGTGACAGTGGCCGAAACCCATGTCCATGGCTATTTCTCCCATTCGATCCCGGTACCATCTTAGGGTATGGTAGGAGTTGTCTCGGCCCATGCTCATTATTTATTGATGTTCGTCATAGCCACTTCCTTTGTGACATTTGTACTAAGATTTTCACGATCAACCCAAAGGATTCTTGGTTGTACTTCAAGTGTGTACCACCTTGACATGATGATGTTATTTGTTATATTGATTTTTGTTGCACTAACCCTAACCCTCATTCCATGAGGATGTGTTCTTGTTTGTCTTCTCTTTTGAATTTGCAAGGTATGGATTCGAGGTAGAATCCTTTTCAAGAAGGAGAGAATGATACAGGTACGACCACGAAGGTGGGTGAGTGCGAGAGTGAATTTATCCGAGACTCGGAGTGTACACGTGAAGTGAAAAGGAAGGCCTAAATACGCTCCAAAATCAGTCCATACAATGCACTCCAAGAGATCCCACTTGAAGACTTTGACTAAGGGGTCATTTTGGACATTTCACACTATTCTTGTAATACACTATAAATACAACCTTCTAGGGTTTCATTCATCATATTTTGATGATGATGAATGTTGTATAACATTGAAAGACAAGTCCTCTCTCCTTGAGGCACAAATCTGAAATTGTAACTAGGAAAATCAACTTGAGTGTGGAATCACTCGTGTTGGATTCAAGCTTGGAAATGTTGGTCCTTGGGAGATCGAGATCCCTCTTGTGCCTATGTAGGAGATAGGTTAGTGTTGTGTGTAGTATTAAAGGTCCAAAGGTGTAACAATTTTTGGGTTGTTAATATTATTCCCTCATTTGGTCTATCTATCTATCTATCTATCTTTATCTTATTGCACTTTGTAGATTCATAGTGGACTATTTTGTGTCCTTCTTGAATCCAAAATTTGTTCTCATTGTGTTCATCTTGTTATCATTGTGTTGCTGCTGTTTTTGGTGTCAAATGCATCGTTGCTATCTCGTATTGTTGTTGTTGTAGTGAATCCTATAGTGGTCTCTATCTTAGTCCAGAAATCCTTAAGATTAGTGGACTGTTTTGGAGTTGTTTCGTGTTTCCGTTGTTTTCCCCGTATCAGCAAAAAAGGTGGATTTTGAGGAGTGTGAATTCCCTTGGTCCACCTAAGAGGAAGGTTTGAGATTCTATTGGTAAGGTGTGATTGATGGTTTGATACACCATCTTTTATTAATCACTTGGTAGAACTAAGGGTCTTTCTATCTATCTTTATGTTTATGGAATCTTCTTCTTCATCCCCTTTCTTTTGTGTTGTTTTTGCTTGCTGATTTTTGCATCTTGTGTGTCCATTTCGTGAATTCCTAGTCTTCTCTTGTATCACCAAATCTCAAAAACTCACCATCAATCCTTCCAAATTCATTATCCCAGGTATGTTAGATGTTCATCCGTGGATTCCTTTCATCCATGGAGTCCAAGTATCCATTTTAATTACAAATCTTTCATCTTTTCAAGATTTATGATATTAAATTGTAATTTAAAACTATGAATCTCCATGAACTCCATGAATATTAATTTTATACCATACTTTAATGGAATTATCGTTGTTATCAAATCCTCCATGTTTTATTATTGTCATTCTTCGAATTAGATCATGATTTAGTGTTATAAATATTGAAGTCATGCTATTATTTTAAGTTTTATTCTATTCCCACGAATTGACTAAACTATGAAGTACAAGTGTTAGATAAAATGCCTACAAGAGTGATTGATTTAATAAAAGCCTTCATGCTTTGTCCCCCAAGCGTTAGTGTCATTTTACCATTGTTGTTTTGAGTCCTGGGGATATTGAATACCCAAAAACCATAGTTGTTTATTTAATCTAAGTCTCAGTACATTACAGAATAAATAGTCTTTAGAACATACTATAAGCATTATCAGAATAGTCAAATATCAGTTAGTTAAACTCAGAACAGTCTAGTATTTCAGTGTCTTTTAGTTGGGAGTAGGATTTAGCACCGAGCGAGTGTAGGTATGACGGATTCCTCGTCAGATAGGCAGAGTCGTTAGTGGAAGTCCTTATACTTCAGAACTACGTAGCCCGTGTAGGATATAAGAAGTCACCTGTCAGATTAGGCTTGACTATCTCACAGGGGTCACCCGTTAGTTCAGGCTTGACACCCTTAGTCCTTTGGACATTATATCAGTTTAGTGGATCCACAAAACCAGTGTTAGTACTCATGGCATGGTATTAACACTCTTCTAACAAGGGTTACAGGTTGGACCCCGATTAGCTCAAATTAGGGAATGCGGTTAGATGATACCTCCCACAGTCTCAGATATAGTCTCAGTTATAGTCCCAGTTCAGTTATTTAGTCTTAATGTTGTTTGACCAAAGCATATAGAATTCAGTTATTTCAGTATTTCAGTTTACAGATTTTACTCAATTCATATTATATGCTTGGTCATGCATCCTCATATTTATAAATTTTTATGCATACTCAATATTTACAGATTTCCACATATTCCCAGTACCTACAAATTTCATGCTCTCTATTCAGTACTCTATGTTTTACATGGATATTCAGTTAATTATTAGTTCTGTTCATAAAACCATGCATATCAGCCTACCTCATTTAGCATATCAGTACATTCAAAGTATTGATCGTATACCTTTTCTTTTGTTCTATGATGTATTATATCATAGGTTCTGACGCTCAGTTCTTGGCTCACGTTTAGACTTATCAGATCCTCAGCAGTAGCATCGGTGAGTCCTCATACTTCGAGGACAGACTTATTTTATTTCATGTCTCAGTTTAGTAGTTGTTGGAGTTAGTTGGGGCCTGTCCCATTAATTCACAGTTATTCAGTTTTAGAGGCTTATCAGACTTTAGAGTCAGTTATTCAATATTCAGACATTACATTTAGTTATCCAGTTTATCATTATTTTATCAGATTCAATCAGTTATTTCTATAGACTCATATTTTAGTTTTGAATTCAGTTATTAAAACCTTATGGTATGTCAGTATTCTTTTACATTTATGATCATATTATCCAGTGCTCACAGTAAGTACCAGCTCATGGGTTAGCTTGTGGTCCCTTGGGACTGTAAGCACCGTCTGACACCCAGGGTGTACTCTCGGGGCATTATAAACTTGGTATCAGCACCTAAGGTTTTAAAGTGTCCTAGGAAGTCCTAAAGTCGCATCAAGTAGAGTCTTGTGCATGGGTGTGTAGAGCACCACACTTATGGGCAGGAGGCTATAAGGTGTTTAGGAAAAGTTTTTCTTCTTTCAGTATTTATATCGTGCGCGTGAGTATGAGCTTAACTTAAACTCTCGGTCTAATCTATTTCTTTCTTCTATTTACAAAATATGCCTCCCAAGGAGAATTGAAGAAGAACAGGAAACCTGCCAGCCCCTCAGCCCATCCAGGCAGATCCTCTGGATGAGCATGTCTCTCATGCAGAACTCAGAGCTGCGTTCACTACTCTAGCAAACTCCATAGCGGCACAACATGAATGACCAACTATTGTTCCGGCCAACCCAGTGTCCAATACTGCTGCAACCAGAATTCGGGATTTCACCCGGATGAATCCTCCTTCTTTCATGGGATCCAAATATGAAGAGGATCCACAAGAATTTTTAGATATAGTTTAGAAGGTCACGGATGCTATGTGCATGACATCTAGTCAGAGTGCTGAGTTGGCTACATACCAGTTGCAGGATATAACCCATACTTGGTTTAAGTAGTAGAAGGTTGATAGGGGTGTAGATGCAGGCAGGGCCTACAGAATGGGAAGTGTTTGCCACAACTTTTTTAGACATATTCTTCCCATTAGAGTTGAGAGAGGCCAAGGTGTTAAAGTTTATTAACTTGAGACAGGGCAGCATGAACGTGAGCGAGTATTCCCTTAAGTTTACTCAGTTATCTAGATATGCTCCTCATGTGGTAGCTGATAATAGGTCTAAGATAAGTAAGTTTGTGTCTAGCGTATCTGATAGTGTGGTCAAAGAGTGCAGGACCACAATGTTGATTAGTTAGATGGACTTATCTAGGCTGATGGTCTATGCTCAACAGATAGAGGAGCAAAAGATTAAGGAGAGGGAGAGAGGAAATAAGAGGGCTAGGATGGGTAGTTTTAACTTTATTCAGCCAAAGTCAGAGAGTGGTAACCGTCCTCAGTTTCATCAGAGGGCTTCAGCCCCAGTACCCTCTTCAGCCAGTGCTTCCGTACCCAAATTCAGAAATGATAATAGGGATAGAGCACCAAGCTCTAATTCCCAGGTCAGTGTTAGCAGTGCTCGTATGATACAAGCACAAGGAGCATCAAAAGCACAAAGTATGGTTTAAGGGTTGAGGCTTCGGAATTGGCAATCAATTAAAGACTTTTTGGAGTATTTTCAAGCCTTGATCAAGAGAAGGAAGGAGGGGAACTTGTGCATTCCATAGGTGCCTCAAGTGAAGGGCAAGGAAGACATTTGACACTTCAAATTAACACTTCATAGGCGCCCCTATCTAAGCCCTCATTAAGGGTAGTTTTTTCATTTGGCATGTATTAGTATAAATAGACCATTTCTTCACTTTTCTTATTAGACTTGGATGACATTTGATATTACTCTTATATTGTAGTTTTACTCTCTAGATTTAGGTCTTAGAATCCGAAACTAAGGTCCAAGAACATTTGAAGTTAGGGTTTCACTTGTTTTGGATAATTTGGCAAGAAAAGTGGTTTGAGGAAGAGTGTTTTCTTTGGGTCACCTAAGAGGAAGGTTTGAACTCTTATTTGTGAGGTGTGTTGAAGATTTTGAAACATCTTCTAGAGATAATCACTTAATAGGAGTAAAGGTCTTTCTATCTATCTTTAAATTTCAATTATTCCTCTTCTTCATCTCCATTCTATGTGTTGTTTTCTCTTTGTTAGTTGCTGGAATTTGCATCTTGTGAGTCTATTTCGTGAGTTTCATAGCCTTTAGGATATCATTTGGTATCAAAGCCTTGGTTTGGGTTGTTCCAACATCCCTAAATCTTGGTTTTAGTGTTCTTATATAGAAAATCTCATCAAAAAAGAGTCAAAAATCAGAAAATACCAAAAATATTGTGTGTTGTCTTGTGTGTTTGTTGTAGATCCGAAATTTCCAAGTTAGATCTACAGGTTTTTATTGTGTTTTGATAGTTTCTAGTATTAGATTCTTGTTCTCTAACACTTAAAGAGTCTAGATCTACTTTTAGATTGAAGATTGGTTGAGTTTGAGCTTAGATCCACCATGGTTATGGAGTTTTGAAGCTTTTTGAGCTAGATCTGATTTTGTCTTGGTGATTTTGGTGTGTTTGGTGGCTGAATTTTAGTTTGGTAGGGTTGTCTTGGCATAAGGAACCTAGATCTATAAAAAAATTCAGATTTGGGGCTCATTTGCTTGGTGGTCAAACTTGGTCAACACTTGAATATTCATCTTGTTCATCCATGACCTTCATAACTTAGTGAAGAAGAGTATTCAAAGTTCTTGTTTGATCCAAAAAGGGGAGAAAGAGAGTGAAAAAGTTGTTGGTCCTAAAACATATTCAAAGAATATTCCATTCTCCCAAAAGGAGGAGGGGGCAAAGGGACAAACAAAGTACAAGTGCAATTACTAGGGGGGACCATTCCATTCCATTTTCATCTAAGACTTGAAAGAACCCTAAATTTCCTTGTTACTCCCTCTAAAATCCAAAACTCTCTCATCCCAATGTGGTGTTTGGCCGAAATTAGTTTTGGAAAGTTTGAAATTTTGAAAAGTAATGACCAACCACGTAGTGCCACGTCATCACTTGCGCTTAACCAAAATTCGACTCTAAAATTAGGTTTCCTAGTTTCTAATCTTTGATTCTAGTTTCTTTTAAGCTAAATTCGATCACTAATTAGTAAACTAGTAAGTACATACTAGGTTGGTAATTAGTCTAGAGTGCGTTTATTTCGTGTCTTCATTTTTTTGTGTGCTTTTCTCATTTTTAAGTCGTAGTATTTTGTTGGTTCAAGTGCGTGCATCACTTCATTTGAGTCGTTTCAATCAAAGATCAATTCCGATCCAAAGCTTTTCACCTCTCAAGTAACTTGCCAAGTATTGCCGATTCTCCAACACTTGTGAAGCCAAGTGTGAGGTGAGGCTGAGGGTGAGTGAAGTGAGGTTTTTTTTTTGAACTAACTTGTTTGCTCGTCTTGTAGGTTGTTGTTTGCTTTTTTTTTTTTGCACTTTTTAGGTACATTTGCCATGGAATCCAAAGGAACTACTTCCCAACCTTTGAGAAATGATGCTATTGGAGCCTTGATGGCCCAGATTGATGCCTTGGGCCGAAAAATGGAAGATAATCATGATGCCTTGAGAAGTAATGTGGATGCTATGAGGAGTGAAATAGTGACTATGAAGGGTGAAATTTCCATTTTTAGTGGAAGACTTGATTGTGTTGAAAGTAGGAGGAACTCACGACCTTCTACTCCTAATCCCTACCAAGCATCCTCTAGTATCCAAGCCAATAAATCTTCCATGACTATAACACCCAAAACCCTCCACCAAATTCTTAATCCTCTAAGAGCTCCACAAAACCAGCCACTAAACCAATCCCAAACCTCTCCTAACGGGACCCTACAAAGGCCAATACCTCATCAAATGAACCAAGTCCAACAAGAGGGACTTGGAACTCAAACTCCACCACCAAATCTGAACCAAATACCTCTACAAAATACCACTTACCAAATGCCAAATCCCATGTACCAAAGACCTTACCATCCACCACCTCCAATGCCACAAATTCAAGTACCACATAACCAAAAACCAAACCCACTTCCCCAAAGGCCTCAAATCCAAAACCCACCCATCTAAATTGAGGATTATGGTAGAGGGAAGCAAGAAAGTTATGATGTTCCTAATGATGACTATTGGTTTGAAAAAGAAATGAGGGCAAGACATAATCAAAGAGGGCCTTATGGTAGATTTCGGGGGGCAAGATGCAAGATGCAAGGCATGAGCATGGTGATCAACCAAGAATCCGAGACATTGGCATCAATTCTATAAAGGTTAGTATTTCGGTCTTCAAGGGTTCTGTGACCCCGAGGTGTACTTAGCTTAAAATCCTCTTGTGAAAAGTTGATCCAAGTGAATGACTTAACGAAGGAGAAGAAAAGTTGCTATGCCATTGCACACTTTGAAGGCTATGCAAATACATGGTAGGATTACACTAAGAGATTTGGGAATGTCTTGATTGGTGGCCAACCACCCCCTTGGGAAGACTTGAAAAGATTAATAAGAGAGAGGTATGTGTTGGAACACTATAGGTATGAACTTCTTGCAAAACTTTATAACTTGAGGCAAGGAAGCAAGAGTGTCATGGCCTACCTATTATGATGAATTTCAGCAACTCATTTTGAAGCTTGATTAGAGAGGTGAACAAGTGCAACATGATGTTATTCGCTTCAAGGTTGGATTGACCAAGGACATATCCTCCCGTTTGACTCTTCACGAATTTGAAACCGTGGTTGAAGTCTTCCAAGCGGTCATGGAGATTGAAAAAGAGAACAAAGAGATGTCGGCTTACATGCTCAAAATCTAACAAGGTTCGGGTTTGACAAGAAACAAAGAGGTAAGTCCTTTGACTTTGGATTGGCACAAAAATAAATCTTCATCATCATCTTCTTCTTCTCACATCTCAAACAAGCAAGTGTCATACCAACGTCCAAAGTTGGAGGTAAAGACGAATGCCCTTCCTAATTATCTAGGGGCTTGCAATGTTTCAAGTGTCAAGGTTGGGGTCATCGGGCAAGTAAGTGTGCTACTCAAAGAAATGTGATCCTAAGGGAAGGTAGGTTGAACTACCTTGGTGAAGAAGTCAAATTAGAAACTGAGGGGAATGATGACAACTCTCAAGATGGAGAGTACATAGAACCCGAAACTCAAGAGGGAAGTGAGAAAGAGGTGTTTCCTTGTGAAGGAAAATGTAATGTCCCTAGTAATGCGGTTCAGAGACTTTGTTTAGTAAGGTCTTGGATGATCAAAGAGTGAACCTCTTTCATACCAAGTGCCTTATTAAATGAAGTGTGAGTTTCATGATTATAGATAGTGGGAGTGGTGTGAATATTGTTAGTGTCACTTTGGTTGATCACTTAAAATTACCCACTATCCCTCACCCGAACCCATACAAGCTTTAATGGTTACACAAGTGTGGTGAATTGAAGGTCAAAAGACAATGTGTGATTATATTCAAAATAGGGAATTATCATGATGAAGTGAAGTGTGATGTAATCCCTATGCATGCATGTCACATCTTATTAGGAAGGCCTTGGAAATTTGATAGACACACTATGCATGATGGAAGGGCTAACAGGTACATCTTTGAGAATGATGGTTGACTATTCACTCTTCTTCCTCTTCTACCATCTAGTGTGAATGGAATCCAAGAGAAAACCAAGAAGTTGGATGAGAAAAAAGGAAAGGAAAAGGGAGGGGAAGTTTCGGTTTGTGAGAAAGAAAAGGGGAAAACAACTTTGTTTGTGGGACTTGTGCACAAAGGTCCCTCGATACTCACTAACCCAAAGGCTAGCATTTTACCTAGCCTTTATACTCCTTATTTGCAGGTTCAAGCTCATGAATTATCAAAGGAGGATTAAAAAGAAATCTCACATGAAAGTGGCCTCAAAATAACCTTGGCCGAGAGCTTCAAAAGAGTGGACTGTCCTAGTCCAAACCGAGGTAATGATGCTATTCCCTATGTTTCCTTGGGCTTAAATTATTGTCATGTGATTACTTATGTAGAAGTTTTGTAAATCCTTGATGTAGGTGTGCATGTTTCTTCTCTTGTTAGCTCTCTTGATATGTATAGTAAACAATGCACACCTAAGATTAGTCCACTACTTAAACATGAGAATAGTGTGATTGGAAACTTCCAAGTTAGTGTTGATGTTAGTAATGATGGTCTTGATATTGAAAATGGTCCATTGAATTTGTGTAATAAAAGCCATTATATTAATCTTGTTCATAGTGACCTTGTGTTTGTCCTAGTGGTGGATGTCTTGAATGATTGTGAACTTGGTAACCTAGTGAAAGGAATGGTCCATCTAGACTTAAACCTTTATCATTTTCTCCCATTTGACCCCGGAATACTCTTTAGATGTGAAGGTTATAGTTGCTGGTTGTGCTCACTTATTCTTGATATTGAGGCTATTTATGTCTTTGGTACCCTTTATGCTAAGCTTTTTATGTTAAAAAACAAGGATATGTGGATGTATGTTAAGTGTGAGCAACCTTGGGTTGATGATATAAGTGTGGTACTAAATGTTAACACTCCTACCAAGGGGATTTTATGTTTGTTTTTGCTCTCTCTTTGGTTTTGCAAGATCTGAATTTGAGGACAAAGTCCTTCAAGATGGAGAAGATGATAAAAGCATAAGGAGAATCAAAAGCACAAAGTATGGTCTAAGGGTTGAGGCTTCGGAATTGTCAATCAATTAAAGACTTTTAGAGTATTTTCAAGCCTTGATCAAGAGAAGGAAAGAGGGAAACTTATGCATTCCATAGGCGCCTCAAGTGAAGGGCAAGGAGGACATTTGACACTTCAAATTAACACTCCATAAGCGCCTCTATCTAAGCCCTCATTAAGGGTAGTTTTGTCATTTGGCATGTATTAGTATAAATAGACCATTTCTTCACTTTTCTCATTAGACTTGGATGACATTTGATATTACTCTTATATTGTAATTTTACTCTCTAGATTTAGGTCTTAGAATTCGAAACTAAGGTCCAAGAATATTTGAAGTTAGGGTTTAACTTATTTTGGATAATTTGGCAAGAAAGGTAGTTTGAGGAAGAGTGTTTCCTTTGGGTCACCTAAGAGGAAGGTTTGAACTCTTATTTGAGAGGTGTGTTGAAGATTTTGAAACATCTTCTAGTGATAATCACTTAATAGGAGTAAGAGTCTTTCTATCTATCTTTAAATTTCAAGTATTTCTCTTCTTCATCTCCATTCTATATGTTGTTTTCTCTTTGTTAGTTGCTGGAATTTGCATCTTGTGAGTCCATTTCATGAGTTTCATAGCCTTTAGGCTATCATCATACAAATCCTCTATGTCAGAAGTGTGGCAGACACCATCAGGGTAAGTGTAGAGTGGGTAGTGATGTGTGCTTCGGGTGTGGTAAGCCAGAACATCAGATTCGAAAGTGTCGGGTGGTTGCTAAAAAAGGTAGGGATGTGAGCCAATAGGGCTAGTCCTATTAGTAGCCAGTTCCATCCTGTCGTCCAACTCAACAGGGTGCCGTTTCCAGTGCTACTAGTGGTCAACGTCCAAACAGATTATATGCTCTTTAGTCTCGCCAAAATTAGGAAATTCTCCTGACGTAGTTACTGGTACATTACAGGTCTTTTACATACATGTTTATGCTTTACTAGACCCTGGAGCTTCTTTTTTTTTGTAACTCCATATATATCCATCAATTTTGGAGTCGGTCCAGAAACTTTAGCAGAGCCCTTTTCAGTGTCTACCCTAGTAGGTGTTTCCATTATAGCCAGACAGGTATATAGGAACTATTCGATCATAATATCTCATAAAGTTACCTCAGTTGATCTCATAGAGTTAGAGATGACAGATTTTAACGTCATTCTCGGCATGGATTGGCTCCACTCATGCTATGCCTCAGTTTATTATAGAAAAAGAATAGTTCCTTTTTAGTTCCCAAATGAACCAGTCCTTGAATGGAAGGGTAGTACCACAGCTCTTAGGGGTCAGTTGATTTCGTACCTTAGAGAGATGTGGAGCATAGTCCTATGAACTTGTGTAATAAGATCCATGATATTAGTCTTGTTCATAGTGACCATGTGTATGCCAAAATTATATGTAATGCCTTGGGAAGTTATGATTTTAGTCCTCAAGTAAAAAGGGTAGGTAGTTACGGCCTTGACCCATATCTATTACTTCCTTTTGACCCTGGGGTACTTGTGAGGTGTTGGAAGTGTAGTGTTTGTTCATGCTCATTATCTTTTAATATTGATGCTATTCACTTCTTTGGTACCCTTTATGCTAAGCTTTTCATATCGAATACCAAGGATATGTGGGTGTACGTAAAGTGTGAACAACCTTGGAATGATAGAATATGTGTTGTTAAGGGAACCTTCCTAAGTTGTAGATGTCCAATTTTGAATGTTTGCCTTCCCTTGAATATAAGTGATGATACAAGTCCAAAGTGCATAAGGATTGCAAGGACTTCTCAAAGGACCAAGCTCGGAATTGGCAAGACATTTGAGACCCTTTTGGAATCCTCTTCAAGCCGTGACCGAGATGAAAGGGGAGAAGGAAAGATTACACTCAAGAGGAACCTAATTACTAAGGGCATGGAGGTCTTTACACTACAAAAGGCCACACTCAAGAGGCTCCTTTCCGAAGCGAGGATTAAGGGCATTTTTGTTAATTGTTATGTAATAGTATAAATAGACATTTTAGCCTTTATTCTCATAAGCTTTGATGAATATTAAAAGATTACTCTTTAGAGTGTAGTTCTTAGTCTTAGTTTAGTGTTAGCTTAGTGTAGAAACCGAAACTTGAGGGTTTTTATGCATTTGGAAGGTTTTTCACTTGTATTGAACTCTTGGCAAAAAAGGTGTAATTGAGGGAGTGTGAATTCCCTTTGGTTCACCTAAGAGTGAGGTTTGATACACCTTCTAGTGCTATTCATTGGTGGAAGTGAGCGTCTCTCTACTATCTTTACTTTATGCATCTCTTCTTCATCTGTTTTCTTCTTCTTGTGTTATTTTTTCCTTGTCTGTGCTTGCTGATTTTTGCTATTTAGTACTAATTTCGTGTTTTCTGATAGTCTTTAGGCTATCAAGTGACATATGTGTTTGTTTTGGATTGTATTCTTCACTCCTTAATACTTGCCTTAGTCATGTCCTTTGTGATACTTGTGATAGATGTTTCTTACTCATAACAAAGGATGGTTATATTCCAAAAGTGTACCCACTTGGCATGATTACCTAATTTGTGGTACTAATGCTAACCCTCCTATCACGAGGTATTTTTCCCTCTCTTTGTTTGCAAGGTGCAAATTTGAGGACAAATTCCTTTCAAGATGGAGAGGATGATACAAAGATGAAGAGCATAAAAAAGTACAAGGCATTGTCAAAGGTCCAAGCTTCGGAATTGGCAAGTGTTTGGAGCCTTTTTAAAGCCTTGTCAAGTTGAAGGAGGAGAAGGGAACCATTACCTCAAGAGGTGCCTCACTTGAAGGATAAGATGGAATTTGCACACTATAATTTGACACTCAAGAGGCGCCCCATTTTAGGGCTATTGTTATCTTTTAAGACTCTCTTTTTACACTCCAAAGGAGCACCCTTCATTAAGGTTATTTTAGTCTTTGCTTGTAATAAGTATAAATAGACAAATAGGCTTCTATTTTTCTTAGTTTTGACATAATGAATTGAGTGACTCTTTAGATTGTAATTGTAGTGTTAGCTGCAGTCTTCTCCTTCTCCTTAAGAGAGAGAAACCGAAACTTGAAGGTTCTATACAAGTGAGGTGGTTCTTCACTTGTGTTGACCATTTGGCAAGAAAGGTGAGTTTTAAGGAGTGTGAATTCCTTTGGTCCACCTAAGAATGAAGTGTTATCCATCCATGGTGAAGTGTGTCTAATTGTTTGATACACAATTAGGTACTAATCATTAAAGGTGGTGTATGTTTCATTATCTATCTTTACATTTATGCAATCTTCTTCTTCATCTCCTTTCTATGTGTTGTTTTCTTTTTGTTTATTGAGTCCTTAATTTAGGTTTTTAGGTTTATTTTTGTATCATTTGATAGAGGGTCAAACTTTGGTCAACTCTTGAATATTCATCTTGTTCTTCAATCTTCATTATATCTTGTTGGGAAGAATATTCAAGAGGTGCATTTGATCTAAAAAGATGGAGGAGAGAGGGTGTACTAGTTGTTAAAGGCAATTTCCAAAAAGCTTCCTAGTCTTACCAAAAGAAGAAAAGAACAAAGACAAAAGGAATCTTCAAGTACAAATCAAGTACAAAAGGGGGGGACCATTGTTTTTGAATTCATTTAAAGCTCCAAAAAGGCTTTCAAACCTTCCATTTTCCCTCCCAAACGAAATTCCCCTTCTCCAAAGTTGAGTTAGGCCGAGAATTGGAAAATATTGGTTGAAAAATTTGAAAACTCAACGTCCAATCATTGAATGCCACATCATCATAGCTCAACGGCCAAATTGAGTTCTTAGTTAGATTTCTTAGTTTCAAATTTTTGATTTTAGTTTCTTATAAGTTAATTCTACCCCATATTAAGCTAGTAAGTACCTACTAGTTTGGTAATTAGATTAGAGTCTGTTTGTTTCGTGTCTTCAATTTTTTGTGTGCTTTTCTCATTTTTGAATTCGTAGTAGTTTGTTGGTTCAAGTCCATACATCATTTTTATTTGAGTCATATCAAACAAAAATCTATTCCGGGCCAAAGAATATTCACCACTCAATTCACTTGCCAAGTATTGGCAAGTATTCAACACTTGTGAGGTGAGATCCGAGTGATAGTGTGGTGAGTTTTTTATTGAACTAACGTATTTGTTCGTTTTGTAGGTATTATTTTCCTTTGCTATTTTTTGCTTCTTGTTAGGTACAATTTCCATGGAATCTGAAGGTACCACATCCCAACCTTTGGGAAATGATGCTATGGGAGTCTTGTTGGCTTGGTTTGATGCCTTATCGCGTGATTTAGCAAAGATGAGTATGGATGTGGAAGATATGAAAGGTGAATTGGGTTCTTTGAAGGGAGAAATGGGTTCTTTGAAGGGTGAGTTTGGTTCTTTGAAGGGTGAGTTGATCACCATTAGTGGGAGGCTTGATTTTGAACTCACGACCTTCTACTCTTAATCCCTACCATGTATTTTCAAGTGTTCAAGATAATAACTCATCCATGACTATTACTCCCGAGACCCTCCACCAAATGCTTTACCCTCTAAGAGTTCCACAAAACCAGCCACTAAACCTAGCCTAAACCTCTCCTAACCGAAGCCTACAAAGACCAATACATTCCCAAATGAACCAAGTCCAACAAAAGGGACTTGGAACTCAAACTCCACCACCAAATTCAAATGTCCAAGTACCAAATCCCTTTGACCAAAGACCAATTCCTCCACATAAACAAATACCTCCACCAAATACTACTTACCAAATGCCAAATCCCATGGGTCAAAGACTTTACCCTCCAACACATCCAATGCCACAAGTCCAAGCTCCAAATAACCAAAGGCCTCATAACCCTCCACAAAGATCCCAAAACCGAAACTACCCAATCCAAATTGAAGATTATGGTAGAGGGGGAGCAAGAGGGTTATGAAGTTCCTCATGATGACTATTGGTTGAGGAATAAATGAGGGAAAGGTATAACCAAAGAGGGCCTTATGGTAGATTCCGACGGCAAGAGGAAAGGCATGGGCATGGTGATCAACAAAGAATCTGAGACAATGGCATCAATTCTATAAAAGTTGGCATTCCAATCTTGAAGGGAGATAGTGATCCCGAGGTGTACTTAGCTTGGTAATCTTCTTGTGAAAAGTTATTCCAAGTGAATGACTTAACCGAGGAGAAGAAAAGTTGTTATGCCATTTCACAATTTGAAGGCTATACAAACACATGGTGGGATTACACTAAGATATTTGGCAATGTGTTGATTGGTGGCCAACCCCCTTGGGAGGAGTTGAAGAGACTAATAAGAGAGAGGTATGTTTCGGAACAATATAAACATGAGTTTCTTTCCAAATTCTACAATTTGAGGCAAGAAAGCAAGAGTGTCATGGCCTATTATGACGAGTTCCAACAACTCATCTTGAAACTTGATCATAGAGGTGAAGAAGTCCATCATGACATTATTCGTTTCAAGGTGGGGTTGAGTAAAGACATATTTTCTCATATGACTCTTCATAAGTTTGAAACCGTGGTTGAATTCTTCCAAGAAGCTATGGAAATTAAGAAAGAGAATAAGGAAAGATACAATCCAAAGGCTCCCCTACACCTCCTTGGATTGGTCTAAAGAAAAGGGCCTGATCTCAAAATCCATGGCTTCTTCTCAAGTCATGACCAAGGCTTCCCAACCCCATTCTCTAAAGCTTGAAGGTAAACCAACTTCTACTTCTCATTCTAAGGGCCTACAATATTTTAAGTGTCAAGGGTGGGGTCATAGGGCAAGTGAGTGTACTACACGATGTAGTGTGATCCTAATAAAGAGGAAATTGTATTATCTTGGTGAAGAAGTGGAGTTGGAAATTGAGGGGACTAATGACAACTTCAAGATGAAGGAGTGCATAGAACTCAAAACTCAAGGAGGGGGAAGTGAGGAAGATGTGTTTCCTTGTGAAGGAGAATATAATGTGCCTAGTTATGTGGTTAGGAGAAATTTGTTTAGTAAGGTCTTGGATGATCAAAGAGAGAACCTCTTTCATACCAAGTACCTTATCAAAGAAAGTATAAGCTCAATGATCATAGGCAGTAGAAGTTGTGTGAATATTGTTAGTGTCACCTTGGTTGACCACTTAAAACTATCCACTATCCCTCACCCGAATCTATACAAGCTTCAATGGCTAAATAAGTGTGGTGAATAGGTTAAACGATAATGTGTGATTAGATTCAAAGTAGGGAATTATCATGATGAAGTGTTGTGTGATGTAATTCCCATGCAAGCATGTCACATATTATTGGGAAGACCTTGGCAATTTGATAAGCACACTATATATGATGGAAGGTCTAATAGGTACACCTTTGAGCATGGTGGCCGAAAGTTCACTCTTCTTCCTCTTCCACTATCTAGTGTTAATGAAATCCAAGAGAAAACCAAGAATTTGGATAAGAAAAGAAAGAAGAAAAAGGGAGGGGATGCCTCGGATTGTGATCTTGGAAAGGGAAAAACAAATTTGATTGTGGGACTTGCCCACAAATGTACCTTGTTACTTCCTAACCCAAGAGCTAGCATTTTGACTAGCTTTGATTCTTTTTTTGTGCAGGTACAAGATAAAATGATAACCAAGAAGGATCTAAAAGGATTTCCACATGAAAGCATGAGAAAGGAACTAGAGACTCTCTTGACCGAGAGTTCCAAAAAAGTGGACTGCCCAAGCCTTACCCGAGGTGAGTTTGCTACTCTCAACACTTCCTTGAACTCAAAATATTGTGATTTAGTGTCTTGTGAAGTGGTATTGAGTTTGAAAATGCATACCTCTTTCATTAGTAACTCTTTTGTTATGAATAATGATCAACTTGTTCTTAAAACTAGTTCACTACTTGAATATGAGAATGGTATGTTTGAGAATTTCCAAGTTAGTTATGATGCTTGTAATGCTGATCTTGATATTGAACATGGTCCTTTGAACTTGTGTAATGAAATCCATGATGTTAGTTTTGTTCACAGTGGCCTTGTGTATGTCAAAGTTGTGTGTAATACCTTGAATGATTGTGAGCAAATTAGCCTAATGAAAGGAGTGGGTCATCTAGGCTTAGAACTTAGTCTTCTACTTCCATTTGATCCCAGAGTCCCTTTGGGATGTGGGTGGAGTAACTTCTGGTCATGTGCATTTCCATTTGATGTTGATACTATTCACTTCTTTTATAACCTTTGTTCCAAGTTTTTCATGACAAATACCAAGGATATATGGATGTATGTCAAAAGTGAACAACCTTGGCTTGTCTATATAACTTGTGGTACTAAATGCTAACCCTCCCCCCATGAGGAGTGTGTGCTTGTTTTCCCTCTCTTTGGTTTTGCAAGGTGTGAATTTGAAGACAAATTCCTTTCAAAATGGAGAGGATGATCAAGCCTAAAGTTCTTATGGATTGCAAGGACTTCTCAAAGGACCAAGCTACGGAATTAACTAGTGTTTGGAGCATTTTGAAGCCTTATTCAAGAGAAGAAAGGAGGAGAACTCATACACTCAAGAGGCTCCTCAATTGAAGGGCAAGATGGACTTTGGATACTCCAAATTCACACTCAAGAGGCGCCTCCTTTAAGCTCTCATTAAGGGAATTCTAGTCTTTTGTTATGTAATAATATAAATAGATATTTTAGCTTCTATTCTCATTAGCTTTGATGAATATTGAAATAATACTCTTTAGTTGTAATTTTTAGTCTTCCATAGCTTAGTAAAACCGAAACTTTGAGTGTTGAATGTATTTGGAAGTTTTTTTCACTTGTATTGAACATTTGGCAAAAAAGGTGTGATTGAGGGAGTGTGAATTCCTTTGGTTCACCTAAGAGTGAGGTTTGATCTTACATTGGTGAGGTGTGTTTGAAGGTTTGAGACACCTTCTAGTGCTAATCATTGGTGGAAGTGAGGGTCTCTCTACTATCTTTACTTTATGCATCTCTTCTTCATCTCTTTTCTTCTAAGTGTGTTGTTTTCCTTTTTGTGTGGTTGCTGAGTTTTGTGTCTTAAGTTCTTAGATTCAGTTTTTAGCTTGTTTTAGGCTATCAATTAACAAGTAAGTATAAATATGTAACTGTTATGTGGATAACAGAGAGTTTAAACTTAGTCTTACATTCATTTAGGCTAGCTAGTTATGCTAGCATTCGAGGACGAATGTTTTTGGGGGAGGGGGGATGTAACACCCTATATTCTACGTGTACTAGTTCTACTTATGTGGCACTTGATATATACTTACGGGATAGGCAATGGTATCAGTATCCTATGTGATATAGACTTACGGGGTAGGCAATGGGCTCGAAATTC
Organism: Capsicum pubescens; assembly: GCA_030864215.1. Taxonomy (NCBI): domain Eukaryota; kingdom Viridiplantae; phylum Streptophyta; class Magnoliopsida; order Solanales; family Solanaceae; genus Capsicum; species Capsicum pubescens. Next base: position 146,290,197 of record CM061545.1, on the reverse strand, counting down.
CCACATATATTGAAGCGGGGTACGATCAAGTTACCGTCGACAAGAGTATTTAAACTTGGGCCCGTAAGTAAGTATTTGAGTCTAAAGATGAAGTGACCCATTGTACATAAGTTTTAAGTTTAACTAAAATTATTTTGATCTTAAAAGGGAATAAAATATTAAGGTGCTTGCTTGACTTATTTAAGCTAGTAGGTGAGTCACCTACTTGAGCCATGTGGATCAAGTTACCAATGGACCAGATTTAGGGCCAATATTAATGGGATAATTTAATGCCCTAAACTAAGTAAAATAATTGTTGAATATAATAAGCAGCCCAATACCAAATCTGTCCCAAAATCCTAATACATTAAAGGCCCATTTTGGACTTGAATAAAGTAAGTAGGTGCATCACCTACTTTGACCTTTTGACCAACCTAAGAACTAAGTAGGTGTATCACCTATTAAGGCTCCCTTGACCAGCTTATTGGGCCAAATACACTACCACCTACTTAAATTAATTCTGGCCCAAATTAAAGAAGAGAAAAGGAGGAGAATGGGCAGCCAAGGCCCAATAGTTTTTGATCAACAAAGGCCCAATATAATGGGAAAGTAGGTGCATCACCTACTTGACAAATTATGGCCCAAAAATGGCCAAGAAATTCTGCCAAGAGCAACTCTTTTTAAAGGGATTACAACCAGCTTCTTTACCTCATTTTAACTTAAAAAAAAATAGCTTTCTAGGTTTTCTCTCTTATTATCTCTTAGCTATACAGTAGCCCTATAATTCCACTAGGGTTATTCGGATTTACCTTTATTTCAAGCTAAAGGAATCAAGCTATTGAAGAGGTATACATTAGAGAATAAACTACCACAGAAATTAAGGTACGACTACTGCCCATTTTTCCCCTTTTCTATATACGTTTTTTGGTAGAGGATTGTGTATATATTTTTGTTAAGAATCCAAGGGATGGTGAGTTCAATTTTTGGTTGCTATATTAAGGGATATTTGGGGCTGTTTTGGATCTGTTTTATGTATATATGTTGGGGGCTGCTTGGCTTGTAACATCCCGTATTTTGCTTGTGCTTGTTCTAATTATATGGAACTTGGTATAGCCTTTTGATATATATAACGTATGAGAATTGTTATGCAAGTATTAATGGTATAGATGGAATTACAGATGCTGCCCGTACAGTTTAATGTGATGCGGCTAAGTTAACGTTAAATACCTATTTAAACTTGGAATCGTAAGCTAGTATTTGAATCTAAAGTTTAAAGTGACCAAGTGTGTATAAGTTGAAGGTTAGATTAAAGGGATTAGGAGCTGAAAATGGAGCAAAATATTGAGGTGCTTGCTTGACTTATTTAAGCTAGTAGGTGAGTCACCTACTTAAGTTGTTTGGACAAAATTAATGGACCCATGGCTATGGATCAGATTTGGGTCTATGCTAATAGACTCATTTGGGCCAAATTGAACAAAAGAGAAAGAAAATGGATAAGTGACCCAACACACCAATCTGCCAAAGGCCCAAGTTATTTAAGCCCAAAATAAGAATTTATGTAAGTAGGTGCATCACCTACTTTGAAAATTCGTGCAGCGTGAACCCTTAAGTAGGTGCATCACCTACTTGGACCAATTTGACCAATTTTATGGTCCAAAATGAAGCTAAGGAGGTGGACAAGATAGGGCCTTTAAAAGGCCAAGTTGCTGGTCATTTTACTTCACTTTTAAGTCACAAAAAAGGAGTATATTTCAGCAAATCTCTCTACTCTCTCTAAAACAACAAGAACAACAACCCTATTTTTCCTTCTAGGGTTCTTGAAGAAACCCTCACCTTTGCAGCCCAAGGAAAGTGAAAAACACTTAAGGTTTTGTTTAATTATCTCATGGAAGATTAGGAAAACAAGTTATAAGTGTTTGACTATAAGTATATGGCTGATTATAGAACAAGCTGTTTGTTCACGTTTCCTTGTTATTGAGGAACTTTTTTTCTTCTTCTTTGGTTTAAGTGTGAAGGAAAGTTCAAGCTCTCGAAGAGTTCAATTAAAAGAATAAGTTTCTGAATTGAGGTAAGGTGACTGCTCCATTTTGTTTTTCTTATATATGAATTTGAGAGGGGATTATGGATGTCTTGTTATTGAGAACTCAAGAGATGATGAGTTCAATAATTGATTGCTACAATAAAAGGGATTTGGGACTATTTTGTGGACTGTTTTGTATGTATATGTTATGGGCTGCCAGGTTGAAGTTGGATAAATGTGTGATGAGTTTGTAATGAATTATAGAAGAAAGGTGTGGTGATGCACCACCGAACTAATGTTTGCTGCCCAATCTATTTTGCGTATTGTTTGGAATGTGTAATGAAGTCGAGGTGGTTTTGGTGAACCTTATAAGAACCTATATGGTATGTGGGTGTAATTGGAGGAAAAAAAGGGTTAAAATAACACCCTTGTTTGGTAGATTAATAGTTGCTGCCCGGTTACTATTTTGGGTGAAATTAAGTATCTCAAATGTGTTGATTGGGTACTAATACTAGTTTACCATATATTCTATTGTAGATAAGTAATCTAAAAGGAGGGAAGTCAAGTTGGGTTAGTTTCGGAGTCAAATAACCAGGTATGTAAGACATACTCTATTTCACACTCTTTGGCATGAAATCGTACAATTGTTTCATCAAGCAAGTTTCCGAGGTTATCCTATAACAAAGTGATACATAATGACAACACATTAGACTCCATGTATCCAATGACCTTGTTCCCACTCTCTATCGCATTAGAACACCTCAATACGTGCTTATTATTAAATCTGCGCGTCTATCTTCACTAGAAAATTTCAGGAGTTCTCCGTTTGTTCAAATAAGACCCATGTGTTATTTCATCTCTTAAACACTTTATTTGTGTGCCAACAGCTCCCTACCTCATTGTTGTTGCATTAAGTGTCTATTTACATGTCTCTTATTAACGTATTACTGGTTCAAGGTATCATAATATGATGACCACCAAAGTAACAATCTCAAAGGCTAAATAAACTAAGTAATGCAAATCTGTAAAATGACGAGTGGCAGCTCAGGGGCATTTGCTAGCATGGTCCGATCTTGATACCTTTATTTGTGGGTGGCAGCTCAGGGGCATAAGCCTAGCATGGGCCGATCCCAATCTTTATATGTAGGTGGCAGCTCTGGGGTGTAAGCCTAGCATGGGCCAATCTTAATTTATCTATTTACCACTGATCAACTGGTCATTTGCATTATATGGCTTACAAAGATTATGAAGTAAGAAGGTAAAACCAAGAAAAAAATATAATGTACATTGTCCCACAAGTATTTATAAAGGTGGTCTACTAGTACTACTTATACACTTGTATCAGATTTCTATTGAGCTTTTGTATCAAGTGTGTTGTTACCTTCTGCCTTACATATTCAGTACATATTTTCGTACTGACGTCCCTCACGGGGGACCTGCATTTCATGCTGCAGGCACAGGCACTTCAGCTTATACAACTCACTAGTAGGAGCGCAGGCTTTTCAGGGACTATTGGGGAGCTCCAGGTTGATTCGGGGCTTTCCGAGTCTATTCCATATATTTTGGTATTGTACAGTAAGTCAAGAGTAAGGCGGGGGTTTTGTCCCGACCCTAACTAAGTCTATGTATCTTTTAGAGGCTTTGTAGACTAATGTAAAGTTATGGTAGCATTTTTTCTTTAGATGTGGTGGCCCCAACGGCCAAGTATTGTATATATGAGTTTGTGTTTGCATATGTAATTATTCTCATCGATAGATAATATCAGGTTTGTCAGAACCTTTAGTTGCTATAGTTACATGCATGGGAAGTACAAGTTTTTGAATTGGTTCTCACGGGCCTTTACGGCTACGAGTGCCTATCCGCCCCAATAGGATTTGAGGCGTGGCAGTATGTATGGTTCATCGATCCTATGCTCTTTGGCATTAATCTAACTCCCTTGTTACAAAGTTAGCTTCCTAAGCATTCTTCCTTTCAAATTATATTTAAATACAACATACAACCTCCAAGGTGGCTAACAACCTTATTCTAACTTCTTAGGTTGTTAAAGCCCCTGAAAATGTGTTTGTTACTAGATATATCCATTTTTCCTTCTAAATATAATACGATATAAATTTGGTACGTATAAAAAACAAGCCAAAAATAGTCCACAAACAAAGGGTAACCCGAGAGCTCAACAAACACCAAATCTCGGTTCCAACAACATCAAGAAACAAGGTGTAAATAACACCAAAAGCACTAACAACAACAAGAGATAAACAACAATAACGAGAGGAACAATACTACAGTAACAACAATCCAACGGTTACAAGATTACAAGAACAACAAGAACCAAATGGTTCAATAGACCACACAACTAGTACATGATATGTAAAGAGAGGAGGTGAGACATACAGTATTACAAGGTTAAGAACCCAAAGATGTATTAAATCTAAGGAACCCTAAGACTTAAAATAGCAACACCACACTCTTACGTGACACAAGAGGGATTCCACCGCTCAAGCACCAACGTTTCCAAGCAATACACAATCATAAGTGAATCCATACTTGTTCATGTCCTAGTTTAGGCCTAGAGACCCTTTCTCTCAAGAGATGTGTTCTTTCAACAATATCCAACAAAAACTAATGAACTAAAACCCTATATTGTTCTATGTATAGTACTTTACAAATAAAAAGATAAAATGACAAAAAAGTCCCTTTAATGATCAAGTAGGCAAATAGGCACCCATGGAGTGTTTTTAGGGGCAGTTTGGAGCCCTTTTTAACACTTCAACTCGTACACCTCCGAGGTTACATCCAAAATACTCTTAAACGTTCATCTTCATGATCGTGCTTGTATCATCCTCTCCATCTTGAGAGGAATTTAACCTCAAATTCATGGCACTAGCCAAATGAAAATGGCTCCAAAACAGTCCACAAAATAAGAAGAAACCGAGTACACAACAATTTCAAGTCTCGGACAACGTCTTCATTTTGCACCTTGGCTTCCTCTCCATCTTGAGATTTTCCTTCAATCTCATCCGGCTCAATTGAGTTTAGCCAAGAAGTTTCACTACAAAACAATAAATGGGTTAGTTGTAAAAGAGAGGTCCTCACACTCTCTCTTGATTTCTTTGTTCTCAAATTCCTCACACTTAATCTCACAAGTGTTGTATGCTTGTTTGTACTCCGTGAGGTTTTGAGGGTTGAATTCCAATGTTTACAATGACTCCAAAATAGAAAAAAAATACACAAAGACGTAAACACAAAGAACGGTTTCAAACCAACTCACACTCTAGTAAGTGGTTACTATCTTGTAAGTTAATATTGGATTCAACAAAAAAAACAACAAAATGAAACTAGAAGATCAAATTTGAGCTTAAAAATTGTCGTGTGAACAGTAATTGGTGATGTGTCACCCCCTAATTGGTCACGGGGCCACACAAGTTTTAATCACCATTCTTGGAATTTTTAGTCCTTATACTTTTGGAATGGAAAATAATTAGTATTTGGAGGGAAAAACACAAGTCTTGTAACTCTTTTCAAATTCAACTCAAAAAGGTGAGATTAGACTTGTACTAGTTTCCATAAAACAAGGCTCCTAGAAACAAAGAAAGTGGTTGAAAAAGTTGTTGTCAAGTCAAGAGTGATGTGAGCTAGTCCTTTCACCAACAAGTTTTCCAACTTTGTCTTTACCTTTTCTAGATCTATTAACTACTTTAAGTTGGTCAAGATAAGAGAAGTGATGAAGAACAACAAGAACACAACAACTTTTCAAGAACAACAATAACAACACCTTCTACCCGCACTCCAACCTCCACAACAAGTCCACAAATTTCAGTCTAGGTCTTTGTTCACAACGCAACTTTAACAAGTTTTTAAGCTCAAATATAGATCTAGATACCTTTAGTGTTAGTGAATCAAGAAACGACAATAACAACAAAGAAATCCTAGACCTAGACTCCGCAAATTTTGGCCAAGACTACAACAAGAACACTACAAGTTTTTCGGCCAGGAACAAGAACAATAACAAGAACAAGAACAAGAACACTTCTTTCTCTTTTTATTTTTTGATTTTCTAGCAAGCCCAAGATTGATTTTGTTAGAATAAAATCAACCTTAAGCTTTGATACAAAATGATACGATACAAATTTGGTACGTATAAAAAATAAGCCAAAAATAGTCCACAAACAAAGGGTAATCCGAGAGCTCAACAAACACCAAATCTCGGTTCCAACAATATCAAGAAACAAGGTGTAAATGACACCAAAAGCACTAACAACAACAAGAGATAAACAAAAATAACGAGAGGAACAACACTACAATAGCAACAATCTAACGGTTACAAGATTACAAGAACAATAAGAACCAAACGGTTCACTAGACCACACAACTAGTACATGATATGTAAAGATAGGAAGTGAGACATACACTATTACAAGGTTAAGAACTCAAAGATGTATTAAATCTAAGGACCCCTAAGACTTACAATAGCAACACCACACTCTTACGTGACACAAGAGGGATTCCACCGCTCAAGTACCAACGTTTCCAAGCAATATACAATCACAAGTGAATCCACACTTGTTCATGTCCTAGTTTAGGCCTAGAGACCCTCTCTCTCAAGAGATGTGTTCTTTCAACAATATTTAATAAAAACTAATGAACTCTATATTGTTCTATTTATAGTACTTTACAAATAAATAGATAAAATGACAAAAAAGGCCCTTTAATGACCAAATAGGCAAATAGGCAGGCACCCATGGAGTGTTTTTAGGGGCAGTTTGAAGCCTTTTTTAACACTTCAACTCATACACCTCCGAGGTTACATCCAAAATACAAGCACGATCATGAAGATGAATGGCCCCTGCAGAATTATGTGAATTGAAGGAACAATTAAAAGATTTGTTGGAAAAGGGTTTCATAAGGCCTAGTATATCTTCTTGGGGCGCACCCGTGTTATTTTTACGTAAGAAAGATGGCACGTTGAGAATGTGTATTGATTATCGACAATTGAATAAGGTGACAATTAAGAACAAATATCCCCTTCCTAGAATTAATGATTTGTTCGATCAGTTACAAGGTGCTAAGTGTTTCTCAAGATCGACTTAAGGTCAGGTTATCACCAACTGAGAGTAAAGGAGAAAGATATACCTAAAATGGCTTTTCGAACGTGATATGGTCATTTTGAGTTTTTAGTTATGTCATTTGGGCTAACTAATGCACCAGCAGCTTTCATGGATTTGATGAATAGAGTGTTTAAGACATTCTTGGATGTATTTGTTATCGTATTTATAGATGATATTCTGGTGTATTCAAGATCAGAAGAAGACTATGCTAATCATTTGCGACAGGTGTTACAAATCCTTCGCGATCGTAAGATGTATGCAAAGTTCTCCAAATGTGAGTTTTGGTTAAAATCTAGCATTCTTGGGTCATATTTTATCCGATAAAGGAAAAAGAGTTGATTCTCAAAATATAGAGTGATACAAAATCAAACCAACAACACCAAGAGCTTCAAGTAGGCTCGGATAGATAACAATGCTAGTGAATCAAAAAGAGCCCCACACGGCTTCACTAGACTTTAAGATAACAAAATCAACAACAACAACAAGATAAAGAAAGATAGATAACTTGACATATAACATTCAAGAAACTAAGAACCCTAACATCAAGAGAGGACCCTAAGTCTAATGAATATAAACACCAAGTTCTTACGAGGACCAAGAGGCACTCAACGACCTCAAAACCCTTGTTTCTAGCCAAAGAGACAACACAAGTATCCCTCTACTTGTGAGATAATAGGGACGGCTTCTAAGAGTGGAGAGAGAGCCGAAATGTTTAGTGTTTTTAGGTTACAAAATCAGCATTCAAAAACTAAGGAATAACTCTCTAACATGTTCTATTTATACTACAAACAAAAGGGGTAAAATGACCCATCCGCCCTTGATTCTTGTGCCAACCTTGGAGAGTAGTTTATTACACATTAAGACCTCTCTTCACACATAAAAACGTTTAGGTCCTTGGTTGGTTCAATCACCAACTCACACACGGCCATTTGCATGAACAAAGCTTGGAGTTTTTGTAATTCCCGAGCTTGGCTTCGTGTGAAAGGCCGTGTACCTGTGGAGGCTGCCCCAACCGTATCATCCTCTCCATCTTGAGAGGAATTTGACCTCAAATTCAGCATTTGGTCATCTTCAACCGCATCCACGAGGGAGAGATCACCAACGTTGAAAGTGTTGTGCACTTGATATTCCGGTGGAAGGTCAATCTTGTAGGCGTTGTCATTGATTCTCTCAAGTACTTGGAAAGGACCATCACCCCTTGGCAGCAATTTGGACTTCCTTTGAGCTGGAAACCGATCCTTTCGAAGATGCACTCACACCCAATCTCCGGGTTCAAGCACAAACCTTCTTCTCCCTTTGTTTACCCTTTTTGCAACCTCTTGGTTCTTCTTTTCAAGCTTGATCCGCACCGTCTCATGCATTTTCTTCATTGCCTCGGCTCTTTTATTTCCATCTAAGCTGGTCATGAGATCACTAGACAAAGGAGTGAGATCTAAAGGGGTAAGGGGATTCAGGCCGTAAACACATTCAAAGGGAGTCATTCCCGTGCTCGAATGTATTACCCGGTAGTATGAAAATTCCACCAAGGGTAGGTGATCTTCCCATGAAGTCAGTTTACCTTTAACCATAGAACTTAGCATAGACCCTAAGGTTCTATTTACTACCTCCGTTTGGCCATCGGTTTGTGGGTGGCAAGACGTGGAGAAAAGTAACTTCGTTCCAAGCCTACCCCACATGGACTTCCAAAAGAGACTTAGGAACTTGGAGTCCCTATCGCTCACAATAGTCCTCGGTACCCCGTGAAGCTTTACAACATGTTCAACAAATAATGAAGCTACACTACGAGCATCCTCGGTTTTAGCACATGGAATAAAATGAGCCATTTTAGAGAATCTATCAACAATAACAAATATGCTATCTCGGCCCTTTCTAGTCCTTGGCAGCCCCAAAACAAAATCCATCAAAATGTCCAACCAAGGTCTAAGGGGAGTAGGGAGTGGGGTGTATAATCCTTGAGGTAGGAGACGAGATTTCGCACTCCGGAAGGCCACGCATTGACTACAAATTTTAGTGACGTCTTTGCGCATTTTGGGCCAATAGAAGTTCTCCTCTAAGATTCCGAGGGTCTTGTCTACCCCAAAGTGCCCCATGAGGCCTCCGTCATGGGCCTCCCTCACAAATAATTCCCTCCAAGAACTAGAAGGAACACACAACCTCCTCCCTTTGAACAAATACACATCGAACAGAGAGTAGGAGGAATGGTCATTCTCCTTAAGCCAACGGTCCCTTCCCCACTCTTCGCATTCCCTAAAAATAGGAGCAAAGGTAGGATCCTCGGGATACAACAACCGCAAGCTCTCAAAACCCATCAATTTCGAAGACAAGGTAGCAACAAGCACATGCTTCCTAGACAAGGCATCGGCAACAACATTTTCCTTTCCCCTTTTGTAATGAATTACATAAGGGAAAGTCTCGATGAACTCAATCCACTTAGCATGACGCCTATTCAACTTGTCTTGGCTCTTAAGGTGTTTCAACGACTCATGATCCGTTCGTATCACAAACTCCTTAGGCCACAAATAATGTTGCCAATTTCCCAAAGCTCTGACAAGGGCGTACAACTCCAAATCATAAGTTGAGTAATTAAGAGTTGCCCCTTTGAGCTTTTCACTGAAATAAGCAACGGGCTTACCTTCTTGCATCAAAACAGCCCCGATGCCAACCTTACTAGCATCACACTCTACTTCAAACATCTTATCAAAATCGGGCAATTACAATAAAGGCGCCGAGATGAGCGTAGCTTTCAAGGCCTCAAAAGCCCTAGCCTGCTCATCACCCCATTTAAAGGGTCCGTCCTTTCTAATTACCTCGGTCAAGGGGGCTGCTATGGAACTAAATCCTTTGACAAACCTCCTATAAAAGCTTGCCAACCCGTGGAAACTTCGGATTTCTCCAATAGTTTTAGGGGTCGGCCAACTTCGAATAGAGTCTATCTTGGAATCGTCCACTTCCACACCCTTTGAGCTCACGACAAAACCCAAGAATAGAACCTTATCAACACCAAAAGAACACTTCTCCATGTTGGCATACAGCTTCTCCTTTCGGAGCACATCAAACACACATCTCAAATGCATTACATGATCATCAATAGATTTACTATACACCAACATATCGTCAAAGTAAACCACCACAAACTTTCCAATATAAGGCTTCATTACATGATTCATTAGCCTCATAAAGGTGCTAGGAGCATTGGTAAGGCCGAAGGGCATGACCAGCCACTCATATAGACCGAATTTGGTCTTGAATGCGGTATTCTACTCATCACCGGGTTGCATGCGAATTTGGTGATAGCCGCTCCTAAGGTCCACTTTAGAAAACAAACAAGATCCGTGGAGCTCATCTAACATATCATCTAGTCTAGGGATTGGATGACGATACCTTATAGTGATTTTGTTGATGGCTCTACAATCGACGCACATGCGCCAAGTTCCGTCCTTCTTCGGTACCAAAAGCACCGGAACAGCACACGGACTCATGCTTTCCTTGAGTTATCCCTTGTTGAGAAGCTCCTCAACTTGTCTTTCAAGCTCCTTAGTGTCCATGGGATTGCTCCTATAGGCCGGTTTGTTTGGAAGTTGTGAACCCGACACCAAATCAATTTGGTGCTCAATTCCCCGAAGTGGGGGCAATCCTTGCGGAAGTTCTTGAGGAAATACATCTTCATACTCCTGCAACACACAAGAAATCAAAGGGGAAATGGAAGAATTAGTGGGGTTAGTATTAAAACAATGGGCCAAAAGTAACATCGGCTTGTTTTCATCATGGTCCACGAAGAGTTCTTTCCTCCTAGCCAACATCACTACGTTTTCCATCTCCCTTGTCGTTGGGACAGCCTCGGATGTCCCTACTTCCTCACCTACGGCATTCCCCCCCTTTTCTTCCTTTCCGGATTCCTTCCCCTTTCCCTTCAACTCTCTCATCTTTTGATGCCACTCATTTACTTGGGAGGGTGAAAGAGGGTGAAGTGTGACCTTTCGGCCATCCTTCTCAAGCATATACCGGTTGGACCTCCCATCGTGTTTAGTAGACCTATCATATTGCCATGGTCTACCTAACAACAAGTGACATGCTTGCATTGGGATCACGTCACAAAGCACTTCATCGTGGTAGTTTCCCACCTTAAACCGAATCACACATTGCCTTGTGACCTTTAATTCACCACAATCGTTCAACCATTGTAGCTTGTAAGGACTAGTGTGTAGTGTAGTTGGTAGCTTCAAGAAATTTACCATAGCATGGCTCGCAACATTTGTACAACTACCACTATCAATCACCAAGGTGCACACACTCCCCTTTACAAGACACTTAGTATGGAATAGATTTTCCCTTTGACTCGGGTCATCTATCGCCTTACTAATCATGACACGTCTAACCACAAAGTTTGGAACCACACACTCCCCTTCTTGTGGATAGACATCTTCACTACCATCTAATTCATCATCATTCAGCCCATTTTCAGCTCCCTCTCCATCTTGAGGCTCGGCCTCATCCTCCCCCCTTTCGGAAACCACCTCCTCACCAAGGTAGTACACTTTTCCTTCTCGTAGGATCACATTGCACCGGTTCGGACATTCATTGGCCTTATGCCCCCAACCTTGGCACTTGAAGCATTGGAACCCCTTTGGGTTGGGATATTTGTGAGCCTCCGGTTTCGGAGGGAATTTAGGGACTGTTTTGGACTCGGGCAGCTTCGTAGGGGCGGGTTGGTCCTTGTTTTTGGGCCAACCCGAGGGGGTTTGTACCCTTGCCTTGAAGGATGATCTCTCCTTAAGTTCCCTTTCAATCTCAAGGGCCGCTTGGAATATACCGTCAATGGTTTCAAACCGGTGAAGGGTCAAATGAGTGGAGATCTCTTTGTTCAACCCACACTTGAACCGGATGATGTCGTGGCTGATTTGCTCCCCACGATGATCAAGTTTCAACATGATTTGTTGGAACTCGTCAAAATAGGCCATCACACTCTTGCCTCCTTGCCGCAAGCCATATAATCTAGCAAGCAACTCATGACGATATCTCTCGGGAAGGTATCGTTGTCTCATCAACTACCTCAACCGATACCAAGGTGGTGGCTGCCCATCAACTAATTTATTACCAAATCGTTTAACATACTCCCACCAAGTGTTGGCATAGCCCTCGAGGTGAGCTATAGCGTAGCAACTCTTCTTTTCTTCCGAGATGTCATTAACTTGGAAAACTTTGTCACAAGCCGATTCCCAAGTTAAGTAGGTCTCGGGGTCACTTTCACCCTTAAAGATGGGTAGGCTCAACTTGATGGTGTTGATGCCTACGTCTCTCTCTTGGTGTCGGTTTCCCCTATCTCCATACCCCTGGTATCTCCTAGGTTCTCCTCGACCCCCTCTTAACTCCTCCTCCCTCATATAAGCATCATCAAAGGCTCCATCTCCTTCATACTCCTCTCTACCGTATCCTTCAAAGTGGGCTGGTCGGCCTTGGCCATTTTGATTCGGAGGATTTGGAATTTGCGGTCTTTGGGTTAATGGAGCTTGGAATGGAGGGTTCGGATTTAGTGGAGGTACTTGGCGTCCAAATCCCTCTTGTGGAATTGGAGGGGCTTGGAAATGTAGTGGTCTAGTGGGGTCTCGGTTTGGAGGAAAATAGGTAGTTTGGATTGCGGTATTTAGTGGAGCTTGGGGTGCATTTAGCATTTGGTGGACTATTTCGGGGGTGATGGTTGCGGAGGAGGTCCTATCATGACCATTGGTAGATACATGTAGAGGAGTAGAAGGACGAGAGTTCCTTTGACTCTCCACTTGTTCTAATCTCCCACTAATAGTCGACACTTCCCCCTTTATTGCTGCCAAGTCCCCTCTCACGGCCCCAAATTCCGAATTCAACCTTTCAAGTGTCCGGGTAACGGCCTCAAGAGTGACCCTCATAGAATCAAGGGCATTAGTATCCACATTATGAGACGTAGCTCCTTCCATTGTCAAGATATTATCCGCTTTAGTTCACCACAAGTTCGTGTTCCACAAGTGTTGTATAATTGGCTAGTAACCGTGAAATTTTTAAGGTATTAGTAAGCTCTTATCCGGAATGGATTCTTGTTTGAAGACTCAAAGAATTCTTGCCGGACTAGAGTCAAAAATCAGCAATTCATTCAAACGAATAAAAGCACTCAAATAATCGTTGACACGAACAAACGGTTCAAGGAACTAGTTGACAACCTAGTAGGAATGTACTAGTTTGTTAATTAGTTCTAGGACCAAGTAAGGGAAACCAAGGATCAACAATTAGCAACCAAAGAATATCCTAAGTTGAGCTTATAGTGACTTGGCAGCATGCAATGGTTCCACACGTTTTTTTTTTTGTGTTAATATTCACACAACTTGTTATAGTTTGCAAAGTGTTTTGGTGGGAAAAATAAAATCTTGTAGTATTTCACCCTTTTCAAACTCAAGAAAGTGAGGTTTGGTTGACTAATCCCACAAAACAAGGCTCCTTGAATTAGGGAAAAGTGATTGACAAGACTAGAAGGTGATGGGTGCAAGTCTTTCACAACAACTTTATAGCTTGTCTTACAACTTGAGCACACAACAAGATGAACAAGATGAACAAGTTCAAAAGATGAACACCTCAACAAACTTCATCAACTTCTTTAGCACATAAACACACAACCACCGATTTTTCTTTTGGTTATCAACAACACACAACTTTCGGCCACTTCAAGTCACTACACAATGTTCAAGTTTTCAAGCTCAACTTTTGGATCTAGACACCTTAGTGTTGGTGAGAAAGAAACCAACACTAGAAACTCACTAAACAAGCAAAATAACACCTAGATCTAAACATACAACATCATTCTTGGTTTCAACTTTTAATGGACAGATTTTCAGAATTTCTTTTTGGTGTTGTTTGTTTAAGCCGTGAACTAGCCCAAGATGGGTTATGTTGGAACACAACCGGTCTCGCTTTGATACCAAATGATACAAAATCAAACCAACAACACCAAGAGCTTCAAGTAGGCTCGGATTTCAGTCCAACAACACAAGAACAACAAGTTTAAGTTTCGGTTTTTCAGTCCAACAACACAAGAACAACAAGATAGATAACAATGCTAGTGAATCGAAAAGAGCCCCACACGGCTTCACTAGACTTTAAGATAACAAAATCAACAACAACAACAAGATAAAGAAAGATAGATAACTTGACATATAACATTCAAGAAACTAAGAACCCTAACATCAAGAGAGGACCCTAAGTCTAATGAATATAAACACCAAGTTCTTACGAGGACCAAGAGGCACTCAACGACCTCAAAACCCTTGTTTCTAGCCAAAGAGACAACACAAGTATCCCTCTACTTGTGAGATAATAGGGACGACTTCTAAGAGTGGAGAGAGAGCCGAAATGTTTAGTGTTTTTAGGTTACAAAATCAGCATTCAAAAACTAAGGAATAACTCTCTAACATGTTCTATTTATACTACAAACAAAAGGGGTAAAATGACCCATCCGCCCTTGCTTCTTGTGCCAACCTTGGAGAGTAGTTTATTACACATTAAGACCTCTCTTCACACATAAAAACGTTTAGGTCCTTGGTTGGTTCAATCACCAACTCACACACGGCCATTTGCATGAACAAAGCTTGGAGTTTTTGTAATTCCCGAGCTTGGCTTCGTGTGAAAGGCCGTGTACCTGTGGAGGCTGCCCCAACCGTATCATAGAGGCAATGAAGAACTGTCCAAGACCCATGACGCCTACGGAGGTTCGTAGTTTCCTAGGCTTGGCAGGTTATTATAGAAAGTTTGTTGAGGGGTTTTCTTCTATTTCTGCACCTTTAACAAAGTTAACACATAAAGAAGCTATGTTTCAATGGGATGAAATGTGTGAAAGAAGTTTTCAAGATTTGAAGAATAAGTTGACTTCTACACCCATATTGGTACTTCCAGATGGCATGGAAGGCTATGCAGTATATTGTGATGCTTCAGGAGTTGGCTTAGGATGTGTTTTGATGAAACATGGTAAAGTAATAGCTTACGCCTCAATACAATTGCAGCCACATGAGAAGAATTATCCAACACATGATCTTGTGCTAGCAACAGTTATATTTGCTTTAAAAATATGGCGCCACTATTTGTATGGGGTGCATGTTGATATATTTACTGACCACAAGAGTTTGCAGTACCTTTTTAACCAGAGGGACCTAAACTTGAGGTAGCAAAGATGGCTTGAGTTGTTAAAAGACTATGATGTTGATATCTTATATCATCCGGACAAAGCAAATGTGGTAGCCGATGCACTAAGTCGTAAGGCGATGGCAAGTAATTATAGGCAGCCCATGGAAAGGCAAGGGATAGCTAGGGATATACACCAATTATCTAGCTTATGGGTTCGCCTTATTGAATCTTCAGATAAAGGCGTTATTGTGCAAAATGCAGCAGAATCCTCATTAGTAGCCGAAGTTAAAGTGAAACAATACATAGATCCTATTCTTTTACAGCTTAAGGAAAATGTACAACAAGGTGTAACAAAGTAATTTGAGCTTATAGAATGATACAAGAATAATGGCCGCCTTAGCTTTCGACGACATCATTCAAAGTCACTATGTGAAGAATCAAGCTTTGGTCGCATGGAGGGCATGGGATCATACTTGGAGGGGACGTTTTGAGCCTACCATTTATCAAACCCGAGTGTGGAAGATTTCTTGGAGCCTTGAAGACTTAAGGACTCTTGGGTTTGGACCACCTTTGTTGGTTCACGATTTTGGTGCCCTTTATTAAGGGCATTTTGGTCACTTA
Organism: Capsicum pubescens; assembly: GCA_030864215.1. NCBI lineage: Eukaryota > Viridiplantae > Streptophyta > Magnoliopsida > Solanales > Solanaceae > Capsicum > Capsicum pubescens. Next base: position 146,274,333 of record CM061545.1, on the reverse strand, counting down.
GCCTTAAGGGCATTTTGGACAATTCATATTGTTTTCCAACACACCAAGGCCACCCTTGGTCACTAAGGGTAGTGTAGTCTTTTTTCCTTCTTTTGTAATATACTATAAGTAGGATTTTTTTAGGTCTTCTCTCATGAGTTTTATGAAAGATGAAAGATTGAAACATTAAAAATCCTCTCTCTTGAGAGTAGAACACTTAGTCTTAGTTAGGGCTTGGAAATGCTGGTATTGATCTTTGCTTGGAAACGGTGGATCTTGAGGTGAGTTGATTCCCTTGGCGGTCACCGTAAGAGTGTGGTTTTGATTATTACATTCATTAGGGTTTTTTGAGTTTAATACACACTTCAGTTCTTAATCTTGTAATAATCTTGGTCTCACTATCTATCCTTTACTTTTGTTGTTATCATCTTGTGTAGTAGACTATTTTGGGTCCTTTATTGAATCCAAAACTTGTATTGTTGTTATTCATCTTGTTCCTCACATATTTTTTAGTTGTTTTTGGTGTTATATACACCATTGTATCTTGTATTCTACTTGTTGATAGCGAATTCGAGAGTGGTCTCCATCTTGGTCCTCGGATCCTTAAGATTGGGGACTGATTTGGAGTGTGTTTTTTGTCTTCCATTGTCTTTATCATATCATTTGGTATCAAATCATGGCTTGATCTTGTTCCTACAAGATCAAATCTTGGGCTAGCTCACTTGAAAAATAAAAAAAAATTAAAATCTAAAAATTCCAGAAAAAGAACAATCTATCCATTTAGTGTTCTTGGCCAAAAATTATGTTTTTGTTGTGTCTTGGACAAGATATTTACTTGTATTTATTGTCTCTAAGTGTTAGTTTTGTTCCTCACTAACAGATTGAGTTTATATCTTGATTTGAGCTTGTATTTTGATGTTGTTGTTGTGAACATAAGCTTGGCCCATTGTTGTTGAACATTGTTGTGGTAGACATTGTTGTTGAGAAACTTGACTAGCCGTGTGTTTGGTTGTTGTTGTTGAAAGGAGTGTTGTTGTTGTTGTTCTTGGTGAATGTTGTTGTTGTTCTTGAAGTTCTTCACAACTTTCATCTCTTGTTAAAACCGAAGACACAACACTAAAGAGACTTGGCCGTTTGTTGTTGTGGATTGGAGTTAGCCGTTGGAATTGTTGTTGTTCTTGAAGATTGTTGTTATTGTTCTTGGTGTGGTTGTTGTTGTTCTTTAAGTTCTTCACCTTCCTTCATATATTGTTAGAACATAAAGTGAATGATAGATCCTAAAAGGTGAAGGAAAGAGGTGTAAGTAATTGTTAGTTTTGAAAGACCCCCAACCACCAAAAGACTTTACATCACTTCTCAACCACTTTCCCGTGAAACAAGGGTCCATGTTTTAAGGAAAAGTACTACAAAAGTCAAGTCTTAAAATTTGAAACTTGAAAAAAAGGCTCCAAGACTTATTCTTCCCTCCTTAGAACAAATTCCACCAATCCAAATTAAAATTGGTCAAGACTTGGGCTTTGGAAAATAAAAATTGTAGCAACCGCAACCAATACGTGGCTGCCACATCATCAAGTAATTTCACGCATCGAATTTTGGCTCAAATTTTAGATTATTAGTTTCACTTTATCGTTTCCTTAGTTTCCTGTCTTGATTCTATAATTAATTAACAACTAGTAATCACCTACTTAGTTGTAGATTAATTATTGAATCCGTTCCTTTCGTGTCTTCGTTATTTGTGTTTTTTTTCTTGATTTTAACTCGTAGTAACTTCTTTGTTTCAAGTTCGTAAGTAAATTTTATTTTTGTGTCTTGAGCCGATCAAACAAGAATCTATTCCGGCCGCCAAGTAGAATTGACATCCTATTGACTACCGGAGTATAAGCAACTTTCAATATTTGCCTCTCCAATTATAAGAATCACAAAGGTGAGTGTATACGAGTGTTAGTGAGAAGCTTTTACTACTAATCTTGTTTGTTCATTGTGTAGGTACAAAGGTGATATAAGGGGAACATGTCTTTGATAGCCGGGGATTATTATGACTACAACATGGAAGACTATGATTGTAGTGAGGGGTTTTATGGCCACGAAGTACAGGGAGATTGCGGAGGCTATGAAAATAGCCATGAACAAAACTTGGGCAGATTTGGGAGTTGCGGTTTTGAAGGAGAAAATGAGGTGAATGAAGTGCCTAGTTCTTATAGTGAGTTTGGAGATGATGTAGAACCTCGTGAATGTTCTTATGATGACGTTGGGGCATGTGTGGAGTCTTACACTTCTCACTCCGAACCTAGTTTTGGTGTTAGGTGTAACCCTTTCATTCGCAATGCTTATGAGAGCTATGATGACAGTGCATGTGAGGAGTGTGAAGATTCATATTCTTCACCTTGTAGTTCTTCTTATCAAGGTCAATATAGTGTGAATGGTTATACTAGTTCAAGTGGAGGTTGTCTAACTAGAAGAAGAGGGTGTGCATCTCCAAAATCGAGGGGTACTTGTGTGCATTATAATGTTGATCCGAGAAGGAGTGTACACTCTGGAAAGGTGACCATTTGTGGGATACCGGGCTGCCTTATTGTGTTGAATGATAGGTACTATAAAAACTACATCCTTCCATCCATGGTCAACTACTTGGGGTTGTTTCGAGAGCCTTTACTTGTTCCATACTCATTGGATGAGTTCAAGGTTACCGAGAGGGTAAAAGTTGTCTTCTCCCAATATGAATACCATGAGGAGGTGTGGTGCGATGTTCTTCCCTTGCCCTACGGTCATGTATACTTAGGTGCCGATTGGTTTGCATGACATTAAGTTCCTAACGTACAAAATTGGCATTGTAATAGACCAATGGGGGAATCGCCTCATGACTTACTTGCTGCCAAAGCCACAAAGAGAAGTGCCTACCTACTCCAATACGAATTATTATGAGAGACAAAAGATTAAGAGGAGTAAGGGAGTGCAAGGTGGTAATTTGAGAGTGGAAAAAAGAGAGGTTGTGTGGAGCGAAGTGAGGGGATTATCACCAAATCATGCTAACATTGGTTGTCCTTCTATTTATAAGGACATTTATGTAGGTACCAACATGGCAAACGAGGGAGAACAATGCCGAAAGGAAGTTGCTGCCCAAGCTTATGAAGGACCTTCACACCACGGCAAAGAAGAATCTACTCAAGAAATTCAAGGTAAAATAGCTAACTCTTACACTTTGGTGCATGAGAATGATATTCGTGTGGCTAGTAGCCCATTGAGTGTGAGTAGTAGCTTACTTACTTGTGAGTCAAATGATTTTTTGTCTCTTGTTGATGATGTACATGTTGTGAGTGTGGATACACTATGTAACATCTTGTATCTTGCTTGTACTTATTCTAATTATATGGAACCTGGTATGGTCATATGGTATAAGTAACAGATGAGATTTGTTATGCAATTATTAATGGTGTAGATGGAATTATAGAGGCCGCCCGTATAGTTTAATGTGATGCGACTAAGTTAACGTTAAGATAACTATTTAAACTTGGAATCGTAAGCTAGTATTTGAATCTAAAGTTTAAAGTGACCAAGTGTGTATAATTTGAAGGTTAGATTAAGCTAGTAGGTGAGTCATCTACTTAAGTTGTTTGAACCAAATTAATGGACCCATGGCTATGGATCAGATTTGGGTCTATGCTAATATACTCATTTGGGCCAAATTGAACAAAAGAGAAAGAAAATTGATAAGTGGCAACACACCAATCTTCCAAGGCCCAAATATAATTGAGCCCAACAAGAAATTAAGCAAGTAGGTGCATCACCTACTTTGACGTTTCAGCAGCTTGGACCCTTAAGTAGGTGCATAACCTACTTGGACCAATTTGACCAATTTTATGGTCCAAAATGCAGCTAAGGAGGTGGACAAGATAGAGCCTTTAAAAGGTCAAGTTGCTGGTCATTTTACTTCACTTTTAAGTCACAAAAAAGGAGTATATTTCAGCAAATCTCTCTACTCTCTCAAAAACAACAAGAGCAGCAGCCCTATTTTTCCTTCTAGGGTTCTTGAAGAAACCCTCCCATTTGCAGCCCAAGGTAAGTGAAAAACACTTAAGGTCTTGTTTAATTATCTCATGGGAAATTAGGGAAACAAGTTATAAGTGTTTGACTATAAATATATGGCTGATTATAGAACAAGCTGTTTGTTCACGTTTCCTTGTTATTGAGGAACTTTTTTTCTTCTTCTTTGGTTTAAGTGTGAAGGAAATTTCAAGCTCTTGAAGAGTTCAATTAAAAGAAAAATTTGCTGAATTGAGGTAAGGTGACTGCCCCATTTTGTTTTTCTTATATATGAATTTGAGAGGGGATTATGGATGTCTTGTTATTGAGAACTCAAGAGATGATGAGTTCAATAATTGATTGTTACAATAAAAGGGGTTTGGGACTGTTTTGTGGACTGTTTTGTATGTATATGTTATGGGCTTCCAGGTTGAAGTTGGATAAAGGTGTGATGAGTTTGTAATGAATTATAGAAGAAAGATGTGGTGATACACCACCGAACTAATGCTTGCTGCCCAATCTATTTTGCGTATTGTTTGGAATGTGTAATGAAGTCGAGGTGGTTTTGGTGAACCTTATAAGAACCTATATGGTATGTGGGTGTAATTGGAGGAAAAAAAGGGTTAAAATAACACCCTTGTTTGATAGATTAATAGTTGCTGCCCGGTTACTGTTTTGGGTGAAATTAAGTATCTCAAATGTGTTGATTGGTTACTAATACTAGTTTACCATATATTCTATTGTAGATAAGTAACCTAAAAGGCGGGAAGTCAAGTCGGGTTAGTTTCGGAGTCAAATAACCAGGTATGTAAGGCATACTCTATTTCACACTCCTTGGCATGAAATCGTACAATTGTTCCATCAAGCAAGTTTTCGAGGTTATCCTATAACAAAGTGATAGATGCACATTACACTCCATGTATCCAATGACCTTGTTCCCACTCTCTAACGCATTAGAACACCTCAATGCGTGCTTATTATTAAATGTGTGCGTCTATCTTCACTAGAAAATTTCAAGAGTTCTCCGTTAGTTCAAATAAGACCCATGTGTTATTTTAGCTCCTAAACATTTTATTTGTGTACCAACAGCTCCCTACCTCATTGTTGTTGCATTAAGTGTCTATTTACATGTCTCTTATTAGCGTATTATTGGTTCAAGGTACCATAATGTGATGACCACCAAAGTAACAATCTCAAAGGCTAAATAAACTAAGTAATACAAATCTGTAAAATGACGAGTGGCAGCTCAGGGGCATTTGCCTAGCATGGGCTGATCTCGATACCTTTATTTGTGGGTGGCAGCTCAGGGGCATAAGCCTAGCATGGGCTGATCCCAATCTTAGCTTAGGGGCGTAAGCCTAGCATGGGCCGATCCTAATTTATCTATTTACCGCTGATCAGTTGGTCGTTTGCATTATATGGCTTACAAAGATTATGAAGTAAGAAGGTAAAACGAAGAAAGAATGTAATGTACATTGTCTCACAAGTATTTATAAAGGTGGCTTACTAGTACTACTTATACAGTTGTATCAGATTTCTATTGAGCTTTTGTATCAAGTGTGTTGTTACCTTCTACCTTACATATTCAGTACATATTTTCGTACTGACGTCCCTCACGGGGTACCTACATTTCATGCTGCAGGTAGAGGCACTTCAGCTCATACAACTCACTAGTAGGAGCGCAGGCTTTTCAGGGACTATTGGTGAGCTCCAGGTTGATTCGGGGCTTTTCGAGTCTGTTCCATATATTTTGGTATTGTACAGTATGTCAAGAGTAGGGCCCCGTTTGTCCCGACCCTAACTAAGTCTATGTATCTTTTAGAGGCTTTGTAGACTAATGTAAAGTTATGGTAGTATCCTGATTTTATACATGGTGGCCCCATCGGCCAAGTGTTGTACATATCAGTTTGTGCATGCATGTGTAGTTATTTTCATCGATACATAATATCATATTGTCAGAACATTTGGTTGTTACAGTTACATGCATGGGAAATACAAGGTTATGAGTTGGTTCTCTCGGGCCTTTACGGCTACCGGTGCCTGTCCGCCCCAACAGGATTTGAAGCATGACAGAAGTGATATAAGAGCGGTCTTCCTAGGGTGACTACAAAGCCATGTCTATATAGAGTCCTGTTTATGGGCGTGTTGTGCCCCACATCTATAAATAGGAGGCTATGTGATATTTAGGGGTTTTCTTTTTTTCTTCATATATTAGATCGTGCAATAGAGTCTATGTTGTAGGGTAAGTGATATAAGAATAATGACCGCCTTAGCTTTTGACGACATCATTTGAAGTCACAATGTGAAGAATCAAGCTTTGGTCACATGGACGGCATGGGATCATACTTGGAGGGGATGTTTTTAGCCTACCATTGACCAAACCCAAGTGTGGAAGATTGATTGGAGCCTTGAAGACTTAAGGACTCTCGAATTTGGACCACCTTTGTTGGTTCACGGTTTTGGTGCCTTTACTAAGGGCATTTCGGTCACTTAGCCTAAGGGGCATTTTGGACAATTCATATTGTCTTCCAACACACCAAGGCCGCCCCTCTCATTAAGGGTAATATGGTCTTTTTGTCTTCTTTTGTAATACACTATAAATAGGCCCCTTAGTCTTATTTTCACTTAGTTTTTAGTTGATGAAAAATTGAAAGACATATTTTTCTCTCTCTTTGAGAGTGTAGCACCATTAGTTGTAGGACTTGGAAAAGTCACCCTTAGCATAGGGCTTGGAAAAGCCAATATTGATCTTTGCTTGGAAACGGTAGATCTTGAGGCGAGTTCGTTCCCTTGGTGGTCACCGTAAGAGTGTGGTTTTGATTGTTACATTCATTAGGGGTTTTTGAGTTTAATATACTCTTTAGTTCTTAATCTTGTAATAATCTTGGTCTCACTATCTATCTTTATTTTTCTTGCAATCGTGTATGTGTTGTTGTAGTGGACTGTTTTGGGCCTTCGTTGGATCCGAAACTTGTATTGTTGTTGTACATCTTGTTCATCACGTTTTGTAGCTGTTTTGGTGTTGAAATACACCCTTGAATCTTGTATTCTTGTTGTTGGTAGCGAATCCGAGTGAGGTCTCCATCTTGGTCCTCGAATCCTTAAGATTAGTGGACTGATTTGGTGGTTGTTTCGTGCTCCCCTTGTCTTTCTTGTATCATTTGGTATCAGAGCATGGCTTGATCTTGTTCCTACAAGATCAATCTTGGGCTTTCTTGTTAAAAAAAAAAAAAAAAAAAAAAAAAAAAGGAAAACTGAAATTTCCAGAAAAATAGCAATCTGTCCGTGTTTGTGTTCTTGGCCAAAATCGTGTTCTTTTTGTGTCTTGGCCGAGATTTGTTGTTGTATGTCTAGATCTAATAGTGTTCTTGTTTGTTTTGTTGTTCCTAGTGTTAGTTTTCTTGTCCACTAACACTTTGAGTCTAGATCTAAACTTGAGCTTGAACTTGTTGAAAGGTTGTTGTGAACATAAGCTTGGCCATTGTGGTGGACTGTTTTGGCCTTGTGGTTTTCATCTTGTTGTTGTTATAAGCTTGGCCACGTGATATTGTTGTTAATTGGTGGATTGAAAACCATTTTGTTGAAGTTGTAGTTGTCTTGGCCAAGTGTTGGAGATATTGTTATTGTGGATTGGAGTTGGCCGTGTGAAAAATTGTTGGTGTTCTTGAAGATTATTGTTGTAGTTCTTGTTGTTGTTGTTGTTCTTGATGTTCATCACCACCTTCATATATTGTTGAAGATAAAGTGAATGCTAAATCCAAAAAGTTGAAGGAAAAAGGTGTATTATTTGTTAGTCTTAAAGACCCTACAACCAACAAAGACCTATCAATCAAGTCTCAACCACTTTCCAACACTTTTCCATGATTTAAGGACCCATGTTTTAAGGAGAAGTACAAGAAAAGGTCAAGTCTTGAAAATTGAAAAAGGCCTCAAGACTTATTTTCCCTCCTAAAACAAATTCCACCAATCCAAATTAATTTTTGTCCAAGACTTGAACATTTGAGAATAACCACTTGATAAAATCGAACCAATACGTGACTGCCATGTCATCACTGCTACTGTTCACGCAATATTTCCGAGCTTAAAATTTTAGATTCTTAGTTTCATCTTATTGTTTCATTAGTTTCATGTCTTGATTCTAGAATTAATTAACAACTAGTAATCACCTACTTAGTTGTAGATTAATTATTGAATCCGTTCTTCGTGTCTTCGTTGTTTGTGTGCTTTTCTCCTTTTAACTCGTAGTAACTTCTTTGTTTCAAGTTCGTAAGTGAATTTTATATTTTTGTGTGTGTGTCTTGAGTCGATCAAACAAGAATCTATTCCGGCCACCAAGTAGAATTGACATCCTATTGACTACCGGAGTCTAAGCAACTTTCAATATTCGCCGCTCCAATTGTAAGAATCACAAAGGTGAGTGTATACGAGTGTCGGTAAGGAGCTTTACTACTAATCTTGTTTGTTCATTTTGTAGGTTTAAAAGGTGATATAAGGGGAATATGTCTTCGATAGCCGGGGATTATTGTGACTACAACATGGGAGACTCTAATTGTAGTGAAGGGTTTTATGGCTACGAAGTTGAGGGAGATTGCGGAGGCTATGAAAATAGCCATACTCGAGACTTGGGCAGATTTGAAAGTTACTGTTTTAAGGGAGAAAATGAGGTGAATGAAGTGCCTAGTGCTTATGGTAACTTTGGAGATGATGTAGGACCTAGTGATGGATCTTGTGATGATGTTGGGGCATGTGAGGAGTCGTACACTTCTTACTCCGAACCTAGATTTGGTGTTAGGTATAACCCTTTTGTTCGCAAAACTTATGAGAGCTATGATGAGGGTACACGTGAGGAGTGTGAAGATCCATATTCTCCACCTTGTAGTACTTCTTATCAAAGTCGATATAGTGTGAATGGTTATACTAGCTCTAGTGGAGGTTGTCCAATGAGAAGAAGAGGGTATGCATCTCCAAAACTAAGGGGTACTCGTATGCCTTACAATGTTGAACCAAGGAGGAGTGTACACTCCGGAAAGGTGACCATGTGTGGGATACCGGGCTGCCACATTGAGCTAAATGATAGGTACCATAGAAACTACATCGTTCCATCCATGGTTGACTACTTGGGGTTGTTTCGTGAGCCTTTGCTTGTTCCATACTTCTTGGACGGGTTTAAGGTTACCGAGAGGGTCAAGGTTGTCTTCTCCCAATTTGAATACCATGAGGAGGTGTGGTGCGATATTCTTCCATTGCCATACGGTCATGTATGCTTAGGTGCCGATTGGTTTGCACAACATAGAGTTCCAAACGTGCAACATTGGCCAAATATTGTAAGAGATCAATGGGGGAATCGCCTCATGACTTACTTGCTGCCCAAGCCACGAAGAGAAATGCCTACCTACTCCAATTCGAATTATTATGAGAAACAAAGGATTGAGAGGAGTAAGGGAGTGAAAGGTGGTAATCCGAGAGTGGAAAAAGGAGAGGTAGTGTGGAGCGAAGTGAGGGGATTACCACCAAGCCATTCTAACATTGGTTGTCCTTCTATTTCTAAGGACATTTGTGTAGGTACCAACATGGCAAGCAAAGAAGAACAATGCCAAAAGGAAGTTGCTGCCCAAGCTTTTGGAGGGCCTTCACACCATGACAAAGAAGAATCTACTCAAGGACTTCAAGGTAAAATGGCTAACTCTTACACTTTTGTACATGTGAATGATAATTGTGCGGCTAGTAGCCCATTGAGTGTGAGTTGTAGCTTACCTATATGTGAGTCTATTGTTTCTTTGACACTTGATGGTGATGTACATATTGTGAGTGTGGATACACTAGTTGATCCTATTGATAACGAAATTGACTCCGCTTGTGAGATCAATTTATGTCCACCTAGTGTTGAAGCCTATGTGTTAAAGGGAAGTACATCGTCTTGTGTAATGGGTGTTGATCAACTTGTTCGTGAAAACTATCCACCACTTGAGTATGTGTGTGATGTGCTTAATAGGACTCAAGTGAGTGAAATATTTGAAAATGTTGGTCAACAAGGTGAGAATGAACCCGAGAGCTCTTCTTGGGGTAATATTGTGTTTGAAACATCCTTGAAACTTGATATTGATTATTTAGAGAGTGAGGAGCTTGCTTGTTCCAAATCTGTCCGTGAGGTAGATCACACTCTTTTTAGGTATAATGTCTTGTTTGAAGATGATTTAAACACTCCTAATGAACCTAGTGGTGAAAATGATGGTATAGCTTGCCTTGGAAGCTATAGCCTATATGCTAACCCACTATGGTGTGACAACATTCTTCCTAAAGAGGGAAAACTCATCTTGGAAGATGAGAGTACTCCTAAGGGTAAGGAATGTGTAGTTGCGGAAGCTACTTCTTCTTCTACTTTGTGTGATTTCATTGTTGAGAGTACTCATGGTGTTTATTGGGAAACTAGTAGTGAGTACACACATGAGAGCACCTTAGTAGAAGTCGATTTGAGTGATACGTTTCTCTACTCTCTATTTTCTTTGGATGATATGTATGTTATTATAAAGAGTATGTCATTTAGTTTGGGTGTAGACCACGGGAAAGGGAAGTGTTGTCGAGACCCGTGTCTATGGCCACTTTTCCCATTTGACCCCGGTGCCAAATTTAGACATGGTGATGTTGGTGCACCAAACTTGTTGCTTGGTCTATATGACAAGCAAAGTGTTACTCTTGATGTACCCTATAACCAAACCCTTTGTACATCTTTTATTGAGTTTTAATATTCCTTTCAAAGGATTCTTGGTTATATTGCAAATATGTGCAACCTTGGCATGTTGAGATGATTTGTTATGCTAACCCTAACCCTCATGCCATGAGGAGTTTGCATTTGTGTGTCCTCTTTTCAGTTTTGCAAGGTTTGGATTCGAGGTCGAATCCTTTTCAAGAAGAGGAGGATGATATAAGAATAATGACCGCCTTAGCTTTTGACGACATCATTTGAAGTCACAATGTGAAGAATCAAGCTTTGGTCACATGGAGGGCATGGGATCATACTTGGAGGGGATGTTTTTAGCCTACCATTGACCAAACCCAAGTGTGGAAGATTGATTGGAGCCTTGAAGACTTAAGGACTCTCGAATTTGGACCACCTTTGTTGGTTCACGGTTTTGGTGCCTTTACTAAGGGCATTTCGGTCACTTAGCCTAAGGGGCATTTTGGACAATTCATATTGTCTTCCAACACACCAAGGCCGCCCCTCTCATTAAGGGTAATATGGTCTTTTTGTCTTCTTTTGTAATACACTATAAATAGGCCCCTTAGTCTTATTTTCACTTAGTTTTTAGTTGATGAAAAATTGAAAGACATATTTTTCTCTCTCTTTGAGAGTGTAGCACCATTAGTTGTAGGACTTGGAAAAGTCACCCTTAGCATAGGGCTTGGAAAAGCCAATATTGATCTTTGCTTGGAAACGGTAGATCTTGAGGCGAGTTCGTTCCCTTGGTGGTCACCGTAAGAGTGTGGTTTTGATTGTTACATTCATTAGGGGTTTTTGAGTTTAATATACTCTTTAGTTCTTAATCTTGTAATAATCTTGGTCTCACTATCTATCTTTATTTTTCTTGCAATCGTGTATGTGTTGTTGTAGTGGACTGTTTTGGGCCTTCGTTGGATCCGAAACTTGTATTGTTGTTGTACATCTTGTTCATCACGTTTTGTAGCTGTTTTGGTGTTGAAATACACCCTTGAATCTTGTATTCTTGTTGTTGGTAGCGAATCCGAGTGAGGTCTCCATCTTGATCCTCGAATCCTTAAGATTAGTGGACTGATTTGGTGGTTGTTTCGTGCTCCCCTTGTCTTTCTTGTATTAGTAAGTCATATTTAACCATTGAACCTATTTTTTTTCCTCTTATAGTAAAGATGCCGGTTACAAGAAGGAGTAAGAATACATGTAGACGGATAGACGGGGCTGCCGGGGAGGGGACCAGCAAATCACCACCTAGACGAGCTAATCAAAGTGAGGCTCAAGTTGAGTTTGTGTCCCAAACTTCTCCTACCCCTTCATCTCCAGAAGAGCTAAGAAGGAGAAGAACCGCATCTTAAGAACTACCTACCAATGCTGCAGATCAAGATCTAAGGAGTTCAGTACAATTGTTGGCTCGTATAGTTTCTGGACAAGCTCAAGGACAAGCCATTCCAACTATAGGTTCTAGTGGTGCAGATAGGGCAGCTAGCCTACGAACGCAGGATTTTCTCAAATTGGATCCTCTCACGTTCACCGAATCAGATCTTAATGAAGACCCACAGGACTTTATTGATCAAATCCAAAGGGCTCTAGATGTTATGCATGTGTCGGGTAAAGAGACAGTTGAGCTAGCAGCATATAGATTCAAGGGGGAGGCTATATTGTGGTATGAAGACTGAAAATGATCTAGGGGTGTCAATGCACCTCCAGCTACTTGGAAAGAGTTCAAAGAGGCATTTTTTGATCATTACCTTCCATATGAGATTCGAGAAGCCTGTGCAGATCAGTTCCTGAATCTTCTCTAAGGAAATATGAGTGTGAGGGAATACAACCTTTGGTTTAACTCTTTGGCTAGTATGCTCCTAATGTTGTAGCTACAATGGATGATAGAGTTCATCGATATGTGGATAGATTGGATCTATATCTGGTTAGAGATTGTACCATTACTGCTTTGAACAAGGACATAGACATAGCAATGATACAAGCATTCACACAAAAAATGGAGGATCAGAGGCAAAGAAGAAGAACACAAGAGTTAGAAAGGGGGTATTCCAAGAGGTCTAGATCTACGGGGCAGTTTATGGCATCCCAAAGAGAGTTTAGGCCTCGGTTTCTAATAGACCACCTAGGACATTATCTTCTTATTCTTTTGCTAGTGCTCCACCACAATTTCAAGGGTCTAAAGGTAACCAGTTTGGCTTAAGAAATGAGAGTCAGAGTTCGCGAAAAATAGGGTATCAAGAGCAAGGGATTATGAGCCAATTAAGGCCTCTTCGATAGCCATGTAGACAATGTGGAAAGCTTTATTTAGGTGCATGTCGGTTCAGAACAAATTCTTGCTTTTGGTGTGGTATGTCAAGACATATGATGAGAGAATGCCCTCAAAGGGGCATAGGTGGTATGGCACGACCTACTGGATCAGCCGTTGCATCATCATCATCGGTGCCTTATTCAGGTAGGGGTGTACAACCTATGGGTCATGGTAGAGGTGCTAAAGGAACAACTAGCTCTAGTGGAGTTCAGAATCGTACATACGCTTTAGCAGATCGACAAAATTTAGAGGCTTCTCCAGCTATGGTTACAGGTACATTGTCCATCTTTTCACATGATGTCTATGCATTAGTTGATCCGGGTTCTACAATATCGTATGTCACTCCATTGGTTCCTGAAAAGTTCAAAAAAACACCAGAACTGCTAGTTAAGCCATTTGAAGTATCTACGCCGATTGGTGAATCTGTTATAGCTAAGAGAGTGTATCAAAATTGTATAATAACTATTTGCGGTCGTGATACAATGGCTGACTTGGTTGAGTTAGAAATGGTAGATTTTGATGCTATAATGGGTATGGATTGGTTGGCTTCTTGTTATGCCACAGTAGATTGCCGAACTAAGAGGGTGTGTTTCCATTTCCCAAGGGAGGCAGTCCTAGAATGGAGAGGTAATATTGGTGCGCCAAGAGGTAAATTTATTTCTTATTTTAAGGTGAAAAAGATGATTTCCAAGGGTTACATATGTCATCTGGTTAGAGTGAAGGATACAAATGCGGAGACACCAACTCTTCAAACTATTCCAGTGGTAAGTGAATTTCCCGATGTATTTCCTAAAGATCTTCTGGGTTTGCCTCCAGAACGAGAAGTGGAGTTTGGTATCGATGTGATTCCAGGTACTCAACCAATCTCAATTCCTCTGTATAGAATAGCCCCGACAGAATTATGGGAATTGAAAGAGCAATGGAAAGACTTGCTAAAAAAAGGATTCATAAGGCCTAGTGTGTCCCCTTGGGGCGCACCAGTGTTATTTGTGCGTAAGAAGGATGGCTCGTTAAGAATGTGTATTGACTATAGACAACTGAACAAGGTGACTATTAAGAACAAATATCCCCTTCCGAGAATTGATGACTTATTTGATCAGTTGCAAGGCGCCAAGTGGTTTTCAAAGATTGATTTAAAGTCTGGTTACCACCAAATGAGGGTCAAAGAGAATGACATACCCAAGACAGCTTTTCGAACACGGTACGATCATTACGAGTTCCTAGTCATGTCCTTTGGGCTAACTAATGCACCTGCAACTTTTATGGATTTGATGAATAGGGTGTTCAAGCCATTCTTGGATGTGTTTGTGATAGTTTTTATAGATGATATTCTGGTTTATTTGAGATCAAATGAGGACCATGCCAATCACTTACGATAGGTGTTGCAGATTCTTTGTGATCGTAAGCTATTTGCAAAGTTCTCTAAATGTGAGTTTTGGTTAATATCTGTGGCATTCTTAGGTCATATTATATCTGATGAAGGAATAAAGGTTGCTACTCAAAAGATAGAAGCCGTGAAAAACTGGCCAAGACCTATAACGCCTACAGAGGTTCGTAGTTTCCTTGGGTTGGCAGGTTATTATAGAAGGTTTGTTGAAGGATTTTCTTTAATTTCTGCACCTTTAACAAAGCTAACACACAAAGCATCCAAGTTCCAATGGAATGATGCATGCGAAAGAAGTTTCCAAGATCTGAAGAATAAGTTGACTTCTACACCCATATTGGTGCTTCCAGAAGGCACAGAGGGGTATGCAGTGTATTGTGATGCTTTAAGAATTGGCTTAGGGTGTGTATTGATGCAGCATGGTAAAGTCATATCATATGCCTCGAGACAATTGCGGCCACATGAGAAAAAATATCCAACACATGATCTGGAGCTAGCAACGGTTATATTTGCCTTAAAGATATGGCGTCACTACCCGTACGGGATTCATGTTGACATATACACTGACCACAAGAGTTTGCAGTATATCTTTAATTAGAAGGACTTGAATTTGAGGCCGCGAAGATGGCTTGAATTATTAAAAGACTATGATGTTGATATCTTATATCATCCGAGAAAAGCAAATGTGGTGGCAGATGCGTTAAGTCGCAAAGCTATAGAGCCATCTATAGAAAGACAAGAGATGACTAAGGATCTACACCAACTAGCCAATTTGGGGGTCCGTCTTCTTGAAACTCCAGATGAAGGGTTTATTATGCATAATACAACAGAATCTTCACTAATAACTGAAGTATAAGAGACGCAATATGCAGATCCTATTTTATTACGGCTTAAGGAAAATGTGCAATGTGGTATGACAAAGGCATTTGAGCTTACGCAAGAAGGGGTACTTCAGTGCCAAAACAGATTGTGTGTACCTGATGTAGACGGGCTAAGAAAAAGGATTATGACAGAAACACATCATTAAAGGTATTCTATCCATCCAGGGTCAACAAAGATGTACCATGATTTGAAAGGGATGTATTGGTGGGGTGACATGAAGAAGAACATTGCAAAATTTGTAGCCGAATGTCCAAATTATCAAAGAGTTAAAGTAGAGCCCCAAAAGCCCGGGGGTTATATGCAATGTATAGATCTTCCAATCTGGAAGTGGGACATGATCAACATGGATTTCGTCACTGGTTTGCCTCGTACATTTTGAAGGTTTGATTCCATATGGGTGATAGTTGATAGGCTTACCAAATCAGCACACTTTCTACCGGTTAGGACCACTTACACAGTTGAAGAATATGCTAAGTTATATATTAAGGAGATAGTTCGACTACATGGAGTTCCAATCTCTATTATATCAGATCGAGGAGCTCAATTTACTGGAAATTTTTGGAAGTCTTTTCAGAGAAATTTGGGGACACAAGTGAATCTAAGTACAACTTTTCACCCTCAAACGGATGGACAAGCAGAACGTACCATTCAAACACTTGAAGATATGCTACGATCTTATGTATTGGACTTTAAAGGTAGTTGGGATGATCATCTACCTCTCATCGAGTTCGCCTACAACAATAGCTATCATTCAAGTATCAAAATGGCACCATATGAAGCTTTGTATGGAAGAAAGTGTAGATCAACAATTGGATGGTTTGAAGCGGGTGAAACTGCCTTATTCGGGCCAGATCTTGTTCATCAAGCTATTGAAAAGGTTAAGGTGATCCAACAGCGACTAGAAATAGCCCAAAGCAGACATAAGTCATATGCGGATGTTAGGAGAAGGGGGCTTGAGTTTGCTATAGGTGATTGGGTATTCTTGAAGGTTTCACCAATGAAGGGGGTTATGAGATTTGGTAAGAAAGGAAAATTAAGTCCATGTTATATAGGCCCATACCAGATTACTCGGAGGTTTGGACAAGTTGCTTATGAATTAGATCTACCCCAAGAACTCTCAACAGTTCATCCAGTATTTCACGTCTCAATTCTTCGAAAGTGCATTGGAGATTCATCTCATACTATCCCTACTGAAGATGTACAAATTACAGAAGATCTCACCTATGAGGAAATACCTATTGCTACTCTAGATCGACAGGTTAAGAAGTTGAGGAATAAAGAAATAGCTTCTGTAAAAGTGCTTTGGAGGAACCAACAAGTAGAAGAGATCACGTGGGAAGCTGAAGAAGTGATGAAATCCAAGTACCCCCATTTGTTCAAATACGAAGAAAAAGTCCAAGATGCTGAATTGGAGCAATAACATGTAAGTGTAAAACATATAGGTACTATATGGTAATAGGGATATTAACTTAGGCTTGAACTTGTTTTGGTTGGACAGTTATGCTAACATTCGAGGACGAATGTTTCTAAGGGGGGAAGGATGTAACATCTCGTATCTTTCTTGTACTTATTCTAATTATATGAAACCTGGTATGGTTATATGTTATAGGTAACCGATGATATTTGTTATGCAATTATTAATGGTGTAGATGGAATTATAGAGGCTGCCCGTATAGTTTAATGTGATGCGACTAAGTTAACATTAAGATAACTATTTAAACTTGGAATCATAAGCTAGTATTTGAACCTAAAGTTTAAAGTGACCAAGTGTGTATAAGTTGAAGGTTAGATTAAAGGGATTAGGAGCTGAAAATGGAGCAAAATATTGAGGTGCTTGCTTGACATATTTAAGCTAGTAGGTGAGTCACCTACTTAAGTTGTTTGAACCAAATTAATGGACCCATGGCTATGGATCAGATTTGGGTAGATGCTATAATATACTCATTTGGGCCAAATTGAACAAAGGAGAAAGAAAATTGATAAGTGGCCCAACACATCAATCTGCCAAGGCCCAAATATAATTGAGCCCAACAAGAAATTAAGCAAGTAGGTGCATCACCTACTTTGAAGTTTCAGCAGCTTGGACCCTTAAGTAGGTGCATCACCTACTTGGACCAATTTGACCAATTTTATGGTCCAAAATGCAGCTAAGGAGGTGGACAAGATAGGGCCTTTAAAAGGCCAAGTTGCTGGTCATTTTACATCACTTTTAAGTCACAAAAAAGGAGTATATTTCAGCAAATCTCTCTACTCTCTCAAAAACAACAAGAGCAGCAGCCCTATTTTTCCTTCTAGGGTTCTTGAAGAAACCCTCCCCTTTGCAGCCCAAGGTAAGTGAAAAACACTTAAGGTTTTGTTTAACTATCTCATGGGAGATTAGGGAAACAAGTTATAAGTGTTTGACTATAAGTATATGGCTGATTATAGAACAAGCTGTTTATTCACGTTTCCTTGTTATTGAGGAACTTTTTTTCTTCTTCTTTGGTTTAAGTGTGAAGGAAATTTCAAGCTCTTGAAGAGTTCAATTAAAAGAATAAGTTGCTGAATTGAGGTAAGGTGACTGCCCCATTTTGTTTTTCTTATATATGAATTTGAGAGGGGATTATGGATGTCTTGTTATTGAGAACTCAAGAGATGATGAGTTCAATAATTGATTGCTACAATAAAAGGGGTTTGGGACTGTTTTGTATGTATATGTTATGGGCTGCCAGGTTGAAGTTTGATAAAGGTGTGATGAGTTTGTAATTAATTATAGAAGAAAGATGTGGTGATATACCACCGAACTAATGCTTGCTGCCCAATCTATTTTGCGTATTGTTTGGAATGTGTAATGAAGTCGAGGTGGTTTTGGTTAACCTTATAAGAACCTATATGGTATGTGGGTGTAATTGGAGGAAAAAAAGGGTTAAAATAACACCTTTGTTTGATAGATTAATAGTTGCTGCCCGGTTACTGTTTTGGGTAAAATTAAGTATCTCAAATGTGTTGATTGGTTACTAATACTAGTTTACCATATATTCTATTGTAGATAAGTAATCTAACAGGCAGGAAGTCAAGTCGGGTTAGTTTCGGAGTCAAATAACCAGGTATGTAAGGCATACTCTATTTCACACTCTTTGGCATGAAATCGTACAATTGTTCCATCAAGCAAGTTTCCGAGGTTATCCTATAACAAAGTGATAGATAATGGAAGCACATTACACTCCATGTATCCAATGACCTTGTTCCCACTCTCTAACGCATTAGAACACCTCAATGCATGCTTATTATTAAATCTATTCGTCTATCTTCACTAGAAAATTTCAAGAGTTCTCTGTTTGTTCAAATAAGACCCATGTGTTATTTTAGCTCCTAAACATTTTATTTGTGTGCCAACAGCTCCCTACCTCATTGTTGTTGCATTAAGTGTCTATTTACATGTCTCTTATTAGCGTATTACTAGTTCAAGGTACCATAATGAGATGACCACCAAAGTAACTATCTCAAAGGCTAAATAAACTAAGTAATGCAAATCTATAAAATGACGAGTGGCAGCTCAGGGGCATTTGCCTAGCATGGGCCGATCTCGATACCTTTATTTGTGGGTAGCAGCTTAGGGGCATAAGCCTAGTATGGGCCGATCCAATCTTTATATGTAGGTGGCAGCTCAGGGGCGTAAGCCTAGTATGGGCTGATCCTAATTTATCTATTTACCACTAATTAGCTGGTCGTTTGCATTATATGGCTTACAAAGATTATGAATTAAGAAGGTAAAACGAAGAAAGAATGTAATGTAAATTGTCCTAGAAGTATTTATAAAGGTGGCCTACTATTACTACTCATACACTTGTATCAGATTTCTATTGAGCTTTTGTCTCAAGTGTGTTGTTACCTTTTGCCTTACATATTCAGTACATATTTTTGTACTGACATCCCTCACGAGGGACCTACATTTCATGCTGCAGGCAGAGGCACTTTAGCTCATACAACTCACTAGTAGGAGCGCAGGCTTTTCAGGGACTATTGGTGAGCTCCAGGTTGATTTGGGGCTTTCCTAGTCTGTTCCATATATTTTGGTATTGTACAGTAAGTCAAGAGTAGGGAGGGGGTTTGTCCCGATCCTAACTAAGTCTATGTATCTTTTAGAGGCTTTGTAGACTAATGTAAAGTTATGGTAGTGTCCTGATTTTAGACATGGTGGCCCCATCGGCCAAGTGTTGTACATATCAGTTTGGGCGTGCATGTGTAGTTATTTTCATCGATACATAATATCATGTTGTCAGAACATTTGGTTGTTACAGTTACATGCATGGGAAGTACAAGGTTATGAATTGGTTCTCTCAGGCCTTTACGACTACGGGTGCCTGTCCTCCCCAACAGGATTTCAGGCGTGACACACTAGTTGATCCTATTGATGACCAAATTGACTCTTCTTGTAAGGTTAATTTAGGTCCACCTAGTGTTGAAAGCCATATGTTGAACGGAAGTACATCATCTTATGTAATCGGTGTATGTGTTTGATATGATTAATAGAACTCAAGTGAGTGAAGTACTTGAAAATATTGGTCACCAAAATGGGAGTGAACCTGAGAGCCATTCTTGGGACAATCTTATGCTTGAAATCTCTTTGAAACATGATATTGATCTTTTAGAGAGTGATGAACGTGTTTGTTCCGAATCTGCCCGGGAAATAGATCATGCTCTTTTTAGGTATAATGTCTTGTTTGAAGATGATTTAAACACTCCTAATGAACCTAGTGGTGAGAATGGTAGTATAGCTTGCCTTGAAGGCTATAGTCGATATGCTAACCCACTATGGTGTGACAACATTCCTCCTAAAGATGAAAATCTCTTTTTGAAAGATGAGAGTACTCTTAAGGGTAAGAAATGGGTAGTCCTTCTTGAAAACCCAAGGGCAAAGGTGTCATTGACTCCTTGGGGTAATGTTCCTAAAGTGCATCCTTGTTTGACACACTTGTGCCTAAATTGCATGAATTCCAACTTGTGGATGCCAAGTTGTCTAGTTATTTGAAGGAAAGAATGTGTATGTGTTTAAATGCTTATTCTTCACCCGTGAATGCCTTTGCACGCGATTCTTTCCTATACTACATCTTTGCCTATGATAACATCCATGCTAGTTTTGGATTTATTTTATGTCTAGATAGAAAGTTTGTTGGTCTGTCCATGTGTGTGCATGATAATGCTATATGGATTTTATGGGCTTTAGAACCAATCGAACCCCCCCTTGGTGTGGTCTTTTGATGAGATAAAGAAGCAATGGTGTCTTATAGCTCATAAGATGAAGGAAGTTCTACCTTGTGGATTATTTGATGTCATTAGGACCTATGTAGTTTCTTTGTCTCTTGGTGATTCCCGTAACCAAATCTTTTGTGCACCTTTTATTGATCTTTTAATATTTAATTCAAAGGATCCTTGGTTATATTGCAAACATGTGCAACCTTGGCATGTTGAGATGATTTGTTGTGCTAAACCTAACCCTCATGGCGTGAGGAGTTTGTATTTGTTTGCCCTCTCTTTGGTTTTGCAAGGTTTGGATTCGAGGTCGAATCCTTTTCAAGAATGGAAGGATGATACAAGAATAATGACCGCCTTAGCTTTCGACGACATCATTCAAAGTCACTATGTGAAGAATCAAGCTTTGGTCGCATTGAGGGCATGTGATCATGCTTGGAGGGGATATTTTGAGCCTACCATTGATCAAACCCGAGTGTGGAAGATTGCTTAGAGCCTTGAAGACTTAAAGAGATAGTTCGGCTGGAGAGTATGCAAAATTATATATTAAAGAGATAGTTCGGCTGCATGGAGTCCCAATCTCTATTATATCTGATAAGGGATCTCAATTTGCTGCATATTTTTGGAGGTCATATCAGAAGAGTTTGGGAACAAAAGTGATTTTAAGCACAACTTTTCACCCTCAAATAGATGGCCAAGCGGAACGTACAATCCAAACATTAGAGGATATGTTACGTGCTTGTGTATTGGACTTCAAAGGTAGTTGGGATGATCATTTTCCACTAATTGAGTTTGCATACAACAATAGTTATCACTCGAGTATTAAAATGGCCCCTTATGAAGCTTTACATGGCAAAAAGTGTAGATCACCAATTGGGTGGTTTGAAGTGGGTGAAACTACCTTATTTGGGCCAGATCTTGTTCATCAAGCTATAGAAAAAGTTAAGGTGATACAACAACGATTAGAAACAGCTCAAAGCCGACATAAATCATATGCGGATACTAGAAGAAGAGGGTTAAGGTTTGCTATAGGAGATTGGGTGTTCTTGAAGGTATTTCCAATGAAAGGGGTAATGAGGTTTGGTAAAAAGGGAAAACTAATCCCCGCTACATAGGGCCATATAAAATTATTCAAAGATTTGGCCAAGTGGTACATGAGTTAGACCTACCCCAAGAGCTTTCAATGGTACATTCGGTGTTTCATGTCTCAATGCTCCGCAAGTGCATAGGAGATCCATCTCATATTACTCCTACTAAAGATGTGCAGGTTATGGAAGAACTCACGTATGAAGAAGTGCCTACTGCTATACTAGATCGGCAAGTTAAGAAGTTAAGAAATAAAGAAGTAGCTTCAGTAAAAGTGCTTTGGAGGAGCCCGCAAGTAGAAGAAATCACATGGGAAGCCGAAGAAGCAATGAAGTCAAAGTACCCTCATTTATTTGAATCTAAAGACTTGGTCCAAGGATGCTGATTTGGGGCATAAACAAGTAAGTATAAATACACAAGTGCTATATGGATAACAATGAGTTTAAACTTAGTCTTATATTCGTTTAAGCTAGCTAGTTATACTAGCATTCGAGGACGAATGTTTCTAAAGGGGTAGGATGTAACACCCTATATTCCGCGTGTACTAGTTCTACTTATGTGTCACTTGATATGGACTTATGGGGTAGGTAATGGGCTCGGATATCCTATGTGATTGGTGACGGTAAGATAGGTTTGGAGGAGTTCCCACATGTACTGAAACGTGGTATGATTAAGTTACCTTCGATGAGAGCATATAAACTTGGGCCCTAAAGTAGGTATTTGAATCTAAAGGATGAAGTGACCAAGTTTTAAGTTTAACTATAAGAATTTTGATCTTAAACTGGAACAAAATATTGAGGTGCTTGCTTGACTTATTTTAAGCTAGTAGGTGAATCACCTACTTTGACCTTTTGACCAACTTAAAAACTAAGTAGGTGAATCACCTATTAAGTATCCCTTGACCAGCTTATTGGGCCAAATACACTACCACCTACTTAAGTTAATTCTGGCCCAAATTAAATAAGAGAAAAGGAGGAGAATGGGCAAGGCCGAATAGTTTTTAATCCACAAAGGCCCAATATAATGGGCAAGTAGGTTCATCACCTACTTGATAAATTATGGCCCAAAAATGACCAAGAAAGTCGGCCAAGAGCATCTCTTTTAAAAGGGATTAAAACCAGCCCTTATAGCTCATTTTAACTAGCAAAAAAAAAAAACAGCTTTCAAGATTTTCTCTCTTGTTCTCTCTTAGCTATGCTGCAGCTGTAAAATTCCACTAGGGTTCTTTTGAAACCTTCCTTCCAAGTTAAAGGTAAGTGAACAAATCATGAGCACATCTTAAGAATACTATGAGGATTATGTTCTACATGATTAAACTATAAGATATCCCTTTAGTTTGGCAGTCCCTTTATCTTTGATTATTAAGAGATTTTTCTCTTCACTTTTGGTTTGTGAGTAAAGGGATCAAGCTATTGAAGAGATATACATTAAGGGAATAAACTACCACCGAAATTAAGGTATGGCTACTGTCCATTTTTTCCCTTTTCCTATATACGTGTGTTGGTTGAGGATTGTGTATATGTTGTTGTTAAGAACTCAAGGGATGGTGAGTTCAATTTTTGGTTGCCATATTAAGGGGTATTTGGGGCTGTTTTGGATCTGTTTTATGTATGTATGTTGGGGGATGCTTGGTTGACGTTGGGGGAATGGTGTGAATAATTTCCATTGAAAGGTAGAAGAAGAGTATAATGGTACACCACCAAATTGAATGTCGCATAAGTTTACTGCCCACATCACTTGATATACTGTTTTGAGAGTACAATAAAGATGAAATTGTTAAGGGGATCTTATAAAAAGTTACATCACGTGTGAATGTAATTGGAGAAGAACGAGGTTGAGAGAACACCCTTGGATTAGTTGATTGTGGATTACTGCCCGGTTACTATTTTAGTAAGTTTAAATGGCGTGAATATGTTAATTAGCTACTAATACTAGTCTTATGCTATTGTAGATTAGTAATCTAAAAGGAAAGACGTTAAGTGAAAGTGTGATCAGTTGTGCAGCAAGGTATGTATGGTTCATCGATCCTACTCTTTGGCATGAATCTAACTCCTTTGTTACAAAGTATTCCTAAGTTTTCTTCCTTTCAAGTTATACCTAACTACAACGTACAACCCCCAACGTGGTTAACAACCTTATTGTAACTTGTCAGGTTGTTAAAGTACCTAAAGATGTGTTTGTTACTAGATCTGTCCATTTCCTTTCTAATTACTAGTATGATATGGGTGCTTTCAGAAATAAGCCTTACGAGTTGTTCTCTTAGTTAACATGACCCATGATGTTAGCTAAGCTCCTATGTGTTATATTTCTATTATTGTTGTATTCGATCTCATTGCTACTGCCTCTAGTGCATATTTGCACACCTTTTGCTACTGGTCCAAAGTTCCAAATCTAATACATGACCACCAAAACAACAACTTTAAAGATAAAAAGAATGATCTGAAGTGAGTCTATATATTTTGGGTGGTATCCCAGAGATGGAAGAAACACCGAGCATGGGTCGATCCCAATATTATGGGTGGTATCCCAGGGGAAAAAGGAAAGCCTAGCATGGGTGATACGGGACAAATGGCCTTCTTATCTTTTGATGACATTTTTGGAGGCCAACACATAGAGACTCAAGACTTGGTCACCACGAGGAAACAAGAACATGCATGGAGGACCCGTTTTGAGCATAACTTAAAGCAATCTCGCATGTGGAAGATTGCTTGGAGAATTTAAGGTTGAGGACTCACGGTTTTGGGCCTTAATTAAGGGTATTTTGGACATTACACATGGTGGATTTACACCCCATGGCCGCCCCTCTCATTAAGGGCAAAGTAGTCTTTTGTCTTCATTTGTAATATAGTATAAATAGGCCCCTTAGTCTTATTTCTCATCAGATTTTGGTGAATGAAGAATTGAAAGAAATATCTTCTCTCTTTTGAGAGTGTACACACTTAGTGGTAGGACTTGGAAAAGTCATCTTTAGCATAGGGCTTGGAAAAGCCAATATTGATCTTTGTTTGGAAACGGTAGATCTTGAGGCGAGTTCATTCCCTTGGTGGTCACCGTAAGAGTGTGGTGTTGCTATCGTAAGTTCTAGGGGTCTTTAGATTTAATATATCTTTGGGTTCTTGGGTCTTATTGTAGTTTATGTCTCACTATCTATCTTTATTTTTCTTGCAAATCGTGGACTGTTTTGGGGTCTTTGTTGAATCCGAAACTTGTGTTATTGTTGTTCATCTTGTTCATCACGTTTTGTGGCTGTTTTGGGTGTCAAATACTCCATTGTTATCTCGTATTGTTGTTGTTGTAGTGAATCCGAGAGTGGTCTCCATCTTGGTCCTCAAATCCTTAAGATTAGTGGACTGTTTTTGGAGTGTGTGTGGACTGTTTTGAGACAATTCTTGTGTTCCTTGGAATTCTTGTATCATTTGGTATCAAAGCCATCTTTGATTTTGTTCTAACAAGATCAATCTTGGGCTTGAGACTTGAAAACTACAAAAAAAAAAAAAAGTTGAAATCTGAAAATTTCAGAAAATTGCAATCTGTCCATTGTTGTTGTCTTGGCCGAAATTGTGTTCTTGTGGTGTTCTTGGCCGAGATTTGTTCTTGAGTCTAGGTCTAGGAGTATTTTACTTGTCTTGTGTGTTTGTAGTGTTAGATTTGTTCCTCACTAACACTTTGAGTCGATCCAAACTTGAGCTTGAATTGTTAATATTATTGTTGTGAACAAGTGTGGCCGATTGGATGTTGTTGTTGTTCTAGCCTTGACCGAGTTGAAGGCCTTGTGTTGTGGTGGTGTTGTAGATCTTGAAAGGTTGTTGTTGTATTCTTGTTGTTCATCACACCTTTCACCATTTGTAAAATCGAAAACACAACACAAAGGGGACTTAGTCGATTGTTGTTGCTATCCTTGTGGTCTTAGCCGTGAGATTGTTGACCTTGTTGTGGTGAACTGTTTTGGCCTTGTGGTTTTCATCTTATTGTTGTTATAAGCTTGGCCACGTGATATTGTTGTTAATTGGTGGATTGAAGACCCTTTTGTTGAAGTTGTAGTTGTCTTGGCCAAGTGTTGGAGATATTGTTATTGTGGATTGGAGTTGGCCGTGTGAAAAATTGTTGGTGTTCTTGAAGATTATTGTTGTAGTTCTTGTTGTTGTTGTTGTTGTTCTTGATGTTCATCACCACCTTCATATATTGTTGAAGATAAAGTGAATGCTAAATCCAAAAAGTTGAAGGAAAAAGGTGTATTATTTGTTAGTCTTGAAAGACACTACAACCAACAAAGACCTATCAATCAAGTCTCAACCACTTTCCAACACTTTTCCATGATTTACGGATCCATGTTTTAAGGAGAAGTACAATAAAGTCAAGTCTTGAAAACTTGAAATTGAAAAGGGCTCCAAGACTTGTTTGAATTTCCCTCCTTAAACAAATTCCACCAAAGTCCAAATTGAAAAATTGACCAAGACTTGAAATTGGACAACAAAAGTTGTGTGGGACCGAAACCAATACGTGACTGCCATGTCATCACGGCTACTGTTCACGCAATATTTCCGAGCTCAAAAATTTTAGATTCTTAGTTTCATCTTATTGTTTCATTAGTTTCATGTCTTGATTCTAGAATTAATTAACAACTAGTAATCACCTACTTAGTTGTAGATTAATTATTGAATCCGTTTCTTCGTGTCTTCGTTGTTTGTGTGCTTTTTCTCATTTTTAACTCGTAGTAACTTCTTTGTCTCAAGTTCGTAAGTGAATTTTATTTTTGTGTCTTGAGTCGATCAAACAAGAATCTATTCCGGCCGCCAAGTAGAATTTGACATCCTATTGACTACCGGAGTATAAGCAACTTTCAATATTCGCCGCTCCAATTGTGAGAATCACAAAGGTGAGTGTATACGAGTGTTGGTGAGGAGATTTACTACTAATCTTGTTTGTTCATTTTGTAGGTTTAAAGGGTGATATAAGGGGAACATGTCTTCGATAGCCGGGGATTATTGTGACTACAACATGGGAGACTATGATTGTAGTGAAGGGTTTTATGGCTACGAAGTTGAGGGAGATTGCGGAGGCTATGAAAATAGCCATGATCGAGACTTGGGCAGATTTGAAAGTTACTGTTTTAAGGGAGAAAATGAGGTGAATGAAGTGCCTAGTGCTTATGGTAACTTTGGAGATGATGTAGGACCTCGTGATGGATCTTATGATGAAATTGGGGCATGTGAGGAGTCTTACACTTCTTACTCCGAACCTAGATTTGGTGTTAGGTATAACCCTTTTGTTTGCAAAGCTTATGAGAGCTATGATGAGGGTACACGTGAGGAGTATGAAGATCCATATTCTCCACCTTGTAGTACTTCTTATCAAAGTCGATATAGTGTGAATGGTTATACTAGCTCTAGTGGAGGTTGTCCAATGAGAAGAAGAGGATATGCATCTCCAAAACTAAGGGGTACTCGTATGCCTTACAATGTAGATCCAAGAAGGAGTGTACACTCCGGAAAGGTGACTATTTGTGGGATACCGGGCTGCCTTATGGTGTTGAATGATAGGTACTATGGAAACTACATTCTTCCGTCCATGGTTAATTACTTGGGGTTATTGCGAGAGCCTTTACTTGTTCCATACTACTTGGGCGAGTTCACGGTTACCGAGAGGGTAAAAGTTGTCTTCTCCCAATTTGATTACCATGAGGAGGTGTGGTGCGATGTTTTTTCCTCAACCTACGGTCATATGAGCTTGGGTGCCGATTGGTTTGCACGACATCAAGTTCCTAACGTGCAAAATTGGCCTAATATTGTAAGAGACCAATGGGGAAATCGCCTCATAACGTACATTCTGCCCGGGCCGCAAAAAGAAGTTCCTACCTACTCCAATTCAAATTATTATGAGAGACAAAAGATTGAGAGGAGTAAGGGAGTGAAAGGTGGTAATCCGAGAGTGGAAAAAGGAGAGATTGTGTTGAGCGAAGTGAGGGGATTACCACCAAACCGTGCTAACTTTGGTTGTCCTTCTATTTTTATGGACATTTGTGTAGGTACCAACATGGCAAGCGAATGCGACCAATGTCAAAAGGAAGTTGCTGCCCAAGGTTATGGAGGACCTTCACCTCACGGCAAGAAAGAGTCCACTCAAGATCTTCAAGGTAAAATAGCTAACTCTTACACTTTAATGCATGTGAATGATAATTGTATGACTAGTAGTCCATTGAGTGTGAGTAGTAGCTTACTTATTTATGAGTCTAATGATTCCTTGCCTCTTATTGATGATGTACATATTGTGAGTGTGGATACACTAGTTGATCCTATTGATGACGAAATTGACTCCTCTTGTGAGATCAATTTATGTCCACCTAGTGTTGAAGCCTATATGTTGAATGGAAGTACCTCGTCTTGTGTAATGGGTGTTGATCAACTTGTTCGTGAAAACTGTCCACCACTTGAGTATGTGTGTGATGTGCTTAATAGGACTCAAGTGAGTGAAATATTTGAAAATGTTGGTCAACAAAGTGAGAATGAACCCGAGAGCTCTTCTTGGGGTAATATTGTGTTTGAAACATCCTTGAAACTTGATATTGATCATTTAGAGAGTGAGGAACTTTCTTGTTCCAAATCTGTCCGTGAGGTAGATCACACTCTTTTTAGGTATAATGTCTTGTTTGAAGATGATTTAAACACTCCTAATGAACCTAGTGGAGAACTTGACGGTATAGCTTGCCTTGGAAGCTATAGCCTATATGCTAACCCACTATGGTGTGACAACATTCCTCCTAAAGAGGGAAATCTCTTCTTGGAAGATGAGAGTACTCTTAAGGGTAAGGAATGTGTAGTTGTGGAAGCTACTTCTTCTTCTACTTTGTGTGATTTCATTGTTGAGAGTACTCATGGTGATTATTGGGAAACTAGTAGTGAGTACACACATGAGAGCACCTTAGTAGAAGTCGATTTGAGTGATACCTTTCTCTACTCTCTATTTGATTTGGATGATATGTATGTTATTATAGAGAGTATGTCATTTAGTTTAGGTGTAGACCACGGGAAAGGGAAGTGTTGTCGAGACCCGTGTCTATGGCCACTTTTCCCATTTGACCCCGGTGCCAAATTTAGAAATGGTGATGTTGGTGCACCAAACTTGTTGCTTGGCCAACATGACAAGCAAAGTATTACTTTTGATGTATCCTATAACCAAATCCTTTGTACATCTTTTATTGAGTTTTTAATATTCCTTTCAAAGGATTCTTGGTTATATTGCAAATATGTGCAACCTTGGCATGTTGAGATGATTTGTTATGCTAACCCTAACCCTCATGCCATGAGGAATTTGTATTTGTTTGTCCTCTCTTCGGTTTTGCAAGGTTTGGATTCGAGGTCGAATCCTTTTCAAGAAGGGGAGGATGATACGGGACAAATGGCCTTCTTATCTTTTGATGACATTTTTGGAGGCCAACACATAGAGACTCAAGACTTGGTCACCACGAGGAAACAAGAACATGCATGGAGGACCCGTTTTGAGCATAACTTAAAGCAATCTCGCATGTGGAAGATTGCTTGGAGAATTTAAGGTTGAGGACTCACGGTTTTGGGCCTTAATTAAGGGTATTTTGGACATTACACATGGTGGATTTACACCCCATGGCCGCCCCTCTCATTAAGGGCAAAGTAGTCTTTTGTCTTCATTTGTAATATAGTATAAATAGGCCCCTTAGTCTTATTTCTCATCAGATTTTGGTGAATGAAGAATTGAAAGAAATATCTTCTCTCTTTTGAGAGTGTACACACTTAGTGGTAGGACTTGGAAAAGTCATCTTTAGCATAGGGCTTGGAAAAGCCAATATTGATCTTTGTTTGGAAACGGTAGATCTTGAGGCGAGTTCATTCCCTTGGTGGTCACCGTAAGAGTGTGGTGTTGCTATCGTAAGTTCTAGGGGTCTTTAGATTTAATATATCTTTGGGTTCTTGGGTCTTATTGTAGTTTATGTCTCACTATCTATCTTTATTTTTCTTGCAAATCGTGGACTGTTTTGGGGTCTTTGTTGAATCCGAAACTTGTGTTATTGTTGTTCATCTTGTTCATCACGTTTTGTGGCTGTTTTGGGTGTCAAATACTCCATTGTTATCTCGTATTGTTGTTGTTGTAGTGAATCCGAGAGTGGTCTCCATCTTGGTCCTCAAATCCTTAAGATTAGTGGACTGTTTTTGGAGTGTGTGTGGACTGTTTTGAGACAATTCTTGTGTTCCTTGGAATTCTTGTATCAATGGGTCGATGCCGATTTGTGTACTTATGAGGAACGTATCCCAGGGGTTAAAATGCCTAGCATGGGTCATCCTTTTTTACCACTGATCAGCTGATCATTTGTATTATGCCTTATAATCTTATAAAGTAAAGAAGAATGAAGCAAAGTAAAGGATGTAATGTACATGATCCCATAAGCATAAGCAAAGTTGGTATTCTATCCTTATCTTTATAGTTATATATTGATAATTGATTTTGTTGAGAGCTTGTCTTATTTATAGTCACTTCATGCCGTACATACTCAGTACACTCTTTGTATTGACATCCTTCATGGGGGACACTATGTTTCATGCCGCAGGTACAGGTACTCTAGCTAGTAGACCACCCCAGTAGGAGCACAGGACATCCAGCTGCTATTGGTGAGCTCCAAGTTGATTTAGAGCTTTCCGAGTCTGTTATATATTTTGGTATTGTGTAGTAGTTATGAGCAAGGCGGGGGTTTGTCCCGACCTTAACTAAGTGTCCATGTGTCTTTTAGAGGCTTTGCAGACTATGTGAAGTTAAGTGTGGTAGTATTATGTTCTTTTAACGTTGTGGCCCCAACGGCCAAGTCTTGTATATGTAGGTTTGGACTTACTTACGTGGTTTTTTTATCAATGCATCATATCCATACTAGCAGAAGCTTTGAATGCCATAATTACATGTATGAAAAGTACATGGTTAAGAGTTGATTCTCCCAAAATGGGTGCCTATCCTCCCCAACAGAATTTAAGGCGTGGCACCAAGAGTAGAAGGAATTGCCATTCTCTTTAAGCCATTGGTCCCTTCCCCACTCTTCACATTCCCTAAAAATAGGAGCAAAGGTATGATCCTCGGGATTCAACATTCGCAAGCTCTCAAATCCCATCAACTTTGAAGACAAGGTAGCAACAAACACATGCTTTCTAGACAACACATCGGCAACAACATTTTCCTTCCCCTTTTTGTAATGAATTACATAAGGGGAAGTCTCAATAAACTCAATCCACTTAGCATGATGCCTATTCAACATGTCTTGTCTCTTAAGGTGTTTCGACGATTCATGATCCGTTCGTATCACAAACTCCTTAGGCCACAAATAATGTTGCCAATTTTCCAAAGCTCTAACAAGGGCGTACAACTCCAAATCATAAGTCAAATAATTAAGAGTTGCCCCTTTGAGTTTTTCACTAAAATAAGCAACGGGCTTACCTTCTTGCATCAAAACAGCCCCAATACCAACCTTACTAAGCATCACACTCAACTTCAAACATCTTATCAAAATCGGGCAATTGCAACAAAGGGGCCGAGATGAGCATAGCTTTCAAGGCTTCAAAAGCCTTAGCTTGCTCATCACCACACTTAAAGTGTTGGTCTTTAACCTCAGTCAAGGGGGATTCTATGGATCTAAAACCCTTGACAAACCTCTTATAAAAGCTCGCCAACCCATGAAAACTTTGGATTTCTCCAATAGTCTTAGGGGTCGGCCAACTTCGTATAGAGTCTATCTTGGATTCATCCACTTTCACCCCCTGGAGATCACAACAAAACCCAAGAAAACCACTTTATTAACACAAAAATAACACTTCTCCATGTTGGCATACAACTTCTCCTTTCAGAGCACATCAAACACATACCTCAAATGCATCACATAATCATCAATAGATTTACTATATACCAACACATCATCAAAGTAAACCACCATAAACTTTCCAATATATGGCTTCATTACATGATTCATTAGCCTCATAAAGGTGCTAGGAGCATTGGTAAGGCCAAATGGCATGACCAACTACTCATATAGACCAAATTTGGTCTTAAATACGATCTTCCACTCATCACCGGGTTGCATACGAATCTAGTGGTAGCCACTCCTAAGATCGACTTTAGAAAACACACAAGCACCATGGAGCTCATCTAACATATCATCTATCCTAGGTATAGGATGACGATACCTTATAGTGATTTTGTTGATGGCTCTACAATCAACACACATGCGCCAAGTTCCGTCTTTCTTTGGTACCAAAAGCACCAGTATAGCACACGGACTCAAACTTTATTTGATGTAGCCTTTGTTGAGAAAATCCTCAACTTGTCTCTCAAGCCCCTTAGTGTCCGTGGGATTGCTCCTATACGCCGGTTTGTTTGGAAGTTGTGAACCCGGCACCAAATCAATTTGGTGCTTAATTCCCCGAATCGGGGGCAATTCTTGTGGTAATTCTTATGGGAATACATCATCAAACTCCTGAAAAACAAGTGAAATAGAAGGGGAAAGAGAAGAATAAAAAGTAGAAAAAGAACAAGAGACGTTAGTATTAAGGGCATGAGCTAGGAGGAGCATAAGAGTGTCCATGTCTTGTTCCTTGAACAAATCCTTCCTTCTAGACAACATAACCATGGGTCCTTGACCCCTTTGAGCCTTAGAATTAGCAACTTCTCCCTTAGAAGTGGTAGAACCCGAGACCTCCCCTTTTTGCCTCTTTTTGATTTCTTGTCTTTTGCTTCCCTTTTCTTTCAACTCTCTTAATTTTTGATCCATCTTATTCACTTGGGAGGGTGATAGTGGGTGTATTGTGAACTTCTTCCCATCATGCACAAGTGAGTAAGTGTTCAACCTCCCATCATTCTTGGTAGATTTGTCTTATTGCCATGGTCTACCAAGTAGCAAATGACACGCTTGCCAGAATGACATCACAATAAACTTCATCTCGGTAGTTTCCTACCATGAACTTGATCATGCATTGTCAGGTCATTTTTAACTCACCACATTCATTGAGCCATTGTAGTTTGTAAGGATTAGCATGAGGAGTGGTAGGAAGTTTCAAGAAATCCTCCATTGTAGAACTAGCAACGTTTGTGCAACTTCCACTATCAATCACCATAGTGCACACCCCTCCCTTAATCAAGCATTCGGTGTGAAACAAGTTCTCTCTTTGGCTCGGTTCTTCAAGTGCCTTACTTACCATATCACTCCTTACCACATAATTAGGAACTAGACACTCTCCATCTTGTGGCCAAGTGTCTTCTTCCTCACAATCATCACAAGTAGTTTCGGGTTCACCATCACAAAACTCTCCATTTTGCACACCAACATCATCAACCTCGGGTTCAAGCTCAACTTCCTCACCTAGGTAGTACAACCTACCTTCCCTTAGGATCACATTCCTACGAGTAGCACACTCAATTGCCCGATGACCCCATCCTTGACACTTGAAACATTGAAGGCCTTTCGGATTAGGATTAAAAAACTTATTACCTTCGGGTCTTGTGGGGTATTTTGGCATTTGTTTGACCTCGGATTGCTTGACAAAAGTTGAGGGTTCCTTACCTTTACCTAAACCCAAAACTTGCTGATTTGGACCTTTGGAGTGGACCCAACCCGAATTGGGTGCTTGGAGTCTTGGCTTGTACCTTTCTTTGTTCTCTTTCTTAATTTCCATGGCGGCTCGGAAGACTTCCACCACGGTTCCAAAATTGTGAAGATTCAAATGGGAGGAGATGTCCTTGTTCAACACAACTTTGAAGAAAATAACATCATGTTGCACTTGCTTACCTCTATGATCAAGCTTCAAGACAAGTTGCTGAAATTTGTCATAATAGGCTATGCCACTCTTGTTTCCTTGCCTTAGATTGTAAAGCTTGGCAAGAATCTCTTGCCTATAATGCTCCGGTACATATCTTTATCCTATACCTCTCTTCAACATCTCCCAAGGAGGTGGTTGGCCATCAATCAACACATCATCAAATCTATTGGTGTAATCCCACCAAGTGTTTGCATATCCTTCAAAGTGAGAAATAGCATAGCAACTTTTCTTTTCTTCGGAAAGGTCATTCACTTGAAAAATCTTTTCACAAGCGGATTCCCAAGCTAAGTTTACTTCCATATCACTCTCACCTTTGAAAATTAGAATGCCAACCTTGATTGAATTAATGCCAACGTCTCGGATTCTTGGTTGATCACCATGCCCATGCCTTGCATCTTGCCCCCGGAATCTACCATAAGGCCCTCTTTGATCATGTCTTTCCCTCATATCTTCTTCAATGAACCAATCGTCACCATGAGGAACTTCATAACCTTCATACTCCCCTCTACCATAATCCTAAAAATAAAGGTGTTGGTTTCGGATTTGGGGTCTTTGGGGAGGTGGATTTGGTCTTTGGTTATTTGGAGCTTGGACTTGGTAGGTGGTGTTTCGTAGAGGTATTTGGTTTGAATTGGGTGGTGGAGTTTGAGTTCCAAGTCCCTCTTTTTGGACTTGGTTCATTTGGGAATGTAGTGGTCTTTGTAGGGTTCGGTTATGAGAGTTTTGGGGTGGGTTTAGTGGATGGTTTTGTGGAGCTCTTGGAGGATTAAGCATTTGGTGGAGGATTTTGGGGGTTATAGTCATGGAAGAGTTATTGGCTTGGACACTAGAGGATGCATGGTAGGGAATAGGAGTAGAAGGTCGTGAGTTCCTTCTACTTTCAACACGATCAAGTCTTCCACTAAAAGTGGAAATTTCAGTACGTATAGCATCTATATCACTCTTCATGTCTCTTCTCAAGGAATCATGACTATCTTCCATTCTTTGAGCAAAGACTCGACCCAAGGCATCAATCCGAGCCATCAAGGCTCCAATAGCATCATTTCCCAATGGTTGGGAAGTAGTACCCTCGGATTCCATGGTAAATGTACCTAAGAAGAAGCAAAAAACAGCAAAGAGAAAACCTACAAAACGAACAAACGAGTTAGTTCAAGAAGGCCTCACCACACTCTCACTCAACCTTACCTCACACTTGGCTTCACAAGTGTTGAATAATTGGCAATACTTGGCAAGTTACTTGAGTGGTGAGAATCTTTGGTCCGGAATCGATCTTTTTTTGAAATGACTCAAATAAAGTGATGCACGGACTTGAACCAACAAAACACTACGAATTAAAATGGAAAAAGCACACAAAACTGAAGACACAAAACAACGGACTCTAATCTAATTACCAAACTAGTAGGTACTTACTAGCTTACTAGTTAGTGATAGAACCAACATAATTGAAACTAGAAACAACAATTAGAAACTAGGAAATCTAAATTTGAACTCAATTCAGTTGGTCACTAAAGTGATGACGTGGCAGCTTGTAATTGGACGTCACTTTTCAAAATTTTCAAATCTCAATTCACTTATTTCGGCCAAACACACTTAGGAGAAGAAGAAATTTCGTTTGGGAGGGAAAAATTGAAGGTTTGGAGCCCTTTTGGAACTTCAAATGAATTCAAAATGGATTGGTCCCCCTTGTACTTTCAATTGTACTTTGATATTCCCTTTGTCCCCTATTCTTTTGGAAAATTGTGAATATGCTAGGGAATATTCTTTGTACAAACAACTTTCACCTTCTCTTTCTTTCTTTCTTTTTGTGGATCAAACTAGGACTTTGAATATTCTTCTTCAACAAGTTTTGAAGATGATGAAGAACAATATGAATATTCAAGAGTTGACCAAGGTTTGACCACTAGGCAAATGAACCCTAAATTCAATTTTTCTTTTAGATCTAGATTCCCTTTGCCAAGACAAGCTCAAATATCAATAAATCAGCAACAAATCATCCAAAATACCACAAGTCACACGTTATCCTCTTCACAAAAGCTTCAAAACACCACAACAATGGTGGATCTTAGCTCAAACACAACCAAATCTTGTTTCAAACTTAGATCTAGACACTTTAAGTTCTAGAGAACAAGAATCTAACACTTTAAACCAAAAAAACACAATAAAATTTAGTAGATCTAACTTGTAACTCATGGATCTACCAAAAACAACAAGACAACACAATTTTTTTTTTGAGATTTTCGGATATTTTGATTTTTTTTGTGAGATTTTCTTGATAAGGACACTTAAACCAAGATTTAGGGATGTTGGAACAACCCTAACCAAGGCTTTGATACCAAATTATAGCCTAAATACTACCAAACACACGAAATTGGTTACTAAGATGCAAATTCCAGCAACCAAATAAAGAGAAAACAACACATAGAATGGAGATGAAGAAGAAGAATGCTTAAAATTAAAGGATAGATAGAAAGACCCTTGCTCCTATTCAATGATTAGCACTAGAAGATGTTTCAAAATCTTCAACACACCTCACAAATAAGAGTTCAAACCTTTCTCTTAGGTGACCCAAAGGAAACACTCTTCCTCAAGTACACCTTTCTTGCCAAATTATCCAAAACAAGTGAAACCCTAACTTCAAATGTTCTTGGACCAATTTTCAGATTCTAAGAGCTAAAACTAGAGACTAAAAACTACAATATAAGAGTAATATCCAATTTCATCAAAGTCTAATGAAAAGAGAAGAAAAATGGTCTATTTATACTATTACAAACCAAATGACAAAACTACCCTTAAAGAACTAAAGAGAGGGGGCGCCCTTGGAGTGTTGGTTTTCAAAGTGCAAGTCTATCTTTCCTTTGTAGAATGTAGACTCTTCAAGTCCCTTTTTCACAAATCAAGTCATTCCCTCTCTTGGCCGAATCTACAACCCCTTCTGATACGGGACAAATGGCCATCTTATCTTTTGATGACATTGTTGGAGGCCAACACATAGAGACTCAAGACTTGGTCACCTCGGGAAAACAAGAACATGCATGGAGGACCCGTTTTGAGTGCTACTTAAAGCAATCTCGCGTGTGGAAGATTGCTTGGAGAATTTAAGGTTGAGGACTCACGGTTTTGGACCCTAATTAAGGATATTTTGGACATTACACATGGTGTATTTACACACCATGGCCGCCCCTCTCATTAAGGGCAAAGTGGTCTTTTGTCTTCTTTGTAATACACTATAAAAAGGCCCCCTTAGTCTTATTTTCATTAGTTTTCAGATTTTAGAAAGATGAAGTATTGAAAGGAAATATCTTCTCTCTTTTGAGAGTGTACCCACTTAGTGGTAGGACTTGGAAAAGTCATCTTTAGCATAGGGCTTGGAAAAGCCAATATTGATTCTTGCTTGGAAACGGTAGATCTTGAGGCGAGTTCATTCCCTTGGTGGTCACCGTAAGAGTGTGGTGTTGTTGTTACATTCATTAGGGGTTTTTGAGTTTGATATACTCTTTAGTTCCTAATCTTTGTAATAATCTATGTCTCACTATCTATCTTTACCTTTCTTGCAATTGTGTTAGTGTTTGTATCTTGTAATCGTTTGTTCTTGTTGAATCCGAATCTTGTGTTCATTGTGTTCATCTTGTTCTTGTTGTATTGCTGCTGTTTTGGTGTTAAAACACCTTGTCAACTCGTGATACTTGTGTTGTTGTTGTTGGCCGAAACTAGCTCTAAGAGGGGTCCTCGGATTCCTCTTGATTTGTGGACTGTTTTGAGCCTTTTCTTGTGTTCCCTTGTGTTTCTTGTATCATTTGGTATCAGAGCCATCTTTGATTTTGTTCTAACAAGATCAATCTTGGGCTTGAGACTTGAAAACTACACAAAAAAAAAAAAAAGTTGAAATCTGAAAATTTCAGAAAATTGCAATCTGTCCATTGTTGTTGTCTTGGCCGAAATTGTGTTCTTGTGGTGTTCTTGGCCGAGATTTGTTCTTGAGTCTAGGTCTAGGAGTATTTTACTTGTCTTGTGTGTTTGTAGTGTTAGATTTGTTCCTCACTAACACTTTGAGTCGATCCAAACTTGAGCTTGAATTGTTAATATTATTGTTGTGGACAAGTGTGGCCGATTGGATGTTGTTGTTGTTCTAGCCTTGACCGAGTTGAAGGCCTTGTGTTGTGGTGGTGTTGTAGATCTTGAAAGGTTGTTGTTGTATTCTTGTTGTTCATCACACCTTTCACCATTTGTAAAATCGAAAACACAACACAAAGGGGACTTAGTCGATTGTTGTTGCTATCCTTGTGGTCTTAGCCGTGAGATTGTTGACCTTGTTGTGGTGAACTGTTTTGGACTTGTGGTTTTCATCTTGTTGTTGTTATAAGCTTGGCCACGTGATATTGTTGTTAATTGGTGGATTGAAAACCATTTTGTTGAAGTTGTGGTTGTCTTGGCCAAGTGTTGGAGATATTGTTATTGTGGAATTGGAGTTGGCCGTGTGAAAAATTGTTGGTGTTCTTGAAGATTATTGTTGTAGTTCTTGTTGTTGTTGTTGTTGTTCTTGATGTTCATCACCACCTTCATATATTGTTGAAGATAAAGTGAATGCTAAATCCAAAAAGTTGAAGGAAAAAGGTGTATTATTTGTTAGTCTTGAAAGACACTACAACCAACAAAGACCTATCAATCAAGTCTCAACCACTTTCCAACACTTTTCCATGATTTACGGATCCATGTTTTAAGGAGAAGTACAATAAAGTCAAGTCTTGAAAACTTGAAATTGAAAAGGGCTCCAAGACTTGTTTGAATTTCCCTCCTTAAACAAATTCCACCAAAGTCCAAATTGAAAAATTGACCAAGACTTGAAATTGGACAACAAAAGTTGTGTGGGACCGAAACCAATACGTGACTGCCATGTCATCACTGCTACTGTTCACGCAATATTTCCGAGCTCAAAATTTTAGATTCTTAGTTTCATCTTATAGTTTCATTAGTTTCATGTCTTGATTCTAGAATTAATTAACAACTAGTAATCACCTACTTAGTTGTAGATTAATTATTGAATCCGTTTCTTCGTGTCTTCGTTGTTTGTGTGCTTTTCTCATTTTTAACTCGTAGTAACTTCTTTGTTTCAAGTTCATAAGTGAATTTTATTTTTGTGTCTTGAGTCGATCAAACAAGAATCTATTCCGGCCGCCAAGTAGAATTGACATCCTATTGACTACCGGAGTATAAGCAACTTTCAATATTCGCCGCTCCAATTGTGAGGATCACAAAGGTGAGTGTATACGAGTGTTGGTGAGGAGCTTTACTACTAATCTTGTTTGTTCATTTTGTAGGTTTAAAGGGTGATATAAGGGGAACATGTCTTCGATAGCCGGGGATTATTGTGACTACAACATGGGAGACTATGATTGTAGTGAAGGGTTTTATGGCTACGAAGTTGAGGGAGATTGCGGAGGCTATGAAAATAGCCATACTCGAGACTTGGGCAGATTTGAAAGTTACTGTTTTAAGGGAGAAAATGAGGTGAATGAAGTGCCTAGTGCTTATGGTAACTTTGGAGATGATGTAGGACCTAGTGATGGATCTTGTGATGATGTTGGGGCATGTGAGGAGTCTTACACTTCTTACTCCGAACCTAGATTTGGTGTTAGGTATAACCCTTTTGTTTGCAAAGCTTATGAGAGCTATGATGAGGGTACACGTGAGGAGTATGAAGATCCATATTCTCCCCCTTGTAGTACTTCTTATCAAAGTCGATATAGTGTGAATGGTTATACTAGCTCTAGCGGAGGTTGTCCAATGAGAAGAAGAGGATATGCATCTCCAAAACTAAGGGGTACTCGTATGCCTTACAATGTAGATCCAAGAAGGAGTGTACACTCCGGAAAGGTGACTATTTGTGGGATACCGGGCTGCCTTATGGTGTTGAATGATAGGTACTATGGAAACTACATTTTTCCGTCCATGGTTGATCACTTGGGGTTATTGCGAGAACCTTTACTTGTTCCATACTACTTGGGCGAGTTCAAGGTTACCGAGAGGGTAAAAGTTGTCTTCTCCCAATTTGATTACCATGAGGAGGTGTGGTGCGATGTTTTCTCCTTAACCTACGGTCATATGAGCTTGGGTGCCGATTGGTTTGCACGACATCAAGTTCCTAACGTGAAAAATTGGCCTAATATTGTAAGAGACCGATGGGGAAATTGCCTCGAGACGTACATTCTGCCCGGGCCGCAAAAAGAAGTTCCTACCTACTCCAATTCAAATTATTATGAGAGACAAAAGATTGAGAGGAGTAAGGGAGTGAAAGGTGGTAATCCGAGAGTGGAAAAAGGAGAGGTTGTGTTGAGCGAAGTTAGGGGATTACCACCAAACCGTGCTAACATTGGTTGTCCTTCCATTTCTAAGGACATTTGTGTAGGTACCAACATGGCAAGCGAAGGCGAAAAATGCCAAAAGGAAGTTGCTGCCCAAGCTTGTGGAGGACCTTCACCTCACGGCAAGGAAGAGTCTACTCAAGATCTTAAAGGTAAAATAGCTAACTCTTACACTTTAGTGCATGTGAATGACAATTGTGTGGCTATTAAGCCATTGAGTGTGAGTAGTAGCTTACTTATTTATGAGTCTAATGATTCCTTGCCTCTTGTTGATGATGTACATATTGAGAGTTTGGGTACACTAGTTGATCCTATTGATGACGAAATTGACTCTTCTTGTAAGATCAATTTATGTCCACCTAGTGTTGAAGCTTATATGTTGAACGGAAGTACATCGTCTTGTGTAATTGGTGTTGATCAACTTGTTGGTGAAAATTGTTCCCCACTTGAGTATGTGTGTGATGTGCTTAATAGGACTCAAGTGAGTGAAGTATTTAAAAATGTTGGTCAACAAAGTGGGGGTGAACCCGAGATCTCTTCTTGGGGTAATCTTGTGTTTGGAACATCCTTGAAACTTGATATTGATCATTTAGAGTGCGAGGAACTTGCTTATTCCAAATCTGTCCGTGAGGTAGATCACACTCTCTTTAGGTGTAATGTCTTGTTTGAAGATGATTTAAACACTTCTAATGAACCTAGTGGTGAAAATGACGGTATAGCTTGCCTTGGAAGCTATAGCCTATATGCTAACCCACTATGGTGTGACAACATTCCTCCTAAAGAGGGAAATCTCTTCTTGGAAGATGAGAGTACTCTTAAGGGTAAGGAATGTGTAGTTGCGGAAGCTACTCCTTCTTCTACTTTGTGTGATTTCTTTGTTGAGAGTACTCATAGTGATTATTGGGAAACTAGTAGTGAGTACACACATGAGAGCACCCTAGTAGAAGTCGATTTGAGTGATACCTTTCTCTACTCTCTATTTGATTTGGATGATATGTATGTTATTATAGAGAGTATGTCATTTAGTTTAGGTGTAGACCACGGGAAAGGGAAGTGTTGTCGAGACCCGTGTCTATGGCCACTTTTCCCATTTGACCCCGGTGCCAAATTTAGAAATGGTGATGTTGGTGCACCAAACTTGTTGCTTGGTCAACATGACAAGCAAAGTGTTACTTTTGATGTATCCTATAACCAAATCCTTTGCACATCTTTTATTGAGTTTTTAATATTCATTTCAAAGGATTCTTGGTTATATTGCAAATATGTGCAACCTTGGCATGTTGAGATGATTTGTAATGCTAACCCTAACCCTCATGCCATGAGGAATTTGTATTTGTTTGTCCTCTCTTCGGTTTTGCAAGGTTTGGATTCGAGGTCGAATCCTTTTCAAGAAGGGGAGGATGATACGGGACAAATGGCCATCTTATCTTTTGATGACATTGTTGGAGGCCAACACATAGAGACTCAAGACTTGGTCACCTCGGGAAAACAAGAACATGCATGGAGGACCCGTTTTGAGTGCTACTTAAAGCAATCTCGCGTGTGGAAGATTGCTTGGAGAATTTAAGGTTGAGGACTCACGGTTTTGGACCCTAATTAAGGGTATTTTGGACATTACACATGGTGTATTTACACACCATGGCCGCCCCTCTCATTAAGGGCAAAGTGGTCTTTTGTCTTCTTTGTAATACACTATAAAAAGGCCCCCTTAGTCTTATTTTCATTAGTTTTCAGATTTTAGAAAGATGAAGTATTGAAAGGAAATATCTTCTCTCTTTTGAGAGTGTACCCACTTAGTGGTAGGACTTGGAAAAGTCATCTTTAGCATAGGGCTTGGAAAAGCCAATATTGATTCTTGCTTGGAAACGGTAGATCTTGAGGCGAGTTCATTCCCTTGGTGGTCACCGTAAGAGTGTGGTGTTGTTGTTACATTCATTAGGGGTTTTTGAGTTTGATATACTCTTTAGTTCCTAATCTTTGTAATAATCTATGTCTCACTATCTATCTTTACCTTTCTTGCAATTGTGTTAGT
This sequence comes from Capsicum pubescens, assembly GCA_030864215.1. Classification (NCBI taxonomy): domain Eukaryota; kingdom Viridiplantae; phylum Streptophyta; class Magnoliopsida; order Solanales; family Solanaceae; genus Capsicum; species Capsicum pubescens. Next base: position 146,232,520 of record CM061545.1, on the reverse strand, counting down.
GTTTGTATCTTGTAATCGTTTGTTCTTGTTGAATCCGAATCTTGTGTTCATTGTGTTCATCTTGTTCTTGTTGTATTGCTGCTGTTTTGGTGTTAAAACACCTTGTCAACTCGTGATACTTGTGTTGTTGTTGTTGGCCGAAACTAGCTCTAAGAGGGGTCCTCGGATTCCTCTTGATTTGTGGACTGTTTTGAGCCTTTTCTTGTGTTCCCTTGTGTTTCTTGTATCACCTTCACAAACATTCAAGTGCATGAACAAAGCTTGGAGTTGTTGAAGTTCCATGGCTTGACTCCTTGTAAAAGGTCTTGAGGGCTTTATGCTTGCATCAAATGTGGACTTAGTTTTCCTTTCTTACCAAATCTCATAACCCCCTTCATTGGTGACACCTTCAAGAATACCCAATCACCTATAGCAAATTCTAGCCTCCTCCTTCTAACATCTGCATATGACTTGTGTTGACTTTAGGCTATTTCTAGCCTCCGTTGGATCACTTTAACCATTTCCATAGCTTGATGAACAAGATCTGGCCCGAACAAGGCAGTGTAACCCGCTTCAAACCATCCAGTTGGTGATCTACACTTTCTTCCGTACAAAGCTTCATATGGTACCATTTTGATACTTGAATGATAGCTATTGTTGTAGGCGAACTCGATGAGAGGTAAATGATCATCCCAACTACCTTTAAAGTCCAATACACAAGCTCTTAGCTTATCTGTAAGTGTTTGAATGGTACATTCTGCTTGTCCATCTGTTTGAGGGTGAAAAGTTGTACTTAGATTCACGTGTGTTCCCAAATTTTTCTGGAAAGACTTCCAAAAATTTGCAGTAAATTGAGCTCCTCGATCTGTTATGATAGAGATTGGAACTTCGTGCAGCCGAACTATCTCTTTAATATATAATTTGGCATATTCTTCAACTATGTAAGTGGTCCTATCCTAACCGGTAGAAAATTTGGTAAGCCTATCAACTATCACCCATATGGAATAAAACCTTTAAGATGTACTAGGAAAACCAGTGACAAAATCCATGTTGATCATGCCCCACTTCCAGATTAGAAGATCTATAAATTGCATATAACCCCCGGGCTTTTGGTGCTCTACTTTAACTCTTTGACAATTTGGACAGTCGGCCATAAACTTTACAATGTTCTTCTTCATGTCACCCCACCAATACATTCCTTTCAAATTATGGTACATTTTTATTGACCCTGGATGGATGGAATATCTAGAATGATGTGCTTCTGTCATAATCCTCTTTCTTAGCCCATCTACATTAGGAACACACAATCAATTTTGGCACCGAAGTACTCCCTCTTACGTAAGCTCAAATGCCTTTGTTATACCATATTGTACATTCTTCTTAAGCTGTAATAGAATGGGATCTGCATATTGCTTCTCTTTTACTTCAGCTACTAGTGAAGATTCTGCAGAATTATGCACAATAAGCCCCTCATTTGCAGTTTCAATGATACAAGAATGACAAGAGAAACACGAAACACACTCTAAATCATCTATAATCTTAAGGATCCGAGGACCAAGATGGAGACCACTCTCGGATTCGCTATCAACAAGAAGAATACAAGATACAATGGAGTATATAACACCAAAAAAATAGCTACAAAATATGAAGAACAAGATGAATAACAATAACACAAGTTTCGGATTCAATAAAGGACCCAAAACAGTCCACTACACAAGATGACAACAACAAAAGTAAAGGATAGATAATGAGACCAAGATTATTACAAGATTAAGAACTAAAGAATGTATTAAACTCAAAAACCCCTAATGAATGTAATAATCAAAACCACACTCTTACGGTGACCACCAAGGGAATCAACTCACCTCAAGATCCACCGTTTCCAAGCAAAAGATCAAGACTAGCTTTTCCAAGCCCTAACTAAGACTAAGTATTCTACTCTCAAGAGAGAGAATTTTTAATGTTTCAATCTTTCATCTTTTCATCCAAACTAGTGAAAATAAGACTAAAGGGGCCTATTTATAATATATTACAAATGAAGATAAAAACACCACTTTCCCCTTAATGAGAAGGGCTGCCATGGTGTGTAAATACACCATATGTAATGTATAAAATACCCTTAATGAAGGGGCAACCAAGGTATGGTTCATACCTCAAGGCTTGTGGTTCTCGGGTTAGCATCAATGTAGCAACCAAGCAACCTTCCACACACGGAGATTACTTTAAGTCATGCTCAAAATGATCCTTCCTTGCGTATCCTTGTGCTCTCGGGGTGACCAAGTCTTGAGCCTGTACGTGTTGGCCTTCAAAGATGTCATCAAAAGCTAAGGTGGCCATTTGACTCGTATCATCCTCCCCATCTTGAAAAGGATTCGACCTCGAATCCAAACTTTGCAAAACCAAAGAAAGAACACACAAATACAAACTCCTAATGGAATGAGGGTTAGGGTTAGCCTACAAATCACCTCAACATTCCAAGGTTGCACATATTTAGAATATAACTAAGGATCCCTTGAACTAAATATTAAATAATTAATGAAAAATGCACAAAGGATTTGGTTATGGAATTTACCAACAATGATACTTTCCTTTTCATGTAAACCAAGCAACAAGTTGGGTGCCCCAACATCATAAAATCTATATTTGGCACCGGGGTCAAACGGGAAGAGTGGCCATAGACATGGGTCTAGACAACACTCACCTTTCCCGTGGTCTCTACCCAAACTAAATGGTGTACTCTCTACAATAGCATACATATTATCCAAAGCAAATAGAGAGTAGAGAAAGGTATCACTTAAGTCAACTTCTACTAAGGTGCCCTCATGTGTGTACTCACTACTAGTTTCATAATCATCACCATGAGTACTCTCAAAAATAAAATCACACAAAGTAGAAGGAGAAGTAGTTTTCAAGACTAGACATCCCTTACCCTTAAGAGTACTTTCATCTTCCAAGAAGTGATTTCCATCTTTAGTAGAAATGTTGTCACACCATAGTGGGTTAGCATATCGGCTATAGCTTCTAAGGCAAGCTATACCATCATTTTCACCACTAGGTTCATTAGGAGTGGTTATATCATCTTCAAACAAGACATTATACCTAAAGAGAGCATGATCTATTTCATGGGCAGATTCGGAACAAACACGTTCATCACTCACTAAAAGATCGATATCAAGTTTCAAAGAGATTTCAAGTGCAAGATTATCCCAAGAATAGCTCTCGAGTTCACTCCTATTTCTTTGATCAACATTTTCAACATCATCACACACTTGAGGTTCATTAATTACATCATACACAACCTCAAGTGGTGCATAATTTCACACATAAGTTGATCAACACAAATTTCAGAAGATAATGTACTTTCATTCAACATAATGGTTTCAACACTAGGTGGACATAAATCGATCTTACAAGAAGAGTCGATTCGGTCATCAATAGGATCAACTAGTGTATCCAAACTCACAACTATACATCATCATCAAGTGGCAAAGAAACAATAGACTCACATATAGGCAAGCTACAACTCACACTCAATAGGCTACTAGCCACACAATTATTATTCACATGTACAAAAGTGTAAGAGTTAGCCATTTTACCTTGAAGTCCTTAAGTAGATTCTTCTTTGTAATGGTGTGAAGGTCCTCCAAAAGCTTGGGAAGCAACTTTCTTTTGGAATTGTTCGTCTTCGCTTGCCATGTTGGTACCTACACAAATGTCCTTAGAAATAGAATGACAACCAATGTTAGCACAGTTTGGTGGTAATCCCCTCACTTCGCTCCACATAACCTCTTCTTTTTCCACTCTCGGATTACCACAGTGCACTTCCTTACTCCTCTCAATCTTTTGTCTCTCATAATTATTTGGATTAGAGTAGGTAGGCATTTCCCTTCACGGCTTGGGCAACAAGTAAGTCATGAGGCGATTTCCCCATTGGTCTCTTACAATATTAGGACAATTTTCCACGTTAGGAACTTAATATTGTGCAAACCCATCGGCGCCTAAGTATACATGACCGTAGGCCAAGGGAAGAATATCGCACCACACCTCCTCATGGTATTCATATTGGGAGAAGATAACTTTTACCCTCTCGGTAACCTTGAACCCATCCAAGAAGTATGGAACAAGTAAAGGATCGCAAAACAACCCAAGTAGTCAACCATAGATGGAACGATGTAGTTTCTATAATACCTATCATTTAACACAACGAGGAAGCCCGGTATCCCACAAATGATCACCTTTTCGGAGTGTACACTCCTTCTTGGATCAACATTGTAAGGCATACGAGTACCCCTTGGTCTTGGAGATGTATACCCTCTTCTTCTCATTGGAAAACCTCCACTATAGCTAGTATAACCATTCACACTATATAGACCTTGATAAGAAGTACTACAAGATTGAGAATATGAATATTCACACTCCTCACGTGTACTCTCATCATATGTCTCATAAGTTTTTTGAATGAAAGGGTTATACCTAACACCAAATCTAGGTTCGGAGTGAGAATTATAAGACTCCTCACATTCCCCAACGTTATCATATGATCCATCACAAGGTCCTATATCATCTCCAAAGTCTCCATAAGCACTAGGTACTTTATTCACCTCATTTTCTCCCTCAAAACAGTAACTTTCAAATCTGCCCAAGTTTTGATCATGGCTATTTTCATAGCCTCTGCAACCTCCCTCAACTTCATAGCCATAAAACCCCTCACTACAACCATAGTCTCCCATGTTGTAGTCACAATAATCCCCGGCTATCGAAGACATATTCCCCTTATATCACCATTTGAACCTACAAAATGAACAAACAAGATTAGTAGTAAAAGCTCCTCACCAACACTCGTATTCACTCAGTTTTGTGATCCTCACAATTGGAGCGACAAATATTGAAAGTTTCTTATACTCCGGTAGTCAATAAGATGTCAATTCTACTTGGCGGCCGGAATGGATTCTTGCTTGATCGACTCAAGAAACAAAACAAAATTTACTTACAAACTTGAAACAAAGAAGTTACTAAGAGTTAAAATGAGAAAAGCACACAAATAACGAAGACACGAAGAAATGGATTCAATAATTAATCTACAACTAAGTAGGTGATTACTAGTTGTTAATTAATTCTAGAATCAAGACATGAAACTAATGAAACAATAAGATGAAACTAAGAATCTAAATTTGAGCTAAAAAATATTGCATGAATAGTAGCAGTGATGATGTGGCAGCCACGTATTGGGTCGGTTTTATCATGTGGTTATTCTCAAAGGTTCAAGTCTTGGTAAAAAAATAATTTAGATTGGTGGAATTTGTTTTAGGAGGGAAAATAAGTCTTGGAGTCTTTTTCAATTTTCAAGACTTGACTTCTTCTTGTACTTCTCCTTAAAACATGGACCCTTGTTTCATGGGAAAGTGGTTGAGAAGTGATGTAAAGTCTTTAGTGTGTAGGAAAAGTCTTTGAGTCACAAGTACTACACCTTGAAACTTGGATCTATGTCTTGCAAGACTAACACAATACACACTTTTTTTCTTCAACTTCTAAGATCAAAAACCATTTTTTTATCAACAATATATGGAGATGGTGAAGAACACCAAATGATATCAAGCCATTCTTTGATACCAAATGATACAAGAATGACAAGGGAAGCACGAAACACACTCCAAATTAGTCCATAATCTTAAGGATCCGAGGACCAAGATGGAGACCACTCTCGGATTAGCTATCAACAAGAAGAATAAAAGATACAATGGAGTATATAACACAAAAAAAACAGCTAAAAAATGTGAAGAAAAAGATGAATAACAATAACACAAGTTTTGGATTCAATAAAGCACCCAAAACCATCCACTACACAAGATGACAACAACAAAAGTAAAGGATAGATAGTGAGACCAAGATTATTAAAAGATTAAGAACTAAAGAGTGTATTAAACTCAAAAACCCCTAATGAATGTAATAATCAAAACCACACTCTTACGATGACCGCCAAGGGAACCAACTCACCTCAAGATCCACCGTTTCCAAGAAAAGATCAATACTAGCTTTTCCAAGCCCTAACTAAGACTAAGTATTCTACTCTTAAGAGAGAGAATTGTTAATGTTTCAACCTTTCATCTTTTCATCCAAACTAGTGAAAATAAGATTAAAGGGGCCTATTTATAATATATTACAAATGAAGATAAAAAGACCACTTTGCCCTTAATGAGAGGGGCTTCCATGGTGTGTAAATACACCATATGTGTAACACCCCAACCTTTTTATGGTTGTCCATAGTCCTCTGTTAGGCGCTTAGAAGCCTAACTTCGATTATTTTATTGTAACACGATAGTCGCACATATTAGCACAAGGACCTCCAATTTGAATTTTACAAGTTTTTATAATTTAATAGTATTTGGTGGAAAAATCATGTTCATGATATATGTAAGGACAATTTTAAGTCATTAGTTATTCTCAATTGTTACATGAAGTGGTGCTTATATATAATTAATAAATATAAGTTGTGTACTGTTTAATGATTGTTAATATCTCTTTCATGTTTATCAATTAGTGTTACTTTTAATAAAATATCCAAGGATATTCTATGTATGGAAATTATTGTGCATCAATTAAGTGAACCACATGTTTGGTTAACTATTTACTTATTTATTTAGTTGTTATAAGTACTAGAAGAACAAACTTTATTTAAATGCCACCTGTTTATATTTAATTTAATTTTAAAGAGTTTTATAATTTATTGATATTTTAATGCTGATGTAAAAATTTAATTATGAAGTTATTGTCACCATTAGTAGATTTCATTCAAAATAATTTTCTATTAATTATGATATATTTAAAATGATGTATTTATTTTATCACGAATTTATACAATATCCGAATATATATGTAATGGATCAAAAATAATTTATGTGGTGCCACTAGCAGTTACGTGGAAGTGAAAGTATTTGACAACAAATTCTTAAATACTACTATTGCTGCCACTTTCCCATTCCTTAAGATTCTTAATTATTATATGTGCTATACATGTTTAATTTATTTTAGAACCATTTTAATACACATCATTACTAATATTATAAAACTTCCCAATGACATATTATAATAACAATTAATCTTTCACTTTCCAAAGTTGTTCACTGCCATTAATCTAGTTGGCTTTATACATGTATTTATTCAATAATTAACATAGCACTTTGATTGAATATAGGTCATGAATGGTCATATATTCCGTATTTGTTCATTAAAGAAGTTGGTAAATAACCTACATATTGATGTATACTCATATAGGCTAGAGAAGATTTCGTAGGAGAATTATTTTGGTAATAGATTTGATCTCGAAAAGAAAATCAACTATCTTCGACAAGTTATTTGAGCATGAGTTTAAGGTATGTCAAGGCTATTCCTTCCTTTTTGGCATGATCTCATATGATTGTATTTTTCAAGTCTATTGTACCATTAAAAACGTTGATTATCAAGAGTCTCTAAATTGGCGCTGGTATCTTTTTTTCCTATTTAAAAAACCCCTATCGATTGTATCAATTCCATGTCAAATTAAGAACTCAGGGGACGATATATACCTGGTTGCGATTATCGAGTTAAAATCTTATTATTATTTTTTACTATTTGAACACTAGTGATGTGCGTTGAAATCTTTAGTAGGATTAGAGTTGCATTTGTAGGATTATTGTGGCATTTAGATCCTTGTTAAGATGTACCTTGAATATAATATGTGCAAAAGTACCGTGAGATGATTAACTTCTTTTTAATGAGTAATCTTACTACTCTCATCTTGCAAATTTCATAAAAGTGCATATTTCTTTTGTGTATTTTCATTTTATCTCCTCCGGAAGTTGAATAATTTCTTTCCTAGGAGGGGGAAACTAGACTAATTCTCTAACAATTTAAACAACTTTAATCGACTAATCTTTCCTCCCTCATATTTGAACCATTGTACGAAATATATCCTTCATATTTAATGTAATAATGTATCTAGACGTGGATGTAAGCAATTGGATATCATTATTATCAAGGAAAATAATTTCTGTCAAGTAGGCCAAGTTTATTGATATAAAGTAAGGGTGATATTTGGATGTGAAGATACTGGTTGAGGCTTGTATTGTTTTGTTTCGGGGGAATGATGGTACTTTTATCATTCTTGTACAAGAAGACACATATTATATACGAATTACTTGGGGGATTGCTATTTATATACATACTACTTTGCTTACGTGAATTAAGGCTAGGGATCGGGGCATACGCCAACACTACATGCATTACATTGCATTTTATCTGTGGCTGGGTAATATGATTTTGGTTTATTGACGTTAGTTGTGCGTGGGCCTACGGAGGCTTAGTAATGGTAATATGAGAAGTAGTCACTGATACAATTAGTAGCAAGTCATCAATAGAAGGTCGTCCTGCGATGGTTGCATGAGCTAAAAGAAGGGCAGGTAATATTGTTGAGGCTACAATTTTCTTGACTCTTGTTGTTTATTCCTTCACTTCTTCCTTTCTTTATAGCGTGTGATTTTTGTTATTCGAAACTTGTTGAGCCTACGAGTCTGGTAGATTGTGTACTGATTGGATATTAGCTTTAGCATTACCACTATGTCAGTGTACGTTAAGGCCTTAAAAGAAAGATTGAATTGTGGTAATTGTACTAGTTAAAAAGTTATGAACATGTATGTAGCGGCCATTACCATGTTCTCATGGTACAATTCTTGATTTCAAGATTTCGAATCGAGTGTACTACTATTGAGGGTCGTCTCATAGAATCTCTAGATTATATTGTTCACACTCATTTAAAATAGTTATCCCGTGTTGAGAGCTCATGTTAATATGGATGTAGTGCGTAGTTTGAAAGTAGAGAAATAGAGAATATCTAGTCATAAGAGTAGTTCATATGCAATAAAACACCAATAGGAAATATGTTGGGGGTTTAGATATATCATAGGGTATAAGTAAGTAACTCTAAACGTTGCCAGATTGTATAGGGTTTAGTAAAAAGAACGTATCTCGGTGTGTAGTGATCCGTTATAAGTGAAAAAATATGTTTTGGAAAGATAACACGTAGATATACAACTTATATTCATATATCAAAAGCTGATTCCGCTGTTATGGCTCCAAAATAGTGGACGCAAGAGAGGACCAGTTCTGCCCAGTTCTTTAGTTCATGAACCCTCTGTGTGCTGCTGTTAGTATTTCACTGATATCTTCCTATATAAAATGTATTTTGTGGTGATTGTGGACTCTTTGCGACCCCAAGATACATACCTATAACTTTCATTAAGGTTATAAAGCTTTGTTTCGCCGTCTACCTATTCAAAACTAAGTCGCAACACTAATTAGGGGAGCTGCCCAGATTTACTGTTTTGAAGGTTTAGTGAAATTAGTGCAAACTAAGCTTCATTTGAACGAATCTTGGTTTGTACCAGCCTGATAGAACTATTGAAAATTTAAGAGGTATTGAATTGTTCATTAAGCTTGTATATACTCGTTTATAATCTAAGGGAGAGTTGCAATAAGTGTTGGATAACAATTGGAACTCTTTTAAGTTATGGATGGGATGCTTATATGTCAAAAGACTAGGGTTCGTGTGTATAAACTTGAACTTGTATTCCTATTACTTGTTGGCATATTTTGAATGTTCATTGTTATCTAATTGATTGTATACTTTATTTGGTTCACACAAATACATGTTCCTTTAAGTTAATACCACCTCTATCGCGTTAGGATAACCTGACCTTAAGGAGTCCTTTTTGGTGTAAACGTATGATGTTTATGTCCTTGGTTAGAATGTGCAGTTATTCCTAATTGAAATCATTTTCACTTTCCTTGATAGTTTCCATCCTCATCTTCCTTTTATTTGATTATCATATAGTAAGCATTTAGTATATAATCCAAACCTCTTTTAGTTGAGAAGTTATGTGTGTCCGTTTAAAACGTGAACTTGAAATGTCTAAATGTGTTTTAATGAACTATGTGCTAGATAGAACTATTTTGTTCCCTTTTGTTAATACACCATAGTGGTTCTCATTTATAGACCTAGAATCTTCACTTCTCACACGTCTTCATGGCTTAGCTATGTATATTCATTGTGTCTAACATAGTTTATTGAGTCCTATAATTTCCAGAGTACCATATCGAAGTCTCTTTCTACTCCCTCTATCCTTATTGTTGCCTCAAGTATTTTATCTATATGTCTACATCACATGTTTATAGTTCCAACAGCTCAAAAGGATTATGATCACCAAAGTAACAATCTCAAAGGCTAAGTAAGCTAAGTAACGGAAATCTGTAATATGGGTGGCAGCCCAAGGGGTTCTTATACCTAGCACAGGGCCAATCCCAGTTGATATGTTTATAGGTGGCAGCCCAAGGGGTTCTATTACCTAGCACAGGGCCGATCCCAGTTGATGTATTTACAGGTGGCAGCTCAGGGGCATAAGCCTAGCATGGGCCGATCCTGATTTGTTATTTACCACTGATCAGCTGGTCATTTGCATCATATGGATTTCAAAGATTATAAAGTATGAAAGATAGAAAAATAAAGTAAAGAATGTAATGTACATAATTCCACAATTATAATAAGAGGTGATCTTCTATACCTGCTCCTATGGTTATACATTGATATTTGGTTTCATTTAAGCTCTTATTTTACATATGGTCACTTTATGCCTTACATGCTCAGTACATTCTTTCGTACTGATGTCCCCATTGCCTGGGGGGCACTGCATTCATGCCTGCAGGTTATTAGAAGGAAAAGAGGTTCTTGCTGCGTATAATCGAGTTCAGCTGATGATTAGTATGCTTCGTTCTTTCCGGAGTTGCTGAGTATAGAGTTTACTTCGGTTTGTATATTTAATGAGTACTACGGGGTCTGTCCCGACTAGTGATTCGATATTTCTCATCTTAGAGGCTTGTAGACAAGTGTTGCTGTGGGTCAAGTAGTTAGTTATAGTCCAAGCGTCCCTATGTTATACCTTTGTTGCATTTGTGTTATCTTCATTATGCTTCCTTCTTTTAAAATTCAACTTGTTCTTGAGAGTCCACTAATGTTATTTGATTGAGTTTTAAGTTATATGTCCAGTCAAGTGTAGAACCAGGTGCTGGTTGCGCCTCCGAAATTTTAGGGCATGACAATATGTAATGTATAAAATACCCTTAATGAAGGGGCAGCCAAGGTATGTTATAACTTGAATGAATGGCGCCTTTTCAATGCTCTCAAAAACCGAGTATGGTTCATACTTCAAGGCTTGTGGTTCTCGGGTTAGCATCAATGTAAGCAACCAAGAAACCTTCCACACACGAGATTTCTTTAAGTCATGCTCAAAATGAGCCTTCCTTGTGTATCCTTGTGCTCTTAGGGTGACCAAGTCTTAATCCTTTACGTGTTGGCCTTCAAAGATGTCATCAAAAGCTAAGGTGGCCATTTGACTCGTATCAAGTTTCAAGAAGGAGAACCCCCAAATTATCTAGTTGGTATAGATCCTTAGTCATCCTTTGTTATTCTATAAACTGCCCATAAATGACCACCACAGACTTATGACTTAATGCATCAGCTACCACATTTTCTTTACCTGGATGATACAAAATATCAACATCATAGTCTTTTAATAACTCAAGCCATCTTCGCTGCCTCAAATTTAGGTCCTTCTGATTAAAGATATAGTGCAAACTCTTGTGGTCGGTATATATGTCAACATGAGTCCCAAACAAGTAGTGACGCCATATCTTTAAGGTAAATATAACCGCTGCTAGTTCTAGATCATACGTCAGATAATTCTTCTCATGTGGCTGCAATTGTCTTGAGGCATATGCTATGACTTTACCATGCTGCATCAATACACATCCTAAGCCAATTCTTGAAGCATCACAATACACTACATACCCTTCTGTGCCTTTTGGAAGTACCAATACGAGTGTAGAAGTCAACTTATTCTTCAGATCTTGGAAACTTCTTTCACATGCATCATTCCATTGAAACTTGGAAGCTTTGTGTGTTAGCTTTGTTAAAGGTGCATAAATTAAAGAAAATCCTTCAAAAAACCTTCTATAATAACCTGCCAACCCAAGGAAACTACGAACCTCCGTGGGTGTTATAGGTCTTGGCCAGTTCTTCACGGCTTCTATCTTTTGAGTATCAACCTATATCCCTTCATCAGATACAATATGACCTAAGAATACCACAGATTTTAACCAAAACTCACATTTGGAGAACTTTGCATATAGCTTACGATCACGAAGAATCTGTAAAACCTATCATAAGTGACTGGCATGGTCCTCATTTGATCTCGAATAAACTAGAATATCATCTATAAAAACTATCACAAACACATCCAAGAATGACTTGAACATCTTATTCATCAAATCCATAAAAGCTGTAGGTGCATTAGTTAGCCCAAAGGACATGACTAGAAACTCGTAATGATTGTACCGTATTCGAAAAGTTGTCTTGGGTAAGTCCTTCTCCTTGACCCTCATTTGGTGGTAACCTGATACAATAAAGACAAGAGAAACACGAAATAACTCCAAAACAGTCTGCAAATCTTAAGGATCCGAGGACCTTTTTGGAGACCACTCTCGGATTTGCTATCAACAAGAAGAATACAAGATATAATGATGTATATATCACCAAAAAACAGCTACAAAATATGATGAACAAGATGAACAATAATAACACAAGTTTTGGATTCAATAAAGGATCCAAAACAGTCAACTACACAAGATAACAACAACAAAAGTAAATGATAGATAGTGAGACCAAGATTATTACAATATTAAGAACTAAAGAGTGTATTAAACTCAAAAACCCCTAATGAATGTAATAATCCAAACCACACTCTTACGGTGACTGCCAAGGGAATCAACTTACCTCAGGATTCACCGTTTCCAAGCAAAGATCAATATTAGCTTTTCCAATCCCTAAACTAAGACTACCTAAAGTGTTCTACTCTCAAGAGAGAGGATTTGTGTTTCAATCTTTCATTCTTCCAAAAACTAGTAAAAATAAGACTAAAGGGGACTATTTATAATACATTACAAATGAAGATAAAAATACCACTTTGCCCTTAATGAGAGGGGCTGCCATGGTGTGTAAATACACCATATGTAATGTATAAAATACCCTTAATGAAGGGGCAGCCAAGGTATGTTACAACTTGAATGAATGGCGCCATTTCAATGCTCTCAAAAACCGAGTATGGTTCATATTTCAAGGCTTGTGGTTCTTGGGTTAGCATCAATGTAAGCAACCAAGCAACCTTCTACACACGAGATTGCTTTAAGTCATGCTCAAAATGATCCTTCCTTGCGTATCCTTGTGCTCTCGGGGTGACCAAGTCTTGAGCCTTTACGTGTTGGCCTTCAAAGATGTCATCAAAAGCTAAGGTGGCCATTTGACTCGTATCATAACCAGACCTTAAATCAATCTTTGAAAACCACTTGGCGCCTTGCAACTAATCAAATAAGTCATTAATTCTCGGAAGGGGATAGTTGTTCTTAATAGTCACCTTGTTCAATTACCGATAGTCAATACACATTCTCAATGAGCCATCCTTCTTACGCACAAATAACACTGGTGCTCCCCAAGGGGACACACTAGGCCTTATGAATCCTTTTTCTAGCAAGTCTTTCAATTGCTCTTTCAACTCCCGTAGTTCTGCCGGGGCCATTCCATACGGAGGAATTGAAATTGGTTGAGTACCTAGAATCACATCAATACCAAACTCTACTTCTCGTTCTGGAGGCAAACCCGGAAGATCTTTAGGAAATACATCAGGAAATACATTTACCACTGGAATAGTTTGAAGAGTTGGTGTCTCTGCATCTGTATCCTTCACTCTAACTAGATGACTATGTAACCCTTGGAAGTCATCTTTTTTGCCTTAAAATAAGAAATAAATTTACCTCTTGGTGCACTAATATTACTCCTCCATTCAAGGATTGCCTCTTTTTGAAAATGGAAATACACCTTCTTAGTTCGACAATCTACTGTGGCATAACAAGAAGCCAACCAATCCATACCCATTATAGCATCAAAATCTACCATTTCTAACTCAACCAGGTCAGCCATTGTATCGCGGCCGCAAATAGTTATAATACAATTTCGATACACTCTCCTAGCTATAATAGATTCACCAATCGACGTAGATACTTCAAGTGGATTAACTAGCAATTCTAGTATTTTTTTGAAATTTCCAGCAACCAATGGAGTGACATATGATAATGTAGAACCCGAATCAACTAATGCATATACATCATGTGAAAAGATGGAAAATGTACCTGTAACCACATCTGGAGAAGCCTCTGAATTTTATCGATCCACTAAAGCATATGTACGATTCTGAACTCCACCAGAGCTAGCTCCTCCTTTAGCACCTCTACCACGACCCATAGGCTGTACACCTCTACCTGAATAAGGCACCGATGATGATGATACAACGATTGAGCCAGTAGGTCGTGCCATACTACCTATGCCCCTTTGAGGACATTCTCTCATCATATGTCCTGACGTACCACACCAAAAACAAGCATTTGTCTCGAACCGACATGCACCTAAATGAAGCTTTCCACATTATTTACATGGCTGTCGAGGAGGCCTTAATTGGCTTATACTCCCTTGCTCTTGATACCCCGCTGTTCGTGAACTCTGACTCTCACTTCTTTGTCTAAACTGGTTTTCTTTGGACCCTTGAAACTGTGGTAGAGCACTAGATATAGGATAAGAAAATAATGGCCTAGGTGGTCTATTAGAAAATCGAGGCCTAAACTCTCCTTAGGATGCCATGAACTGCCCTATAGATCTGGCCCTCTTGGAATATCCTCTTTCCAATTCTTGTATTCTTCTTCTTTGCGTCTGATCCTCCATTTTTTGTGCAAATACTTGTATCCTTTCTATGTCCATGTCTTTGTTCTAAGCAACAATAGTACAATCTCAAACTAGATATGGATCCAATCTATCCACATATCGATGAACTCTATCATCCATTGTAGCTACTACAATAGGAGCATACCTAGCCACAGAGTTAAACAAGAGGTTGTACTCCCTCACGCTCATATTCCCTTGGCGAAGATTCAGGAACTGTGTAATATCCCGTATTTTGCTTGTACTTGTTCTAATTATGTGGAACTTGGTATAGCCTTTTGATATATATAACGTATGAGAATTGTTATGCAAGTATTAATGGTATAGATGGAATTATAGATGCTGCCCGTATAGTTTAATGTGATGCGACTAAGTTAACGTTAAGATAACTATTTAAACTTGGAATCGTTAGTTAGTATTTGAATCTAAAGTTTAAAGTGACCAAGTGTGTATAAGTTGAAGGTTAAATTAAAGGGATTAGGAGCTGAAAATGGAGCAAAATATTGAGGTGCTTGCTTGACTTATTTAAGCTAGTAGGTGAGTCACCTACTTAAGTTGTTTGGACCAAATTAATGGACCCATGGATATGGATCAGATTTGGGTCTATGCTAATATACTCATTTGGGCCAAATTGAACAAAAGAGAAAGAAAATGGATAAGTGGCCCAACACAACAATCTGCCTAAGGCCCAAGTTATTTAAGCCCAAAATAAGAATTTAAGTAAGTAGGTGCATCACCTACTTTGAAAATTCATGCAGCGTGAACCCTTAAGTAGGTGCATCACCTACTTGGACCAATTTGACTAATTTTATGGTCCAAAATGCAGCTAAGGAGGTGGACAAGATAGGGCCTCTAAAAGGCCAAGTTGCTGGTCATTTTACTTCACTTTTAAGTCACAAAAAAGGAGTATATTTCAGCAAATCTCTCTACTCTCTCTAAAACAATAAGAACAGCAGCCCTATTTTTCCTTCTAGGGTTCTTGAAGAAACCCTCACCTTTGCAGCCCAAGGTAAGTGAAAACACTTAAGGTTTTGTTTAATTATCTCATGGAAGATTAGGAAAACAAGTTATAAGTGTTTGACTATAAGTATATGGCTGATTATAGAACGAGTTGTTTGTTCACGTTTCCTTGTTCTTGAGGAACTTTTTTTCTTCTTATTTGGTTTAAGTGTGAAGGAAAGTTCAAGCTCTTGAGGAGTTCAATTAAAAGAATAAGTTGCTGAATTGAGGTAAGGTCACTGCTCCATTTTGTTTTTCTTATATATGAATTTGAGAGGGGATTATGGATGTCTAGTTATTGAGAACTCAAGAGATGATGAGTTCAATAATTGATTGCTACAATAAAAGGGATTTGGGACTATTTTGTGGACTGTTTTGTATGTATATGTTATGGGCTGCCAGGTTGAAGTTGGATAAAGGTGTGATGAGTTTGTAATGAATTATAGAAGAAAGATGTGGTGATACACCACCGAACTAATGTTTGCTGCCCAATCTATTTTGCGTATTGTTTGGAATGTGTAATGAACTCGAGGTGGTTTTGGTGAACCTTATAAGAACCTATATGGTATGTGGGTGTAATTGGAGGAAAAAAGGGTTAAAATAACACCCTTGTTTGATAGATTAATAGTTGCTGCCCGGTTACTGTTTTGGGTGAAATTAAGTATCTCAAATGTGTTGATTGGTTACTAATACTATTTTACCATATATTCTATTGTAGTTAAGTGATCTAAAAGGCGGGAAGTCAAGTCGGGTTAGTTTCGGAGTCAAATAACCAGGTATGTATAAGGCCTACTCTATTTCACACTCTTTGGCATGAAATCGTACAATTGTTCCATCAAGCAAGTTTCCGAGGTTATCCTATAACAAAGTGATACATAATGGCAGCACATTACACGCCATGTATACAATGGCCTTGTTCCCACTCTCTAACACATTAGAACACCTCAATACGTGCTTATTATTATATCTGTGCGTCTATCTTCACTAGAAAATTTCAGGAGTTCTCCGTTTGTTCAAATAAGACCCATGAGTTATTTCACCTCCTAAACACTCTTTTTGTGTGTCAGCAGCTCCCTACCTATTTGTTGTTGCATTACGTGTCTATTTACATGTCTCTTATTAGCGTATTACTGGTTCAAGGTACCATAATGTGATGACCACCAAATTAACAATCTCAAAGGCTAAATAAACTAAGTAATGCAAATCTGTAAAACGATGAGTGGCAGCTCAGGGGAATTTTCCTAGCATGGGCCGATCTCGATACCTTTATTTGTGGGTGGCAGCTCAGGGGCGTAATCCTAGCATGGGCCGATCCCAATCTTTATATGTAGGTGGCAGCTCAGGGGCGTAAGCCTAGCATGGGATGATCCTAATTTATCTATTTACCACTGATCATCTGGTCATTTACATTATATAGCTTACAAAGATTATGAAGTAAGAAGGTAAAACGAAGAAACGAATGTAATGTACATTGTCCCACAAGTATTTATAAAGGTGGTCTACTAGTACTACTTATACACTTGTATCAGATTTCTATTGAGTCAATTTAGAAACACTTTAACATCTGCATATAACTTGTGTCAACTTTGGGCTGTTTCTAGCCGCTATTAGATCACTTTAACCTTTTCCATAGCTTGATGAATAAGATCTGGCCCGACCAAGGCAGTTTCACCCATTTCAAATCATCCAATTGGTGATCTACACTTTCTTCCATACAAAGCTTCATACGGTGCCATTTTGATACTTGAATGATAGCTATTGTTGTAGGCGAACTCAATGAGAGGTAGATGATCATCCCAACTACCTTTAAAGTCTAATACACAAGCTCGTAGCATATCTTCAAGTGTTTGAATGGTACGTTTTGCTTGTCCATCCATTTGAGGGTGAAAAGTTTTACTTAGATTCACTTGTGTCCCCAAATTTCTCTGAAAAGACTTCCAAAAATTTGTAGTAAATTGAGCTCCTAGATCCGATATAATAGAGATTGGAACTCCATGTAGTCGAACTATCTCCTTAATAAATAACTTGGCATATTTTTCAACTGTGTAAGTGGTCCTAATCGGTAGAAAGTGTGCTGATTTGGTAAGCCTATCAACTATCACCCATATGGAATCAAACCTTCAAAATGTACGAGGCAAACCAGTGATGAAATCCATTTTGATCATGTCCCACTTCCAGATTGGAAGATCTATACATTGCATATAACCTCCGGGCTTTTGGTGCTCTACTTTAACTCTTTGACAATTTGGACATTCGACTACAAATTTTGCAATGTTCTTCTTCATGTCACCCCATAATCCTCTTTCTTAGCCCGTCTACATCAGGTACACACAATCTATTTTGTCACCGAAGTACCCCTTCTTGCGTAAGCTCAAATGCCTTTATCATACCACATTGCATATTTTTCTTAAACCGTAATAGAATAGGATCTGCATATTGCTTCTCGAATCTCATATGGAAGGTAATGATAAAGAAATGCCTCTTTGAACTCTTTCCAAGTAGCTGGAGGTGCATCGATACCCCTGAATCGAGTCTTTATACCACAATATAGCCTCCCCCTTGAATCTATATGCTGCTAGCTCAACTGTCTCTTTACCCAACACATGCATCACATCTAGAGCCCTTTGGATTTGATCAATAAAGTCCTGTGGGTCTTCATTAAGATTTAATCCGGTGAACGTGGGAGGATCCAATTTGAGAAAATCCAGCGTTCGTAGGCTAGCTGCCCTATCTGCACCACTAGAACCTGTAGTTAGAATGACTTATCCTTGAGCTTGTCCAGAAACTATACGAGCCAACAATTGTACTACATTCCTTAGATCTTGGTCTGCAGCATTGGTAGGTAGTTCTGAGGATGTGGTTCTTCACCTTCTTAGCTCTTCTGGAGATGGAGGGGTAGAAAAAGTTTGGGACATAAACTCAGCTTGAGCCTCACTTTGATTAGCTCGTCTAGGTGGTGGGTGATTTGCTGGTCCCCTCCCCGGTAGCCTCGGCTATCCGCCTACTTGTATTTTTACTCCTTCTTGTAAATGGCATCTTTACTATAATAAGAGGAATAAAAAATAGGTTCAATGGTTAAATATGACTTAACCTACAACATGGGCTCTATTGCACGATCTAAGAAATGAAGAGAAATAGACAACCCCTAAATGTCACATAGCCTCCTATTTATAGATGTGGTGCACAACACGCCTATAAACAGGACTCTATATAGACACAGCTTTGTAGATACCCTAGGACGACCGCTTTGATACCACTTTTGTCATGCCTCAAATCCTGTTGGGGCGGACAAGCACCCGTAGCCGTAAAGGCCCAAGAGAACCAATTCATAACCTTGTACTTCCAATGCATGTAACTGTAACAACCAAATGTTCTGACAACATGATATTGTGTATCGATGAAAATAACTACACATGCACGCCCAAACTGATATGTACAACACTTGGCCGATGGGGCCACCATGTCTAAAATCAAGACACTACCATAACTTTACATTAGTCTATAAAGCCTCTAAAAGATACATAGACTTAGTTAGGGTCGGGAACCCCCCCCCCCCCCCCCGTCCTACTCTTAACCTACTGCACAATACCAAAACATATGGAACAGTCTCGGAAAGCCCCGAATCAACCTGGAGCTCACCAATAGTCCCTGAAAAACCTGCTCTCCTACTAGTGAGTTGTATGAGCTGAAGTGCCTGTGCCTGCAGCATGAAATGCAGGTCGCCCATGAGGGACGTCAGTACGAAAATAAGTACTGAATATGTAAGGCAGAAGGTAACAACACACTTGATACAAAAGCTCAATAGAAATCTGATACAAGTGTATAAGTAGTACTAATAGATCACCTTTATAAATACTTGTGGGACAATGTACATTACATTTTTTCTTTATTTTACCTTCTTACTTCATAATCTTTGTAAGCCATATAATGTAAATGACCAGCTGATCAGTGGTAAATAGATAAATTAGGATCGGCCCATGCTAGGCTTACGCCCCTGAGCTGCCACCTATATAAAGATTGGGATCGGCCCATGCTAGGCTTATGCCCCTGAGCTGCCACCCACAAATAAAGGTATCGAGATCGGCCCATGCTAAGCAAATGCCCCTGAGCTGCCACTCGTCATTTTACAGATTTGTATTACTTAATTTATTTAGCCTTTGAGATTGTTACTTTGGTGGTCATCATCACATTATGGTACCTTGAACCAATAATCTGCTAATAAGAGATATATAAATGGATACTTAATGCAACAAAAATGAGGTAGGGAGCTGTTGGCACACAAAATAAAGTGTTTAGAAGCTGAAAATACACATGGGTATTATTTGAGTAAACGGGGAACTTCTGAAATTTTCTAGTGAAGATAGACGCGCAGATTTAATAATAAGCACGTATTGAGGTGTTCTAATGCGTTAGAGAGTGGGAACAAGGTCATTGGATACATGGAGTGTAATGTCCTGTCATTATGTATCACTTTGTTGTAGGATAACCTCAAAAACTTGCATGATGGAACAATTGTACGATTTTATGCCAAAGAGTGTGAAATAAAGTATGCCTTACATACCTGGTTATTTGACTCCGAAACTAACCCGACTTGACTTCCCGCCTTTTAGATTACCTATCTACAATAGAATATATGGTAAACTAGTATCAACAACCAACCAACACATTTAGGTTACTTACCTTCACCAAAATAGTAACCGGGCAGTAAACACGTAATCCGAGTACTTGGAGCATTTGTTAGGCTGAATGGCATAACCATCCATTCATAGAGACCAAATTTAGTCTTGAAGGTGGTTTTCCATTCATCACCGGGTTGCATTCTTATTTGGTGATAGCCACTCCTTAAATCAATCTTGGAAAATAAACACGAACCATTCAATTCATCAAGCATATTATCTAACCTAGGGATAGGGTGACGATATTTTACCGTAATCTTATTGATGGCTCGGCAGTCCACACACATATGCCATGTTTCATCTTTCTTAGGCACCAGTAGCACCGGAACCGCGCATGGACTCATGCTCTCCTTGATATACCCTTTGTTAAGGAGTTCCTCAACTTGACGCTGCAATTCTTTGGTGTCCGTAGGGTTGCTTCTATAAGCCGGCTTATTTGGAAATTGTGACCCGGCACAAAGTCAATTTGATGCTCAATTCCCCGAAGCGGGGGCAATCCTTACGGAAGTTCTTTGGGAAATACATCTTCATAATCCTGCAACACACAAGAAATTAAAGGAGAAATAGAAGAATTAGTGTAAGCCGGCTTATTTGGAAATTGTGACCCGGCACAAAGTCAATTTGATGCTCAATTCCCCGAAGCGGGGGCAATCCTTGCGGAAGTTCTTTGGGAAATACATCTTCATAATCCTGCAACACACAAGAAATTAAAGAAGAAATAGAAGAATTAGTGGGGTTAGTATTAAAACAATGAGCCAAAAGATGCATAGGCATGTTCACATCATAATCCAAGAAGAGTTCCTTCTTTCTAGCCAACATCACAATGTTTTCTTGCCCATTTGACGTTGAGGCAGTCCCGTAAATGATACAAGAAATACAAGGGAAGCACGAAACAAACACTCAAAACAGTCCACAAGTTCAAGAGAACCGAGGACCCTTTGAATGACCCCTCTCGGATTCAAGATCTACAACAAGAACACAATGTAATGAGGTGAATAACACCTATTTTCAGAGGACAACACACTAGATTAACCACACGAGAATGAAGAACATGAAGAACAATAACAATATTATTAAGAAATAACAAACACACGGCTACAAGAAATTGTAGAGATAGATAGTGAGACATAAACTAATATAAGACCCAAGAACCCAAAGATATATTAAATCTAAGGACCCTTAGAACTTACGATTGCAACACCACACTCTTACGGTGACCACCAAGGGAATGAACTCGCCTCAAGATCTACCGTTTCCAAATAAAGATCAATATTGGCTTTTCCAAGCCCTATGCTAAAGATGACTTTTCCAAGTCCTATAACTAAGGTGTTACACTCTCAAAAGAGAGAGAATATGTTTTCAATTCTTCATTCTCCAAAAATTGCTGAAAATAAGACTAAGGGGACCTATTTATACTATATTACAAATGAAGACAAAAGACCACTTTGCCCTTAATGAGAGGGGCGGCCATGGTGTGTAAATACACCATGCGTAATGTCCAAAATACCCTTAATTAAGGCCCAAAAACCGTGAGTCCTCAACCTTAAATTCTCCAAGCAATCTTCCACACGCGAGATTGCTTTAAGTTATGCTCAAAACGGGTCCTCCATGCACGTTCTTGTTTTCTCGAGGTGACCAAGTCTTGAGTCTCTATGTGTTGGCCTCCAAAAATGTCATCAAAAGATAAGAAGGCCATTTGTCCCGTATCATCCTCCCCTTCTTGAAAAGGATTCGACCTCGAATCCAAACCTTGCAAAACGAAGAGAGGACAAACAAATACAAATTCCTCATGGCATGAGGGTTAGGGTTAGCATAACAAATCATCTCAACATGCCAAGGTTGCACATACTTGCAATATAACCAAGAATCCTTTGAAAGGAATATTAAAAACTCAATAAAAGATGTACAAAGGATTTGGTTATAGGATACATCAAAAGTAACACTTTGCTTGTCATGTTGACCAAGCAACAAGTTTGGTGCACCAACATCACCATTTCTAAATTTGGCACCGGGGTCAAATGGGAAAAGTGGCCATAGACACGGGTCTCGACAACACTTCCCTTTCCCATGGTCTACACCTAAACTAAATGACATACTCTCTACAATAACATACATATCATCCAAATCAAATAGAGAGTAGAGAAAGGTATCACTCAAATCGACTTCTACTAAGGTGCCCTCATGTGTGTACTCACTACTAGTTTCCCAATAATCACTATGAGTACTCTCAACAATGAAATCACACAAAGTAGAAGAAGAAGTAGCTTCCGCAACTACACATTCCTTACCCTTAAGAGTACTCTCATCTTCCAAGAAGAGATTTCCCTCTTTAGGAGGAATGTTGTCACACCATAGTGGGTTAGCATATAGGCTATAGCTTCCAAGGTAAGCTATACCGTCATTTTCACCACTAGGTTCATTAGAAGTGTTTAAATCATCTTCAAACAAGACATTACACCTAAAGAGAGTGTGTTCTACCTCACGGACAGATTTGGAATAAGCAAGTTCCTCGCACTCTAAATGATCAATATCAGGTTTCAAGGATGTTCCAAACACAAGATTACCCCAAGAAGAGATCTCGGGTTCACTCCCACTTTGTTGACCAACATTTTCAAATACTTCACTCACTTGAGTCCTATTAAGCACATCACACACATACTCAAGTGGGGAACAATTTTCACAAACAAGTTGATCAATACCAATTACACAAGACGATGTACTTCCGTTCAACATATAAGCTTCAACACTAGGTGGACATAAATTGATCTTACAAGAAGAGTCAATTTCGTCATCAATAGGATCAACTAGTGTATCCAAACTCACAATATGTACATCATCAACAAGAGGCACGGAATCATTAGACTCATAAATAAGTAAGCTACTACTCACACTCAATGGCTTACTAGCCACACAATTGTCATTCACATGCACTAAAGTGTAAGAGTTAGCTATTTTACCTTTAAGATCTTGAGTAGACTCTTCCTTGCCGTGAGGTGAAGGACCTCCACAAGCTTGGGCAGCAACTTCCTTTTGGCATTGTTCGCCTTCGCTTGCCATGTTGGTACCTACACAAATGTCCTTAGAAATGGAAGGACAACCAATGTTAGCACGGTTTGGTGGCAATCCCCTCACTTCGCTCCACATATCCTCTCCTTTTTCCACTCTCGGATTGCCACCTTGCACTCCCTTACGCCTCTCAATCTTTTGTCTCTCATCATAAATCGGATTGGAGTAGGTAAACATTTCTCTTTGCGGTTTGGGTAGCAAGTATGTTATGAGGCGATTTCCCCATTGGTCTCTTACAATATTAGGCCAATTTTGCACGTTAGGAACTTGATGTCGTGCAAACCAATCGGCACCCAAGCTCATATGACCGTAGGTTAAGGAAAAAACATCGCACCACACCTCCTCATGGTAATCAAATTGGGAGAAGACAACTTTTACCCTCTCGGTAACCGTGAACTCGCCCAAGTAGTATGGAACAAGTAAAGGCTCTCGCAATAACCCCAAGTAATTAACCATGGACGGAAGAATGTAGTTTCCATAGTACCTATCATTCAACACCATAAGGCAGCCCGGTATCCCACAAATAGTCACCTTTCCGGAGTGTACACTCCTTCTTGGATCTACATTGTAAGGCATACGAGTACCCCTTAGTTTTGGAGATGCATATCCTCTTCTTCTCATTGGACAACCTCCACTAGAGCTAGTATAACCATTCACACTATATCGACTTTGATAAGAAGTACTACAAGGTGGAGAATATGGATCTTCATACTCCTCACGTGTACCCTCATCATAGCTCTCATAAGCTTTGCAAACAAAAGGGTTATACCTAACACCAAATCTAGGTTCGGAGTAAGAAGTGTAAGACTCCTCACATGCCCCAACATCATCATAAGATCCATCACGAGGTCCTACATCATCTCCAAAGTTACCATAAGCACTAGGCACTTCATTCACCTCATTTTCTCCCTTAAAACAGTAACTTTCAAATCTGCCCAAGTCTCGATCATGGCTATTTTCATAGCCTCCGCAATCTCCCTCAACTTCGTAGCCATAAAACCCTTCACTACAATCATAGTCTCCCATGTTGTAGTCACAATAATCCCCGGCTATCGAAGACATGTTCCCCTTATATCACCCTTTAAACCTACAAAATGAACAAACAAGATTAGTAGTAAAGCTCCTCACCAACACTCGTATACACTCACCTTTGTGATTCTCACAATTGGAGCGGCGAATATTGAAAGTTGCTTATACTCCGGTAGTCAATAGGATGTCAATTCTACTTGGCGGCCGGAATAGATTCTTGTTTGATCGACTCAAGACACGAAAATAAAATTCACTTACGAACTTGAAACAAAGAAGTTACTACGAGTTAAAAATGAGAAAAGCACACAAACAACGAAGACACGAAGAAACGGATTCAATAATTAATCTACAACTAAGTAGGTGATTACTAGTTGTTAATTAATTCTAGAATCAAGACATGAAACTAATGAAACAATAAGATGAAACTAAGAATCTAAAATTTTGAGCTCGGAAATATTGCGTGAACAGTAGCAGTGATGACATGGCAGTCACGTATTGGTTTCGGTCCCACACACTTTTGTTGTCCAATTTCAAGTCTTGGTCAATTTTTCAATTTGGACTTTGGTGGAATTTGTTTAAGGAGGGAAATTCAAACAAGTCTTGGAGCCCTTTTCAATTTCAAGTTTTCAAGACTTGACTTTATTGTACTTCTCCTTAAAACATGGATCCGTAAATCATGGAAAAGTGTTGGAAAGTGGTTGAGACTTGATTGATAGGTCTTTGTTGGTTGTAGTGTCTTTCAAGACTAACAAATAATACACCTTTTTCCTTCAACTTTTTGGATTTAGCATTCACTTTATCTTCAACAATATATGAAGGTGGTGATGAACATCAAGAACAACAACAACAACAACAAGAACTACAACAATAATCTTCAAGAACACCAACAATTTTTCACACGGCCAACTCCAATCCACAATAACAATATCTCCAACACTTGGCCAAGACAACTACAACTTCAACAAAATGGATTTCAATCCACCTATTAACAACAATATCACGTGGCCAAGCTTATAACAACAACAAGATGAAAACCACAAGGCCAAAACAGTCCACCACAATGGCCAAGCTTATGTTCACAACAACCTTTCAACAAGTTCAAGCTCAAGTTTAGATCTAGACTCAAAGTGTTAGTGGACAAGAAAACTAACACTAGGAACAACAAAACAAACAAGAACACTATTAGATCTAGACATACAACAACAAATCTCGGCCAAGACACAACAAGAACACGATTTTGGCCAAGAACACAAACACGGACAGATTGCTATTTTTTCTGGAAATTTCAGTTTTCCCTTTTTTTTTTTTTTTTTTTTAACAAGAAAGCCCAAGATTGATCTTGTAGGAACAAGATCAAGCCATGCTTTGATACCAAATGATACAAGAAATACAAGGGAAGCACGAAACAAACACTCAAAACAGTCCACAAGTTCAAGAGAACCGAGGACCCTTTGAATGACCCCTCTCGGATTCAAGATCTACAACAAGAACACAATGTAATGAGGTGAATAACACCTATTTTCAGTGGACAACACACTAGATTAACCACACGATAATGAAGAACATGAAGAACAATAACAATATTATTAAGAAATAACAAACACACGGCTACAAGAAATTGTAGAGATAGATAGTGAGACATAAACTAATATAAGACCCAAGAACCCAAAGATATATTAAATCTAAGGACCCTTAGAACTTACGATAGCAACACCACACTCTTACGGTGACCACCAAGGGAATGAACTCGCCTCAAGATCTACCGTTTCCAAACAAAGATCAATATTGGCTTTTCCAAGTCCTATGCTAAAGATGACTTTTCCAAGTCCTATAACTAAGGTGTTACACTCTCAAAAGAGAGAGAATATGTTTTCAATTCTTCATTCTCCAAAAATTGCTGAAAATAAGACTAAGGGGACCTATTTATACTATATTACAAATGAAGACAAAAGACCACTTTGCCCTTAATGAGAGGGGCGTCCATGGTGTGTAAATACACCATGTGTAATGTCCAAAATACCCTTAATTAAGGCCCAAAAACCGTGAGTCCTCAACCTTAAATTCTCCAAGCAATCTTCCACACGCGAGATTGCTTTAAGTTATGCTCAAAACGGGTCCTCCATGCACGTTCTTGTTTTCTCGAGGTGACCAAGTCTTGAGTCTCTATGTGTTGGCCTCCAAAAATGTCATCAAAAGATAAGAAGGCCATTTGTCCCGTATCAGTAAATCCCTACTACCCCACCCATGGTTTTTCCCTCCTTTTCACCATTTTTGGGTTTCTTTACCTTCTCCTTCAACTCCCTCATCTTTTGATGTAATTCATTCACTTGTGATGGCAAAAGAGGATAAAGAGTGACCTTTCGACCATCCTTCTCAAGTGAATATCGGTTGGTCCTCCCATCATGTTTGGAAGACATATCATATTGCCAAGGTCTACCTAACAAAAAATGACATGCTTGCATTGGTAACACATCACAAAGCACTTCGTCTTGGTAGTTCCCTACCTTAAACCGTATCACACATTGCCTCATGACCTTCAATTTACCGCATTCGTTCAACCATTGCAACTTGTAAGGGCTAGTATGAAGTGTAGTTGGTAATTTCAGAAATTTCACCATAGCGACACTAACGACATTCGCACAACTACCACTATCAATCACCAAAGTGCACGCATTCCCCTTTACAAGACATTTAGTATGGAATAGATTTTCCCTTAGGCTAGGGTCGTCTATTGCCTTACTAATCATAGCGCGTCTAACTACAAAGTTTGGAACAACACACTCCCCTTCTTGTGGGTAAGTAACTTCACCATCATCATCATCATCATCATCAAGTGGCCTATTTCCAGTTTTCTCTCCATCTTGAGGCTCGGCCTCATCCTCATCTTTTTTAAGACCCACCTCCTCACCAAGGTAATAAAATCTCCCTTCCCACAGTATCACGTTGCGTCGATTTGGACATTCATTGGATTTATGTCCCCAACCTTGGCACTTGAAACATTGGAATCCTTTTGGGTTTGGATACTTGTGAACTTCTTGTTTTAGAGGAATTTTGTGGACTGTTTTGGGCTCGGGCAGCCTTGTAGTGGCGGGTTGGTCCTTGTTTTTGGGCCAACCCGAAGAGGATTGAACCACGTCCTTGCTTCTAGGCCAACCCGAGATGGATTGTCCCCTTGCCTTGAGAGACGACCTCTCTTTAAGATCCCTTTCAATCTCAAGAGCCGCTTGGAAAATACCTTGAACGGTATCAAATTTGTGAAGTGTCAAATAAGTGGAGATCTCTTTGTTCAACCCACACTGGAATCGGATGATGTCATGACTGATTTGTTCCCCACGATGATCAAGCTTCAACATGATTTGTTGAAACTCATCATAATATGCCATCACACTTTTATTTCCTTGACGCAAGTTGTACAATCTAGCAAGCAACTCATGGTGATAACTCTCGGGAAGGTACCGTTGCCTCATCAAGTACCTTAACCGAAACCAAGGTGGTGGCTGCCCATCAACTAATTCATCACCAAAACGCTTGATGTACTCCCACCAAGTGTTGGCATAACCCTCAAAATGAGCTATGGCATAACAACTTTTCTTTTCTTTCGAGATATCATTAACTTGAAAAACTTTATCACAAGCTTATTCCCATGCTAAGTGATACAAAATCAAACCAACAACACCAAGAACTACAAGTAGGTTCGGATTTCAGTCCAACAACACAAGAACAACAAGTTTAATTTTCAGTTTTTCAGCTCAACAACACAAGAACAACAAGATGAACAACAATGCTAGTGAATCGAAAAGAGCCCCACACGGCTTCACTAGACTTGAAGATAACAAAATCAACAACAACAACAAGATAAGGAAAGATAGATAACTTGACATATAACATTCAAGAAACTAAGAACCCTAACATCAAGAGAGGACCCTAAGTCTAATGAATATAAACACCAAGTTCTTACGAGGACCAAGAGGCACTCAACGACCTCAAAACCCTTGTTTCTAGCCAAAGAGACAACACAAGTATCCCTCTACTTGTGAGATAGTAGTGGAGGCTTCCAAGAGTGGAAGAGAGAGAGAAAAGTTTAGTGTTTTAGGTTTACAAAAATCAGATTTAAAAAAAACTAAGGAATAGCTCTCTAATATGTTCTATTTATACTACAACAAAAAAGGATAAAATGACCCATCCGCCCTTGCTTCTTGTGCCAACCTTGAAGAGTAGTTTATTACACATTAAGACCTCTCTTCACACATAAAAACGTTTAGGTCCTTGGTTGGTTCAATCACCAACTCACACACGGCCATTTGCATGAACAAAGCTTGGAGTTTTTGTAATTCCCGAGCTTGGCTTCGTGTGAAAGGCCGTGTACCTGTGGAGGCTGCCCAAACCGTATCATCCTCTCCATCTTGAGAGGAATTTGGCCTCAAATTAAGCATTTGGTCATCTTCAACCGCATTCACGAGGGAGAGATCACCAACGTTGAAAGTGTTGTGCACTTGATATTCCGGTGGAAGGTCAATCTTGTAGGCGTTGTCATTGATTCTCTCAAGTACTTGGAAAGGGCCATCACCCCTTGGCAGCAACTTGGACTTCCTTTGAGCTGGAAACCGATCCTTTCGAAGATGCACCCACACCCAATCTCCGGGTTCAAGCACAAGCCTTCTTCTCCCTTTGTTTACCCTTTTTGCAACCTCTTGGTTCTTCTTTTCAAGCTTGATCCGCACCGTCTCATGCATTTTCTTCATTGCCTCGGCTCTTTTATTTCCATCTAAGCTGGTCATGAGATCACTAGACAAAGGAGTGAGATCTAAAGGGGTAAGGGGATTCAGGCCGTAAACACATTCAAAGGGAGTCATTCCCGTGCTCGAATGTATTACCCGGTTGTATGCAAATTCCACCAAGGGTAGGTGATCTTCCCACGAAGTCAGCTTACCCTTAACCATAGAACGTAGCATAGACCCTAAGGTTCTATTTACTACCTCCGTTTGGCCATCGGTCTGTGGGTGGCAAGACGTGGAGAAAAGTAACTTCGTTCCAAGCCTACCCCACATGGACTTCCAAAAGAGACTTAGGAACTTGGAGTCCCTATCGCTCACAATAGTCCTCGGTACCCCGTGAAGCTTTACAACATGTTCAACAAATAATGAAGCTACACTACGAGCATCCTCGGTTTTAGCACATGGAATAAAATGAGCCATTTTAGAGAATCTATCAACAATAACAAAAATGCTATCTCGGCCCTTTCTAGTCCTTGGCAGCCCCAAAACAAAATCCATCGAAATGTCTAACCAAGGTTTAAGGGGAGTAGGGAGTGGGGTGTATAACCCTTGAGGTAGGAGACGAGCTTTCGCACTCCGGCAGGCCACGCATTGACTACAAATTTTAGTGACGTCTTTGCGCATTTTGGGCCAATAGAAGTTCTCCTCTAAGATTCCGAGGGTCTTGTCTACCCCAAAGTGCCCCATGAGGCCTCCGTCATGGGCCTCCCTCACAAATAATTCCCTCCAAGAACTAGAAGGAACACACAACCTCCTCCCTTTGAACAAATACCCATCGAACCGAGAGTAGGAGGAATGGTCATTCTCCTTAAGCCAACGGTCCCTTCCCCACTCTTCGCATTCCCTAAAAATAGGAGCAAAGGTAGGATCCTCGGGATACAACAACCGCAAGCTCTCAAAACCCATCAATTTCGAAGACAAGGTAGCAACAAGCACATGCTTCCTAGACAAGGCATCGGCAACAACATTTTCCTTTCCCCTTTTGTAATGAATTACATAAGGGAAAGTCTCGATGAACTTAATCCACTTAGCATGACGCCTATTCAACTTGTCTTGGATCTTAAGGTGTTTCAACGACTCATGATCAGTTCGTATCACAAACTCCTTAGGCCACAAATAATGTTGCCAATTTCCCAAGGCTCTAACAAGGGCGTACAA
This sequence comes from Capsicum pubescens, assembly GCA_030864215.1. Taxonomy (NCBI): domain Eukaryota; kingdom Viridiplantae; phylum Streptophyta; class Magnoliopsida; order Solanales; family Solanaceae; genus Capsicum; species Capsicum pubescens. The sequence continues at coordinate 146,201,987 of CM061545.1, read as the reverse complement.
CTCCAAATCATAAGTTGAGTAATTAAGAGTTGCCCCTTTGAGCTTTTCACTGAAATAAGCAACGGGCTTACCTTCTTGCATCAAAACAGCCCCAATGCCAACCTTACTAGCATCACACTCTACTTCAAACATCTTATCAAAATCGGGCAATTGCAATAAAGGCGTCGAGATGAGCGTAGCTTTCAAGGCCTCAAAAGCCCTAGCCTGCTCATCACCCCATTTAAAGGGTCCGTCCTTTCTAATTACCTCGGTCAAGGGGGCTGCTATGGAACTAAATCCTTTGACAAACCTCCTATAAAAGCTTGCCAACCAGTGGAAACTTCGGATTTCTCCAATAGTTTTAGGGGTCGGCCAACTTCGAATAGAGTCTATCTTGGAATCGTCCACTTCCACACCCCTTGAGCTCACGACAAAACCCAAGAATATAATCTTATCAACACCAAAAGAACACTTCTCCATGTTGGCATACAGCTTTTCCTTTCGGAGCACATCAAACACACATCTCAAATGCAATACATGATCATCAATAGATTTACTATATACCAACACATCATCAAAGTAAACCACCACAAACTTTCCAATATAAGGCTTCATTACATGATTCATTAGCCTCATAAAGGTGCTAGGAGCATTGGTAAGGCCGAAGGGCATGACCAACCACTCATAGAGACCGAATTTGGTCTTGAATGCGGTCTTCCACTCATCACCGAGTTGCATGCGAATTTGGTGATAGCCACTCCTAAGATCCACTTTAGAAAACAAACAAGATCCGTGGAGCTCATCTAACATATCATCTAGTCTAGGGATTGGATGACGATACCTTATAGTGATTTTGTTGATGGCTCTACAATCGACGCACATGCGCCAAGTTCCGTCCTTCTTTGGTACCAAAAGCACCGGAACAGCACACGGACTCATGCTTTCCTTGATGTATCCCTTGTTGAGAAGCTCCTCAACTTGCCTTTCAAGCTCCTTGGTGTCCATGGGATTGCTCCTATAGGCCGGTTTGTTTGGAAGTTGTGAACCCGGCACCAAATCAATTTGGTGCTCAATTCCCCGAAGTGGGGGCAAACCTTGCGGAAGTTCTTGTGGAAATACATCTTCATACTCCTGCAACACACAAGAAATCAAAGGGGAAATGGAAGAATTAGTGGGGTTAGTATTAAAACAATGGGCCACAAGTAACATCGGCTTGTTTTCATCATGGTCCACGAAGAGTTCTTTCCTCCTAGCCAACATCACTACGTTTTCCATCTCCCTTGTCGTTGGGACAGCCTCGGATGTCCCTACTTCCTCACCTACGGCATTCCCCCCCTTTTCTCCCTTTCCGGATTCCCCCCCCTTTCCCTTCAACTCCCTCATCTTTTGATGCCAATCATTTACTTGGGAGGGTGAGAGAGGATGAAGTGTGACCTTTCGTCCATCCTTCTCAAGCGTATACCGGTTGGACCTCCCATCGTGTTTAGTAGACCTATCATATTGCCATGGTCTACCTAACAACAAATGACATGCTTGCATTGGGATCACGTCACAAAGTACCTCATCGTGGTAGTTTCCCACCTTAAACCGAATCACACATTGTCTCGTGACCCTTAATTCACCATAATCATTCAACCATTGTAGCTTGTAAGGACTAGTTTGTGGTGTAGTTGGTAGCTTCAAGAAATTTACCATAGCATGGCTTGCAACATTTGTACAACTACCACTATCAATCACCAAGGTGCACACATTTTCCTTTACAAGACACTTAGTATGGAATAGATTTTCCCTTTGACTCGGGTCATCTATCGCCTTACTAATCATGACACGTCTAACCACAAAGTTTGGAACCACACACTCCCCCTCTTGTGGATAGACATCTTCACTACCATCTACTTCATCATTATTTGGCCCATTTTCAGCTCCCTCTCCATCTTGAGGCTCGGCCTCATCCTCCCCCCTTTCGGAAACCACCTCCTCACCAAGGTAGTACACCTTTCCTTCTCGTAGGATCACATTGCGCCGGTTCGGACATTCGTTGGCCTTATGCCCCCAACCTTGTCACTTGAAGCATTGGAACCCCTTTGGGTTGGGATATTTGTGAGCCTCCGGTTTCGGAGGAAATTTAGGGACGGTTTTGGACTCGGGCAGCTTCGTAGGGGCGGGTTGGTCCTTGTTTTGGTCCAACCCGAGGGGGTTTGTACCCTTGCCTTGAAGGATGATCTCTCCTTAAGTTTCCTTTCAATCTCAAGGGCCGCTTGGAATATACCGTCAATGGTTTCAAACCGGTGAAGGGTCAAATGAGTGGAGATCTCTTTGTTCAACCCACACTTGAACCGGATGATGTCGTGACTGATTTGCTCCCCACGATGATCAAGTTTCAACATGAGTTGTTGGAACTCGTCAAAATAGGCCATCACACTCTTGCCTCCTTGCCGCAAGCCATATAATCTAGCAAGCAACTCATGATGATATCTCTCGGGAAGGTATCATTGCCTCATCAAGTACCTCAACCGATACCAAGGTGGTGGCTGCCCATCGACTAATTCATTACCAAACCGTTTAACATACTCCCACCAAGTGTTAGCATAGCCCTCAAGGTGAGCTATAGCGTAGCAACTCTTCTTTTCGTCCGAGATGTCATTAACTTGGAAAACTTTGTCACAAGCCGATTCCCAAGTTAAGTAGGCCTCGGGATCACTTTCACCCTTAAAGATGGGTAGGCTCAACTTGATGGTGTTGATGCCTACGTCTCTCTCTTGGTGTCGGTTTCCCCTATCTCCATACCCCCGGTATCTCCTAGGTTCTCCTCGACCCCCTCTTAACTCCTCCTCCCTCATATAAGCATCATCAAAGGCTTCATCTCCTTCATACTCCTCTCTACCGTATCCTTCAAAGTGGGCTGGTCGGCCTTGGCCATTTTGATTCGGAGGATTTGGAATTTGTGGTCTTTGGTTTAATGGAGCTTGGAATGGAGGGTTCGGATTTAGTGGAGGTACTTGGCGTCCAAATCCCTCTTGTGGAATTGGAGGGGCTTGGAAATGTAGTGGTCTAGTGGAGTCTCGGTTTGGAGGAAAATAGGTAGTTTGGCTTGCGGTATTTAGTGGAGCTTGGGGTGCATTTAGCATTTGGTGGACTGTTTCGGGGGTGATGGTTGCGGAGGAGGTCCTATCATTACCATTGGTAGATACATGTAGAGGAGTAGAAGGACGAGAGTTCCTTTGACTCTCCACTTGTTCTAATCTCCCACTAATAGTCGACACTTCCCCCTTTATTGCTGCCAAGTCCCCTCTCACGGCCCCAAATTCCGAATTCAACCTTTCAAGTGTCCGGGTAACGGCCTCAAGAGTGACCCTCATAGAATCAAGAGCATTAGTATCCACATTATGAGACGTAGTTCCTTCCATTGTCAAGGTATTATCCGCTGTAGTTCACCACAAGTTCGTGTTCCACAAGTGTTGTATAATTGGCTAGTAACCGTGAGATTTGTAAGGTATGAGTAAACTCTTATCCGGAATGGATTCTTGTTTGAAGACTCAAAGAATTCTTGCCGGACTAGAGTCAAAAATCAGCAACTCATTCAAACGAATAAAAGCACTCAAATAAACGTTGACACGAACAAACGGTTCAAGGAACTAGTTGACAACCTAGTAGGAAGGTACTAGTTTGTTAATTAGTTCTAGGACCAAGTAAGGGAAACCAAGGATCAACAATTAGCAACCAAAGAATATCCTAAGTCGAGCTTATAGTGACGTGGCAGCATGCAATGGTTCCACACGTTTTTTTTTTTTTTTTGCTAATATTCACACACTTGTTATAGTTTGCAAAGTGTTTTTGGTGGGAAAAATAAAATCTTGTAGTGTTTCACCCTTTTCAAACTCAAAAAGGGATGTTTGGTAGACTAATCCCACAAAACAAGGCTCCTTGAATTAGGGAAAAGTGATTGACAAGACTAAAAGGTGAGGGGTGCAAATCTTTCACAACAACTTTATAACTTGTCTTACAACTTGAGCACACAACAAGATGAACAAGATGAACAATTTCAAAAGATGAACACCTCAACAATCTTCTTCAACTTCTTTAGCACATAAACACAACATCCACCGATTTTTTTTATTTCTTTTTTGCCACCAACAACATACAACTTTCGGCCACTTCAAGTCACTACACAATGTTCAAGTCTTTCAAGCTCAACTTTTGGATCTAGACACCTTAGTGTTGGTGAGAAAGAAACCAACACTAGAAACTCACTAAACAAGCAAAATAACACTTAGATCTAGACATGCATCATCATTCTCGGCTTCAACTTTTAATGGACAGATTTCAGAATTTTCTTTTGGTGTTGTTTGTTCAAGCCGTGAACTAGCCCAAGATGGGTTATGTTGGAACACAACCGGTCTTGCTTTGATACCAAATGATACAAAATCAAACCAACAACACCAAGAACTACAAGTAGGTTCGGATTTCAGTCCAACAACACAAGAACAACAAGTTTAATTTTCAGTTTTTCCGCTCAACAACACAAGAACAACAAGATGAACAACAATGCTAGTGAATCGAAAAGAGCCCCACACGGCTTCACTAGACTTGAAGATAACAAAATCAACAACAACAACAAGATAAGGAAAGATAGATAACTTGACATATAACATTCAAGAAACTAAGAACCCTAACATCAAGAGAGGACCCTAAGTCTAATGAATATAAACACCAAGTTCTTACGAGGACCAAGAGGCACTCAACGACCTCAAAACCCTTGTTTCTAGCCAAAGAGACAACACAAGTATCCCTCTATTTGTGAGATAGTAGTGGCGGCTTCCAAGAGTGGAAGAGAGAGAGAAAAGTTTAGTGTTTTAGGTTTACAAAAATCAGATTTCAAAAAAACTAAGGAATAGCTCTCTAATATGTTCTATTTATACTACAACAAAAAAGGATAAAATGACCCATCCGCCCTTGCTTCTTGTGCCAACCTTGAAGAGTAGTTTATTACACATTAAGACCTCTCTTCACACATAAAAACGTTTAGGTCCTTGGTTGGTTCAATCACCAACTCACACACGGCCATTTGCATGAACAAAGCTTGGAGTTTTTGTAATTCCCGAGCTTGGCTTCGTGTGAAAGGCCGTGTACCTGTGGAGGCTGCCCCAACCGTATCACTAAGTAGGCCTCGGGGTCACTTTCACCCTTAAAGATAGGTAATCTCAATTTGATAGTATTGATGCCTACGTCTCTTTCTTGGTGTTGATTTCCCCTTTCTCCATACCCTCGGTACCTCCTTGGATCAACACAGCCCCTTCTTAGCTCCTCCTCTCTCATGTAAGCATCATCAAAGGCTCCATATTCATCATACTCCTCTCTACCATGTTCCTCAAAGTGAGCTGGTCGGTTTTGGTGATTTGGAATCTGATTTGGAGGCATTGGGATTTGTGGAGGTGGTGGTCTTTGATTTGGTGGAGTTTGGTAAGGTACATTCAGATTTTATGGACGTAATGGACGGCTACATCCTTCTTGTGGAATTAGAGGAGTTTGGGAATGGCGTGCTCTATTCGCTTCTTGGTTTGGAGGGAAAGTAGTGGTATGATTTGTGGCATTTAGTGGGGCTAGAGGTGGATTCATTATTTGGTGCAATGTTTCTGGTGAGATAGTTATGGATGAAGTTCTTTCATGCCCACTTGAAGGAATATGATGAGGAGTGGATGGACAAGAGTTCCTTTGACTCTCCACTTGCTCCAATCTCCCACTTATCGTAGTCAAATCTCCCCTCATTGCCCCAACTTTCAAGTTCAACCTCTCTAAACTTCTGGTAATGGCCTCAAGTGTGGCCTTCATAGTGTCTTGTTCAGTAGTACCCCCACTTTGGGATGTGCTTCCTTCCATGCCAAGGTGTTACCTACACAATCAGCAAACAAGTTAGCTTTAAACCTCTCCTCACTCACACTCTCTCAGTTCACTCACACTTGATCTCTGCAAATGTTGTAGATTGGCTAGTAACCGTGAATTCTTAAGATATGAGTAAAGGTCTTGTCCGGAGTGGATTCATGTTTGAAACTCAAAGAATTCTTGACGGACTGGAGTTAAGAAGTTACAACGTATTCAAACGAATAAAAGCACCCAACTAAACATGGACACGAACAAGAGAATTCAAAAGGACTAATTGACAACCTAGTAGGAGTGTACTAGCATGTTAATTAGTTCTAGAACCAATTAATGAAACTAAGAATCAACAATTAGAAACTAGAAAACCTAAATTTGAGCTTATTAATGATGTGAACAGTGGCCAATGGGTGACGTGAACAGTAGCAAATGGGTGACGTGGCAGCATGCAATTGGTCTTGGTCCCACACAATTTAAGCACCAATTCTGAAATTTAAATCCTTACACAATTTGGAAAGGATGACAATTGGTCTTGGAGGGAAAACATAAATCTTGAAATAAGAAAAGTACCTTGTTCCACAACACTAGGTTCTTGAAATAAGAAAAAGTACTTGTCCCACAACACAAGGTTCTTGAAATAAGAAAAGGTATCTTGTCACACAACACTGGGTTCTTGAAATAAGAAAAAGTTGCTGAAAAGTAGAAGTTTAGTCTAAGAAATGATGGGTTTAAGGCTTCTCACAACATGCTTTACAATTTTCAGCTTCAACTCTTGAATTTATATCACACTTTTTGGTTGTCTAAAGTTGTAAGAAAAGATGAAGAACTTGATGAACACCACAACAACCTTCAAGAACTTAACAAAAACTTCTTCAAAAACACAACACAACACCACCAATTGTCAACAACAAGTAACAACAAACAACCAGCCACAAGGCACCACAACTATGGTCAATATTATAAGCTCAATCTTTAGATCTTGACACCTTTAGTGTTGGTGAGAAAGAAACCAACACTAGAAACACTCTAGACAAGCAAAATACTACAAGATCTAGCAAAGAAAACAAGAAAATCTCGGCCCATACAACAACACATCACAATTTTTGGCCAAGAACACAAAGGTAACAGATTTGACTATTTCTGGAATTTTCAGATTTCAGTTTTTTCTTTCTTTTTTGTAGTTTTCAAGTCTCTAGCCCAAGATTGATCTTGTTAGAACAAAATCAAAGATGGCTTTGATACCAAATGATACACTACTAACTTGGAGCGTATCAAATCTGCCACAAAATCAGTCCAAACACACTACAATTCCAAGAGCATGAAGATAACAACTCCAATATGTGAAGACAACAACAATCACGAAATTTTGAAGGAATACCAACACCAAAACAGTAGCTACACAAGGAGAACAAGAAGATAACAATAACATTAAACAATGGTTCAACAACACAAGATGATAGATTACAAAGAGTACAATGTTAACAACAAGAACAACAAATGGTAGTAACTATAGTGAATCGAAAATCAGCCCCACACAGCTTCACTAAGTTACTACAAAGTTTCAAGAGTACAAAATGAAAGATAGTAACTTGACACAAAGATATCTTAGAATCTATGATCCCTAACTTGAAGATAGGACCCTAAGACCAAAAGATTTCAATACTTTTTACTTAGACCAAGAGGAACTCATGAACCTCAAGATCTCAAGTTTCTAGCCAAGAAACAACACAAGTGTAACTACACTTGTTGGACAGATTTCAGGTTCTACTCTCAAAAACAAGAGAGAGAGAAATATTCAATGTTACAAGACTTGTTGTTATGAAATATGAAGAATGAACTAAGTGCTGAAAATAACCCTAATAGCATCTATTTATATTACACACAAAATGAAGGACAAATGACCTTCCTACCCTTTAGTCATGGGGTGCCCTTAGAGTGTAATTTATTACACTTCAAGGCTCATTTTAACACTTAAAAATGTTGAAGCTCTTTGGCGGATCAAGTACCAACTCACACACAGCCATTTGCATGAACATGGCTTGTAGGTTTTGTAACTCCCGAGCTTGGCTTCGTGTGAATGGTTGAGAACATATTGGACAGCTTTGTACACCCATATCATCCTCTCAGTCTTGAGAGTAATTTGACCTCAAATTCAGTATTTGGTCATCCTCAACCGCATTCACTAGAGAAAGATCACACACGTTGAAAGTGTTGTGCACTTGGTATTCCGGGGGAAGGTCAATCTTGTTGGCATTATCATTGATCCGTTCAAGTACTTGGAATGGACCATCACCTCTTGGCATCAATTTTGACTTTCTTTGAGATGGAAATTTATCCTTTCTAAGGTGAACCCACACCCAATCTCCCGGTTTAAGAATGAGTTTCTTTCTCTCCTTGTTGACTCTCCGTGCAATGTCTTGATTTTTCTTCTCAAGTCGAAGCCGCACCTTCTCATGTAACTTCTCATCGAATCTGCCCGCTTGCTTCTATCTAAGCTAATCATAACATCACTAGGCAAAGGAGTTAAATCCAAAGGAGTAAGGGGGTTGAGGCCATATATGCACTCAAAGGGAGTCATTCCCGTACTTGAGTGTATGACACGGTTATATGCAAACTCAATCAATGGTAGGTGTTCCTCCCAAGAAGTCAATTTTCCTTTTACCATGGAACGTAGAATAGCACCCAAAGTCCTATTTACTACTTCCGTTTGACCATCAGTTTATGGGTGGCAAGATGTAGAGAATAACAACTTGGTTCCAAGCCTACCCCACATGGATTTCCAAAAGTGACTTAGGAACTTAGAGTCCCTATTACTAACAATGGTCCTCGGAACACCATGCAACTTGACAACATTAATAACAAACAAAGAGGCCACACTAGGTGCATCATCACATTTAAAGCATGGAATAAAGTGTGCCATCTAAGAAAATCGATCGACCACAACAAAGATACTGTCCCGACCTCGTCTAGTCCTAGGCAACCCTACCACGAAATCCATAGATATGTCAAGCCAAGGGCATAAAAGAGTGGGAAACGGGGTGTACAACCCATGAGGTAGGAGCCGCGATTTGGCTCCTTTGCAATCTATGCATTGGCCATAAATCTTGGCCACATCCTTGTGCATTTTTGGCCAATAGAATTTCTCCTCTAATATTCCAAGGGTCTTTTAGATCCCAAAGTGACCCATTAGACCGCCATTGTGTGCTTCCCTCACAAATAACTCTCTCCAAGAATGGAAGGGTACACATAATCATCTACCTTTAAATAAGTATCTATCAAACTTGGCATAGGGATTTGAACCCCTAGACGAATCCCACTTGTCCCTACCCATTTCTTTGCATTCCCTAAAGATAGGAGCAAAGTGAGGGTCCTCGGGATACAATTCTTTCAAACTCTCAAAACCCATTAATTTTGAAGATAATGTTGACACAAGAACATGTTTTCTAGACAAAGAATCGGCTACTACGTTGTCCTTACCCTTTTTGTATTGAATAACATAAGGGAAGGTTTCAAGAAACTCAATCCATTTTGCATGCCGCTTGTTAAGCTTGTCTTGTGCCCGAAGATGCTTCAAGGATTCATGGTCCGTTCGGATCATGAACTCCTTGGGACACAAATAGTATTGCCAAGTGGACAAAGCTCGAATCAAGGCATACAACTCTAGATCGTACGTGGAGTAGTTTAGAGTTGCTCCTTTGAGCTTTTCGCTAAAATAAGCAATGGGTTTTAAATCTGTCATCAAAACAACCCCTATGCCCACTTCACTAGCATCGCACTCAACTTCAAATGTCTTATCAAAGTTGGGCAATTGTAATAAAGGCACGGAAACGAGCATAGCTTTCAAGGTTTCAAAAGCCTTAGCTTGCTCTTCATCCCACTTGAAGGGTTGGTCTTTTCTAATGATCGCGGTCAAAAGAGCGGCTATGGTGCTGAATCCTTTGACAAACCTTCCATAAAAACTAGCTAGATGATACGGGTGTACAAAGCTGTCCAATACGTTCTCGACCATTCACACGAAGCCAAGCTCGGGAGTTACAAAAACTACAAGCCATGTTCATGCAAATGGCTGCGTGTGAGTTGGTACTTGATCCGCCAAAGAGCTTCAATGTTTTTAAGTGTGAAAATGAGCCTTGAAGTTTAATAAATTACACTCTAAGGGCACCCCATGACTGAAGGGTAGGAAGGTCATTTGTCCTTCATTTTGTGTGTAATATAAATAGATGCTATTAGGGTTATTTTCAACACTTAGTTCATTCTTCATATTTCACAACAACAAGTCTTGTAACATTGAATATCTCTCTCTCTCTTGTTCTTGAGAGTAGAACCTGAAATCTGTCCAACAAGTGTAGTTACACTTGTGTTGTTTCTTGGCTAGAAACTTGAGATCTTGAGGTTCATGAGTTCCTCTTGGTCTATGTAAGAACTTGGTACTGAAATCTTTTGGTCTTAGGGTCCTATCTTCAAGTTAGGGTTCATAGATTCTAAGATATCTTTGTGTCAAGTTACTATCTTTCATTTTGTACTCTTGAAACTTTGTAGTAACTTAGTGAAGCCGTGTGGGGCTGATTTTTGATTCACTATAGTTACTACCATTTGTTGTTCTTGTTGTTAATATTGTACTCTTTGTAATCTATCATCTTGTATTGTTGAACCATTGTTTAATGTTATTGTTATCTTCTTGTTCTCCTTGTGTAGCTACTGTTTTGGTGTTGGTATTCCTTCAAAATTTCGTGATTGTTGTTGTCTTCACATATTGGAGTTGTTATCTTCAAGCTCTCGGAATTGTAGTGTGTTTGGACTGATTTTGTGGCAGATTTGATACGCTCCAAGTTAGTAGTGTATCATTTGGTATCAAAGCCATCTTTGATTTTGTTCTAACAAGATCAATCTTGGGCTTGAGACTTGAAAACTACAAAAAGAAAAAACTGAAATCTGAAAATTCCAGAAATAGTCAAATCTGCTACCTTTGTGTTCTTGGCCAAAAATTGTGACGTGTTGTTGTATGGGCCGAGATTTTCTTGTTTTTTTTGGCTAGATCTTGTAGTATTTTTCTTGTCTAGAGTGTTTCTAGTGTTGGTTTCTTTCTCACCAACACTAAAGGTGTCAAGATCTAAAGATTGAGCTTATAATATTGACCATAGTTGTGGTGCCTTGTGGCTGGCTGTTTGTTGTTACTTGTTGTTGACAATTGGTGGTGTTGTGTTGTGTTTTTGAAGAAGTTGTTGTTGAGTTCTTAAAGGTTGTTGTGGTGTTCATTAAGTTCTTCATCTTTTCTTACAACTTTAGACAACCAAAAAGTGTGATATAAATTCAAGAGTTGAAGCTGAAAATTGTAAAGCATGTTGTGAGAAGCCTTGAACCCATCATTTCTTAAACTAAGCTTCTACTTTTCAGCAACTTTTTCGTATTTCAAGAACCTAGTGTTTTGTGACAAGATACCTTTTTCTTATTTCAAGAACCTAGTGTTGTGTGACAAGATACCTTTTTCTTATTTCAAGAACCTAGTGTTGTGGGACAAGGTACTTTTCTTATTTCAAGATTTATGTTTTCCCTCCAAGACCAATTGTCATCCTTTCCAAATTGTGTAAAGATTTAAATTTCAGAATTGGTGCTTAAATTGTGTGGGACCAATACCAATTGCATGCTGCCATGTCACCCATTTGCTACTGTTCACGTCACCCATTGGCTACTGTTCACGTCATTAATAAGCTCAAATTTAGGTTTTGTAGTTTCTAATTGTTGATTCTTAGTTTCATTACTTGGTTCTAGAACTAATTAACATACTAGTACACTCCTACTAGGTTGTCAATTAGTCCTTTTGAATTCTCTTGTTCGTGTCCACGTTTAGTTGGGTGCTTTTATTCGTTTGAATACGTTGTAACTTCTTAACTCAAGTCCATCGAGAATTCTTTGAGTTTCAAACAAGAATCCACTCCGGACAAGACCTTTACTCATATCTTAAGGATTCACGGTTACTAGCCAATCTACAACATTTGTGGAGCTCAAGTGTGAGTGAACTGAGAGAGTGTGAGTGAGGAGAGGTTTAATGCTAACTTGTTTGCTGATTGTGTAGGTAACACCTTGACATGGAAGGAAGAACATCCCAAAGTGGGGGTACTACTGAACAAGACACAATGAAGGCCACACTTGAGGCCATTACCAGAAGTTTAGAGAGGTTAAACACGGAAGTTGGGGCCATGAGGGGAGATTTGACTACGATAAGTGGGAGATTGGAGCAAGTGGAGAGTCAAAGGAACTCTCGTCCATCCACTCCTCATCATATTCCTTCAAGTCGGCATGAAAGAACTTCATCCACAACTATCTCACCAGAAACATTGCACCAAATAATGAATCCACCTCTAGCCCCACTAAATGACCCAAATTATACCACTACTTTCCCTCAAAACCAAGAAGCGAATAGACCACGCCATTCCCAAACTCCTCCAATTCCACAAGAAGGATGTAGCCGTCCATTACATCCACAAAATCTGAACGTACCTTACCAAACTCCACCAAATCAAAGACCACCACCTCCACAAATCCCAATGCCTCCAAATCAGATTCCAATTCACCAAAACCAACTGATACGGGACAAATGGCCATCTTATATTTTGATGAAATCTTTGGAGGCCAACATATAGAGGATTAAGACTTGGTCACCTCGAGAATACAAGAACATGCATGGAGAACCTGTTTTGGGCATAACTTAAAGTAATCTCGCGTGTGGAAGATTGCTTGGGGCATTTAAGATTGAGGACTCACGGTTTTGGACCTTAATTAAGGGCATTTTGGACATTACACATGGTGTATTAACACCCCATGGCCGCACCTATCATTAAGGGCAAGGTGGTCTTTTTGTCTTCTTTTGTAATACACTATAAATAGGTCATTTTAGCTCATTTCTTGGGGAGATTTTCAGATTTGAGAGGATGAAGAATTGAAAGACATAACTTCTCTCTTTTGAGAGTGTAACACCCTTAGTTGTAGGACTTGGAAAAGTCATCTTTAGCATAGGGCTTGGAAAAGCCAATATTGATCTTTGCTTGGAAACGGTAGATCTTGAGGCGAGTTCATTCCCTTGGTGGTCACCGTAAGAGTGTGGTTTTGATTGTTACATTCATTAGGGGTTAGTGTTGAAATACACTTGGTTCTTAATCTTGTAATAATCTTGGTCTCACTATCTATCTTTATTTTTCTTGCAAATCGTGTATGTGTTGTGTAGTGGACTGTTTTGGGGTCTTCGTTGAATCCAAAACTTGTATTATTGTTGTTCATCTTGTTCATCACGTTTTGGTACTGTTTTGGTGTTAAAATATACTCTTGTATCTTGTATTCTTGTTGTTGGTAGCGAATCCGAGTGAGGTCTCCATCTTGGTCCTCGAATCCTTAAGATTAGTGGACTGATTTGGTGTTTGTTTCGTGCTCCCCTTGTCAATCCCGTATCATTTGGTATCAAAGCATGGCTTGATATTGTTCCTACAAGATCAATCTTGGGCTTGCTTGTTAGAAAATTCAAAAAAAAAGTGTTAAAAACTGAAAAATCAAAAAGAAGCAAATCTGTCCATTTTGTGTTCTTGGCCGAAATTGTGTTATTGTTGTGTCTTGGCCGAGATTTTTACTTGTTTTGTTGTTTCTAGTGTTAGTTTTCTTCATCTCTAACACTCTTTAGTCTAAATCTAAGTTTGAGCTTACATTGTTGGTGTTGTATACGTGAACTTGGACTTGGCCGATTTGTTGTTGAACATTGTTGTGGTGGGCTGTTTTGGCCTTGTGGATTTCATCTTGTTGTTGTTATAAGCTTGGCCACGTGATATTGTTGTTAATTGGTGGATTGAGAACCATTTTGTTGAAGGTGTAGTTGTCTTGGCCAAGTGTTGGAGATATTGTTATTGTGGAATTTGGGAGTGGCCGTGTGAAATTTGTTGGTGTTCTTGGAGATTATTGTTGTAGTTCTTGGTGTTGTTGTTGTTGTTGTTCTTGATGTTCATCACCACCTTCATATATTGTTGAAGATAAAGTGAATGTTAAATCTAAAAAGTTGAAGGAAAAGGGTGTATTATTTGTTAGTCTTGAAAGACACTACAACCAACAAAGACCTATCAATCAAGTCTCAACCACTTTCCAACACTTTTTCATGATTTAAGGATCCATGTTTTAAGGAGAAGTACAATAAAGTCAAGTCTTGAAAACTTGAAATTGAAAAGGGCTCCAAGACTTGTTTGAATTTCCCCCCTTAAACAAATTCCACCAAAGTCCAAATTGAAAAATTGACCAAGACTTGAAATTGGACAACAAAAGTTGTGTGGGACCGAAACCAATACGTGACTGCCATGTCATCACTGCTACTGTTCACGCAATATTTCCGAGCTCAAAATTTTAGATTCTTAGTTTCATCTTATTGTTTCATTAGTTTCATGTCTTGATTCTAGAATTAATTAACAACTAGTAATCACCTACTTAGTTGTAGATTAATTATTGAATCCGTTTCTTCGTGTCTTCGTTGTTTGTGTGCTTTTCTCATTTTAACCCGTAGTAACTTCTTTGTTTCAAGTTCGTAAGTGAATTTTATTTTGGTGTCTTGAGTCGATCAAACAAGAATCTATTCCGGCCACCAAGTAGAATTGACATCCTATTGACTACCGGAGTATAAACAACCTTTCAATATTTGCCGCTCCAATTGTGAGAATCACAAAGGTGAGTGAATACGAGTGTCAGTGAGAAGTTTTTACTACTAATCTTGTTTGTTCATTTTGTAGGTTTAAAAGGTGATATAAGGGGAATATGTCTTCGATAGCCGGGGATTATTGTGACTACAACATGGGAGACTATGATTGTAGTGAAGGGTTTTATGGCTACGAAGTTGAGGGAGATTGCGGAGGCTATGAAAATAGCCATGATCGAGACTTGGGCAGATTTGAAAGTTACTGTTTTAAGGGAGAAAATGAGGTGAATGAAGTGCCTAGTGCTTATGGTAACTTTGGAGATGATGTAGGACCTCGTGATGGATCTTATGATGAAGTTGGGACATATGAGGAGTCTCGCACTCCCCACTCCGAACCTAGATTTGGTGTTAGGTATAACCCTTTCGTTCGCAAACCTTATGAGAGCTATGATGAGAGTACACGTGAGAAGTGTGAAGATTCATATTCTCCACCTTGTAGTACTTCTTATCAAGGTCGATATAGTGTGAATGGTTATACTAGCAATAGTGTAGGTTTTCCAATGAGAAGAAGAGAGTATGCATCTCCAAAACCGAGGGGTACTCATGTGCTTTACAATGTTGATCCGAGAAGGAGTGTACACTCCGGAAAGGTGACCATTTGTGGGATACCGGGCTGCCTCGTTGTGTTAAATGATAGGTACTATAGAAACTACATTGTTCCATCCATGGTTGATTACTTGGGGTTATTTTGCGAGCCTTTACTTGTTCCATACTTCTTGGACAGGTTTAAGGTTACCGAGAGGGTAAAAGTTGTCTTCTCCCAATTTAATTACCATGAGGAGGTGTGCTGTGATGTTTTTCCCATAACCTATGGTTATGTGAGCTTGGGCGCCGATTGGTTTGCACAACATAAAGTTCCAAATATGCAAAATTGGCCTAATATTGTAAGAGGCCGATGGGGAAATTGCCTTGAGACGTACATTCTGCCCGGGCCGCAAAAAGAAGTTCCTACCTACTCCAATTCAACTTATTATGAGAGACAAAAGATTGAGAGGAGTAAGGGAGTGAAAGGTGGTAATCCGAGAGTGGAAAAAGGAGAGGTTGTGTTGAGCGAAGTGAGGGGATTACCACCAAACTATACTAACATTGGTTGTCCTTCTATTTCTAAGGACATTTGTGTAGGTACCAACATGGCAAGCGAAGAAGAACAATGCCAAAAGGAAGTTGCTGCCCAAACTTTTGGAGGACCTTCACACCATGACAAAGAAGAATCTACTCAAGGACTTCAAGGTAAAATGGCAAACTCTTACACTTTTGTACATGTGAATGATAATTGTGTGGCTAGTAGCCCATTGAGTGTGAGTTGTAGCTTGCCTATATGTGAGTGTATTGTTTCTTTGCCACTTGATGATGATGTACATGTTGTGAGTGTGGATACACTAGTTGATCCTATTGATGACCGAATAGACTCTTCTTGTAAGATCGATTTATGTCCACCTAGTGTTGAAACCATTATGTTGAATGAAAGTACGTTATCTTCTGAAATTTGTGTTGATCAACTTATGTGTGAAAATTAACCACCACTTGAGTATGTGTGTGATGTGCTTAATAGGACTCAAGTGAGTGAAATATTTGAAAATGTTGGTCAACAAAGTGAGAATGAACCCGAGAGCTCTTCTTGGGGTAATATTGTGTTTGAAACATCCTTGAAACTTGATATTGATCATTTAGAGAGTGAGGAACTTTCTTGTTCCAAATCTGTCCATGAGGTAGATCACACTCTTTTTAGGTATAATGTCTTGTTTGAAGATGATTTAAACACTCCTAATGAACCTAGTGGTGAAAATGACGGTATAGCTTGCCTTGGAAGCTATAGCCTATATGCTAACCCACTATGGTGTGACAACATTCCTCCTAAAGAGGGAAATCTCTTCTTGGAAGATGAGAGTACTCTTAAGGGTAAGGAATGTGTAGTTGCGGAAGCTACTTCTTCTTCTACTTTGTGTGATTTCATTGTTGAGAGTACTCATGGTGATTATTGGGAAACTAGTAGTGAGTACACACATGAGAGCACCTTAGTAGAAGTCTATTTGAGTGATACCTTTCTCTACTCTCTATTTGATTTGGATGATATGTATGTTATTGTAGAGAGTATGTCATTTAGTTTAGGTGTAGATCTCGGGAAAGGGAAGTGTTGTCGAGACCCATGTCTATGGCCACTTTTCCCATTTGACCCCGGTGCCAAATTTAGAAATGGTGATGTTGGTGCACCAAACTTGCTGCTTGGTCTACATGACAAGCAAAGTGGCACTCTTGATGTATCCTATAACCAAATCCTTTGTACATCTTTTATTGAGTTATTAATATTCCTTTCAAAGGATTCTTGGTTATATTGCAAATATGTGCAACCTTGGCATGTTGAGCTGATGTGTTATGCTAACCCTAACCCTCATGCCATGAGGAGTTTGCATTTGTTGGTCCTCTTTTCGGTTTTGCAAGGTTTGGATTCGAGGTCGAATCCTTTTCAAGAAGGGGAGGATGATACGGGACAAATGGCCATCTTATCTTTTGATGACATTTTTGGAGGCCAACACATAGAGAATCAAGACTTGGTCACCTCGAGAAAAAAATAACATGCATGGAGGACCCGTTTTGAGCATAACTTAAAGCAATCTCGCATGTGGAAGATTGCTTGGAGAATTTAAGGTTGAGGACTCACGATTTTGGACCTTAATTAAGGGTATTTTGGACATTACACATGGTGTATTTACACACCATGGCCGCCCCTCTCATTAAGGGCAAAGTGGTCTTGTTATCTTCATTTGCAATGTATTATAAATAGGCCCCCTTAGTCTTATTTTCACTAGTTTTTGAATGATGAAGAATTGAAAGACATATTTTTCTCTCTCTTTGAGAGTGTAACACCATTAGTTGTAGGACTTGGAAAAGTCACCCTTAGCATAGGGCTTGGAAAAGCCAACATTGATCTTTGCTTGGAAACGGTAGATCTTGAGGCGAGTTCATTCCCTTGGTGGTCACCGTAAGAGTGTGGTTTTGATTGTTACATTCATTAGGGGTTAGTGTTGAAATACACTTGGTTCTTAATCTTGTAATAATCTTGGTCTCACTATCTATCTTTATTTTCTTGCAAATCGTGTATGTGTTGTGTAGTGGACTGTTTTGGGGTCTTCGTTGAATCCGAAACTTGTATTATTGTTGTTCATCTTGTTCATCACGTTTTGTCACTGATTTGGTGGTTAAAATATACTCTTGTATCTTGTATTCTTGTTGTTGGTAGCGAATCCGAGTGAGGTCCCCATCTTGGTCCTCGAATCCTTAAGATTAGTGGACTGATTTGGTGGTTGTTTTGTGCTCCCCTTGTCGATCTCGTATCATTTGGTATCAAAGCTTGGCTTGATATTGTTCCTACAAGATCAATCTTGGGCTTGCTTGTTAGAAAATTCAAAAAAAAAAGTGTTAAAAACTGAAAAATCAGAAAGAAGCAAATCTGTCCATTTTGTGTTCTTGGCCGAAATTGTGTTATTGTTGTGTCTTGGCCGAGATTTTTACTTGTTTTGTTGTTTCTAGTGTTAGTTTTCTTCATCTCTAACACTCTTTAGTCTAAATCTAAGTTTGAGCTTACATTGTTGGTGTTGTATACGTGAACTTGGACTTGGCCGATTTGTTGTTGAACATTGTTGTGGTGGGCTGTTTTGGCCTTGTGGCTTTCATCTTGTTGTTGTTATAAGCTTGGCCACGTGATATTGTTGTTAATTGGTGGATTGAGAACCATTTGGTTGAAGGTGTAGTTGTCTTGGCCAAGTGTTGGAGATATTGTTATTGTGGAATTTGGAAGTGGCCGTGTGAAAATTGTTGATGTTCTTGGAGATTATTGTTGTAGTTCTTGGTGTTGTTGTTGTTGTTCTTGATGTTCATCACCACCTTCATATATTGTTGAAGATAAAGTGAATGTTAAATCTAAAAAGTTGAAGGAAAAGGGTGTATTATTTGTTAGTCTTGAAAGACACTACAACCAACAAAGACCTATCAATCAAGTCTCAACCACTTTCCAACACTTTCCCATGATTTAAGGATCCATGTTTTAAGGAGAAGTACAATAAAGTCAAGTCTTGAAAACTTGAAATTGAAAAGGGCTCCAAGACTTGTTTGAATTTCCCTCCTTAAACAAATTCCACCAAAGTCCAAATTGAAAAATTGACCAAGACTTGAAATTGGACAACAAAAGTTGTGTGGGACCGAGACCAATACGTGGCTGCCACGTCATCAAGTTACTGTTCATGCATCAAATTTTGGCTTAAATTTGAGATTTCTTAGTTTCATTTTTATTGTCTCTTAGTTCGTTTGTTGGTTCGAACACTAATTGACAACCTAGTAATCTCCTACTAGTTTGTAAGTTAGTTTTGTGTCCATTTGTTCGTGTCTTTGTTATTTGTGTGCTTTTCTCATTTTTAACTCGTAGTAACTTCTTTGTTTCAAGTTCGTAAGTAGATTTTGTGTTGTGTCTTGAGTCGATCAAACAAGAATCTATTCCGGCCGCCAAGTAGAATTGACATCCTATTGACTACCGGAGTATAAGCAACTTTCAATATTCGCCGCTCCAATTGTGAGAATCACAAAGGTGAGTGTATCGAGTGTTGGTGAGGAGCTTTACTACTAATCTTGTTTGTTCATTTTGTAGGTTTAAAGGGTGATATAAGGGGAACATGACTTCGATAGCCGGGGATTATTGTGACTACAATATGGGAGACTATGATTGTAGTGAGGGTTTTTATGGCTACGAAGTTGAGGGAGATTGCGGAGGCTATGAAAATAGTCATGATCAAAACATAGGCAGATTTGAAAGTTACTGTTTTGAGGGAGAAAATGAGGCGAATGAAGTGCCTAGTGCTTATGGTGACTTTGGAGATGATGTAGGACCTCGTGATGGATCTTATGATGAAGTTGGGACATGTGAGGAGTCTCGCACTCCCCACTCCGAACCTAGATTTGGTGTTAGGTATAACCCATTCGTTCGCAAACCTTATGAGAGCTATGATGAGAGTACACGTGAGGAGTGTGAAGATTCATATTCTCCACCTTGTAGTACTTCTTATCAAGGTCGATATAGTGTGAATGGTTATACTAGCAATAGTGTAGGTTTTCCAATGAGAAGAAGAGAGTATGCATCTCCAAAACCGAGGGGTACTCATGTGCTTTACTATGTTGATCCGAGAAGGAGTGTACACTCCGGAAAGGTGACCATTTGTGGGATACCGGTCTGCCTCGTTGTGTTAAATGATAGGTACTATAGAAACTACATTGTTCCATCCATGGTTGATTACTTGGGGTTATTTTGCGAGCCTTTACTTGTTCCATACTTCTTGGACAGGTTTAAGGTTACCGAGAGGGTAAAAGTTGTCTTCTCCCAATTTAATTACCATGAGGAGGTGTGGTGTGATGTTTTTCCCATAACCTATGGTTATGTGAGCTTGGGCGCCGATTGGTTTGCACAACATAAAGTTCCAAATATGCAAAATTGGCCTAATATTGTAAGAGACCGATGGGGAAATTGCCTTGAGACGTACATTCTGCCCGGGCCGCAAAAAGAAGTTCCTACATACTCCAATTCAACTTATTATGAGAGACAAAAGATTGAGAGGAGTAAGGGAGTGAAAGGTGGTAATCCGAGAGTGGAAAAAGGAGAGGTTGTGTTGAGCGAAGTGAGGGGATTACCACCAATCTATACTAACATTGGTTGTCCTTCTATTTCTAAGGACATTTGTGTAGGTACCAACATGGCAAGCGAAGAAGAACAATGCCAAAAGGAAGTTGCTGCCCAAACTTTTGGAGGACCTTAACACCATGACAAAGAAGAATCTACTCAAGGACTTCAAGGTAAAATGGCAAACTCTTACACTTTTGTACATGTGAATGATAATTGTGTGGCTAGTAGCCCATTGAGTGTGAGTTGTAGCTTGCCTATATGTGAGTGTATTGTTTCTTTGCCACTTGATGATGATGTACAGGTTGTGAGTGTGGATACACTAGTTGATCCTATTGATGACCGAATAGACTCTTCTTGTAAGATCGATTTATGTCCACCTAGTGTTGAAACCATTATGTTGAATGAAAGTACGTTATCTTCTGAAATTTGTGTTGATCAACTTATGTGTGAAAATTACCCACCACTTGAGTATGTGTGTGATGTGCTTAATAGGACTCAAGTGAGTGAAATATTTGAAAATGTTGGTCAACAAAGTGAGAATGAACCCGAGAGCTCTTCTTGGGGTAATATTGTGTTTGAAACATCCTTGAAACTTGATATTGATCATTTAGAGAGTGAGGAACTTTCTTGTTCCAAATCTGTCCATGAGGTAGATCACACTCTTTTTAGGTATAATGTCTTGTTTGAAGATGATTTAAACACTCCTAATGAACCTAGTGGTGAAAATGACGGTATAGCTTGCCTTGGAAGCTATAGCCTATATGCTAACCCACTATGGTGTGACAACATTCCTCCTAAAGAGGGAAATCTCTTCTTGGAAGATGAGAGTACTCTTAAGGGTAAGGAATGTGTAGTTGCGGAAGCTACTTCTTCTTCTACTTTGTGTGATTTCATTGTTGAGAGTACTCATGGTGATTATTGGGAAACTAGAAGTGAGTACACACATGAGAGCACCTTAGTAGAAGTCGATTTGAGTGATACCTTTCTCTACTCTCTATTTGATTTGGATGATATGTATGTTATTGTAGAGAGTATGTCATTTAGTTTAGGTGTAGATCTCGGGAAAGGGAAGTGTTGTCGAGACCCATGTCTATGGCCACTTTTCCCATTTGACCCCGGTGCCAAATTTAGAAATGGTGATGTTGGTGCACCAAACTTGCTGCTTGGTCTACATGACAAGCAAAGTGGCACTCTTGATGTATCCTATAACCAAATCCTTTGTACATCTTTTATTGAGTTTTTAATATTCCTTTCAAAGGATTCTTGGTTATATTGCAAATATGTGCAACCTTGGCATGTTGAGCAGATGTGTTATGCTAACCCTAACCCTCATGCCATGAGGAGTTTGCATTTGTTGGTCCTCTTTTCGGTTTTGCAAGGTTTGGATTCGAGGTCGAATCCTTTTCAAGAAGGGGAGGATGATACGGGACAAATGGCCATCTTATCTTTTGATGACATTTTTGGAGGCCAACACATAGAGAATCAAGACTTGGTCACCTCGAGAAAAAAAGAACATGCATGGAGGACCCGTTTTGAGCATAACTTAAAGCAATCTCGCGTGTGGAAGATTGCTTGGAGAATTTAAGGTTGAGGACTCACGATTTTGGACCTTAATTAAGGGTATTTTGGACATTACACATGGTGTATTTACACACCATGGCCGCCCCTCTCATTAAGGGCAAAGTGGTCTTGTTATCTTCATTTGCAATGTATTATAAATAGGCCCCCTTAGTCTTATTTTCACTAGTTTTTGAATGATGAAGAATTAAAGACATATTTTTCTCTCTCTTTGAGAGTGTAACACCATTAGTTGTAGGACTTGGAAAAGTCACCCTTAGCATAGGGCTTGGAAAAGCCAACATTGATCTTTGCTTGGAAACGGTAGATCTTGAGGCGAGTTCATTCCCTTGGTGGTCACCGTAAGAGTGTGGTTTTGATTGTTACATTCATTAGGGGTTAGTGTTGAAATACACTTGGTTCTTAATCTTGTAATAATCTTGGTCTCACTATCTATCTTTATTTTCTTGCAAATCGTGTATGTGTTGTGTAGTGGACTGTTTTGGGGTCTTCGTTGAATCCGAAACTTGTATTATTGTTGTTCATCTTGTTCATCACGTTTTGTCACTGATTTGGTGGTTAAAATATACTCTTGTATCTTGTATTCTTGTTGTTGGTAGCGAATCCGAGTGAGGTCCCCATCTTGGTCCTCGAATCCTTAAGATTAGTGGACTGATTTGGTGGTTGTTTTGTGCTCCCCTTGTCGATCTCGTATCATTTGGTATCAAAGCTTGGCTTGATATTGTTCCTACAAGATCAATCTTGGGCTTGCTTGTTAGAAAATTCAAAAAAAAAAAGTGTTAAAAACTGAAAAATCAGAAAGAAGCAAATCTGTCCATTTTGTGTTCTTGGCCGAAATTGTGTTATTGTTGTGTCTTGGCCGAGATTTTTACTTGTTTTGTTGTTTCTAGTGTTAGTTTTCTTCATCTCTAACACTCTTTAGTCTAAATCTAAGTTTGAGCTTACATTGTTGGTGTTGTATACGTGAACTTGGACTTGGCCGATTTGTTGTTGAACATTGTTGTGGTGGGCTGTTTTGGCCTTGTGGCTTTCATCTTGTTGTTGTTATAAGCTTGGCCATGTGATATTGTTGTTAATTGGTGGATTGAGAACCATTTGGTTGAAGGTGTAGTTGTCTTGGCCAAGTGTTGGAGATATTGTTATTGTGGAATTTGGAAGTGGCCGTGTGAAAATTGTTGATGTTCTTGGAGATTATTGTTGTAGTTCTTGGTGTTGTTGTTGTTGTTCTTGATGTTCATCACCACCTTCATATATTGTTGAAGATAAAGTGAATGTTAAATCTAAAAAGTTGAAGGAAAAGGGTGTATTATTTGTTAGTCTTGAAAGACACTACAACCAACAAAGACCTATCAATCAAGTCTCAACCACTTTCCAACACTTTCCCATGATTTAAGGATCCATGTTTTAAGGAGAAGTACAATAAAGTCAAGTCTTGAAAACTTGAAATTGAAAAGGGCTCCAAGACTTGTTTGAATTTCCCTCCTTAAACAAATTCCACCAAAGTCCAAATTGAAAAATTGACCAAGACTTGAAATTGGACAACAAAAGTTGTGTGGGACCGAGACCAATACGTGGCTGCCACGTCATCAAGTTACTGTTCACGCATCAAATTTTGGCTCAAATTTGAGATTTCTTAGTTTCATTTTTATTGTCTCTTAGTTCGTTTGTTGGTTCGAACACTAATTGACAACCTAGTAATCACCTACTAGTTTGTAAGTTAGTTTTGTGTCTGTTTGTTCGTGTCTTTGTTATTTGTGTGCTTTTCTCATTTTTAACTCGTAGTAACTTCTTTGTTTCAAGTTCGTAAGTAGATTTTGTGTTGTGTCTTGAGTCGATCAAACAAGAATCTATTCCGGCCGCCAAGTAGAATTGACATCCTATTGACTACCGGAGTATAAGCAACTTTCAATATTCGCCGCTCCAATTGTGAGAATCACAAAGGTGAGTGTATCGAGTGTTGGTGAGGAGCTTTACTACTAATCTTGTTTGTTCATTTTGTAGGTTTAAAGGGTGATATAAGGGGAACATGACTTCGATAGCCGGGGATTATTGTGACTACAATATGGGAGACTATGATTGTAGTGAGGGTTTTTATGGCTACGAAGTTGAGGGAGATTGCGGAGGCTATGAAAATAGTCATGATCAAAACATAGGCAGATTTGAAAGTTACTGTTTTGAGGGAGAAAATGAGGTGAATGAAGTGCCTAGTGCTTATGGTGACTTTGGAGATGATGTAGGACCTCGTGATGGATCTTATGATGAAGTTGGGACATGTGAGGAGTCTCGCACTCCCTACTCCGAACCTAGATTTGGTGTTAGGTATAACCCTTTCGTTCGCAAATCTTATGAGAGCTATGATGAGAGTACACGTGAGGAGTGTGAAGATTCATATTCTCCACCTTGTAGTACTTCTTATCAAGGTCGAAATAGTGTGAATGGTTATACTAGCAATAGTGTAGGTTTTCCAATGAGAAGAAGAGAGTATGCATCTCCAAAACCGAGGGGTACTCATGTGCTTTACAATGTTGATCCGAGAAGGAGTGTACACTCCGGAAAGGTGACCATTTGTGGGATACCGGGCTGCCTCGTTGTGTTAAATGATAGGTACTATAGAAACTACATTGTTCCATCCATGGTTGATTACTTGGGGTTATTTTGCGAGCCTTTACTTGTTCCATACTTCTTGGACAGGTTTAAGGTTACCAAGAGGGTAAAAGTTGTCTTCTCCCAATTTAATTACCATGAGGAGGTGTGGTGTGATGTTTTTCCCATAACCTATGGTTATGTGAGCTTGGGCGCCGATTGGTTTGCACAACATAAAGTTCCAAATATGCAAAATTGGCCTAATATTGTAAGAGACCGATGGGGAAATTGCCTTGAGACGTACATTCTGCCCGGGCCGCAAAAAGAAGTTCCTACCTACTCCAATTCAACTTATTATGAGAGACAAAAGATTGAGAGGAGTAAGGGAGTGAAAGGTGGTAATCCGAGAGTGGAAAAAGGAGAGGTTGTGTTGAGCGAAGTGAGGGGATTACCACCAAACTATACTAACATTGGTTGTCCTTCTATTTCTAAGGACATTTGTGTAGGTACCAACATGGCAAGCGAAGAAGAACAATGTCAAAAGGAAGTTGCTGCCCAAACTTTTGGAGGACCTTCACACCATGACAAAGAAGAATCTACTCAAGGACTTCAAGGTAAAATGGCAAACTCTTACACTTTTGTACATGTGAATGATAATTGTGTGGCTAGTAGCCCATTGAGTGTGAGTTGTAGCTTGCCTATATGTGAGTGTATTGTTTCTTTGCCACTTGATGATGATGTACATGTTGTGAGTGTGGATACACTAGTTGATCCTATTGATGACCGAATAGACTCTTCTTGTAAGATCGATTTATGTCCACCTAGTGTTGAAACCATTATGTTGAATGAAAGTACGTTATCTTCTGAAATTTGTGTTGATCAACTTATGTGTGAAAATTACCCACCACTTGAGTATGTGTGTGATGTGCTTAATAGGACTCAAGTGAGTGAAATATTTGAAAATGTTGGTCAACAAAGTGAGAATGAACCCGAGAGCTCTTCTTGGGGTAATATTGTGTTTGAAACATCCTTGAAACTTGATATTGATCATTTAGAGAGTGAGGAACTTTCTTGTTCCAAATCTGTCCATGAGGTAGATCACACTCTTTTTAGGTATAATGTCTTGTTTGAAGATGATTTAAACACTCCTAATGAACCTAGTGGTGAAAATGATGGTATAGCTTGCCTTGGAAGCTATAGCCTATATGCTAACCCACTATGGTGTGACAACATTCCTCCTAAAGAGGGAAATCTCTTCTTGGAAGATGAGAGTACTCTTAATGGTAAGGAATGTGTAGTTGCGGAAGCTACTTCTTCTTCTACTTTGTGTGATTTCATTGTTGAGAGTACTCATGGTGATTATTGGGAAACTAGAAGTGAGTACACACATGAGAGCACCTTAGTAGAAGTCGATTTGAGTGATACCTTTCTCTACTCTCTATTTGATTTGGATGATATGTATGTTATTGTAGAGAGTATGTCATTTAGTTTAGGTGTAGATCTCGGGAAAGGGAAGTGTTGTCGAGACCCATGTCTATGGCCACTTTTCCCATTTGACCCCGGTGCCAAATTTAGAAATGGTGATGTTGGTGCACCAAACTTGCTGCTTGGTCTACATGACAAGCAAAGTGGCACTCTTGATGTATCCTATAACCAAATCCTTTGTACATCTTTTATTGAGTTTTTAATATTCCTTTCAAAGGATTCTTGGTTATATTGCAAATATGTGCAACCTTGGCATGTTGAGCTGATGTGATATGCTAACCCTAACCCTCATGCCATGAGGAGTTTGCATTTGTTGGTCCTCTTTTCGGTTTTACAAGGTTTGGATTCGAGGTCGAATCCTTTTCAAGAAGGGGAGGATGATACGGGACAAATGGCCATCTTATCTTTTGATGACATTTTTGGAGGCCAACACATAGAGAATCAAGACTTGGTCACCTCGAGAAAAAAAGAACATGCATGGAGGACCCGTTTTGAGCATAACTTAAAGCAATCTCGCGTGTGGAAGATTGCTTGGAGAATTTAAGGTTGAGGACTCACGGTTTTGGACCTTAATTAAGGGTATTTTGGACATTACACATGGTGTATTTACACACCATGGCCGCCCCTCTCATTAAGGGCAAAGTGGTCTTGTTATCTTCATTTGCAATGTATTATAAATAGGCCCCCTTAGTCTTATTTTCACTAGTTTTTGAATGATGAAGAATTGAAAGACATATTTTTCTCTCTCTTTGAGAGTGTAACACCATTAGTTGTAGGACTTGGAAAAGTCACCCTTAGCATAGGGCTTGGAAAAGCCAACATTGATCTTTGCTTGGAAACGGTAGATCTTGAGGCGAGTTCATTCCCTTGGTGGTCACCGTAAGAGTGTGGTTTTGATTGTTACATTCATTAGGGGTTAGTGTTGAAATACACTTGGTTCTTAATCTTGTAATAATCTTGGTCTCACTATCTATCTTTATTTTCTTGCAAATCGTGTATGTGTTGTGTAGTGGACTGTTTTGGGGTCTTCGTTGAATCCGAAACTTGTATTATTGTTGTTCATCTTGTTCATCACGTTTTGTCACTGATTTGGTGGTTAAAATATACTCTTGTATCTTGTATTCTTGTTGTTGGTAGCGAATCCGAGTGAGGTCCCCATCTTGGTCCTCGAATCCTTAAGATTAGTGGACTGATTTGGTGGTTGTTTTGTGCTCCCCTTGTCGATCTCGTATAATTTGGTATCAAAGCTTGGCTTGATATTGTTCCTACAAGATCAATCTTGGGCTTGCTTGTTAGAAAATTCAAAAAAAAAAGTGTTAAAAACTGAAAAATCAGAAAGAAGCAAATCTGTCCATTTTGTGTTCTTGGCCGAAATTGTGTTATTGTTGTGTCTTGGCCGAGATTTTTACTTGTTTTGTTGTTTCTAGTGTTAGTTTTCTTCATCTCTAACACTCTTTAGTCTAAATCTAAGTTTGAGCTTACATTGTTGGTGTTGTATACGTGAACTTGGACTTGGCCGATTTGTTGTTGAACATTGTTGTGGTGGGCTGTTTTGGCCTTGTGGCTTTCATCTTGTTGTTGTTATAAGCTTGGCCACGTGATATTGTTGTTAATTGGTGGATTGAGAACCATTTGGTTGAAGGTGTAGTTGTCTTGGCCAAGTGTTGGAGATATTGTTATTGTGGAATTTGGAAGTGGCCGTGTGAAAATTGTTGATGTTCTTGGAGATTATTGTTGTAGTTCTTGGTGTTGTTGTTGTTGTTCTTGATGTTCATCACCACCTTCATATATTGTTGAAGATAAAGTGAATGTTAAATCTAAAAAGTTGAAGGAAAAGGGTGTATTATTTGTTAGTCTTGAAAGACACTACAACCAACAAAGACCTATCAATCAAGTCTCAACCACTTTCCAACACTTTCCCATGATTTAAGGATCCATGTTTTAAGGAGAAGTACAATAAAGTCAAGTCTTGAAAACTTGAAATTGAAAAGGGCTCCAAGACTTGTTTGAATTTCCCTCCTTAAACAAATTCCACCAAAGTCCAAATTGAAAAATTGACCAAGACTTGAAATTGGACAACAAAAGTTGTGTGGGACCGAGACCAATACGTGGCTGCCACGTCATCAAGTTACTGTTCATGCATCAAATTTTGGCTCAAATTTGAGATTTCTTAGTTTCATTTTTATTGTCTCTTAGTTCGTTTGTTGGTTCGAACACTAATTGACAACCTAGTAATCTCCTACTAGTTTGTAAGTTAGTTTTGTGTCCGTTTGTTCGTGTCTTTGTTATTTGTGTGCTTTTCTCATTTTTAACTCGTAGTAACTTCTTTGTTTCAAGTTCGTAAGTAGATTTTGTGTTGTGTCTTGAGTCGATCAAACAAGAATCTATTCCGGCCGCCAAGTAGAATTGACATCCTATTGACTACCGGAGTATAAGCAACTTTCAATATTCGCCGCTCCAATTGTGAGAATCACAAAGGTGAGTGTACCGAGTGTTGGTGAGGAGCTTTACTACTAATCTTGTTTGTTCATTTTGTAGGTTTAAAGGGTGATATAAGGGGAACATGACTTCGATAGCCGGGGATTATTGTGACTACAATATGGGAGACTATGATTGTAGTGAGGGTTTTTATGGCTACGAAGTTGAGGGAGATTGCGGAGGCTATGAAAATAGTCATGATCAAAACATAGGCAGATTTGAAAGTTACTGTTTTGAGGGAGAAAATGAGGCGAATGAAGAGCCTAGTGCTTATGGTGACTTTGGAGATGATGTAGGACCTCGTGATGGATCTTATGATGAAGTTGGGACATGTGAGGAGTCTCGCACTCCCCACTCCGAACCTAGATTTGGTGTTAGGTATAACCCTTTCGTTCGCAAACCTTATGAGAGCTATGATGAGAGTACACGTGAGGAGTGTGAAGATTCATATTCTCCACCTTGTAGTACTTCTTATCAAGGTCGAAATAGTGTGAATGGTTATACTAGCAATAGTGTAGGTTTTCCAATGAGAAGAAGAGAGTATGCATCTCCAAAACCGAGGGGTACTCATGTGCTTTACAATGTTGATCCGAGAAGGAGTGTACACTCCGGAAAGGTGACCATTTGTGGGATACCGGGCTGCCTCGTTGTGTTAAATGATAGGTACTATAGAAACTACATTGTTCCATCCATGGTTGATTACTTGGGGTTATTTTGCGAGCCTTTACTTGTTCCATACTTCTTGGACAGGTTTAAGGTTACCGAGAGGGTAAAAGTTGTCTTCTCCCAATTTAATTACCATGAGGAGGTGTGGTGTGATGTTTTTCCCATAACCTATGGTTATGTGAGCTTGGGCGCCGATTGGTTTGCACAACATAAAGTTCCAAATATGCAAAATTGGCCTAATATTGTATAAGAGACCGATGGGGAAATTGCCTTGAGACGTACATTCTGCCCGGGCCGCAAAAAGAAATTCCTACCTACTCCAATTCAACTTATTATGAGAGACAAAAGATTGAGAGGAGTAAGGGAGTGAAAGGTGGTAATCCGAGAGTGGAAAAAGGAGAGGTTGTGTTGAGCGAAGTGAGGGGATTACCACCAAACTATACTAACATTGGTTGTCTTTCTATTTCTAAGGACATTTGTGTAGGTACCAACATGGCAAGCGAAGAAGAACAATGCCAAAAGGAAGTTGCTGCCCAAACTTTTGGAGGACCTTCACACCATGACAAAGAAGAATCTACTCAAGGACTTCAAGGTAAAATGGCAAACTCTTACACTTTTGTACATGTGAATGATAATTGTGTGGCTAGTAGCCCATTGAGTGTGAGTTGTAGCTTGCCTATATGTGAGTGTATTGTTTCTTTGCCACTTGATGATGATGTACATGTTGTGAGTGTGGATACACTAGTTGATCCTATTGATGACCAAATAGACTCTTCTTGTAAGATCGATTTATGTCCACCTAGTGTTGAAACCATTATGTTGAATGAAAGTACGTTATCTTCTGAAATTTGTGTTGATCAACTTATGTGTGAAAATTACCCACCACTTGAGTATGTGTGTGATGTGCTTAATAGGACTCAAGTGAGTGAAATATTTGAAAATGTTGGTCAACAAAGTGAGAATGAACCCGAGAGCTCTTCTTGGGGCAATATTGTGTTTGAAACATCCTTGAAACTTGATATTGATCATTTAGAGAGTGAGGAACTTTCTTGTTCCAAATCTGTCCATGAGGTAGATCACACTCTTTTTAGGTATAATGTCTTGTTTGAAGATGATTTAAACACTCCTAATGAACCTAGTGGTGAAAATGACGGTATAGCTTGCCTTGGAAGCTATAGCCTATATGCTAACCCACTATGGTGTGACAACATTCCTCCTAAAGAGGGAAATCTCTTCTTGGATGATGAGAGTACTCTTAAGGGTAAGGAATGTGTAGTTGCGGAAGCTACTTCTTCTTCTACTTTGTGTGATTTCATTGTTGAGAGTACTCATGGTGATTATTGGGAAACTAGTAGTGAGTACACACATGAGAGCACCTTAGTAGAAGTCGATTTGAGTGATACCTTTCTCTACTCTCTATTTGATTTGGATGATATGTATGTTATTGTAGAGAGTATGTCATTTAGTTTAGGTGTAGATCTCGGGAAAGGGAAGTGTTGTCGAGACCCATGTCTATGGCCACTTTTCCCATTTGACCCCGGTGCCAAATTTAGAAATGGTGATGTTGGTGCACCAAACTTGCTGCTTGGTCTACATGACAAGCAAAGTGGCACTCTTGATGTATCCTGATACAAGATCAAACCAACAACACCAAGAACTACAAGTGGGTTCGAATTTCAGTACAACAACACAAGAACAACAAGCTTAAATTTCAGTTTTTCAGCTCAACAACACGAGAACAACAAGATGAACAACAATGCTAGTGAATCGAAAATAGCCCCACACGGCTTCACTCGACTTTAAGATAGCAAAATCAACAACAACAACAAGATAGAGAAAAGATAGATAACTTGACATATAACATTCAAGATACTAAGAACCCTAACATCAAGAGAGGACCCTAAGTCTAATGAATGTGAACACCAAGTTCTTACGAGGACCAAGAGGCACTCAAAGACCTCAAAACCCTTGTTTCTAGCCAAAGTGACAACACAAGTATCCCTCTACTTGTGAGATATTGGTGGCGGCTCCAAGAGTGGAAAAGAGAGAGAGAAATGTTTAGTATTTAGGTTACAAAAATCAGCTTTCAAAAAGTGAAGTCTAACTCTCTAACATGTTCTATTTATACTACAAACAAAAGGGGCAAAATGACCCATCCGCCCTTGCTTCTTGTGCCATCCTTGAAGAGTAGTTTATTACACATTAGGACCCCTCTTCACACATAAAAACGTTTAGGTCCTTGGTTGGTTCAATCACCAACTCACACACGGCCATTTGCATGAACAAAGCTTGGAGTTTTTGTAATTCCCGAGCTTGGCTTCGTGTGAAAGGCCGTGTACGTGTGGAGGCTGTCCCAACCGTATCATCCTCTCCATCTTGAGAGGAATTTGACCTCAAATTCAGCATTTGGTCATCTTCAACCGCATCAACGAGGGAGAGATCACCAACGTTGAAAGTGTTGTGCACTTGATATTCCGGTGGAAGGTCGATCTTGTAGGCGTTTTCATTGATTCTCTCAAGTACTTGGAAAGGACCATCACCCCTTGGCAGCAACTTGGACTTCCTTTGAGCTGGAAACCGATCCTTTCGAAGATGCACCCACACCCAATCTCCGGGTTCAAGCACAAGCCTTCTTCTCCCTTTGTTTACCCTTTTTGCAACCTCTTGGTTCTTCTTTTCAAGCTTGAGCCGCACCGTCTCATGCATTTTCTTCATTGCTTCGGCTCTTTTATTTCCATCTAAGCTGGTCATGAGATCACTAGACAAAGGAGTGAGATCTAAAGGGGTAAGGGGATTTAGGCCGTAAACACATTCAAAGGGAGTCATTCCCGTGCTCGAATGTATTACCCGGTTGTATGCAAACTCCACCAAGGGTAGGTGATCTTCCCATGAAGTCAGTTTACCTTTAACCATAGAACGTAGCATAGACCCTAAGGTTCTATTTACTACCTCCGTTTGGCCATCGGTTTGTGGGTGGCAAGACGTGGAGAAAAGTAACTTCGTTCCAAGCCTACCCCACATGGACTTCCAAAAGAGACTTAGGAACTTGGAGTCCCTATCGCTCACAATAGTCCTCGGTACCCCGTGAAGCTTTACAACATGTTCAACAAATAATGAAGCTACACTACGAGCATCCTCGGTTTTAGCACATGGAATAAAATGAGCCATTTTAGAGAATCTATCAACAATAACAAAAATGCTATCTCGGCCCTTTCTAGTCCTTGGCAGCCCCAAAACAAAATCCATCGAAATGTCCAACCAAGGTCTAAGGGGAGTAGGGAGTGGGGTGTACAATCCTTGAGGTAGGAGACGAGATTTCGCACTCCGGCAGGCCACGCATTGACTACAAATTTTAGTGACGTCTTTGCGCATTTTTGGCCAATAGAAGTTCTCCTCTAAGATTCCGAGGGTCTTGTCTACCCCAAAGTGCCCCATGAGGCCTCCGTCATGGGCCTCCCTCACAAATAATTCCCTCCAAGAACTAGAAGGAACACACAACCGCCTCCCTTTGAACAAATACCCATCGAACCGAGAGTAGGAGGAATGGTCACTCTCCTTAAGCCAACGGTCCCATCCCCACTCTTCGCATTCCCTAAAGATAGGAGCAAAGGTAGGATCCTCGGGATACAACAACCGAAAACTCTCAAAACCCATCAATTTCGAAGACAAGGTAGCAACAAGCACATGCTTCCTAGACAAGGCATCGGCAACAACATTTTCCTTTCCCCTTTTATAATGAATTACATAAGGGAAAGTCTCGATGAACTCAATCCACTTAGCATGACGCCTATTCAACTTGTCTTGGCTCTTAAGGTGTTTCAACGACTCATGATCCGTTCGTATCACAAACTCCTTAGGCCACAAATAATGTTGCCAATTTCCCAAAGCTCTAACAAGGGCGTACAACTCCAAATCATAAGTTGAGTAATTAAGAGTTGCCCCTTTGAGCTTTTCACTGAAATAAGCAACGGGCTTACCTTCTTGCATCAAAACAGCCCCGATGCCAACCTTACTAGCATCACACTCTACTTCAAACATCTTATCAAAATCGGGCAATTGCAATAAAGGCGCCGAGATGAGCGTAGCTTTCAAGGCCTCAAAAGCCCTAGCTTGCTCATCACCCCATTTAAAGGGTCCGTCCTTTCTAATTACCTCGGTTAAGGGGGCTGCTATGGAACTAAATCCTTTGACAAACCTCCTATAGAAGCTTGCCAACCCGTGGAAACTTCGGATTTCTCCAATAGTTTTAGGGGTCGGCCAACTTCGAATAGAGTCTATCTTGGAATCGTCCACTTCCACACCCCTTGAGCTCACGACAAAACCCAAGAATATAATCTTATCAACACCAAAAGAACACTTCTCCATGTTGGCATACAGCTTCTCCTTTCGGAGCACATCAAACACACATCTCAAATGCATTACATGATCATCAATAGATTTACTATATACCAACACATCATCAAAGTAAACCACCACAAATTTTCCAATATAAGGCTTCATTACATGATTCATTAGCCTCATAAAGGTGCTAGGAGCATTGGTAAGGCCGAAGGGCATGACCAGCCACTCATATAGACCGAATTTGGTCTTGAATGCGGTCTTCCACTCATCACCGGGTTGCATGCGAATCTGGTGATAGCCACTCCTAAGGTCCACTTTATAAAACAAACAAGATCCGTGGAGCTCATCTAACATATCATCTAGTCTAGGGATTGGATGACGATACCTTATAGTGATTTTGTTGATGGCTCTACAATCGACGCACATACGCCAAGTTCCGTCCTTCTTTGGTACCAAAAGCACCGGAACAGCACACAGACTCATGCTTTCCTTGATGTATCCCTTGTTGAGCAGCTCCTCAACTTGTCTTTCAAGCTCCTTAGTGTCCATGGGATTGCTCCTATAGGCCGGTTTGTTTGGAAGTTGTGAACCCGGCACCAAATCAATTTGGTGCTCAATTCCCCGAAGTGGGGGCAATCCTTGCGGAAGTTCTTGAGGAAATACATCTTCATACTCCTGCAACACATAAGAAATCAAAGGGGAAATGGAAGAATTAGTGGGGTTAGTATTAAAACAATGGGCCAAGAGTAGCATCGGCTTGTTCTCATCATGATCCACGAAGAGTTCTTTCCTCCTAGCCAACATCACCACATTTTCCATCTCCTTTGTCGTTGGGACAGCCTCGGATGTCCCGACTTCCTCACCTACGGCACTCCCCCCCTTTTCTCCCTTCCCGGATTCCTTCCCCTTTCCCTTCAACTCTCTCATCTTTTGATGCCACTCGTTTACTTGGGAGGGTGAAAGAGGATGAAGTGTGACCTTTCGGCCATCCTTCTCAAGCGTATACCGGTTGGTCCTCCCATCGTGTTTAGTAGACCTATCATATTGCCATGGTCTTCCTAACAATAAGTGACATGCTTGCATTGGGATCACGTCACAAAGTACCTCATCGTGGTAGTTTCCCACCTTAAACCGAATCACACATTGCCGTGTGACCCTTAATTCACCACAATCATTCAACCATTGTAGCTTGTAAGGACTAGTGTGTGGTGTAGTTGGTAGCTTCAAGAAATTTACCATAGCATGGCTCGCAACATTTGTACAACTACCACTATCAATCACCAAGGTGCACACACTCTCCTTTATAAGACACTTAGTATGGAATAGATTTTCCCTTTGACTCGGGTCACCTATCGCCTTACTAATCATGACACGTCTAACCACAAAGTTAGGAACCACACACTCCCCTTATTGTGGATAAACATCTTCACTACCGTCTACTTCATCATCATTCGGCCCATTTTCAGCTCCCTCTCCATCTTGAGGCTCGGCCTCATCCTCCCCCCTTTCGGAATCCACCTCTTCACCAAGGTAGTACACCTTTCCTTCTCGTAGGATCACATTGCGCCGGTTCGGACATTCATTGGCCTTATGCCCCCAACCTTGGCACTTGAAGCATTGGAACCCCTTTGGGTTGGGATATTTGTGAGCCTCCGGTTTCGGGGGAAATTTAGGGACTGTTTTGGACTCGGGCAGCTTCGTAGGTGCGGGTTGGTCCTTGTTTTTGGTCCAACCCGAGGGAGTTGGTACCCTTGCCTTGAAGGATGATCTCTCCTTAAGTTCCCTTTCAATCTCAAGGGACGCTTGGAATATACCGTCAATGGTTTCAAACCGGTGAAGGGTCAAATGAGTGGAGATCTCTTTGTTCAATCCGCACTTGAACCGGATGATGTCGTGGCTGATTTGCTCCCCACGATGATCAAGTTTCAACATGAGTTGTTGGAACTCGTCAAAGTAGGCCATTACACTCTTGCCTCCTTGCCGCAAGCCATATAACCTAGCAAGCAACTCATGACGATATCTCTCGGGAAGGTATCGTTGTCTCATCAAATACCTCAACCGATACCAAGGTGGTGGCTGCCCATCGACTAATTCATTACCAAATCGTTTAACATACTCCCACCAAGTGTTAGCATAGCCCTCGAGGTGAGCTATAGCGTAGCAACTCTTCTTTTCGTCCGAGATGTCATTAACTTGGAAAACTTTGTCACAAGCCGATTCCCAAGTCAAGTAGGTCTCGGGATCACTTTCACCCTTAAAGATGGGTAGGCTCAACTTGATGGTGTTGATGCCTACGTCTCTCTCTTGGTGTCGGTTTCCCCGATCTCCATACCCCCGGTATCTCCTAGGTTCTCCTCGACCCCCTCTTAACTCCTCCTCCCTCATATAAGCATCATCAAAGACTCCATCTCCTTCATACTCCTCTCTACCGTATCCTTCAAAGTGGGCTGGTCGGCCTTGGCCGTTTTGATTCGGAGGATTTGGAATTTGTGGTCTTTGGTTTAATGGAGCTTGGAATGGAGGGTTCGAATTTAGTGGAGGTACTTGGCGTCCAAATCCCCCTTGTGGAATTGGAGGGGCTTGGAAATGTAGTGGTCTAGTGGAGTCTCGGTTTGGAGGAAAATAGGTAGTTTGGCTTGCGGTATTTAGTGGAGCTTGGGGTGCATTTAGCATTTGGTGGACTGTTTCGGGGGTGATGGTTGCGGAGGAGGTTCTATCATGACCATTGGTAGATACATGTAGAGGAGTAGAAGGACGAGAGTTCCTTTGACTCTCCACTTGTTCTAATCTCCCACTAATAGTCGACACTTCCCCCTTTATTGCTGCCAAGTCCCCTCTCACGGCCCCAAATTCCGAATTCAACCTTTCAAGTGTCCGGGTAACGGCCTCAAGAGTGACCCTCATAGAATCAAGGGCATTAGTATCCACACTATGAGACGTAGTTCCTTCCATTGTCAAGATATTATCCGCCTTAGTTCACCACAAGTTCGTGTTCCACAAGTGTTGTATAATTGGCTAGTAACCGTGAAAATTTTAAGGTATGAGTAAACTCTTATCCGGAATGGATTCTTGTTTGAAGACTCA
Source organism: Capsicum pubescens (assembly GCA_030864215.1). Lineage (NCBI taxonomy): Eukaryota > Viridiplantae > Streptophyta > Magnoliopsida > Solanales > Solanaceae > Capsicum > Capsicum pubescens. The sequence goes on along the minus strand of CM061545.1, from coordinate 146,165,532 downwards.
AAGAATTCTTGTCGGACTAGAGTCAAAAATCAGCAACTCATTCAAACGAATAAAAGCACTCAAATAAACGTTGACACGAACAAACGGCTCAAGGATCTAATTGACAACTTAGTAGGAATGTACTAGTTTGTTAATTAGTTCTAGGACCAAGTAAGGGAGACCAAGGATCAACAATTAGCAACCAAAGAATATCCTAAGCTGAGCTTATAGTGACGTGGCAGCATGCAATGATCCCACACGTCTCTTTCTCTTTTTTTTTTGTCAATATTCACACAACTTGTTATAGTTTTCAAAGTGTTTTTGGTGGGAAAATAAAATCTTGTAATATTTCACCCTTTTCAAACTCAAGAAAGGGATGTTTGGTAGACTAATCCCACAAAACAAGGCTCCTTGAATTAGGGAAAAGTGATTGACAAGACTACAAGGTGATGGGTGCAAGTCTTTCACAACAACTTTATAGCTTTTCTTACAAATTGAGCACACACAAGATGAACAAGATGAACAAGTTCAAAAGATGAACACCTCAACAATCTTCTTCAACTTCTTTAGCACATAAACACAACCTCCACCGATTTTATTTTCTTTTGGTCATCAACAACATACAACTTTCGGCCACTTCAAGTCACTACACAAAGCTCAAGTTTTCAAGCTCAACTTTCGGACCTAGACACCTTAGTGTTGGTGAGAAAGAAACCAACACTAGGAACTCACTAAACAAGCAAAATTAACACTTAGATCTAGACATGCAACATCATTTTCGGATTCCACCTTTAAAGATGGGTACTAGCCCAAGATGGGTTATGTTGGAACACAACCGGTCAAGCTTTGATACCAAATGATACAAGATCAAACCAACAACACCAAGAACTACAAGTGGGTTCGAATTTCAGTACAACAACACAAGAACAACAAGCTTAAATTTCAGTTTTTCAGCTCAACAACACGAGAACAACAAGATGAACAACAATGCTAGTGAATCGAAAATAGCCCCACACGGCTTCACTAGACTTTAAGATAGCAAAATCAACAACAACAACAAGATAGAGAAAAGATAGATAACTTGACATATAACATTCAAGATACTAAGAACCCTAACATCAAGAGAGGACCCTAAGTCTAATGAATGTGAACACCAAGTTCTTACGAGGACCAAGAGGCACTCAAAGACCTCAAAACCCTTGTTTCTAGCCAAAGTGACAACACAAGTATCCCTCTACTTGTGAGATATTGGTGGCGGCTCCAAGAGTGGAAAAGAGAGAGAGAAATGTTTAGTATTTAGGTTACAAAAATCAGCTTTCAAAAAGTGAAGTCTAACTCTCTAACATGTTCTATTTATACTACAAACAAAAGGGGCAAAATGACCCATCCGCCCTTGCTTCTTGTGCCATCCTTGAAGAGTAGTTTATTACACATTAGGACCCCTCTTCACACATAAAAACGTTTAGGTCCTTGGTTGGTTCAATCACCAACTCACACACGGCCATTTGCATGAACAAAGCTTGGAGTTTTTGTAATTCCCGAGCTTTGCTTCGTGTGAAAGGCCGTGTACGTGTGGAGGCTGTCCCAACCGTATCATCCTATAACCAAATCCTTTGTACATCTTTTATTGAGTTTTTAATATTCCTTTCAAAGGATTCTTGGTTATATTGCAAATATGTGCAACCTTGGCATGTTGAGCTGATGTGTTATGCTAACCCTAACCCTCATGCCATGAGGAGTTTGCATTTGTTGGTCCTCTTTTCGGTTTTGCAAGGTTTGGATTCGAGGTCGAATCCTTTTCAAGAAGGGGAGGATGATACGGGACAAATGGCCATCTTATCTTTTGATGACATTTTTGGAGGCCAACACATAGAGAATCAAGACTTGGTCACCTCGAGAAAAAAAGAACATGCATGGAGGACCCGTTTTGAGCATAACTTAAAGCAATCTCGCGTGTGGAAGATTGCTTGGAGAATTTAAGGTTGAGGACTCACGGTTTTGGACCTTAATTAAGGGTATTTTAGACATTACACATGGTGTATTTACACACCATGGCCGCCCCTCTCATTAAGGGCAAAGTGGTCTTGTTATCTTCATTTGCAATGTATTATAAATAGGCCCCCTTAGTCTTATTTTCACTAGTTTTTGAATGATGAAGAATTGAAAGACATATTTTTCTCTCTCTTTGAGAGTGTAACACCATTAGTTGTAGGACTTGGAAAAGTCACCCTTAGCATAGGGCTTGGAAAAGCCAACATTGATCTTTGCTTGGAAACGGTAGATCTTGAGGCGAGTTCATTCCCTTGGTGGTCACCGTAAGAGTGTGGTTTTGATTGTTACATTCATTAGGGGTTAGTGTTGAAATACACTTGGTTCTTAATCTTGTAATAATCTTGGTCTCACTATCTATCTTTATTTTCTTGCAAATCGTGTATGTGTTGTGTAGTGGACTGTTTTGGGGTCTTCGTTGAATCCGAAACTTGTATTATTGTTGTTCATCTTGTTCATCACGTTTTGTCACTGATTTGGTGGTTAAAATATACTCTTGTATCTTGTATTCTTGTTGTTGGTAGCGAATCCGAGTGAGGTCCCCATCTTGGTCCTCGAATCCTTAAGATTAGTGGACTGATTTGGTGGTTGTTTTGTGCTCCCCTTGTCGATCTCGTATCAGTGAGAGAGGATGAAGTGTGACCTTTCGGCCATCCTTCTCAAGCGTATACCGGTTGGACCTCCCATCGTGTTTAGTAGACCTATCATATTGCCATGGTCTACCTAACAACAAATGACATGCTTGCATTGGGATCACGTCACAAAGTACCTCATCGTGGTAGTTTCCCACCTTAAACCGAATCACACATTGTCTCGTGACCCTTAATTCACCACAATCATTCAACCATTGTAGCTTGTAAGGACTAGTGTGTGGTGTAGTTGGTAGCTTCAAGAAATTTACCATAGCATGGCTCGCAACATTTGTACAACTACCACTATCAATCACCAAGGTGCACACATTCTCCTTTACAAGACACTTAGTATGGAATAGATTTTCCCTTTGACTCGGGTCATCTATCGCCTTACTAATCATGACACGTCTAACCACAAAGTTTGGAACCACACACTCCCCTTCTTGTGGATAGACATCTTCACTACCATCTACTTCATCATCATTCGGCCCATTTTTAGCTCCCTCTCCATCTTGAGGCTCGGCCTCATCCTCCCCCCTTTCGGAAACCACCTCCTCACCAAGGTAGTACACCTTTCCTTCTCGTAGGATCACATTGCGCCGGTTTGTACATTCGTTGGCCTTATGCCCCCAACCTTGGCACTTGAAGCATTGGAACCCCTTTGGGTTGGGATATTTGTGAGCCTCCAGTTTCGGAGGGAATTTAGGGACGGTTTTGGACTCGGGCAACTTCGTAGGGGCGGGTTGGTCCTTGTTTTTGGTCCAACCCGAGGGGTTTTGTACCCTTGCCTTGAAGGATGATCTCTCCTTAAGTTCCCTTTCAATCTCAAGGGCCGCTTGGAATATACCGTCAATGGTTTCAAACCGGTGAAGGGTCAAATGAGTGGAGATCTCTTTGTTCAACCCACACTTGAACCGGATGATGTCGTGACTGATTTGCTCCCCACGATGATCAAGTTTCAACATGAGTTGTTGGAACTCGTCAAAATAGGCCATCACACTCTTGCCTCCTTGCCGCAAGCCATATAATCTAGCAAGCAACTCATGACGATATCTCTCGGGAAGGTATCGTTGCCTCATCAAGTACCTCAACCGATACCAAGGTGGTGGCTGCCCATCGACTAATTCATTGCCAAACCGTTTAACATACTCCCACCAAGTGTTAGCATAGCCCTTAAGGTGAGCTATAGCGTAGCAACTCTTCTTTTCGTCCGAGATGTCATTAACTTGGAAAACTTTGTCACAAGCCGATTCCCAAGTTAAGTAGGCCTCGGGATCACTTTCACCCTTAAAGATGGGTAGGCTCAACTTGATGGTGTTGATGCCTACGTCTCTCTCTTGGTGTCGGTTTCCCCTATCTCCATACCCCCGGTATCTCCTAGGTTCTCCTCGACCCCCTCTTAACTCCTTCTCCCTCATATAGGCATCATCAAAGGCTCCATCTCCTTCATACTCCTCTCTACCGTATCCTTCAAAGTGGGCTGGTCGGCCTTGGCCGTTTTGATTCGGAGGATTTGGAATTTGTGGTCTTTGGTTTAATGGAGCTTGGAATGGAGGGTTCGGATTTAGTGGAGGTACTTGACGTCCAAATCCCTCTTGTGGAATTGGAGGGGCTTGGAAATGTAGTGGTCTAGTGGAGTCTCGGTTTGGAGGAAAATAGGTAGTTTGGCTTGCGGTAGTTAGTGGAGCTTGGGGTGCATTTAGCATTTGGTGGACTGTTTCGGGGGTGATGGTTGCGGAGGAGGTCCTATCATGACCATTGGTAGATACATGTAGAGGAGTAGAAGGACGAGAGTTCCTTTGACTCTTCACTTGTTCTAATCTCCCACTAATAGTCGACACTTCCCCCTTTATTGCTGCCAAGTCCCCTCTCACGGCCCCAAATTCCGAATTCAACCTTTCAAGTGTCCGGGTAACGGCCTCAAGAGTGACCCTCATAGAATCAAGAGCATTAGTATCCACATTATGAGACGTAGTTCCTTCCATTGTCAAGGTATTATCCGCTTTAGTTCACCACAAGTTCGTGTTCCACAAGTGTTGTATAATTGGCTAGTAACCGTGAGATTTGTAAGGTATGAGTAAACTCTTATCCGGAATGGATTCTTGTTTGAAGACTCAAAGAATTCTTGCCGGACTAGAGTCAAAAATCAGCAACTCATTCAAACGAATAAAAGCACTCAAATAAACGTTGACACGAACAAACGGTTCAAGGAACTAGTTGACAACCTAGTAGGAATGTACTAGTTTGTTAATTAGTTCTAGGACCAAGTAAGGGAAACCAAGGATCAACAATTAGCAACCAAAGAATATCCTAAGTTGAGATTATAGTGACGTGGCAGCATGCAATGGTTCCACACGTTTTTTTTTTCTTCTCTTTTTTTTTTGTTAATATTCACACACTTGTTATAGTTTGCAAAGTGTTTTTGGTGGGAAAAATAAAATCTTGTAGTGTTTCATCCTTTTCAAACTCAAAAAGGGATGTTTGGTAGACTAATCCCACAAAACAAGGCTCCTTGAATTAGGGAAAAGTGATTGACAAGACTAAAAGGTGAGGGGTGCAAATCTTCCACAACAACTTTATAATTTGTCTTACAACTTGAGCACACAACAAGATGAACAAGATGAACAATTTCAAAAGATGAACACCTCAACAATCTTCTTCAACTTCTTTAGCACATAAACACAACATCCACCGATTTTATTTCTTTTTTGGTCACCAACAACATACAACTTTCGGCCACTTCAAGTCACTACACAATGTTCAAGTTTTTCAAGCCCAACTTTTGGATCTAGACACCTTAGTGTTGGTGAGAAAGAAACCAACACTAGAAACTCACTAAACAAGCAAAATAACACTTAGATCTAGACATACATCATCATTCTCGGTTTCAACTTTTAATGGACAGATTTCAGAATTTCCTTTTGGTGTTGTTTGTTCAAGCCGTGAACTAGCCCAAGATGGGTTATGTTGGAACACAACCGGTCTTGCTTTGATACCAAATGATACAAAATCAAACCAACAACACCAAGAACTACAAGTAGGTTCGGATTTCAGTCCAACAACACAAGAACAACAAGTTTAATTTTCAGTTTTTCAGCTCAACAACACAAGAACAACAAGATGAACAACAATGCTAGTGAATCGAAAAGAGCCCCACACGGCTTCACTAGACTTGAAGATAACAAAATCAACAACAACAACAAGATAAGGAAAGATAGATAACTTGACATATAACATTCAAGAAACTAAGAACCCTAACATCAAGAGAGGACCCTAAGTCTAATGAATATAAACACCAAGTTCTTACGAGGACCAAGAGGCACTCAACGACCTCAAAACCCTTATTTCTAGCCAAAGAGACAACACAGGTATCCCTCTACTTGTGAGATAGTAGTGGCGGCTTCCAAGAGTGGAAGAGAGAGAGAAAAGTTTAGTGTTTTAGGTTTACAAAAATCAGATTTCAAAAACTAAGCAATAGATCTCTAATATGTTCTATTTATACTACAAACAAAAAGGATAAAATGACCCATCCGCCCTTGCTTCTTGTGCCAACCTTGAAGAGTAGTTTATTACACATTAAGACCTCTCTTCACACATAAAAACGTTTAGGTCCTTGGTTGGTTCAATCACCAACTCACACACGGCCATTTGCATGAACAAAGCTTGGAGTTTTTGTAATTCCCGAGCTTGGCTTCGTGTGAAAGGCCGTGTACCTGTGGAGGCTGCCCCAACCGTATCAGGATGACCAAATGCTGAATTTGAGGTCAAATTCCTCTCAAGATGTAGAGGATGATACGGGTGTACAAAGCTGTCCAGAGTTGGTACTTGATCCGCCAAAGATCTTCAATGTTTTTAAGTGTGAAAATGAGCCTTGAAGTGTAATAAATTACACTCTAAGGGAACCCCATGACTGAAGGGTAGGAAGGTCATTTGTCCTTCATTTTGTGTGTAATATAAATAGATGCTATTAGGGTTATTTTCAGCACTTAGTTCATTCTTCATATTTCACAACAACAAGTCTTGTAACATTGCATATCTCTCTCTCTTGTTCTTGAGAGTAGAACCTGAAATCTGTCCAACAAGTGTAGTTACACTTGTGTTGTTTCTTTGCTAGAAACTTGAGATCTTGAGGTTCATGAGTTCCTCTTGGTCTAAGTAAGAACTTGGTACTGAAATCTTTTGGTCTTAGGGTCCTATCTTCAAGTTAGGGTTCATAGATTCTAAGATATCTTTGTGTCAAGTTACTATCTTTCATTTTGTACTCTTGAAACTTTGTAGTAACTTAGTGAAGCCGTGTGGGGCTGATTTTCGATTCACTATAGTTACTACCATTTGTTGTTCTTGTTGTTAACATTTCACTCTTTGTAATCTATCATCTTGTGTTGTTGAACCATTGTTTAATGTTATTGTTATCTTCTTGTTCTCCTTGTGTAGCTACTGTTTTGGTGTTGGTATTCCTTCAAAATTTCGTGATTGTTGTTGTCTTCACATATTGGAGTTGTTATCTTCATGCTCTTGGAATTGTAGTGTGTTTGGACTGATTTTGTGGCAGATTTGATACGCTCCAAGTTAGTAGTGTATCATAACCTGTGGAAGCTTCTTACTTCGCTAATAAATTGCGGGGTTGGCCAATTTTTGATAGCATCTATCTAGGATTCATCCACTTCGACCCCTCTTGAACTAACAACAAAACCCAAGAAAATAACTTCATTAACACCAAAAGAGCATTTCTCCAGATTTGCATACAACCTTTCCTTTCTAAGGACATCAAACACACATTGTAAATGCATCACATGCTCATCAATTGACTTACTATAGACCAAGACATCATCAAAGTAAACAGCAACAAACTTTCCAATAAATGGCTTCATCACATGATTCATTAGCCTCATGAAAGTACTTGGAACATTTGTTAGGCCGAATGGCATAACCATCCATTCATAGAGACCAAATTTAGTCTTGAAGGTGGTTTTTCATTCATTACCAGGTTGCATTCTTATTTGGTGATAGCCACTCCTTAAATCAATCTTGGAAAATAAACACGAACCATTCAATTCATCAAGCATATCATCTAACCTAGGGATAGGGTGACGATATTTTACCGTAATCTTATTGATGGCTCGGCAGTCCACACACATATTCCATGCTCCGTCTTTCTTAGGCACCAGTAGCACCGGAACCGCGCATGGACTCATGCCCTCCTTGATATAACCTTTGTTAAGGAGTTCCTCAACTTGACTCTATAATTCTTTGGTGTCCGTAGGGTTGCTTCTGTAAGCCGGCTTATTTGGCAATTGTGAGCCCGGCACAAAGTCAATTTGATGCTCAATTCCCCGAAGCGGGGGAAATCCTTGTGGAAGTTGTTTGGGAAATACATCTTCATAATCCTGCAACACACAAGAAATTAAAGGAGAAATAGAAGAATTAGTGGGGTTAATATTAAAACAATGAGCCAAAAGAAGCATAGGCATGTCCACATCATAATCCAAGAAGAGTTCCTTCTTTCTAGCCAACATCATCATGTTTTCTTGCCCATTTAACGTTGAGGCAGTCCCGGAAATCCCTACTGCCCCACCCACAGTTTTTCCCTCCTTTTCACCATTTTCGGAGATGGGTAGGCTCAACTTGATGGTGTTGATGCCTACGTCTCTCTCTTGGTGTCGGTTTCCCCTATCTCCATACCCCCGGTATCTCCTAGGTTCTCCTCGACCCCCTCTTAACTCCTCCTCCCTCATATAAGCATCATCAAAGGCTCCATCTCCTTCATACTCCTCTCTACCGTATCCTTCAAAGTGGGCTGGTCGGCCTTGGCCGTTTTGATTCAGAGGATTTGGAATTTGCGGTCTTTGGGTTAATGGAGCTTGGAATGGAGGGTTCGGATTTAGTGGAGGTACTTGGCGTCCAAATCCCTCTTGTGGAATTGGAGGGGCTTGGAAATGTAGTGGTCTAGTGGGGTCTCGGTTTGGAGGAAAATAGGTAGTTTGGCTTGCGGTATTTAGTGGAGCTTGGGGTGTATTTAGCATTTGGTGGACTGTTTCGGGGGTGATGGTTGCTCAGGAGGTCCTATCATGACCATTGGTAGATACATGTAGAGGAGTAGAAGGACGAGAGTTCCTTTGACTCTCCACTTGTTCTAATCTCCCACTAATAGTCGACACTTCCCCCTTTATTGCTGCCAAGTCCCCTCTCACGGCCCCAAATTGCGAATTCAACCTTTCAAGTGTCCGGGTAACGGCCTCAAGAGTGACCCTCATAGAATCAAGGGCATTAGTATCCACATTATGAGACGTAGCTCCTTCCATTGTCAAGATATTATCCGCTTTAGTTCACCACAAGTTCGTGTTCCACAAGTGTTGTATAATTGGCTAGTAACCGTGAAATTTTTAAGGTATGAGTAGGCTGTTATCCGGAATGGATTCTTGTTTGAAGACTCAAAGAATTCTTGCCGGACTAGAGTCAAAAATCAGCAATTCATTCAAACGAATAAAAGCACTCAAATAATCGTTGACACGAACAAACGGTTCAAGGAACTAGTTGACAACCTAGTAGGAATGTACTAGTTTGTTAATTAGTTCTAGGACCAAGTAAGGGAAACCAAGGATCAACAATTAGCAACCAAAGAATATCCTAAGTTGAGCTTATAGTGACGTGGCAGCATGCAATGGTTCCACACGTTCTTCTTCTCTTTTTTTTTGTGTTAATATTCACACAACTTGTTATAGTTTGCAAAGTGTTTTGGTGGGAAAAATAAAATCTTGTAGTATTTCACCCTTTTCAAACTCAAGAAAGTGAGGTTTGGTTGACTAATCCCACAAAACAAGGCTCCTTGAATTATGGAAAAGTGATTGACAAGACTAGAAGGTGATGGGTGCAAGTCTTTCACAACAACTTTATAGCTTGTCTTACAACTTGAGCACACAACAAGATGAACAAGATGAACAAGTTCAAAAGATGAACACCTCAACAAACTTCATCAACTTCTTTAGCACATAAACACACAACCACCAATTTTTCTTTTGGTTATCAACAACACACAACTTTCGGCCACTTCAAGTCACTACACAATGTTCAAGTTTTCAAGCTCAACTTTTGGATCTAGACACCTTAGTGTTGGTGAGAAAGAAACCAACACTAGAAACTCACTAAACAAGCAAAATAACACCTAGATCTAAACATACAACATCATTCTTGGTTTCAACTTTTAATGGACAGATTTTCAGAATTTCTTTTTGGTGTTGTTTGTTTAAGCCGTGAACTAGCCCAAGATGGGTTATGTTGGAACACACCGGTCTCGCTTTGATACCAAATGATACAAAATCAAACCAACAACACCAAGAGCTTCAAGTAGGCTCGGATTTCAGTCCAACAACACAAGAACAACAAGTTTAAGTTTCGGTTTTTCAGTCCAACAACACAAGAACAACAAGATAGATAACAATGCTAGTGAATCGAAAAGAGCCCCACACGGCTTCACTAGACTTTAAGATAACAAAATCAACAACAACAACAAGATAAAGAAAGATAGATAACTTGACATATAACATTCAAGAAACTAAGAACCCTAACATCAAGAGAGGACCCTAAGTCTAATGAATATAAACACCAAGTTCTTACGAGGACCAAGAGGCACTCAACGACCTCAAAACCCTTGTTTCTAGCCAAAGAGACAACACAAGTATCCCTCTACTTGTGAGATAATAGGGACGGCTTCTAAGAGTGGAGAGAGAGCCAAAATGTTTAGTGTTTTTAGGTTACAAAATCAGCATTCAAAAACTAAGGAATAACTCTCTAACATATTCTATTTATACTACAAACAAAAGGGGTAAAATGACCCATCCGCCCTTGCTTCTTGTGCCAACCTTGGAGAGTAGTTTATTACACATTAAGACCTCTCTTCACACATAAAAACGTTTAGGTCCTTGGTTGGTTCAATCACCAACTCACACACGGCCATTTGCATGAACAAAGCTTGGAGTTTTTGTAATTCCCAAGCTTGGCTTCGTGTGAAAGGTCGTGTACCTGTGGAGGCTGCCCCAACCGTATCATAGAGGCAATGAAGAACTGGCCAAGACCCATGACGCCTACGGAGGTTCGTAGTTTCCTAGGCTTGGCAGGTTATTATAGAAAGTTTGTTGAGGGGTTTTCTTCTATTTCTGCACCTTTAACAAAGTTAACACATAAAGAAGCTAAGTTTCAATGGGATGAAATGTGTGAAAGAAGTTTTCAAGATTTGAAGAATAAGTTGACTTCTACACCCATATTGGTACTTCCAGATGGCATGGAAGGCTATGCAGTATATTGTGATACTTCAGGAGTTGGCTTAGGATGTGTTTTGATGCAACATGGTAAAGTAATAGCTTACGCCTCAATACAATTGCAGCCACATGAGAAGAATTATCCAACACATGATCTTGAGCTAGCAACAGTTATATTTGCTTTAAAAATATGGCGCCACTATTTGTATGGGGTGCATGTTGATATATATACTGACCACAAGAGTTTGCAGTACCTTTTTAACCAGAGGGACCTAAACTTGAGGTAGCAAAGATGGCTTGAGTTGTTAAAAGACTATGATGTTGATATCTTATATCATCCGGACAAAGCAAATGTGGTAGCCGATGCACTAAGTCGTAAGGCGATGGCAAGTAATTATAGGCAGCCCATGGAAAGGCAAGGGATAGCTAGGGATATACACCAATTATCTAGCTTATGGGTTCGCCTTATTGAATCTTCAGATAAAGGCGTTATTGTGCAAAATGCAGCAGAATCCTCATTAGTAGCCGAAGTTAAAGTGAAACAATACATAGATCCTATTCTTTTACAGCTTAAGGAAAATGTACAACAAGGTGTAACAAAGTAATTTGAGCTTATAGAATGATACAAGAATAATGGCCGTCTTAGCTTTCGACGACATCATTCAAAGTCACTATGTGAAGAATCAAGCTTTGGTCGCATGGAGGGCATGGGATCATACTTGGAGGGGACGTTTTGAGCCTACCATTTATCAAACCCGAGTGTGGAAGATTTCTTGGAGCCTTGAAGACTTAAGGACTCTTGGGTTTGGACCACCTTTGTTGGTTCACGATTTTGGTGCCCTTTATTAAGGGCATTTTGGTCACTTAGACTTAAGGGCATTTTGGACAATTCATATTGTTTTCCAACACACCAAGGCCACCCTTGGTCACTAAGGGTAGTGTAGTCTTTTTGCCTTCTTTTGTAATATACTATAAGTAGGATTTTTTTAGGTCTTCTCTCATGAGTTTTATGAAAGATGAAAGATTGAAACATTAAAAATCCTCTCTCTTGAGAGTAGAACACTTAGTCTTAGTTAGGGCTTGGAAATGCTGGTATTGATCTTTGCTTGGAAACGGTGGATCTTGAGGTGAGTTGATTCCCTTGGCGGTCACCGTAAGAGTGTGGTTTTGATTATTACATTCATTAGGGTTTTTTGAGTTTAATACACACTTCAGTTCTTAATCTTGTAATAATCTTGGTCTCACTATCTATCCTTTACTTTTGTTGTTATCATCTTGTGTAGTAGACTATTTTGGGTCCTTTATTGAATCCAAAACTTGTATTGTTGTTATTCATCTTGTTCCTCACATATTTTTTAGCTATTTTTGGTGTTATATACACCATTGTATCTTGTATTCTACTTGTTGATAGCGAATTCGAGAGTGGTCTCCATCTTGGTCCTCGGATCCTTAAGATTGGGGACTGATTTGGAGTGTGTTTTTTGTCTTCCATTGTCTTTATCATATCATTTGGTATCAAATCATGGCTTGATCTTGTTCCTACAAGATCAAATCTTGGGCTAGCTCACTTGAAAAATAAAAAAAAATTAAAATCTAAAAATTCCAGAAAAAGAACAATCTATCCATTTAGTGTTCTTGGGCAAAAATTATGTTTTTGTTGTGTCTTGGCCAAGATATTTACTTGTATTTATTGTCTCTAAGTGTTAGTTTTGTTCCTCACTAACAGATTGAGTCTATATCTTGATTTGAGCTTGTATTTTGATGTTGTTGTTGTGAACATAAGCTTGGCCCATTGTTGTTGAACATTGTTGTGGTAGACATTGTTGTTGAGAAACTTGACTAGCCGTGTGTTTGGTTGTTGTTGTTGAAAGGAGTGTTGTTGTTGTTGTTCTTGGTGAATGTTGTTGTTGTTCTTGAAGTTCTTCACAACTTTCATCTCTTGATAAAACCGAAGACACAACACTAAAGAGACTTGGCCGTTTGTTGTTGTGGATTGGAGTTAGCCGTTGGAATTGTTGTTGTTCTTGAAGATTGTTGTTATTGTTCTTGGTGTGGTTGTTGTTGTTCTTTAAGTTCTTCACCTTCCTTCATATATTGTTAGAACATAAAGTGAATGATAGATCCTAAAAGGTGAAGGAAAGAGGTGTAAGTAATTGTTAGTTTTGAAAGACCCCCAACCACCAAAAGACTTTACATCACTTCTCAACCACTTTCCCGTGAAACAAGGGTCCATGTTTTAAGGAAAAGTACTACAAAAGTCAAGTCTTGAAATTTGAAACTTGAAAAAAAGGCTCCAAGACTTATTCTTCCCTCCTTAGAACAAATTCCACCAATCCAAATTAAAATTGGTCAAGACTTGGGCTTTGGAAAATAAAAATTGTAGCAACCGCAACCAATACGTGGCTTCCACATCATCAAGTAATTTCACGCATCGAATTTTGGCTCAAATTTTAGATTATTAGTTTCACTTTATTGTTTCCTTAGTTTCCTGTCTTGATTCTATAATTAATTAACAACTAGTAATCACCTACTTAGTTGTAGATTAATTATTGAATCCGTTCCTTTCGTGTCTTCGTTATTTGTGTTTTTTTTCTTGATTTTAACTCATAGTAACTTCTTTGTTTCAAGTTCGTAAGTAAATTTTATTTTTGTGTCTTGAGCCGATCAAACAAGAATCTATTCCGGCCGCCAAGTAGAATTGACATCCTATTGACTACCGGAGTATAAGCAACTTTCAATATTTGCCTCTCCAATTATAAGAATCACAAAGGTGAGTGTATACGAGTATTAGTGAGAAGCTTTTACTACTAATCTTGTTTGTTCATTGTGTAGGTACAAAGGTGATATAAGGGGAACATGTCTTTGATAGCCGGGGATTATTATGACTACAACATGGAAGACTATGATTGTAGTGAGGGGTTTTATGGCCACGAAGTACAGGGAGATTGCGGAGGCTATGAAAATAGCCATGAACAAAACTTGGGCAGATTTGGGAGTTGCGGTTTTGAAGGAGAAAATGAGGTGAATGAAGTGCCTAGTTCTTATAGTGAGTTTGGAGATGATGTAGAACCTCGTGAATGTTCTTATGATGACGTTGGGGCATGTGTGGAGTCTTACACTTCTCACTCCGAACCTAGTTTTGGTGTTAGGTGTAACCCTTTCATTCGTAATGCTTATGAGAGCTATGATGACAGTGCATGTGAGGAGTGTGAAGATTCATATTCTTCACCTTGTAGTTCTTCTTATCAAGGTCAATATAGTGTGAATGGTTATACTAGTTCAAGTGGAGGTTGTCTAACTAGAAGAAGAGGGTGTGCATCTCCAAAATCGAGGGGTACTTGTGTGCATTATAATGTTGATCCGAGAAGGAGTGTACACTCTGGAAAGGTGACCATTTGTGGGATACCGGGCTGCCTTATTGTGTTGAATGATAGGTACTATAAAAACTACATCCTTCCATCCATGGTCAACTACTTGGGGTTGTTTCGAGAGCCTTTACTTGTTCCATACTCATTGGATGAGTTCAAGGTTACCGAGAGGGTAAAAGTTGTCTTCTCCCAATATGAATACCATGAGGAGGTGTGGTGCGATGTTCTTCCCTTGCCCTACGGTCATGTATACTTAGGTGCCGATTGGTTTGCACGACATTAAGTTCCTAACGTGCAAAATTGGCATTGTAATAGACCAATGGGGGAATCGCCTCATGACTTACTTGCTGCCAAAGCCACAAAGAGAAGTGCCTACCTACTCCAATACGAATTATTATGAGAGACAAAAGATTAAGAGGAGTAAGGGAGTGCAAGGTGGTAATTTGAGAGTGGAAAAAAGAGAGGTTGTGTGGAGCGAAGTGAGGGGATTATCACCAAATCATGCTAACATTGGTTGTCCTTCTATTTATAAGGACATTTATGTAGGTACCAACATGGCAAACGAGGGAGAACAATGCCGAAAGGAAGTTGCTGCCCAAGCTTATGAAGGACCTTCACACGGCAAAGAAGAATCTACTCAAGAAATTCAAGGTAAAATAGCTAACTCTTACACTTTGGTGCATGAGAATGATATTCGTGTGGCTAGTAGCCCATTGAGTGTGAGTAGTAGCTTACTTACTTGTGAGTCAAATGATTTTTCATCTCTTGTTGATGATGTACATGCTGTGAGTGTGGATACACTATGTAACATCTTGTATCTTGCTTGTACTTATTCTAATTATATGGAACCTGGTATGGTCATATGGTATAAGTAACAGATGAGATTTGTTATGCAATTATTAATGGTGTAGATGGAATTATAGAGGCCGCCCGTATAGTTTAATGTGATGCGACTAAGTTAACGTTAAGATAACTATTTAAAATTGGAATCGTAAGCTAGTATTTGAATCTAAAGTTTAAAGTGACCAAGTGTGTATAAGTTGAAGGTTAGATTAAGCTAGTAGGTGAGTCATCTACTTAAGTTGTTTGAACCAAATTAATGGACCCATGGCTATGGATAAGATTTGGGTCTATGCTAATATACTCATTTGGGCCAAATTGAACAAAAGAGAAAGAAAATTGATAAGTGGCAACACACCAATCTTCCAAGGCCCAAATATAATTGAGCCCAACAAGAAATTAAGCAAGTAGGTGCATCACCTACTTTGACGTTTCAGCAGCTTGGACCCTTAAGTAGGTGCATAACCTACTTGGACCAATTTGACCAATTTTATGGTCCAAAATACAGCTAAGGAGGTGGACAAGATAGAGCCTTTAAAAGGTCAAGTTGTTGGTCATTTTACTTCACTTTTAAGTCACAAAAAAGGAGTATATTTCAGCAAATCTCTCTACTCTCTCAAAAACAACAAGAGCAGCAACCCTATTTTTCCTTCTAGGGTTCTTGAAGAAACCCTCCCATTTGCAGCCCAAGGTAAGTGAAAAACACTTAAGGTCTTGTTTAATTATCTCATGGGAAATTAGGGAAACAAGTTATAAGTGTTTGACTATAAATATATGGCTGATTATAGAACAAGCTGTTTGTTCACGTTTCCTTGTTATTGAGGAACTTTTTTTCTTCTTCTTTGGTTTAAGTGTGAAGGAAATTTCAAGCTCTTGAAGAGTTCAATTAAAAGAAAAAGTTGCTGAATTGAGGTAAGGTGACTGCCCCATTTTGTTTTTCTTATATATGAATTTGAGAGGGGATTATGGGTGTCTTGTTATTGAGAACTCAAGAGATGATGAGTTCAATAATTGATTGTTACAATAAAAGGGGTTTGGGACTGTTTTGTGGACTGTTTTGTATGTATATGTTATGGGCTTCCAGGTTGAAGTTGGATAAAGGTGTGATGAGTTTGTAATGAATTATAGAAGAAAGATGTGGTGATACACCACCGAACTAATGCTTGCTGCCCAATCTATTTTGCGTATTGTTTGGAATGTGTAATGAAGTCGAGGAGGTTTTGGTGAACCTTATAAGAACCTATATGGTATGTGGGTGTAATTGGAGGAAAAAAAGGGTTAAAATAACACCCTTGTTTGATAGATTAATAGTTGCTGCCCGGTTACTGTTTTGGGTGAAATTAAGTATCTCAAATGTGTTGATTGGTTACTAATACTAGTTTACCATATATTCTATTATAGATAAGTAACCTAAAAGGCGGGATGTCAAGTCGGGTTAGTTTCGGAGTCAAATAACCAGGTATGTAAGGCATATTCTATTTCACACTCCTTGGCATGAAATCGTACAATTGTTCCATCAAGCAAGTTTCCGAGGTTATCCTATAACAAAGTAATAGATGCACATTACACTCCATGTATCCAATGACCTTGTTTCCCACTCTCTAACGCATTAGAACACCTCAATGCGTGCTTATTATTAAATGTGTGCGTCTATCTTCACTAGAAAATTTCAAGAGTTCTCCGTTAGTTCAAATAAGACCCATGTGTTATTTTAGCTCCTAAACATTTTATTTGTGTACCAACAGCTCCCTACCTCATTGTTGTTGCATTAAGTGTCTATTTACATGTCTCTTATTAGCGTATTATTGGTTCAAGGTACCATAATGTGATGACCACCAAAGTAACAATCTCAAAGGCTAAATAAACTAAGTAATACAAATCTGTAAAATGACGAGTGGCAGCTCAGGGGCATTTGCCTAGCATGGGCTGATCTCGATACCTTTATTTGTGGGTGGCAGCTCAGGGGCATAAGCCTAGCATGGGCTGATCCCAATCTTAGCTTAGGGGCGTAAGCCTAGCATGGGCCGATCCTAATTTATCTATTTACCGCTGATCAGTTGGTCGTTTGCATTATATGGCTTACAAAGATTATGAAGTAAGAAGGTAAAACGAAGAAAGAATGTAATGTACATTGTCTCACAAGTATTTATAAAGGTGGCTTACTAGTACTACTTATACAGTTGTATCAGATTTCTATTGAGCTTTTGTATCAAGTGTGTTGTTACCTTCTACCTTACATATTCAGTACATATTTTCGTACTGACGTCCCTCACGGGGTACCTACATTTCATGCTGCTGGTAGAGGCACTTCAGCTCATACAACTCACTAGTAGGAGCGCAGGCTTTTCAGGGACTATTGGTGAGCTCCAGGTTGATTCGGGGCTTTTCGAGTCTGTTCCATATATTTTGGTATTGTACAGTATGTCAAGAGTAGGGCCCCATTTGTCCCGACCCTAACTAAGTCTATGTATCTTTTAGAGGCTTTGTAGACTAATGTAAAATTATGGTAGTATCCTGATTTTATACATGGTGGCCCCATCGGCCAAGTGTTGTACATATCAGTTTGTGCATGCATGTGTAGTTATTTTCATCGATACATAATATCATGTTGTCAGAACATTTGGTTGTTACAGTTACATGCATGGGAAATACAAGGTTATGAGTTGGTTCTCTCGGGCCTTTACGGCTACGGGTGCCTGTCCGTCCCAACAGGATTTGAAGCATGACAGAAGTGATATAAGAGCGGTCGTCCTAGGGTGACTACAAAGCCATGTCTATATAGAGTCCTGTTTATGGGCGTGTTGTGCCCCACATCTATAAATAGGAGGCTATGTGATATTTAGGGGTTTTCTTTTTTTCTTCATATATTAGATCGTGCAATAGAGTCTATGTTGTAGGGTAAGTCATATTTAACCATTGAACCTATTTTTTTTCCTCTTATAGTAAAGATGTCGGTTACAAGAAGGAGTAAGAATACATGTAGACGGATAGACGAGGCTGCCGGGGAGGGGACCAGCAAATCACCACCTAGACGAGCTAATCAAAGTGAGGCTCAAGTTGAGTTTGTGTCCCAAACTTCTCCTACCCCTCCATCTCCAGAAGAGCTAAGAAGGAGAAGAACCGCATCTTAAGAACTACCTACCAATGCTGCAGATCAAGATCTAAGGAGTTCAGTACAATTGTTGGCTCGTATAGTTTCTGGACAAGCTCAAGGACAAGCCATTCCAACTATAGGTTCTAGTGGTGCAGATAGGGCAGCTAGCCTACGAACGCAGGATTTTCTCAAATTGGATCCTCTCACGTTCACCGAATCAGATCTTAATGAAGACCCACAGGACTTTATTGATCAAATCCAAAGGGCTCTAGATGTTATGCATGTGTCGGGTAAAGAGATAGTTGAGCTAGCAGCATATAGATTCAAGGGAGAGGCTATATTGTGGTATGAAGACTGGAAATGATCTAGGGGTGTCAATGCACCTCCAGCTACTTGGAAAGAGTTCAAAGAGGCATTTTTTATCATTACCTTCCATATGATATTCGAGAAGCCTGTGCAGATCAGTTCTTGAATCTTCTCCAAGAAAATATGAGTGTGAGGGAATACAACCTTTGGTTTAACTCTTTGGCTAGTATGCTCCTAATGTTGTAGCTACAATGGATGATAGAGTTCATCGATATGTGGATAGATTGGATCTATATCTGGTTAGAGATTGTACCATTACTGCTTTGAACAAGGACATAGACATAGCAAGGATACAAGCATTCACACAAAAAATGGAGGATCAGAGGCAAAGAAGAAGAACACAAGAGTTAGAAAGGGGGTATTCCAAGAGGTCTAGATCTACGGGGCAGTTTATGGTATCCCAAAGAGAGTTTAGGCCTCGGTTTCTAATAGACCACCTAGGACATTATCTTCTTATTCTTTTGCTAGTGCTCCACTACAATTTCAAGGGTCTAAAGGTAACCAGTTTGGCTTAAGAAATGAGAGTCAGAGTTCGCGAAAAATAGGGTATCAAGAGCAAGGGATTATGAGCCAATTAAGGTCTCTTCGATAGCCATGTAGACAATGTGGAAAGCTTTATTTAGGTGCATGTCGGTTCAGAACAAATTCTTGCTTTTGGTGTGGTATGTCAAGACATATGATGAGAGAATGCCCTCAAAGGGGCATAGGTGGTATGGCACGACCTACTGGATCAGCCGTTGCATCATCATCATCGGTGCCTTATTCAGGTAGGGGTGTACAACCTATGGGTCATGGTAGAGGTGCTAAAGGAACAACTAGCTCTAGTGGAGTTCAGAATCGTACATATGCTTTAGCAGATCGACAAAATTTAGAGGCTTCTCCAGATATGGTTACAGGTACATTGTCCATCTTTTCACATGATGTCTATGCATTAGTTGATCCGGGTTGTACAATATTGTATGTCACTCCATTGGTTGCTGAAAAGTTCAAAAAAACACCAGAACTGCTAGTTAAGCCATTTGAAGTATCTACGCCGATTGGTAAATCTGTTATAGCTAAGAGAGTGTATCAAAATTGTATAATAACTATTTGCGGTCGTGATACAATGGCTGACCTGGTTGAGTTAGAAATGGTAGATTTTGATGCTATAATGGGTATGGATTGGTTGGCTTCTTGTTATGCCACAGTAGATTGCCGAACTAAGAGGGTGTGTTTCCATTTCCCAAGGGAGGCAGTCCTAGAATGGAGAGGTAATATTGGTGCGCCAAGAGGTAAATTTATTTCTTATTTTAAGGTGAAAAAGATGATTTCCAAGGGTTACATATGTCATCTGGTTAGAGTGAAGGATACAAATGCGGAGACACCAACTCTTCAAACTATTCCAGTGGTAAGTGAATTTCCCGATGTATTTCCTAAAGATCTTCTGGGTTTGCCTCCAGAACGAGAAGTGGAGTTTGGTATCGATGTGATTCCAGGTACTCAACCAATCTCAATTCCTCTGTATAGAATGGCCCCAACAGAATTACGGGAGTTGAAAGAGCAATGGAAAGACTTGCTAAAAAAAGGATTCATAAGGCCTAGTGTGTCCCCTTGGGGCGCACCGGTGTTATTTGTGCGTAAGAAGGATGGCTCGTTAAGAATGTGTATTGACTATAGACAACTGAACAAGGTGACTATTAAGAAAAAATATCCCCTTCCGAGAATTGATGACTTATTTGATCAGTTGCAAGGCGCCAAGTGGTTTTCAAAGATTGATTTAAAGTCTGGTTACCACCAAATGAGGGTCAAAGAGAATGACATACCCAAGACAGCTTTTCGAACACGGTACGATCATTACGAGTTCCTAGTCATGTCCTTTGGGCTAACTAATGCACCTGCAACTTTTATGGATTTGATGAATAGGGTGTTCAAGCCATTCTTGGATGTGTTTGTGATAGTTTTTATAGATGATATTCTGGTTTATTTGAGATCAAATGAGGACCATGCCAATCACTTACGATAGGTGTTGCAGATTCTTTGTGATCGTAAGCTATTTGCAAAGTTCTCTAAATGTGAGTTTTGGTTAATATCTGTGGCATTCTTAGGTCATATTATATCTGATGAAGGAATAAAGGTTGCTACTCAAAAGATAGAAGCCGTGAAAAACTGGCCAAGACCTATAACGCCTACAGAGGTTCGTAGTTTCCTTGGGTTGGCAGGTTATTATAGAAGGTTTGTTGAAGGATTTTCTTTAATTTCTGCACCTTTAACAAAGCTAACACACAAAGCATCCAAGTTCCAATGGAATGATGCATGCGAAAGAAGTTTCCAAGATCTGAAGAATAAGTTGACTTCTACACCCATATTGGTGCTTCCAGAAGGCACAGAGGGGTATGCAGTGTATTGTGATGCGTCAAGAATTGGCTTAGGGTGTGTATTGATGCAGCATGGTAAAGTCATATCATATGCCTCGAGACAATTGCGGCCACATGAGAAAAAATATCCAACACATGATCTGGAGCTAGCAACGGTTATATTTGCCTTAAAAATATGGCGTCACTACCCGTACGGGATTCATGTTGACATATACACTGACCACAAGAGTTTGCAGTATATCTTTAATTAGAAGGACTTGAATTTGAGGCCGCGAAGATGGCTTGAATTATTAAAAGACTATGATGTTGTTATCTTATATCATCCGAGAAAAGCAAATGTGGTGGCAGATGCGTTAAGTCGCAAAGCTATAGAGCCATCTATAGAAAGACAAGGGATGACTAAGGATCTACACCAACTAGCCAATTTGGGGGTCCGTCTTCTTGAAACTCCAGATGAAGGGTTTATTATGCATAATACAACAGAATCTTCACTAATAACTGAAGTATAAGAGACGCAATATGCAGATCCTATTTTATTACGGCTTAAGGAAAATGTGCAATGTGGTATGACAAAGGCATTTGAGCTTACGCAAGAAGGGGTACTTCAGTGCCAAAACAGATTGTGTGTACCTGATGTAGACGGGCTAAGAAAAAGGATTATGACAGAAACACATCATTCAAGGTATTCTATCCATCCAGGGTCAACAAAGATGTACCATGATTTGAAAGGGATGTATTGGTGGGGTGACATGAAGAAGAACATTGCAAAATTTGTAGCCGAATGTCCAAATTATCAAAGAGTTAAAGTAGAGCACCAAAAGCCCGGGGGTTATATGCAATGTATAGATCTTCCAATCTGGAAGTGGGACATGATCAACATGGATTTCGTCACTGGTTTGCCTCGTACATTTTGAAGGTTTGATTCCATATGGGTGATAGTTGATAGGCTTACCAAATCAGCACACTTTCTACCGGTTAGGACCACTTACACAGTTGAAGAATATGCTAAGTTATATATTAAGGAGATAGTTCGACTACATGGAGTTCCAATCTCTATTATATCGGATCGAGGAGCTCAATTTACTGCAAATTTTTGGAAGTCTTTTCAGAGAAATTTGGGGACACAAGTGAATCTAAGTACAACTTTTCACCCTCAAACGGATGGACAAGCAGAACGTACCATTCAAACACTTGAAGATATGCTACGAGCTTATGTATTGGACTTTAAAGGTAGTTGGGATGATCATCTACCTCTCATCGAGTTCGCCTACAACAATAGCTATCATTCAAGTATCAAAATGGCACCATATGAAGCTTTGTATGGAAGAAAGTGTAGATCAACAATTGGATGGTTTGAAGCGGGTGAAACTGCCTTATTCGGGCCAGATCTTGTTCATCAAGCTATTGAAAAGGTTAAGGTGATCCAACAGCGACTAGAAATAGCCCAAAGCAGACATAAGTCATATGCGGATGTTAGGAGAAGGGGGCTTGAGTTTGCTATAGGTGATTGGGTATTCTTGAAGGTTTCACCAATGAAGGGGGTTATGAGATTTGGTAAGAAAGGAAAATTAAGTCCATGTTATATAGGCCCATACCAGATTACTCGGAGGTTTGGAAAAGTTGCTTATGAATTAGATCTACCCCAAGAACTCTCAACAGTTCATCCAGTATTTCACGTCTCAATTCTTCGAAAGTGCATTGGAGATTCATCTCATACTATCCCTACTGAAGATGTACAAATTACAGAAGATCTCACCTATGAGGAAATACCTATTGCTACTCTAGATCGACAGGTTAAGAAGTTGAGGAATAAAGAAATAGCTTCTGTAAAAGTGCTTTGGAGGAACCAACAAGTAGAAGAGATCACGTGGGAAGCTGAAGAAGTGATGAAATCCAAGTACCCCCATTTGTTCAAATACGAAGAAAAAGTCCAAGATGCTGAATTGGAGCAATAACATGTAAGTGTAAAACATATAGGTACTATATGGTAATAGGGATATTAACTTAGGCTTGAACTTGTTTTGGTTGGACAGTTATGCTAACATTCGAGGACGAATGTTTCTAAGGGGGGAAGGATGTAACATCCCGTATCTTTCTTGTACTTATTCTAATTATATGGAACCTGGTATGGTTATATGTTATAGGTAACAGATGATATTTGTTATGCAATTATTAATGGTGTAGATGGAATTATAGAGGCTGCCCGTATAGTTTAATGTGATGCGACTAAGTTAACATTAAGATAACTATTTAAACTTGGAATCATAAGCTAGTATTTGAACCTAAAGTTTAAAGTGACCAAGTGTGTATAAGTTGAAGGTTAGATTAAAGGGATTAGGAGCTGAAAATGGAGCAAAATATTGAGGTGCTTGCTTGACTTATTTAAGCTAGTAGGTGAGTCACCTACTTAAGTTGTTTGAACCAAATTAATGGACCCATGGCTATGGATCAGATTTGGGTCTATGCTATAATATACTCATTTGGGCCAAATTGAACAAAGGAGAAAGAAAATTGATAAGTGGCCCAACACACCAATCTGCCAAGGCCCAAATATAATTGAGCCCAACAAGAAATTAAGCAAGTAGGTGCATCACCTACTTTGAAGTTTCAGCAGCTTGGACCCTTAAGTAGGTGCATCACCTACTTGGACCAATTTGACCAATTTTATGGTCCAAAATGCAGCTAAGGAGGTGGACAAGATAGGGCCTTTAAAAGGCCAAGTTGCTGGTCATTTTACGTCACTTTTAAGTCACAAAAAAGGAGTATATTTCAGCAAATCTCTCTACTCTCTCAAAAACAACAAGAGCAGCAGCCCTATTTTTCCTTCTAGGGTTCTTGAAGAAACCCTCCCCTTTGCAGCCCAAGGTAAGTGAAAAACACTTAAGGTTTTGTTTAACTATCTCATGGGAGATTAGGGAAACAAGTTATAAGTGTTTGACTATAAGTATATGGCTGATTATAGAACAAGCTGTTTGTTCACGTTTCCTTGTTATTAAGGAACTTTTTTTCTTCTTCTTTGGTTTAAGTGTGAAGGAAATTTCAAGCTCTTGAAGAGTTCAATTAAAAGAATAAGTTGCTGAATTGAGGTAAGGTGACTGCCCCATTTTGTTTTTCTTATATATGAATTTGAGAGGGGATTATGGATGTCTTGTTATTGAGAACTCAAGAGATGATGAGTTCAATAATTGATTGCTACAATAAAAGGGGTTTGGGACTGTTTTGTATGTATATGTTATGGGCTGCCAGGTTGAAGTTTGATAAAGGTGTGATGAGTTTGTAATTAATTATAGAAGAAAGATGTGGTGATATACCACCGAACTAATGCTTGCTGCCCAATCTATTTTGCGTATTGTTTGGAATGTGTAATGAAGTCGAGGTGGTTTTGGTTAACCTTATAAGAACCTATATGGTATGTGGGTGTAATTGGAGGAAAAAAGGGGTTAAAATAACACCTTTGTTTGATAGATTAATAGTTGCTGCCCGGTTACTGTTTTGGGTAAAATTAAGTATCTCAAATGTGTTGATTGGTTACTAATACTAGTTTACCATATATTCTATTGTAGATAAGTAATCTAACAGGCAGGAAGTCAAGTCGGGTTAGTTTCGGAGTCAAATAACCAGGTATGTAAGGCATACTCTATTTCACACTCTTTGGCATGAAATCGTACAATTGTTCCATCAAGCAAGTTTCCGAGGTTATCCTATAACAAAGTGATAGATAATGGAAGCACATTACACTCCATGTATCCAATGACCTTGTTCCCACTCTCTAACGCATTAGAACACCTCAATGCATGCTTATTATTAAATCTGTTCGTCTATCTTCACTAGAAAATTTCAAGAGTTCTCTGTTTGTTCAAATAAGACCCATGTGTTATTTTAGCTCCTATACATTTTATTTGTGTGCCAACAGCTCCCTACCTCATTGTTGTTGCATTAAGTGTCTATTTACATGTCTCTTATTAGCGTATTACTAGTTCAAGGTACCATAATGTGATGACCACCAAAGTAACTATCTCAAAGGCTAAATAAACTAAGTAATGCAAATCTATAAAATGACGAGTGGCAGCTCAGGGGCATTTGCCTAGCATGGGCCGATCTCGATACCTTTATTTGTGGGTAGCAGCTTAGGGGCATAAGCCTAGTATGGGCCGATCCAATCTTTATATGTAGGTGGCAGCTCAGGGGCGTAAGACTAGTATGGGCTGATCCTAATTTATCTATTTACCGCTAATTAGCTGGTCGTTTGCATTATATGGCTTACAAAGATTATGAATTAAGAAGGTAAAACGAAGAAAGAATGTAATGTACATTGTCCCAGAAGTATTTATAAAGGTGGCCTACTATTACTACTCATACACTTGTATCAGATTTCTATTGAGCTTTTGTCTCAAGTGTGTTGTTACCTTTTGCCTTACATATTCAGTACATATTTTCGTACTGACATCCCTCACGAGGGACCTACATTTCATGCTGCAGGCAGAGGCACTTTAGCTCATACAACTCACTAGTAGGAGCGCAGGCTTTTCAGGGACTATTGGTGAGCTCCAGGTTGATTTGGGGCTTTCCTAGTCTGTTCCATATATTTTGGTATTGTACAGTAAGTCAAGAGTAGGGAGGGGGTTTGTCCCGATCCTAACTAAGTCTATGTATCTTTTAGAGGCTTTGTAGACTAATGTAAAGTTATGGTAGTGTCCTGATTTTAGACATGGTGGCCCCATCGGCCAAGTGTTGTACATATCAGTTTGGGCGTGCATGTGTAGTTATTTTCATCGATACATAATATCATGTTGTCAGAACATTTGGTTGTTACAGTTACATGCATGGGAAGTACAAGGTTATGAATTGGTTCTCTCAGGCCTTTACGGCTACGGGTGCCTGTCCGCCCCAACAGGATTTCAGGCGTGACACACTAGTTGATCCTATTGATGACCAAATTGACTCTTCTTGTAAGGTTAATTTAGGTCCACCTAGTGTTGAAAGCCATATGTTGAACGGAAGTACATCATCTTGTGTAATCGGTGTATGTGTTTGATATGATTAATAGAACTCAAGTGAGTGAAGTACTTGAAAATATTGGTCACCAAAATGGGAGTGAACCTGAGAGCCATTCTTGGGACAATCTTATGCTTGAAATCTCTTTGAAACATGATATTGATCTTTTAGAGAGTGATGAACGTGTTTGTTCCGAATCTGCCCGGGAAATAGATCATGCTCTTTTTAGGTATAATGTCTTGTTTGAAGATGATTTAAACACTCCTAATGAACCTAGTGGTGAGAATGGTAGTATAGCTTGCCTTGAAGGCTATAGTCGATATGCTAACCCACTATGGTGTGACAACATTCCTCCTAAAGATGGAAATCTCTTTTTGAAAGATGAGAGTACTCTTAAGGGTAAGAAATGGGTAGTCCTTCTTGAAAACCCAAGGGCAAAGGTGTTATTGACTCCTTGGGGTAATGTTCCTAAAGTGCATCCTTGTTTGACACACTTGTGCCTAAATTGCATGAATTCCAACTTGTGGATGCCAAGTTGTCTAGTTATTTGAAGGAAAGAATGTGTATGTGTTTAAATGCTTATTCTTCACCCGTGAATGCCTTTGCACGCGATTCTTTCCTATACTACATCTTTGCCTATGATAACATCCATGCTAGTTTTGGATTTATTTTATGTCTAGATAGAAAGTTTGTTGGTCTGTCCATGTGTGTGCATGATAATGC
This sequence comes from Capsicum pubescens, assembly GCA_030864215.1. Taxonomy (NCBI): domain Eukaryota; kingdom Viridiplantae; phylum Streptophyta; class Magnoliopsida; order Solanales; family Solanaceae; genus Capsicum; species Capsicum pubescens. The sequence goes on along the minus strand of CM061545.1, from coordinate 146,138,877 downwards.
TATATGGATTTTATGGGCTTTAGAACCAATCGAACCCCCCCTTGGTGTGGTCTTTTGATGAGATAAAGAAGCAATGGTGTCTTATAGCTCATAAGATGAAGGAAGTTCTACCTTGTGGATTATTTGATGTCATTAGGACCTATGTAGTTTCTTTGTCTCTTGGTGATTCCCGTAACCAAATCTTTTGTGCACCTTTTATTGATCTTTTAATATTTAATTCAAAGGATCCTTGGTTATATTGCAAACATGTGCAACCTTGGCATGTTGAGATGATTTGTTGTGCTAAACCTAACCCTCATGGCGTGAGGAGTTTGTATTTGTTTGCCCTCTCTTTGGTTTTGCAAGGTTTGGATTCGAGGTCGAATCCTTTTCAAGAATGGAAGGATGATACAAGAATAATGACCGCCTTAGCTTTCGAAGACATCATTCAAAGTCACTATGTGAAGAATCAAGCTTTGGTCGCATTGAGGGCATGTGATCATGCTTGGAGGGGATATTTTGAGCCTACCATTGATCAAACCCGAGTGTGGAAGATTGCTTAGAGCCTTGAAGACTTAAAGAGATAGTTCGGCTGAAGAGTATGCAAAATTATATATTAAAGAGATAGTTCGGCTGCATGGAGTCCCAATCTCTATTATATCTGATAAGGGATCTCAATTTGCTGCACATTTTTGGAGGTCATATCAGAAGAGTTTGGGAACAAAAGTGATTTTAAGCACAACTTTTCACCCTCAAATAGATGGCCAAGCGGAACGTAGAATCCAAACATTAGAGGATATGTTACGTGCTTGTGTATTGGACTTCAAAGGTAGTTGGGATGATCATTTTCCACTAATTGAGTTTGCATACAACAATAGTTATCACTCGAGTATTAAAATGGCCCCTTATGAAGCTTTACATGGCAAAAAGTGTAGATCACCAATTGGGTGGTTTGAAGTGGGTGAAACTACCTTATTTGGGCCAGATCTTGTTCATCAAGCTATAGAAAAAGTTAAGGTGATACAACAACGATTAGAAACAGCTCAAAGCCGACATAAATCATATGCGGATACTAGAAGAAGAGGGTTAAGGTTTGCTATAGGAGATTGGGTGTTCTTGAAGGTATTTCCAATGAAAGGGGTAATGAGGTTTGGTAAAAAGGGAAAACTAATCCCCGCTACATAGGGCCATATAAAATTATTCAAAGATTTGGCCAAGTGGTACATGAGTTAGACCTACCCCAAGAGCTTTCAATGGTACATTCGGTGTTTCATGTCTCAATGCTCCGCAAGTGCATAGGAGATCCATCTCATATTACTCCTACTAAAGATGTGCAGGTTATGGAAGAACTCACGTATGAAGAAGTGCCTACTGCTATACTAGATCGGCAAGTTAAGAAGTTAAGAAATAAAGAAGTAGCTTCAGTAAAAGTGCTTTGGAGGAGCCCGCAAGTAGAAGAAATCACATGGGAAGCCGAAGAAGCAATGAAGTCAAAGTACCCTCATTTATTTGAATCTAAAGACTTGGTCCAAGGATGCTGATTTGGGGCATAAACAAGTAAGTATAAATACACAAGTGCTATATGGATAACAATGAGTTTAAACTTAGTCTTATATTCGTTTAAGCTAGCTAGTTATACTAGCATTCGAGGACGAATGTTTCTAAGGGGGTAGGATGTAACACCCTATATTCCGCGTGTACTAGTTCTACTTATGTGTCACTTGATATGGACTTATGGGGTAGGTAATGGGCTCGGATATCCTATGTGATTGGTGACGGTAAGATAGGTTTGGAGGAGTTCCCACATGTACTGAAACGTGGTATGATTAAGTTACCTTCGATGAGAGCATATAAACTTGGGCCCTTAAGTAGGTATTTGAATCTAAAGGATGAAGTGACCAAGTTTTAAGTTTAACTATAAGAATTTTGATCTTAAACTGGAACAAAATATTGAGGTGCTTGCTTGACTTATTTTAAGCTAGTAGGTGAATCACCTACTTTGACCTTTTGACCAACTTAAAAACTAAGTAGGTGAATCACCTATTAAGTATCCCTTGACCAGCTTATTGGGCCAAATACACTACCACCTACTTAAGTTAATTCTGGCCCAAATTAAATAAGAGAAAAGGAGGAGAATGGGCAAGGCCGAATAGTTTTTAATCCACAAAGGCCCAATATAATGGGCAAGTAGGTTCATCACCTACTTGATAAATTATGGCCCAAAAATGACCAAGAAAGTCGGTCAAGAGCATCTCTTTTAAAAGGGATTAAAACCAGCCCTTATAGCTCATTTTAACTAGCAAAAAAAAAAAACAGCTTTCAAGATTTTCTCTCTTGTTCTCTCTTAGCTATGCTGCAGCCGTAAAATTCCACTAGGGTTCTTTTGAAACCTTCCTTCCAAGTTAAAGGTAAGTGAACAAATCATGAGCACATCTTAAGAATACTATGAGGATTATGTTCTACATGATTAAACTATAAGATATCCCTTTAGTTTGGCAGTCCCTTTATCTTTGATTATTAAGAGATTTTTCTCTTCACTTTTGGTTTGTGAGTAAAGGGATCAAGCTATTGAAGAGATATACATTAAGGGAATAAACTACCACCGAAATTAAGGTATGGCTACTGTCCATTTTTTCCCTTTTCCTATATACGTGTGTTGGTTGAGGATTGTGTATATGTTGTTGTTAAGAACTCAAGGGATGGTGAGTTCAATTTTTGGTTGCCATATTAAGGGGTATTTGGGGCTGTTTTGGATCTGTTTTATGTATGTATGTTGGGGGCTGCTTGGTTGACGTTGGGGGAATGGTGTGAATAATTTCCATTGAAAGGTAGAAGAAGAGTATAATGGTACACCACCAAATTGAATGTCGCATAAGTTTACTGCCCACATCACTTGATATACTGTTTTGAGAGTACAATAAAGATGAAATTGTTAAGGGGATCTTATAAAAAGTTACATCACGTGTGAATGTAATTGGAGAAGAACGAGGTTGAGAGAACACCCTTGGATTAGTTGATTGTGGATTACTGCTCGGTTACTATTTTAGTAAGTTTAAATGGCGTGAATATGTTAATTAGCTACTAATACTAGTCTTATGCTATTGTAGATTAGTAATCTAAAAGGAAAGACGTTAAGTGAAAGTGTGATCAGTTGTGCAGCAAGGTATGTATGGTTCATCGATCCTACTCTTTGGCGTGAATCTAACTCCTTTGTTATAAAGTATTCCTAAGTTTTCTTCCTTTCAAGTTATACCTAACTACAACGTACAACCCCCAACGTGGTTAACAACCTTATTGTAACTTGTCAGGTTGTTAAAGTACCTAAAGATGTGTTTGTTACTAGATCTGTCCATTTCCTTTCTAATTACTAGTATGATATGGGTGCTTTCATAAATAAGCCTTACGAGTTGTTCTCTTAGTTAACATGACCCATGATGTTAGCTAAGCTCCTATGTGTTATATTTCTATTATTGTTGTATTCGATCTCATTGCTACTGCCTCTAGTGCATATTTGCACACCTTTTGCTACTGGTCCAAAGTTCCAAATCTAATACATGACCACCAAAACAACAACTTTAAAGATAAAAAGAATGATCTGAAGTGAGTCTATATATTTTGGGTGGTATCCCAGAGATGGAAGAAACACCGAGCATGGGTCGATCCCAATATTATGGGTGGTATCCCAGGGGAAAAAGGAAAGCCTAGCATGGGTCGATGCCGATTTGTGTACTTATGAGGAACGTATCCCAGGGGTTAAAATGCCTAGCATGGGTCATCCTTTTTTACCACTGATCAGCTGATCATTTGTATTATGCCTTATAATCTTATAAAGTAAAGAAGAATGAAGCAAAGTAAAGGATGTAATGTACATGATCCCATAAGCATAAGCAAAGTTGGTATTCTATCCTTATCTTTATAGTTATATATTGATAATTGATTTTGTTGAGAGCTTGTCTTATTTATAGTCACTTCATGCCGTACATACTCAGTACACTCTTTGTATTGACATCCTTCATGGGGGACACTATGTTTCATGCCGCAGGTACAGGTACTCTAGCTAGTAGACCACCCCAGTAGGAGCACAGGACATCCAGCTGCTATTGGTGAGCTCCAAGTTGATTCAGAGCTTTCCGAGTCTGTTATATATTTTGGTATTGTGTAGTAGTTATGAGCAAGGCGGGGGTTTGTCCCGACCTTAACTAAGTGTCCATGTGTCTTTTAGAGGCTTTGCAGACTATGTGAAGTTAAGTGTGGTAGTATTATGTTCTTTTAACGTTGTGGCCCCAACGGCCAAGTCTTGTATATGTAGGTTTGGACTTACTTACGTGGTTTTTTTATCAATGCATCATATCCATACTAGCAGAAGCTTTGAATGCCATAATTACATGTATGAAAAGTACATGGTTAAGAGTTGATTCTCCCAAAATGGGTGCCTATCCGCCCCAACAGAATTTAAGGCATGGCACCAAGAGTAGAAGGAATTGCCATTCTCTTTAAGCCATTGGTCCCTTCCCCACTCTTCACATTCCCTAAAAATAGGAGCAAAGGTATGATCCTCGGGATTCAACATTCGCAAGCTCTCAAATCCCATCAACTTTGAAGACAAGGTAGCAACAAACACATGCTTTCTAGACAACACATCGGCAACAACATTTTCCTTCCCCTTTTTGTAATGAATTACATAAGGGGAAGTCTCAATAAACTCAATCCACTTAGCATGATGCCTATTCAACATGTCTTGTCTCTTAAGGTGTTTCGACGATTCATGATCCGTTCGTATCACAAACTCCTTAGGCCACAAATAATGTTGCCAATTTTCCAAAGCTCTAACAAGGGCGTACAACTCCAAATCATAAGTCAAATAATTAAGAGTTGCCCCTTTGAGTTTTTCACTAAAATAAGCAACGGGCTTACCTTCTTGCATCAAAACAGCCCCAATACCAACCTTACTAAGCATCACACTCAACTTCAAACATCTTATCAAAATCGGGCAATTGCAACAAAGGGGCCGAGATGAGCATAGCTTTCAAGGCTTCAAAAGCCTTAGCTTGCTCATCACCACACTTAAAGTGTTGGTCTTTAACCTCAGTCAAGGGGGATTCTATGGATCTAAAACCCTTGACAAACCTCCTATAAAAGCTCGCCAACCCATGAAAACTTTGGATTTCTCCAATAGTCTTAGGGGTCGGCCAACTTCGTATAGAGTCTATCTTGGATTCATCCACTTCCACCCCCTGGAGATCACAACAAAACCCAAGAAAACCACTTTATTAACACAAAAATAACACTTCTCCATGTTGGCATACAACTTCTCCTTTCAGAGCACATCAAACACATACCTCAAATGCATCACATAATCATCAATAGATTTACTATATACCAACACATCATCAAAGTAAACCACCATAAACTTTCCAATATATGGCTTCATTACATGATTCATTAGCCTCATAAAGGTGCTAGGAGCATTGGTAAGGCCAAATGGCATGACCAACTACTCATATAGACCAAATTTGGTCTTAAATACGATCTTCCACTCATCACCGGGTTGCATACGAATCTGGTGGTAGCCACTCCTAAGATCAACTTTAGAAAACACACAAGCACCATGGAGCTCATCTAACATATCATCTATCCTAGGTATAGGATGACGATACCTTATAGTGATTTTGTTGATGGCTCTACAATCAACACACATGCGCCAAGTTCCGTCTTTCTTTGGTACCAAAAGCACCAGTATAGCACACGGACTCAAACTTTATTTGATGTAGCCTTTGTTGAGAAACTCCTCAACTTGTCTCTCAAGCCCCTTAGTGTCCGTGGGATTGCTCCTATACGCCGGTTTGTTTGGAAGTTGTGAACCCGACACCAAATCAATTTGGTGCTTAATTCCCCGAATCGGGGGCAATTCTTGTGGTAATTCTTATGGGAATACATCATTAAACTCCTGAAAAACAAGTGAAATAGAAGGGGAAAGAGAAGAATAAAAAGTAGAAAAAGAACAAGAGACGTTAGTATTAAGGGCATGAGCTAGGAGGAGCATAAGAGTGTCCATGTCTTGTTCCTTGAACAAATCCTTCCTGCTAGACAACATAACCATGGGTCCTTGACCCCTTTGAGCCTTAGAATTAGCAACTTCTCCCTTAGAAGTGGTAGAACCCGAGACCTCCCCTTTTTGCCTCTTTTTGATTTCTTGTCTTTTGCTTCCCTTTTCTTTCAACTCTCTTAATTTTTGATCCATCTTATTCACTTGGGAGGGTGATAGTGGGTGTATTGTGAACTTCTTCCCATCATGCACAAGTAAGTGTTCAACCTCCCATCATTCTTGGTAGATTTGTCTTATTGCCATGGTCTACCAAGTAGCAAATGACACGCTTGCCAGAATGACATCACAATAAACTTCATCTCGGTAGTTTCCTACCATGAACTTGATCATGCATTGTCAGGTCATTTTTAACTCACCACATTCATTGAGCCATTGTAGTTTGTAAGGATTAGCATGAGGAGTGGTAGGAAGTTTCAAGAAATCCTCCATTGTAGAACTAGCAACGTTTGTGCAACTTCCACTATCAATCACCATAGTGCACACCCCTCCCTTAATCAAGCATTCGGTGTGAAACAAGTTCTCTCTTTGGCTCGGTTCTTCAAGTGACTTACTTACCATATCACTCCTTACCACATAATTAGGAACTAGACACTCTCCATCTTGTGGCCAAGTGTCTTCTTCCTCACAATCATCACAAGTAGTTTCGGGTTCACCATCACAAAACTCTCCATTTTGCACACCAACATCATCAACCTCGGGTTCAAGATCAACTTCCTCACCTAGGTAGTACAACCTACCTTCCCTTAGGATCACATTCCTACGAGTAGCACACTCAATTGCCCGATGACCCCATCCTTGACACTTGAAACATTGAAGGCCTTTCGGATTAGGATTAAAAAACTTATTACCTTCGGGTCTTGTGGGGTATTTTGGCATTTGTTTGACCTCGGATTGCTTGACAAAAGTTGAGGGTTCCTTACCTTTACCTAAACCCAAAACTTGCTGATTTGGACCTTTGGAGTGGACCCAACCCGAATTGGGTGCTTGGAGTCTTGGCTTGTACCTTTCTTTGTTCTCTTTCTTAATTTCCATGGCGGCTCGGAAGACTTCCACCACGGTTCCAAACTTGTGAAGATTCAAATGGGAGGAGATGTCCTTGTTCAACCCAACTTTGAAGAAAATAACATCATGTTGCACTTGCTTACCTCTATGATCAAGCTTCAAGACAAGTTGCTGAAATTTGTCATAATAGGCTATGCCACTCTTGTTTCCTTGCCTTAGATTGTAAAGCTTGGCAAGAATCTCTTGCCTATAATGATACAAGATCAAACCAACAACACCAAGAGCTACAAGTTGGTTCGAATTTCAGTCCAACAACACAAGAACAACAAGCTTAATTTTCAGCTTTTCAGCTCAACCACACGAAAACAACAAGATGAACAACAATGCTAGTGAATCGAAAATAGCCCCACACGGCTTCACTAGACTTTAAGATAACAAAATCAACAACAACAACAAGATAAGGAAAAGATAGATAACTTGACATATAACATTCAATATACTAAGAACCCTAACATCAAGAGAGGACCCTAAGTCTAATGAATGTAAACACCAAGTTCTTACGAGGACCAAGAGGCACTCAAAGACCTCAAAACCCTTGTTTCTAGCCAAAGAGACAACACAAGTATCCCTCTACTTGTGAGATATTGGTGGCGGCTCCAAGAGTGGAGAAGAGAGAGAGAAATGTTTAGTGTTTAGGTTACAAAAATCAGATTTCAAAAAGTGGAGTCTAACTCTCTAACATGTTCTATTTATACTACAAACAAAAGGGGCAAAATGACCCATCCGCCCTTGCTTCTTGTGCCATCCTTGAAGAGTAGTTTATTACACATTAGGACCCCTCTTCACACATAAAAACGTTTAGGTCCTTGGTTGGTTCAATCACCAACTCACACACGGCCATTTGCATGAACAAGGCTTGGAGTTTTTGTAATTCCCGAGCTTCGCTTCGTGTGAAAGGCCGTGTACGTGTGGAGGCTGTCCCAACCGTATCATCCTCTCCATCTTGAGAGGAATTTGACCTCAAATTCAGCATTTGGTCATCTTCAACCGCATCAACGAGGGAGAGATCACCAACGTTGAAAGTGTTGTGCACTTGATATTCCGGTGGAAGGTCGATCTTGTAGGCGTTGTCATTGATTCTCTCAAGTACTTGGAAAGGACCATCACCCCTTGGCAGCAACTTGGACTTCCTTTGAGCTGGAAACCGATCCTTTTGAAGATGCACCCACACCCAATCTCCGGGTTCAAGCACAAGCCTTCTTCTCCCTTTGTTTACCCTTTTTGCAACCTCTTGGTTCTTCTTTTCAAGCTTGAGCCGCACCGTCTCATGCATTTTCTTCATTGCTTCGGCTCTTTTATTTCCATCTAAGCTGGTCATGAGATCACTAGACAAAGGAGTGAGATCTAAAGGGGTAAGGGGATTTAGGCCGTAGACACATTCAAAGGGAGTCATTCCCGTGCTCGAATGTATTACCCGGTTGTATGCAAACTCCACCAAGGGTAGGTGATCTTCCCATGAAGTCAGTTTACCTTTAACCATAGAACGTAGCATAGACCCTAAGGTTCTATTTACTACCTCCGTTTGGCCATCGGTTTGTGGGTGGCAAGACGTGGAGAAAAGTAACTTCGTTCCAAGCCTACCCCACATGGACTTCCAAAAGAGACTTAGGAACTTGGAGTCCCTATCGCTCACAATAGTCCTCGGTACCCCGTGAAGCTTTACAACATGTTCAACAAATAATGAAGCTACACTACGAGCATCCTCGGTTTTAGCACATGGAATAAAATGAGCCATTTTAGAGAATCTATCAACAATAACAAAAATGATATCTCGGCCCTTTCTAGTCCTTGGCAGCCCCAAAACAAAATCCATCGAAATGTCCAACCAAGGTCTAAGGGGAGTAGGGAGTGGGGTGTACAATCCTTGAGGTAGGAGACGAGATTTCGCACTCCGGCAGGCCACGCATTGACTACAAATTTTAGTGACGTCTTTGCGCATTTTTGGCCAATAGAAGTTCTCCTGTAAGATTCCGAGGGTCTTGTCTACCCCAAAGTGCCCCATGAGGCCTCCGTCATGGGCCTCCCTCACAAATAATTCCCTCCAAGAACTAGAAGGAACACACAACCGCCTCCCTTTGAACAAATACCCATCGAACCGAGAGTAGGAGGAATGGTCACTCTCCTTAAGCCAACGGTCCCTTCCCCACTCTTCGCATTCCCTAAAGATAGGAGCAAAGGTAGGATCCTCGGGATACAACAACCGCAAACTCTCAAAACCCATCAATTTCGAAGACAAGGTAGCAACAAGCACATGCTTCCTAGACAAGGCATCGGCAACAACATTTTCCTTTCCCCTTTTATAATGAATTACATAAGGGAAAGTCTCGATGAACTCAATCCACTTAGCATGACGCCTATTCAACTTGTCTTGGCTCTTAAGGTGTTTCAACGACTCATGATCCGTTCGTATCACAAACTCCTTAGGCCACAAATAATGTTGCCAATTTCCCAAAGCTCTAACAAGGGCGTACAACTCCAAATCATAAGTTGAGTAATTAAGAGTTGCCCCTTTGAGCTTTTCACTGAAATAAGCAACGGGCTTACCTTCTTGCATCAAAACAGCCCCGATGCCAACCTTACTAGCATCACACTCTACTTCAAACATCTTATCAAAATCGGGCAATTGCAATTAAGGCGCCGAGATGAGCGTAGCTTTCAAGGCCTCAAAAGCCCTAGCTTGCTCATCACCCCATTTAAAGGGTCCGTCCTTTCTAATTACCTCGGTTAAGGGGGCTGCTATGGAACTAAATCCTTTGACAAACCTCCTATAGAAGCTTGCCAACCCGTGGAAACTTCGGATTTCTCCAATAGTTTTCGGGGTCGGCCAACTTCGAATAGAGTCTATCTTGGAATCGTCCACTTCCACACCCCTTGAGCTCACGACAAAACCCAAGAATATAATCTTATCAACACCAAAAGAACACTTCTCCATGTTGGCATACAGTTTCTCCTTTCGGAGCACATCAAACACACATCTCAAATGCATTACATGATCATCAATAGATTTACTATATACCAACACATCATCAAAGTAAACCACCACAAATTTTCCAATATAAGGCTTCATTACATGATTCATTAGCCTCATAAAGGTGCTAGGAGCATTGGTAAGGCCGAAGGGCATGACCAGCCACTCATATAGACCGAATTTGGTCTTGAATGCGGTCTTCCACTCATCACCGGGTTGCATGCGAATCTGGTGATAGCCACTCCGAAGGTCCACTTTAGAAAACAAACAAGATCCGTGGAGCTCATCTAACATATCATCTAGTCTAGGGATTGGATGACGATACCTTATAGTGATTTTGTTGATGGCTCTACAATCGACGCACATACGCCAAGTTCCGTCCTTCTTTGGTACCAAAAGCACCGGAACAGCACACAGACTCATGCTTTCCTTGATGTATCCCTTGTTGAGCAGCTCCTCAACTTGTCTTTCAAGCTCCTTAGTGTCCATGGGATTGCTCCTATAGGCCGGTTTGTTTGGAAGTTGTGAACCCGGCACCAAATCAATTTGGTGCTCAATTCCCCGAAGTGGGGGCAATCCTTGCGGAAGTTCTTGAGGAAATACATCTTCATACTCCAGCAACACATAAGAAATCAAAGGGGAAATGGAAGAATTAGTGGGGTTAGTATTAAAACAATGGGCCAAGAGTAGCATCGGCTTGTTCTCATCATGATCCACGAAGAGTTCTTTCCTCCTAGCCAACATCACCACATTTTCCATCTCCTTTGTCGTTGGGACAGCCTCGGATGTCCCGACTTCCTCACCTACGGCACTCCCCCCCTTTTCTCCCTTCCCGGATTCCTTCCCCTTTCCCTTCAACTCTCTCATCTTTTGATGCCACTCGTTTACTTGGGAGGGTGAAAGAGGATGAAGTGTGACCTTTTGGCCATCCTTCTCAAGCGTATACCGGTTGGTCCTCCCATCGTGTTTAGTAGACCTATCATATTGCCATGGTCTACCTAACAATAAGTGACATGCTTGCATTGGGATCACGTCACAAAGTACCTCATCGTGGTAGTTTCCCACCTTAAACCGAATCACACATTGCCGTGTGACCCTTAATTCACCACAATCATTCAACCATTGTAGCTTGTAAGGACTAGTGTGTGGTGTAGTTGGTAGCTTCAAGAAATTTACCATAGCATGGCTCGCAACATTTGTACAACTACCACTATCAATCACCAAGGTGCACACACTCTCCTTTATAAGACACTTAGTATGGAATAGATTTTCCCTTTGACTCGGGTCACCTATCGCCTTACTAATCATGACACGTCTAACCACAAAGTTAGGAACCACACACTCCCCTTCTTGTGGATAAACATCTTCACTACCGTCTACTTCATCATCATTCGGCCCATTTTCAGCTCCCTCTCCATCTTGAGGCTCGGCCTCATCCTCCCCCCTTTCGGAATCCACCTCTTCACCAAGGTAGTACACCTTTCCTTCTCGTAGGATCACATTGCGCCGGTTCGGACATTCATTGGCCTTATGCCCCCAACCTTGGCACTTGAAGCATTGGAACCCCTTTGGGTTGGGATATTTGTGAGCCTCCGGTTTCGGGGGAAATTTAGGGACTGTTTTGGACTCGGGCAGCTTCGTAGGTGCGGGTTGGTCCTTGTTTTTGGTCCAACCCGAGGGAGTTGGTACCCTTGACTTGAAGGATGATCTCTCCTTAAGTTCCCTTTCAATCTCAAGGGCCGCTTGGAATATACCGTCAATGGTTTCAAACCGGTGAAGGGTCAAATGAGTGGAGATCTCTTTGTTCAATCCGCACTTGAATCGGATGATGTCGTGGCTGATTTGCTCCCCACGATGATCAAGTTTCAACATGAGTTGTTGGAACTCGTCAAAGTAGGCCATTACACTCTTGCCTCCTTGCCGCAAGCCATATAACCTAGCAAGCAACTCATGACGATATCTCTCGGGAAGGTATCGTTGTCTCATCAAATACCTCAACCGATACCAAGGTGGTGGCTGTCCATGGACTAATTCATTACCAAATCGTTTAACATACTCCCACCAAGTGTTAGCATAGCCCTCGAGGTGAGCTATAGCGTAGCAACTCTTCTTTTCGTCCGAGATGTCATTAACTTGGAAAACTTTGTCACAAGCCGATTCCCAAGTCAAGTAGGTCTCGGGATCACTTTCACCCTTAAAGATGGGTAGGCTCAACTTGATGGTGTTGATGCCTACGTCTCTCTCTTGGTGTCGGTTTCCCCTATCTCCATACCCCCGGTATCTCCTAGGTTCTCCTCGACCCCCTCTTAACTCCTCTTCCCTCATATAAGCATCATCAAAGACTCCATCTCCTTCATACTCCTCTCTACCGTATCCTTCAAAGTGGGCTGGCCGGCCTTGGCCGTTTTGATTTGGAGGATTTGGAATTTGTGGTCTTTGGTTTAATGGAGCTTGGAATGGAGGGTTCGGATTTAGTGGAGGTACTTGGCGTCCAAATCCCCCTTGTGGAATTGGAGGGGCTTGGAAATGTAGTGGTCTAGTGGAGTCTCGGTTTGGAGGAAAATAGGTAGTTTGGCTTGCGGTATTTAGTGGAGCTTGGGGTGCATTTAGCATTTGGTGGACTGTTTCGGGGGTGATGGTTGCGGAGGAGGTTCTATCATGACCATTGGTAGATACGTGTAGAGGAGTAGAAGGACGAGAGTTCCTTTGACTCTCCACTTGTTCTAATCTTCCACTAATAGTCGACACTTCCCCCTTTATTGCTGCCAAGTCCCCTCTCACGGCCCCAAATTCCGAATTCAACCTTTCAAGTGTCCGGGTAACGGCCTCAAGAGTGACCCTCATAGAATCAAGGGCATTAGTATCCACACTATGAGACGTAGTTCCTTCCATTGTCAAGATATTATCCGCCTTAGTTCACCACAAGTTCGTGTTCCACAAGTGTTGTATAATTGGCTAGTAACCATGAAAATTTTAAGGTATGAGTAAGCTCTTATCCGAAATGGATTCTTGTTTGAAGACTCAAAGAATTCTTGTCGGACTAGAGTCAAAAATCAGCAACTCATTCAAACGAATAAAAGCACTCAAATAAACGTTGACACGAACAAACGGCTCAAGGATCTAATTGACAACTTAGTAGGAATGTACTAGTTTGTTAATTAGTTCTAGGACCAAGTAAGGGAAACCAAGGATCAACAATTAGCAACCAAAGAATATCCTAAGTTGAGCTTGTAGTGACGTGGCAGCATGCAATGGTTCCACACATTTTCTTTTCTCTTTTTTTTTTTTTTGTCAATATTCACACAACTTGTTATAGTTTTCAAAGTGTTTTTGGTGGGAAAATAAAAATCTTGTAATATTTCACCCTTTTCAAACTCAAGAAAGGGATGTTTGGTAGACTAATCCCACAAAACAAGGATCCTTGAATTAGGGAAAAGTGATTGACAAGACTACAAGGTGATGGGTGCAAGTCTTTCACAACAACTTTATAGCTTGTCTTACAAATTGAGCACACACAAGATGAACAAGATGAACAAGTTCAAAGATGAACACCTCAACAATCTTCCTCAACTTCTTTAGCACTTAAACACAACATCCACCGATTTTATTTTCTTTTAGGCATCAACAACATACAACTTTCGGCCACTTCAAGTCACTACACAATGTTCAAGTTTTCAAGCTCAACTTTCGGATCTAGACACCTTAGTGTTGGTGAGAAAGAAACCAACACTAGGAACTCACTAAACAAGTAAAATTAACACTTATATCTAGACATGCAACATCATTTTCGGATTCCACTTTTGGTGTTGTTTGTTTAAGCCGTGTACTAGCCCAAGATGGGTTATGTTGGAACACAACCGGTCAAGCTCTGATACCAAATGATACAAGATCAAACCAACAACACCAAGAGCTACAAGTTGGTTCGAATTTCAGTCCAACAACACAAGAACAACAAGCTTAATTTTCAGTTTTTCAGCTCAACCACACGAAAACAACAAGATGAACAACAATGCTAGTGAATCGAAAATAGCCCCACACGGCTTCACTAGACTTTAAGATAACAAAATCAACAACAACAACAAGATAAGGAAAAGATAGATAACTTGACATATAACATTCAAGATACTAAGAACCCTAACATCAAGAGAGGACCCTAAGTCTAATGAATGTAAACACCAAGTTCTTACGAGGACCAAGAGGCACTCAAAGACCTCAAAACCCTTGTTTCTAGCCAAAGAGACAACACAAGTATCCCTCTACTTGTGAGATATTGGTGGCGGCTTCAAGAGTGGAGAAGAGAGAGAGAAATGTTTAGTGTTTAGGTTACAAAAATCAGATTTCAAAAAGTGGAGTCTAACTCTCTAACATGTTCTATTTATACTACAAACAAAAGGGGCAAAATGACCCATCCGCCCTTGCTTCTTGTGCCATCCTTGAAGAGTAGTTTATTACACATTAGGACCCCTCTTCACACATAAAAACGTTTAGGTCCTTGGTTGGTTCAATCACCATCTCACACATGGCCATTTGCATGAACAAGGCTTGGAGTTTTTGTAATTCCCGAGCTTGGCTTCGTGTGAAAGGCCGTGTACGTGTGGAGGCTGTCCCAACCGTATCATATAATGCTCCGGTACATATCTTTATCCTATACCTCTCTTCAACATCTCCCAAGGAGGTGGTTGGCCATCAATCAACACATCATCAAATCTATTGGTGTAATCCCACCAAGTGTTTGCATATCCTTCAAAGTGAGAAATAGCATAGCAACTTTTCTTTTCTTCGGAAAGGTCATTCACTTGAAAAATCTTTTCACAAGCGGATTCCCAAGCTAAGTTTACTTCCATATCACTCTCACCTTTGAAAATTAGAATGCCAACCTTGATTGAATTAATGCCAACGTCTCGGATTCTTGGTTGATCACCATGCCCATGCCTTGCATCTTGCCCCCGGAATCTACCATAAGGCCCTCTTTGATCATGTCTTTCCCTCATATCTTCTTCAATGAACCAATCGTCACCATGAGGAACTTCATAACCTTCATACTCCCCTCTACCATAATCCTAAAAATAAAGGTGTTGGTTTCGGATTTGGGGTCTTTGGGGAGGTGGATTTGGTCTTTGGTTATTTGGAGCTTGGACTTGGTAGGTGGTGTTTCGTAGAGGTATTTGGTTTGAATTGGGTGGTGGAGTTTGAGTTCCAAGTCCCTCTTTTTGGACTTGGTTCATTTGGGAATGTAGTGGTCTTTGTAGGGTTCGGTTATGAGAGTTTTGGGGTGGGTTTAGTGGATGGTTTTGTGGAGCTCTTGGAGGATTAAGCATTTGGTGGAGGATTTTGGGGGTTATAGTCATGGAAGAGTTATTGGCTTGGACACTAGAGGATGCATGGTAGGGAATAGGAGTAGAAGGTCGTGAGTTCCTTCTACTTTCAACACGATCAAGTCTTCCACTAAAAGTGGAAATTTCAGTACGTATAGCATCTATATCACTCTTCATGTCTCTTCTCAAGGAATCATGACTATCTTCCATTCTTTGAGCAAAGACTCGACCCAAGGCATCAATCCGAGCCATCAAGGCTCCAATAGCATCATTTCCCAATGGTTGGGAAGTAGTACCCTCGGATTCCATGGTAAATGTACCTAAGAAGAAGCAAAAAACAGCAAAGAGAAAACCTACAAAATGAACAAACGAGTTAGTTCAAGAAGGCCTCACCACACTCTCACTCAACCTTACCTCACACTTGGCTTCACAAGTGTTGAATAATTGGCAATACTTGGCAAGTTACTTGAGTGGTGAGAATCTTTGGTCCGGAATCAATCTTTTTTTGAAATGACTCAAATAAAGTGATGCACGGACTTGAACCAACAAAACACTACGAATTAAAATGGAAAAAGCACACAAAACTGAAGACACAAAACAATGGACTCTAATCTAATTACCAAACTAGTAGGTACTTACTAGCTTACTAGTTAGTGATAGAACCAACATAATTGAAACTAGAAACAACAATTAGAAACTAGGAAATCTAAATTTGAACTCAATTCGGTTGGTCACTAAAGTGATGACGTGGCAGCTTGTAATTGGACGTCACTTTTCAAAATTTTCAAATCTCAATTCACTTATTTTGGCCAAACACACTTAGGAGAAGAAGAAATTTCGTTTGGGAGGGAAAAATTGAAGGTTTGGAGCCCTTTTGGAACTTCAAATGAATTCAAAATGGATTGGTCCCCCTTGTACTTTCAATTGTACTTTGATATTCCCTTTGTCCCCTATTCTTTTGGAAAATTGTGAATATGCTAGGGAATATTCTTTGTACAAACAACTTTCACCTTCTCTTTCTTTCTTTCTTTTTGTGGATCAAACTAGGACTTTGAATATTCTTCTTCAACAAGTTTTGAAGATGATGAAGAACAATATGAATATTCAAGAGTTGACCAAGGTTTGACCACTAGGCAAATGAACCCTAAATTCAATTTTTCTTTTAGATCTAGATTCCCTTTGCCAAGACAAGCTCAAATATCAATAAATCAGCAACAAATCATCCAAAATACCACAAGTCACACGTTATCCTCTTCACAAAAGCTTCAAAACACCACAACAATGGTGGATCTTAGCTCAAACACAACCAAATCTTGTTTCAAACTTAGATCTAGACACTTTAAGTTCTAGAGAACAAGAATCTAACACTTTAAACCAAAAAAACACAATAAAATTTAGTAGATCTAACTTGTAACTCATGGATCTACCAAAAACAACAAGACAACACAATTTTTTTTTTGAGATTTTCGGATATTTTGATTTTTTTTGTGAGATTTTCTTGATAAGGACACTAAAACCAAGATTTAGGGATGTTGGAACAACCCTAACCAAGGATTTGATACCAAATTATAGCCTAAATACTACCAAACACACGAAATTGGTTACTAAGATGCAAATTCCAGCAACCAAATAAAGAGAAAACAACACATAGAATGGAGATGAAGAAGAAGAATGCTTAAAATTAAAGGATAGATAGAAAGACCCTTGCTCCTATTCAATGATTAGCACTAGAAGATGTTTCAAAATCTTCAACACACCTCACAAATAAGAGTTCAAACCTTTCTCTTAGGTGACCCAAAGGAAACACTCTTCCTCAAGTACACCTTTCTTGCCAAATTATCCAAAACAAGTGAAACCCTAACTTCAAATGTTCTTGGACCAATTTTCAGATTCTAAGAGCTAAAACTAGAGACTAAAAACTACAATATAAGAGTAATATCCAATTTCATCAAAGTCTAATGAAAAGAGAAGAAAAATGGTCTATTTATACTATTACAAACCAAATGACAAAACTACCCTTAAAGAACTAAAGAGAGGGGGCGCCCTTGGAGTGTTGGTTTTCAAAGTGCAAGTCTATCTTTCCTTTGTAGAATGTAGACTCTTCAAGTCCCTTCTTCACAAATCAAGTCATTCCCTCTCTTGGCCGAATCTACAACCCCTTCACAAACATTCAAGTGCATGAACAAAGCTTGGAGTTGTTGAAGTTCCATGGCTTGACTCCTTGTAAAAGGTCTTGAGGGCTTTATGCTTGCATCAAATGTGGACTTAGTTTTCCTTTCTTACCAAATCTCATAACCCCCTTCATTGGTGACACCTTCAAGAATACCCAATCACCTATAGCAAATTCTAGCCTCCTCCTTCTAACATCTGCATATGACTTGTGTTGACTTTAGGCTATTTCTAGCCTCCGTTGGATCACTTTAACCATTTCCATAGCTTGATGAACAAGATCTGGCCCGAACAAGGCAGTGTAACCCGCTTCAAACCATCCAGTTGGTGATCTACACTTTCTTCCGTACAAAGCTTCATATGGTACCATTTTGATACTTGAATGATAGCTATTGTTGTAGGCGAACTCGATGAGAGGTAAATGATCATCCCAACTACCTTTAAAGTCCAATACACAAGCTCTTAGCTTATCTGTAAGTGTTTGAATGGTACATTCTGCTTGTCCATCTGTTTGAGGGTGAAAAGTTGTACTTAGATTCACGTGTGTTCCCAAATTTTTCTGGAAAGACTTCCAAAAATTTGCAGTAAATTGAGCTCCTCGATCTGTTATGATAGAGATTGGAACTTCGTGCAACCGAACTATCTCTTTAATATATAATTTGGCATATTCTTCAACTATGTAAGTGGTCCTATCCTAACCGGTAGAAAATTTGGTAAGCCTATCAACTATCACCCATATGGAATAAAACCTTTAAGATGTACTAGGAAAACCAGTGACAAAATCCATGTTGATCATGCCCCACTTCCAGATTAGAAGATCTATAAATTGCATATAACCCCCGGGCTTTTGGTGCTCTACTTTAACTCTTTGACAATTTGGACAGTCGGCCATAAACTTTACAATGTTCTTCTTCATGTCACCCCACCAATACATTCCTTTCAAATTATGGTACATTTTTATTGACCCTGGATGGATGGAATATCTAGAATGATGTGCTTCTGTCATAATCCTCTTTCTTAGCCCATCTACATTAGGAACACACAATCAATTTTGGCACCGAAGTACTCCCTCTTACGTAAGCTCAAATGCCTTTGTTATACCATATTGTACATTCTTCTTAAGCTGTAATAGAATGGGATCTGCATATTGCTTCTCTTTTACTTCAGCTACTAGTGAAGATTCTGCAGAATTATGCACAATAAGCCCCTCATTTGCAGTTTCAATGATACAAGAATGACAAGAGAAACACGAAACACACTCTAAATCATCTATAATCTTAAGGATCCGAGGACCAAGATGGAGACCACTCTCGGATTCGCTATCAACAAGAAGAATACAAGATACAATGGAGTATATAACACCAAAAAAATAGCTACAAAATATGAAGAACAAGATGAATAACAATAACACAAGTTTCGGATTCAATAAAGGACCCAAAACAGTCCACTACACAAGATGACAACAACAAAAGTAAAGGATAGATAATGAGACCAAGATTATTACAAGATTAAGAACTAAAGAATGTATTAAACTCAAAAACCCCTAATGAATGTAATAATCAAAACCACACTCTTA
This sequence comes from Capsicum pubescens, assembly GCA_030864215.1. Taxonomy (NCBI): domain Eukaryota; kingdom Viridiplantae; phylum Streptophyta; class Magnoliopsida; order Solanales; family Solanaceae; genus Capsicum; species Capsicum pubescens. The sequence continues at coordinate 146,119,702 of CM061545.1, read as the reverse complement.
CGGTGACCACCAAGGGAATCAACTCACCTCAAGATCCATCGTTTCCAAGCAAAAGATCAAGACTAGCTTTTCCAAGCCCTAACTAAGACTAAGTATTCTACTCTCAAGAGAGAGAATTTTTAATGTTTCAATCTTTCATCTTTTCATCCAAACTAGTGAAAATAAGACTAAAGGGGCCTATTTATAATATATTACAAATGAAGATAAAAACACCACTTTCCCCTTAATGAGAAGGGCTGCCATGGTGTGTAAATACACCATATGTAATGTATAAAATACCCTTAATGAAGGGGCAGCCAAGGTATGGTTCATACCTCAAGGCTTGTGGTTCTCGGGTTAGCATCAATGTAGCAACCAAGCAACCTTCCACACACGGAGATTACTTTAAGTCATGCTCAAAATGATCCTTCCTTGCGTATCCTTGTGCTCTCGGGGTGACCAAGTCTTGAGCCTGTACGTGTTGGCCTTCAAAGATGTCATCAAAAGCTAAGGTGGCCATTTGACTCGTATCATCCTCCCCATCTTGAAAAGGATTCGACCTCGAATCCAAACTTTGCAAAACCAAAGAAAGGACACACAAATACAAACTCCTAATGGAATGAGGGTTAGGGTTAGCCTACAAATCACCTCAACATTCCAAGGTTGCACATATTTAGAATATAACTAAGGATCCCTTGAACTAAATATTAAATAATTAATGAAAAATGCACAAAGGATTTGGTTATGGAATTTACCAACAGTGATACTTTCCTTTTCATGTAAACCAAGCAACAAGTTGGGTGCCCCAACATCATAAAATCTATATTTGGCACCGGGGTCAAACGGGAAGAGTGGCCATAGACATGGGTCTAGACAACACTCACCTTTCCCGTGGTCTCTACCCAAACTAAATGGTGTACTCTCTACAATAGCATACATATTATCCAAAGCAAATAGAGAGTAGAGAAAGGTATCACTCAAGTCAACTTCTACTAAGGTGCCCTCATGTGTGTACTCACTACTAGTTTCATAATCATCACCATGAGTACTCTCAAAAATAAAATCACACAAAGTAGAAGGAGAAGTAGTTTTCAAGACTAGACATCCCTTACCCTTAAGAGTACTTTCATCTTCCAAGAAGTGATTTCCATCTTTAGTAGAAATGTTGTCACACCATAGTGGGTTATCATATCGGCTATAGCTTCTAAGGCAAGCTATACCATCATTTTCACCACTAGGTTCATTAGGAGTGGTTATATCATCTTCAAACAAGACATTATACCTAAAGAGAGCATGATCTATTTCATGGGCAGATTCGGAACAAACACGTTCATCACTCTCTAAAAGATCGATATCAAGTTTCAAAGAGATTTCAAGTGCAAGATTATCCCAAGAATAGCTCTCGAGTTCACTCCTATTTCTTTGATCAATATTTTCAACATCATCACACACTTGAGGTTCATTAATTACATCATACACAACCTCAAGTGGTGCATAATTTCACACATAAGTTGATCAACACAAATTTCAGAAGATAATGTACTTTCATTCAACATAATGGTTTCAACACTAGGTGGACATAAATCGATCTTACAAGAAGAGTCGATTCGGTCATCAATAGGATCAACTAGTGTATCCAAACTCACAACTATACATCATCATCAAGTGGCAAAGAAACAATAGACTCACATATAGGCAAGCTACAACTCACACTCAATAGGCTACTAGCCACACAATTATTATTCACATGTACAAAAGTGTAAGAGTTAGCCATTTTACCTTGAAGTCCTTAAGTAGATTCTTCTTTGTAATGGTGTGAAGGTCCTCCAAAAGCTTGGGAAGCAACTTCCTTTTGGAATTGTTCGTCTTCGCTTGCCATGTTGGTACCTACACAAATGTCCTTAGAAATAGAATGACAACCAATGTTAGCACAGTTTGGTGGTAATCCCCTCACTTCGCTCCACATAACCTCTTCTTTTTCCACTCTCAGATTACCACAGTGCACTCCCTTACTCCTCTCAATCTTTTGTCTCTCATAATTATTTGGATTAGAGTAGGTAGGCATTTCCCTTCACGGCTTGGGCAGCAAGTAAGTCATGAGGCGATTTACCCATTGGTCTCTTACAATATTAGGACAATTTTCCACGTTAGGAACTTAATATTGTGCAAACCCATCGGCGCCTAAGTATACATGACCGTAGGCCAAGGGAAGAATATCGCACCACACCTCCTCATGGTATTCATATTGGGAGAAGATAACTTTTACCCTCTCGGTAACCTTGAACCCATCCAAGAAGTATGGAACAAGTAAAGGATCGCAAAACAACCCAAGTAGTCAACCATAGATGGAACGATGTAGTTTCTATAGTACCTATCATTTAACACAACAAGGAAGCCCGGTATCCCACAAATGATCACCTTTTCGGAGTGTACACTCCTTCTTGGATCAACATTGTAAGGCATACGAGTACCCCTTGGTCTTGGAGATATATACCCTCTTCTTCTCATTGGAAAACCTCCACTATAGCTAGTATAACCATTCACACTATATAGACCTTGATAAGAAGTACTACAAGATTGAGAATATGAATATTCACACTCCTCACGTGTACTCTCATCATATGTCTCATAAATTTTTTGAATGAAAGGGTTATATCTAACACCAAATCTAGGTTCGGAGTGAGAATTATAAGACTCCTCACATGCCCCAACGTTATCATATGATCCATCACAAGGTCCTATATCATCTCCAAAGTCTCCATAAGCACTAGGTACTTTATTCACCTCATTTTCTCCCTCAAAACAGTAACCTTCAAATCTGCCCAAGTTTTGATCATGGCTATTTTCATAGCCTCTGCAACCTCCCTCAACTTCATAGCCATAAAACCCCTCACTACAACCATAGTCTCCCATGTTGTAGTCACAATAATCCCCGGCTATCGAAGACATATTCCCCTTATATCACCATTTGAACCTACAAAATGAACAAACAAGATTAGTAGTAAAAGCTCCTCACCAACACTCGTATTCACTCAGTTTTGTGATCCTCACAATTGGAGCGACAAATATTGAAAGTTTCTTATACTCCGGTAGTCAATAAGATGTCAATTCTACTTGGCGGCCGGAATGGATTCTTGCTTGATCGACTCAAGAAACAAAACAAAATTTACTTACAAACTTGAAACAAAGAAGTTACTACGAGTTAAAATGAGAAAAGCACACAAATAACGAAGACACGAAGAAATGGATTCAATAATTAATCTACAACTAAGTAGGTGATTACTAGTTGTTAATTAATTCTAGAATCAAGACATGAAACTAATGAAATAATAAGATGAAACTAAGAATCTAAATTTGAGCTAAAAAATATTGCATGAACAGTAGCAGTGATGATGTGGCAGCCACGTATTGGGTCGGTTTTATCATGTGGTTATTCTCAAAGGTTCAAGTCTTGGTAAAAAAATAATTTAGATTGGTGGAATTTGTTTTAGGAGGGAAAATAAGTCTTGGAGTCTTTTTCAATTTTCAAGACTTGACTTCTTCTTGTACTTCTCCTTAAAACATGGACCCTTGTTTCATGGGAAAGTGGTTGAGAAGTGATGTAAAGTCTTTAGTGTGTAGGAAAAGTCTTTGAGTCACAAGTACTACACCTTGAAACTTGGATCTATGTCTTGCAAGACTAACACAATACACACTTTTTTTCTTCAACTTCTAAGATCAAAAACCACTTTTTTATCAACAATATATGGAGATGGTGAAGAACACCAAATGATATCAAGCCATTCTTTGATACCAAATGATACAAGAATGACAAGGGAAGCACGAAACACACTCCAAATTAGTCCATAATCTTAAGGATCCGAGGACCAAGATGGAGACCACTCTCGGATTAGCTATCAACAAGAAGAATAAAAGATACAATGGAGTATATAACACCAAAAAAACAGCTAAAAAATGTGAAGAAAAAGATGAATAACAATAACACAAGTTTTGGATTCAATAAAGGACCCAAAACCATCCACTACACAAGATGACAACAACAAAAGTAAAGGATAGATAGTGAGACCAAGATTATTAAAAGATTAAGAACTAAAGAGTGTATTAAACTCAAAAACCCCTAATGAATGTAATAATCAAATCCACACTCTTACGATGACCGCCAAGGGAACCAACTCACCTCAAGATCCACCGTTTCCAAGAAAAGATCAATACTAGCTTTTCCAAGCCCTAACTAAGACTAAGTATTCTACTCTTAAGAGAGAGAATTGTTAATGTTTCAACCTTTCATCTTTTCATCCAAACTAGTGAAAATAAGATTAAAGGGGCCTATTTATAATATATTACAAATGAAGATAAAAAGACCACTTTGCCCTTAATGAGAGGGGATTCCATGGTGTGTAAATACACCATATGTGTAACACCCCAACCTTTTTATGGTTGTCCATAGTCCTCTGTTAGGCGCATAGAAGCCTAACTTCGATTATTTTATTGTAACACGATAGTCGCACATATTAGCACAAGGACCTCCAATTTAAATTTTACAAGTTTTTATAATTTAATAGTATTTGGTGGAAAAATCATGTTCATGATATATGTAAGGACAATTTTAAGTCATTAGTTATTCTCAATTGTTACATGAAGTGGTGCTTATATATAATTAATAAATATAAGTTGTGTACTGTTTAATGATTGTTAATATCTCTTTCATGTTTATCAATTAGTGTTACTTTTAATAAAATATCCAAGGATATTCTATGTATGAAAATTATTGTGCATCAATTAAGTGAACCACATGTTTGGTTAACTATTTACGTATTTATTTAGTTGTTATAAGTACTAGAAGAACAAACTTTATTTAAATGCCACATGTTTATATTTAATTTAATTTTAAAGAGTTTTATAATTTATTGATATTTTAATGCTGATGTAAAAATTTAATTATGAAGTTATTGTCACCATTAGTAGATTTCATTCAAAATAATTTTCTATTAATTATGATATATTTAAAATGATGTATTTATTTTATCACGAATTTATACAATATCCGAATATATATGTAATGGATCAAAAATAATTTATGTGGTGCCACTAGCAGTTACGTGGAAGTGAAAGTATTTGACAACAAATTCTTAAATACTACTATTGCTGCCACTTTCCCATTCCCTAAGATTCTTAATTATTATATGTGCTATACATGTTTAATTTATTTTAGAACCATTTTAATACACATCATTACTAATATTATAAAACTTCCCAATGACATATTATAATAACAATTAATCTTTCACTTTCCAAAGTTGTTCACTGCCATTAATCTAGTTGGCTTTATACATGTATTTATTCAATAATTAACATAGCACTTTGATTGAACATAGGTCATGAATGGTCATATATTCCGTATTTGTTCATTAAAGAAGTTGGTAAATAACCTACATATTGATGTATACTCATATAGGCTAGAGAAGATTTCGTAGGAGAATTATTTTGGTAATAGATTTGATCTCGAAAAGAAAATCAACTATCTTCGACAAGTTATTTGAGCATGAGTTTAAGGTATGTCAAGGCTATTCCTTCCTTTTTGGCATGATCTCATATGATTGTATTTTTCAAGTCTATTGTACCATTAAAAACGTTGATTATCAAGAGTCTCTAAATTGGCGCTGGTATCTTTTTTTCCTATTTAAAAAACCCCTATCGATTGTATCAATTCCATGTCAAATTAAGAACTCAGGGGACGATATATACCTGGTTGCGATTATCGAGTTAAAATCTTATTATTATTTTTTACTATTTGAACACTAGTGATGTGCGTTGAAATCTTTAGTAGGATTAGAGTTGCATTTGTAGGATTATTGTGGCATTTAGATCCTTGTTAAGATATACCTTGAATATAATATGTGCAAAAGTCCCGTGAGATGATTAACTTCTTTTTAATGAGTAATCTTACTACTCTCATCTTGCAAATTTCATAAAAGTGCATATTTCTTTTGTGTATTTTCATTTTATCTCCTCCGGAAGTTGAATAATTTCTTTCCTAGGAGGGGGAAACTAGACTAATTCTCTAACAATTTAAACAACTTTAATCGACTAATCTTTCCTCCCTCATATTTGAACCATTGTACGAAATATATCCTTCATATTTAATGTAATAATGTATCTAGACGTGGATGTAAGCAATTGGATATCATTATTATCAAGGAAAATAATTTCTGTCAAGTAGGCCAAGTTTATTGATATAAAGTAAGGGTGATATTTGGATGTGAAGATACTGGTTGAGGCTTGTATTGTTTTGTTTCGGGGGAATGATGGTACTTTTATCATTCTTGTACAAGAAGACACATATTATATACGAATTACTTGGGGGATTGCTATTTATATACATACTACTTTGCTTACGTGAATTAAGGCTAGGGATCGGGGCATACGCCAACACTACATGCATTACATTGCATTTTATCTGTGGCTGGGTAATATGATTTTGGTTTATTGACGTTAGTTGTGCGTGGGCCTACGGAGGCTTAGTAATGGTAATATGAGAAGTAGTCACTGATACAATTAGTAGCAAGTCATCAATAGAAGGTCGTCCTGTGATGGTTGCATGAGCTAAAAGAAGGGCAGGTAATATTGTTGAGGCTACAATTTTCTTGACTCTTGTTGTTTATTCCTTCACTTCTTCCTTTCTTTATAGCGTGTGATTTTTGTTAGTCGAAACTTGTTGAGCCTACGAGTCTGGTAGATTGTGTACTGATTGGATATTAGCTTTAGCATTACCACTATGTCAGTGTACGTTAAGGCCTTAAAAGAAAGATTGAATTGTGGTAATTGTACTAGTTAAAAAGTTATGAACATGTATGTAGCGGCCATTACCATGTTCTCATGGTACAATTCTTGATTTCAAGATTTCGAATCGAGTGTACTACTATTGAGGGTCGTCTCATAGAATCTCTAGATTATATTGTTCACACTCATTTAAAATAGTTATCCCGTGTTGAGAGCTCATGTTAATATGGATGTAGTGCGTAGTTTGAAAGTAGAGAAATAGAGAATATCTAGTCATAAGAGTAGTTCATATGCAATAAAACACCAATAGGAAATATGTTGGGGGTTTAGATATATCATAGGGTATAAGTAAGTAACTCTAAACGTTGCCAGATTGTATAGGGTTTAGTAAAAAGAACGTATCTCGGTGTGTAGTGATCCGTTATAAGTGAAAAAATATGTTTTGGAAAGATAACACGTAGATATACAACTTATATTCATATATCAAAAGCTGATTCCGCTGTTATGGCTCCAAAATAGTGGACGCAAGAGAGGACCAGTTCTGCCCAGTTCTTTAGTTCATGAACCCTCTGTGTGCTGCTGTTAGTATTTCACTGATATCTTCCTATATAAAATGTATTTTGTGGTGATTGTGGACTCTTTGCGACCCCAAGATACATACCTATAACTTTCATTAAGGTTATAAAGCTTTGTTTCGCCGTCTACCTATTCAAAACTAAGTCGCAACACTAATTAGGGGAGCTGCCCAGATTTACTGTTTTGAAGGTTTAGTGAAATTAGTGCAAACTAAGCTTCATTTGAACGAATCTTGGTTTGTACCAGCCTGATAGAACTATTGAAAATTTAAGAGGTATTGAATTGTTCATTAAGCTTGTATATACTCGTTTATAATCTAAGGGAGAGTTGCAATAAGTGTTGGATAACAATTGGAACTCTTTTAAGTTATGGATGGGATGCTTATATGTCAAAAGACTAGGGTTCGTGTGTATAAACTTGAACTTGTATTCCTATTACTTGTTGGCATATTTTGAATGTTCATTGTTATCTAATTGATTGTATACTTTATTTGGTTCACACAAATACATGTTCCTTTAAGTTAATACCACCTCTATCGCGTTAGGATAACCTGACCTTAAGGAGTCCTTTTTGGTGTAAACGTATGATGTTTATGTCCTTGGTTAGAATGTGCAGTTATTCCTAATTGAAATCATTTTCACTTTCCTTGATAGTTTCCATCCTCATCTTCCTTTTATTTGATTATCATATAGTAAGCATTTAGTATATAATCCAAACCTCTTTTAGTTGAGAAGTTATGTGTGTCCGTTTAAAACGTGAACTTGAAATGTCTAAATGTGTTTTAATGAACTATGTGCTAGATAGAACTATTTTGTTCCCTTTTGTTTATACACCATAGTGGTTCTCATTTATAGACCTAGAATCTTCACTTCTCACACGTCTTCATGGCTTAGCTATGTATATTCATTGTGTCTAACATAGTTTATTGAGTCCTATAATTTCCAGAGTACCATATCGAAGTCTCTTTCTACTCCCTCTATCCTTATTGTTGCCTCAAGTATTTTATCTATATGTCTACATCACATGTTTATAGTTCCAACAGCTCAAAAGGATTATGATCACCAAAGTAACAATCTCAAAGGCTAAGTAAGCTAAGTAACGGAAATCTGTAATATGGGTGGCAGCCCAAGCGGTTCTTATACCTAGCACAGGGCCGATCCCAGTTGATATGTTTATAGGTGGCAGCCCAAGGGGTTCTATTACCTAGCACAGGGCCGATCCCAGTTGATGTATTTACAGGTGGCAGCTCAGGGGCATAAGCCTAGCATGGGCCGATCCTGATTTGTTATTTACCACTGATCAGCTGGTCATTTGCATCATATGGATTTCAAAGATTATAAAGTATGAAAGATAGAAAAATAAAGTAAAGAATGTAATGTACATAATTCCACAATTATAATAAGAGGTGATCTTCTATACCTGCTCCTATGGTTATACATTGATATTTGGTTTCATTTAAGCTCTTATTTTACATATGGTCACTTTATGCCTTACATGCTCAGTACATTCTTTCGTACTGATGTCCCCATTGCCTGGGGGGCACTGCATTCATGCCTGCAGGTTATTAGAAGGAAAAGAGGTTCTTGCTGCGTATAATCGAGTTCAGCTGATGATTAGTATGCTTCGTTCTTTCCGGAGTTGCTGAGTATAGAGTTTACTTCGGTTTGTATATTTAATGAGTACTACGGGGTCTGTCCCGACTAGTGATTCGATATTTCTCATCTTAGAGGCTTGTAGACAAGTGTTGCTGTGGGTCAAGTAGTTAGTTATAGTCCAAGCGTCCCTATGTTATACCTTTGTTGCATTTGTGTTATCTTCATTATGCTTCCTTCTTTTAAAATTCAACTTGTTCTTGAGAGTCCACTAATGTTATTTGATTGAGTTTTAAGTTATATGTCCAGTCAAGTGTAGAACCAGGTGCTGGTTGCGCCTCCGAAATTTTGGGGCATGACAATATGTAATGTATAAAATACCCTTAATGAAGGGGCAACCAAGGTATGTTATAACTTGAATGAATGGTGCCTTTTCAATGCTCTCAAAAACCGAGTATGGTTCATACTTCAAGGCTTGTGGTTCTCGGGTTAGCATCAATGTAAGCAACCAAGAAACCTTCCACACACGAGATTTCTTTAAGTCATGCTCAAAATGAGCCTTCCTTGCGTATCCTTGTTCTCTTAGGGTGACCAAGTCTTAATCCTTTACGTGTTGGCCTTCAAAGATGTCATCAAAAGCTAAGGTGGCCATTTGACTCGTATCAAGTTTCAAGAAGGAGAACCCCCAAATTATCTAGTTGGTATAGATCCTTAGTCATCCTTTGTCATTCTATAAACTGCCCATAAATGACCACCACAGACTTATGACTTAATGCATCAGCTACCACATTTTCTTTACCTGGATGATACAAAATATCAACATCATAGTCTTTTAATAACTCAAGCCATCTTCGCTGCCTCAAATTTAGGTCCTTCTGATTAAAGATATAGTGCAAACTCTTGTGGTCGGTATATATGTCAACATGAGTCCCAAACAAGTAGTGACGCCATATCTTTAAGGTAAATATAACCGCTGCTAGTTCTAGATCATACGTCAGATAATTCTTCTCATGTGGCTGCAATTGTCTTGAGGCATATGCTATGACTTTACCATGCTGCATCAATACACATCCTAAGCCAATTCTTGAAGCATCACAATACACTACATACCCTTCTGTGCCTTTTGGAAGTACCAATACGAGTGTAGAAGTCAACTTATTCTTCAGATCTTGGAAACTTCTTTCACATGCATCATTCCATTAAAACTTGGAAGCTTTGTGTGTTAGCTTTGTTAAAGGTGCATAAATTAAAGAAAATCCTTCAAAAAACCTTCTATAATAACCTGCCAACCCAAGGAAACTACGAACCTCCGTGGGTGTTATAGGTCTTGGCCAGTTCTTCACGGCTTCTATCTTTTGAGTATCAACCTATATCCCTTCATCAGATACAATATGACCTAAGAATACCACAGATTTTAACCAAAACTCACATTTGGAGAACTTTGCATATAGCTTACGATCACGAAGAATCTGTAAAACCTATCATAAGTGACTGGCATGGTCCTCATTTGATCTCGAATAAACTAGAATATCATCTATAAAAACTATCACAAACACATCCAAGAATGACTTGAACATCTTATTCATCAAATCCATAAAAGCTGTAGGTGCATTAGTTAGCCCAAAGGACATGACTAGAAACTCGTAATGATTGTACCGTATTCGAAAAGCTGTCTTGGGTAAGTCCTTCTCCTTGACCCTCATTTGGTGGTAACCTGATACAATAAAGACAAGAGAAACACGAAATAACTCCAAAACAGTCTGCAAATCTTAAGGATCCGAGGACCTTTTTGGAGACCACTCTCGGATTTGCTATCAACAAGAAGAATACAAGATATAATGATGTATATATCACCAAAAAACAGCTACAAAATATGATGAACAAGATGAACAATAATAACACAAGTTTTGGATTCAATAAAGGATCCAAAACAGTCAACTACACAAGATAACAACAACAAAAGTAAATGATAGATAGTGAGACCAAGATTATTACAATATTAAGAACTAAAGAGTGTATTAAACTCAAAAACCCCTAATGAATGTAATAATCCAAACCACACTCTTACGGTGACTGCCAAGGGAATCAACTTACCTCAAGATTCACCGTTTCCAAGCAAAGATCAATATTAGCTTTTCCAATCCCTAAACTAAGACTACCTAAAGTGTTCTACTCTCAAGAGAGAGGATTTGTGTTTCAATCTTTCATTCTTCCAAAAACTAGTAAAAATAAGACTAAAGGGGACTATTTATAATACATTACAAATGAAGATAAAAATACCACTTTGCCCTTAATGAGAGGGGCTTCCATGGTGTGTAAATACACCATATGTAATGTATAAAATACCCTTAATGAAGGGGCAGCCAAGGTATGTTACAACTTGAATGAATGGCGCCATTTCAATGCTCTCAAAAACCGAGTATGGTTCATATTTCAAGGCTTGTGGTTCTCGGGTTAGCATCAATGTAAGCAACCAAGCAACCTTCTACACACGAGATTGCTTTAAGTCATGCTCAAAATGATCCTTCCTTGCGTATCCTTGTGCTCTCGGGGTGACCAAGTCTTGAGCCTTTACGTGTTGGCCTTCAAAGATGTCATCAAAAGCTAAGGTGGCCATTTGACTCGTATCATAACCAGACCTTAAATCAATCTTTGAAAACCACTTGGCGCCTTGCAACTAATCAAATAAGTCATTAATTCTCGGAAGGGGATAGTTGTTCTTAATAGTCACCTTGTTCAATTACCGATAGTCAATACACATTCTCAATGAGCCATCCTTCTTACGCACAAATAACACTGGTGCTCCCCAAGGGGACACACTAGGCCTTATGAATCCTTTTTCTAGCAAGTCTTCCAATTGCTCTTTCAACTCCCGTAGTTCTGCCGGGGCCATTCCATACGGAGGAATTGAAATTGGTTGAGTACCTAGAATCACATCAATACCAAACTCTACTTCTCGTTCTGGAGGCAAACCCGGAAGATCTTTAGGAAATACATCAGGAAATACATTTACCACTGGAATAGTTTGAAGAGTTGGTGTCTCTGCATCTGTATCCTTCACTCTAACTAGATGACTATGTAACCCTTGGAAGTCATCTTTTTTGCCTTAAAATAAGAAATAAATTTACCTCTTGGTGCACTAATATTACTCCTCCATTCAAGGATTGCCTCTTTTTGAAAATGGAAATACACCTTCTTAGTTCGACAATCTACTGTGGCATAACAAGAAGCCAACCAATCCATACCCATTATAGCATCAAAATCTACCATTTCTAACTCAACCAGGTCAGCCATTGTATCGCGGCCGCAAATAGTTATAATACAATTTTGATACACTCTCCTAGCTATAATAGATTCACCAATCGACGTAGATACTTCAAGTGGATTAACTAGCAATTCTAGTATTTTTTTGAAATTTCCAGCAACCAATGGAGTGACATATGATAATGTAGAACCCGAATCAACTAATGCATATACATCATGTGAAAAGATGGAAAATGTACCTGTAACCACATCTGGAGAAGCCTCTGAATTTTATCGATCCACTAAAGCATATGTACGATTCTGAACTCCACCAGAGCTAGCTCCTCCTTTAGCACCTCTACCACGACCCATAAGCTGTACACCTCTACCTGAATAAGGCACCGATGATGATGATACAACGACTGATCCAGTAGGTCGTGCCATACTACCTATGCCCCTTTGAGGACATTCTCTCATCATATGTCCTGACGTACCACACCAAAAACAAGCATTTGTCTCGAACCGACATGCACCTAAATGAAGCTTTCCACATTATTTACATGGCTGTCGAGGAGGCCTTAATTGGCTTATACTCCCTTGCTCTTGATACCCCGCTGTTCGTGAACTCTGACTCTCACTTCTTTGTCTAAACTGGTTTTCTTTGGACCCTTGAAACTGTGGTAGAGCACTAGATATAGGATAAGAAAATAATGGCCTAGGTGGTCTATTAGAAAATCGAGGCCTAAACTCTCCTTAGGATGCCATGAACTGCCCTATAGATCTGGCCCTCTTGGAATATCCTCTTTCCAATTCTTGTATTTTTCTTCTTTGCGTCTGATCCTCCATTTTTTGTGCAAATACTTGTATCCTTTCTATGTCCATGTCTTTGTTCTAAGCAACAATAGTACAATCTCAAACTAGATATGGATCCAATCTATCCACATATCGATGAACTCTATCATCCATTGTAGCTACTACAATAGGAGCATACCTAGCCACAGAGTTAAACAAGAGGTTGTACTCCCTCACGCTCATATTCCCTTGGCGAAGATTCAGGAACTGTGTAATATCCCGTATTTTGCTTGTACTTGTTCTAATTATGTGGAACTTGGTATAGCCTTTTGATATATATAATGTATGAGAATTGTTATGCAAGTATTAATGGTATAGATGGAATTATAGATGCTGCCCGTATAGTTTAATGTGATGCGACTAAGTTAACGTTAAGATAACTATTTAAACTTGGAATCGTTAGTTAGTATTTGAATCTAAAGTTTAAAGTGACCAAGTGTGTATAAGTTGAAGGTTAAATTAAAGGGATTAGGAGCTGAAAATGGAGCAAAATATTAAGGTGCTTGCTTGACTTATTTAAGCTAGTAGGTGAGTCACCTACTTAAGTTGTTTGGACCAAATTAATGGACCCATGGATATGGATCAGATTTGGGTCTATGCTAATATACTCATTTGGGCCAAATTGAACAAAAGAGAAAGAAAATGGATAAGTGGCCCAACACAACAATCTGCCTAAGGCCCAAGTTATTTAAGCCCAAAATAAGAATTTAAGTAAGTAGGTGCATCACCTACTTTGAAAATTCATGCAGCGTGAACCCTTAAGTAGGTGCATCACCTACTTGGACCAATTTGACCAATTTTATGGTCCAAAATGCAGCTAAGGAGGTGGACAAGATAGGGCCTCTAAAAGGCCAAGTTGCTGGTCATTTTACTTCACTTTTAAGTCACAAAAAAGGAGTATATTTCAGCAAATCTCTCTACTCTCTCTAAAACAATAAGAACAGCAGCCCTATTTTTCCTTCTAGGGTTCTTGAAGAAACCCTCACCTTTGCAGCCCAAGGTAAGTGAAAAACACTTAAGGTTTTGTTTAATTATCTCATGGAAGATTAGGAAAACAAGTTATAAGTGTTTGACTATAAGTATATGGCTGATTATAGAACGAGCTGTTTGTTCACGTTTCCTTGTTCTTGAGGAACTTTTTTTCTTCTTATTTGGTTTAAGTGTGAAGGAAAGTTCAAGCTCTTGAGGAGTTCAATTAAAAGAATAAGTTGTTGAATTGAGGTAAGGTCACTGCTCCATTTTGTTTTTCTTATATATGAATTTGAGAGGGGATTATGGATGTCTAGTTATTGAGAGCTCAAGAGATGATGAGTTCAATAATTGATTGCTACAATAAAAGGGATTTGGGACTGTTTTGTATGTATATGTTATGGGCTGCCAGGTTGAAGTTGGATAAAGGTGTGATGAGTTTGTAATGAATTATAGAAGAAAGATGTGGTGATACACCACCGAACTAATGTTTGCTGCCCAATCTATTTTGCGTATTGTTTGGAATGTGTAATGAACTCGAGGTGGTTTTGGTGAACCTTATAAGAACCTATATGGTATGTGGGTGTAATTGGAGGAAAAAAGGGTTAAAATAACACCCTTGTTTGATAGATTAATAGTTGCTGCCCGGTTACTGTTTTGGGTGAAATTAAGTATCTCAAATGTGTTGATTGGTTACTAATACTAGTTTACCATATATTCTATTGTAGTTAAGTGATCTAAAAGGCGGGAAGTCAAGTCGGGTTAGTTTCGGAGTCAAATAACCAGGTATGTAAGGCCTACTCTATTTCACACTCTTTGGCATGAAATCGTACAATTGTTCCATCAAGAAAGTTTCCGAGGTTATCCTATAACAAAGTGATACATAATGGCAGCACATTACACGCCATGTATACAATGACCTTGTTCCCACTCTCTAACACATTAGAACACCTCAATACGTGCTTATTATTAAATCTGTGCGTCTATCTTCACTAGAAAATTTCAGGAGTTCTCCGTTTGTTCAAATAAGACCCATGAGTTATTTCACCTCCTAAACACTTTATTTGTGTGTCAGCAGCTCCCTACCTATTTGTTGTTGCATTACGTGTCTATTTACATGTCTCTTATTAGCGTATTACTGGTTCAAGGTACCATAATGTGATGACCACCAAATTAATAATCTCAAAGGCTAAATAAACTAAGTAATGCAAATCTGTAAAATGATGAGTGGCAGCTCAGGGGAATTTTCCTAGCATGGGCCGATCTCGATACCTTTATTTGTGGGTGGCAGCTCAGGGGCGTAATCCTAGCATGGGCCGATCCCAATCTTTATATGTAGGTGGCAGCTCAGGGGCGTAAGCCTAGCATGGGATGATCCTAATTTATCTATTTACCACTGATCATCTGGTCATTTACATTATATGGCTTACAAAGATTATGAAGTAAGAAGGTAAAACGAAGAAACGAATGTAATGTACATTGTCCCACAAGTATTTATAAAGGTGGTCTACTAGTACTACTTATACACTTGTATCAGATTTCTATTGAGTCAATTTAGAAACACTTTAACATCTGCATATAACTTGTGTCAACTTTGGTCTGTTTCTAGCCGCTATTGGATCACTTTAACCTTTTCCATAGCTTGATGAATAAGATCTGGCCCGACCAAGGCAGTTTCACCCATTTCAAATCATCCAATTGGTGATCTACACTTTCTTCCATACAAAGCTTCATACGGTGCCATTTTGATACTTGAATGATAGCTATTGTTGTAGGCGAACTCAATGAGAGGTAGATGATCATCCCAACTACCTTTAAAGTCTAATACACAAGCTCGTAGCATATCTTCAAGTGTTTGAATGGTACGTTTTGCTTGTCCATCCATTTGAGGGTGAAAAGTTTTACTTAGATTCACTTGTGTCCCCAAATTTCTCTGAAAAGACTTCCAAAAATTTGTAGTAAATTGAGCTCCTCGATCCGATATAATAGAGATTGGAACTCCATGTAGTCGAACTATCTCCTTAATAAATAACTTGGCATATTTTTCAACTGTGTAAGTGGTCCTAATCGGTAGAAAGTATGCTGATTTGGTAAGCCTATCAACTATCACCCATATGGAATCAAACCTTCAAAATGTACGAGGCAAACCAGTGATGAAATCCATTTTGATCATGTCCCACTTCCAGATTGGAAGATCTATACATTGCATATAACCTCCGGGCTTTTGGTGCTCTACTTTAACTCTTTGACAATTTGGACATTCGACTACAAATTTTGCAATGTTCTTCTTCATGTCACCCCATAATCCTCTTTCTTAGCCCGTCTACATCAGGTACACACAATCTATTTTGTCACCGAAGTACCCCTTCTTGCGTAAGCTCAAATGCCTTTATCATACCACATTGCATATTTTTCTTAAACCGTAATAGAATAGGATCTGCATATTGCTTCTCGAATCTCATATGGAAGGTAATGATAAAGAAATGCCTCTTTGAACTCTTTCCAAGTAGCTGGAGGTGCATCGATACCCCTGAATCGAGTCTTTATACCACAATATAGCCTCCCCCTTTGATGCAAAATCAAACCAACAACAACAAGAGCTTCAAGTAGGCTCGGATTTCAGCCCAACAACACAAGAACAACAAGATAGATAACAATGCTAGTGAATCGAAAAGAGCCCCACACGGCTTCACTAGACTTTAAGATAACAAAATCAGCAACAACAACAAGATAAAGAAAGATAGATAACTTGACATATAACATTCAAGAAACTAAGAACCCTAACATCAAGAGAGGACCCTAAGTCTAATGGATATAAACACCAAGTTCTTACGAGGACCAAGAGGCACTCAACGACCTCAAAACCCTTGTTTCTAGCCAAAGAGACAACACAAGTATCCCTCTACTTGTGAGATAATTGGGGCGGCTTCTAAGAGTGAGAGAGAGAGTGAAATGTTTAGTCTTTAGGTTACAAAAATCAGCATTCCAAAAACTAAGAAATAACTCTCTAACATGTGCTATTTATACTACAAACAAAAGGGGTAAAATGACCCATCCGCCCTTGCTTCTTGTGCCAACCTTGAAGAGTAGTTTATTACACATTAATACCTCTCTTCACACATAAAAACGTTTAGGTCCTTGGTTGGTTCAATCACCAATTCACACACGGCCATTTGCATGAACAAGGCTTGGAGTTCTTGTAATTCCCGAGCTTGGCTTCGTGTGAAAGGCCGTGTACCTGTGGAGGCTGCCCCAACCGTATCATCCTCTCCATCTTGAGAGGAATTTGACCTCAAATTCAGCATTTGGTCATCTTCAACCGCATCCACGAGGGAGAGATCACCAACGTTGAAAGTGTTGTGCACTTGATATTCCGGTGGAAGGTCAATCTTGTAGGCGTTGTCATTGATTCTCTCAAGTACTTGGAAAGGCCCATCACCCCTTGGCAGCAATTTGGACTTCCTTTGAGCTGGAAACCGATCCTTTCGAAGATGCACCCACACCCAATCTCCGGGTTCAAGCACAAGCCTTCTTCTCCCTTTGTTTACCCTTTTTGCAACCTCTTGGTTCTTCTTTTCAAGCTTGACCCGCACCGTCTCATGCATTTTCTTCATTGCCTCGGCTCTTTTATTTCCATCTAAGCTGGTCATGAGATCACTAGACAAAGGAGTGAGATCTAAAGGGGTAAGGGGATTCAGGCAGTAAACACATTCAAAGGGAGTCATTCCCGTGCTCGAATGTATTACCCGGTTGTATGCAAATTCCATCAATGGTAGGTGATCTTCCCATGAAGTTAGTTTACCTTTAACCATAGAACGTAGCATAGACCCTAAGGTTCTATTTACTACCTCCGTTTGGCCATCGGTTTGTGGGTGGCAAGACGTGGAGAAAAGTAACTTCGTCCCAAGCCTACCCCACATGGACTTCCAAAAGAGACTTAGGAACTTGGAGTCCCTATCGCTCACAATAGTCCTCGGTACCCCGTGAAGCTTTACAACATGAACAAACAATGAAGCTACACTACGAGCATCCTCGGTTTTAGCACATGGAATAAAATGAGCCATTTTAGAGAATCTATCAACAATAACAAAAATGCTATCTCGGCCCTTTCTAGTCCTTGGCAGCCCCAAAACAAAATCCATTGAAATGTCCAACCAAGGTCTAAGGGGAGTAGGGAGTGGGGTGTATAATCCTTGAGGTAGGAGATGAGATTTCGCACTCCGGCAGGCCACGCATTGACTAAAAACTTTAGCGACGTCTTTGCGCATTTTGGGCCAATAGAAGTTTTCCTCTAAGATTCTGAGGGTCTTGTCTACCCCAAAGTGCCCCATGAGGCCTCCGTCATGGGCCTCCCTCACAAATAATTCCCTCCAAGAACTAGAAGGAACACACAACCTCCTCCCTTTGAACAAATACCCATCGAACCGAGAGTAGGAGGAATGGTCACTCTCCTTAAGCCAACGGTCCCTTCCCCACTCTTCACATTCCCTAAAAATAGGAGCAAAGGTAGGATCCTCGGGATACAACAACCGCAAGCTCTCAAATCCCATCAATTTCGAAGACAAGGTAGCAACAAGCACATGCTTCCTAGACAAGGCATCGGCAACAACATTTTCCTTTCCTCTTTTGTAATGAATTACATAAGGGAAAGTCTCGATGAACTCAATCCACTTAGCATGACGCCTATTCAACTTGTCTTGGCTCTTAAGGTGTTTCAACGACTCATGATCCGTTCGTATCACAAACTCCTTAGGCCACAAATAATGTTGCCAATTTCCCAAAGCTCTAACAAGGGCGTACAACTCCAAATCATAAGTTGAGTAATTAAGAGTTGCCCCTTTGAGCTTTTCACTGAAATAAGCAACGGGCTTACCTTCTTGCATCAAAACAGCCCCGATGCCAACCTTACTAGCATCACACTCTACTTCAAACATCTTATCAAAATCGGGCAATTGCAATAAAGGCGCCGAGATGAGCGTAGTTTTCAAGGCCTCAAAAGCCCTAGCTTGCTCATCACCCCATTTAAAAGGTCCGTCCTTCCTAATTACCTCGGTCAAGGGGGATGCTATGGAACTAAATCCTTTGACAAACCTCCTATAAAAGCTTGCCAACCCGTGGAAACTTCGGATTTCTCCAATAGTTTTAGGGGTCGGCCAACTTCGAATAGAGTCTATCTTGGAATCGTCCACTTCCACACCCCTTGAGCTTACGACAAAACCCAAGAATATAACCTTATCAACACCAAAAGAACACTTCTCCATGTTGGCATACAGCTTCTCCTTTCGGAGCACATCAAACACACATCTCAAATGCATTACATGATCATCAATAGATTTACTATATACCAACACATCATCAAAGTAAACCACCACAAACTTTCCAATATAAGGCTTCATTACATGATTCATTAGCCTCATAAAGGTGCTAGGAGCATTGGTAAGGCCAAAGGGCATGACCAGCCACTCATATAGACCGAATTTGGTCTTGAATGCGGTCTTCCACTCATCACCGGGTTGCATGCGAATTTGGTGATAGCCACTCCTAAGGTCCACTTTAGAAAACAAACAAGATCCGTGGAGCTCATCTAACATATCATCTAGTCTAGGGATTGGATGACGATACCTTATAGTGATTTTGTTGATGGCTCTACAATCGACGCACATACGCCAAGTTCCGTCCTTCTTCGGTACCAAAAGCACCGGAACAGCACACGGACTCATGCTTTCCTTGATGTATCCCTTGTTGAGAAGCTCCTCAACTTGTCTTTCAAGCTCCTTAGTGTCCATGGGATTGCTCCTATAGGCCGGTTTGTTTGGAAGTTGTGAACCCGGCACCAAATCAATTTGGTGCTCAATTCTCCGAAGTGGGGGCAATCCTTGCGGAAGTTCTTGAGGAAATACATCTTCATACTCCTGCAACACACAAGAAATCAAAGGGGAAATGGAAGAATTAGTGGGGTTAGTATTAAAACAATGGGCCAAAAGTAACATCGGCTTGTTTTCATCATGGTCCACGAAGAGTTCTTTCCTCCTAGCCAACATCACTACGTTTTCCATCTCCCTCGTCGTTGGGACAGCCTCGGATGTCCCTATTTCCTCACCTATGGCATTCCCCCCCTTTTCTCCCTTTTTGTATTCCTTCCCCTTTCCCTTCAACTCTCTCATCTTTTGATGCCACTCATTTACTTGGGAGGGTGAAAGAGGATGAAGTGTGACCTTTCGGCCATTCTTCTCAAGCGTATACCGGTTGGACCTCCCATCGTGTTTAGTAGACCTATCATATTGCCATGGTCTACCTAACAACAAGTGACATGCTTGCATTGGGATCACGTCACAAAGCACTTTATCGTGGTAGTTTCCCACCTTAAACCGAACCACACATTGCCTTGTGACCTTTAATTCACCACAATCGTTCAACCATTGTAGCTTGTAAGGACTAGTGTGTAGTGTAGTTGGTAGCTTCAAGAAATTTACCATAGCATGGCTCGCAACATTTGTACAACTACCACTATCAATCACCAAGGTGCACACACTCCCCTTTACAAGACACTTAGTATGGAATAGATTTTCCCTTTGACTCGGGTCATCTATCGCCTTACTAATCATGACACGTCTAACCACAAAGTTCGGAACCACACACTCCCCTTCTTGTGGATAGACATCTTCACTACCATCTACTTCATCATCATTCGGCCCATTTTCAGCTCCCTCTCCATCTTGAGGCTCGGCCTCATCCTCCCCCCTTTCGGAAACCACCTCCTCACCAAGGTAGTACACTTTCCCTTCTCGTAGGATCACATTGCGCCGGTTCGGACATTCATTGGCCTTATGCCCCCAACCTTGGAACTTGAAGCATTGGAACCCCTTTGGGTTGGGATATTTGTGAGCCTCCGGTTTCGGAGGGAATTTAGGGACTGTTTTGGACTCGGGCAGCTTCGTAGGGGCGGGTTGGTCCTTGTTTTTGGGCCAACCCGAGGGGGTTTGTACCCTTGCCTTGAAGGATGATCTCTCCTTAAGTTCCCTTTCAATCTCAAGGGCCGCTTGGAATATACCGTCAATGGTTTCAAACCGGTGAAGGGTCAAATGAGTGGAGATCTCTTTGTTCAACCCACACTTGAACCGGATGATGTCGTGACTGATTTTCTCCCCATGATGATCAAGTTTCAACATGAGTTGTTGGAACTCGTCAAAATAGGCCATCACACTCTTGCCCCCTTGCCGCAAGCCATATAATCTAGCAAGCAACTCATGACGATATCTCTCGGGAAGGTATCATTGTCTCATCAAATACCTCAACCGAAACCAAGGTGGTGGCTGCCCATCAACTAATTCATTACCAAATCGTTTAACATACTCCCACCAAGTGTTAGCATAGCCCTCGAGGTGAGCTATAGCGTAGCAACTCTTCTTTTCTTCCGAGATGTCATTAACTTGGAAAACTTTGTCACACGCCGATTCCCAAGTTAAGTAGGTCTCGGGGTCACTTTCACCCTTAAAGATGGGTAGGCTCAACTTGATGGTGTTGATGCCTACGTCTCTCTCTTGGTGTCGGTTTCCCCTATCTCCATACCCCCGGTATCTCCTAGGTTCTCCTCGACCCCCTCTTAACTCCTCCTCCCTCATATAAGCATCATCAAAGGCTCCATCTCCTTCATACTCCTCTCTACCGTATCCTTCAAAGTGGGCTGGTCGGCCTTGGCCGTTTTGATTCGGAGGATTTGGAATTTGCGGTCTTTGGGTTAATGGAGCTTGGAATGGAGGGTTCGGATTTAGTGGAGGTACTTGGCGTCCAAATCCCTCTTGTGGAATTGGAGGGGCTTGGAAATGTGGTGGTCTAGTGGGGTCTCGGTTTGGAGGAAAATAGGTAGTTTGGCTTGCGGTATTTAGTGGAGCTTGGGGTGCATTTAGCATTTGGTGGACTGTTTCGGGGGTGATGGTTGCGGAGGAGGTCCTATCGTGACCATTGGTAGATACATGTAGAGGAGTAGAAGGACGAGAGTTCCTTTGACTCTCCACTTGTTCTAATCTCCCACTAATAGTCGACACTTCCCCCTTTATTGCTGCCAAGTCCCCTCTCACGGCCCCAAATTCCGAATTCAACCTTTCAAGTGTCCGGGTAACGGCCTCAAGAGTGAACCTCATAGAATCAAGGGCATTAGTATCCACATTATGAGACGTAGCTCCTTCCATTGTCAAGATATTATCCGCCTTAGTTCACCACAAGTTCGTATTCCACAAGTGTTGTATAATTGGCTAGTAACCGTGAAATCTTAAGGTATGAGTAAGCTCTTATCCGGAATGGATTCTTGTTTGAAGACTCAAAGAATTCTTGCCGGACTAGAGTCAAAAATCAGCAATTCATTCAAACGAATAAAAGCACTCAAATAATCGTTGACACGAACAAACGGTTCAAGGAACTAGTTGACAACCTAGTAGGAATGTACTAGTTTGTTAATTAGTTCTAGGACCAAGTAAGGGAAACCAAGGATCAACAATTAGCAACCCAAGAATATCCTAAGTTGAGCTTATAGTGACGTGGCAGCATGCAATGGTTCCACACGTCCTTCTTCTCTTTTTTTTTTTTGTTAATATTCACACAACTTGTTATAGTTTGCAAAGTGTTTTGGTGGGAAAAATAAAATCTTGTAGTATTTCACCTCTTTTCAAATTCAAGAAAGTGAGGTTTGGTTGACTAATCCCACAAAACAAGGCTCCTTGAATTAAGGAAAAGTGATTGACAAGACTAGAAGGTGATGGGTGCAAGTCTTTCACAACAACTTTATAGCTTGTCTTACAACTTGAGCACACAACAAGATGAACAAGATGAACAAGTTCAAAAGATGAACACCTCAACAAACTTCATCAACTTCTTTAGCACATAAACACACAACCACCGATTTTTCTTTTGGTTTCAACAACACACAACTTTCGGCCACTTCAAGTCACTACACAATGTTCAAGTTTTCAAGCTCAACTTTTGGATCTAGACACCTTAGTGTTGGTGAGAAAGAAACCAACACTAGAAACTCACTAAACAAGCAAAATAACACCAAGATCTAAACATACAACATCATTCTTGGTTTCAACTTTTAATGGACAGATTTCAGAAATTCTTTTTGGTGTTGTTTGTTTAAGCCGTGAACTAGCCCAAGATGGGTTATGTTGGAACACAACCGGTCTCGCTTTGATACCAAATGATGCAAAATCAAACCAACAATAACAAGATCTTCAAGTAGGCTCGGATTTCAGCCCAACAACACAAGAACAACAAGATAGATAACAATGCTAGTGAATCGAAAAGAGCCCCACACGGCTTCACTAGACTTTAAGATAACAAAATCAGCAACAACAACAAGATAAAGAAAGATAGATAACTTGACATATAACATTCAAGAAACTAAGAACCCTAACATCAAGAGAGGACCCTAAGTCTAATGAATATAAACACCAAGTTCTTACGAGGACCAAGAGGCACTCAACGACCTCAAAACCCTTGTTTCTAGCCAAAGAGACAACACAAGTATCCCTCTACTTGTGAGATAATTGGGGCGGCTTCTAAGAGTGAGAGAGAGAGTGAAATGTTTAGTCTTTAGGTTACAAAAATCAGCATTCCAAAAACTAAGAAATAACTCTCTAACATGTGCTATTTATACTACAAACAAAAGGGGTAAAATGACCCATCCGCCCTTGCTTCTTGTGCCAACCTTGAAGAGTAGTTTATTACACATTAATACCTCTCTTCACACATAAAAACGTTTAGGTCCTTGGTTGGTTCAATCACCAATTCACACACAACCATTTGCATGAACAAGGCTTGGAGTTCTTGTAATTCCCGAGCTTGGCTTCGTGTGAAAGGCCGTGTACCTGTGGAGGCTGCCCCAACCGTATCACCCTTGAATCTATATGCTGCTAGCTCAACTGTCTCTTTACCCAACACATGCATCACATCTAGAGCCCTTTGGATTTGATCAATAAAGTCCTGTGGGTCTTCATTAAGATTTAATCCGGTGAACGTGGGAGGATCCAATTTGAGAAAATCCAGCGTTCGTAGGCTAGCTGCCCTATCTGCACCACTAGAACCTGTAGTTAGAATGACTTATCCTTGAGCTTGTCCAGAAACTATACGAGCCAACAATTGTACTGCATTCCTTAGATCTTGGTCTGCAGCATTGGTAGGTAGTTCTGAGGATGTGGTTCTTCACCTTCTTAGCTCTTCTGGAGATGGAGGGGTAGAAAAAGTTTGGGACACAAACTCAGCTTGAGCCTCACTTTGATTAGCTCGTCTAGGTGGTGGGTGATTTGCTGGTCCCCTCCCCGGTAGCCTCGTCTATCCGCCTACTTATATTTTGACTCCTTCTTGTAAATGGCATCTTTACTATAATAAGAGGAATAAAAAATAGGTTCAATGGTTAAATATGACTTAACCTACAACATGGGCTCTATTGCACGATCTAAGAAATGAAGAGAAATAGACAACCCCTAAATGTCACATAGCCTCCTATTTATAGATGTGGTGCACAACACGCCTATAAACATGACTCTATATAGACACAGCTTTGTAGATACCCTAGGACGACCGCTTTGATACCACTTTTGTCATGCCTCAAATCCTGTTGGGGCGGACAAGCACCCGTAGCCGTAAAGGCCCAAGAGAACCAATTCATAACCTTGTACTTCCAATGCATGTAACTGTAACAACCAAATGTTCTGACAACATGATATTGTGTATCGATGAAAATAACTACACATGCACGCCCAAACTGATATGTACAACACTTGGCTGATGGGGCCACCATGTCTAAAATCAAGACACTACCATAACTTTACATTAGTCTATAAAGCCTCTAAAAGATACATAGACTTAGTTAGGGTCGGGAAACCCCCCCCCCCCCGTCCTACTCTTAACCTACTGCACAATACCAAAACATATGGAACAGTCTCGGAAAGCCCCGAATCAACCTGGAGCTCACCAATAGTCCCTGAAAAACCTGCGCTCCTACTAGTGAGTTGTATGAGCTGAAGTGCCTGTGCCTGCAGCATGAAATGCAGGTCGCCCATGAGGGACGTCAGTACGAAAATAAGTACTGAATATGTAAGGCAGAAGGTAACAACACACTTGATACAAAAGCTCAATAGAAATCTGATACAAGTGTATAAGTAGTACTAATAGATCACCTTTATAAATACTTGTGGGACAATGTACATTACATTTTTTCTTTATTTTACCTTCTTACTTCATAATCTTTGTAAGCCATATAATGTAAATGACCAGCTGATCAGTGGTAAATAGATAAATTAGGATCGGCCCATGCTAGGCTTACGCCCCTGAGCTGCCACCTATATAAAGATTGGGATCGGCCCATGCTAGGCTTATGCCCCTGAGCTGCCACCCACAAATAAAGGTATCGAGATCGGCCCATGCTAAGCAAATGCCCCTGAGCTGCCACTCGTCATTTTACAGATTTGTATTACATAATTTATTTAGCCTTTGAGATTGTTACTTTGGTGGTCATCATCACATTATGGTACCTTGAACCAATAATCTGCTAATAAGAGATATATAAATGGATACTTAATGCAACAAAAATGAGGTAGGGAGCTGTTGGCACACAAAATAAAGTGTTTAGAAGCTGAAAATACACATGGGTATTATTTGAGTAAACGGGGAACTTCTGAAATTTTCTAGTGAAGATAGACGCGCAGATTTAATAATAAGCACGTATTGAGGTGTTCTAATGCGTTAGAGAGTGGGAACAAGGTCATTGGATACATGGAGTGTAATGTCCTGTCATTATGTATCACTTTGTTGTAGGATAACCTCGAAAACTTGCATGATGGAACAATTGTACGATTTCATGCCAAAGAGTGTGAAATAGAGTATGCCTTACATACCTGGTTATTTGACTCAGAAACTAACCCGACTTGACTTCCCGCCTTTTAGATTACCTATCTACAATAGAATATATGGTAAACTAGTATCAACAACCAACCAACACATTTAGGTTACTTACCTTCACCAAAATAGTAACCGGGCAGTAAACACGTAATCCGAGTACTTGGAGCATTTGTTAGGCTGAATGGCATAACCATCCATTCATAGAGACCAAATTTAGTCTTGAAGGTGGTTTTCCATTCATCACTGGGTTGCATTCTTATTTGGTGATAGCCACTCCTTAAATCAATCTTGGAAAATAAACACGAACCATTCAATTCATCAAGCATATTATCTAACCTAGGGATAGGGTGACGATATTTTACCGTAATCTTATTGATGGCTCGGCAGTCCACACACATATGCCATGTTTCATCTTTCTTAGGCACCAGTAGCACCGGAACCGCGCATGGACTCATGCTCTTCTTGATATACCCTTTGTTAAGGAGTTCCTCAACTTGACGCTGCAATTCATTGGTGTCCGTAGGGTTGCTTCTATAAGCCGGCTTATTTAGAAATTGTGACCCGGCACAAAGTCAATTTGATGCTCAATTCCCCGAAGCGGGGGCAATCCTTACGGAAGTTCTTTGGGAAATACATCTTCATAATCCTGCAACACACAAGAAATTAAAGGAGAAATAGAAGAATTAGTGTAAGCCGGCTTATTTGGAAATTGTGACCCGGCACAAAGTCAATTTGATGCTCAATTCCCCGAAGCGGGGGCAATCCTTGCGGAAGTTCTTTGGGAAATACATCTTCATAATCCTGCAACACACAAGAAATTAAAGAAGAAATAGAAGAATTAGTGGGGTTAGTATTAAAACAATGAGCCAAAAGAATCATAGGCATGTTCACATCATAATCCAAGAAGAGTTCCTTCTTTCTAGCCAACATCACCATGTTTTCTTGCCCATTTGACGTTGAGGCAGTCCCGGAAATCCCTACTACCCCACCCACGGTTTTCCCCTCCTTTTCACCATTTTTGGGTTTCTTTCCCTTCTCCTTCAACTCCCTCATCTTTTGATGTAACTCATTCACTTGTGATGGCAAAAGAGGATAAAGAGTGACCTTTCGACCATCCTTCTCAAGTGAATATCGGTTGGTCCTCCCATCATGTTTGGTAGACCTATCATATTGCCAAGGTCTACCTAACAACAAATGACATACTTGCATTGGTCACACATCACAAAGCACTTCGTCTTGGTAGTTCCCTACCTTAGACCGTATCACACATTGCCTCATGACCTTCAATTCACCGCATTCGTTCAACCATTGCAACTTGTAAGGGGCTAGTATGAAGTGTAGTTGGTAATTTCAGAAAGTTCACCATAGCGACACTAACGACATTCGCACAACTACCACTATCAATTACCAAAGTGCACGCATTCCCCTTTACAAGACATTTAGTATGGAATAGATTTTCCCTTAGGCTAGGGTCGTCTATTGCCTTACTAATCATAGCGCGTCTAACTACAAAGTTTGGAACAACACACTCCCCTTCTTGTGGGTAAGTAACTTCACCATCATCATCATCATCATCATCAAGTGGCCTATTTCCAGTTTTCTCTCCATCTTGAGGCTCGGCCTCATCCTCATCTTTTTTAAGACCCACCTCCTCACCAAGGTAATACAATCTCCCTTCCCACAGTATCACGTTGCGTCGATTTGGACATTCATTGGATTTATGTCCCCAACCTTGGCACTTGAAACATTGGAATCCTTTTGGGTTTGGATACTTGTGAACTTCTTGTTTTAGAGGAATTTTGTGGACTGTTTTGGGCTCGGGCAGCCTTGTAGTGGCGGGTTGGTCCTTGTTTTTGGGCCAACCCGAAGAGGATTGAACCACGTCCTTGCTTCTAGGCCAACCCGAGATGGATTGTCCCCTTGCCTTGAGAGACGACCTCTCTTTAAGCTCCCTTTCAATCTCAAGAGCCGCTTGGAAAATACCTTGAACGGTATCAAATTTGTGAAGTGTCAAATAAGTGGAGATCTCTTTGTTCAACCCACACTGGAATCGGATGATGTCATGACTGATTTGTTCCCCACGATGATCAAGCTTCAACATGATTTGTTGAAACTCATCATAATATGCCATCACACTTTTATTTCCTTGACGCAAGTTGTACAATCTAGCAAGCAACTCATGGTGATAACTCTCGGGAAGGTACCGTTGCCTCATCAAGTACCTTAACCGAAACCAAGGTGGTGGCTGCCCATCAACTAATTCATCACCAAAACGCTTGATGTACTCCCACCAAGTGTTGGCATAACCCTCAAAATGAGCTATGGCATAACAACTTTTCTTTTCTTTCGAGATATCATTAACTTGAAAAACTTTATCACAAGCTTATTCCCATGCTAAGTAGGCCTCGGGGTCACTTTCACCCTTAAAGATAGGTAATCTCAATTTGATAGTATTGATGCCTACGTCTCTTTCTTGGTGTTGATTTCCCCTTTCTCCATACCCTCGGTACCTCCTTGGATCAACACAGCCCCTTCTTAGCTCCTCCTCTCTCATGTAAGCATCATCAAAGGCTCCATATTCATCATACTCCTCTCTACCATGTTCCTCAAAGTGAGCTGGTCGGTTTTGGTGATTTGGAATCTGATTTGGAGGCATTGGGATTTGTGGAGGTGGTGGTCTTTGATTTGGTGGAGTTTGGTAAGGTACATTAAGATTTTATGGACGTAATGGACGGCTACATCCTTCTTGTGGAATTGGAAGAGTTTGGGAATGGCGTGCTCTATTCGCTTCTTGGTTTGGAGGGAAAGTAGTGGTATGATTTATGGCATTTAGTGGGGCTAGAGGTGGATTCATTATTTGGTGCAATGTTTCTGGTGAGATAGTTATGGATGAAGTTCTTTCATGCCCACTTGAAGGAATATGATGAGGAGTGGATGGACAAGAGTTCCTTTGACTCTCCACTTGCTCCAATCTCCCACTTATCGTAGTCAAATCTCCCCTCATTGCCCCAACTTTCAAGTTCAACCTCTCTAAACTTCTGGTAATGGCCTCAAGTGTGGCCTTCATAGTGTCTTGTTCAGTAGTACCCCCACTTTGGGATGTGCTTCCTTCCATGTCAAGGTGTTACCTACACAATCAGCAAACAAGTTAGCTTTAAACCTCTCCTCACTCACACTCTCTCAGTTCACTCACACTTGATCTCTGCAAATGTTGTAGATTGGCTAGTAACCGTGAATTCTTAAGATATGAGTAAAGGTCTTGTCCGGAGTGGATTCATGTTTGAAACTCAAAGAATTCTTGACGGACTGGAGTTAAGAAGTTACAACGTATTCAAACGAATAAAAGCACCCAACTAAACGTGGACACGAACAAGAGAATTCAAAAGGACTAATTGACAACCTAGTAGGAGTGTACTAGCATGTTAATTAGTTCTAGAACCAAGTAATGAAACTAAGAATCAACAATTAGAAACTAGAAAACCTAAATTTGAGCTTATTAATGATGTGAACAGTGGCCAATGGGTGACGTGAACAGTAGCAAATGGGTGACGTGGCAGCATGCAATTGGTCTTGGTCCCACACAATTTAAGCACCAATTCTGAAATTTAAATCCTTACACAATTTGGAAAGGATGACAATTGGTCTTGGAGGGAAAACATAAATCTTGAAATAAGAAAAGTACCTTGTTCCACAACACTAGGTTCTTGAAATAAGAAAAAGTACTTGTCCCACAACACAAGGTTCTTGAAATAAGAAAAGGTATCTTGTCACACAACACTGGGTTCTTGAAATAAGAAAAAGTTGCTGAAAAGTAGAAGTTTAGTCTAAGAAATGATGGGTTTAAGGCTTCTCACAACATGCTTTACAATTTTCAGCTTCAACTCTTGAATTTATATCACACTTTTTGGTTGTCTAAAGTTGTAAGAAAAGATGAAGAACTTGATGAACACCACAACAACCTTCAAGAACTTAACAAAAACTTCTTCAAAAACACAACACAACACCACCAATTGTCAACAACAAGTAACAACAAACAACCAGCCACAAGGCACCACAACTATGGTCAATATTATAAGCTCAATCTTTAGATCTTGACACCTTTAGTGTTGGTGAGAAAGAAACCAACACTAGAAACACTCTAGACAAGCAAAATACTACAAGATCTAGCAAAGAAAACAAGAAAATCTCGGCCCATACAACAACACATCACAATTTTTGGCCAAGAACACAAAGGTAACAGATTTGACTATTTCTGGAATTTTCAGATTTCAGTTTTTTCTTTCTTTTTTGTAGTTTTCAAGTCTCTAGCCCAAGATTGATCTTGTTAGAACAAAATCAAAGATGACTTTGATACCAAATGATACACTAATAACTTGGAGCGTATCAAATCTGCCACAAAATCAGTCCAAACACACTACAATTCCAAGAGCATGAAGATAACAACTCCAATATGTGAAGACAACAACAATCACGAAATTTTGAAGGAATACCAACACCAAAACAGTAGCTACACAAGGAGAACAAGAAGATAACAATAACATTAAACAATGGTTCAACAACACAAGATGATAGATTACAAAGAGTACAATGTTAACAACAAGAACAACAAATGGTAGTAACTATAGTGAATCGAAAATCAGCCCCACACGGCTTCACTAAGTTACTACAAAGTTTCAAGAGTACAAAATGAAAGATAGTAACTTGACACAAAGATATCTTAGAATCTATGATCCCTAACTTGAAGATAGGACCCTAAGACCAAAAGATTTCAGTACTTTTTACTTAGACCAAGAGGAACTCATGAACCTCAAGATCTCAAGTTTCTAGCCAAGAAACAACACAAGTGTAACTACACTTGTTGGACAGATTTCAGGTTCTACTCTCAAAAATAAGAGAGAGAGAAATATTCAATGTTACAAGACTTGTTGTTATGAAATATGAAGAATGAACTAAGTGCTGAAAATAACCCTAATAGCATCTATTTATATTACACACAAAATGAAGGACAAATGACCTTCCTACCCTTTAGTCATGGGGTGCCCTTAGAGTGTAATTTATTACACTTCAAGGATCATTTTAACACTTAAAAATGTTGAAGCTCTTTGGCGGATCAAGTACCAACTCACACACAGCCATTTGCATGAACATGGCTTGTAGTTTTTGTAACTCCCGAGCTTGGCTTCGTGTGAATGGTTGAGAACATATTGGACAGCTTTGTACACCCATATCATCCTCTCAGTCTTGAGAGTAATTTGACCTCAAATTCAGTATTTGGTCATCCTCAACCGCATTCACTAGAGAAAGATCAAACACGTTGAAAGTGTTGTGCACTTGGTATTCCGGGGGAAGGTTAATCTTGTTGGCATTATCATTGATCCGTTCAAGTACTTGGAATGGACCATCACCTCTTGGCATCAATTTGGACTTTCTTTGAGATGGAAATTTATCCTTTCTAAGGTGAACCCACACCCAATCTCCCGGTTTAAGAATGAGTTTCTTTCTCTCCTTGTTGACTCTCCGTGCAATGTCTTGATTTTTCTTCTCAAGTCGAAGCCTCACCTTCTCATGTAACTTCTCATCGAATCTGCCCGCTTGCTTCCGTCTAAGCTAATCATAACATCACTAGGCAAAGGAGTTAAATCCAAAGGAGTAAGGGGGTTGAGGCCATATATGCACTCAAAGGGAGTCATTCCCGTACTTGAGTGTATGACACGGTTATATGCAAACTCAATCAATGGTAGGTGTTCCTCCCAAGAAGTCAATTTTCCTTTTACCATGGAACGTAGAATAGCAGCCAAATTCCTATTTACTACTTCCATTTGACCATCAGTTTATGGGTGGCAAGATGTAGAGAATAACAACTTGGTTCCAAGCCTACCCCACATGGATTTCCAAAAGTGACTTAGGAACTTAGAGTCCCTATTACTAACAATGGTCCTCGGAACACCATGCAACTTGACAACATTAATAACAAACAAAGAGGCCACACTAGGTGCATCATCACATTTAAAGCATGGAATAAAGTGTGCCATCTAAGAAAATCGATCGACCACAACAAAGATACTGAACCGACCTCGTCTAGTCCTAGGCAACCCTACCACGAAATCCATAGATATGTCAAGCCAAGGTCATAAAAGAGTGGGAAACGGGGTGTACAACCCATGAGGTAGGAGCCGCGATTTGGCTCCTTTGCAATCTATGCATTGGCCATAAATCTTGGCCACATCCTTGTGCATTTTTGGCCAATAGAATTTCTCCTCTAATATTCCAAGGGTCTTTTAGATCCCAAAGTGACCCGTTAGACCGCCATTGTATGCTTCCCTCACAAATAACTCTCTCCAAGAACGGAAGGGTACACATAATCGTCTACCTTTAAACAAGTATCCATCAAACTTGGCATAGGGATTTGAACCCCTAGACGAATCCCACTTGTCCCTACCCATTTCTTTGCATTCCCTAAAGATAGGAGCAAAGTGAGGGTCCTCGGGATACAATTCTTTCAAACTCTCAAAACCCATTAATTTTGAAGATAATGTTGACACAAGAACATGTTTTCTAGACAAAGCATCGGCTACTATGTTGTCCTTACCCTTTTTGTATTGAATAACATAAGGGAAGGTTTCAAGAAACTCAATCCATTTTGCATGCCGCTTGTTAAGCTTGTCTTGTGCCCGAAGATGCTTCAAGGATTCATGGTCCATTCGGATCATGAACTCCTTGGGACACAAATAGTATTGCCAAGTGGCCAAAGCTCGAATCAAGACATAAAACTCTAGATCGTACGTGGAGTAGTTTAGAGTTGCTCCTTTGAGCTTTTCGCTAAAATAAGCAATGGGTTTTAAATCTGTCATCAAAACAGCCCCTATGCCCACTTCACTAGCATCGCACTCAACTTCAAATGTCTTATCAAAGTTGGGCAATTGTAATAAAGGCACGGAAACGAGCATAGCTTTCAAGGTTTCAAAAGCCTTAGCTTGCTCTTCATCCCACTTGAGGGTTGGTCTTTTCTAATGATCGCGGTCAAAAGAGCGGCTATGGTGCTGAATCCTTTGACAAACCTTCTATAAAAACTAGCTAGATGATACGGGTGTACAAAGCTGTCCAATACGTTCTCGACCATTCACACGAAGCCAAGCTCGGGAGTTACAAAAACTACAAGCCATGTTCATGCAAATGGCTGCGTGTGAGTTGGTACTTGATCCGCCAAAGAGCTTCAATGTTTTTAAGTGTGAAAATGAGCCTTGAAGTTTAATAAATTACACTCTAAGGGCACCCCATGACTGAAGGGTAGGAAGGTCATTTGTCCTTCATTTTGTGTGTAATATAAATAGATGCTATTAGGGTTATTTTCAGCACTTAGTTCATTCTTCATATTTCACAACAACAAGTCTTGTAACATTGAATATCTCTCTCTCTCTTGTTCTTGAGAGTAGAACCTGAAATCTGTCCAACAAGTGTAGTTACACTTGTGTTGTTTCTTGGCTAGAAACTTGAGATCTTGAGGTTCATGAGTTCCTCTTGGTCTATGTAAGAACTTGGTACTGAAATCTTTTGGTCTTAGGGTCCTATCTTCAAGTTAGGGTTCATAGATTCTAAGATATCTTTGTGTCAAGTTACTATCTTTCATTTTGTACTCTTGAAACTTTGTAGTAACTTAGTGAAGCCGTGTGGGGCTGATTTTCGATTCACTATAGTTACTACCATTTGTTGTTCTTGTTGTTAATATTGTACTCTTTGTAATCTATCATCTTGTATTGTTGAACCATTGTTTAATGTTATTGTTATCTTCTTGTTCTCCTTGTGTAGCTACTGTTTTGGTGTTGGTATTCCTTCAAAATTTCGTGATTGTTGTTGTCTTCACATATTGGAGTTGTTATCTTCAAGCTCTCGGAATTGTAGAGTGTTTGGACTGATTTTGTGGCAGATTTGATACGCTCCAAGTTAGTAGTGTATCATTTGGTATCAAAGCCATCTTTGATTTTGTTCTAACAAGATCAATCTTGGGCTTGAGACTTGAAAACTACAAAAAGAAAAAACTGAAATCTGAAAATTCCAGAAATAGTCAAATCTGCTACCTTTGTGTTCTTGGCCAAAAATTTTGACGTGTTGTTGTATGGGCCGAGATTTTCTTGTTTTTTTTGGCTAGATCTTGTAGTATTTTTCTTGTCTAGAGTGTTTCTAGTGTTGGTTTCTTTCTCACCAACACTAAAGGTGTCAAGATCTAAAGATTGAGCTTATAATATTGACCATAGTTGTGGTGCCTTGTGGCTGGCTGTTTGTTGTGACTTGTTGTTGACAATTGGTGGTGTTGTGTTTTTGAAGAAGTTGTTGTTGAGTTCTTAAAGGTTGTTGTGGTGTTCATTAAGTTCTTCATCTTTTCTTACAACTTTAGACAACCAAAAAGTGTGATATAAATTCAAGAGTTGATGCTGAAAATTGTAAAGCATGTTGTGAGAAGCCTTGAACCCATCATTTCTTAAACTAAGCTTCTACTTTTCAGAAACTTTTTCGTATTTCAAGAACCTAGTGTTTTGTGACAAGATACCTTTTTCTTATTTCAAGAACCTAGTGTTGTGTGACAAGATACCTTTTTTTTATTTCAAGAACCTAGTGTTGTGGGACAAGGTACTTTTCTTATTTCAAGATTTATGTTTTCCCTCCAAGACCAATTGTCATCCTTTCCAAATTGTGTAAAGATTTAAATTTCAGAATTGGTGCTTAAATTGTGTGGGACCAATACCAATTGCATGCTGCCATGTCACCCATTTGCTACTGTTCACGTCACCCATTGGCTACTGTTCACGTCATTAATAAGCTCAAATTTAGGTTTTGTAGTTTCTAATTGTTGATTCTTAGTTTCATTACTTGGTTCTAGAACTAATTAACATACTAGTACACTCCTACTAGGTTGTCAATTAGTCCCTTTGAATTCTCTTGTTCGTGTCCACGTTTAGTTGGGTGCTTTTATTCGTTTGAATACGTTGTAACTTCTTAACTCCAGTCCATCGAGAATTCTTTGAGTTTCAAACAAGAATCCACTTCGGACAAGACCTTTACTCATATCTTAAGGATTCACGGTTACTAGCCAATCTACAATATTTGTGGAGCTCAAGTGTGAGTGAACTGAGAGAGTGTGAGTGAGGAGAGGTTTAACGCTAACTTGTTTGCTGATTGTGTAGGTAACACCTTGACATGGAAGGAAGCACATCCCAAAGTGGGGGTACTACTGAACAAGACACAATGAAGGCCACACTTGAGGCCATTACCAGAAGTTTAGAGAGGTTAAACACGGAAGTTGGGGCCATGAGGGGAGATTTGACTACGATAAGTGGGAGATTGGAGCAAGTGGAGAGTCAAAGGAACTCTCGTCCATCCACTCCTCATCATATTCCTTCAAGTCGGCATGAAAGAACTTCATCCACAACTATCTCACCAGAAACATTGCACCAAATAATGAATCCACCTCTAGCCCCACTAAATGACACAAATTATACCACTACTTTCCCTCCAAACCAAGAAGCGAATAGACCACGCCATTCCCAAACTCCTCCAATTCCACAAGAAGGATGTAGCCATCCATTACATCCACAAAATCTGAACGTACCTTACCAAACTCCACCAAATCAAAGACCACCACCTCCACAAATCCCAATGCCTCCAAATCAGATTCCAATTCACCAAAACCAACCAGCTCACTTTGAGGAACATGGTAGAGAGGAGTATGATGGATATGGAGCCTTTGATGATGCTTACATGAGAGAGGAGGAGCTAAGATGATACGGGACAAATGGCCATCTTATCTTTTGATGACATTTTTGGAGGCCAACACATAGAGACTCAAGACTTGGTCACCTCGAGAAAACAAGAACATGCATGGAGGACCCGTTTTGAGCATAACTTAAAGCAATCTCGCGTGTGGAAGATTGCTTGGAGAATTTAAGGTTGAGGACTCACGGTTTTGGACCTTAATTAAGGGTATTTTGGACATTACACATGGTGTATTTACACACCATGGCCGCCCCTCTCATTAAGGGAAAAGTGGTCTTGTTATCTTCATTTGTAATATATTATAAATAGGCCCCCTTAGTCTTATTTTCACTAGAATTTGGAAGGATGAAGAATTGAAAGACATAACTTCTCTCTTTTGAGAGTGTAACACCCTTAGTTGTAGGACTTGGAAAAGTCATCCTTAGCATAGGGCTTGGAAAAGCCAATATTGATCTTTGCTTGGAAACGGTAGATCTTGAGGCGAGTTCATTCCCTTGGTGGTCACCGTAAGAGTGTGGTTTTGATTGTTACATTCATTAGGGGTTAGTGTTGAAATACACTTGGTTCTTAATCTTGTGATAATCTTGGTCTCACTATCTATCTTTATTTTTCTTGCAAATCGTGTATGTGTTGTGTAGTGGACTGTTTTGGGGTCTTCGTTGAATCCGAAACTTGTATTATTGTTGTTCATCTTGTTCATCACGTTTTGTAACTGTTTTGGTGTTAAAATATACTCTTGTATCTTGTATTCTTGTTGTTGGTGGCGAATCCGAGTGAGGTCTCCATCTTGGTCCTCGAATCCTTAAGATTAGTGGATTGATTTGGTGTTTGTTTCGTGCTTCCCTTGCCAATCCCGTATCATTTGGTATCAAAGCATGGCTTGATATTGTTCCTACAAGATCAATCTTGGGCTTGCTTGTTAGAAAATTCAAAAAAAAAAAAAAGAGGAAAGTGTTAAAAACTGAAAAAAAAATCAAAAAGAAGCAAATCTGTCCATTTTGTGTTCTTGGCCGAAATTGTGTTATTGTTGTGTCTTGGCCGAGATTTTTACTTGTTTTGTTGTTTCTAGTGTTAGTTTTCTTCATCTCTAACACTCTTTAGTCTAAATCTAAGTTTGAGCTTACATTGTTGGTGTTGTTTACGTGAACTTGGACTTGGCCGATTTGTTGTTGAACATTGTTGTGGTGGACTGTTTTGGCCTTGTGGCTTTCATCTTGTTGTTGTTATAAGCTTGGCCACGTGATATTGTTGTTAATTGGTGGATTGAGAACCATTTGGTTGAAGGTGTAGTTGTCTTGGCCAAGTGTTGGAGATATTGTTATTGTGGAATTTGGGAGTGGCCGTGTGAAAATTGTTGGTGTTCTTGGAGATTATTGTTGTAGTTCTTGGTGTTGTTGTTGTTGTTCTTGATGTTCATCACCACCTTCATATATTGTTGAAGATAAAGTGAATGTTAAATCTAAAAAGTTGAAGGAAAAGGGTGTATTATTTGTTAGTCTTGAAAGACACTACAACCAACAAAGACCTATCAATCAAGTCTCAACCACTTTCCAACACTTTTCCATGATTTAAGGATCCATGTTTTAAGGAGAAGTACAATAAAGTCAAGTCTTGAAAACTTGAAATTGAAAAGGGCTCCAAGACTTGTTTGAATTTCCCTCCTTAAACAAATTCCACCAAAGTCCAAATTGAAAAATTGACCAAGACTTGAAATTGGACAACAAAAGTTGTGTGGGACCGAAACCAATACGTGACTGCCATGTCATCACTGCTACTGTTCACGCAATATTTCCGAGCTCAAAATTTTAGATTCTTAGTTTCATCTTATTGTTTCATTAGTTTCATGTCTTGATTCTAGAATTAATTAACAACTAGTAATCACCTACTTAGTTGTAGATTAATTATTGAATCCGTTTCTTCGTGTCTTCGTTGTTTGTGTGCTTTTCTCATTTTTAACTCGTAGTAACTTCTTTGTTTCAAGTTCGTAAGTGAATTTTATTTTTGTGTCTTGAGTTGATCAAACAAGAATCTATTCCGGCCACCAAGTAGAATTGACATCCTATTGACTACCGGAGTATAAACAACCTTTCAATATTTGCCGCTCCAATTGTGAGAATCACAAAGGTGAGTGAATACGAGTGTTAGTGAGAAGTTTTTACTACTAATCTTGTTTGTTCATTTTGTAGGTTTAAAAGGTGATATAAGGGGAATATGTCTTCGATAGCCGGGGATTATTGTGACTACAACATGGGAGACTATGATTGTAGTGAAGGGTTTTATGGCTACGAAGTTGAGGGAGATTGCGGAGGCTATGAAAATAGCCATGATCGAGACTTGGGCAGATTTGAAAGTTACTGTTTTAAGGGAGAAAATGAGGTGAATGAAGTGCCTAGTGCTTATGGTAACTTTGGAGATGATGTAGGACCTCGTGATGGATCTTATGATGATGTTGGGGCATGTGATGAGTCTTACACTTCTTACTCCGAACCTAGATTTGGTGTTAGGTATAACCCTTTTGTTTGCAAAGCTTATGAGAGCTATGATGAGGGTACACGTGAGGAGTATGAAGATCCATATTCTCCACCTTGTAGTACTTCTTATCAAAGTCGATATAGTGTGAATGGTTATACTAGCTCTAGTGGAGGTTGTCCAATGAGAAGAAGAGGGTATGCATCTCCAAAACTAAGGGGTACTCGTATGCCTTACAATGTAGATCCAAGAAGGAGTGTACACTCCGGAAAGGTGACCATGTGTGGGATACCGGGCTGCCTCATTGAGCTAAATGATAGGTACCATAGAAACTACATCGTTCCATCCATGGTTGACTACTTGGGGTTGTTTCGTGAGCCTTTACTTGTTCCATACTTCTTGGACGGGTTTAAGGTTACCGAGAGGGTCAAGGTTGTCTTCTCCCAATTTGAATACCATGAGGAGGTGTGGTGCGATATTCTTTCATTGACATACGGTCATGTATGCTTAGGTGCCAATTGGTTTGCACAACATAGAGTTCCAAACGTGCAAAATTTGCCAAATATTATAAGAGACCAGTGGGGGAATCGCCTCATTACTTACTTGCTGCCTAAGCCACGAAGAGAAATGCCTACCTACTCCAATCCGAATTATTATGAGAGACAAAAGATTGAGAAGAGTAAGGGAGTGCAGGGTGGTAATCCGAGAGTGGAAAAAGGAGAGGTTGTGTGGAGCAAAGTAAGAGGATTACCACCAAACTATGCTAACATTGGTTGTCCTTCTATTTCTAAGGACATTTGTGTAGGTACCAACATGGCAAGCGAAGAAGAACAATGCCAAAAGGAAGTTGCTGCCCAAACTTTTGGAGGACCTTCACACCATGACAAAGAAGAATCTACTCAAGGACTTCAAGGTAAAATGGTAAACTCTTACACTTTTGTACATGTGAATGATAATTGTGTGGCTAGTAGCCCATTGAGTGTGAGTTGTAGCTTGCCTATATGTGAGTGTATTGTTTCTTTGCCACTTGATGATGATGTACATGTTGTGAGTGTGGATACACTAGTTGATCCTATTGATGACCGAATAGACTCTTCTTGTAAGATCGATTTATGTCCACCTAGTGTTGAAACCATTATGTTGAATGAAAGTACGTTATCTTCTGAAATTTGTGTTGATCAACTTATGTGTGAAAATTACCCACCACTTGAGGATGTGTATGATGTAATTAATGAACCTCAAGTATGTGATGATGTTGAAAATGTTGATCAAAGTGAGAATGAACCCGAGAGCTCTTCTTGGGGTAATGTTGTGTTTGAAACATCCTTGAAACTTGATGTTGATCATTTAGAGAGTGAGGAACTTGCTTGTTCCAAATCTGTCCGTGAGGTAGATCACACTCTTTTTATGTATAATGTCTTGTTTGAAGATGATTTAAACACTCCTAATGAACCTAGTGGTGAAAATGATGGTATAGCTTGCCTTGGAAGCTATAGCCTATATGCTAACCCACTATGGTGTGACAACATTCCTCCTAGAGAGGGAAATCTCTTCTTGGAAGATGAGAGAACTCTTAAGGGTAAGGAATGTGTAGTTGCGGAAGCTACTTCTTCTTCTACTTTGTGTGATTTCATTATTGAGAGTACTCATGGTGATTATTGGGAAACTAATAGTGAGTACACACATGAGAGCACCTTAGTAGAAGCAGATTTGAGTGATACCTTTCTCTACTCTCTATTTGCTTTGGATGATATGTATGTTATTGTAGAAAGTATGTCATTTAGTTTGGGTGTAGACCACGGGAAAGGGAAGTGTTGTCGAGACCCGTGTCTATGGCCACTTTTCCCATTTGACCCCGGTGCCAAATTTAGAAATGGTGATGTTGGTGCACCAAACTTGCTGCTTGGTCTACATGACAAGCAAAGTGTCACTCTTGATGTATCCTATAACCAAATCCTTTGTACATCTTTTATTGAGTTTTTAATATTCCTTTCAAAGGATTCTTGGTTATATTGCAAATATGTGCAACCTTGGCATGTTGAGATGATTTGTTATGCTAACCCTAACCCTCATGCCATGAGGAGTTTGCATTTGTTGGTCCTCTTTTCGGTTTTGTAAGGTTTGGATTCGAGGTCGAATCCTTTTCAAGAAGGGGAGGATGATACGGGACAAATGGCCATCTTATGTTTTGATGACATTTTTGGAGGCCAACACATAGAGACTCAAGACTTGGTCACCTCGAGAAAACAAGAACATGCATGGAGGACCCGTTTTGAGCATAACTTAAAGCAATCTCGCGTGTGGAAGATTGCTTGGAGAATTTAAGGTTGAGGACTCACGGTTTTGGACCTTAATTAAGGGTATTTTGGACATTACACATGGTGTATTTACACACCATGGACGCCCCTCTCATTAAGGGCAAAGTGGTCTTGTTATCTTCATTTGTAATATATTATAAATAGGCCCCCTTAGTCTTATTTTCACTAGAATTTGGAAGGATGAAGAATTGAAAGACATAACTTCTCTCTTTTGAGAGTGTAACACCCTTAGTTGTAGGACTTGGAAAAGTCATCCTTAGCATAGGGCTTGGAAAAGCCAATATTGATCTTTGCTTGGAAACGGTAGATCTTGAGGCGAGTTCATTCCCTTGGTGGTCACCGTAAGAGTGTGGTTTTGATTGTTACATTCATTAGGGGTTAGTGTTGAAATACACTTGGTTCTTAATCTTGTGATAATCTTGGTCTCACTATCTATCTTTATTTTTCTTGCAAATCGTGTATGTGTTGTGTAGTGGACTGTTTTGGGGTCTTCGTTGAAT
Organism: Capsicum pubescens; assembly: GCA_030864215.1. Classification (NCBI taxonomy): domain Eukaryota; kingdom Viridiplantae; phylum Streptophyta; class Magnoliopsida; order Solanales; family Solanaceae; genus Capsicum; species Capsicum pubescens. The sequence continues at coordinate 146,078,761 of CM061545.1, read as the reverse complement.
CCGAAACTTGTATTATTGTTGTTCATCTTGTTCATCACGTTTTGTAACTGTTTTGGTGTTAAAATATACTCTTGTATCTTGTATTCTTGTTGTTGGTGGCGAATCCGAGTGAGGTCTCCATCTTGGTCCTCGAATCCTTAAGATTAGTGGACTGATTTGGTGTTTGTTTCGTGCTTCCCTTGCCAATCCCGTATCATAAGAAGGGGTCATGTTGATCCAGGGAGGTACCGAGGGTATGGAGAAAGGGGAAATCGACACCAAGAAAGAGACGTAGGCATCAATACCATCAAATTGAGCTTACCTATCTTTAAGGGTGAAAGTGACCCCAAGGCCTACTTAGCATGGGAATCAGCTTGTGACAAAGTTTTTCAAGTTAATGATATCTCGGAAGAAAAGAAAAGTTGTTATGCCATAGCTCATTTTGAGGGTTATGCCAACACTTGGTGGGAGTACGTCAAGCGTTTTGGTGATGAATTAGTTGATGGGCAGCCACCACCTTGGTTTCGGTTAAGGTACTTGATGAGGCAACGGTACCTTCCCGAGAGTTATCGCCATGAATTGCTTTCTAGATTGTACAACTTGCGTCAAGGCAATAAAAGTGTGATGGCATATTATGATGAGTTTCAACAAATCATGTTGAAGCTTGATCATCGTGGGGAACAAATCAGTCATGACATCATCCGATTCAAGTGTGGGTTGAACAAAGAGATCTCCACTCATTTGACACTTCACAAATTTGATACCGTTGAAGGTATTTTCCAAGCGGCTCTTGAGATTGAAAGGGAGCTTAAAGAGAGGTCGTCTCTCAAGGCAAGGGGACAATCCATCTCGGGTTGGCCTAGAAGCAAGGAAGTGGTTCAATCCTCTTCGGGTTGGCCCAAAAACAAGGACCAACCCACCACTACAAGGCTGCCCGAGCCCAAAACAGTCCACAAAATTCCTCTAAAACAAGAAGTTCACAAGTATCCAAACCCAAAAGGATTCCAATGTTTCAAGTGCCAAGGTTGGGGACATAAATCCAATGAATGTCCAAATCGACGCAACGTGATACTGCAGGAAGGGAGATTGTATTACCTTGGTGAGGAGGTGGGTTTTGAAAAAGAGGAGGATGAGGCTGAGCCTCAAGATGGAGAGGAAACTGGAAATAGGCCACTTGATGATGATGATGATGATGGTGAAGTTATTTACCCACAAGAAGGGGAGTGTGTTGTTCCAAACTTTGTAGTTAACCACGCTATGATTAGTAAGGCAATAGACGACCCTAGCCAAAGGGAAAATCTATTCCATACTAAATGCCTTGTGAAGGGGAATGTGTGCACTTTGGTGATTGATAGTGGTAGTTGTGCGAATGTCGTTAGTGTTGCTATGGTGAACTTTCTGAAATTACCAACTACACTTCATACTAGCCCCTTACAAGTTGCAATGGTTGAACGAATGCGGTGAATTGAAGGTCATGAGGCAATGTGTGATACGGTCTAAGGTAGGGAACTACCAAGACGAAGTGCTTTGTGATGTGTGACCAATGCAAGTATGTCATTTGTTGTTAGGTAGACCTTGGCAATATGATAGGTCTACCAAACATGATGGGAGGACCAACCGATATTCACTTGAGAAGGATGGTCGAAAGGTCACTCTTTATCCTCTTTTGCCATCACAAGTGAATGAGTTACATCAAAAGATGAGGGAGTTGAAGGAGAAGGGAAAGAAACCCAAAAATGGTGAAAAGGAGGGGAAAACCGTGGGTGGGGCAGTAGGGATTTCCGGGACTGCCTCAACGTCAAATGGGCAAGAAAACATGGTGATGTTGGCTAGAAAGAAGGAACTCTTCTTGGATTATGATGTGGACATGCCTATGCTTCTTTTGAGTCATTGTTTTAATACTAACCCCACTAATTCTTCTATTTCTCCTTTGATTTCTTGTGTGTTGCAGGATTATGAAGACGTATTTCCTAAAGAACTTCCGCAAGGATTGCCCCCTCTTCGGGGAATTGAGCATCAAATTGACTTTTTGCCGGGCTCACAATTGCCAAATAAGCCGGCTTACAGAAGCAACCCTACGGACACCAAAGAATTGCAGCGTCAAGTTGAGGAACTTCTCAACAAAGGGTATATCAAGGAGAGCATGAGTACGTGTGCGGTTCCGGTACTACTGGTGCCTAAGAAAGATGGAACATGGCGTATGTGTGTGGACTGCCGAGCCATCAATAAGATTACGGTAAAATATCGTCACCCTATCCCTAGGTTAGATGATATGCTCGATGAATTGAATGGTTCGTGTTTATTTTCCAAGATTGATTTAAGGAGTGGCTATCACCAAATAAGAATGCAACCCGGTGATGAATGGAAAATCGCCTTCAAGACTAAATTTGGTCTCTATGAATGGATGGTTATGCCATTCGGCCTAACAAATGCTCCAAGTACTTTATGAGGCTAATGAATCATGTGATGAAGCCATTTATTGGAAAATTTATTGTTGTTTACTTTGATGATGTCTTGGTCTATAGTAAGTCAATTGATGAGCATGTGATGCATTTACAATGTGTGTTTGATGTCCTTAGAAAGGAAAGGTTGTATGCAAATCTGGAGAAGTGCTCTTTTGGTGTTAATGAAGTTATTTTCTTGGGTTTTGTTGTTAGTTCAAGAGGGGTCGAAGTGGATGAATCCAAGATAGATGCTATCAAAAATTGGCCAACCCCGCAAACTATTAGCGAAGTAAGAAGCTTCCACGGGTTAGCTAGTTTTTATAGAAGGTTTGTCAAAGGATTCAGCACCATAGCCGCTCCTTTGACCGCGATCATTCGAAAAGACCAACACTTCAAGTGGGGTGAAGAGCAAGCTAAGGCTTTTGAAACCTTGAAAGCTATGCTCGTTTCCGCGCCTTTATTACAATTGCCCAACTTTGATAAGACATTCGAAGTTGAGTGCGATGCTAGTAAAGTGGGCATAGGGGCTGTTTTGATGCAAGATTTAAAACCCATTGCTTATTTTAGTGAAAAGCTCAAAGGAGCAACTCTAAACTACTCCACGTACGATCTAGAGTTGTATGCCTTGATTCGAGCTTTGGCCACTTGGCAGCACTATTTGTGGCCCAAGGAGTTTGTGATCCGAACGGACCATGAATCCTTGAAGCATCTTCGGGCACAAGACAAGCTTAACAAGCGGCATGCAAAATGGATTGAGTTTCTTGAAACTTTCCCTTATGTTATTCAATACAAAAAGGGTAAGGACAACGTAGTAGCCGATGCTTTGTCTAGAAAACATGTTCTTGTGTCAACATTATCTTCAAAATTAATGGGTTTTGAGAGTTTGAAAGAATTGTATCCCGAGGACCCTCACTTTGCTCCTATCTTTAGGGAATGCGATGAAATGGGTAGGGACAAGTGGGATTCGTCTAGGGGTTCAAATCCCTATGCCAAGTTTGATGGATACTTGTTTAAAAGTAGACGATTGTGTGTACCCTCCAGTTCTTGGAGAGAGTTATTTGTGAGGAAAGCACACAATGGCGGTCTAATGGGTCACTTTGGGATCGAAAAGACCCTTGGAATATTGGAGGAGCAATTTTATTGGCCAAAAATGCACAAGGATGTGGCTAAGATTTGTGGCCAATGCATAGATTGCAAAGGAGCCAAATCGCGGCTCCTACCTCATGGGTTGTACACCCCGCTGCCCACTCCTTTACGCCCTTGGCTTGACATATCTATGAATTTTGTGTTAGGGTTGCCTAGGACTAGACGAGGTCGGGACAGTATCTTTGTTGTGGTCGATCGATTTTCTAAGATGGCACACTTTATTCCATGCTTTAAATGTGATGATGCACCTAGTGTGGCCTCTTTGTTTGTTGATAATGTTGTCAAGTTGCATGGTATTTCCGAGGACCATTGTGAGTGATAGGGACTCTAAGTTCCTAAGTCACTTTTGGAAATCCATGTGGGGTAGGCTTGGAACCAAGTTGTTATTCTCTACATCTTGCCACCCACAAACTGATGGTCAAACGGAAGTAGTAAATAGGACTTTGGGTGCTATGCTACGTTCCATGGTAAAAGGAAAATTGAATTCTTGGGAGGAACACCTACCATTGATTGAGTTTGCATATAACCGTGTCATACACTCAAGTACGGGAATGACTCCCTTTGAGTGCATATATGGCCTCAACCCCCTTACTCGTTTGGATTTAACTCCTTTGCCTAGTGATGTTATGATTAGCTTAGATGGAAGCAAGCGGGCAGATTCGATGAAGAAGTTACATGAGAAGGTGCGGCTTCGACTTGAGAAGAAAAATCAAGACATTGCAAGGAGAGTCAACAAGGGGAGAAAGAAACTCATTCTTGAACCGGGAGATTGGGAGTGGGTTCACCTTAGAAAGGATAGGTTTCCATCTCAAAGAAAGTCCAAATTGATGCCAAGAGGTGATGGTCTATTCCAAGTACTTGAACTGATCAATGATAATGCCTACAAGATTGACCTTCCCCCGGAATACCAAGTGCACAACACTTTCAACGTGTGTGATCTTTCTCTAGTGGATGCAGTTGAGGATGACCAAATGCTGAATTTGAGGTCAAATTCCTCTCAAGATGTAGAGGATGATACGGGTGTACAAAGCTGTCCAGAGTTGGTACTTGATCCGCCAAAGAGCTTCAATGTTTTTAAGTGTGAAAATGAGCCTTGAAGTGTAATAAATTACACTCTAAGGGCACCCCATGACTGAAGGGTAGGAAGGTCATTTGTCCTTCATTTTGTGTGTAATATAAATAGATGCTATTAGGGTTATTTTCAGCACTTAGTTCATTCTTCATATTTCACAACAACAAGTCTTGTAACATTGCATATCTCTCTCTTTTGTTCTTGAGAGTAGAACCTGAAATCTGTCCAACAAGTGTAGTTACACTTGTGTTGTTTCTTTGATAGAAACTTGAGATCTTGAGGTTCATGAGTTCCTCTTGGTCTAAGTAAGAACTTGGTACTGAAATCTTTTGGTCTTAGGGTCCTATCTTCAAGTTAGGGTTCATAGATTCTAAGATATCTTTGTGTCAAGTTACTATCTTTCATTTTGTACTCTTGAAACTTTGTAGTAACTTAGTGAAGCCGTGTGGGGCTGATTTTCGATTCACTATAGTTACTACCATTTGTTGTTCTTGTTGTTAACATTTCACTCTTTGTAATCTATCATCTTGTGTTGTTGAACCATTGTTTAATGTTATTGTTATCTTCTTGTTCTCCTTGTGTAGCTACTGTTTTGGTGTTGGTATTCCTTCAAAATTTCGTGATTGTTGTTGTCTTCACATATTGGAGTTGTTATCTTCAAGCTCTCGGAATTTGTGGTGTGTTTGGACTGATTTTGTGGCAGATTTGATACGCTCCAAGTTAGTAGTGTATCATAACCTGTGGAAGCTTCTTACTTCGCTAATAAATTGCGGGGTTGGCCAATTTTTGATAGCATCTATCTAGGATTCATCCACTTCGACCCCTCTTGAACTAACAACAAAACCCAAGAAAACAACTTCATTAACACCAAAAGAGCATTTTGCCAGATTTGCATACAACCTTTCCTTTCTAAGGACATCAAACACACATTGTAAATGCATCACATGCTCATCAATTGACTTACTATAGACCAAGACATCATCAAAGTAAACAGCAACAAACTTTCCAATAAATGGCTTCATCACATGATTCATTAGCCTCATGAAAGTACTTGGAACATTTGTTAGGCCGAATGGCATAACCATCCATTCATAGAGACCAAATTTAGTCTTGAAGGTGGTTTTTCATTCATTACCAGGTTGCATTCTTATTTGGTGATAGCCACTCCTTAAATCAATCTTGGAAAATAAACACGAACCATTCAATTCATCAAGCATATCATCTAACCTAGGGATAGGGTGACGATATTTTACCGTAATCTTATTGATGGCTCGGCAGTCCACACACATATTCCATGTTCCGTCTTTCTTAGGCACCAGTAGCACCGGAACCGCGCATGGACTCATGCTCTCCTTGATATAACCTTTGTTAAGGAGTTCCTCAACTTGACGCTACAATTCTTTGGTGTCCGTAGGGTTGCTTCTGTAAGCCGGCTTATTTGGCAATTGTGAGCCCGGCACAAAGTCAATTTGATGCTCAATTCCCCGAAGCGGGGGAAATCCTTGTGGAAGTTGTTTGGGAAATACATCTTCATAATCCTGCAACACACAAGAAATTAAAGGAGAAATAGAAGAATTAGTGGGGTTAATATTAAAACAATGAGACAAAAGAAGCATAGGCATGTCCACATCATAATCCAAGAAGAGTTCCTTCTTTCTAGCCAACATCATCATGTTTTCTTGCCCATTTAACGTTGAGGCAGTCCCGGAAATCCCTACTGCCCCACCCACAGTTTTTCCCTCCTTTTCACCATTTTCGAGTTTCTTTACCTTCTCCTTCAACTCCCTCATCTTTTGATGTAATTCATTCACTTGTGATGGCAAAAGAGGATAAAGAGTGACCTTTCAACCAACCTTCTCAAGTGAATATCGGTTGGTCCTCCCATCATGTTTGGAAGACCTACCATATTGCCAAGGTCTACCTAACAACAAATGACATGCTTGCATTGGTAACACATCATAAAGCACTTCGTCTTGGTAGTTCCCTACCTTAAACCTTATCACACATTGCCTCATGACCTTCAATTCACCGCATTCGTTCAACCATTGCAACTTGTAAGGGCTAGTATGAAGTGTAGTTGGTAATTTCAGAAAATTCACCATAGCGACACTAACGACATTCGCACAACTACCACTATTAATCACAAAAGTGCACACATTCCCCTTTACAAGGCATTAAGTATGGAATAGATTTTCCCTTTGGCTAGGGTCGTCTATTGCCTTACTAATCATAGCGCGTCTAACTACAAAGTTTAGAACAACACACTCCCCTTCTTGTGGGTAAGTAACTTCACCATTATCATCATCATCATCATCATCATCAAGTGGCCTATTTCCAGTTTTCTCTCCATCTTGAGGCTCGGCCTCATCCTCATCTTTTTTAAGACCCACCTCCTCACCAAGGTAATACAATCTCCCTTCCTACAGTATCACGTTGCGTCGATTTGGACATTCATTGGATTTATGTCCCCAACCTTGGCACTTGAAACATTGGAATCCTTTTGGGTTTGGATACTTGTGAACTTCTTGTTTTAGAGGAATTTTGTGGACTGTTTTGGGCTCGGACAGCCTTGTAGTGGCGGGTTGGTCCTTGTTTTTGGGCCAACCCGAAGAGGATTGAACTACGTCCTTGCTTCTAGGCCAACCCGAGATGGATTGTCACCTTGCCTTGAGAGACGACTTCTCTTTAAGCTCCCTTTCAATCTCAAGAGCCACTTGGAAAATACCTTCAACGGTATCAAATTTGTGAAGTGTCAAATGTGATACGAAATCAAACCAACAACACCAAGAGCTTCAAGTAGGCTCGGATTTCAGTCCAACAACACAAGAACAACAAGTTTAAGTTTCGGTTTTTCAGTCCAACAACACAAGAACAACAAGATAGATAACAATGCTAGTGAATCGAAAAGAGCCCCACACGGCTTCACTAGACTCTAAGATAACAAAATCAACAACAACAACAAGATAAAGAAAGATAGATAACTTGACATATAACATTCAAGAAACTAAGAACCCTAACATCAAGAGAGGACCCTAAGTCTAATGAATATAAACACCAAGTTCTTACGAGGACCAAGAGGCACTCAACGACCTCAAAACCCTTGTTTCTAGCCAAAGAGACAACACAAGTATCCCTCTACTTGTGAGATAATAGGGACGGCTTCTAAGAGTGGAAGAGAGAGCCGAAATGTTTAGTGTTTTTAGGTTACAAAATCAGCATTCAAAAACTAAGGAATAACTCTCTAACATGTTCTATTTATACTACAAACAAAAGGGGTAAAATGACCCATCCGCCCTTGCTTCTTGTGCCAACCTTGGAGAGTAGTTTATTACACATTAAGACCTCTCTTCACACATAAAAATGTTTAGGTCCTTGGTTGGTTCAATCACCAACTCACACACGGCCATTTGCTTGAACAAAGCTTGGAGTTTTTGTAATTCCCGAGCTTGGCTTCGTGTGAAAGGCCGTGTACCTGTGGAGGCTGCCCCAACCGTATCATCCTCTCCATCTTGAGAGGAATTTGACCTCAAATTCAGTATTTGGTCATCTTCAACCGCATCCACGAGGGAGAGATCACCAACGTTGAAAGTGTTGTGCACTTGATATTCCGGTGGAAGGTCAATCTTGTAGGCGTTGTCATTGATTCTCTCAAGTACTTGGAAAGGACCATCACCCCTTGGCAGCAATTTGGACTTCCTTTGAGCTGGAAACCGATCCTTTCTGATACAAAATCAAACCAACAACACCAAGAGCTTCAAGTAGGCTCGGATTTCAGTCCAACAACACAAGAACAACAAGTTTAAGTTTCGGTTTTTCAGTCCAACAACACAAGAACAACAAGATAGATAACAATGCTAGTGAATCGAAAAGAGCCCCACACGGCTTCACTAGACTTTAAGATAACGAAAATCAATAACAACAACAAGATAAAGAAAGATAGATAACTTGACATATAACATTCAAGAAACTAAGAACCCTAACATCAAGAGAGGACCCTAAGTCTAATGAATATAAACACCAAGTTCTTACGAGGACCAAGAGGCACTCAACGACCTCAAAACCCTTGTTTCTAGCCAAAGAGACAACACAAGTATCCCTCTACTTGTGAGATAATAGGGGCGGCTTCCAAGAGTGAAGAGAGAGAGAAATGTTTAGTGTTTTTAGGTACAAAAATCAGCATTCAAAAAACTAAGGAATACTCTCTAACATGTTCTATTTATACTACAAACAAAAGGGGTAAAATGACCCATCCGCCCTTGCTTCTTGTGCCAACCTTGAAGAGTAGTTTATTACACATTAAGACCTCTCTTTACACATAAAAACGTTTAGGTCCTTGGTTGGTTCAATCACCAACTCACACACGGCCATTTGCATGAACAAGGCTTGGAGTTCTTGTAATTCCCGAGCTTGGCTTCGTGTGAAAGGCCGTGTACCTGTGGAGGATGCCCCAACCATATCATCCTCTCCATCTTGAGAGGAATTTGACCTCAAATTCAGCATTTGGTCATCTTCAACCGCATCCACGAGGGAGAGATCACCAACGTTGAAAGTGTTGTGCACTTGATATTCCGGTGGAAGGTCAATCTTGTAGGCGTTGTCATTGATTCTCTCAAGTACTTGGAAAGGACCATCACCCCTTGGCAGCAATTTGGACTTCCTTTGAGCTGGAAACCGATCCTTTCGAAGATGCACCCACACCCAATCTCCGGGTTCAAGCACAAGCCTTCTTCTCCCTTTGTTTACCCTTTTTGCAACCTCTTGGTTCTTCTTTTCAAGCTTGATCCGCACCGTCTCATGCATTTTCTTCATTGCCTCGGCTCTTTTATTTCCATCTAAGCTGGTCATGAGATCACTAGACAAAGGAGTGAGATCTAAAGGGGTAAGGGGATTCAGGCCGTAGACACATTCAAAGGGAGTCATTCCCGTGCTCGAATGTATTACCCGGTTGTATGCAAATTCCACCAAGGGTAGGTGATCTTCCCATGAAGTCAGTTTACCTTTAACCATAGAACGTAGCATAGACCCTAAGGTTCTATTTACTACCTCCGTTTGGCCATCGGTTTGTGGGTGGCAAGACGTGGAGAAAAGTAACTTCGTTCCAAGCCTACCCCACATGGACTTCCAAAAGAGACTTAGGAACTTGGAGTCCCTATCGCTCACAATAGTCCTCGGTACCCCGTGAAGCTTTACAACATGTTCAACAAATAATGAAGCTACACTACGAGCATCCTCGGTTTTAGCACATGGAATAAAATGAGCCATTTTAGAGAATCTATCAACAATAACAAAAATGCTATCTCGGCCCTTTCTAGTCCTTGGCAGCCCCAAAACAAAATCCATCGAAATGTCCAACCAAGGTCTAAGGGGAGTAGGGATTGGGGTGTATAATCCTTGAGGTAGGAGATGAGATTTCGCACTCCGGCAGGCCACGCATTGATTACAAATTTTAGTGACGTCTTTGCGCATTTTGGGCCAATAGAAGTTCTCCTCTAAGATTCCGAGGGTCTTGTCTACCCCAAAGTGGCCCATGAGGCCTCCGTCATGGGCCTCCCTCACAAATAATTCCCTCCAAGAACTGGAAGGAACACACAACCTCCTCCCTTTGAAGAAATACCCATCGAACCGAGAGTAGGAGGAATGGTCATTCTCCTTAAGCCAACGGTCCCTTCCCCACTCTTCACATTTCCTAAAAATAGGAGCAAAGGTAGGATCCTCGGGATACAACAAACACAAGCTCTCAAAACCCATCAATTTCAAAGACAAGGTAGCAACAAGCACATGCTTCCTAGACAAGGCATCGGCAACAACATTTTCCTTTCCTCTTTTGTAATGAATTACATAAGGGAAAGTCTCGATGAACTCAATCCACTTAGCATGACGCCTATTCAACTTGTCTTGGCTCTTAAGGTGTTTCAACGACTCATGATCCGTTCGTATCACAAACTCCTTAGGCCACAAATAATGTTGCCAATTTCCCAAAGCTCTAACAAGGGCGTACAACTCCAAATCATAAGTTGAGTAATTAAGAGTTGCCCCTTTGAGCTTTTCACTGAAATAAGCAACGGGCTTACCTTCTTGCATCAAAACAGCCCCGATGCCAACCTTACTAGCATCACACTCTACTTCAAACATCTTATAAAAATCGGGCAATTGCAATAAAAGCGCCGAGATGAGCGTAGCTTTCAAGGCCTCAAAATCCCTAGCTTGCTCATCACCCCATTTAAAGGGTCCGTCCTTCCTAATTACCTCGGTCAAGGGGGCTGCTATGAAACTAAATCCTTTGACAAACCTCCTATAAAAGCTTGCCAACCCGTGGAAACTTCGGATTTCTCCAATAGTTTTAGGGGTCGGCCAACTTCGAATAGAGTCTATCTTGGAATCGTCCACTTCCACACCCCTTGAGCTCACGACAAAACCCAAGAATATAACCTTATCAACACCAAAAGAACACTTCTCCATGTTGGCATACAGCTTCTCCTTTCGGAGCACATCAAACACACATCTCAAATGCAATACATGATCATCAATAGATTTACTATATACCAACACATCATCAAAGTAAACCACCACAAACTTTCCAATATAAGGCTTCATTACATGATTCATTAGCCTCATAAAGGTGCTAGGAGCATTGGTAAGGCCGAAGGGCATGACCAGCCACTCATATAGACCGAATTTGGTCTTGAATGCGGTCTTCCACTCATCACCGGGTTGCATGCGAATTTGGTGATAGCCACTCCTAAGGTCCACTTTAGAAAACAAAAAAGATCCGTGGAGCTCATCTAACATATCATCTAGTCTAGGGATTGGATGACGATACCTTATAGTGATTTTGTTGATGGCTCTACAATCGACGCACATACGCCAAGTTCCGTCCTTCTTCGGTACCAAAAGCACCGGAACAGCACACGGACTCATGCTTTCCTTGATGTATCCCTTGTTGAGAAGCTCCTCAACTTGTCTTTCAAGCTCCTTAGTATCCATGGGATTGCTCCTATAGGCCGGTTTGTTTGGAAGTTGTGAACCCGGCACCAAATCAATTTGGTGCTCAATTCCCCGAAGTGGGGGCAATCCTTGCGGAAGTTCTTGAGGGAAGACATCTTCATACTCCTGCAACACACAAGAAATCAATGGGGAAATGGAAGAATTAGTGGGGTTAGTATTAAAACAATGGGCCAAAAGTAACATCGGCTTGTTTTCATCATGGTCCACAAAGAGTTCTTTCCTCCTAGCCAACATCACTACGTTTTCCATCTCCCTTGTCGTTGGGACAACCTCGGATGTCCCTACTTCCTCACCTACGGCATTCCCCCCCTTTTCTCCCTTTTCGGATTCCTTCCCCTTTCCCTTCAACTCCCTCATCTTTTGATGCCACTCATTTACTTGGGAGGGTGAAAGAGGATGAAGTGTGACCTTTCGGCCATCCTTCTCAAGCGTATACCGGTTGGACCTCCCATCGTGTTTAGTAGACCTATCATATTGCCATGGTCTACCTAACAACAAGTGACATGCTTGCATTGGGATCACGTCACAAAGCACTTCATCGTGGTAGTTTCCCACCTTAAACCGAATCACACATTGCCTTGTGACCTTTAATTCACCACAATCGTTCAACCATTGTAGCTTGTAAGGACTAGTGTGTAGTGTAGTTGGTAGCTTCAAGAAATTTACCATAGCATGGCTCGCAACATTTGTACAACTACCACTATCAATCACCAAGGTGCACACACTCCCCTTTACAAGACACTTAGTATGGAATAGATTTTCCCTTTGACTCGGGTCATCTATCGCCTTACTAATCATGACACGTCTAACCACAAAGTTCGGAACCACACACTCCCCTTCTTGTGGATAGACATCTTCACTACCATCTACTTCATCATCATTCGGCTCATTTTCAGCTCCCTCTCCATCTTGAGGCTCGGCCTCATCCTCCCCTCTTTCGGAAACCACCTCCTCACCAAGGTAGTACACTTTCCCTTCTCGTAGGATCACATTGCGCCGGTTCGGACATTCATTGGCTTTATGCCCCCAACCTTGGCACTTGAAGCATTGGAACCCCTTTAGGTTGGGATATTTGTGAGCCTCCGATTTCGGAGGGAATTTAGGGACTGTTTTGGACTCGGGCAGCTTCGTAGGGGCGGGTTGGTCCTTGTTTTTGGGCCAACCCGAGGGGGTTTGTACCCTTGCCTTGAAGGATGATCTCTCCTTAAGTTCCCTTTCAATCTCAAGGGACGCTTGGAATATACCGTCAATGGTTTCAAACCGGTGAAGGGTCAAATGAGTGGAGATCTCTTTGTTCAACCCACACTTGAACCGGATGATGTCGTGACTGATTTGCTCCCCACGATGATCAAGTTTCAACATGAGTTGTTGGAACTCGTCAAAATAGGCCATCACACTCTTGCCTCCTTGCCACAAGCCATATAATCTAGCAAGAAACTCATGACGATATCTCTCGGGAAGGTATCGTTGTCTCATCAAATACCTCAACCGAAACCAAGGTGGTGGCTGCCCATCAACTAATTCATTACCAAATCGTTTAACATACTCCCACCAAGTGTTAGCATAGCCCTCGAGGTGAGCTATAGCGTAGCAACTCTTCTTTTCTTCCGAGATGTCATTAACTTGGAAAACTTTGTCACAAGCCGATTCCCAAGTTAAGTAGGTCTCGGGGTCACTTTCACCCTTAAAGATGGGTAGGCTCAACTTGATGGTGTTGATGCCTACGTCTCTCTCTTGGTGTCGGTTTCCCCTATCTCCATACCCCCGGTGTCTCCTAGGTTCTTCTCGACCCCCTCTTAACTCCTCCTCCCTCATATAAGCATCATCAAAGGGTCCATCTCCTTCATACTCCTCTCTACCGTATCCTTCAAAGTGGGCTGGTCGGCCTTGGCCGTTTGATTCGGAGGATTTGGAATTTGCGGTCTTTGGGTTAATGGAGCTTGGAATGGAGGGTTTGGATTTAGTGGAGGTACTTGGCGTCCAAATCCCTCTTGTGGAATTGGAGGGGCTTGGAAATGTAGTGGTCTAGTGGGGTCTCGGTTTGGAGGAAAATAGGTAGTTTGGCTTGCGGTATTTAGTGGAGCTTGGGGTGCATTTAGCATTTGGTGGACTGTTTCGGGGGTGATGGTTGCGGAGGAGGTGCTATCATGACCATTGGTAGATACATGTAGAGGAGTAGAAGGACGAGAGTTCCTTTGACTCTCCACTTGTTCTAATCTCCCACTAATAGTCGACACTTCCCCCTTTATTGCTGCCAAGTCCCCTCTCACGGCCCCAAATTCCGAATTCAACCTTTCAAGTGTCCGGGTAACGGCCTCAAGAGTGACCCTCATAGAATCAAGGGCATTAGTATCCACATTATGAGACGTAGCTCCTTCCATTGTCAAGATATTATCCGCTTTAGTTCACCACAAATTCGTGTTCCACAAGTGTTGTATAATTGGCTAGTAACCGTGAAATTTTAAGGTATGAGTAAGCTCTTATCCGGAATGGATTCTTGTTTGAAGACTCAAAGAATTCTTGCCGGACTAGAGTCAAAAATCAGCAATTCATTCAAACGAATAAAAGCACTCAAATAATCGTTGACACGAACAAACGGTTCAAGGAACTAGTTGACAACCTAGTAGGAATATACTAGTTTGTTAATTAGTTCTAGGACCAAGTAAGGGAAACCAAGGATCAACAATTAGCAACCAAAGAATATCCTAAGTTGAGCTTATAGTGACGTGGCAGCATGCAAGGGTTCCACACGTTCTTCTTCTCTTTTTTTTTTGTGTTAATATTCACACAACTTGTTATAGTTTGCAAAGTGTTTTGGTGGGAAAAAATAAAATCTTGTAGTATTCCAACCTTTTCAAACTCAAGAAAGTGAGGTTTGGTTGACTAATCCCACAAAACAAGGCTCCTTGAATTAGGGAAAAGTGATTGACAAGACTAGAAGGTGATGGGTGCAAGTCTTTCACAACAACTTTATAGATTGTCTTACAACTTGAGCACACAACAAGATGAACAAGATAAACAAGTTCAAAAGATGAACACCCCAACAAACTTCATCAACTTCTTTAGCACATAAACACACAACCACCGATTTTTTTTTTCTTTTGGTTACCAACAACATACAACCTTCGGCCACTTCAAGTCACTACACAATGTTCAAGTTTTCAAGCTCAACTTTTGGATCTAGACACCTTAGTGTTGGTGAGAAAGAAACCAACACTAGAAACTCACTAAACAAGCAAAATAACACCTAGAGCTAAACATACAACATCATTCTTGGTTTCAACTTTTAATGGACAGATTTTCAGAATTTCTTTTTGGTGTTGTTTGTTTAAGCCGTGAACTAGCCCAAGATGGGTTATGTTGGAACACAACCGGTCTCGCTTTGATACCAAATGATACAAAATCAAACCAACAACACCAAGAGCTTCAAGTAGGCTCGGATTTCAGTCCAACAACACAAGAACAACAAGTTTAAGTTTCGGTTTTTCAGTCCAACAACACAAGAACAACAAGATAGATAACAATGCTAGTGAATCGAAAAGAGCCCCACACGGCTTCACTAGACTTTAAGATAACGAAAATCAACAACAACAACAAGATAAAGAAAGATAGATAACTTGACATATAACATTCAAGAAACTAAGAACCCTAACATCAAGAGAGGACCCTAAGTCTAATGAATATAAACACCAAGTTCTTACGAAGACCAAGAGGCACTCAACGACCTCAAAACCCTTGTTTCTAGCCAAAGAGACAACACAAGTATCCCTCTACTTGTTAGATAATAGGGGCGGCTTCCAAGAGTGAAGAGAGAGAGAGAGGTTTAGTGTTTTTAGGTTACAAAAATCAGCATTCAAAAAACTAAGGAATACTCTCTAACATGTTCTATTTATACTACAAACAAAAGGGGTAAAATGACCCATCCGCCCTTGCTTCTTGTGCCAACCTTGAAGAGTAGTTTATTACACATTAAGACCTCTCTTCACACATAAAAACGTTTAGGTCCTTGGTTGGTTCAATCACCAACTCACACACGGCCATTTGCATGAACAAGGCTTGGAGTTCTTGTAATTCCCGAGCTTGGCTTCGTGTGAAAGGTCGTGTACCTGTGGAGGCTTCCCCAACCGTATCAGAAC
Organism: Capsicum pubescens; assembly: GCA_030864215.1. NCBI lineage: Eukaryota > Viridiplantae > Streptophyta > Magnoliopsida > Solanales > Solanaceae > Capsicum > Capsicum pubescens. Next base: position 146,062,979 of record CM061545.1, on the reverse strand, counting down.
CCCTTTGGGTTGGGATATTTGTGAGCCTCCGGTTTCGGAGGGAATTTAGGGACTGTTTTGGACTCGGGCAGCTTCGTAGGGGTGGGTTGGTCCTTGTTTTTGGGCCAACCCGAGGGGGTTTGTACCCTTGCCTTGAAGGATGATCTCTCCTTAAGTTCCCTTTCAATCTCAAGGGACGCTTGGAATATACCGTCAATGGTTTCAAACCGGTGAAGGGTCAAATGAGTGGAGATCTCTTTGTTCAACCCACACTTGAACCAGATGATGTCGTGACTGATTTGCTCTCCACGATGATCAAGTTTCAACATGAGTTGTTGGAACTCGTCAAAATAGGCCATCACACTCTTGCCTCCTTGCCGCAAGCCATTTAATCTAGCAAGCAACTCATGACGATATCTCTCGGGAAGGTATCGTTGTCTCATCAAATACCTCAACCGATACCAAGGTGGTGGCTGCCCATCAACTAATTCATTACCAAATCGTTTATCATACTCCCACCAAGTGTTAGCATAGCCCTCGAGGTGAGCTATAGCGTAGAAACTCTTCTTTTCTTCCGAGATGTCATTAACTTGGAAAACTTTGTCACAAGCCGATTCCCAAGTTAAGTAGGTCTCGGGGTCACTTTCACCCTTAAAGATGGGTAGGCTCAACTTGATGGTGTTGATGCCTACGTCTCTCTCTTGGTGTCGGTTTCCCCTATCTCCATACCCCCGGTATCTCCTAGGTTCTCCTCGACCCCCTCTTAACTCCTCCTTTCTCATATAAGCATCATCAAAGGCTCCATCTCCTTCATACTCCTCTCTACCGTATCCTTCAAAGTGGGCTGGTCGGCCTTGGCCGTTTTGATTCGGAGGATTTGGAATTTGCGGTCTTTGGGTTAATGGAGCTTGGAATGGAGGGTTCGGATTTAGTGGAGGTACTTGGCGTCCAAATCCCTCTTGTGGAATTAGAGGGGCTTGGAAATGTAGTGGTCTAGTGGGGTCTCGGTTTGGAGGAAAATAGGTAGTTTGGCTTGCGGTATTTAGTGGAGCTTGGGGTGCATTTAGCATTTGGTGGACTGTTTCGGGGGTGATGGTTGCGGAGGAGGTGCTATCATGACCATTGGTAGATACATCTAGAGGAGTAGAAGGACGAGAGTTCCTTTGACTCTCCACTTGTTCTAATCTCCCACTAATAGTCGACACTTCCCCCTTTATTGCTGCCAAGTCCCCTCTCACGGCCCCAAATTCCGAATTCAACCTTTCAAGTGTCCGGGTAACGGCCTCAAGAGTGACCCTCATAGAATCAAGGGCATTAGTATCCACATTATGAGACGTAGCTCCTTCCATTGTCAAGATATTATCCGCTTTAGTTCACCACAAGTTCGTGTTCCACAAGTGTTGTATAATTGGCTAGTAACCGTGAAATTTTTAAGGTATGAGTAAGCTCTTATCCGGAATGGATTCTTGTTTGAAGACTCAAAGAATTCTTGCCGGACTAGAGTCAAAAATCAGCAATTCATTCAAACGAATAAAAGCACTCAAATAATCGTTGACACGAACAAACGGTTCAAGGAACTAGTTGACAACCTAGTAGGAATGTACTAGTTTGTTAATTAGTTCTAGGACCAAGTAAGGGAAACCAAGGATCAACAATTAGCAACCAAAGAATATCCTAAGTTGAGCTTATAGTGACGTGGCAGCATGCAATGGTTCCACACGTTCTTCTTCTCTTTTTTTTTTTTTGTGTTAATATTCACACAACTTGTTATAGTTTGCAAAGTGTTTTGGTGGGAAAAATAAAATCTTGTAGTATTTCACCCTTTTCAAACTCAAGAAAGTGAGGTTTGGTTGACTAATCCCACAAAACAAGGCTCCTTGAATTAGGGAAAAGTGATTGACAAGACTAGAAGGTGATGGGTGCAAGTCTTTCACAACAACTTTATAGCTTGTCTTACAACTTGAGCACACAACAAGATGAACAAGATGAACAAGTTCAAAAGATGAACACCTCAACAAACTTCATCAACTTCTTTAGCACATAAACACACAACCACCGATTTTTCTTTTGGTTATCAACAACATACAACTTTCGGCCACTTCAAGTCACTACACAATGTTCAAGTTTTCAAGCTCAACTTTTGGATCTAGACACCTTAGTGTTGGTGAGAAAGAAACCAACACTAGAAACTCACTAAACAAGAAAAATAACACCTAGATCTAAACATACAACATCATTCTTGGTTTCAACTTTTAATGGACAGATTTTCAGAATTTCTTTTTGGTGTTGTTTGTTTAAGCCGTGAACTAGCCCAAGATGGGTTATGTTGGAACACAACCGGTCTCGCTTTGATACCTAATGATACAAAATCAAACCAACAACACCAAGAGCTTCAAGTAGTCTCGGATTTCAGTCCAACAACACAAGAACAACAAGTTTAAGTTTCGGTTTTTCAGTCCAACAACACAAGAACAACAAGATAGATAACAATGCTAGTGAATCGAAAAGAGCCCCACACGGCTTCACTAGACTTTAAGATAACAAAATCAACAACAACAACAAGATAAAGAAAGATAGATAACTTGACATATAACATTTAAGAAACTAAGAACCCTAACATCAAGAGAGGACCCTAAGTCTAATGAATATAAACACCAAGTTCTTACGAGGACCAAGAGGCACTCAACGACCTCAAAACCCTTGTTTCTAGCCAAAGAGACAACACAAGTATCCCTCTACTTTTGAGATAATAGGGACGGCTTCTAAGAGTGGAAGAGAGAGCCGAAATGTTTAGTGATTTTAGGTTACAAAATCAGCATTCAAAAACTATGGAATAACTCTCTAACATGTTCTATTTATACTACAAACAAAAGGGGTAAAATGACCCATCCGCCCTTGCTTCTTGTGCCAACCTTGGAGAGTAGTTTATTACACATTAAGACCTCTCTTCACACATAAAAACGTTTAGGTCCTTGGTTGGTTCAATCACCAACTCACACACGGCCATTTGCATGAACAAAGCTTGGAGTTTTTGTAATTCCCGAGCTTGGCTTCGTGTGAAAGGCCGTGTACCTGTGGAGGCTGCCCCAACCGTATCAAAATGAGTGGAGTCTCTTTTTTCAACCCATACTTGAATCGGATGATGTCATGACTGATTTGTTCCCCACGATGATCAAGCTTCAACATGATTTGTTGAAACTCATCATAATATGCCATCACACTTTTATTGCCTTGACGCAAGTTGTACAATCTAGCAAGTAATTCATGGCGATAAATCTCGGGAAGGTACCGTTACCTCATGAAATACCTTAACCGAAACCAAGGTGGTGGCTGCCCATCACATTCATCACCAAAACGCTTGACGTACTCCCACCAAGTGTTGGCATAACCCTCAAAATGAGCTATGGCATAACAACTTTTCTTTTCTTCCGAGATATCATTAACTTGAAAAACTTTGTCACAAGTTGATTCCCATGCTAAGTAGGCCTCGGGGTCACTTTCACCCTTAAAGATAGTTAAGCTCAATTTGATGGTATTGATGCCTACGTCTCTTTTTTGGTGTTGATTTCCCCTTTCTCCATACCCTCGGTACCTCCTTGGATCAACACGGATCCTTCTTAGCTCCTCCTCTCTCATGTAAGCATCATCAAAGGCTCCATATCCATCATACTCCTCTCTGCCATGTTCCTCAAAGTGAGCTGGTCGGTTTTGGTGATTCAGAATCTGATTTGGAGGCATTGGGATTTGTGGAGGTGGTGGTCTTTGATTTGGTGGAGTTTGGTAAGGTACGTTCAGATTTTGTGGATGTAATGGACAGCTACATCCTTCTTGTGGAATTGGAGGAGTTTGGGAATGGTGTGGTCTATTCGCTTCTTCGTTTGGAGGGAAAGTAGTGGTATGATTTGTGGCATTTAGTGGGGCCTAGAGGTGGATTCATTATTTGGTGCAATGTTTCTGGTGAGATAGTTGTGGATGAAGTTCTTTCATGCCCAATTAAAGGAATATGATGAGGAGTGGACGGACAAGAGTTCCTTTGACTCTCCACTTGCTCCAATCTCCCACTTATCGTAGTCAAATCTCCCCTCATTGCCCCAACTTCCGTGTTCAACCTCTCTAAACTTCTGGTAATGGCCTCAAGTATGGCCTTCATAGTGTCTTGTTCAGTAGTACCCCCACTTTGGGATGTGCTTCCATCCATGTCATGGTGTTACCTACACAATCAGCAAACAAGTTAGCGTTAAACCTCTCCTCACTCACACTCTCGGCCCATACACATCACAATTTTTGGCCAAGAATTCAAAGGTAGCAGATTTGACTATTTCTGAAATTTTCAGATTTCAGTTTTTTTTTTTTTTTTAGTTTTCAAGTCTCAAGCCCAAGATTGATCTTGTTAGAACAAAATCAAAGATGGCTTTGATACCAAATGATACACTACTAACTTGGAGCGTATCAAATCTCCCACAAAATCAGTCCAAACACGCTACAATTCCGAGAGCTTGAAGATAACAACTCCAATATGTGAAGGCAACAACAAACACGAAATTTTGAAGGAATACCAACACCAAAATAGTACCTACACAAGGAGAACAAGAAGATAACAACAATAACATTAAACAATGGTTCAACAACACAAGATGATAGATTACAAAGAGTACAATGTTAACAACAAGAACAACAAATGGTAGTAACTATAGTGAATCGAAAATCAGCCCCACACGGCTTCACTAAGTTACTACAAAGTTTCAAGAGTACAAAATGAAAGATAGTAACTTGACACAAAGATATCTTAGAATCTATGAACCCTAACTTGAAGATAGGACCCTAAGACCAAAAGATTTCAGTACCAAGTTCTTACTTAGACCAAGAGGAACTCATGAACCTCAAGATCTCAAGTTTCTAGCCAAGAAACAACACAAGTGTAACTATACTTGTTGGACAGATTTCAGGTTCTACTCTCAAGAACAAGAGAGAGAAATATTCAATGTTACAAGACTTGTTGTTGTGAAATATGAAGAATGAACTAAGTGCTGAAAATAACCCTAATAGCATCTATTTATATTACACACAAAATGAAGGACAAATGACCTTCCTACCCTTCAGTCATGGGGTGCCCTTAGAGTGTAATTTATTACACTTCAAGGCTCATTTTTACACTAAAAAATGTTGAAGCTCTTTGGCGGATCAAGTACCAACTCACACGCAGCCATTTGTATGAACATGGCTTGTAGTTTTTGTAACTTTCAAGCTTGGCTTCGTGTGAATGGTCGAGAACGTATTGGAAAGCTTTGTACACCCGTATCATCCTCTCCATCTTGAGAGGAATTTGACCTCAAATTCAATATTTGGTCATCCTCAACAGAATCCACTAGAGAAAGATCACACACGTTGAAAGTGTTGTGCACTTGGTATTCCGGGGGAAGGTCAATCTTGTAGGCATTATCATTGATCCGTTCAAGTACTTGGAATGGACCATCACCTCTTGGCATCAATTTAGACTTTCTTTGAGATGGAAACCTATCCTTTCTAAGGTGAACCCACACCCAATATCCCGATTTAAGAATGAGTTTCTTTCTCCCCTTGTTGACTCTCCTTGCAATGTCTTGATTTTTCTTCTCAAGTCGAAGCCGCACCTTCTCATGTAACTTCTCATAAAATCTGCCCGCTTGCTTATATCTAAGCTAATCATAACATCACTAGGCAAAGGAGTTAAATCCAAAGGGGTAAGGGGGTTGAGGCCATATATGCACTTAAAGGGAGTCATTCCCGTACTTGAGTGTATGACACGGTTATATGCAAACTCAATCAATGGTAGGTGTTCCTCCAAGAAGTCAATTTTCCTTTTACCATGGAACGTAGCATAGCACCCAAAGTCCTATTTACTACTTTCGTTTGACCATCAGTTTGTGGGTGGCAAGATGTAGAGAATAACAACTTGGCTCCAAGCCTACCCCACATGGATTTCCAAAAGTGACTTAGGAACTTAGAGTCCCTATCACTAACACTAGTCCTCGGAACACCATGCAACTTGACAACATTATCAACAAACAAAGAGGCAACACTAGGTGCATCATCACATTTAAAGCATGGAATAAAGTGTACCATCTTAGAAAACCGATCGACCACAACAAAGATACCGTCCCAACCTCGTCTAGTCCTAGGCAACCCTAACATGAAATCCATAGATATGTCAAGACAAGGGCGTAAAGGAGTGGGCAACGGGGTGTACAACCCATGAGGTAGGAGCCACGATTTGGCTCCTTTGTAATCTATGCATTGGCCACAAATCTTGGCCACATCCTTGTGCACTTTTGGCCAATAGAATTGCTCCTCCAATATTCCAAGGGTCTTTTCGATCAAAAAGTGACCCATTAGACCGCCATTGTGTGCTTCCCTCACAAATAACTCTTTCCAAGAACTGGAGGGTACACACAATCGTCTATCTTTAAACAAGTATCCATCAAACTTGGCATGAAACCCTAGACGAATCCCACTTGTCCCTACCCATTCCTTCGCATTCCCTAAAGATAGGAGCAAAGTGAGGGTCCTCTGGATACAATTCTTTCAAACTCTCAAAACCCATTAATTTTGAAGATAATGTTGACACAAGAACATGTTTTCTAGACAAAGCATGGGCTACTACGTTGTCCTTACCCTTTTTGTATTGAATAACATAAGGGAAGGTTTCAAGAAACTCAATCCATTTTGCATGCCACTTGTTAAGCTTGTCTTGTGCCAAAAGATGCTTCAAGGATTCATAGTCCATTCGGATCACGAACTCCTTGGGCAAAAAATAGTGCTGCCAAGTGGCCAAAGCTCGAATCAAGGCATACAACTCTAGATCGTACGTGGAGTAGTTTAGAGTTGCTCCTTTGAGCTTTTCTCTAAAATAAGCAATGGGTTTTAAATCTTGCATCAAAACAGCCCCTATGCCCACTTTACTAGCATCGCACTCAACTTCAAATGTCTTATCAAAGTTGGGCAATTGTAATAAAGGCGCGAAAACGAGCATAGCTTTCAAGGTTTCAAAATCCTTAGCTTGCTCTTCACCCCACTTGAAGGGTTGATCTTTTCGAATGATCGCGGTCAAAGGAGCGGCTATAGTGCTGAATCCTTTGACAAACCTTCTATAAAAACTAGCTAACCCGTGGAAGTTTCTTACTTCGCTAATGGATTGCGGGGTTGGCCAATTTTTGATAGCATCTATCTTGGATTCATCCACTTCGACCCCTCTTGAACTAACAACAAAACCCAAGAAAACAACTTCATTAACACCAAAAGAGCACTTCTCCAGATTTGCATACAACCTTTCCTTTCTAAGGACATCAAACACACATTGTAAATGCATCACATGCTCATCAATTGATTTACTATAGACCAAGACATCATCAAAGTAAACAACAACAAACTTTCCAATAAATAGCTTCATCACATGATTCATTAGCCTCATGAAAGTACTTGGAGCATTTGTTAGGCCGAATGGCATAACCATCCATTCGTAGAGACCAAATTTAGTCTTGAAGGCGATTTTCCATTCATCACCGGATTGTATTCTTATTTGGTGATAGTCACTCCTTAAATCAATCTTGGAAAATAAACACGAACCATTCAATTCATCAAGCATATCATCTAACCTAGGGATAGGGTGGCGATATTTTACCGTAATCTTATTGATGGCTCGGCAGTCCACAGACATACGCCATGTTCCGTCTTTCTTAGGCACTAGTAGCACCGAAACCGCGCACGGACTCATGCTCTCCTTGATATACCCTTTGATGAGGAGTTCCTCAACTTGACGCAACAATTCTTTGGTGTCCGTAGGGTTGCTTCTGTAAGCCGGCTTATTTGGCAATTGTGAGCCCGACACAAAGTCAATTTGATGCTCAATTCCCCGAAGCGGGGGCAATCCTTGCAGAAGTTCTTTGGGAAATACATCTTCATAATCCTGCAACACACAAGAAATCAAAGGAGAAATAGAAGAATTAGTGGGGTTAGTATTAAAACAAAAGAAGCATAGGCATGTCCACATCATAATCTAAGAAGAGTTCCTTCTTTCTAGCAAACATCATCATGTTTTCTTGCCCATTTGACATTGAGGCAGTCCCAGAAATCCCTACTTCCCCACACACGGTTTTCCCCTCCTTTTCACCATTTTTGGGTTTCTTTCCCTTCTCCTTCAACTCCCTCTTCTTTTGATGTAATTCATTTACTTGTGATGGCAAAAGAGGATAAAGAGTGACCTTTCGACCATCTTTCTCAAGTGAATATCGGTTGGTCCTCCCATCATGTTTGGTAGACCTATCATATTGTCAAGGTCTGCCTAACAACAAATGACATGCTTGCATTGGTATCACATCACAAAGCACTTCGTCTTGGTAGTTCCCTACCTTAAACCGTATCACACATTGCCTCATGACCTTCAATTCACCGCATTCATTCAACCATTGCAACTTGTAAGGGCTAGTATGAAGTGTAGTTGGTAATTTCAGAAAGTTCACCATAGCGACACTAACGACATTCTCACAACTACCACTATCAATCACCAAAGTGCACACATTCCCCTTTACAAGGCATTTAGTATGGAATAGATTTTCCCTTTGGCTAGGGTCGTCTATTGCTTTACTAATCATAGCGCGTCTAACTACAAAGTTTGGAACAACACACTCCCCTTCTTGTGGGTAAATAACTTCACCATCATTATCATCATTATCAAGTGGCCTATTTCCAAGACCCACCTCCTCACCAAGGTAATACAATCTCCCTTCCCGCAGTATCACGTTGCGTCGATTTGGACATTCATTGGATTTATGTCCCCAACCTTGGCACTTGAAACATTGGAATCCTTTTGGGTTTGGATACTTGTGAACTTCTTGTTTTAGAGGAATTTTGTGGACTGTTTTGGGCTCGGGCAGCCTTGTAGTGGCGGGTTGGTCCTTGTTTTTGGGCCAACCCAAAGAGGATTGAACCACGTCCTTTCTTCTAGGCGAACCCGAGATGGATTGTCCCCTTGCCTTGAGCGGCGACCTCTCTTTAAGCTCCCTTTCAATCTCAAGAGCCGCTTGGAAAATACCTTCAACGGTATCCAATTTGTGAAGTGTCAAATGAGTGGAGATCTTTTTGTTCAACCCATACTTGAACCGGATGATGTCATGACTGATTTGTTCCCCACGATGATCAAGCTTCAACATGATTTGTTGAAACTCATCATAATATGCCATCACACTTTTATTGTTTTGACGCAAATTGTACAATCTAGCAAGCAATTCATGGCGATAACTCTCGGGAAGGTACCGTTCCCTCATCATGTACCTTAACCGAAACCAAGGTGGTGGCTGCCCATCAACTAATTCATCACCAAAACGCTTAACGTACTCCCACCAAGTGTTGGCATAACCCTCAAAATGAGCTATGGCATAACAACTTTTCTTTTCTTCCGAGATATCATTAACTTGAAAAACTTTGTCACAAACTGATTCCCATGCTAAGTAGGCCTTGGGGTCACTTTCACCCTTAAATATAGGTAAGCTCAATTTGATGGTATTGATGCCTACGTCTCTTTCTTATTGTCGATTTCCCCTCTCTCCATACCCTCGGTACCTCCTTGGATCAACACGGCCCCTTCTTAGCTCTTCCTCTCTCATGTAAGCATTATCAAAGGCTCCATATCCATCATACTCCTTTCTACCATGTTCCTCAAAGTGGGCTGGTCGGTTTTGGTGATTTGGAATCTGATTTGGAGGCATTGGGATCTCTGAAGGTGGTGATTTTTTATTTGGTGGAGTTTGGTCAGGTACGTTCAGATTTTGTGGAGGTAATGGACGGCTACATCCTTCTTGTGGAATTGGAGGAGTTTGGGAATGCCGTGGTCTATTCGCTTCTTGGTTTGGAGGGAAAGTAGTGGTATGATTTGTGGAATTTAGTAGGTCTAGAGGTGGATTCATTATTTGGTGCAATGTTTCTGGTGAGATAGTTGTGGATGAAGTTCTTTCATGCCCATTTAAAGGAATATGATGAGGAGTGGATGGACGAAAGTTCCTTTGACTCTCCACTTGCTCCAATCTCCCACTTATCATAGTCAAATCTCCCCTCATTGCCCCAACTTCCGTGTTCAACCTCTCTAAACTTCTGGTAATGGCCTCAAGTGTGGCCTTCATAGTGTCTTGTTCAGTAGTACCCCCACTTTGGGATGTTGATACGGGACAAATGGCCATCTTATCTTTTGATGACATTTTTGGAGGCCAACACATAGAGACTCAAGACTTGGTCACCTCGAGAAAACAAGAACATGCATGGAGGACCCGTTTTGAGCATAACTTAAAGCAATCTCGCGTGTGGAAGATTGCTTGGAGAATTTAAGGTTGAGGACTCACGGTTTTGGGACCTTAATTAAGGGTATTTTGGACATTACACATGGTGTATTTACACACCATGGCCGCCCCTCTCATTAAGGGCAAAGTGGTCTTGTTATCTTCATTTGTAATATATTATAAATAGGCCCCCTTAGTCTTATTTTCACTAGATTTTGAAGGATGAAGAATTGAAAGACATAACTTCTCTCTTTTGAGAGTGTAACACCCTTAGTTGTAGGACTTGGAAAAGTCATCCTTAGCATAGGGCTTGGAAAAGCCAATATTGATCTTTGCTTGGAAACGGTAGATCTTGAGGCGAGTTCATTCCCTTGGTGGTCGCCGTAAGAGTGTGGTTTTGATTGTTACATTCATTAGGGGTTAGTGTTGAAATACACTTGGTTCTTAATCTTGTAATAATCTTGGTCTCACTATCTATCTTTATTTTTCTTGCAAATCGTGTATGTGTTGTGTAGTGGACTGTTTTGGGGTCTTCGTTGAATCCGAAACTTGTATTATTGTTGTTCATCTTGTTCATCACGTTTTGTAACTGTTTTGGTGTTAAAATATACTCTTGTATCTTGTATTCTTGTTGTTGGTAGCGAATCCGAGTGAGGTCTCCATCTTGGTCCTCGAATCCTTAAGATTAGTGGACTGATTTGGTGTTTGTTTCGTGCTTCCCTTGTCAATCCCGTATCATTTGGTATCAAAGCATGGCTTGATATTGTTCCTACAAGATCAATCTTGGGCTTGCTTGTTAGAACATTCAAAAAAAAAAAAAAAGGAAAGTATTAAAAACTGAAAAAAAATCAAAAAGAAGCAAATCTGTCCATTTTATGTTCTTGGCCGAAATTGTGTTATTGTTGTGTCTTGGCCGAGATTTTTACTTGTTTTGTTGTTTCTAGTGTTAGTTTTCTTCATCTCTAACACTCTTTAGTCTAAATCTAAGTTTGAGCTTACATTGTTGGTGTTGTATACGTGAACTTGGACTTGGCCGATTTGTTGTTGAACATTGTTGTGGTGGACTGTTTTGGCCTTGTGGCTTTCATCTTGATACGGTTGGGACAGCATCCACACGTACACGGCCTTTCACACGAAGCCAAGCTCGGGAATTACAAAAACTCCAAGCTTTGTTCATGCAAATGGCCGTGTGTGAGTTGGTGATTGAACCAACCAAGGACCTAAACGTTTTTATGTGTGAAGAGGGGTCCTAATGTGTAATAAACTACTCTTCAAGGATGGCACAAGAAGCAAGGGCGGATGGGTCATTTTGCCCCTTTTGTTTGTAGTATAAATAGAACATGTTAGAGAGTTAGACTTACTTTTTGAAAGCTGATTTTTGTAACCTAAACACTAAACATTTCTCTCTCTCTTTTCCACTCTTGGAGCCGCCACCAATATCTCACAAGTAGAGGGATACTTGTGTTGTCACTTTGGCTAGAAACAAGGGTTTTGAGGTCTTTGAGTGCCTCTTGGTCCTCGTAAGAACTTGGTGTTTACATTCATTAGACTTAGGGTCCTCTCTTGATGTTAGGGTTCTTAGTATCTTGAATGTTATATGTCAAGTTATCTATCTTTTCTTTATCTTGTTGATGTTGTTGATTTTGTTATCTTAAAGTCTAGTGAAGCCGTGTGGGGCTATTTTCGATTCACTAGCATTGTTGTTCATCTTGTTGTTCTCGTGTTGTTGAGCTGAAAAACTGAAATTTAAGCTTGTTGTTCTTGTGTTGTTGTACTGAAATTCGAACCAACTTGTAGTTCTTGGTGTTGTTGGTTTGATCTTGTATCATTTGGTATCAAAGCTTGACCGGTTGTGTTCCATCATAACCCATCTTGGGCTAGTACACGGCTTAAACAAACAACACCAAAAAGGGGAATTCTGAAAATCAGTCCTTTAAAAGTGGAATCCGAAAATGATGTTGCATGTCTAGATCTAAGTGTTAATTTTGCTTGTTTAGTGAGTTCCTAGTGTTGGTTTCTTTCTCACCAACACTAAGGTGTCTAGATCCGAAAGTTGAGCTTGAAAACTTGAACTTTGTGTAGTGACTTGAAGTGGCCGAAAGTTGTATGTTGTTGATGACCAAAAGAAAATAAAATCGGTGGATGTTGTGTTTATGTGCTAAAGAAGTTGAAGAAGATTGTTGAGGTGTTCATCTTTTGAACTTGTTCATCTTGTTCATCTTGTGTGTGCTCAATTTGTAAGAAAAGCTATAAAGTTGTTGTGAAAGACTTGCACCCATCACCTTGTAGTCTTGTCAATCACTTTTCCCTAATTCAAGGAGCCTTGTTTTGTGGGATTAGTCTACCAAACATCCCTTTCTTGAGTTTGAAAAGGGTGAAATATTACAAGATTTTATTTTCCCACCAAAAACACTTGAAAAACTATAACAAGTTGTGTGAATATTGACAAAAAAAAAAAGAAAGAAAAAAGAGACGTGTGGGACCATTGCATGCTGCCACGTCACTATAAGCTCAACTTAGGATATTCTTTGGTTGCTAATTGTTGATCCTTGGTTTCCCTTACTTGGTCCTAGAACTAATTAACAAACTAGTACATTCCTACTAAGTTGTCAATTAGATCCTTGAGCCGTTTGTTCGTGTCAACGTTTATTTGAGTGCTTTTATTCGTTTGAATGAGTTGCTGAATTTTGACTCTAGTCCGACAAGAATTCTTTGAGTCTTCAAACAAGAATCCATTCCGGATAAGAGCTTACTCATACCTTAAAATTTTCACGGTTACTAGCCAATTATACAACACTTGAGGAACACGAACTTGTGGTGAACTAAGGCGGATAATATCTTGACAATGGAAGGAACTACGTCTCATAGTGTGGATACTAATGCCCTTGATTCTATGAGGGTCACTCTTGAGGCCGTTACCCGGACACTTGAAAGGTTGAATTCGGAATTTGGGGCCGTGAGAGGGGACTTGGCAGCAATAAAGGGGGAAGTGTCGACTATTAGTGGGAGATTAGAACAAGTGGAGAGTCAAAGGAACTCTCGTCCTTCTACTCCTCTACATGTATCTACCAATGGTCATGATAGAACCTCCTCCGCAACCATCACCCCCGAAACAGTCCACCAAATGCTAAATGCACCCCAAGCTCCACTAAATACCGCAAGCCAAACTACCTATTTTCCTCCAAACCGAGACTTCACTAGACCACTACATTTCCAAGCCCCTCCAATTCCACAAGGGGGATTTGGACGCCAAGTACCTCCACTAAATCCGAACCCTCCATTCCAAGCTCCATTAAACCAAAGACCACAAATTCCAAATCCTCCGAATCAAAACGGCCAAGGCCGACCATCCCACTTTGAAGGATACGGTAGAGAGGAGTATGAAGGAGATGGAGTCTTTGATGATGCTTATATGAGGGAGGAGGAGTTAAGAGGGGGTCGAGGAGAACCTAGGAGATACCGGGGGTATGGAGATCGGGGAAACCGACACCAAGAGAGAGACGTAGGCATCAACACCATCAAGTTGAGCCTACCCATCTTTAAGGGTGAAAGTGATCCCGAGGCCTACTTGACTTGGGAATCGGCTTGTGACAAAGTTTTCCAAGTTAATGACATCTCGGACGAAAAGAAGAGTTGCTACGCTATAGCTCACCTCGAGGGCTATGCTAACACTTGGTGGGAGTATGTTAAACGATTTGGTAATGAATTAGTCGATGGACAGCCACCACCTTGGTATCGGTTGAGGTATTTGATGAGACAACGATACCTTCCCGAGAGATATCTTCATGAGTTGCTTGCTAGGTTATATGGTTTGCGGCAAGGAGGCAAGAGTGTAATGGCCTACTTTGACGAGTTCCAACAACTCATGTTGAAACTTGATCATCGTGGGGAGCAAATCAGCCACGACATCATCCGGTTCAAGTGCGGATTGAACAAAGAGATCTCCACTCATTTGACCCTTCACCGGTTTGAAACCATTGACGGTATATTCCAAGCGGCCCTTGAGATTGAAAGGGAACTTAAGGAGAGATCATCCTTCAAGGCAAGGGTACCAACTCCCTCGGGTTGGACCAAAAACAAGGACCAACCCGCACCTACGAAGCTGCCCGAGTCCAAAACAGTCCCTAAATTTCCCCCGAAACCGGAGGCTCACAAATATCCCAACCCAAAGGGGTTCCAATGCTTCAAGTGCCAAGGTTGGGGGCATAAGGCCAATGAATGTCCGAACCGGCGCAATGTGATCCTACGAGAAGGAAAGGTGTACTACCTTGGTGAGGAGGTGGATTCCGAAAGGGGGGAGGATGAGGCCGAGCCTCAAGATGGAGAGGGAGCTGAAAATGGGCCGAATGATGATGAAGTAGACGGTAGTGAAGATGTTTATCCACAAGAAGGGGAGTGTGTGGTTCCTAACTTTGTGGTTAGACGTGTCATGATTAGTAAGGCGATAGGTGACCCGAGTCAAAGGGAAAATCTATTCCATACTAAGTGTCTTATAAAGGAGAATGTGTGCACCTTGGTGATTGATAGTGGTAGTTGTACAAATGTTGCGAGCCATGCTATGGTAAATTTCTTGAAGCTACCAACTACACCACACACTAGTCCTTACAAGCTACAATGGTTGAATGATTGTGGTGAATTAAGGGTCACACGGCAATGTGTGATTCGGTTTAAGGTGGGAAACTACCACGATGAGGTACTTTGTGACGTGATCCCAATGCAAGCATGTCACTTATTGTTAGGTAGACCATGGCAATATGATAGGTCTACTAAACACGATGGGAGGACCAACCGGTATACGCTTGAGAAGGATGGCCGAAAGGTCACCCTTCATCCTCTTTCACCCTCCCAAGTAAACGAGTGGCATCAAAAGATGAGAGAGTTGAAGGGAAAGGGGAAGGAATCCGGGAAGGGAGAAAAGGGGGGGAGTGCCGTAGGTGAGGAAGTCGGGACATCCGAGGCTGTCCCAACGACAAAGGAGATGGAAAATGTGGTGATGTTGGCTAGGAGGAAAGAACTCTTCGTGGATCATGATGAAAACAAGACGATGCTACTCTTGGCCCATTGTTTTAATACTAACCCCACTAATTCTTCCATTTCCCCTTTGATTTCTTATGTGTTGCAGGAGTATGAAGATGTATTTCCTCAAGAACTTCCGCAAGGATTGGCCCCACTTCGGGGAATTGAGCACCAAATTGATTTGGTGCCGGGTTCACAACTTCCAAACAAACCGGCCTATAGGAGCAATCCCATGGACACTAAGGAGCTTGAAAGACAAGTTGAGGAGCTGCTCAACAAGGGATACATCAAGGAAAGCATGAGTCCGTGTGCTGTTCCGGTGCTTTTGGTACCAAAGAAGGACGGAACTTGGTGTATGTGCGTCGATTGTAGAGCCATCAACAAAATCACTATAAGGTATCGTCATCCAATCCCTAGACTAGATGATATGTTAGATGAGCTCCACGGATCTTGTTTGTTTTCTAAAGTGGACCTTAGGAGTGGCTATCACCAGATTCGCATGCAACCCGGTGATGAGTGGAAGACCGCATTCAAGACCAAATTCGGTCTATATGAGTGGCTGGTCATGCCCTTCGGCCTTACCAATGCTCCTAGCACCTTTATGAGGCTAATGAATCATGTAATGAAGCCTTATATTGGAAAATTTGTGGTGGTTTACTTTGATGATGTGTTGGTATATAGTAAATCTATTGATGATCATGTAATGCATTTGAGATGTGTGTTTGATGTTCTCCGAAAGGAGAAGCTGTATGCCAACATGGAGAAGTGTTCTTTTGGTGTTGATAAGGTTATATTCTTGGGTTTTGTCGTGAGCTCAAGGGGTGTGGAAGTGGACGATTCCAAGATAGACTCTATTCGAAGTTGGCCGACCCCTAAAACTATTGGAGAAATCCGAAGTTTCCACGGGTTGGCAAGCTTCTATAGGAGGTTTGTCAAAGGATTTAGTTCCATAGCAGCCCCCTTAACCGAGGTAATTAGAAAAGACGGACCCTTTAAATGGGGTGATGAGCAAGCTAGGGCTTTTGAGGCCTTGAAAGCTACGCTCATCTCGGCGCCTTTATTGCAATTGCCCGATTTTGATAAGATGTTTGAAGTAGAGTGTGATGCTAGTAAGGTTGGCATCGGGGCTGTTTTGATGCAAGAAGGTAAGCCCGTTGCTTATTTCAGTGAAAAGCTCAAAGGGGCAACTCTTAATTACTCAACTTATGATTTGGAGTTGTACGCCCTTGTTAGAGCTTTGGGAAATTGGCAACATTATTTGTGGCCTAAGGAGTTTGTGATACGAACGGATCATGAGTCGTTGAAACACCTTAAGAGCCAAGACAAGTTGAATAGGCGTCATGCTAAGTGGATTGAGTTCATCGAGACTTTCCCTTATGTAATTCATTATAAAAGGGGAAAGGAAAATGTTGTTGCCGATGCCTTGTCTAGGAAGCATGTGCTTGTTGCTACCTTGTCGTCGAAATTGATGGGTTTTGAGAGTTTGCGGTTGTTGTATCCCGAGGATCCTACCTTTGCTCCTATCTTTAGGGAATGCGAAGAGTGGGGAAGGGACCGTTGGCTTAAGGAGAGTGACCATTCCTCCTACTCTCGGTTCGATGGGTATTTGTTCAAAGGGAGGCGGTTGTGTGTTCCTTCTAGTTCTTGGAGGGAATTATTTGTGAGGGAGGCCCATGACGGAGGCCTCATGGGGCACTTTGGGGTAGACAAGACCCTCGGAATCTTAGAGGAGAACTTCTATTGGCCAAAAATGCGCAAAGACGTCACTAAAATTTGTAGTCAATGCGTGGCCTGCCGGAGTGCGAAATCTCGTCTCCTACCTCAAGGATTGTACACCCCACTCCCTACTCCCCTTAGACCTTGGTTGGACATTTCGATGGATTTTGTTTTGGGGCTGCCAAGGACTAGAAAGGGCCGAGATAGCATTTTTGTTATTGTTGATAGATTCTCTAAAATGGCTCATTTTATTCCATGTGCTAAAACCGAGGATGCTCGTAGTGTAGCTTCATTATTTGTTGAACATGTTGTAAAGCTTCACGGGGTACCGAGGACTATTGTGAGCGATAGGGACTCCAAGTTCCTAAGTCTCTTTTGGAAGTCCATGTGGGGTAGGCTTGGAACGAAGTTACTTTTCTCCACGTCTTGCCACCCACAAACCGATGGCCAAACGGAGGTAGTAAATAGAACCTTAGGGTCTATGCTACGTTCTATGGTTAAAGGTAAACTGACTTCATGGGAAGATCACCTACCCTTGGTGGAGTTTGCATACAACCGGGTAATACATTCGAGCACGGGAATGACTCCCTTTGAATGTGTTTACGGCCTAAATCCCCTTACCCCTTTAGATCTCACTCCTTTGTCTAGTGATCTCATGACCAGCTTAGATGGAAATAAAAGAGCCGAAGCAATGAAGAAAATGCATGAGACGGTGTGGCTCAAGCTTGAAAAGAAGAACCAAGAGGTTGCAAAAAGGGTAAACAAAGGGAGAAGAAGGCTTGTGCTTGAACCCAGAGATTGGGTGTGGGTGCATCTTCGAAAGGATCGGTTCCCAGCTCAAAGGAAGTCCAAGTTGCTGCCAAGGGGTGATGGTCCTTTCCAAGTACTTGAGAGAATCAATGACAACGCCTACAAGATCGACCTTCCACCGGAATATCAAGTGCACAACACTTTCAACGTTGGTGATCTCTCCCTCGTTGATGCGGTTGAAGATGACCAAATGCTGAATTTGAGGTCAAATTCCTCTCAAGATGGAGAGGATGATACGGTTGGGACAGCCTCCACACGTACACGGCCTTTCACACGAAGCCAAGCTCGGGAATTACAAAAACTCCAAGCTTTGTTCATGCAAATGGCCGTGTGTGAGTTGGTGATTGAACCAACCAAGGACCTAAACGTTTTTATGTGTGAAGAGGGGTCCTAATGTGTAATAAACTACTCTTCAAGGATGGCACAAGAAGCAAGGGCGGATGGGTCATTTTGCCCCTTTTGTTTGTAGTATAAATAGAACATGTTAGAGAGTTAGACTTACTTTTTGAAAGCTGATTTTTGTAACCTAAACACTAAACATTTCTCTCTCTCTTTTCCACTCTTGGAGCCGCCACCAATATCTCACAAGTAGAGGGATACTTGTGTTGTCACTTTGGCTAGAAACAAGGGTTTTGAGGTCTTTGAGTGCCTCTTGGTCCTCGTAAGAACTTGGTGTTTACATTCATTAGACTTAGGGTCCTCTCTTGATGTTAGGGTTCTTAGTATCTTGAATGTTATATGTCAAGTTATCTATCTTTTCTTTATCTTGTTGATGTTGTTGATTTTGTTATCTTAAAGTCTAGTGAAGCCGTGTGGGGCTATTTTCGATTCACTAGCATTGTTGTTCATCTTGTTGTTCTCGTGTTGTTGAGCTGAAAAACTGAAATTTAAGCTTGTTGTTCTTGTGTTGTTGTACTGAAATTCGAACCAACTTGTAGTTCTTGGTGTTGTTGGTTTGATCTTGTATCACATCTTGTTGTTGTTATAAGCTTGGCCACGTGATATTGTTGTTAATTGGTGGATTGAGAACCATTTTGTTGAAGGTGTAGTTGTCTTGGCCAAGTGTTGGAGATATTGTTATTGTGGAATTTGGGAGTGGCCGTGTGAAAATTGTTGGTGTTCTTGGAGATTATTGTTGTAGTTCTTGGTGTTGTTGTTGTTGTTCTTGATGTTCATCACCACCTTCATATATTGTTGAAGATAAAGTGAATGTTAAATCTAAAAAGTTGAAGGAAAAGGGTGTATTATTTGTTAGTCTTGAAAGACACTACAACCAACAAAGACCTATCAATCAAGTCTCAACCACTTTCCAACACTTTTCCATGATTTAAGGATCCATGTTTTAAGGAGAAGTACAATAAAGTCAAGTCTTGAAAACTTGAAATTGAAAAGGGCTCCAAGACTTGTTTGAATTTCCCTCCTTAAACAAATTCCACCAAAGTCCAAATTGAAAAATTGACCAAGACTTGAAATTGGACAACAAAAGTTGTGTGGGACCGAAACCAATACGTGACTGCCATGTCATCACTGCTACTGTTCACGCAATATTTCCGAGCTCAAAATTTTAGATTCTTAGTTTCATCTTATTGTTTCATTAGTTTCATGTCTTAATTCTAGAATTAATTAACAACTAGTAATCACCTACTTAGTTGTAGATTAATTATTGAATCCGTTTCTTCGTGTCTTCGTTGTTTGTGTGCTTTTCTCATTTTTAACTCGTAGTAACTTCTTTGTTTCAAGTTCGTAAGTGAATTTTATTTTTGTGTCTTGAGTTGATCAAACAAGAATCTATTCCGGCCACGCATTGATTACAAATTTTAGTGACGTCTTTGGGCATTTTGGGCCAATAGAAGTTCTCCTCTAAGATTCCGAGGGTCTTGTCTACCCCAAAGTGGCCCATGAGGCCTCCGTCATGGGCCTCCCTCACAAATAATTCCCTCCAAGAACTGGAAGGAACACACAACCTCCTCCCTTTGAAGAAATACCCATCGAACCGAGAGTAGGAGGAATGGTCATTCTCCTTAAGCCAACGGTCCCTTCCCCACTCTTCACATTTCCTAAAAATAGGAGCAAAGGTAGGATCCTCGGGATACAACAAACACAAGCTCTCAAAACCCATCAATTTCAAAGACAAGGTAGCAACAAGCACATGCTTCCTAGACAAGGCATCGGCAACAACATTTTCCTTTCCTCTTTTGTAATGAATTACATAAGGGAAAGTCTCGATGAACTCAATCCACTTAGCATGACGCCTATTCAACTTGTCTTGGCTCTTAAGGTGTTTCAACGACTCATGATCCGTTCGTATCACAAACTCCTTAGGCCACAAATAATGTTGCCAATTTCCCAAAGCTCTAACAAGGGCGTACAACTCCAAATCATAAGTTGAGTAATTAAGAGTTGCCCCTTTGAGCTTTTCACTGAAATAAGCAACGGGCTTACCTTCTTGCATCAAAACAGCCCCGATGCCAACCTTACTAGCATCACACTCTACTTCAAACATCTTATAAAAATCGGGCAATTGCAATAAAAGCGCCGAGATGAGCGTAGCTTTCAAGGCCTCAAAATCCCTAGCTTGCTCATCACCCCATTTAAAGGGTCCGTCCTTCCTAATTACCTCGGTCAAGGGGGCTGCTATGGAACTAAATCCTTTGACAAACCTCCTATAAAAGCTTGCCAACCCGTGGAAACTTCGGATTTCTCCAATAGTTTTAGGGGTCGGCCAACTTCGAATAGAGTCTATCTTGGAATCGTCCACTTCCACACCCCTTGAGCTCACGACAAAACCCAAGAATATAACCTTATCAACACCAAAAGAACACTTCTCCATGTTGGCATACAGCTTCTCCTTTCGGAGCACATCAAACACACATCTCAAATGCAATACATGATCATCAATAGATTTACTATATACCAACACATCATCAAAGTAAACCACCACAAACTTTCCAATATAAGGCTTCATTACATGATTCATTAGCCTCATAAAGGTGCTAGGAGCATTGGTAAGGCCGAAGGGCATGACCAGCCACTCATATAGACCGAATTTGGTCTTGAATGCGGTCTTCCACTCATCACCGGGTTGCATGCGAATTTGGTGATAGCCACTCCTAAGGTCCACTTTAGAAAACAAACAAGATCCGTGGAGCTCATCTAACATATCATCTAGTCTAGGGATTGGATGACGATACCTTATAGTGATTTTGTTGATGGCTCTACAATCGACGCACATACGCCAAGTTCCGTCCTTCTTCAGTACCAAAAGCACCGGAACAGCACACGGACTCATGCTTTCCTTGATGTATCCCTTGTTGAGAAGCTCCTCAACTTGTCTTTCAAGCTCCTTAGTATCCATGGGATTGCTCCTATAGGCCGGTTTGTTTGGAAGTTGTGAACCCGGCACCAAATCAATTTGGTGCTCAATTCCCCGAAGTGGGGGCAATCCTTGCGGAAGTTCTTGAGGAAAGACATCTTCATACTCCTGCAACACACAAGAAATCAATGGGAAAATGGAAGAATTAGTGGGGTTAGTATTAAAACAATGGGCCAAAAGTAACATCGGCTTGTTTTCATCATGGTCCACAAAGAGTTCTTTCCTCCTAGCCAACATCACTACGTTTTCCGTCTCCCTTGTCGTTGGGACAGCCTCGGATGTCCCTACTTCCTCACCTACGGCATTCCCCCCCTTTTCTCCCTTTTAGGATTCCTTCCCCTTTCCCTTCAACTCTCTCATCTTTTGATGCCACTCATTTACTTGGGAGGGTGAAAGAGGATGAAGTGTGACCTTTCGGCCATCCTTCTCAAGCGTATACCGGTTGGACCTCCCATCGTGTTTAGTAGACCTATCATATTGCCATGGTCTACCTAACAACAAGTGACATGCTTGCATTGGGATCACGTCACAAAGCACTTCATCGTGGTAGTTTCCCACCTTAAACCGAATCACACATTGCCTTGTGACCTTTAATTCACCACAATCGTTCAACCATTGTAGCTTGTAAGGACTAGTGTGTAGTGTAGTTGGTAGCTTCAAGAAATTTACCATAGCATGGCTCGCAACATTTGTACAACTACCACTATCAATCACCAAGGTGCACACACTCCCCTTTACAAGACACTTAGTATGGAATAGATTTTCCCTTTGACTCGGGTCATCTATCGCCTTACTAATCATGACACGTCTAACCACAAAGTTCGGAACCACACACTCCCCTTCTTGTGGATAGACATCTTCACTACCATCTACTTCATCATCATTCGGCTAATTTTCAGCTCCCTCTCCATCTAGAGGCTCGGCCTCATCCTCCCCCCTTTCGGAAACCACCTCCTCACCAAGGTAGTACACTTTCCCTTCTCGTAGGATCACATTGCGCCGGTTCGGACATTCATTGGCTTTATGCCCCCAACCTTGGCACTTGAAGCATTGGAACCCCTTTGGGTTGGGATATTTGTGAGCCTCCGATTTCGGAGGGAATTTAGGGACTGTTTTGGACTCGGGCAGCTTCGTAGGGGCGGGTTGGTCCTTGTTTTTGGGCCAACCCGAGGGGGTTTGTACCCTTGCCTTGAAGGATGATATCTCCTTAAGTTCCCTTTCAATCTCAAGGGCCGCTTGGAATATACCGTCAATGGTTTCAAACCGGTGAAGGGTCAAATGAGTGGAGATCTCTTTGTTCAACCCACACTTGAACCGGATGATGTCGTGACTGATTTGCTCCCCACGATGATCAAGTTTCAACATGAGTTGTTGGAACTCGTCAAAATAGGCCATCACACTCTTGCCTCCTTGCCGCAAGCCATATAATCTAGCAAGCAACTCATGACGATATCTCTCGGGAAGGTATCGTTGTCTCATCAAATACCTCAACCGAAACCAAGGTGGTGGCTTCCCATCAACTAATTCATTACCAAATCGTTTAACATACTCCCACCAAGTGTTAGCATAGCCCTCGAGGTGAGCTATAGCGTAGCAACTCTTCTTTTCTTCCGGGATGTCATTAACTTGGAAAACTTTGTCACAAGCCGATTCCCAAGTTAAGTAGGTCTCGGGGTCACTTTCACCCTTAAAGATGGGTAGGCTCAACTTGATGGTGTTGATGCCTACGTCTCTCTCTTGGTGTCGGTTTCCCCTATCTCCATACCCCCGGTGTCTCCTAGGTTCTTCTCGACCCCCTCTTAACTCCTCCTCCCTCATATAAGCATCATCAAAGGCTCCATCTCCTTCATACTCCTCTCTACCGTATCCTTCAAAGTGGGCTGGTCGGCCTTGGCCGTTTGATTCGGAGGATTTGGAATTTGCGGTCTTTGGGTTAATGGAGCTTGGAATGGAGGGTTTGGATTTAGTGGAGGTACTTGGCGTCCAAATCCCTCTTGTGGAATTGGAGGGGCTTGGAAATGTAGTGGTCTAGTGGGGTCTCGGTTTGGAGGAAAATAGGTAGTTTGGCTTGCGGTATTTAGTGGAGCTTGGGGTGCATTTAGCATTTGGTGGACTGTTTCGGGGGTGATGGTTGCGGAGGAGGTCCTATCATGACCATTGGTAGATACATGTAGAGGAGTAGAAGGACGAGAGTTCCTTTGACTCTCCACTTGTTCTAATCTCCCACTAATAGTCGACACTTCCCCCTTTATTGCTGCCAAGTCCCCTCTCACGGCCCCAAATTCCGAATTCAACCTTTCAAGTGTCCGGGTAACGGCCTCAAGAGTGACCCTCATAGAATCAAGGGTATTAGTATCCACATTATGAGACGTAGCTCCTTCCATTGTCAAGATATTATCCGCTTTAGTTCACCACAAATTCGTGTTCCACAAGTGTTGTATAATTGGCTAGTAACCGTGAAATTTTAAGGTATGAGTAAGCTCTTATCCGGAATGGATTCTTGTTTGAAGACTCAAAGAATTCTTGCCGGACTAGAGTCAAAAATCAGCAATTCATTCAAACGAATAAAAGCACTCAAATAATCGTTGACACGAACAAACGGTTCAAGGAACTAGTTGACAACCTAGTAGGAATATACTAGTTTGTTAATTAGTTCTAGGACCAAGTAAGGGAAACCAAGGATCAACAATTAGCAACCAAAGAATATCCTAAGTTGAGCTTATAGTGACGTGGCAGCATGCAAGGGTTCCACACGTTCTTCTTTTTTTTTTTTTTTGTGTTAATATTCACACAACTTGTTATAGTTTGCAAAGTGTTTTGGTGGGAAAAAATAAAATCTTGTAGTATTCCAACCTTTTCAAACTCAAGAAAGTGAGGTTTGGTTGACTAATCCCACAAAACAAGGCTCCTTGAATTAGGGAAAAGTGATTGACAAGACTAGAAGGTGATGGGTGCAAGTCTTTCACAACAACTTTATAGATTGTCTTACAACTTGAGCACACAACAAGATGAACAAGATGAACAAGTTCAAAAGATGAACACCCCAACAAACTTCATCAACTTCTTTAGCACATAAACACACAACCACCGATTTTTTTTTTCTTTTGGTTACCAACAACATACAACCTTCGGCCACTTCAAGTCACTACACAATGTTCAAGTTTTCAAGCTCAACTTTTGGATCTAGACACCTTAGTGTTGGTGAGAAAGAAACCAACACTAGAAACTCACTAAACAAGCAAAATAACACCTAGAGCTAAACATACAACATCATTCTTGGTTTCAACTTTTAATGGACAGATTTTCAGAATTTCTTTTTGGTGTTGTTTGTTTAAGCCGTGAACTAGCCCAAGATGGGTTATGTTGGAACACAACCGGTCTCGCTTTGATACCAAATGATACAAAATCAAACCAACAACACCAAGAGCTTCAAGTAGGCTCGGATTTCAGTCCAACAACACAAGAACAACAAGTTTAAGTTTCGGTTTTTCAATCCAACAACACAAGAACAACAAGATAGATAACAATGCTAGTGAATCGAAAAGAGCCCCACACGGCTTCACTAGACTTTAAGATAACGAAAATCAACAACAACAACAAGATAAAGAAAGATAGATAACTTGACATATAACATTCAAGAATCTAAGAACCCTAACATCAAGAGAGGACCCTAAGTCTAATGAATATAAACACCAAGTTCTTACGAAGACCAAGAGGCACTCAACGACCTCAAAACCCTTGTTTCTAGCCAAAGAGTGATATAAGAATAATGACCGCCTTAGCTTTTGGACGACATCATTCGAAGTCACAATGTGAAGAATCGAGCTTTGGTCACCTGGAGGGCATGGGATCATACTTGGAGGGGATGTTTTTAGCCTACCATTGACCAAACCCAAGTGTGGAAGATTGATTGGAGCCTAGAAGACTTAAGGACTCTCGAATTTGGACCACCTTTGTTGGTTCACGGTTTTGGTGCCTTTACTAAGGGCATTTCGGTCACTTAGCCTAAGGGGCATTTTGGACAATTCATATTGTCTTCCAACACACCAAGGCCGCCCCTCTCATTAAGGGTAATATGGTCTTGTTATCTTCATTTGCAATGTATTATAAATAGGCCCCCTTAGTCTTATTTTCATTAGTTTTTGGATGATGAAAAATTGAAAGACATATTTTTCTCTCTCTTTTGAGAGTGTAGCACCATTAGTTGTAGGACTTGGAAAAGTCACCTTTAGCATAGGGCTTGGAAAAGCCAATATTGATCTTTGTTTGGAAACGGTAGATCTTGAGGCGAGTTCGTTCCCTTGGCGGTCACCGTAAGAGTGTGGTGTTGCTATCGTAAGTTCTAAGGGTCTTTAGATTTAATATATCTTTGGGTTCTTGGGTCTTATATTAGTTTATGTCTCACTATCTATCTCTACAATTTCTTGTAGCCGTGTGTTTGTTATTTCTTAATAATATTGTTATTGTTCTTCATGTTCTTCATTCTCGTGTGGTTAATCTAGTGTGTTGTCCGCTGAAAATAGGTGTTAATCACCTCATTACATTGTGTTCTTGTTGTAGATCTTGAATCCGAGAGGGGTCATTCAAAGGGTCCTCGGTTCTCTTGAACTTGTGGACTGTTTTGAGTGTTTGTTTTGTGTTTCCGTTGTTTTTCTTGTATCATTTGGTATCAAAGCATGGCTTGATCTTGTTCCTACAAGATCAATCTTGGGCTTTCTTGTTAAAAAAAAAAAAAAAAAAAAGGAAAACTGAAATTTCCAGAAAAATAGCAATCTGGCCGTGTTTGTGTTCTTGGCCAAAATCGTGTTCTTGTTGTGTCTTGGCCGAGATTTGTTGTTGTATGTCTTGATCTAATAGTGTTCTTGTTTGTTTTATTGTTCCTAGTGTTAGTTTTCTTGTCCACTAACACTTTGAGTCTAGATCTAAACTTGAGCTTGAACTTGTTGAAAGGTTGTTGTGAACATAAGCTTGGCCATTGTGGTGGACTGTTTTGGCCTTGTGGTTTTCATCTTGTTGTTGTTATAAGCTTGGCCACGTGATATTGTTGTTAATTGGTGGATTGAAAACCATTTTGTTGAAGTTGTAGTTGTCTTGGCCAAGTGTTGGAGATATTGTTATTGTGGATTGGAGTTGGCCGTGTGAAAAATTGTTGGTGTTCTTGAAGATTATTGTTGTAGTTCTTGTTGTTGTTGTTGTTGTTATTGATGTTCATCACCACCTTCATATATTGTTGAAGATAAAGTGAATGCTAAATCCAAAAAGTTGAAGGAAAAAGGTGTACTATTTGTTAGTCTTTAAAGACACTACAACCAACAAAGACCTATCAATCAAGTCTCAACCACTTTCCAACACTTTTCCATGATTTACGGATCCATGTTTTAAGGAGAAGTACAATAAAGTCAAGTCTTGAAAACTTGAAATTGAAAAGGGCTCCAAGACTTGTTTGAATTTCCCTCCTTAAACAAATTCCACCAAAGTCCAAATTGAAAAAAATTGACCAAGACTTGAAATTGGACAACAAAAGTTGTGTGGGGCCGAAACCAATACGTGACTGCCATGTCATCACTGCTACTGTT
This sequence comes from Capsicum pubescens, assembly GCA_030864215.1. Lineage (NCBI taxonomy): Eukaryota > Viridiplantae > Streptophyta > Magnoliopsida > Solanales > Solanaceae > Capsicum > Capsicum pubescens. The sequence goes on along the minus strand of CM061545.1, from coordinate 146,036,205 downwards.
CACGCAATGTTTCCGAGCTAAAAAATTTTAGATTCTTAGTTTCATCTTATTGTTTCATTAGTTTCATGTCTTGATTCTAGAATTAATTAACAACTAGTAATCACCTACTTAGTTGTAGATTAATTATTGAATCCGTTTCTTCGTGTCTTCGTTGTTTGTGTGCTTTTCTCATTTTTAAACTCGTAGTAACTTCTTTGTCTCAAGTTCGTAAATGAATTTTATTTTTGTGTCTTGAGTCGATCAAACAAGAATCTATTCCGGCCGCCAAGTAGAATTGACATCCTATTGACTACCGGAGTATAAGCAACTTTCAATATTCGCCGCTCCAATTGTGAGAATCACAAAGGTGAGTGTATACGAGTGTTGGTGAGGAGCTTTACTACTAATCTTGTTTGTTCATTTTGTAGGTTTAAAGGGTGATATAAGGGGAACATGTCTTCGATAGCCGGGGATTATTATGACTACAACATGGGAGACTATGATTGTAGTGAAGGGTTTTATGGCTACGAAGTTGAGGGAGATTGCGGAGGCTATGAAAATAGCCATGATCGAGACTTGGGCAGATTTGAAAGTTACTGTTTTAAGGGAGAAAATGAGGTGAATGAAGTGCCTAGTGCTTATGGTAACTTTGGAGATGATGTAGGACCTCGTGATGGATCTTATGATGAAGTTGGGGCATGTGAGGAGTCTTACACTTCTTACTCCGAACCTAGATTTGGTGTTAGGTATAACCCTTTTGTTTGCAAAGCTTATGAGAGCTATGATGAGGGTACACGTGAGGAGTATGAAGATCCATATTCTCCACCTTGTAGTACTTCTTATCAAAGTCGATATAGTGTGAATGGTTATACTAGCTCTAGTGGAGGTTGTCCAATGAGAAGAAGAGGATATGCATCTCCAAAACTAAGGGGTACTCGTATGCCTTACAATGTAGATCCAAGAAGGAGTGTACACTCCGGAAAGGTGACTATTTGTGGGATACCGGGCTGCCTTATGGTGTTGAATGATAGGTATTATGGAAACTACATTCTTCCGTCCATGGTTAATTACTTGGGGTTATTGCGAGAGCCTTTACTTGTTCCATACTACTTGGGCGAGTTCACGGTTACCGAGAGGGTAAAAGTTGTCTTCTCCCAATTTGATTACCATGAGGAGGTGTGGTGCGATGTTTTTTCCTTAACCTACGGTCATATGAGCTTGGGTGCCGATTGGTTTGCACGACATCAAGTTCCTAACGTGCAAAATTGGCCTAATATTGTAAGAGACCAATGGGGAAATCGCCTCATAACATACTTGCTGCCCAAACCGCAAAGAGAAATGTTTACCTACTCCAATCCGATTTATGATGAGAGACAAAAGATTGAGAGGAGTAAGGGAGTGCAAGGTGTCAATCCGAGAGTGGAAAAAGGAGAGGATATGTGGAGCGAAGTGAGGGGATTGCCACCAAACCGTGCTAACATTGGTTGTCCTTCCATTTCTAAGGACATTTGTGTAGGTACCAACATGGCAAGCGAAGGCGAACAATGCCAAAAGGAAGTTGCTGCCCAAGCTTGTGGAGGTCCTTCACCTCACGGCAAGGAAGAGTCTACTCAAGATCTTAAAGGTAAAATAGCTAACTCTTACACTTTAGTGCATGTGAATGACAATTGTGTGGCTAGTAAGCCATTGAGTGTGAGTAGTAGCTTACTTATTTATGAGTCTAATGATTCCGTGCCTCTCGTTGATGATGTACATATTGTGAGTTTGGATACACTAGTTGATCCTATTGATGACGAAATTGACTCTTCTTGTAAGATCAATTTATGTCCACCTAGTGTTGAAGCTTATATGTTGAATGAAAGTACGTTATCTTCTGAAATTTGTGTTGATCAACTTATGTGTGAAAATTACCCACCACTTGAGTATGTGTGTGATGTGCTTAATAGGACTCAAGTGAGTGAAATATTTGAAAATGTTGATCAACAAAGTGAGAATGAACCCGAGAGCTCTTCTTGGGGTAATATTGTGTTTGAAACATCCTTGAAACTTGATATTGATCATTTAGAGAGTGAGGAACTTTCTTGTTCCAAATCTGTCCGTGAGGTAGATCACACTCTTTTTAGGAATAATGTCTTGTTTGAAGATGATTTAAACACTCCTAATGAACCTAGTGGTGAAAATGACGGTATAGCTTGCCTTGGAAGCTATAGCCTATATGCTAACCCACTATGGTGTGACAACATTCCTCCTAAAGAGGGAAATCTCTTCTTGGAAGATGAGAGTACTCTTAAGGGTAAGGAATGTGTAGTTGCGGAAGCTACTTCCTCTTCTACTTTGTGTGATTTCATTGTTGAGAGTACTCATAGTGATTATTGGGAAACTAGTAGTGGGTACACACATGAGAGCACCTTAGTAGAAGTCGATTTGAGTGATACCTTTCTCTACTCTCTATTTGATTTGGATGATATGTATGTTATTGTAGAGAGTATGTCATTTAGTTTAGGTGTAGACCACGGGAAAGGGAAGTGTTGTCGAGACCCGTGTCTATGGCCACTTTTCCCATTTGACCCCGGTGCCAAATTTAGAAATGGTGATGTTGGTGCACCAAACTTGTTGCTTGGTCAACATGACAAGCAAAGTGTTACTTTTGATGTATCCTATAACCAAATCCTTTGTACATCTTTTATTGAATTTTTAATATTCCTTTCAAAGGATTCTTGACCGCCTTAGCTTTTGGACGACATCATTCGAAGTCACAATGTGAAGAATCGAGCTTTGGTCACCTGGAGGGCATGGGATCATACTTGGAGGGGATGTTTTTAGCCTACCATTGACCAAACCCAAGTGTGGAAGATTGATTGGAGCCTAGAAGACTTAAGGACTCTCGAATTTGGACCACCTTTGTTGGTTCACGGTTTTGGTGCCTTTACTAAGGGCATTTCGGTCACTTAGCCTAAGGGGCATTTTGGACAATTCATATTGTCTTCCAACACACCAAGGCCGCCCCTCTCATTAAGGGTAATATGGTCTTGTTATCTTCATTTGCAATGTATTATAAATAGGCCCCCTTAGTCTTATTTTCATTAGTTTTTGGATGATGAAAAATTGAAAGACATATTTTTCTCTCTCTTTTGAGAGTGTAGCACCATTAGTTGTAGGACTTGGAAAAGTCACCTTTAGCATAGGGCTTGGAAAAGCCAATATTGATCTTTGTTTGGAAACGGTAGATCTTGAGGCGAGTTCGTCCCCTTGGCGGTCACCGTAAGAGTGTGGTGTTGCTATCGTAAGTTCTAAGGGTCTTTAGATTTAATATATCTTTGGGTTCTTGGGTCTTATATTAGTTTATGTCTCACTATCTATCTCTACAATTTCTTGTAGCCGTGTGTTTGTTATTTCTTAATAATATTGTTATTGTTCTTCATGTTCTTCATTCTCGTGTGGTTAATCTAGTGTGTTGTACGCTGAAAATAGGTGTTAATCACCTCATTACATTGTGTTCTTGTTGTAGATCTTGAATCCGAGAGGGGTCATTCAAAGGGTCCTCGGTTCTCTTGAACTTGTGGACTGTTTTGAGTGTTTGTTTTGTGTTTCCGTTGTTTTTCTTGTATCAAAGAGACAACACAAGTATCCTTCTACTTGTGAGATAATAGGGGCGGCTTCCAAGAGTGAAGAGAGAGAGAGAGGTTTAGTGTTTTTAGGTTACAAAAATCAGCATTCAAAAAACTAAGGAATACTCTCTAACATGTTCTATTTATACTACAAACAAAAGGGGTAAAATGACCCATCCGCCCTTGCTTCTTGTGCCAACCTTGAAGAGTAGTTTATTACACATTAAGACCTCTCTTCACACATAAAAACGTTTAGGTCCTTGGTTGGTTCAATCACCAACTCACACGCGGCCATTTGCATGAACAAGGCTTGGAGTTCTTGTAATTCCCGAGCTTGGCTTCGTGTGAAAGGTCGTGTACCTGTGGAGGCTGCCCCAACCGTATCAGAACCCCTTTGGGTTGGGATATTTGTGAGCCTCCGGTTTCGGAGGGAATTTAGGGACTGTTTTGGACTCGGGCAGCTTCGTAGGGGTGGGTTGGTCCTTGTTTTTGGGCCAACCCGAGGGGGTTTGTACCCTTGCCTTGAAGGATGATCTCTCCTTAAGTTCCCTTTCAATCTCAAGGGACGCTTGGAATATACCGTCAATGGTTTCAAACCGGTGAAGGGTCAAATGAGTGGAGATCTCTTTGTTCAACCCACACTTGAACCGGATGATGTCGTGACTGATTTGCTCTCCACGATGATCAAGTTTCAACATGAGTTGTTGGAACTCGTCAAAATAGGCCATCACACTCTTGCCTCCTTGCCGCAAGCCATATAATCTAGCAAGCAACTCATGACGATATCTCTCGGGAAGGTATCGTTGTCTCATCAAATACCTCAACCGATACCAAGGTGGTGGCTGCCCATCAACTAATTCATTACCAAATCGTTTATCATACTCCCACCAAGTGTTAGCATAGCCCTCGAGGTGAGCTATAGCGTAGAAACTCTTCTTTTCTTCCGAGATGTCATTAACTTGGAAAACTTTGTCACAAGCCGATTCCCAAGTTAAGTAGGTCTCGGGGTCACTTTCACCCTTAAAGATGGGTAGGCTCAACTTGATGGTGTTGATGACTACGTCTCTCTCTTGGTGTCGGTTTCCCCTATCTCCATACCCCCGGTATCTCCTAGGTTCTCCTCGACCCCCTCTTAACTCCTCCTCCCTCATATAAGCATCATCAAAGGCTCCATCTCCTTCATACTCCTCTCTATCGTATCCTTCAAAGTGGGCTGGTCGGCCTTGGCCGTTTTGATTCGGAGGATTTGGAATTTGCGGTCTTTGGGTTAATGGAGCTTGGAATAGAGGGTTCGGATTTAGTGGAGGTACTTGGCGTCCAAATCCCTCTTGTGGAATTAGAGGGGCTTGGAAATGTAGTGGTCTAGTGGGGTCTCGGTTTGGAGGAAAATAGGTAGTTTGGCTTGCGGTATTTAGTGGAGCTTGGGGTGCATTTAGCATTTGGTGGACTGTTTCGGGGGTGATGGTTGCGGAGGAGGTGCTATCATGACCATTGGTAGATACATGTAGAGGAGTAGAAGGACGAGAGTTCCTTTGACTCTCCACTTGTTCTAATCTCCCACTAATAGTCGACACTTCCCCCTTTATTGCTGCCAAGTCCCCTCTCACGGCCCCAAATTCCGAATTCAACCTTTCAAGTGTCCGGGTAACGGCCTCAAGAGTGACCCTCATAGAATCAAGGGCATTAGTATCCACATTATGAGACGTAGCTCCTTCCATTGTCAAGATATTATCCGCTTTAGTTCACCACAAGTTCGTGTTCCACAAGTGTTGTATAATTGGCTAGTAACCGTGAAATTTTTAAGGTATGAGTAAGCTCTTATCCGGAATGGATTCTTGTTTGAAGACTCAAAGAATTCTTGCCGGACTAGAGTCAAAAATCAGCAATTCATTCAAACGAATAAAAGCACTCAAATAATCGTTGACACGAACAAACGGTTCAAGGAACTAGTTGACAACCTAGTAGGAATGTACTAGTTTGTTAATTAGTTCTAGGACCAAGTAAGGGAAACCAAGGATCAACAATTAGCAACCAAAGAATATCCTAAGTTGAGCTTATAGTGACGTGGCAGCATGCAATGGTTCCACACGTTCTTCTTCTCTTTTTTTTTTTTTTGTGTTAATATTCACACAACTTGTTATAGTTTGCAAAGTGTTTTGGTGGGAAAAATAAAATCTTGTAGTATTTCACCCTTTTCAAACTCAAGAAAGTGAGGTTTGGTTGACTAATCCCACAAAACAAGGCTCCTTGAATTAGGGAAAAGTGATTGACAAGACTAGAAGGTGATGGGTGCAAGTCTTTCACAACAACTTTATAGCTTGTCTTACAACTTGAGCACACAACAAGATGAACAAGATGAACAAGTTCAAAAGATGAACACCTCAACAAACTTCATCAACTTCTTTAGCACATAAACACACAACCACCGATTTTTCTTTTGGTTATCAACAACATACAACTTTCGGCCTGATACAAGATCAAACCAACAACACCAAGAACTACAAGTGGGTTCGAATTTCAGTACAACAACACAAGAACAACAAGCTTAAATTTCAGTTTTTCAGCTCAACAACACGAGAACAACAAGATGAACAACAATGCTAGTGAATCGAAAATAGCCCCACACGGCTTCACTAGACTTTAAGATAGCAAAATCAACAACAACAACAAGATAGAGAAAAGATAGATAACTTGACATATAACATTCAAGATACTAAGAACCCTAACATCAAGAGAGGACCCTAAGTCTAATGAATGTAAACACCAAGTTCTTACGAGGACCAAGAGGCACTCAAAGACCTCAAAACCCTTGTTTCTAGCCAAAGTGACAACACAAGTATCCCTCTACTTGTGAGATATTGGTGGCGGCTCCAAGAGTGGAAAAGAGAGAGAGAGATGTTTAGTATTTAGGTTACAAAAATCAGCTTTCAAAAAGTGAAGTCTAACTCTCTAACATGTTCTATTTATACTACAAACAAAAGGGGCAAAATGACCCATCCGCCCTTGCTTCTTGTGCCATCCTTGAAGAGTAGTTTATTACACATTAGGACCCCTCTTCACACATAAAAACGTTTAGGTCCTTGGTTGGTTCAATCACCAACTCACACACGGCCATTTGCATGAACAAAGCTTGGAGTTTTTGTAATTCCCGAGCTTGGCTTCGTGTGAAAGGCCGTGTACGTGTGGAGGCTGTCCCAACCGTATCATCCTCTCCATCTTGAGAGGAATTTGACCTCAAATTCAGCATTTGGTCATCTTCAACCGCATCAACGAGGGAAAGATCACCAACGTTGAAAGTGTTGTGCACTTGATATTCCGGTGGAAGGTCGATCTTGTAGGCGTTGTCATTGATTCTCTCAAGTACTTGGAAAGGACCATCACCCCTTGGCAGCAACTTGGACTTCCTTTGAGCTGGAAACCGATCCTTTCGAAGATGCACCCACACCCAATCTCCGGGTTCAAGCACAAGCCTTCTTCTCCCTTTGTTTACCCTTTTTGCAACCTCTTGGTTCTTCTTTTCAAGCTTGAGCCGCACCGTCTCATGCATTTTCTTCATTGCTTCGGCTCTTTTATTTCCATCTAAGCTGGTCATGAGATCACTAGACAAAGGAGTGAGATCTAAAGGGGTAAGGGGATTTAGGCCGTAAACACATTCAAAGGGAGTCATTCCCGTGCTCGAATGTATTACCCGGTTGTATGCAAACTCCACCAAGCACATGCTTCCTAGACAAGGCATCGGCAACAACATTTTCCTTTCCCCTTTTATAATGAATTACATAAGGGAAAGTCTCGATGAACTCAATCCACTTAGCATGACGCCTATTCAACTTGTCTTGGCTCTTAAGGTGTTTCAACGACTCATGATCCGTTCGTATCAAAAACTCCTTAGGCCACAAATAATGTTGCCAATTTCCCAAAGCTCTAACAAGGGCGTACAACTCCAAATCATAAGTTGAGTAATTAAGAGTTGCCCCTTTGAGCTTTTCACTGAAATAAGCAACGGGCTTACCTTCTTGCATCAAAACAGCCCCGATGCCAACCTTACTAGCATCACACTCTACTTCAAACATCTTATCAAAATCGGGCAATTGCAATAAAGGCGCCGAGATGAGCGTAGCTTTCAAGGCCTCAAAAGCCCTAGCTTGCTCATCACCCCATTTAAAGGGTCCGTCCTTTCTAATTACCTCGGTTAAGGGGGCTGCTATGGAACTAAATCCTTTGACAAACCTCCTATAGAAGCTTGCCAACCCGTGGAAACTTCAGATTTCTCCAATAGTTTTAGGGGTCGGCCAACTTCGAATAGAGTCTATCTTGGAATCGTCCACTTCCACACCCCTTGAGCTCACGACAAAACCCAAGAATATAATCTTATCAACACCAAAAGAACACTTCTCCATGTTGGCATACAGCTTCTCCTTTCGGAGCACATCAAACACACATCTCAAATGCATTACATGTTCATCAATAGATTTACTATATACCAACACATCATCAAAGTAAACCACCACAAATTTTCCAATATAAGGCTTCATTACATGATTCATTAGCCTCATAAAGGTGCTAGGAGCATTGGTAAGGCCGAAGGGCATGACCAGCCACTCATATAGACCGAATTTGGTCTTGAATGCGGTCTTCCACTCATCACCGGGTTGCATGCGAATCTGGTGATAGCCACTCCTAAGGTCCACTTTAGAAAACAAACAAGATCCGTGGAGCTCATCTAACATATCATCTAGTCTAGGGATTGGATGACGATACCTTATAGTGATTTTGTTGATGGCTCTACAATCGACGCACATACGCCAAGTTCCGTCCTTCTTTGGTACCAAAAGCACCGGAACAGCACACGGACTCATGCTTTCCTTGATGTATCCCTTGTTGAGCAGCTCCTCAACTTGTCTTTCAAGCTCCTTAGTGTCCATGGGATTGCTCCTATAGGCCGGTTTGTTTGGAAGTTGTGAACCCGGCACCAAATCAATTTGGTGCTCAATTCCCCGAAGTGGGGGCAATCCTTGCGGAAGTTCTTGAGGAAATACATCTTCATACTCCTGCAACACATAAGAAATCAAAGGGGAAATGAAAGAATTAGTGGGGTTAGTATTAAAACAATGGGCCAAGAGTAGCATCGGCTTGTTCTCATCATGATCCACGAAGAGTTCTTTCCTCCTAGCCAACATCACCACATTTTCCATCTCCTTTGTCGTTGGGACAGCCTCGGATGTCCCGACTTCCTCACCTACGGCACTCCCCCCCTTTTCTCCCTTCCCGGATTCCTTCCCCTTTCCCTTCAACTCTCTCATCTTTTGATGCCACTCGTTTACTTGGGAGGGTGAAAGAGGATGAAGTGTGACCTTTCGGCCATCCTTCTCAAGCGTATACCGGTTGGTCCTCCCATCGTGTTTAGTAGACCTATCATATTGCCATGGTCTACCTAACAATAAGTGACATGCTTGCATTGGGATCACGTCACAAAGTACGTCATCGTGGTAGTTTCCCACCTTAAACCGAATCACACATTGCCGTGTGACCCTTAATTCACCACAATCATTCAACCATTGTAGCTTGTAAGGACTAGTGTGTGGTGTAGTTGGTAGCTTCAAGAAATTTACCATAGCATGGCTCGCAACATTTGTACAACTACCACTATCAATCACCAAGGTGCACACACTCTCCTTTATAAGACACTTAGTATGGAATAGATTTTCCCTTTGACTCGGGTCACCTATCGCCTTACTAATCATGACACGTCTAACCACAAAGTTAGGAACCACACACTCCCCTTCTTGTGGATAAACATCTTCACTACCGTCTACTTCATCATCATTCGGCCCATTTTCAGCTCCCTCTCCATCTTGAGGCTCGGCCTCATCCTCCCCCCTTTCGGAATCCACCTCTTCACCAAGGTAGTACACCTTTCCTTCTCGTAGGATCACATTGCGCCGGTTCGGACATTCATTGGCCTTATGCCCCCAACCTTGGCACTTGAAGCATTGGAACCCCTTTGGGTTGGGATATTTGTGAGCCTCCGGTTTCGGGGGAAATTTAGGGACTGTTTTGGACTCGGGCAGCTTCGTAGGTGCGGGTTGGTCCTTGTTTTTGGTCCAACCCGAGGGAGTTGGTACCCTTTCCTTGAAGGATGATCTCTCCTTAAGTTCCCTTTCAATCTCAAGGGACGCTTGGAATATACCGTCAATGGTTTCAAACCGGTGAAGGGTCAAATGAGTGGAGATCTCTTTGTTCAATCCGCACTTGAACCGGATGATGTCGTGGCTGATTTGCTCCCCACGATGATCAAGTTTCAACATGAGTTGTTGGAACTCGTCAAAGTAGGCCATTACACTCTTGCCTCCTTGCCGCAAGCCATATAACCTAGCAAGCAACTCATGACGATATCTCTCGGGAAGGTATCGTTGTCTCATAAAATACCTCAACCGATACCAAGGTGGTGGCTGTCCATCGACTAATTCATTACCAAATCGTTTAACATACTCCCACCAAGTGTTAGCATAGCCCTCGAGGTGAGCTATAGCGTAGCAACTCTTCTTTTCGTCCGAGATGTCATTAACTTGGAAAACTTTGTCACAAGCCGATTCCCAAGTCAAGTAGGTCTCGGGATCACTTTCACCCTTAAAGATGGGTAGGCTCAACTTGATGGTGTTGATGCCTACGTCTCTCTCTTGGTGTCGGTTTCCCCGATCTCCATACCCCCGGTATCTCCTAGGTTCTCCTCGACCCCCTCTTAACTCCTCCTCCCTCATATAAGCATCATCAAAGACTCCATCTCCTTCATACTCCTCTCTACCGTATCCTTCAAAGTGGGCTGGTCGGCCTTGGCCGTTTTGATTCGGAGGATTTGGAATTTGTGGTCTTTGGTTTAATGGAGCTTGGAATGGAGGGTTCGAATTTAGTGGAGGTACTTGGCGTCCAAATCCCCCTTGTGGAATTGGAGGGGCTTGGAAATGTAGTGGTCTAGTGGAGTCTCGGTTTGGAGGAAAATAGGTAGTTTGGCTTGCGGTATTTAGTGGAGCTTGGGGTGCATTTAGCATTTGGTGGACTGTTTCGGGGGTGATGGTTGCGGAGGAGGTTCTATCATGACCATTGGTAGATACATGTAGAGGAGTAGAAGGACGAGAGTTCCTTTGACTCTCCACTTGTTCTAATCTCCCACTAATAGTCGACACTTCCCCCTTTATTGCTGCCAAGTCCCCTCTCACGGCCCCAAATTCCGAATTCAACCTTTCAAGTGTCCGGGTAACGGCCTCAAGAGTGACCCTCATAGAATCAAGGGCATTAGTATCCACACTATGAGACGTAGTTCCTTCCATTGCCAAGATATTATCCGCCTTAGTTCACCACAAGTTCGTGTTCCACAAGTGTTGTATAATTGGCTAGTAACCGTGAAAATTTTAAGGTATGAGTAAGCTCTTATCCGGAATGGATTCTTGTTTGAAGACTCAAAGAATTCTTGTCGGACTAGAGTCAAAAATCAGCAACTCATTCAAACGAATAAAAGCACTCAAATAAACGTTGACACGAACAAACGGCTCAAGGATCTAATTGACAACTTAGTAGGAATGTACTAGTTTGTTAATTAGTTCTAGGACCAAGTAAGAGAAACCAAGGATCAACAATTAGCAACCAAAGAATATCCTAAGTTGAGCTTATAGTGACGTGGCAGCATGCAATGATCCCACACGTCTCTTTCTCTTTTTTTTTTTTTGTCAATATTCACACAACTTGTTATAGTTTTCAAAGTGTTTTTGGTGGGAAAATAAAATCTTGTAATATTTCACCCTTTTCAAACTCAAAAAAGGGATGTTTGGTAGACTAATCCCACAAAACAAGGCTCCTTGAATTAGGGAAAAGTGATTGACAAGACTACAAGGTGATGGGTGCAAGTCTTTCACAACAACTTTATAGCTTTTCTTACAAATTGAGCACACACAAGATGAACAAGATGAACAAGTTCAAAAGATGAACACCTCAACAATCTTCTTCAACTTCTTTAGCACATAAACACAACATCCACCGATTTTATTTTCTTTTGGTCATCAACAACATACAACTTTCGGCCACTTCAAGTCACTACACAAAGCTCAAGTTTTCAAGCTCAACTTTCGGACCTAGACACCTTAGTGTTGGTGAGAAAGAAACCAACACTAGGAACTCACTAAACAAGCAAAATTAACAGTTAGATCTAGACATGCAACATCATTTTCGGATTCCACTTTTAAAGATGGGTACTAGCCCAAGATGGGTTATGTTGGAACACAACCGGTCAAGCTTTGATACCAAATGATACAAGATCAAACCAACAACACCAAGAACTACAAGTGGGTTCGAATTTCAGTACAACAACACAAGAACAACAAGCTTAAATTTCAGTTTTTCAGCTCAACAACACGAGAACAACAAGATGAACAACAATGCTAGTGAATCGAAAATAGCCCCACACGGCTTCACTAGACTTTAAGATAGCAAAATCAACAACAACAACAAGATAGAGAAAAGATAGATAACTTGACATATAACATTCAAGATACTAAGAACCCTAACATCAAGAGAGGACCCTAAGTCTAATGAATGTAAACACCAAGTTCTTACGAGGACCAAGAGGCACTCAAAGACCTCAAAACCCTTGTTTCTAGCCAAAGTGACAACACAAGTATCCCTCTACTTGTGAGATATTGGTGGCGGCTCCAAGAGTGGAAAAGAGAGAGAGAGATGTTTAGTATTTAGGTTACAAAAATCAGCTTTCAAAAAGTGAAGTCTAACTCTCTAACATGTTCTATTTATACTACAAACAAAAGGGGCAAAATGACCCATCCGCCCTTGCTTCTTGTGCCATCCTTGAAGAGTAGTTTATTACACATTAGGACCCCTCTTCACACATAAAAACGTTTAGGTCCTTGGTTGGTTCAATCACCAACTCACACACGGCCATTTGCATGAACAAAGCTTGGAGTTTTTGTAATTCCCGAGCTTGGCTTCGTGTGAAAGGCCGTGTACGTGTGGAGGCTGTCCCAACCGTATCACGGCCACTTCAAGTCACTACACAATGTTCAAGTTTTCAAGCTCAACTTTTGGATCTAGACACCTTAGTGTTGGTGAGAAAGAAACCAACACTAGAAACTCACTAAACAAGAAAAATAACACCTAGATCTAAACATACAACATCATTCTTGGTTTCAACTTTTAATGGACAGATTTTCAGAATTTCTTTTTGGTGTTGTTTGTTTAAGCCGTGAACTAGCCCAAGATGGGTTATGTTGGAACACAACCGGTCTCGCTTTGATACCAAATGATACAAAATCAAACCAACAACACCAAGAGCTTCAAGTAGGCTCGGATTTCAGTCCAACAACACAAGAACAACAAGTTTAAGTTTCGGTTTTTCAGTCCAACAACACAAGAACAACAAGATAGATAACAATGCTAGTGAATCGAAAAGAGCCCCACACGGCTTCACTAGACTTTAAGATAACAAAATCAACAACAACAACAAGATAAAGAAAGATAGATAACTTGACATATAACATTCAAGAAACTAAGAACCCTAACATCAAGAGAGGACCCTAAGTCTAATGAATATAAACACCAAGTTCTTACGAGGACCAAGAGGCACTCAACGACCTCAAAACCCTTGTTTCTAGCCAAAGAGACAACACAAGTATCCCTCTACTTGTGAGATAATAGGGACGGCTTCTAAGAGTGGAAGAGAGAGACGAAATTTTTAGTGCTTTTAGGTTACAAAATCAGCATTCAAAAACTAAGGAATAACTCTCTAACATGTTCTATTTATACTACAAACAAAAGGGGTAAAATGACCCATCCGCCCTTGCTTCTTGTGCCAACCTTGGAGAGTAGTTTATTACACATTAAGAACTCTCTTCACACATAAAAACGTTTAGGTCCTTGGTTGGTTCAATCACCAACTCACACACGGCCATTTGCATGAACAAAGCTTGGAGTTTTTGTAATTCCCGAGCTTGGCTTCGTGTGAAAGGCCGTGTACCTGTGGAGGCTGCCCCAACCGTATCAAAATGAGTGGAGTCTCTTTGTTCAACCCATACTTGAATCGGATGATGTCATGACTGATTTGTTCCCCACGATGATCAAGCTTCAACATGATTTGTTGAAACTCATCATAATATGCCATCACACTTTTATTGCCTTGACACAAGTTGTACAATCTAGCAAGTAATTCATGGCGATAAATCTCGGTAAGGTACCGTTACCTCATGAAATACCTTAACCGAAACCAAGGTGGTGGCTGCCCATCACATTCATCACCAAAACGCTTGACGTACTCCCACCAAGTGTTGGCATAACCCTCAAAATGAGCTATGGCATAACAACTTTTCTTTTCTTCCGAGATATCATTAACTTGAAAAACTTTGTCACAAGTTGATTCCCATGCTAAGTAGGCCTCGGGGTCACTTTCACCCTTAAAGATAGTTAAGCTCAATTTGATGGTATTGATGCCTACGTCTCTTTTTTGGTGTTGATTTCCCCTTTCTCCATACCCTCGGTACCTCCTTGGATCAACACGGATCCTTCTTAGCTCCTCCTCTCTCATGTAAGCATCATCAAAGGCTCCATATCCATCATACTCCTCTCTGCCATGTTCCTCAAAGTGAGCTGGTCGGTTTTGGTGATTCAGAATCTGATTTGGAGGCATTGGGATTTGTGGAGGTGGTGGTCTTTGATTTGGTGGAGTTTGGTAAGGTACGTTCAGATTTTGTGGAGGTAATGGACGGCTACATCCTTCTTGTGGAATTGGAGGAGTTTGGGAATGGTGTGGTCTATTCGCTTCTTCGTTTGGAGGGAAAGTAGTGGTATGATTTGTGGCATTTAGTGGGGCCTAGAGGTGGATTCATTATTTGGTGCAATGTTTCTGGTGAGATAGTTGTGGATGAAGTTCTTTCATGCCCAATTAAAGGAATATGATGAGGAGTGGACGGACAAGAGTTCCTTTGACTCTCCACTTGCTCCAATCTCCCACTTATCGTAGTCAAATCTCCCCTCATTGCCCCAACTTCCGTGTTCAACCTCTCTAAACTTCTGGTAATGGCCTCAAGTATGGCCTTCATAGTGTCTTGTTCAGTAGTACCCCCACTTTGGGATGTGCTTCCATCCATGTCATGGTGTTACCTACACAATCAGCAAACAAGTTAGCGTTAAACCTCTCCTCACTCACACTCTCGGCCCATACACATCACAATTTTTGGCCAAGAATTCAAAGGTAGCAGATTTGACTATTTCTGAAATTTTCAGATTTCAGTTTTTTTTTTTTTTAGTTTTCAAGTCTCAAGCCCAAGATTGATCTTGTTAGAACAAAATCAAAGATGGCTTTGATACCAAATGATACACTACTAACTTGGAGCGTATCAAATCTCCCACAAAATCAGTCCAAACACGCTACAATTCCGAGAGCTTGAAGATAACAACTCCAATATGTGAAGGCAACAACAAACACGAAATTTTGAAGGAATACCAACACCAAAATAGTACCTACACAAGGAGAACAAGAAGATAACAACAATAACATTAAACAATGGTTCAACAACACAAGATGATAGATTACAAAGAGTACAATGTTAACAACAAGAACAACAAATGGTAGTAACTATAGTGAATCGAAAATCAGCCCCACACGGCTTCACTAAGTTACTACAAAGTTTCAAGAGTACAAAATGAAAGATAGTAACTTGACACAAAGATATCTTAGAATCTATGAACCCTAACTTGAAGATAGGACCCTAAGACCAAAAGATTTCAGTACCAAGTTCTTACTTAGACCAAGAGGAACTCATGAACCTCAAGATCTCAAGTTTCTAGCCAAGAAACAACACAAGTGTAACTATACTTGTTGGACAGATTTCAGGTTCTACTCTCAAGAACAAGAGAGAGAAATATTCAATGTTACAAGACTTGTTGTTGTGAAATATGAAGAATGAACTAAGTGCTGAAAATAACCCTAATAGCATCTATTTATATTACACACAAAATGAAGGACAAATGACCTTCCTACCCTTCAGTCATGGGGTGCCCTTAGAGTGTAATTTATTACACTTCAAGGCTCATTTTTACACTAAAAAATGTTGAAGCTCTTTGGCGGATCAAGTACCAACTCACACGCAGCCATTTGTATGAACATGGCTTGTAGTTTTTGTAACTTTCAAGCTTGGCTTCGTGTGAATGGTCGAGAACGTATTGGAAAGCTTTGTACACCCGTATCATCCTCTCCATCTTGAGAGGAATTTGACCTCAAATTCAATATTTGGTCATCCTCAACAGAATCCACTAGAGAAAGATCACACACGTTGAAAGTGTTGTGCACTTGGTATTCCGGGGGAAGGTCAATCTTGTAGGCATTATCATTGATCCGTTCAAGTACTTGGAATGGACCATCACCTCTTGGCATCAATTTAGACTTTCTTTGAGATAGAAACCTATCCTTTCTAAGGTGAACCCACACCCAATATCCCGATTTAAGAATGAGTTTCTTTCTCCCCTTGTTGACTCTCCTTGCAATGTCTTGATTTTTCTTCTCAAGTCGAAGCCGCACCTTCTCATGTAACTTCTCATAAAATCTGCCCGCTTGCTTATATCTAAGCTAATCATAACATTACTAGGCAAAGGAGTTAAATCCAAAGGGGTAAGGGTGATACAAGAAATACAAGGGAGCACGAAACAACCACCAAATCAGTCCACTAATCTTAAGGATTCGAGGACCAAGATGGAGACCTCACTCGGATTCGCTACCAACAACAAGAATACAAGATACAAGAGTATATTTTAACACCAAAACAGTACCAAAACGTGATGAACAAGATGAACAACAATAATACAAGTTTCGGATTCAACGAAGACCCCAAAACAGTCCACTACACAACACATACACGATTTGCAAGAAAATAAAGATAGATAGTGAGACCAAGATTATTACAAGATTAAGAACCAAGTGTAT
This sequence comes from Capsicum pubescens, assembly GCA_030864215.1. Classification (NCBI taxonomy): domain Eukaryota; kingdom Viridiplantae; phylum Streptophyta; class Magnoliopsida; order Solanales; family Solanaceae; genus Capsicum; species Capsicum pubescens. The sequence continues at coordinate 146,019,645 of CM061545.1, read as the reverse complement.
TTCAACACTAACCCCTAATGAATGTAACAATCAAAACCACACTCTTACGGTGACCACCAAGGGAATGAACTCGCCTCAAGATCTACCGTTTCCAAGCAAAGATCAATATTGGCTTTTCCAAGCCCTATGCTAAGGGTGACTTTTCCAAGTCCTACAACTAATGGTGTTACACTCTCAAAAGAGAGAAAATATTTCTTTCAATTTTTCATCATTCAAAAACTAATGAAAATAAGACTAAGGGGGCCTATTTATAATACATTGCAAATGAAGATAACAAGACCACTTTGCCCTTAATGAGAGGGGCGGCCATGGTGTGTAAATACACCATGTGTAATGTCCAAAATACCCTTAATTAAGGTCCAAAACCGTGAGTCCTCAACCGTAAATTCTCCAAGCAATCTTCCACACGCGAGATTGCTTTAAGTTATGCTCAAAACGGGTCCTCCATGCATGTTCTTGTTTTCTCGAGGTGACCAAGTCTTGAGTCTCTATGTGTTGGCCTCCAAAAATGTCATCAAAAGATAAGATGGCCATTTATCCCGTATCATCCTCCCCTTCTTGAAAAGGATTCGACCTCGAATCCAAACCTTGCAAAAACCGAGAAGAGGACCAACAAATGCAAACTCCTCATGGCATGAGGGTTAGGGTTAGCATAACAAATCATCTCAACATGCCAAGGTTGCACATATTTGCAATATAACCAAGAATCCTTTGAAAGGAATATTAAAAACTTAATAAAAGATGTACAAAGGATTTGGTTATAGGATACATCAAGAGTGCCACTTTGCTTGTCATGTAGACCAAGCAGCAAGTTTGGTGCACCAACATCACCATTCCTAAATTTGGCACCGGGGTCAAATGGGAAAAGTGGCCATAGACATGGGTCTCGACAACACTTCCCTTTCCCGAGATCTACACCTAAACTAAATGACATACTCTCTACAATAACATACATATCATCCAACTCAAATAGAGAGTAGAGAAAGGTGTCACTCAAATCGACTTCTACTAAGGTGCTCTCATGTGTGTACTCACTACTAGTTTCCCAATAATCACCATGAGTACTCTCAACAATGAAATCACACAAAGTAGAAGAAGAAGTAGCTTCCGCAACTACACATTCCTTACCCTTAAGAGTACTCTCATCTTCCAAGAAGAGATTTCCCTCTTTAGGAGGAATGTTGTCACACCATAGTGGGTTAGCATATAGGCTATAGCTTCCAAGGCAAGCTATACCGTCATTTTCACCACTAGGTTCATTAGGAGTGTTTAAATCATCTTCAAACAAGACATTATTCCTAAAAAGAGTGTGATCTACCTCACGGACAGATTTGGAACAAGAAAGTTCCTCACTCTCTAAATGATCAATATCAAGTTTCAAGGATGTTTCAAACACAATATTACCCCAAGAAGAGCTCTCGGGTTCATTCTCACTTTGTTGACCAACATTTTCAAATATTTCACTCACTTGAGCCCTATTAAGCACATCACACACATACTCAAGTGGTGGGTAATTTTCACACATAATTTGATCAACACAAATTTCAGAAGATAACGTACTTTCATTCAACATAATGGTTTCAACACTAGGTGGACATAAATCGATCTTACAAGAAGAGTCTATTCGGTCATCAATAGGATCAACTAGTGTATCCACACTCACAACATGTACTTCATCATCAAGTGGCAAAGAAACAATACACTCACATATAGGCAAGCTACAACTCACACTCAATGGGCTACTAGCCGCACAATTATCATTCACATGTACAAAAGTGTAAGAGTTTGCCATTTTACCTTGAAGTCCTTGAGTAGATTCTTCTTTGTCATGGTTTGAAGGTCCTCCAAAGGTTTGGGCAGCAACTTCCCTTTGGCATTGTTCTTCTTCGCTTGCCATGTTGGTACCTACACAAATGTCCTTAGAAATAGAAGGACAACCAATGTTAGTATAGTTTGGTGGTAATCCCCTCACTTCGCTCAACACAACCTCTCCTTTTTCCACTCTCGGATTACCACCTTTCACTCCCTTACTCCTCTCAATCTTTTGTCTCTCATAATAAGTTGAATTGGAGTAGGTAGGAACTTCTTTTTGCGGCCCGGGCAGAATGTACGTCTCAAGGCAATTTCCCCATCGGTCTCTTATAATATTAGGCCAATTTTGCATATTTGGAACTTTATGTTGTGCAAACCAATCGGCGCCCAAGCTCACATAACCATAGGTTATGGGAAAAACATCACACCACACCTCCTCATGGTAATTAAATTGGGAGAAGACAACTTTTACCCTCTCGGTAACCTTAAACCCGTCCAAGAAGTATGGAACAAGTAAAGGCTCGCAAAATAACCCCAAGTAATCAACCATGGATGGAACAATGTAGTTTCTATAGTACCTATCATTTAACACAACGAGGCAGCCCGGTATCCCACAAATGGTCACCTTTCCGGAGTGTACACTCCTTCTCGGATCAACATTGTAAAGCACATGAGCACCCCTCGGTTTTGGAGATGCATACTCTCTTCTTCTCATTGGAAAACCTACACTATTGCTAGTATAACCATTCACACTATATCTACCTTGATAAGAAGTACTACAAGGTGGAGAATATGAATCTTCACACTCCTCACGTGTACTCTCATCATAGCTCTCATAAGGTTTGCGAACGAAAGGGTTATACCTAACACCAAATCTAGGTTCGGAGTGGGGAGTGCGAGACTCCTCACATGTCCCAACTTCATCATAAGATCCATCACGAGGTCCTACATCATCTCCAAAGTCACCATAAGCACTAGGCACTTCATTCACCTCATTTTCTCCCTCAAAACAGTAACTTTCAAATCTGCCTATGTTTTGATCATGACTATTTTCATAGCCTCCGCAATCTCCTTCAACTTCGTAGCCATAAAAACCCTCACTACAATCATAGTCTCCCATATTGTAGTCACAATAATCCCCGGCTATCGAAGTCATGTTCCCCTTATATCACCCTTTAAACCTACAAAATGAACAAACAAGATTAGTAGTAAAGCTCCTCAACAACACTCGATACACTCACCTTTGTGATTCTCACAATTGGAGCGGCGAATATTGAAAGTTGCTTATACTCCGGTAGTCAATAGGATGTCAATTCTACTTGGCGGCCGGAATATATTCTTGTTTGATCGACTCAAGACACAACACAAAATCTACTTACGAACTTGAAACAAAGAAGTTACTACGAGTTAAAAATGAGAAAAGCACACAAACAACGAAGACACGAAGAAACGGATTCAATAATTAATCTACAACTAAGTAGGTGATTACTAGTTGTTAATTAATTCTAGAATCAAGACATGAAACTAATGAAACAATAAGATGAAACTAAGAATCTAAAATTTTGAGCTCGGAAATATTGCGTGAACAGTAGCAGTGATGACATGGCAGTCACGTATTGGTTTCGGTCCCACACAACTTTTGTTGTCCAACTTCAAGTCTTGGTCAATTTTTCAATTTGGACTTTGGTGGAATTTGTTTAAGGAGGGAAATTCAAACAAGTCTTGGAGCCCTTTTCAATTTCAAGTTTTCAAGACTTGACTTTATTGTACTTCTCCTTAAAACATGGATCCGTAAATCATGGAAAAGTGTTGGAAAGTGGTTGAGACTTGATTGATAGGTCTTTGTTGGTTGTAGTGTCTTTCAAGACTAACACATAATACACCCTTTTCCTTCAACTTTTTAGATTTAACATTCACTTTTATCTTCAACAATATATGAAGGTGGTGATGAACATCAAGAACAACAACAACAACACCAAGAACTACAACAATAATCTCCAAGAACACCAACAATTTTCACACGGCCACTCCCAAATTCCACAATAACAATATCTCCAACACTTGGCCAAGACAACTACACCTTCAACAAAATGGTTCTCGATCCACCAATTAATCAACAATATCACGTGGCCAAGCTTATAACAACAACAAGATGAAAGCCACAAGGCCAACTCCAAGATAATAATGTTTTCACACGGCCAAGATTACAAAACCAACAACGGCCAAGTCTCTTTGGTGTTGCATTTTTTTTTCTTTTTTTTTTTTTTAACAAGAGATGAAGGTTGTGAAGAACTTCAAGAACAACAACAATACTCTTTTCAAGACCTACAACAACACCACAACACAAGGCCTTCAACTCGGTCAAGGCTCTACAACAACATCCAATCGGCCACACTTTGTCACAACAACAATATTAACAATTCAAGCTCAAGTTTAGATCTAGACTCAAAGTGTTAGTGGACAAGAAAACTAACACTAGAAACAACAAAACAAACAAGAACACTACTAAATTTAGTCACACAACAAACAAATCTCGACTTGACACAACAAGAACACAATTTTGGCCAAGAACACAAACACGGACAGATTGCTATTTTTCTAGAAATTTCAGTTTTTAACACTTTTTTATTTTTATTTTTCTAACAAGCAAGCCCAAGATTGATCTTGTAGGAACAAGATCAAGCCATGCTTTGATACCAAATGATACAAGAAATACAAGGGAGCACGAAACAACCACCAAATTAGTCCACTAATCTTAAGGATTCGAGGACCAAGATGGAGACCTCACTCGGATTCGCTACCAACAACAAGAATACAAGATACAAGAGTATATTTTAACACCAAAACAGTACCAAAACGTGATGAACAAGATGAACAACAATAATACAAGTTTCGGATTCAACGAAGACCCCAAAACAGTCCACTACACAACACATACACGATTTGCAAGAAAATAAAGATAGATAGTGAGACCAAGATTATTACAAGATTAAGAACCAAGTGTATTTCAACACTAACCCCTAATGAATGTAACAATCAAAACCACACTCTTACGGTGACCACCAAGGGAATGAACTCGCCTCAAGATCTACCGTTTCCAAGCAAAGATCAATATTGGCTTTTCCAAGCCCTATGCTAAGGGTGACTTTTCCAAGTCCTACAACTAATGGTGTTACACTCTCAAAAGAGAGAAAATATTTCTTTCAATTTTTCATCATTCAAAAACTAATGAAAATAAGACTAAGGGGGCCTATTTATAATACATTGCAAATGAAGATAACAAGACCACTTTGCCCTTAATGAGAGGGGCGGCCATGGTGTGTAAATACACCATGTGTAATGTCCAAAATACCCTTAATTAAGGTCCAAAACCGTGAGTCCTCAACCGTAAATTCTCCAAGCAATCTTCCACACGCGAGATTGCTTTAAGTTATGCTCAAAACGGGTCCTCCATGCATGTTCTTGTTTTCTCGAGGTGACCAAGTCTTGAGTCTCTATGTGTTGGCCTCCAAAAATGTCATCAAAAGATAAGATGGCCATTTATCCCGTATCACTACCCCTACTGAAGATGTACAAATTAGTGAAGATCTCACTTATGAGGAAATACCTATTGCTATTCTAGATCGACAGGTTAAGAAGTTGAGGAATAAAGAAATAGCTTCTGTAAAAGTGGTTTGGAGGAACCAACAAGTAGAAGAGATCAAGTGGGAAGCTGAAGAAGAGATGAAATCCAAGTACCCCCATTTGTTCAAAGACGAAGAAAAAGTCCAAGATGCTGAATTGGAACAATAACAAGTAAGTGTAAAATATATAGGTACTATATGGTAATAAGGATATTAACTTAGTCTTGAACTTTCTTTGGTTGGACAGTTATGCTAACATTCGAGGACGAATGTTTCTAAGGGGGGAAGGATGTAACATCCCGTATCTTGCTTGTACTTATTCTAATTATATGGAACCTGGTATGGTCATATGGTATAGGTAACAGATGAGATTTGTTATGCAATTATTAATGGTGTAGATGGAATTATAGAGGCTGCCCGTATAGTTTAGTGTGATGCGACGAAGTTAACGTTAAGATAACTATTTAAACTTGGAATCGTAAGCTAGTATTTGAATCTAAAGTTTAAAGTGACCAAGTGTGTATAAGTTGAAGGTTAGACTAAAGGGATTAGAAGCTGAAAATGGAGCAAAATATTGAGGTGCTTGCTTGACTTATTTAAGCTAGTAGGTGAGTCACCTACTTAAGTTGTTTGAACCAAATTAATGGACCCATGGCTATGGATCAGATTTGGGTCTATGATAATATACTCATTTGGGCCAAATTGAACAAAAAGGAAAGAAAATAGATAAGTGACCCAACACACCAATCTGCCAAGGCCCAAATATAATTGAGCCCAACAAGAAATTATGCAAGTAGGTGCATAACCTACTTTGAAGTTTCAGCAGCTTGGACCCTTAAGTAGGTGCATCACCTACTTGGACCAATTTGACCAATTTTATGGTCCAAAATGCAGCTAAGGAGGTGGACAAGATAGGGCCTTTAAAAGGCCAAGTTGCTGGTCATTTTACTTCACTTTTAAGTCACAAAAAAGGAGTATATTTCAGCAAATCTCTCTACTCTCTCAAAAACAACAAGAGCAGCAGCCCTATTTTTCCTTCTAGGGTTCTTGAAGAAACCCTCCCCTTTGCAGCCCAAGGTAAGTGAAAAACACTTAAGGTTTTGTTTAATTATCTCATGGGAGATTAGGGAAACAAGTTATAAGTGTTTGACGATAAGTATATGGTTGATTATAGAACAAGCTGTTTGTTCATGTTTCCTTGTTATTGAGGAACTTTTTTTCTTCTTCTTTGGTTTAAGTGTGAAGAAAAGTTCAAGCTCTTGAAGAGTTCAATTAAAAGAATAAGTTGCTGAATTGAGGTAAGGTGACTGCCCCATTTTATTTTTCTTATATGTGAATTTGAGAGGGGATTATGGATGTCTTGTTATTGAGAACTCAAAAGATGAAGAGTTCAATAATTGATTGCTACAATAAAAGTGGTTTGGGACTGTTTTGTGGACTGTTTTGTATGTGTATGTTATGGGCTGCCAGGTTCAAGTTGGATAAAGGTGTGATGAGTTTGTAATGAATTATAGAAGAAAGATGTGGTGATACACCACCGAACTAATGCTTGTTGTCCAATCTATTTTGCGTATTGTTTGGAATGTGTAATGAAGTCAAGGTGGTTTTGGTGAACCTTATAAGAACCTATATGGTATGTGGGTGTAATTGGAGGAAAGAAAAAGGGTTAAAATAACACCCTTGTTTGATAGAGTAATAGTTGCTGCCCGGTTACTGTTTTGGGTGAAATTAAGTACCTCAAATGTGTTTATTGGTTACTAATACTAGTTTACCATATATTCTATTGTAGATAAGTAATCTAAGAGGCGAGAAGTCAAGTCGGGCTAGTTTCGGAGTGATACACTACTAACTTGGAGCGTATCAAATCTGCCACAAAATCAGTCCAAACACACTACAATTCCGAGAGCTTGAAGATAACAACTCCAATATGTGAAGACAACAACAATCACGAAATTTTGAAGAAATACCAACACCAAAACAGTAGCTACATAAGGAGAACAAGAAGATAACAATAACATTAAACAATGGTTCAACAACACAAGATGATAGATTACAAGAGTACAATGTTAACAACAAGAACAACAAATGGTAGTAACTATAGTGAATCGAAAATCAGCCCCACACGGCTTCACTAAGTTACTACAAAGTTTCAAGAGTACAAAATGAAAGATAGTAACTTGACACAAAGATATCTTAGAATCTATGAACCCTAACTTGAAGATAGGACCCTAAGACCAAAAGATTTCAGTACCAAGTTCTTACTTAGACCAAGAGGAACTCATGAACCTCAAGATCTCAAGTTTCTAGCCAAGAAACAACACAAGTGTAACTACACTTGTTGGACAGATTTCAGGTTCTACTCTCAAGAACAAGAGAGAGAGAAATATTCAATGTTACAAGACTTGTTGTTGTGAAATATGAAGAATGAACTAAGTGCTGAAAATAACCCTAATAGCATCTATTTATATTACACACAAAATGAAGGAAAAATGACCTTCCTAACCTTCAGTCATGGGGTGCCCTTAGAGTGTAGTTTATTACACTTCAAGGTTCATTTTCACACTTAAAAACGTTGAAGCTCTTTGGAGGATCAAGTACCAACTCACACACAGCCATTTGCATGAATATGGCTTGTAGTTTTTGTAACTCCTTAGCTTGGCTTCGTGTGAATGGTCGAGAACGTATTGGACAGCTTTGTACACCCGTATCATCCTCTCCATCTTGAGAGGAATTTGACCTCAAATTCAGCATTTGGTCATCCTCAACCGCATCCACTAGAGAAAGATCACACACGTTGAAAGTGTTGTGCACTTGGTATTCCGGGGGAAGGTCAATCTTGTAGGCATTATCATTGATCCGCTCAAGTACTTGGAATGGACCATCGCCTCTTGGAATCAATTTGGACTTTCTTTGAGATGGAAACCTATCCTTTCTAAGGTGAACCCACACCCAATCTCCCAGTTCAAGAATGAGTTTCTTTCTCCCCTTGTTGACTCTCCTTGCAATGTCTTGATTTTTCTTCTCAAGTCGAAGCCGCACCTTCTCATGTAACTTTTTCATCGAATCAGCCTGCTTGCTTCCATCTAAGCTAATCATAACATCACTAGGCAAAGGAGTTAAATCCAAAGGGGTAAGGGGGTTAAGGCCATATATGCACTCAAAGGGAGTCATTCCCGTACTTGAGTGTATGACACGGTTATATGCAAACTCAATCAATGGTAAGTGTTCCTCCCAAGAAGTCAATTTTCCTTTTACCATGGAACGTAGCATAGCACCCAAAGTCCTATTTACTACTTCCGTTTGACCATCAGTTTGTGGGTGGCAAGATGTAGAGAATAACAACTTGGTTCCAAGCCTACCCCACATGGATTTCCAAAAGTGACTTAGGAACTTAGAGTCCCTATCACTCACAATGGTCCTCGGAACACCATGCAACTTGACAACATTATCAACAAACAAAGAGGCCACACTAGGTGCATCATCACATTTAAAGCAAGGAATAAAGTGTGCCATCTTAGAAAACCGATCGACCACAACAAAGATACTGTCCCGACCTCGTCTAGTCCTAGGCAACCCTAACACGAAATCCATAGATATGTCAAGCCAAGGGCGTAAAGGAGTGGGCAGCGGGGTGTACAACCCATGAGGTAGGAGCCGCGATTTGGCTCCTTTGCAATCTATGCATTGGCCACAAATCTTGGCCACATCCTTGTGCATTTTTGGCCAATAGAATTGCTCCTCCAATATTCCAAGGGTCTTTTCGATCCCAAAGTGACCCATTAGACCGCCATTGTGTGCTTCCCTCACAAATAACTCTCTCCAAGAACTGAAGGGTACACACAATCGTCTACCTTTAAACAAGTATCCATCAAACTTGGCATAAGGATTTTAACCCCTAGACGAATCCCACTTGTCCCTACCCATTTCTTCGCATTCCCTAAAGATAGGAGCAAAGTGAGGGTCCTCGGGATACAATTCTTTCAAACTCTCAAAACCAATTAATTTAGAAGATAATGTTGACACAAGAACATGTTTTCTAGACAAAGCATCCTCTACTACGTTGTCCTTACCCTTTTTGTATTGAATAACATAAGGGAAGGTTTCAAGAAACTCAATCCATTTTGCATGCCACTTGTTAAGCTTGTCTTGTGCCCGAAGATGCTTCAAGGATTCATGGTCCGTTCGGATCACGAACTCCTTGGGCCACAAATAGTGCTGCCAAGTGGCCAAAGCTCGAATCAAGGCATACAACTCTAGATCGTACGTGGAGTAGTTTAGAGTTGCTCCTTTGATCTTTTCACTAAAATAAGCAATGGGTTTTAAATCTTGCATAAAAACAGCCCCTATGCCTACTTTACTAGCATCGCACTCAACTTCGAATATCTTATCAAAGTTGGGCAATTGTAATAAAGGCGCGGAAACGAGCATAGCTTTCAAGGTTTCAAAAGCCTTAGCTTGCTCTTTACCCCACTTGAAGGGTTGGTCTTTTCGAATGACCGCGGTCAAAGGAGCGGCTATGGTGCTGAATCCTTTGACAAACCTTCTATAAAAATTAGCTAACCCGTGGAAGCTTCTTACTTCGCTAATGGTTTGCGGGGTTGGCCAATTTTTGATAGCATCTATCTTGGATGCATCCACTTCAACCCCTCTTGAACTAACAACAAAACCCAAGAAAACAACTTCATTAACACCAAAAGAGCACTTCTCTAGATTTGCATACAACCTTTCCTTTCTAAGGACATCAAACACACATTGTAAATGCATCACATGCTCATCAATTGACTTACTATAGACCAAGACATCATCAAAGTAAACAACAACAAACTTTCCAATAAATGGCTTCATCACATGATTCATTAGCCTCATGAAAGTACTTGGAGCATTTGTTAGGCCGAATGGCATAACCATCCATTCATAGAGACCAAATTTAGTCTTGAAGGCGGTTTTCCATTCATCACCGGGTTGCATTCTTATTTGGTGATAGCCACTCCTTAAATCAATCTTGGAAAATAAACATGAACCATTCAATTCATCAAGCATATCATCTAACCTAGGGATAGCGTGACGATATTTTACCGTAATCTTATTGATGGCTCGACAGTCCACACACATACTCCATGTTCCGTCTTTCTTAGGCACCAGTAGCACAGGAACCGCGCACGGACTCATGCTCTCCTTGATATACCCTTTGTTGAGGAGTTCCTCAACTTGACGCTGTAATTCTTTGGTGTCCGTAGGGTTGCTTCTGTAAGCTGGCTTATTTGGCAATTATGAGCCCGGCACAAAGTCAATTTGATGCTCAATTCCCCGAAGCGGGGGCAATCCTTGCGGGAGTTCTTTGGGAAATACATCTTCATAATCCTGCAACACACAAGAAATCAAAGGAGAAATAAAAGAATTATTGGGGTTAGTATTAAAACAATGAGCCAAAAGAAGCATCGGCATGTCCACATAATAATCCAAGAAGAGTTCCTTCTTTCTAGCCAACATCACCATGTTTTCTTTCCCATTTGATGTTGAGGCAGTCCCGGAAATCCCTACTGCCCCACCCACGGTTTTCCCCTCCTTTTCACCACTTTCGGGTTTCTTTCCCTTCTCCTTCAACTCCCTCATCTTTTGATGTAATTCATTTACTTGTGATGGCAAAAGAGGATAAAGAGTGACCTTTCGACCATCCTTCTCAAGTGAATATCGGTTGGTCCTCCCATCATGTTTGGTAGACCTATCATATTGCCAAGGTCTACCTAACAACAAATGACATGCTTGCATTGGTATCACATCACAAAGCACTTCGTCTTGGTAGTTCCCTACCTTAAACCGTATCACACATTGCCTCATGACCTTCAATTCACCGCATTCGTTCAACCATTACAACTTGTAAGGGCTAGTATGAAGTGTAGTTGGTAATTTCAGAAAGTTCACCATAGCGACACTAACGACATTCGCACAACTACCACTATCAATCACCAAAGTGCACACATTCCCCTTTACAAGGCATTTAGTATGGAATAGATTTTCCCTTTGGCTAGGGTCGTCTATTGCCTTACTAATCATAGTGCGTCTAACTACAAAGTTTGGAATAACACACTCCCCTTCTTGTGGGTAAATAACTTGATACGGTTAGGACAGCCACACGGCCTTTCACACGAAGCCAAGCTCGGGAATTACAAAAACTCCAAGCTTTGTTCATGCAAATGGCCGTGTGTGAGTTGGTGATTGAACCAACCAAGGACTTAAACGTTTTTATGTGTGAAGAGGGGTCCTAATGTGTAATAAACTACTCTCCAAGGTTGGCACAAGAAGCAAGGGCGGATGAGTCATTTTACCCCTTTCCTTTTGTAGTATAAATAGAAGATGTGAGAGAGTTATTAGAGAGTTTTTGAAATCTGATTTTGTAACCTAAAATATCACAACATTTTCTCTCTCTCTTCCACTCTTGGAGCCGCCTCCAACATCTCACAAGTAGAGGAATACTTGTGTTGTATCTTTGGCTAGAAACAAGGGTTTTGGGGTCTTTGAGTGCCTCTTGGTCCTTGTAAGAACTTGGTGTTTACATTCTCTAGACTTAGGGTCCTCTCTTGATGTTAGGGTTCTTAGTATCTTGAATGTTATATGTCAAGTTATCTATCTTTTCTTTATCTTGTTGTTGTTGTTGTTGTTAATTTTGTTATCTTTAAAGACTAGTGAAGCCGTGTGGGGCTACTTTCGATTCACTAGCATTCTTGTTCATCTATTTGCTCTCTTGTTGTGTGCTGAAAACTGAAAATGGAACTTGTTATTCTTGTGTTGTTGGACTGAAATCCGAACCTACTTGTAGCTCTTGGTGTTGTTGGTTTGATCTTGTATCATTTGGTATCAAAGCAAGACCGGTTGTGTTCCAACATAACCCATCTTGGGCTAGTTCACGGTCTAAACAAGCAATACCAAAGGGAAGTTCTGAAAAATCAGTCCATTAAAGGTTGAAAACCGAGAATGATGTTGCATGTCTAGACCTAGGCATTATTTTGCTTGTTTAGTGAGTTTCTAGTGTTGGTTTCTTTCTCACCAACACTAAGGTGTCTAGATCCGAAAGTTGAGCTTGAAAACTTGAACATTGAGTAGTGACTTGAAGTGGCCGAAGGTTGTATGTTGTTGATGAGCAAAAGAAAAATCGGTGGTTATGTGTTATGTGCTAAAGAAGTTGATGAAGTTTGTTGAGGTGTTCATCTTTTGAACTTGTTCATCTTGTTGTGTGCTCAAGTTGTAAGACAAGTTATAAAGTTGTTGTGAAAGACTTGCACCCCTCACCCTCTAGTCTTGTCAATCACTTCTCCCTAATTCAAGGAGCCTTGTTTTGTGGGATTGGTCAACCAAACACCACTTTCTTGAGTTTGAAAAGGTTGAAAGACTACAAGATTTTATTTTTCCCACCAAAACATTTTGCAAACTATAACAAGTTGTGTGAATATTAACACAAAACAAAAAAAAAAAAGATAAGAGGAACGGGTGGAACCATTGCATGCTGCCACGTCACTATAAGCTCAACTTAGGGTATTCTTTGGTTGCAAATTGTTGATCCTTGGTTTCCCTTAATTGGTCCTAGAACTAATTAACAAACTAGTACATTCCTACTAGGTTGTCAACTAGTTCCTTGAACCGTTTGTTCGTGTCAACGATTATTTGAGTGCTTTTATTCGTTTGAATGAGTTGCTGATTTTTGATTCTAGTCCGGCAAGAATTCTTTGAGTCTTCAAACAAGAATCCATTCCGGATAAGAGCTCACTCATACCTTGAAAATTTCACGGTTACTAGCCAATTATACAACACTTGTGGAACACGAACTTGTGGTGAACTAAAGTGGATAATATCTTGACAATGGAAGGAGCTACGTCTCATAATGCGGATACTAATGCCCTTGATTCTATGAGGGTCACTCTTGAGGCCGTTACCCGGACACTTGAAAGGTTGAATTCTGAATTTGGGGCCGTGAGAGGGGACTTGGCAGCCATAAAGGGGGAAGTGTCGACTATTAGTGGGAGATTAGAACAAGTGGAGAGTCAAAGGAACTCTCGTCCTTCTACTCCTCTACACGTATCTACCAATGGTCATGATAGGACCTCCTCCGCAACCATCACCCCCGAAACAGTCCACCAAATGCTAAATGCACCCCAAGCTCCACTAAATACCGCAAGTCAAACTACCTATTTTCCTCCAAACCGAGACTCCACTAGACCACTACATTTCCAAGCCCCTCCAATTCCACAAGAGGGATTTGGACGACAAGTACCTCCACTAAATCCGAACCTTCAATTCCAAGCTCCATTAACCCAAAGACCGCAAATTCCAAATCCTCCGACTCAAAACGGCCAAGGCCGACCAGCCCACTTTGAAGGATACGGTAGAGGGGAGTATGAAGGAGATGGAGCCTTTGATGATGCTTATATGAGGGAGGAGGAGTTAAGAGGGGGTCGAGGAGAACCTAGGAGATACCGGGGGTATGGAGATAGGGGAAACCGACACCAAGAGAGAGACGTAGGCATCAACACCATCAAGTTGAGCCTACCCATCTTTAAGGGTGAAAGTGATCCCGAGGCCTACTTAACTTGGGAATCGGCTTGTGACAAAGTTTTCCAAGTTAATGACATCTCGGACGAAAAGAAGAGTTGCTACGCTATAGCTCACCTCGAGGGCTATGCTAACACTTGGTGGGAGTATGTTAAACGATTTGGTAATGAATTAGTCGATGGGCAGCCACCACCTTGGTTTCGGTTGAGGTATTTGATGAGACAACGATACCTTCCCGAGAGATATCGTCATGAGTTGCTTGCTAGGTTATATGGCTTGCGGCAAGGGGGCAAGAGTGTGATGGCCTATTTTGACGAGTTCCAACAACTCATGTTGAAACTTGATCATCGTGGGGAGCAAATCAGTCATGACCTCATCCGGTTCAAGTGTGGGTTGAACAAAGAGATCTCCACTCATTTGACCCTTCATCGGTTTGAAACCATCGACGGTATATTCCAAGCGGCCCTAGAGATTGAAAGGGAACTTAAGGAGAGATCATCCTTCAAGGCAAGGGTACAAGCTCCCTCGGGTTGGCCCAAAAACAAGGACCAACCCGCCCCTACGAAGCTGCCCGAGTCCAAAACAGTCCACTACGAGTCCAAAACAGTCCCTAAATTCCCTCCGAAACCGGAGGCTCACAAATATCCCAACCCAAAGGGATTCCAATGCTTCAAGTGCCAAGGTTGGGGGCATAAGGCCAATGAATGTCCTAACCGGCGCAATGTGATCCTACGAGAAGGGAAAGTGTACTACCTTGGTGAGGAGGTGGTTTCCGAAAGGGGGGAGGATGAGGCCGAGCCTCAAGATGGAGAGGAAGCTGAAAATGGGCCGAATGATGATGAATTAGATGGTAGTGAAGATGCCTATCCACAAGAAGGGGAGTGTGTGGTTCCTAACTTTGTGGTTAGACGTGTCATGATTAGTAAGGCGATAGGTGACCCGAGTCAAAGGGAAAATCTATTCCATACTAAGTGTCTTGTAAAGGGGAGTGTGTGCACCTTGGTGATTGATAGTGGTAGTTGTACGAATGTTGCGAGCCAAGCTATGGTAAATTTCTTGAAGCTGCCAACTACACCACACACTAGTCCTTACAAGCTACAATGGTTGAACGATTGTGGTGAATTAAGGGTCGCAAGGCAATGTGTGATTCGGTTTAAGGTAGGAAACTACCACGATGAAGTGCTTTGTGACGTGATCCCAATGCAAGCATGTCACTTGTTGTTAGGTAGACCATGGCAATATGATAGGTCTACTAAACACGATGGGAGGTCCAACCGGTATACGCTTGAGAAGGATGGCCGAAAGGTCACACTTCACCCTCTTTCACCCTCCCAAGTACATGAGTGGCATCAAAAGATGAGAGAGTTAAAAGGAAAGGGAAAGGAAACCGGGAAAGGAGAAAAGGGGGGGGATGCCGTAGGTGAGGAAGTAGGGCCATCCGAATCTGTCCCAACCACAAAGGAGATGGAAAACGTAGTGATGTTGGCTAGGAGGAAAGAACTCTTCGTGGACCATGATGAAAACAAGTCGATGTTACTGTTGGCCCATTGTTTTAATACTAACCCCACTAATTCTTCCATTTCCCCTTTGATTTCTTGTGCGTTGCAGGAGTATGAAGATGTCTTTCCTCAAGAACTTCCGCAAGGATTGCCCCCACTTCGGGGAATTGAGCACCAAATTGATTTGGTGCCGGGTTCACAACTTCCAAACAAACCGGCCTATAGGAGCAATCCCATGGACACTAAGGAGCTTGAGAGGCAAGTTGAGGAGCTTCTCAACAAGGGATACATCAAGGAAAGCATGAGTCCGTGTGATGTTCCGGTGCTTTTGGTACCAAAGAAGGACGGAACTTGGCGCATGTGCGTCGATTGTAGAGCCATCAACAAAATCACTATAAGGTATCGTCATCCAATTCCTAGACTAGATGATATGTTAGATGAGCTCCACGGATCTTGTTTGTTTTCTAAAGTGGACCTTAGGAGCGGCTATCACCAAATTCGCATGCAACCCGGTGATGAGTGGAAGACCGCATTCAAGACCAAATTCGGTCTATATGAGTGGCTGGTCATGCCCTTCGGCCTTACCAATGCTCCTAGCACATTTATGAGGCTAATGAATCATGTAATGAAGCCTTATATTGGAAAGTTTGTGGTGGTTTACTTTGATGATGTGTTGGTGTATAGTAAATCTATTAATGATCATGTAATGCATTTGAGATGTGTGTTTGATGTGCTCCGAAAGGAGAAGCTGTATGCCAACATGGAGAAGTGTTCTTTTGGTGTTGATAAAGTTATATTCTTGGGTTTTGTCGTGAGCTCACGGGGTGTGGAAGTGGACGATTCCAAGATAGACTCTATCCGAAGTTGGCCGACCCCTAAAACTATTGGAGAAATCCGAAGTTTCCACGGGTTGGCAAGCTTTTATAGGAGGTTTGTCAAAGGATTTAGTTCCATAGCAGCCCCCTTGACCGAGGTAATTAGAAAGGACGGACCCTTTAAATGGGGTGATGAGCAAGCTAGGGCTTTTGAGGCCTTGAAAGCTACGCTCATCTCGGCGCCTTTATTGCAATTGCCCGATTTTGATAAGATGTTTGAAATAGAGTGTGATGCTAGTAAAGTTGGTATCGGGGCTGTTTTGATGCAAGAAGGTAAGCCCGTTGCTTATTTCAGTGAAAAGCTCAAAGGGGCAACTCTTAATTACTCAACTTATGATTTGGAGTTGTACGCCCTTGTTAGAGCTTTGGGAAATTGGCAACATTATTTGTGGCCTAAGGAGTTTGTGATACGAACGGATCATGAGTCGTTGAAACACCTTAAGAGCCAAGACAAGTTGAATAGGCGTCATGCTAAGTGGATTGAGTTCATCGAGACTTTCCCTTATGTAATTCATTACAAAAGGGGAAAGGAAAATGTTGTTGCCGATGCCTTGTCTAGGAAGCATGTGCTTGTTGCTACCTTGTCTTCGAAATTGATGGGTTTTGAGAGCTTGCGGCTGTTGTATCCCGAGGATCCTACCTTTGCTCCTATTTTTAGGGAATGCGAAGAGTGGGGAAGGGACCGTTGGCTCAAGGAGAATAACCATTCCTCCTACTCTCGGTTCGATGGGTATTTGTTCAAAGGGAGGAGGTTGTGTGTTCCTTCTAGTTCTTGGAGGGAATTATTTGTAAGGGAGGCCCATGACGGAGGCCTCATGGGTCACTTTGGGGTAGACAAGACCCTCGGAATCTTAGAGGAGAACTTCTATTGGCCCAAAATGCGCAAAGACGTCACTAAAATTTGTAGTCAATGCGTGGCCTGCCGGAGTGCGAAATCTCGTCTCTTACCCCAAGGATTATACACCCCACTCCCTACTTCCCTTAGGCCTTGGTTGGACATCTCGATGGATTTTTTTTTGGGGCTGCCAAGGACTAGAAAGGGCCGAGATAGCATTTTTGTTATTGTTGATAGATTCTCTAAAATGGCTCATTTTATTCCATGTACTAAAACCGAAGATGCTAGTAGTGTAGCTTCATTATTTGTTGAACATGTTGTCAAGCTTCACGGGGTACCGAGGACTATTGTGAGCGATAGGGACTCCAAGTTCCTAAGTCTCTTTTGGAAGTCCATGTGGGGTAGGCTTGGAACGAAGTTACTTTTCTCCACGTCTTGCCACCCACAAACCGATGGCCAAACGGAGGTAGTAAATAGAACCTTAGGGTCTATGCTACGTTCTATGGTTAAAGGTAAACTGACTTCATGGGAAGATCACCTACCCTTAGTGGAATTTGCCTACAACCGGGTAATACATTCGAGCACGGGAATGACTCCCTTTGAATGTGTTTACGGCCTGAATCCCCTTACCCCTTTAGATCTCACTCCTTTGTCTAGTGATCTCATGACCAGCTTAGATGGAAACAAAAGAGCCGAGGCAATGAAGAAAATGCATGAGACGGTGCGGATCAAGCTTGAAAAGAAGAATCAAGAGATTGCCAAAAGGGCAAACAAAGGGAGAAGAAGGCTTGTGCTTGAACCCGGAGATTGGGTGTGGGTGCATCTTCGAAAAGACCGGTTTCCAGCTCATAGGAAGTCCAAATTGCTGCCAAGGGGTGATGGTCCTTTCCAAGTACTTGAGAGGATCAATGACAACGCCTACAAGATTGACCTTCCACCGGATTATCAAGTGCACAACACTTTCAACGTTGGTGATCTCTCCCTCGTGGATGCGGTTGAAGATGACCAAATGCTGAATTTGAGGCCAAATTCCTCTCAAGATGGAGAGGATGATACGGTTAGGACAGCCACACGGCCTTTCACACGAAGCCAAGCTCGGGAATTACAAAAACTCCAAGCTTTGTTCATGCAAATGGCCGTGTGTGAGTTGGTGATTGAACCAACCAAGGACTTAAACGTTTTTATGTGTGAAGAGGGGTCCTAATGTGTAATAAACTACTCTCCAAGGTTGGCACAAGAAGCAAGGGCGGATGAGTCATTTTACCCCTTTCCTTTTGTAGTATAAATAGAAGATGTGAGAGAGTTATTAGAGAGTTTTTGAAATCTGATTTTGTAACCTAAAATATCACAACATTTTCTCTCTCTCTTCCACTCTTGGAGCCGCCTCCAACATCTCACAAGTAGAGGAATACTTGTGTTGTATCTTTGGCTAGAAACAAGGGTTTTGGGGTCTTTGAGTGCCTCTTGGTCCTTGTAAGAACTTGGTGTTTACATTCTCTAGACTTAGGGTCCTCTCTTGATGTTAGGGTTCTTAGTATCTTGAATGTTATATGTCAAGTTATCTATCTTTTCTTTATCTTGTTGTTGTTGTTGTTGTTAATTTTGTTATCTTTAAAGACTAGTGAAGCCGTGTGGGGCTACTTTCGATTCACTAGCATTCTTGTTCATCTATTTGCTCTCTTGTTGTGTGCTGAAAACTGAAAATGGAACTTGTTATTCTTGTGTTGTTGGACTGAAATCCGAACCTACTTGTAGCTCTTGGTGTTGTTGGTTTGATCTTGTATCATAACTTCACCATCATCATCATCATCATCAAGTGTCCTATTTCCAGTTTCCTCTCCATCTTGAGGCTCGGCCTCATCCTCCTCTTTTTCAAGACCCACCTCCTCACCAAGGTAATACAATTTCCCTTCCCGTAGTATCACGTTGCGTCGATTTGGACATTCATTGGATTTATGTCCCCAACCTTGGCACTTGAAACATTGGAATCCTTTTGGGTTTGGATACTTGTGAACTTCTTGTTTTAGAGGAATTTTGTGGACTGTTTTGGGCTCGGGCAGCCTTGTAGTGGCGGGTTGGTCCTTGTTTTTGGGCCAACCAGAAGAGGATTGAACCACGTCCTTGCTTCTAGGCCAATCCGAGATGGATTGTCCTCTTGCCTTGAGCGACGACCTCTCTTTAAGCTCCCTTTCAATCTCAAGAGCCGCTTGGAAAATACCTTCAACGGTATCAAATTTGTGAAGCGTCAAATGAGTGGAGATCTCTTTGTTCAACCCACACTTGAACCGGATGATGTCATGACTGATTTGTTCCCCACGATGATCAAGCTTCAACATGAGTTGTTGAAACTCATCATAATATGCCATCACACTTTTATTGCCTTGACGTAAGTTGTATAATCTAGCAAGTAATTCATGGCGATAACTCTCGGGAAGGTACCGTTGCCTCATCAAGTACCTTAACCGAAACCAAGGTGGTGGCTTCCCATCAACTAATTCATCACCAAAACGCTTGACGTACTCCCACCAAGTGTTGGCATAACCCTCAAAATGAGCTATGGCATAACAACTTTTCTTTTCTTCCGAGATATCATTAACTTGAAAAACTTTGTTACAAGCTGATTCCCATGCTAAGTAGGCCTCGGGGTCACTTTCACCTTTAAAGATAGGTAAGCTCAATTTGATGGTATTTATGCCTACGTCTCTTTCTTGGTGTCGATTTCTCCTTTCTCTATACCCTCGGTACCTCCTTTGATTAACACGTCCCCTTCTTAGCTCCTCCTCTCTCATGTAAGCATCATCAAAGGATCCATATCCATCATACTCCTCTCTACCATGTTCCTCAAAGTGAGCTGGTCGGTTTTGGTGATTTGGAGGCATTGGGATTTGTGGAGGTGGTGGTCTTTGATTTGGTGGAGTTAGGTAAGGTACATTCAGATTTTGTGGAGGTAATGGATGGCTACATCCTTCTTGTGGAATTGGAGGAGTTTGGGAATGGCGTGGTCTATTCGCTTCTTTGTTTGGAGGGAAAGTAATGGTATGATTTGTGGCATTTAGTGGGGCTAGAGGTGGATTCATTAGTTGGTGCAATGTTTCTGGTGAGATAGTTGTGGATGAAGTTCTTTCATGCCCACTTGAAGGAATATGATGAGGAGTGGATGGACGAGAGTTCCTTTGACTCTCCACTTGCTCCAATCTCCCACTTATCGTAGTAAAATCTCCCCTCATTGCCCCAACTTCCGTGTTCAACCTCTCTAAACTTCTGGTAATGGCCTCAAGTGTGGCCTTCATAGTGTCTTGTTCAGTAGTACCCCCACTTTGGGATGTGCTTCCTTCCATGTCAAGGTGTTACCTACACAATCAGCAAACAAGTTAGCGTTAAACCTCTCCTCACTCACACTCTCTCGGTTCACTCACACTTGAGCTCCACAAATGTTGTAGATTGGCTAGTAACCGTGAATCCTTAAGATATGAGTAAAGCTCTTGTCCGGAGTGGATTCTTGTTTGAAACTCAAAGAATTCTCGACGGACTGGAGTTAAGAAGTTACAACGTATTCAAACGAATAAAAGCACCCAACTAAACGTGGACACGAACAAGAGAATTCAAAAGGACTAATTGACAACCTAGTAGGAGTGTACTAGCATGTTAATTAGTTCTAGAACCAAGTAATGAAACTAAGAATCAACAATTAGAAACTAGAAAACCTAAATTTGAGCTTATTAATGACGTGAACAGTAGCCAATGGGTGACGTGAACAGTAGCAAATGGGTGATGTGGCAGCATGCAATTGGTCTTGGTCCCACACAATTTAAGCACCAATTCTGAAATTTAAATCTTTACACAATTTGGAAAGGATGACAATTGGTCTTGGAGGGAAAACATAAATCTTGAAATAAGAAAAGTACCTTGTCCCACAACACTAGGTTCTTGAAATAAGAAAAAGGTAACACTAGGTTCTTGAAATAAGAAAAAGTTGCTGAAAAGTAGAAGCCTAGTCTAAGAAATGATGGGTTCAAGGCTTCTCACAACATGCTTTACAATTTTCAGCTTCAACTCTTGAATTTATATCACACTTTTTGGTTGTCTAAAGTTGTAAGAAAAGATGAAGAACTTGATGAACACCACAACAACCTTCAAGAACTCAATAACAACTTCTTCAAAACACAACACAACACCACCAATTGTCAACAACAAGTAACAACAAACAGCCAGCCACAAGGCACCACAACTATGATCAATATTATAAGCTCAATCTTTAGATCTTGACACCTTTAGTGTTGGTGAGAAAGAAACCAACACTAGAAACACTCTATACAAGAAAAATACTACAATATCTAGCCAAAAAAAACAAGAAAATCTCGGCCCATACAACAACATATCACAATTTTTGGCCAAGAACACAAAGGTAGCAGATTTGACTGTTTCTGAAATTTTCAGATTTCAGTTTTTTTTTTTGTAGTTTTCAAGTCTCAAGCCCAAGATTGATCTTGTTAGAACAAAATCAAAGATGGCTTTGATACCAAATGATACACTACTTACTTGGAGCGTATCAAATCTGCCACAAAATCAGTCCAAACACACTACAATTCCGAGAGCTTGAAGATAACAACTCCAATATGTGAAGACAACAACAATCACGAAATTTTGAAGAAATACCAACACCAAAACAGTAGCTACACAAGGAGAACAAGAAGATAACAATAACATTAAACAATTGTTCAACAACACAAGATGATAGATTACAAGAGTACAATGTTAACAACAAGAACAACAAATGGTAGTAACTATAGTGAATCGAAAATCAGCCCCACACGGCTTCACTAAGTTACTACAAAGTTTCAAGAGTACAAAATGAAAGATAGTAACTTGACACAAAGATATCTTAGAACCTATGAACCCTAACTTGAAGATAGGACCCTAAGACCAAAAGATTTCAGTACCAAGTTCTTACTTAGACCAAGAGGAACTCATGAACCTCAAGATCTCAAGTTTCTAGCCAAGAAACAACACAAGTGTAACTACACTTGTTGGACAGATTTCAGGTTCTACTCTCAAGAACAAGAGAGAGAGAAATATTCAATGTTACAAGACTTGTTGTTGTGAAATATGAAGAATGAACTAAGTGCTGAAAATAACCCTAATAGCATCTATTTATATTACACACAAAATGAAGGAAAAATGACCTTCCTACCCTTCAGTCATGGGCTGCCCTTAGAGTGTAGTTTATTACACTTCAAGGTTCATTTTCACACTTAAAAACGTTGAAGCTCTTTGGCGGATCAAGTACCAACTCACACGCAGCCATTTGCATGAATATGGCTTGTAGTTTTTGTAACTCCCGAGCTTGGCTTCGTGTGAATGGTAGAGAACGTATTGGACAACTTTGTACACCCGTATCACGGAGTCAAATAACCAGGTATGTAAGGCATACTTATTTCACACTCTTTGGCATGAATTCGTACCATTGTTCCCTCAAGCAAGTTTCCGAGGTTATCCTATAACAAAGTGATACATAATGGTAGCATATTAAACTCCATGTAACCAATGACCTTGTTCCCACTCTCTAACGCATTAGAACACCTCAATACATGCTTATTATTAAATTGCGCGTCTATCTTCACTAGAAAATTTCAGGAGTTCTCCGTTTGTTCAAATAAGACCCATGTGTTATCTCAGCTCCTAAACACTTTATTTGTGTGCCAACAGCTCCCTACCTCATTGTTGTTGCATTAAGTGTCTATTTACATGTCTCTTATTAGCGTATTACTGGTTCAAGGTACCATAATGTGATGACCACCAAAGTAACAATCTCAAAGGCTAAATAAAATAAGTAATGCAAATCTGTAAAATGATGAGTGGCAGCTCAGGGGCACTTGCCTAGCATGGGCCGATCTCGATACCTTTATTTGTGGGTGGCAGCTCAGGGGCATAAGCCTAGCATGGGCCGATCCCAATCTTTATATAGGTGGCAGCTCAGGGGCGTAAGCCTAGCATTGGCCGATCCTAATTTTTCTTTTTACCACTGATCAGCTGGTCATTTGCATTATATGGATTACAAAGATTATGAAGTAAGAAGGTAAAATGAAGAACGAATATAATGTACATTGTCCCACAAGTATTTATAAAGGTGGTCTACTAGTACTCCTTATACACTTGTATTGGATTTCTATTGAGCTTTTGTATCAAGTGTGTTGCTACTTTCTGCCTTACATATTCAGTACATATTTTCGTACTGACGTCCCTCACGGGGGACCTGCATTTCATGCTGCAGGCAGAGGCACTTCAGCTCATACAACTCACTAGTAGGAGCGCAGGTTGTTCAAGGACTATTGGAGAGCTCCAGGTTGATTCGGGGCTTTCCGAGTCTGCTCCATATATTTTGGTATTGTACAGTAAGTCAAGAGTAGGGCGGGGGTTTGTCCCGACCCTGACTAAGTCTATGTATCTTCTAGAGGCTTTGTAGACTAATGTAAAGTTATGGTAGTGTCCTGATTTTAGACATGGTGGCCCCACCGGCCAAGTGCTGTACATATCAGTTTTGGGAGTGTATGTGTAGTTAATTTCATCGATGCATAATATTATGTTGTCAGAACATTTGGTTGTTACAGTTACATGCATGGGAAATATAAGGTTATGAATTGGTTCTCTCGGGCCTTTACGGCTACGGGTGCCTGTCTGCCCCAATAGGATTTGAGGCGTGACACTTGGCCATTCTCATTCTCCCCTAGAGTGCCATCCTCAAGGTTAAGCAAGCCCTCTTTATCACCATTGGAAATATCATGCACAAAAAGAGGGTTGACAAAAGGTGTTCCACAAGCCAACTTCAAATAAAAGGTTCTCATGCATGCACTTACTACTAGTTTCAAAATCTCCACTAGGAATATGCCCAACATAAGAAACACTTAAAGAAGAAGTTGATGGAATTTCTAAGCACACATTACCTTCTATTTCAAATGAGCAATCCTCACTTAGACACAAACCACCACGGGAAACTAAGGGATCACAAGAAAAACCATCTTTACTAAGACAATCACAATTCGGGTTTCCTAAACAAGAGCACATCGGGGTCTTTTCTACCCGATTGATCATTGTCCACATTCTCACTAGTTGTTGGAAACTTATATACCAACGTAGACTCACCTTGTTTTTCACAAGGGTCAACTAGTGTGTGAATACTCTCGCCACTTGGTAATTGAACCTTAGTCAAGTTATAAGTGCTAGCACTAGATGGACACAAATCATTCTCACGCAGAGAATCAATTTGGTCATCTAAAGAATCAACTAGTACTTGCGTACCTACAACAAGAGTTTGGTCCTCATGCAACCTAACAATACCAAGAGTATCACAAAAGGGAGACTCAAGCACTTCAACCCTAGGCAAAGTGATACGGGACAAATGGTCATCTTATCTTTTGATGACATTGTTGGAGGCCAACACATAGAGACTCAAGACTTGGTCACCTCGGGAAAACAAGAACATGCATGGAGGACCCGTTTTGAGTGCTACTTAAAGCAATCTCGCGTGTGGAAGATTGCTTGGAGAATTTAAGGTTGAGGACTCACGGTTTTGGACCCTAATTAAGGGTATTTTGGACATTACACATGGTGTATTTACACACCATGGCCGCCCCTCTCATTAAGGGCAAAGTGGTCTTTTGTCTTCTTTGTAATACACTATAAATAGGCCCCCTTAGTCTTATTTTCATTAGTTTTCAGATTTTAGAAAGATGAAGTATTGAAAGGAAATATCTTCTCTCTTTTGAGAGTGTACCCACTTAGTGGTAGGACTTGGAAAAGTCATCTTTAGCATAGGGCTTGGAAAAGCCAATATTGATTCTTGCTTGGAAACGGTAGATCTTGAGGCGAGTTCATTCCCTTGGTGGTCACCGTAAGAGTGTGGTGTTGCTATCGTAAGTTCTAGGGGTCTTTAGATTTAATATATCTTTGGGTTCTTGGGTCTTATTGTAGTTTATGTCTCACTATCTATCTTTATTTTTCTTGCAAATCGTGGACTGTTTTGGGGTCTTTGTTGAATCCGAAACTTGTGTTATTGTTGTTCATCTTGTTCATCACGTTTTGTGGCTGTTTTGGGTGTCCAATACACCATTGTTATCTCGTATTGTCCTTGTTGTAGTGAATCCGAGAGTGGTCTCCATCTTGGTCCTCAAATCCTTAAGATTAGTGGACTGTTTTTGGAGTGTGTGTGGACTGTTTTGAGACAATTCTTGTGTTCCTTGGAATTCTTGTATCATTTGGTATCAAAGCATGGCTTGATCTTGTTCCTACAAGATCAATCTTGGGCTTGCTTGTTAGAAAATTCAAAAAAAAAAAGGTGTTAAAAACTGAAAAAAATCAAAAAGAAGCAAATCTGTCCATTTTGTGTTCTTGGCCGAAATTGTGTTATTGTTGTGTCTTGGCCGAGATTTTTGTTTTGTTGTTTCTAGTGTTAGTTTTCTTCATCTCTAACACTTTTTAGTCTAAATCTAAGTTTGAGCTTACATTGTTGGTGTTGTATACGTGAACTTGGACTTGGCCGATTTGTTGTTGAACATTGTTGTGGTGGACTGTTTTGGCCTTGTGGCTTTCATCTTGTTGTTGTTATAAGCTTGGCCACGTGATATTGTTGTTAATCGGTGGATTGAAAACCATTTTGTTGAAGTTGTAGTTGTCTTGGCCAAGTGTTGGAGATATTGTTATTGTGGATTGGAGTTGGCCGTGTGAAAAATTGTTGGTGTTCTTGAAGATTATTGTTGTAGTTCTTGTTGTTGTTGTTGTTGTTCTTGATGCTCATCACCACCTTCATATATTGTTGAAGATAAAGTGAATGCTAAATCCAAAAAGTTGAAGGGAAAAGGTGTATTATTTGTTAGTCTTGAAAGACACTACAACCAACAAAGACCTATCAATCAAGTCTCAACCACTTTCCAACACTTTTCCATGATTTACGGATCCATGTTTTAAGGAGAAGTACAATAAAGTCAAGTCTTGAAAACTTGAAATTGAAAAGGGCTCCAAGACTTGTTTGAATTTCCCTCCTTAAACAAATTCCACCAAAGTCCAAATTGAAAAATTGACCAAGACTTGAAATTGGACAACAAAAGTTGTGTGGGGCCAAAACCAATACGTGACTGCCATGTCATCACTGCTACTGTTCACGCAATATTTCCGAGCTCAAAAATTTTAGATTCTTAGTTTCATCTTATTGTTTCATTAGTTTCATGTCTTGATGCTAGAATTAATTAACAACTAGTAATCACCTACTTAGTTGTAGATTAATTATTGAATCCGTTTCTTCGTGTCTTCGTTGTTTGTGTGCTTTTCTCATTTTTAACTCGTAGTAACTTCTTTGTCTCAAGTTCGTAAGTGAATTTTATTTTTGTGTCTTGAGTCGATCAAACAAGAATCTATTCCGGCCGCCAAGTAGAATTGACATCCTATTGACTACCGGAGTATAAGCAACTTTCAATATTCGCCGCTCCAATTGTGAGAATCACAAAGGTGAGTGTATACGAGTGTTGGTGAGGAGCTTTACTACTAATCTTGTTTGTTCATTTTGTAGGTTTAAAGGGTGATATAAGGGGAACATGTCTTCGATAGCCGGGGATTATTGTGACTACAACATGGGAGACTATGATTGTAGTGAAGGGTTTTATGGCTACGAAGTTGAGGGAGATTGCGGAGGCTATGAAAATAGCCATGATCGAGACTTGGGCAGATTTGAAAGTTACTGTTTTAAGGGAGAAAATGAGGTGAATGAAGTGCCTAGTGCTTATGGTGACTTTGGAGATGATGTAGGACCTCGTAATGGATCTTATGATGAAGTTGGGGCATGTGAGGAGTCTTACACTTCTTACTCCGAACCTAGATTGGGTGTTAGGTATAACCCTTTTGTTTGCAAAGCTTATGAGAGCTATGATGAGGGTACACGTGAGGAGTATGAAGATCCATATTCTCCACCTTGTAGTACTTCTTATCAAAGTCGATATAGTGTGAATGGTTATACTAGCTCTAGTGGAGGTTGTCCAATGAGAAGAAGAGGATATGCATCTCCAAAACTAAGGGGTACTCGTATGCCTTACAATGTAGATCCAAGAAGGAGTGTACACTCCGGAAAGGTGACTATTTGTGGGATACCGGGCTGCCTTATGGTGTTGAATGATAGGTACTATGGAAACTACATTTTTCCGTCCATGGTTGATCACTTGGGGTTATTGCGAGAACCTTTACTTGTTCCATACTACTTGGGCGAGTTCAAGGTTACCGAGAGGGTAAAAGTTGTCTTCTCCCAATTTGATTACCATGAGGAGGTGTGGTGCGATGTTTTCTCCTTAACCTACGGTCATATGAGCTTGGGTGCCGATTGGTTTGCACGACATCAAGTTCCTAACGTGAAAAATTGGCCTAATATTGTAAGAGACCGATGGGGAAATTGCCTCGAGACGTACATTCTGCCCGGGCCGCAAAAAGAAGTTCCTACCTACTCCAATTCAAATTATTATGAGAGACAAAAGATTTAGAGGAGTAAGGGAGTGAAAGGTGGTAATCCGAGAGTGGAAAAAGGAGAGGTTGTGTTGAGCGAAGTGAGGGGATTACCACCAAACCGTGCTAACATTGGTTGTCCTTCCATTTCTAAGGACATTTGTGTAGGTACCAACATGGCAAGCGAAGGCGAACAATGCCAAAAGGAAGTTGCTGCCCAAGCTTGTGGAGGACCTTCACCTCACGGCAAGGAAGAGTCTACTCAAGATCTTAAAGGTAAAATAGCTAACTCTTACAGTTTAGTGCATGTGAATGACAATTGTGTGGCTAGTAAGCCATTGAGTGTGAGTAGTAGCTTACTTATTTATGAGTCTAATGATTCCTTGCCTCTTGTTGATGATGTACATATTGAGAGTTTGGATACACTAGTTGATCCTATTGATGACGAAATTGACTCTTCTTGTAAGATCAATTTATGTCCACCTAGTGTTGAAGCTTATATGTTGAACGGAAGTACATCGTCTTGTGTAATTGGTGTTGATCAACTTGTTGGTGAAAATTGTTCCCCACTTGAGTATGTGTGTGATGTGCTTAATAGGACTCAAGTGAGTGAAGTATTTAAAAATGTTGGTCAACAAAGTGGGGGTGAACCCGAGATCTCTTCTTGGGGTAATCTTGTGTTTGGAACATCCTTGAAACTTGATATTGATCATTTAGAGTGCGAGGAACTTGCTTATTCCAAATCTGTCCGTGAGGTAGATCACACTCTCTTTAGGTGTAATGTCTTGTTTGAAGATGATTTAAACACTTCTAATGAACCTAGTGGTGAAAATGACGGTATAGCTTGCCTTGGAAGCTATAGCCTATATGCTAACCCACTATGGTGTGACAACATTCCTCCTAAAGAGGGAAATCTCTTCTTGGAAGATGAGAGTACTCTTAAGGGTAAGGAATGTGTAGTTGCGGAAGCTACTCCTTCTTCTACTTTGTGTGATTTCTTTGTTGAGAGTACTCATAGTGATTATTGGGAAACTAGTAGTGAGTACACACATGAGAGCACCTTAGTAGAAGTCGATTTGAGTGATACCTTTCTCTACTCTCTATTTGATTTGGATGATATGTATGTTATTGTAGAGAGTATGTCATTTAGTTTAGGTGTAGACCACGGGAAAGGGAAGTGTTGTCGAGACCCGTGTCTATGGCCACTTTTCACATTTGACCCCGGTGCCAAATTTAGAAATGGTGATGTTGGTGCACCAAACTTGTTGCTTGGTCAACATGACAAGCAAAGTGTTACTTTTGATGTATCCTATAACCAAATCCTTTGCACATCTTTTATTGAGTTTTTAATATTCATTTCAAAGGATTCTTGGTTATATTGCAAATATGTGCAACCTTGGCATGTTGAGATGATTTGTAATGCTAACCCTAACCCTCATGCCATGAGGAATTTGTATTTGTTTGTCCTCTCTTCGGTTTTGCAAGGTTTGGATTCGAGGTCGAATCCTTTTCAAGAAGGGGAGGATGATACGGGACAAATGGTCATCTTATCTTTTGATGACATTGTTGGAGGCCAACACATAGAGACTCAAGACTTGGTCACCTCGGGAAAACAAGAACATGCATGGAGGACCCGTTTTGAGTGCTACTTAAAGCAATCTCGCGTGTGGAAGATTGCTTGGAGAATTTAAGGTTGAGGACTCACGGTTTTGGACCCTAATTAAGGGTATTTTGGACATTACACATGGTGTATTTACACACCATGGCCGCCCCTCTCATTAAGGGCAAAGTGGTCTTTTGTCTTCTTTGTAATACACTATAAATAGGCCCCCTTAGTCTTATTTTCATTAGTTTTCAGATTTTAGAAAGATGAAGTATTGAAAGGAAATATCTTCTCTCTTTTGAGAGTGTACCCACTTAGTGGTAGGACTTGGAAAAGTCATCTTTAGCATAGGGCTTGGAAAAGCCAATATTGATTCTTGCTTGGAAACGGTAGATCTTGAGGCGAGTTCATTCCCTTGGTGGTCACCGTAAGAGTGTGGTGTTGCTATTGTAAGTTCTAGGGGTCTTTAGATTTAATATATCTTTGGGTTCTTGGGTCTTATTGTAGTTTATGTCTCACTATCTATCTTTATTTTTCTTGCAAATCGTGGACTGTTTTGGGGTCTTTGTTGAATCCGAAACTTGTGTTATTGTTGTTCATCTTGTTCATCACGTTTTGTGGCTGTTTTGGGTGTCCAATACACCATTGTTATCTCGTATTGTCCTTGTTGTAGTGAATCCGAGAGTGGTCTCCATCTTGGTCCTCAAATCCTTAAGATTAGTGGACTGTTTTTGGAGTGTGTGTGGACTGTTTTGAGACAATTCTTGTGTTCCTTGGAATTCTTGTATCACAAAGCTGCAACTACACCCACTTGGCTCCTACTAGCCACAACACAATATTGTAAGTCCATAGGAGTGTAGGGAATAGCATTTTTACCTTGCAGCTCACATGAGCTACGACCTTCCTCTTGAAGTGTGTTTGGGCATCCCACTTGCACCCTTTGACCTACCATACGATCCAACCTTTCATTTGCCATAGATAGGTCTCGAGATATAGTGTCAAGGTAGTCCAAAATGACATTGGTGGCATTGTTATCCATGGGTTGAGAGGTTGAAGCCGTGGGTTCCCTTGCAATTGTTCCTAACAAAAGAAAAGAAAAGAACAAGCATACAAAGAAAAACAGAAGTTAGTTCGAAACAACCTCACCACACTCTCACACACTTGATTGTCTCACACTTAGATTCACATGTATTGCAAGTCGGCTTGTAGTTCGTGATGAGTCGAGGGGTGAGTCTACTCCTTGGTAGAAATGGATTATTTGTTTGAAGACTCAAGGAAAGTATTGTCCGAACTTGAACCAAGAAGTACTACAATTTTAAAAATGAAAAAAGTACAAAAGAAACGTAGACACGAATAATGGATTCAAAGGACTAATTGACAATCTAGTAGGAGTTTACTAGTTTGTTAATTAGTACTTGGATCAATTAAACAAAACGAAGGATCAACAAATAAGAAACTAAGATATTTAAAATTTGAGCTTAAATATGTTGCGTGAATAGTAAAATGTGATGATGTGGCAGCACGTAATGGTTGCGATTTTAGACAAGTTGTTATTTTCCAATTTGGAAGTCTTGGTCAATTTTCAATTTGGGAATTTGTTTAAGGAGGGAAATTCAAACAAGTTTTGGAGCCTTTTTCAACTTTAAGTTTCAAGACTTGACTTTCTTGTACACCGTTAAAACATGGCCCCTTGTATCATGAAAAGTTGTTGGATAGTGTTTGTTAAAGTCTTTGGTGGTTGAGAAGTCTTGAAAGACTAACAAATTCTTACACGTTTTCCTTCACCTTTTTGGATCAAATAAGCACTTTATTTTTAACAAGGTATGAAGGTTGTGAAGAACATCAAGAACTATAACTACATTCACCAAGAACAACAACAACAATCTCAAGAACAACCAATAATTTCCACACGGCTCCTCCCAAATCCACAACAACAATATCTTCAACACTTAGTCAAGACAACTACAACTTCAATAAAGATGTTCTTAGGCCACCAATTAACAACAATATCATATGGTCAAGCTTAGAACAACAAAAATTTGAAGACCACACGGCCAAAACAATCCACCAGAATAATGTTCAACAAGAAGCGGCCAAGTCTTATGTTCACAACACTAACACCAACACTTAAAGCTCAAACTTAGATGTAGACTCAATGTGTTAGTGAAGAACAAAACTAATACTTAGAGACAACAAATACAAGTAAAAATATTGTCCAATATACAACAAGAACATAATTTTCGGCCAAGAACACAAGTTGGACAAATTGCTTTTTTTACTGGAATTTTCAGTTTTCAACAACAATTTTTTTTGAATTTTTCAAGCAAGCTAGCCCAAGATTGATCTTGTGGGAACAAAATCAAGCCATGCTCTGTTATCAAATGATACAAGAACAACATATAACACACAAAACAAACACCCGAAATAGTCCACAAGTTCAAGAGAACCGAGGACCCTTTGAGTGACCCCTCTCGAATTCAGGAACAACAACAAGAACATAAAGTATTGTGATGTTTAACACCTAATTTCCAGCGATCCACAAACTATATTATCAACAAAATATGAGAACAACAATATTACTTGAACAAGAAACTCACGGGTTACACTAACAACAACAAGAAATCCAAAACTTACAACAACAATACAAGATAGATAGTTAGACCAAATGAAGGGACAATCTTAAGAACCCAAGAATTGTGAGACTCTTGGACCCTTAAAACTACCCACGACACAAACATAACTCTAACCTTGACACAAAAGGGATGTTACCTCCTCTAAAAACCAGCGTATCAAGCCAATGATACAACACAAGTGATATCCATACTTAGGCATCCCTAGTTATGGATTGGTGGCTTTTTCAAGCCCTACAACTAAGGGGTGTTACACTCTTCACACTAGAGAGAGAGTTTGTCTTACATCAATAAATAACTAAGTCCTAAAAACCCTATCTTGCTCTATTTATATTATATTACAAAAGAAGACAAATGACCAAACTCCCCTTAATGAAAGGGGTGACCATGGAGTGCATTTTGGGCAAAGTGAAGTGACCAAAATGCCCTCAATGAAGATGGCCCAAAAACCGTGAGCTATTAAGTGTCCAAAACCATGAATCCTCAAGTCTTCAATGCTCTAAGCAATCTTTCACTCACAGCCTTGATGAATGGTATGCTCAATGGTAGGCTCAAAATGGGTCTTCCTTACATATTCTTGTTCCCTCGGGATGACCAAGTCTTGAACCTTTAAGTGATGGTCTCCAATTATGTCTTCAAAAATTAGGGTGGCCATTTGACTTGTATCACCTCTCCACCTTCCCAGTGAAAAGGTCCTAAAAAGACAAAATTCAAGAAAATATAATGCACAATAGTTTAGTCCTTTGGTTAGTTTAGAAACTGATAATAAATTGAACTTAAACTCTGGAACATACAACACATTTCTTATTAAAGCACCTCCTTGTAACTGATATTCCCCCTCGTGACACTGTAGCTGATTCTCCATTAGGAAGTTAGACTGTCCCTGTATTTTCTACTGAAGAATTATGTTTCAACAAGTTATGATTACTAAGTATATGATTAGTTGCACCTTTGTCTATAATACACTTAAGTTTAACAAATTTCATGTTTAAGGTAAGAGCATGAACCTGCTAGACTAGCACTAGATTTACTTACAACGGTTTTATTGAGTATTCCAATGAGTTTATTATATTGTTCAAGAGTAAAGAAAGGTTATGTTACTTATTTTGAAACACCCAAACTATTTGGATGAAGATATGCTTGATAATATTTGTGTGAATATTTCCCGTATGGAGATGATGGAAGAGAATCTGAACTTGTACTTCTAGTGAACAAGTGTGCATGCTTTTTTCTTTTAAAATCAACAGGGTATCCAATTAATCTATAATATTTTTCCTTGACATGCCTTTTTAGGTTACAATAGTCACAAGTCAAAAGTTTGAAACATTGTTAAAGTGACCCCTCATGTTGCAAAAATCCAAAAATAACACATTGTATCCTTTGTTCTGTCCTTGAGGTGGTCTGTGTCCACTACCACATCCTTCCTAAGTAGTGTAGAAAGCAGTAGGTTCCAACACATCTCCTCTACTATGACTGCCACTTGCAATGTGTTTTTGACTCTCATCTTGCACTACCATGGCATATACTTGATTTAGTATTATTGTAGGAACCATCATTAGAATCTAATTCCTAGGTTGACTATATCCATCATTTAACCCCATGAGAAGTTAGAGTAGATACTGTTTCTCCAATTCACCAGTATATGTCTTTGATTTTTCACAAGCACAATATGGAGGTCCAACAATAGAATCATACTCGCCCCACAAAACTTCCACTTTTAAAAAATAGGTAAAGACAACCATCACTCCCTGCTCTAAGTTAACTATCTCATGCAATTAAAAAACATGCGACGTACTAACTTCATAAAATTTCTCTTTTAAATCCATCCAGATTAACCATGCTTTAGATTTAGAAACAATTCCCTTCATTAGAGACTTACGAACATTACAAGTAATCTAAGAAACCACTTAATATAAGCCAAATAGCCTCTGAGTTGCTAGAGAGAATGCTTACAAGTTAAATGATACTTGAATACTTCTTGATGGCTATCAAAAGGTATCCATTGGATGATTATGATGATCAAGGAGACTTAAGAGACATTAGAGAGGCCAATGGAAGACAAAATGGGGCTAGAAAGCCCCCGGAAGAGGAAATGCACCACATCTGCTTTGGAGGTGCGCCTAACCCGCTCTCGATCCTCTAGAGAGGGTCAAAACATCCCACTATACCCTTGGGATACACTCTATGTGCTTCTCATATGCTCAAGTATGTGCCTAATGGGCTTCTATGTGTTTGTCTTTCCTAAATAAGTCACTTTTGGGTCCATATAATGTAATAACTTAGCCTAGACTATAAATAGGACTTCTTTTTCATTTTAGTAATTAGCTTTTTGATGATTATTGAATGTAACACTTGTGAAAGTATGAGACAAGCTTAGATTAGCCTGTGGCAAGCATGGAATCGCTTGTGTTAATTTTTTGTTTAAAAATATGGGTTGTACAGGAATCCAATTCCCTTGAGGTTTACGTAGGATATTAGGTGATTTGTGTGATATTGAATAGAGGTTTTAGGGTTTGATACACCCTTAGTTTATTATTCATTCATCCATGGTGTCTATCTATTACTTGCTCTCTATCTATCTTTATTTCCGTATTCATATTGTAGTTGTAGTTTTCAATTTTGTAGTTTGTTTGTATATCATTTGGTATTAGAGATGATCTTGATTTTGTTCTTAAGAAGTCAATCTTGTGTTTGTTATCTTGAAAATCTACAAAAAAAGAAGTGTCAAAATTGAAAATCCCCAAAAAGTACATTTCACATTTTTAGCCCTAGGTCAAAATTTGAGTTTTTGATTTTGTGTTTTTATTGTGTTTTTAGTTTTAGATTTGTGTTCTCTAACACTATAGGAGTCTAGGGTTCAAATTTGAGCTTAATCGGAGTCAAATTGAGTGAGATACCATTGTTAAGAGCTTGAACTTGAAGAAAGTAAAGGAGAAGCAAAAATTTGAAAAAAAAATTAGTTGTGAATTTGGACAAAATGACGTGTGGAATATGTTTATAAGGTTGAAAAGAGCCTCGGGTCAAAATTTCACCGCATTCCAATCATCGGTTCAAGACTTAGAGGTTTTTAAAGTCTTCGTGTTCTTGAGGAAGATTCAAATCTTCATCTTGAATTCTTATCAAATGATGGTGTTTGATTTAAAAAAGGGAATAAAAGTGGTGAAAAGGTGTTTGTACAAAGACATCTAAGAAGATCCTAAGGATATTCCACAAGAAAGTACAAAAGAGAGACCATTGGAAAGGCAATTTCAGACAAACACAAAGGAAGAGGTGGGCCACTTGCTCTCCATCTGCACCCAAGGTGTGCCAAGTCTTCCCTCGAACTGTGGCCACACCTCAAGGCAGTAACCAAGAGCAGAAGCTGCACACAAGGTGCCTTGCACCTGCGTCCTAACTACTGGAGCAAGTTTCCCCAATGTAGACCACCAAAACCCATCGCAGCTCACTTCTTTTGACGTGGATCAACTCCAACAACACCAATCCAAGTTTATTAACAGTTTCTAACATCAATTCAACTTCTAAAGCACATCTTAACACTCTAAAAACTCCATTCCTCAAGGTTTGATTCTTTGTTTCAGTTTCTTGATTCCTAAATCTATTCTTTTATTCTTAAGTTGCTCATCAACTAGTAACTTATCTACTAAGTTTATTGATTAGTTCTTGAGTCCTTTCTTTTGTCATCCTACTTTTCTTTCAAGCTTTTCTCTTTTGTATTCATTGTTAGTTCTTGACTCAAGTCCGTACATATTTTCTTTTCTTTAAGTCATTTCAAACAACGATCTATTCCAACCTCAAGCAACAATTGGTACCAATCAATCTCATTGGAGTACAAACAAGCTATCAACACTTACGATGCCAATTGAGTGACAAAAAAGGTGTGAACTTTTGAGAGCTTGTGAGGTTGATTTTCTAACCTTTGACTTGTTTGTTGTTTTTGTTTTGTTTAGTGTTTCTTTATAGGTATAATGGCTCAATAAGGTGAAACATCACACACCATGGATAATAAATACACAAATGCTATGTTAGCTTCCATCATGGAGAAACTGTAATACCCCGCATATTTTTAAGCTAGGAGACGAACCATTTTTCCTACATATAAAATCTCCTATCCTGTGATTTATACTTGAGTACATGACTTACAATGAGTATCCTAGTGATAATATAGCTTATGATGCGTTAAGCATGTTCATATGAGTCACTTAAGGTAATACAAGCTAAGAGTTTTTGAATCCATCAAGTTTTAGTGTTTGATTGTGTAAGGGTCATATTTGAATGAGTATATCTCGATGTTAATGTGGTATTTCTGAATATTTCTTCCCACCAAATTGTAGAGGATCGAATTAGCTTTCCAACGATACCAATTTCGCCTTAATCCAATATCCGAGCAAAAAGTTATGCCTATTTTCGTGAGAGACAGTAAGGATAGGCGATTGGTTAGGCACCGCCCAACCAAACTTAGGCGATTGGTTAGGCGCCTCCTAACTTGACTTGTGCAATTACTTGGACGCCGCCTAAGTCAGTTCCAAGTACCAAAAACACTCAGTTTTGAGTTATTTTAAGGGTAATTAAGTCTTTTAACACTCCTTACACGTCCCTAAACTTAACCCTACGAAATATATAGCTCCTAATTACATTACAACCCTACTAACATCTTAAGTTCATCATCCAAGAG
Organism: Capsicum pubescens; assembly: GCA_030864215.1. Taxonomy (NCBI): domain Eukaryota; kingdom Viridiplantae; phylum Streptophyta; class Magnoliopsida; order Solanales; family Solanaceae; genus Capsicum; species Capsicum pubescens. The sequence goes on along the minus strand of CM061545.1, from coordinate 145,983,073 downwards.
CACTAAAAGAGAAAAACAACTAGGGTTGCATAATTACGCTTGAAGATCTTCAAGGAAATTCCTCCGTCAATCATCAAGAATTTTCCTTCTAAGGTATGCGTGAGTTGATTCATGGACTCCTTTCGTCCATGAAGCTCAAGAACCATCTTCTAAATTATGTATTATGATTTTTATGTTGTTGGTGGTTGATGTTCATGTGGTCGGAGTTTGATGATGCCTAAGATGGGATCTTTGTATGTTTTGTGTGAGGATATGGTGGTATTTAATGTATAAATATGTAAAATTGGTGGTTGAATATTTGTAATCTTGATGAATCCACCTATGCCTAAGATATGCATGTAAGGTGTTTGTGAAAATACATAAGGGAATAGAAATCATGCTTTTATGACATAATAAGTCCTAAATGACTATTCCATGTTCTAAGTTTATGTTCAACGTGATCCCCATGCTATTGTCTTGAATTGAAGATGTTGTATGAGATGCTCATGATATTGTTGTGATATGGAATGACTATGTTATTGAAGCCATGCAAGTATATACATGTTGTGTGCATTCCCGATCATGTGATAGTTTGTTGAGAATCATTCTTATTATGAAATCCTTACTTATGATATTGTGAATTGTGGACTCTACTCTTATGATCAAGTCAGTCATGTGTGTCAGTTTCCTTCCATCGAGTCCTGGGGGTACTTCTACCCGAAAACTATAGCTGTATGCGTAGAGTTAGTGTCATGTTTTAAGACATCCTCAGTCAAGCTATGCTCCATAGATTTCAGTTAGTCACGTGACTTAGAAAAACTCAGAAATCTCAGTAGTTCAGTAGTCCCAGTAGTTTCAGTAGTCTCAGTCAGACCTCAGATCTCAAGTAGCTTTTCCGTCAGTCAACGGAACTGAGTGAATTCAGCTTAGTTCAGCTAAGAAAATATTATCAGCTCAGTTAATCAGTTTATAAATTAGTTTAGTTCAGTTAGTCAGTTCAGCGCAATTAATCTTTTTAGAGTCTTTCAGTTGGGAGTAGAGACTAGCACCGAGCGAGTACAGGGATGGTAGTTTTCCCGTTATAAAGGCAGAGACGTTAGCAACAATCCCTGTACTCCAGAACTACGTAGCCAGCGCAGGACAAGAGTCACCCGTCAGATTAAGGATAAACTTAACTATTATATTGCCTTAGGCTTGATTTCCTATTCAGGATCACCCGTCAGAGAAGCTTGACCATAGTAGAGGTCTCTACCCGTGGTACGACATGTCAATTAGGTTACTACCTCCCATAGTCATAGTTACAATTACAGTTTCAGTATCAATCTTCAGAGTAGAAATCAAGAATCAGGACTGTTAGATACAGTCATCGATCTCAGTAAGGAACTCAGATAGTTCCATTGATTCCTAGACCATCCCATCAGATAGGCTTGGTCCCATATTCAGATGCTTATTATTAGATCTAGAGGTCACCCAACAGAAAAACTTGATCTCAATCTCAGATTCAGTCGAGTATTCTCATTATCAGTTTCAGAGATCACTCGTTATCTAGGACTGATCTCAGACTTAGATGTTCAGATACAGTTTGGAACTCAGATAGTTTTCCCCAGAATTAGGACTGTTAGATACAGTCATTCATGCTATCAGTTATTTGAACTCATGTTATCAGATATATCAGTTATCAGAATTCAATTATCATTCATGATATGTTATCAGTAAATAAATGTCATTAGTATTCATACTCAGTAATCATGTTATCACGAGCTCAGTTTCAGGACTGTTATATACGATCAATCAAATCAGTTCTTCATAATCAGAACTATCAGAAACAATCATTCCTTTATCAGTAATATAGTATCAGTCTCCCAGTGTTCAGTAATACAGTGTCAGTTCCTCACTTATTAGTGAATTACATATCAATATCAGTAAACTCAGTCATTCAGTATCTCAGCATCAGTAAGCTCATGTTGTCAGTATTCAGACTCAGTAGTCAGTATCACTAAGAGTTTAGTTGCAGCTACGTATGTATGTATGCATTCTCACGTTCATATCAGCCAGCATTGTTCATGTATATAAAATCCTTTGCATTTAGCCTACCCCCACGTATACTCAGTACTTTAGTTGTATTGACGCATTTGCGCTATGGTGCTTTTTTTTATGTTACACCATAGGTTCTGAGGTGTAGATTCTAGATCAGCAGTAGCAGTTCAGTAAGCAGTGAGTCCTCATCTTTCGAGGGCATGATCGTTACATTTATTATTCCAGTATTTCAGTTTATTTTTAGTTTAGGGAGTTAGTTGGAGACATGTTCCTTCAACTCCTTATTCAGACAGTTTAGAGGCTTTCAGATGATTATGGAGTTTTCAAATTTAGACTTTAGTATTTTCAATTTTATTTTGGTACTGTGATACCACCTTATTTTAGATATTTTATTATTCAAGATTGAACCTTACTCCCTCTTTGTTCATAATTCTGCATTTTATATGTATATTATGCAGTTACAGGTATAGATATCAGTCATGGGTTAGCTTGTGGTCCTTTGGGGTCATGAGCACCGTGTAGCGTTCCGGTCCAGAAAATCGAGGCATTACAGAAACTTAATGCTATGTATAGCCGATTAGGATCTCTTGAAGAAAGAATAGAAGGCATGGAAAACACTCTTTCAAACAAGTTGGATAACATGATAGAGCATCCAAGCTTTCCTAAATCCACCCTTCCCAATGCTCCAAATGAACTTTAAGGTAACCAAGCTAACTAAGTATGAATGATAGATTATCTTTAGGTAAGCCATTACTTCATAATGATAATGTACAACTTGAGAGTTTGGATACACTATTTGGAAATGATGACAAAATTGACTCTTCTAGCAAGATCAATTTGTGTCCACCTAGCGTTGAAGCCATTATAATGAGTGATTATCTTATGTAAGTCACGAGGACCAAATTTTGTGTGAACCTAACCCACCACTTGAGGATGTGTGTGAAGTGTTTAAAGAACTTTAAGTGAATGGTGATGTTGAAAATATTGGCCGATTGAATAGGAGTGACCCTCTAATTGCCTTTGTTGATGATCATGCTAGTATAGAGGGTATAAAGAATTGTATTGGTGGTAGTCTTAGGAGTAAAAAATGTTTCCTAAACCTATGTCCATGGACACTCTACCCATTTGATACTGGTGATTATTTAAAAGTTGGTGGTTCTTCTCCACACCACTTGGTGCTTGGGCAAGAAGACAAGCCAACCATGGGTGAGGGTGTTGGAATTCATCCCTATGATGGAAAGTGTTTCTTGGAGATTTCTAATCTACTTGAGAGGCAAAACTTGTGTAAGGGAAGGGTCTCCAACAAAGATGAATGCTATAAAGGGTTCATGAGCTTATTGAGACTTGAAATCCATGTGAGCCTTCATAAGCAGTTGATTGATTCCATGGTTCCTCAAGAATACCCCTTTGTCCAAATCTCTTGAATGACCAAGTAGCTCTTCCTTTGTGGGGTTATACCTTATTTGTTGATAATTTTGATGCTTGGTTATATCTTAAGTATGTGCAACCTTGGCATGATGGTATGATTGAATATGCTAACTCTAAACCTTATGCTATGAGGATATTATGTTTGTTTGTCCTTCCTTTAGTATTGCAAGGTTTGGATATAAGGTCGAATCCTTTTCAAGAAAGGGAGGATGATACACGCCAAATGGCCTTCGGGTTACTAGAGAGGATGCTTACAGGTCAAATGACAATTGAATACTTCTTGATGTCTATCAAAAGGCATTCATTGGATGATTATGATGATCAAAGAGACTCAAGGGATGTTAGAGAGGCCAATCAAAGACAATAGGGCTAGAAAGACCCCAAAAGAAGAAATGCACCACATCCGCTTTGGAGGTTCACCCAACCCACTCTCAATCCAATAGAAAGGGTCAAAATAACCTACTATACCCTTGGGATGTTCCCCATGTGCGCCCCATATGCTCAAGCATGTGCCTAATGGGCTTCTACGTGTTTATATTTCCTAAATGGGTCACTTTTGGGCCCATATGATATAATAACTTAGCCTATAGACTATGAATATGACTTATTTTCATTTATTAAGTAGTTTATTGATGAGTAATAAATGTAAAAACTTGTGAAAGTGTGAGACAATCTTGGATTAGTGTAATACCCCGTATTTTCATGCTAGAATTTGAACCGTCGTTTCTACATGTCTAAACTCTAATCCAAGTGACTCTCATGTGAATATAGTTTTCATTATCATTATCCTAGTCTATGAATTAGATTTGAGGTGAAAAATATTCATAGCAATGACTTAGAACAAAGTTGAGCTAAGAACAATTGATTCGTCCAAAGTTTGACATTCGATTCTACAAGGGTCTACTTCAAATGAGTATAACTCTTTATATACATGGAATTTTTCATCCTAAGACCTATCAAATTGTAGATAATTGAATTAGTTTTCCAACTATACCTATTTCATAAAAATCCAATACCCGAGCGAAAGGTTACAACCCTTTTAGTGAAGAGCTATAAACCAGGGAGATTAGGCCCGTGCCGCGTGCAGATCACGCGCCAACACTATTTCAGACGTGAATTTCAGTTTTTTTTATGGTCTTAGGGGCGTTTTGGTCATTCCCCCTCACCCAAAATCCGTCCAAACCCTATAGTAAAGCCTATTAGAAGCATTATATGTTATATTTCATCAAATTCCCTCAAAAAGAAAACCCTAAGCTCCTACATCCAACTTCAAGAACCTCCAAAGTTCACCATTAATTCTGTAAATTTATTCAAGATTCCAAGTTCCTAGTTCAAGAACTCAAAGAACCATCATTCAAAGGCACGATTAACATCTCAAAAATGAGTATCGATCTAAAGTTCATCATTCAAGGTATGTGGGTTTTTCAACAAGAACTCTCTTTCGTTCTTGTGCCCAAATTGATTTTTCTTTTATGAATATACATGATTTTACATGTTTTGATATGAATTTGAAGCATGAATTTATACCCTATATGATTTTACATGAGATTATGATACTCTCTATGTTTTGAAAGTTGAATTGAATGAGAATGATGACATTTTTATACATAAAGCTGTATTTTCCAGATTTTAAAGTAAGTTATATATATTTATGATGAAAAGCATGAATCTTGAGAAAACTTAATATGATTTTGATGTATGAAACCTTGAGTCCTAATTGGAATTGTACTTTGAGAAATTATGTGCTATATAAGAACAATGAGATTTGAATCCCAAAGCTATTTTTCTTTACCAAAATGTATGATTATAAAGCTGAAATTTTAAGTTTTAAGTAATTATTTTTGTGCTTACGTCATAAAGTATGAAACTTTGGAAGGTTTTATGGTGATATTGATGTATGGGTTTTTAGAACCCTATTTGAGATTATTATTTTGAGAAAATCATATGTTATATTACCTTGAGTTTAAATAATTTGAGATGTTTTGAATGATTTGACCTTTTGGTCTTAATGGAGTTGTTTTGAACTCGAGTGTGAAAGAAATCAACAACGTGGTTGATTTTGATAAATGGGAAGCATGATGGCTCCTGATGTATATTTATATATTACTGAAATTGTTTTGTTGTGGATTGTCTTTGAAATGATCTGAGCTAAGTTTGGGAGAAATCTTTAGCACCAAGTGGGAGGTATAAAGTGATCTTACTTCCCTAGAACTACGTTCCCCCGTAGGAGTGAGCCTGAGGCTGATTTATATAGTGATCACTAGTGTTTTTGGATTGATATTGGAAGTCCTACTTCGATGGCAAGGATAGGACGGCTCTCCCCAACGTGGGTTGGACGTTGGACTCCATGTGGCTCATATGGTTTATGTCGGTTATAGGATCACCCAATGTGTGTGTGTGTACTCTTCTATCTGAGATGAAAACATATTTGTTTAAAAGGCTGAGTTTGAGAAAGTCATTATTCTTAAAAGATTTAAGGAATATATTCTAATGAGAATTGACATGAGATTTGATTGTTTTGATGATTTGAAATTGAGATGAAAGTGAATTGAGAACGTATTGTAATGACTCACTTGTTTTACTTTACATGTATTATTGATCCATGATTTTGATGATTTAATTCGAGCTAAGTGAGTCATCAATATCAGTATGCATAATTTTATAAACTGTGATGATATTAAGATATTATTTTATATATGCATTGCACCCCCATATGCTCGGTATTTTTTCATGGTGCTGACCCACATATTCGTATGTGGGCTATATTTTCTCGAAATATAGGTACAAGGTATAGTTGCACCTTCGGATCCAGTCAGTTCGTGGTATCCAGTCAGTAGGTGATGAGTCCTTTTGATTCAAGGGCTTGGGTTAGTTATGCAGAGTTTATAGTGTTGTATTTTCTTTATTCAGTCGTATTGAGTTGGGGTAGTCAAGAGTCATGACCCGGCTACCTGCAGTCAGTACTAGTAGATGCTTCATAGACAGTCAGTAGAAGTTGATGTATTTTGTTTCAATTTTGGTTGTAAAGGCAGAATTATAATTCTATAAAATTCCATTTTTGTATCGATCAGATTCAGTAAAGAGTTAATTTCTACTTATTTGTATGGATTTGTATTTTTATTCAGTTGCTTATGAGTTATGCCAGTAGAAGGGTTAGCTTGGGGTCACTTGCGACCCTAAGCACCGTGTGACGTCTCGGGACCCTATTTTGGGGCGTTACAAACTTGGTATCAGAGCACAGAGTTCAAGTGTCCTAGGGTGTCTATGAAGTCGTGTCTAGTAGATTCTTGTGGAATGGTACGGAGACGTCTGTACTTTTTTTGAGAGGCTACAGGGCATTTAGGAAATGTTTCCCTTCTTTCAAGTCTAAGATCGTGCTATAAAAAGGTTCTCCAAGAAGCTTATATAGATTCTCATTTTACTCTATTCTGGCCAACTCTGCCTCATTTTCAAGGTATAAAAAACAGTTAATCTTAATTCTCTGTAGATAGTTATGGGATTGTAAGAGAGCTAGAAAGTATCCTGTCAGTGCTTTTGAGTTCCAAAGATTAAAGTACTTTATTCATGTTCATAAAAGTCGTGAACTAAGCCTAGGTTAGGTGTGCTTTCAAATTCCTCCTCAGAATCTACAATGTTAATCTATACTTCTCCCTCTATGTATTATTTTTAGATAACATGATTCGCAAGCTCCAGTTCTTCCCCAGGTAATGCTTCTATATTTTCTAGAAGAAATTTCAAGAGTTACATGAAGGGCTTGAGAGGAGCTCTCTAGTGTGTTAAGTTCCTTAAGTTGAAAGTTGTGCCCTCATTCTTATGAGTTATTTAATTAAGACAGAGTAAGGTGTATTCTTAGATCGTTGAATGTTGTGTGTCAAGTTTCTATCTCTTGTATTATGTAATCTTGTTATCATTATGTTTGTGAAAAATCAAAGTCTAGTGAAGCCGTGTGGGGCTATTTCGATTCACTAGCATAGCTTCTTTGTTATTCATCTCATTTTCTTGATCAAAACACAAAACCAAAGTCTAGTGAAGCCGTGTGAGGCCTATTTCGATTCACTAGCAACTTGTTATTTATCTTGTTGTTCCTGTGTTAGTTGAAAGTATGGGTTTAGAAGTGTAGTGACAAAAAAGGTGGTAAGGGCGATTTATTGAATATGTGGATTGTTGTTCCTGTGTTAGTTAAGGTGGATTGTTGTTTGCTTAGGGTAAGGAAAAAGTTATTGATGGTATTTGTGGTGTTAGAAAAGTATAGGTTATTGATGAAAGTACTTGGTGGATGGGTGTTGTTAATTTAGGCTTTCCTGAGGTGGAAAGAGGGAGTTTAGTTGAAACTTATAGAGCTATGAAAGAAGTTTAGGTGTATAGATGGGTAAATAGTAATGATGTGTAGAAGGAGGATGTGTTAACGGATTATGCATAAGATAGGCCATATGATTATAATCAATTGTCATTTTATGGGGGTTCTAGTGTACTAGTGTTTTCTAATGCTGTGTTCTATAGTTTCTAAGTAAGAATTGTGTGTAAGGTGGGTTGTTAAATAATGCTTAGCACTAGACATTAAGTTTGATCGGTGGATGGTCATCAAGGTGGATGTAAAGATAGTGCAGCTAGTTGTATGAAAGTAATCTAGTGGGCTTGAACAATGATACAAGAATTCCAAGGAACACAAGAATTGTTTCAAAACAGTCCACACACACTCCAAAAACAGTCCACTAATCTTAAGGATTTGAGGACCAAGATGGAGACCACTCTCGGATTCACTACAACAACAACAATACGAGATAACAATGGTGTATTTGACACCCAAAACAGCCACAAAACGTGATGAACAAGATGAACAACAATAACACAATTTTCGGATTCAACAAAGACCCCAAAACAGTCCACGATTTGCAAGAAAAATAAAGATAGATAGTGAGACATAAACTACAATAAGACCCAAGAACCCAAAGATATATCAAATCTAAGGACCCGTAGAACTTACGATAGCAACACCACACTCTTACGGTGACCACCAAGGGAATGACTCGCCTCAAGATCTACCGTTTCCAAACAAAGATCAATATTGGCTTTTCCAAGCCCTATGCTAAAGATGACTTTTCCAAGTCCTACCACTAAGTGTGTACACTCTCAAAAGAGAGAAGATATTTCTTTCAATTCTTCATTATCAAAAATCTAAGTGAAAATAAGACTAAGGGGGCCTATTTATACTATATTACAAATGAAGACAAAAGACCACTTTGCCCTTAATGAGAGGGGCGGCCATGGTGTGTAAATACACCATGTGTAATGTCCAAAATACCCTTAATTAAGGCCCAAAACCGTGAGTCCTCAACCTTAAATTCTCCAAGCAATCTTCCACACGCGAGATTGCTTTAAGTTATGCTCAAAACGGGTCCTCCATGCATGTTCTTGTTTTCTCGAGGTGACCAAGTCTTGAGTCTCTATGTGTTGGCCTCCAAAAATGTCATCAAAAGATAAGTAGGCCATTTGTCCCGTATCATCCTCCCCTTCTTGAAAAGGATTCGACCTCGAATCCAAACCTTGCAAAAACCGAAGAGAGGACAAACAAATACAAATTCCTCATGGAATGAGGGTTAGGGTTAGCATAACAAATCATCTCAACACGCCAAGGTTGCACATATTTGCAATATAACCAAGAATCCTTTGAAAGGAATATTAAAAACTCAATAAAAGATGTACAAAGGATTTGGTTATAGGATACATCAAAAGTAACACTTTGCTTGTCATGTTGACCAAGCAACAAGTTTGGTGCACCAACATCACCATTTCTAAATTTGGCACCGGGGTCAAATGGGAAAAGTGGCCATAGACACGGGTCTCGACAACACTTCCCTTTCCCGTGGTCTACACCTAAACTAAATGACATACTCTCTACAATAACATACATATCATCCAAATCAAATAGAGAGTAGAGAAAGGTATCACTCAAATCGACTTCTACTAAGGTGCTCTCATGTGTGTACTCACTACTAGTTTCCCAATAATCACTATGAGTACTCTCAACAATGAAATCACACAAAGTAGAAGAAGAAGTGGCTGCCGCAACTACACATTCCTTACCCTTAAGAGTACTCTCATCTTCCAAGAAGAGATTTCCCTCTTTAGGAGGAATGTTGTCACACCATAGTGGGTTAGCATATAGGCTATAGCTTCCAAGGTAAGCTATACCGTCATTTTCACCACTAGGTTCATTAGAAGTGTTTAAATCATCTTCAAACAAGACATTACACCTAAAGAGAGTGTGTTCTACCTCACGGACAGATTTGGAATAAGCAAGTTCCTCGCACTCTAATTGATCAATATCAGGTTTCAAGGATGTTCCAAACACAAGATTACCCCAAGAAGAGATCTCGGGTTCACTCCCACTTTGTTGACCAACATTTTCAAATACTTCACTCACTTGAGTCCTATTAAGCACATCACACACATACTCAAGTGGGGAACAATTTTCACAAACAAGTTGATCAACACCAATTACACAAGACGATGTACTTCCGTTCAACATATAAGCTTCAACACTAGGTGGACATAAATTGATCTTACAAGAAGAGTCAATTTCGTCATCAATAGGATCAACTAGTGTATCCAAACTCACAATATGTACATCATCAACAAGAGGCACGGAATCATTAGACTCATAAATAAGTAAGCTACTACTCACACTCAATGGCTTACTAGCCACACAATTGTCATTCACATGCACTAAAGTGTAAGAGTTAGCTATTTTACCTTTAAGATCTTGAGTAGACTCTTCCTTGCCGTGAGGTGAAGGACCTCCACAAGCTTGGGCAGCAACTTCCTTTTGGCATTGTTCGCCTTCGCTTGCCATGTTGGTACCTACACAAATGTCCTTAGAAATGGAAGGACAACCAATGTTAGCACGGTTTGGTGGCAATCCCCTCACTTCGCTCCACATATCCTCTCCTTTTTCCACTCTCGGATTGCCACCTTGCACTCCCTTACTCCTCTCAATCTTTTGTCTCTCATCATAAATCGGATTGGAGTAGGTAAACATTTCTCTTTGCGGTTTGGGCAGCAAGTATATTATGAGGCGATTTCCCCATTGGTCTCTTACGATATTAGGCCAATTTTTCACGTTAGGAACTTGATGTCGTGCAAACCAATCGGCACCCAAGCTCATATGACCGTAGGTTAAGGAAAAAACATCGCACCACACCTCCTCATGGTAATCAAATTGGGAGAAGACAACTTTTACCCTCTCGGTAACCGTGAACTCGCCCAAGTAGTATGGAACAAGTAAAGGCTCTCGCAATAACCCCAAGTAATTAACCATGGACGGAAGAATGTAGTTTCCATAATACCTATCATTCAACACCATAAGGCAGCCCGGTATCCCACAAATAGTCACCTTTCCGGAGTGTACACTCCTTCTTGGATCTACATTGTAAGGCATACGAGTACCCCTTAGTTTTGGAGATGCATATCCTCTTCTTCTCATTGGACAACCTCCACTAGAGCTAGTATAACCATTCACACTATATCGACTTTGATAAGAAGTACTACAAGGTGGAGAATATGGATCTTCATACTCCTCACGTGTACCCTCATCATAGCTCTCATAAGCTTTGCAAACAAAAGGGTTATACCTAACACCAAATCTAGGTTCGGAGTAAGAAGTGTAAGACTCCTCACATGCCCCAACTTCATCATAAGATCCATCACGAGGTCCTACATCATCTCCAAAGTTACCATAAGCACTAGGCACTTCATTCACCTCATTTTCTCCCTTAAAACAGTAACTTTCAAATCTGCCCAAGTCTCGATCATGGCTATTTTCATAGCCTCCGCAATCTCCCTCAACTTCGTAGCCATAAAACCCTTCACTACAATCATAGTCTCCCATGTTGTAGTCACAATAATCCCCGGCTATCGAAGACATGTTCCCCTTATATCACCCTTTAAACCTACAAAATGAACAAACAAGATTAGTAGTAAAGCTCCTCACCAACACTCGTATACACTCACCTTTGTGATTCTCACAATTGGAGCGGCGAATATTGAAAGTTGCTTATACTCCGGTAGTCAATAGGATGTCAATTCTACTTGGCGGCCGGAATAGATTCTTGTTTGATCGACTCAAGACACAAAAATAAAATTCATTTACGAACTTGAGACAAAGAAGTTACTACGAGTTTAAAAATGAGAAAAGCACACAAACAACGAAGACACGAAGAAACGGATTCAATAATTAATCTACAACTAAGTAGGTGATTACTAGTTGTTAATTAATTCTAGAATCAAGACATGAAACTAATGAAACAATAAGATGAAACTAAGAATCTAAAATTTTTGAGCTCGGAAACATTGCGTGAACAGTAGCAGTGATGACATGGCAGTCACGTATTGGTTTCGGCCCCACACAACTTTTGTTGTCCAATTTCAAGTCTTGGTCAATTTTTTTCAATTTGGACTTTGGTGGAATTTGTTTAAGGAGGGAAATTCAAACAAGTCTTGGAGCCCTTTTCAATTTCAAGTTTTCAAGACTTGACTTTATTGTACTTCTCCTTAAAACATGGATCCGTAAATCATGGAAAAGTGTTGGAAAGTGGTTGAGACTTGATTGATAGGTCTTTGTTGGTTGTAGTGTCTTTCAAGACTAACAAATAGTACACCTTTTTCCTTCAACTTTTTGGATTTAGCATTCACTTTATCTTCAACAATATATGAAGGTGGTGATGAACATCAATAACAACAACAACAACAACAAGAACTACAACAATAATCTTCAAGAACACCAACAATTTTTCACACGGCCAACTCCAATCCACAATAACAATATCTCCAACACTTGGCCAAGACAACTACAACTTCAACAAAATGGTTTTCAATCCACCAATTAACAACAATATCACGTGGCCAAGCTTATAACAACAACAAGATGAAAACCACAAGGCCAAAACAGTCCACCACAATGGCCAAGCTTATGTTCACAACAACCTTTCAACAAGTTCAAGCTCAAGTTTAGATCTAGACTCAAAGTGTTAGTGGACAAGAAAACTAACACTAGGAACAACAAAACAAACAAGAACACTATTAGATCTAGACATACAACAACAAATCTCGGCCAAGACACAACAAGAACACGATTTTGGCCAAGAACACAAACACGGACAGATTGCTATTTTTCTGAAAATTTCAGTTTTCCTTTTTTTTTTTTTTTTTTAACAAGAAAGCCCAAGATTGATCTTGTAGGAACAAGATCAAGCCATGCTTTGATACCAAATGATACAAGAAGCTAAAAGCTATAGCTGGTAGAGGAAGGCGCATCCCACCCTTTAAAGGCCCTGAACCAAAGGGTCACGAACCCGATCACACACCCCCACCAAGGCCAACTCGAGATGGACCCACACCCCCTTTGGGTGTCATCCTTTCCAAACCTGAGATGACTGGCCATCTGCCATCATCCCCCCTTTCTTAGGGAAAGGTTCGCCCTCGAACCTGCGCATGGTGTAAGCGGGATTCGAACCCGTGACCTGGCTTTGATACCAAATGATACAAGAATTCCAAGGAACACAAGAATTGTTTCAAAACAGTCCACACACACTCCAAAAACAGTCCACTAATCTTAAGGATTTGAGGACCAAGATGGAGACCACTCTCGGATTCACTACAACAACAACAATACGAGATAACAATGGTGTATTTGACACCCAAAACAGCCACAAAACGTGATGAACAAGATGAACAACAATAACACAATTTTCGGATTCAACAAAGACCCCAAAACAGTCCACGATTTGCAAGAAAAATAAAGATAGATAGTGAGACATAAACTACAATAAGACCCAAGAACCCAAAGATATATCAAATCTAAGGACCCGTAGAACTTACGATAGCAACACCACACTCTTACGGTGACCACCAAGGGAATGACTCGCCTCAAGATCTACCGTTTCCAAACAAAGATCAATATTGGCTTTTCCAAGCCCTATGCTAAAGATGACTTTTCCAAGTCCTACCACTAAGTGTGTACACTCTCAAAAGAGAGAAGATATTTCTTTCAATTCTTCATTATCAAAAATCTAAGTGAAAATAAGACTAAGGGGGCCTATTTATACTATATTACAAATGAAGACAAAAGACCACTTTGCCCTTAATGAGAGGGGCGGCCATGGTGTGTAAATACACCATGTGTAATGTCCAAAATACCCTTAATTAAGGCCCAAAACCGTGAGTCCTCAACCTTAAATTCTCCAAGCAATCTTCCACACGCGAGATTGCTTTAAGTTATGCTCAAAACGGGTCCTCCATGCATGTTCTTGTTTTCTCGAGGTGACCAAGTCTTGAGTCTCTATGTGTTGGCCTCCAAAAATGTCATCAAAAGATAAGTAGGCCATTTGTCCCGTATCAAACAGTGTATGTAAGAGTTTATTTATCGAAAGTTTGTATGATGTTGTAGGTATGATGTAGAGGTATGCCCAAGGTGATATGGGGCTTCCTTATTTTTGAAATTTGTTAAGTATTGTGTGGTTAGTTGTACCCTTGAGTTGATAAGTATAAATAAGGCGATGCGGTATACGAGGTTCTTGTCAATTAGCTTATGGGTTATAGGTTGATGATGTTGGGTATACTGGTGTAAGTTTAGGGATGTGATATTAGTTGACTACGAAGGAAGCATTAGCAGAGAGTTTTACACTTTCAGGTGTAGTCCTTTGGGATAATTTGTACTATTTACGTGTAATGTATGACACCATAAATTTCGTCGTTGTTAAAGCCTTCAAAATGAGTCAAGTTAAGCTTAACACTTAGAATTTTTAGCTAAGAGTTTCAACACTTAGTTTTATTTTGAACCCTTTATCTTTGTTGATTTTTTTTGGTGACCTTCCCGATATTTGTTTCTTGAAATTTTTGTTGTGATACGATGGGGCAAGGTTGTAGCATGTTTCGGGTGAGTTTTGGAATTTTTGGATGAGCCTAAGACCGAGTTTGGTTTTCATTCCAGTAGCACCCTGCGATTAGCAGGCGCCGCCTGTTGGATCGCGTCAGGCCAAATTTCAGCTTCTATTTTTTTTTTTCATTTCATTAAGGGAAAATGAGTCTTTTCCCATCCCCAATCCATCTAAACATAAGATTTAAGCCTATTCTAAACACATTAGACATGTTTTCATTACTTTTCTCCCAAGCAATGCCCTAAGAAATCCAAAGCTCTTCTTCAAAGAAGTCCAGATCCTCCATTGTTACTCCAAGAAAGCTTTGTATTATGGGGTTCCGTAGTTTTATAATGATGGCTTAAAGATAAGGGAGAGATGATATAATGAGTAACAAAGTTAGACTTCCTAATTTTAGCAGTGATGCCAGTGTAGTGTATAAACATCGAGAGAGTGAGGATGGGTCTTAACTGATACGGGATTGACAAGGGAAGCACGAAACAAACACCAAATCAGTCCACTAATCTTAAGGATTCGAGGACCAAGATGGAGACCTCACTCGGATTCGCTACCAACAACAAGAATACAAGATACAAGAGTATATTTTAACACCAAAACAGTTACAAAACGTGATGAACAAGATGAACAACAATAATACAAGTTTCGGATTCAACGAAGACCCCAAAACAGTCCACTACACAAAACATACACGATTTGCAAGAAAAATAAAGATAGATAGTGAGACCAAGATTATTACAAGATTAAGAACCAAGTGTAATTCAACACTAACCCCTAATGAATGTAACAATCAAAACCACACTCTTACGGTGACCACCAAGGGAATGAACTCGCCTCAAGATCTACCGTTTCCAAGCAAAGATCAATATTGGCTTTTCCAAGCCCTATGCTAAGGATGACTTTTCCAAGTCCTACAACTAAGGGTGTTACACTCTCAAAAGAGAGAAGTTATGTCTTTCAATTCTTCATCCTTCAAAATCTAGTGAAAATAAGACTAAGGGGGCCTATTTATAATATATTACAAATGAAGATAACAAGACCACTTTGCCCTTAATGAGAGGGGCGGCCATGGTGTGTAAATACACCATGTGTAATGTCCAAAATACCCTTAATTAAGGTCCAAAACCGTGAGTCCTCAACCTTAAATTCTCCAAGCAATCTTCCACACGCGAGATTGCTTTAAGTTATGCTCAAAACGGGTCCTCCATGCATGTTCTTGTTTTCTCGAGGTGACCAAGTCTTGAGTCTCTATGTGTTGGCCTCCAAAAATGTCATCAAAAGATAAGATGGCCATTTGTCCCGTATCATCCTCCCCTTCTTGAAAAGGATTCGACCTCGAATCCAAACCTTGCAAAACCGAAAAGAGGACCAACAAATGCAAACTCCTCATGGCATGAGGGTTAGGGTTAGCATAACAAATCATCTCAACATGCCAAGGTTGCACATATTTGCAATATAACCAAGAATCCTTTGAAAGGAATATTAAAAACTCAATAAAAGATGTACAAAGGATTTGGTTATAGGATACATCAAGAGTGACACTTTGCTTGTCATGTAGACCAAGCAGCAAGTTTGGTGCACCAGCATCACCATTTCTAAATTTGGCACCGGGGTCAAATGGGAAAAGTGGCCATAGACACGGGTCTCGACAACACTTCCCTTTCCCGTGGTCTACACCCAAACTAAATGACATACTTTCTACAATAACATACATATCATCCAAAGCAAATAGAGAGTAGAGAAAGGTATCACTCAAATCGGCTTCTACTAAGGTGCTCTCATGTGTGTACTCACTATTAGTTTCCCAATAATCACCATGAGTACTCTCAATAATGAAATCACACAAAGTAGAAGAAGAAGTAGCTTCCGCAACTACACATTCCTTACCCTTAAGAGTTCTCTCATCTTCCAAGAAGAGATTTCCCTCTCTAGGAGGAATGTTGTCACACCATAGTGGGTTAGCATATAGGCTATAGCTTCCAAGGCAAGCTATACCATCATTTTCACCACTAGGTTCGTTAGGAGTGTTTAAATCATCTTCAAACAAGACATTATACATAAAAAGAGTGTGATCTACCTCACGGACAGATTTGGAACAAGCAAGTTCCTCACTCTCTAAATGATCAACACCAAGTTTCAAGAATGTTTCAAACACAACATTACCCCAAGAAGAGCTCTCGGGTTCATTCTCACTTTGATCAACATTTTCAACATCATCACATACTTGAGGTTCATTAATTACATCATACACATCCTCAAGTGGTGGGTAATTTTCACACATAAGTTGATCAACACAAATTTCAGAAGATAACGTACTTTCATTCAACATAATGGTTTCAACACTAGGTGGACATAAATCGATCTTACAAGAAGAGTCTATTCGGTCATCAATAGGATCAACTAGTGTATCCACACTCACAACATGTACATCATCATCAAGTGGCAAAGAAACAATACACTCACATATAGGCAAGCTACAACTCACACTCAATGGGCTACTAGCCACACAATTATCATTCACATGTACAAAAGTGTAAGAGTTTGCCATTTTACCTTGAAGTCCTTGAGTAGATTCTTCTTTGTCATGGTGTGAAGGTCCTCCAAAAGTTTGGGCAGAAACTTCCTTTTGGCATTGTTCTTCTTCGCTTGCCATGTTGGTACCTACACAAATGTCCTTAGAAATAGAAGGACAACCAATGTTAGCATAGTTTGGTGGTAATCCTCTTACTTTGCTCCACACAACCTCTCCTTTCTCCACTCTCGGATTACCACCCTGCACTCCCTTACTCCTCTCAATCTTTTGTCTCTCATAATAATTCGGATTGGAGTAGGTAGGCATTTCTCTTCGTGGCTTAGGCAGCAAGTAAGTCATGAGGCGATTCCCCCACTGGTCTCTTATAATATTTGGCCAATTTCGCACGTTTGGAACTCTATGTTGTGCAAACCAATTGGCACCTAAGCATACATGACCGTATGTCAATGAAAGAATATCGCACCACACCTCCTCATGGTATTCAAATTGGGAGAAGACAACCTTGACCCTCTCGGTAACCTTAAACCCGTCCAAGAAGTATGGAACAAGTAAAGGCTCACGAAACAACCCCAAGTAGTCAACCATGGATGGAACGATGTAGTTTCTATGGTACCTATCATTTAGCTCAATGAGGCAGCCCGGTATCCCACACATGGTCACCATTCCGGAGTGTACACTCCTTCTTGGATCTACATTGTAAGGCATACGAGTACCCCTTAGTTTTGGAGATGCATACCCTCTTCTTCTCATTGGACAACCTCCACTAGAGCTAGTATAACCATTCACACTATATCGACTTTGATAAGAAGTACTACAAGGTGGAGAATATGGATCTTCATACTCCTCACGTGTACCCTCATCATAGCTCTCATAAGCTTTGCAAACAAAAGGGTTATACCTAACACCAAATCTAGGTTCGGAGTAAGAAGTGTAAGACTCCTCACATGCCCCAACATCATCATAAGATCCATCACGAGGTCCTACATCATCTCCAAAGTTACCATAAGCACTAGGCACTTCATTCACCTCATTTTCTCCCTTAAAACAGTAACTTTCAAATCTGCCCAAGTCTCGATCATGGCTATTTTCATAGCCTCCGCAATCTCCCTCAACTTCGTAGCCATAAAACCCTTCACTACAATCATAGTCTCCCATGCTGTAGTCACAATAATCCCCGGCTATCGAAGACATATTCCCCTTATATCACCTTTTAAACCTACAAAATGAACAAACAAGATTAGTAGTAAAAACTTCTCACTAACACTCGTATTCACTCACCTTTGTGATTCTCACAATTGGAGCGGCAAATATTGAAAGGTTGTTTATACTCCGGTAGTCAATAGGATGTCAATTCTACTTGGTGGCCGGAATAGATTCTTGTTTGATCGACTCAAGACACAAAAATAAAATTCACTTATGAACTTGAAACAAAGAAGTTACTACGAGTTAAAAATGAGAAAAGCACACAAACAACGAAGACACGAAGAAACGGATTCAATAATTAATCTACAACTAAGTAGGTGATTACTAGTTGCTAATTAATTCTAGAATCAAGACATGAAACTAATGAAACAATAAGATGAAACTAAGAATCTAAAATTTTGAGCTCGGAAATATTGCGTGAACAGTAGCAGTGATGACATGGCAGTCACGTATTGGTTTCGGTCCCACACAACTTTTGTTGTCCAATTTCAAGTCTTGGTCAATTTTTCAATTTGGACTTTGGTGGAATTTGTTTAAGGAGGGAAATTCAAACAAGTCTTGGAGCCCTTTTCAATTTCAAGTTTTCAAGACTTGACTTTATTGTACTTCTCCTTAAAACATGGATCCTTAAATCATGGAAAAGTGTTGGAAAGTGGTTGAGACTTGATTGATAGGTCTTTGTTGGTTGTAGTGTCTTTCAAGACGAACAAATAATACACCCTTTTCCTTCAACTTTTTAGATTTAACAGTCACTTTATCTTCAACAATATATGAAGGTGGTGATGAACATCAAGAACAACAACAACAACACCAAGAACTACAACAATAATCTCCAAGAACACCAACAATTTTCACACGGCCACTCCCAAATTCCACAATAACAATATCTCCAACACTTGGCCAAGACAACTACACCTTCAACAAAATGGTTCTCAATCCACCAATTAACAACAATATCACGTGGCCAAGCTTATAACAACAACAAGATGAAAGCCACAAGGCCAAAACAGTCCACCACAACAATGTTCAACAACAAATCGGCCAAGTCCAAGTTCACGTATACAACACCAACAATGTAAGCTCAAACATAGATTTAGACTAAAGAGTGTTAGCGATGAAGAAAACTAACACTAGAAACAATAAAACAAGTAAAAATCTCGGCCAAGACACAACAATAACACAATTTCGGCCAAGAACACAAAATGGACAGATTTGCTTCTTTTTGATTTTTTTTTAGTTTTTAACACTTTCCTTTTTTTTTTTTTTTTTTTTTTGAATGTTCTAACAAGCAAGCCCAAGATTGATCTTGTAGGAACAATATCAAGCCATGCTTTGATACCAAATGATACGGGATTGACAAGGGAAGCACGAAACAAACACCAAATCAGTCCACTAATCTTAAGGATTCGAGGACCAAGATGGAGACCTCACTCGGATTCGCTACCAACAACAAGAATACAAGATACAAGAGTATATTTTAACACCAAAACAGTTACAAAACGTGATGAACAAGATGAACAACAATAATACAAGTTTCGGATTCAACGAAGACCCCAAAACAGTCCACTACACAACACATACACGATTTGCAAGAAAAATAAAGATAGATAGTGAGACCAAGATTATTACAAGATTAAGAACCAAGTGTATTTCAACACTAACCCCTAATGAATGTAACAATCAAAACCACACTCTTACGGTGACCACCAAGGGAATGAACTCGCCTCAAGATCTACCGTTTCCAAACAAAGATCAATATTGGCTTTTCCAAGCCCTATGCTAAGGATGACTTTTCCAAGTCCTACAACTAAGGGTGTTACACTCTCAAAAGAGAGAAGTTATGTCTTTCAATTCTTCATCCTTCAAAATCTAGTGAAAATAAGACTAAGGGGGCCTATTTATAATATATTACAAATGAAGATAACAAGACCACTTTGCCCTTAATGAGAGGGGCGGCCATGGTGTGTAAATACACCATGTGTAATGTCCAAAATACCCTTAATTAAGGTCCAAAACCGTGAGTCCTCAACCTTAAATTCTCCAAGCAATCTTCCACACGTGAGATTGCTTTAAGTTATGCTCAAAACGGGTCCTCCATGCATGTTCTTGTTTTCTCGAGGTGACCAAGTCTTGAGTCTCTATGTGTTGGCCTCCAAAAATGTCATCAAAAGATAAGAAGGCCATTTGTCCCGTATCACTGGCCTAGACCTATCTCTCCATCAGATATCAAGAGTTTCTTGGGTTTAACTGGCTATTATCGTCGATTTGTTAAAGGGTTCTCATCTATTGCATCCCCTATGTCCAGATTAACTCAGAAAAAAGACCAGTTTTACTGGTCAAATTCCTGCGAGAAGAGTTTTCAGGAGCTGAAGACTCGACTCACCTCAACCCCAGTTTTGACTCTACCAGATGGTTTAGATGAGTTTGTTATGTATTGTGATGCATCCAGAGTAGGTTTGAGTTGTGTCCTCATGCAGAGAGGTAAGGTCATAGCCTACACCTCTAGACAACTTAAGCCCCATGAGAAAAATTATCCGACTCATGATCATGAGGTAGCAACTGTAGTGTTTGCCATAAAGATTTGGAGGCACTATTTGTATGGGGTGCATGTAGATGTGTTCATAGATCACAAGAGATTGCAGTATGTCTTTTCTCAGAAAGATTTAAATTAGCATCAGAGAAGGTGCTTAAAGTTTGTAACGCTTTGAATTTGATACTCGGAATGCTACACGGTGCTAGCAATCCCGAAGGACCACAAGCTAACCAATGACTGATATCTATAGTTGAGCACTACATAGTATACTGCATAAATATGGAATAAAAGGGGTATCAAGTCCATAAGGTTCAAATATATGATAACATATAACATCTGGAAATACAGTATATCAATACCAAAACTGAAATAAATTATCTGAACATGTTAGTCTGAAAGCCTCTAAACTGTCTAAAAACTGTGGAGTTGATGGGACATGTCCCCAACTAACTTCGTCTACTAAAACTGAAATAATGAAATAATCATGTCATCCTCAAATTATGAGGACTCAATACAAATCTACTGCTGTTGGCTGAATCTGAAGCTAAGTGCGATCGGGAACGTGAGTGTTAGAACATATGGTATAAACACCATAGCACAGAAGAAAAATATGCGCCAGTACATCTGAATGTACTGGTATGCAAAGTGAGGTAGGCTGAATGCATGGGGTTCATATGCATGAACAATACTAACTAACTGAATAACATGAATGTGAGAATACATACATGAGTACATAATTGTAACTGAGATCGTGATAATACTGACTACTGAGTCTGAATATTGTTAACATAAGTTTCATATAAATGATATACTGTTAACTGAGTGACTGTCTAACAATCCTGATTCTGATGGAACTGCTGAGTTTCGTACTGAACTGAGTGACTGTATCTGACAGTCCTGAATCTGAAGAACAATCTGAGTTCTTTTAATGAGACTAAGACTGAGACTGTGGGAAGTATTTATCTAAATGACATGCCCCCTTTTCTGTATAGAGTTGGGGTCCAATCTGTAACCCCAATTAGAAGAGTGTCAATACTGCGCCACAGGTAAGGACAAGTTGTGAGTGACCCTCATCTGGCAGTGTCCCCAAAAGAGAATAGTGGGAACCTCATCTGGTAGTGTTAATTCACCTTATAAACCCTCAACTTTTAGTGTTGATATCTCAACCTATGCTGGCTACATAGTTCTGGCAAGGATTGCTTCTAAGGATCACACCCTCTATTGTCAGTGTGTGCCCTCATCTTTGGGTTTGCTCGGTGCGGTATCCTACTCCCAACTGAATAGACACTGAACTGATTATACTGAGATGAACTGAACTGAGTTCACTAAATTCAGTGAACTGATAGAATATTTTAGAATTCTGTTAACTGACTATGTTTGTGAGATTAATGAGTTTTCCTTAGTCATGTAACTGGTTGAATTCTACTGAGTTATGAAACTGACTGTGAATACTACTGATCATGGTGTGACTGAGATTTTTATGAAACTAACACTGGCTCTAGGCACACATCTAAATTATCGAGTACAAGTACGCTCAAGACTCGATAGCATGAAACTGACAAGACATGATTCTTCTTGAACACTTGATCATAGTCAACAATTCATAGTACAAATGTTGGAGATTTTCATGAAGTATTTGTATGTCATAAGCTTACACATGAATAGGAATACATATAAACAAGTCATAATTTCATAAGTCTAATTTCATGAGAATTCCACCAAACCATTGCAATGCATAATAATAACATGGGGGTCATTGTGAACATAAGGGTAAAGCATAGATTCATCAATTTGGTCACAATTGAGTCATAAAGCATAATTCTTATTCTCTTAGGCATTTTAGCAACCACCTTGCATGCATAACTTGAGGCTTAGGCATGAACATTAAAATAATACATCATGGCAACATTATTCACTTCAAATACAAGAATTCCAACCACATGCTAACATAGCTTCATTATATGTATTAAAGATTTCAACTTGGTAATCATACAACACCATAAACATGGATATGTTCAATTCATAACATGGAATTCAAAATTTATATTTTTGAAAGGGCTTCTTGAGCTTCATGGGTGAAAGGAACCCATGAATCAACACTTTACATACATTAGATGGAAGTTTTGTGAAGATTAATGATGGAATCTTCTGGATTAGAACCTTCAATTGAAAATGCTAGATCTTGAGGGAATTTGAGAGAAACAACTATATTTTGGTGAAAAGTAGCTGAATCTCATGCTATAGGCTTATATAGGGGTCGGGAAATTGACCCTTTTGTCCTTAAAAATGCAGACATTTAATGACTGAAAACTAGACATCGACGCGATTGGCGATGCTGCGCGTCGATGGCATCGATGAGATACCCAATGCATCACATCATGATCACACTAAGCCTCAGTAGTTTTGACTCTGGCAACTTGCAATAGTGTTAACCAAAGCGATAGGCGTTGCGGCATGCTAAGATTGCGTTGTTCCACTATTTTGGGACACCAAATATGGTCTAAATGAGTTTTGAAAAATCTGAAACTTATCCAGGAATACCTATCGACCTCTCTGATCATGAATCAACAAAAATATGGACCATTAAGGGACATTATGGTCATGAACTGAGATTGCCAACTTTTTAAGGCCAAAAATAAACTAAGTCTGGGAACTTAGCTAGAATTTTCATAGTCTGAGACCCCTTGACAAGCCTAAAAAGATGAATTAAGCTTAGAAATTTTGTGGGGTCTTACAATATCTCCCCCTTGGGAATATTCGTCCTCGAATGAGACTAACTGAGATGGGAGAAATGATAAGTTGAAGTATACACTGATCATGAACAATTGAAACATGAGTACATGACTGACATTACTAATTTACTGAGATTCATACTGAGCATGCATAGCTGATTCATGATTTCATGACTGAGCTGATCATGGATGCATGACTGAGAGTACTGATTTACTTGTTCATGTATATCTGATGCACGAATACTTGACTAACATGATGCATGAACACATGACTGAATATGCAATGGTAATTGATACCAAATTTATAATGAAAATCTGAGCTTGGAACTGAATACCAAGTTGTAACAGAAATTTAAACATGAAAAATGAATAATCTTTAAGAAAAGCTATTACCTTGGGCTGAGTCTGAGTTTGCGGAGAATAGGTGAGGGTACTTGTTCCACATATCTTCTTCTTCTTTCCAAGTAGCTCCCTCAACGGACTGATTCCACCAAAGAACTTTGACTAGAGAAATTTCTTTGTTCCTCAGTTTGTGAGTCTGGTAGTCAAGGATTTCGACTGGAATCTCTTCATAAGAGAGGTTGTTCTGAATGTCTATGCCCTCTATAGGGACTACAACTGTTGGGTCACCTATTCACTTCTTAAGTAAGGAGACGTGAAACACTGGGTGGACTAAGGCTAGATCCGAAGGTAATTCAAGCTCATAAGCTACCTTGCCGAAGCGACTGAGAATTTTGAAGGGATCGATATATCGGGGATTGAGCTTTCCCATCTTACCGAACCGCTTCACTCCCTTCATGGGAGAGATTTTTAAATAAACATGATCACCAATCTCAAACTCAAGATCTGTCCTACACATATCTACGTACGATTTATGTCAACTCTGAGCTATCTTGAGCCTTTCTCTGATCAAATGGACCTTCTCTAAGGTATTGAATACCAAGTCAGGACCTACTACTGAGGCCTCACCCACTTCGAACAAACCGATTGGAGATCTGCATCTCCTACCATAGAGAGCTTCGAATGGAGCCATCTTAATACTGGAATGATAGTTGTTGTTGTATGCAAACTTAATAAAAGGCAAGTGGTCACCCCAACTATCCTTGAAATCAATTGCACATGCTCACAACATATCTTTTAAAGTCTGGATAGTCCTTTCTGCTTAACCATCCGTCTGAGGATGGAAGGCTATACTGAGATGAATCGGGTACCAAGACCCTTTTGGAATGCTTTCCAGAAATAAGAGGTGGACTGGGTACCTCTATCTAAAATAATGGACAATGAAACACCGTGTAATCCTTGGCTGAATAAGAGGTACGGACTGAAAGGAAATGGGCTGATTTGGTCATCCTTTTTACAATGACTCAAACTGAATCATACTGACGACGGGTAGGATGTAAACCCATCACAAAGTCCATGGTCACTTCTTCTCATTTCTAAGTGGGAATATTGAACTCTTGCATGGACACACTAGGCTTCTGATCTTAATCTTAACCTGCTGACATATAGAGCACTTAGACACAAACTCTGTAATATCTCATACCACTCCACCAATAGATCTCCTGCAAGTCACGGTACATATTAGTGGCCCCTGGATGAATCGAGTAACGCGCACCATGCGCTTCTGTGAGAATTCGCTGCCTTAAGTCATCTACACCTGGCATACAGAGATGACCTTGATAATGCAAAACACCATCTCCTCCTTGGGAGAAAACCTCTACTTTCTGATCTTTGACTGATTCTTTCAACTTGACTAGACTGGGATCTCTAACTTGTTTTTCCTTAACTTTGGAAACTAGAGTTGATTCAAAACTGTTCTGAACCCACCACTGCCTTTTGCTGAATTGACTAAGCGGATACCTAGTCTGGCTAACTGATGAACTTCCTGTGCTAACTTCTTCTTACTATCCTCAACATAGGCAACACTACCCATAGACAGTTTATTGAGAGAGTCAGCCACTACATTGTCCTTTCCCAGATGATAAAGGACACTCATGTCATAATCTTTTAAGAGCTCTAACCACTTTCTCTGATGAAGGTTTACGTCTTTCTGAGAGAATACGTACTGAAGGCTTTTGTGATCTACTAACACATCCACATGCACCCCATACAAGTAATGCCTCCAAATCTTCAAGGCAAATACTACAGCTGCTAACTCAAGATCATGAGTCAGATAGTTTTTCTCATGAGGCTTAAGCTGTTTGGAGGCGTAGGCTATGACCTTACCATGCTGCATGAGGACACAACCCAAACCTACTCTGGAATCACAGTACATGACAAATCCATCTGAACCATTTAGAAGAGTCAAAACTGGGGCTAAGGTGAGTTGAGTCTTCAACTCCTAAAAACTCTTCTCGCATGAATCTGACCACTGAAACTTGACTTTGATCTGAGTAAATCTGTATATAGGTGATGCAATAGAAGAAAACCCCATAACAAACCGTTTGTAATAGCCAGCCAAACCCAAGAAACTCTTGATATTAGTTGGAGAAATAGGTCTGGGCCAGTTTCTCACTGTTTTGGTCTTTTGAGGATCAACTCTAATGCCATCACCAGAAATGATATGACCATGGAATGCTACTGACCTTATCCAAAATTTTCACTTACTAAATTTTGTGAACAACATGATGATTTCTAAGAGTCTACATCACTATTCTGAGATGTTTTGCATGATCACGCTCACTGCGGGAGTAAACAAGGATGTCATCTATGAAGACTATGATGAACATGTCCAAGTACTACTTGAACACTCAGTTCATCAAGTCCATGAAGGCCGCTGGGGCATTGGTAAGACCAAAGGACATGACTAAGAATTCGAAGTGACCATACAGAGTTTGGAAAGCTATTTTTAGAATGTCATATTCTTTAACTCTGAGCTGGTGATAGCCTGATCTGAGGTCTATCTTAGAGAAATAACTGGCACCCTGGAGTTGGTAAAAAAAGTCATCGATTCTAGGAAGTGGCTACTTGTTCTTAACTATGAATTTATTAAGCTGACGGTAATCAATGCACATTCTGAGAGAACCATCTTTCTTTCGTACGAATAAGACTGGTGCGCCCCACGGGGATACACTGGGTCTGATGAATCCCTTATCTAGGAGATCCTTTAACTATTTTTTCAATTATCTGAGTTTTGGTGGTGCCATTCTATATGGTAGAATAGATATAGGCTGAGTATCTGGAAGAACATCAATACCGAAGTCTATTTCTATTTTAGGAGGAATTCCTGGAAGATATTTGGGAAAGTCATCTGAATATTCACTCACTACTGGGACAGATTCAAGACTGGGAGTTTCAGAACTGGTGTCCTTAACTGGAACAAGATGATAGACACATCCCTTAGACATCATTTTCCATGCCCAAAGGTAGGAAATAAGCTAACCTCTGAAGGCTAAAGTACTACCCCTCTACTCTTGGAAAGGTTCATTCATAAACTAAAACTGGACAATTCTATCTCTACAGTCGACTATGGCATAGCAGAAATAAAGCCAATCCATGCCAAGAATGATATCAAAATCAGTCATCTCTAATTCGACTAAGTTTGTTGATGTAACTTTCTGAGATACCATAATCGGACAGTTCCTGTATACCCGCCTGGCTATGATAGTTTTACCCACTGGGGTAGAGACTAAAAAGGGCTCTGCTACAATTTTGGGAATGACTCCAAAATCAATTTCTATATAAGGAGTAACAAAAGACAAAAAAGCTCATGGATCTAGCAAAGCGTAAACATGCAAGTGAAAGATCTGTAACGTACTAGTGACCACATCGAGAGAATTTTCCTGATCTTGTCGTGATACAAAATCAAACCAACAACACCAAGAGCTTCAAGTAGGCTCGGATTTCAGTCCAACAACACAAGAACAACAAGTTTAACTTTCGGTTTTTCAGTCCAACAACACAAGAACAACAAGATAGATAACAATGCTAGTGAATCGAAAAGAGCCCCACACGGCTTCACTAGACTTTAAGATAACAAAATCCACAACAACAACAAGATAAAGAAAGATAGATAACTTGACATATAACATTCAAGAAACTAAGAACCCTAACATCAAGAGAGGACCCTAAGTCTAATGAATATAAACACCAAGTTCTTACGAGGACCAAGAGGCACTCAACGACCTCAAAACCCTTGTTTCTAGCCAAAGAGACAACATAAGTATCCCTCTACTTGTGAGATAATAGGGACGGCTTCTAAGAGTGGAAGAGAGAGCCGAAATGTTTAGTGTTTTTAGGTTACAAAATCAGCATTCAAAAACTCAGGCATAACTCTCTAACATGTTCTATTTATACTACAAACAAAAGGGGTAAAATGACCCATCCGCCCTTGCTTCTTGTGCCAACCTTGGAGAGTAGTTTATTACACATTAAGACCTCTCTTCACACATAAAAACGTTTAGGTCCTTGGTTGGTTCAATCACCAACTCACACACGGCCATTTGCATGAACAAAGCTTGGAGTTTTTGTAATTCCCGAGCTTGGCTTCGTGTGAAAGGCCGTGTACCTGTGGAGGCTGCCCCAACCGTATCATCCTCTCCATCTTGAGAGGAATTTGACCTCAAATTCAGCATTTGGTCATCTTCAACCGCATCCACGAGGGAGAGATCACCAACGTTGAAAGTGTTGTGCACTTGATATTTCGGTGGAAGGTCAATCTTGTAGGCGTTGTCATTGATTCTCTCAAGTACTTGGAAAGGACCATCACCCCTTGGCAGCAATTTGGACTTCCTTTGAGCTGGAAACCGATCCTTTCGAAGATGCACCCACACCCAATCTCCGGGTTCAAGCACAAGCCTTCTTCTCCCTTTGTTTACCCTTTTTGCAACCTCTTGGTTCTTCTTTTCAAGCTTGATCCGCACCGTCTCATGCATTTTCTTCATTGCCTCGGCTCTTTTATTTCCATCTAAGCTGGTCATGAGATCACTAGACAAAGGAGTGAGATCTAAAGGGGTAAGGGGATTCAGGCCGTAAACACATTCAAAGGGAGTCATTCCCGTGCTCGAATGTATTACCCGGTTGTATGCAAATTCCACCAAGGGTAGGTGATCTTCCCATGAAGTCAGTTTACCTTTAACCATAGAACGTAGCATAGACCCTAAGGTTCTATTTACTACCTCCGTTTGGCCATCGGTTTGTGGGTGGCAAGACGTGGAGAAAAGTAACTTCGTTCCAAGCCTACCCCACATGGACTTCCAAAAGAGACTTAGGAACTTGGAGTCCCTATCGCTCACAATAGTCCTCGGTACCCCGTGAAGCTTTACAATATGTTCAACAAATAATGAAGCTACACTACGAGCATCCTCGGTTTTAGCACATGGAATAAAATGAGCCATTTTAGAGAATCTATCAACAATAACAAAAATGCTATCTCGGCCCTTTCTAGTCCTTGGCAGCCCCAAAACAAAATCCATCGAAATGTCCAACCAAGGTCTAAGGGGAGTAGGGAGTGGGGTGTATAATCCTTGAGGTAGGAGATGAGATTTCGCACTCCGGCAGGCCACGCATTGACTACAAATTTTAGTGACGTCTTTGCGCATTTTGGGCCAATAGAAGTTCTCCTCTAAGATTCCGAGGGTCTTGTCTACCCCAAAGTGCCCCATGAGGCCTCCGTCATGGGCCTCCCTCACAAATAATTCCCTCCAAGAACTAGAAGGAACACACAACCTCCTCCCTTTGAACAAATACCCATCGAACCGAGAGTAGGAGGAATGGTCATTCTCCTTAAGCCAACGGTCCCTTCCCCACTCTTCGCATTTCCTAAAAATAGGAGCAAAGGTAGGATCCTCGGGATACAACAACCGCAAGCTCTCAAAACCCATCAATTTCGAAGACAAGGTAGCAACAAGCACATGCTTCCTAGACAAGGCATCGGCAACAACATTTTCCTTTCCCCTTTTGTAATGAATTACATAAGGGAAAGTCTCGATGAACTCAATCCACTTAGCATGACGCCTATTCAACTTGTCTTGGCTCTTAAGGTGTTTCAACGACTCATGATCCGTTCGTATCACAAACTCCTTAGGCCACAAATAATGTTGCCAATTTCCCAAAGCTCTGACAAGGGCGTACAACTCCAAATCATAAGTTGAGTAATTAAGAGTTGCCCCTTTGAGCTTTTCACTGAAATAAGCAACGGGCTTACCTTCTTGCATCAAAACAGCCCCGATGCCAACCTTACTAGCATCACACTCTACTTCAAACATCTTATCAAAATCGGGCAATTGCAATAAAGGCGCCGAGATGAGCGTAGCTTTCAAGGCCTTAAAAGCCCTAGCCTGCTCATCACCCCATTTAAAGGGTCCGTCCTTTCTAATTACCTCGGTCAAGGGGGCTGCTATGGAACTAAATCCTTTGACAAACCTCCTATAAAAGCTTGCCAACCCGTGGAAACTTCGGATTTCTCCAATAGTTTTAGGGGTCGGCCAACTTCGAATAGAGTCTATCTTGGAATCGTCCACTTCCACACCCCTTGAGCTCACGACAAAACCCAAGAATATAACCTTATCAACACCAAAAGAACACTTCTCCATGTTGGCATACAGCTTCTCCTTTCGGAGCACATCAAACACACATCTCAAATGCATTACATGATCATCAATAGATTTACTATACACCAACACATCATCAAAGTAAACCACCACAAACTTTCCAATATAAGGCTTCATTACATGATTCATTAGCCTCATAAAGGTGCTAGGAGCATTGGTAAGGACGAAGGGCATGACCAGCCACTCATATAGACCGAATTTGGTCTTGAATGCGGTCTTCCACTCATCACCGGGTTGCATGCGAATTTTGTGATAGCCACTCCTAAGGTCCACTTTAGAAAACAAACAAGATCCGTGGAGCTCATCTAACATATCATCTAGTCTAGGGATTGGATGACGATACCTTATAGTGATTTTGTTGATGGCTCTACAATCGACGCACATGCGCCAAGTTCCGTCCCTCTTCGGTACCAAAAGCACCGGAACAGCACACGGACTCATGTTTTCCTTGATGTATCCCTTGTTGAGAAGCTCCTCAACTTGTCTTTCAAGCTTCTTAGTGTCCATGGGATTGCTCCTATAGGCCGGTTTGTTTGGAAGTTGTGAACCCGGCACCAAATCAATTTGGTGCTCAATTCCCCGAAGTGGGGGCAATCCTTGCGGAAGTTCTTGAGGAAATACATCTTCATACTCCTGCAACACACAAGAAATCAAAGGGGAAATGGAAGAATTAGTGGGGTTAGTATTAAAACAATGGGCCAAAAGTAACATCGGCTTGTTTTCATCATGGTCCACGAAGAGTTCCTTCCTCCTAGCCAACATCACTACGTTTTCCATCTCCCTTGTCGTTGGGACAGCCTCGGATGTCCCTACTTCCTCACCTACGGCATCCCCCCCTTTTCTCCCTTTCCGGATTCCTTCCCCTTTCCCTTCAACTCTCTCATCTTTTGATGCCACTCATTTACTTGGGAGGGTGAAAGAGGATGAAGTGTGACCTTTCGGCCATCCTTCTCAAGCGTATACCGGTTGGACCTCCCATCGTGTTTAGTATACCTATCATATTGCCATGGTCTACCTAACAACAAGTGACATGCTTGCATTGGGATTACGTCACAAAGCACTTCATCGTGGTAGTTTCCCACCTTAAACCGAATCACACATTGCCTTGTGACCTTTAATTCACCACAATCATTCAACCATTGTAGCTTGTAAGGACTAGTGTGTAGTGTAGTTGGTAGCTTCAAGAAATTTACCATAGCATGGCTCGCAACATTTGTACAACTACCACTATCAATCACCAAGGTGCACACACTCCTCTTTACAAGACACTTAGTATGGAATAGATTTTCCCTTTGACTCGGGTCATCTATCGCCTTACTAATTATGACACGTCTAACCACAAAGTTTGGAACCACACACTCCCCTTCTTGTGGATAGAAATCTTCACTACCATCTACTTCATCATCATTCGGCCCATTTTCAGCTCCCTCTCCATCTTGAGGCTCGGCCTCATCCTCCCCCCTTTCGGAAACCACCTCCTCACCAAGGTAGTACACTTTCCCTTCTCGTAGGATCACATTGCGCCAGTTCAGACATTCATTGGCCTTATGCCCCCAACCTTGGCACTTGAAGCATTGGAACCCCTTTGGGTTGGGATACTTGTGAGCCTCCGGTTTCGGAGGGAATTTAGGGACTGTTTTGGACTCGGGCAGCTTCGTAGGGGCGGGTTGGTCCTTGTTTTTGGGCCAACCCGAGGGGGTTTGTACCCTTGCCTTGAAGGATGATCTCTCCTTAAGTTCCCTTTCAATCTCAAGGGCCGCTTGGAATATACCGTCAATGGTTTCAAACCGGTGAAGGGTCAAATGAGTGGAGATCTCTTTGTTCAACCCACACTTGAACCGGATGATGTCGTGACTGATTTGCTCCCCACGATGATCAAGTTTCAACATGAGTTGTTGGAACTCGTCAAAATAGGCCATCACACTCTTGCCTCCTTGCCGCAAGCATATAATCTAGCAAGCAACTCATGACGATATCTCTCAGGAAGGTATCGTTGTCTCATCAAATACCTCAACCGATACCAAGGTGGTGGCTGCCCATCAACTAATTCATTACCAAATCGTTTAACATACTCCCACCAAGTGTTAGCATAGCCCTCGAGGTGAGCTATAGCGTAGCAACTCTTCTTTTCTTCCGAGATGTCATTAACTTGGAAAACTTTGTCACAAGCCGATTCCCAAGTTAAGTAGGTCTCGGGGTCACTTTCACCCTTAAAGATGGGTAGGCTCAACTTGATGGTGTTGATGCCTACGTCTCTCTCTTGGTGTCGGTTTCCCCTATCTCCATACCCCCGGTATCTCCTAGGTTCTCCTCGACCCCCTCTTAACTCCTCCTACCTCATATAAGCATCATCAAAGGCTCCATCTCCTTCATACTCCTCTCTACCGTATCCTTCAAAGTGGGCTGGTCGGCCTTGGCCGTTTTGATTCGGAGGATTTGGAATTTGCGGTCTTTGGGTTAATGGAGCTTGGAATGGAGGGTTCGGATTTAGTGGAGGTACTTGGCATCCAAATCCCTCTTGTGGAATTGGAGGGGCTTGGAAATGTAGTGGTCTAGTGGGGTCTCGGTTTGGAGGAAAATAGGTAGTTTGGCTTGCGGTATTTAGTGGAGCTTGGGGTGCATTTAGCATTTGGTGGACTGTTTCGGGGGTGATGGTTGCGGAGGAGGTCCTATCATGACCATTGGTAGATACATGTAGAGGAGTAGAAGGACGAGAGTTCCTTTGACTCTCCACTTGTTCTAATCTCCCACTAATAGTCGACACTTCCCCCTTTATTGCTGCCAAGTCCCCTCTCACGGCCCCAAATTCCGAATTCAACCTTTCAAGTGTCCGGGTAACGGCCTCAAGAGTGACCCTCATAGAATCAAGGGCATTAGTATCCACATTATGAGACGTAGCTCCTTCCATTATCAAGATATTATCCGCTTTAGTTCACCACAAGTTCGTGTTCCACAAGTGTTGTATAATTGGCTAGTAACCGTGAAATTTTTAAGGTATGAGTAATCTCTTATCCGGAATGGATTCTTGTTTGAAGACTCAAAGAATTCTTGCCGGACTAGAGTCAAAAATCAGCAATTCATTCAAACGAATAAAAGCACTCAAATAATCGTTGACACGAACAAACGGTTCAAGGAACTAGTTGACAACCTAGTAGGAATGTACTAGTTTGTTAATTAGTTCTAGGACCAAGTAAGGGAAACCAAGGATCAACAATTAGCAACCAAAGAATATCCTAAGTTGAGCTTATAGTGACGTGGCAGCATGCAATGGTTCCACACGTTCTTCTTCTCTTTTTTTTTTTTTTTTGTGTTAATATTCACACAACTTGTTATAGTTTGCAAAG
Organism: Capsicum pubescens; assembly: GCA_030864215.1. NCBI lineage: Eukaryota > Viridiplantae > Streptophyta > Magnoliopsida > Solanales > Solanaceae > Capsicum > Capsicum pubescens. Next base: position 145,949,802 of record CM061545.1, on the reverse strand, counting down.
TGTTTTGGTGGGAAAAGTAAAAATCTTGTAGTATTTCACCCTTTTCAAACTCAAGAAAGTGAGGTTTGGTTGACTAATCCCACAAAACAAGGCTCCTTGAATTAGGGAAAAGTGATTGACAAGACTAGAAGGTGATGGGTGCAAGTCTTTCACAACAACTTTATAGCTTGTCTTACAACTTGAGCACACAACAAGATGAACAAGATGAACAAGTTCAAAAGATGAACACCTCAACAAACTTCATCAACTTCTTTAGCACATAAACACACAACCACCGATTTTTCTTTTGGTTATCAACAACATACAACTTTCGGCCACTTCAAGTCACTACACAATGTTCAAGTTTTCAAGCTCAACTTTTGGATCTAGACACCTTAGTGTTGGTGAGAAAGAAACCAACACTAGAAACTCACTAAACAAGCAAAATAACACCTAGATCTAAACATACAACATCATTCTTGGTTTCAACTTTTAATGGACAGATTTTCAGAATTTCTTTTTGGTGTTGTTTGTTTAAGCCGTGAACTAGCACACGATGGGTTATGTTGGAACACAACCGGTCTCGCTTTGGTACCAAATGATACAAAATCAAACCAACAACACCAAGAGCTTCAAGTAGGCTCGGATTTCAGTCCAACAACACAAGAACAACAAGTTTAAGTTTCGGTTTTTCAGTCCAACAACACAAGAACAACAAGATAGATAACAATGCTAGTGAATCGAAAAGAGCCCCACACGGCTTCACTAGACTTTAAGATAACAAAATCAACAACAACAACAAGATAAAGAAAGATAGATAACTTGACATATAACATTCAAGAAACTAAGAACCCTAACATCAAGAGAGGACCCTAAGTCTAATGAATAGAAACACCAAGTTCTTACGAGGACCAAGAGGCACTCAACGACCTCAAAACCCTTGTTTCTAGCCAAAGAGACAACACAAGTATCCCTCTACTTGTGAGCTAATAGGGACGGCTTCTAAGAGTGGAAGAGAGAGCCGAAATGTTTAGTGTTTTTAGGTTACAAAATCAGCATTCAAAAAACTAAGGAATAGCTCTCTAACATGTTCTATTTATACTACAAACAAAAGGGGTAAAATGACCCATCCGCCCTTGCTTCTTGTGCCAACCTTGGAGAGTAGTTTATTACACATTAAGACCTCTCTTCACACATAAAAACGTTTAGGTCCTTGGTTGGTTCAATCACCAACTCACACACGGCCATTTGCATGAACAAAGCTTGGAGTTTTTGTAATTCCCGAGCTTGGCTTCGTGTGAAAGGCCGTGTACCTGTGGAGGCTGCCCCAACCGTATCATCCTCTCCATCTTGAGAGGAATTTGACCTCAAATTCAGCATTTGGTCATCTTCAACCGCATCCATGAGGGAAAGATCACCAACGTTGAAAGTGTTGTGCACTTGATATTCCGGTGGAAGGTCAATCTTGTAGGCGTTGTCATTGATTCTCTCAAGTACTTGGAAAGGACCATCACCCCTTGGCAGCAATTTGGACTTCCTTTGAGCTGGAAACCGATCCTTTCGAAGATGCACCCACACCCAATCTCCGGGTTCAAGCACAAGCCTTCTTCTCCCTTTGTTTACCCTTTTTGCAACCTCTTGGTTCTTCTTTTCAAGCTTGATCCGCACCGTCTCATGCATTTTCTTCATTGCCTCGGCTCTTTTATTTCCATCTAAGCTGGTCATGAGATCACTAGACAAAGGAATAAATTTACCTCTTGGCGCACCAATATTACCTCTCCATTCTAGGACTGCCTCCCTTGGGAAATGGAAACACACCCTCTTAGTTCGGCAATCTACTGTGGCATAACAAAAATCCAACCAATCCATACCAATTATAGCATCAAAATCTACCATTTCTAACTCAACCAGGTCAGCCATTGTATCACGATCGCAAATAGTTATTATACAATTTTGATACACTCTCTTAGCTATAACAGATTCACCAATCGGCGTAGATACTTCAAATGGCTTAACTAGCAGTTCTTGTGTTTTTTTTAACTTTTCAGCAACCAATGGAGTGACATACGATATTGTAGAACCCGGATCAACTAATGCATAGACATCATGTGAAAAAATGGACAATGTACCTGTAACCACATCTGGAGAAGCCTCTGAATTTTGTCGATCTGCTAAAGCGTATGAACGATTCTGAACTCCACTAGAGCTAGCTGTTCCTTTAGCACCTCTACCATGACCCATAGGTTGTACACCCCTACCTGAATAAGGCACCAATGATGATGATGCAACGGCTGATCCAGTAGGTCGTGCCATACCACCTATGCCCCTTTGAGGGCATTCTCTCATCATATGTCCTGACATACCACACCAAAAGCAAGCATTTGTTCCGAACTGATATGCACCTAAATGAAGCTTTACACATTGTCTACATGGCTGTTGAGGAGGCCTTAATTGGCTTATAATCCCTTGCTCTTGATACCCTGTTGTTCACAAACTCTGACTCTCATTTCTTTGACCAAGCTGGTTACCTTTAAACCCTTGAAATTATGATGGAGCACTAGCTGCAGAATAAGAAGATAATGTCCTAGGTGGTCTATTAGAAAACCGAGGCCTAAACTCTCCTTGGGATGCCATAAACTGCCCTGTAGATCTAGAACTCTTGGAATACCCCCTTTCTAACTCTTGTGTTGTTCTTCTTTGCCTCTGATCCTCTATTTTTTGTGCGAATGCTTGTATCCTTGCTATGTCCATGTCCTTGTTCAAAGCGCAATGGTATAATCTCTAACCAGATATAGATCCAATCTATCCACGTATCGATGAACTCTATCATCCATTGTTGCTACAACATTAGGAGCATACCTAGCCAAAGAGTTAAACCGAAGGTTGTACTCCCTCACACTCATATTCCCTTGGCGAAGATTCAGGAACTGATCTGCATAGGCTTCTCGAATCTCATATGGAAGGTAATGATCAAGAAATACCTCTTTGAACTCTTTCCAAGTAGTTGGAGGTGCATCGATACCCCTAGATCATTTCCAGTCTTCATACCATAATATAGCCTCCCCCTTGAATCTATATACTGCTAGCTCAACTGTCTCTTTACCCGACACATGCATAACATCTAGAGCCCTTTGGATTTGATCAATAAAGTCCTGTGGGTTTTCATTAAGATCTGATCCGGTGAATGTGGGAGGATACAATTTAAGAAAATCCTACTTTCGTAGGCTAGCTGCCCTATCTGCACCACTAGAACCTGTAGTTGGAATAGTTTGTCCTTGAGGTTGTCCAGAAACTATATGATCCAACAATTGTACTGCACTTCTTAGATCTTGATTTGTAGCATTGGTAGGTAGTTCTGAGGATGCGGTTCTTCTCCTTCTTAGCTCTTCTTGAGATGGAGGGGTAGGAGAAGTTTGGGACACAAACTCAGCTTGAGCCTCACTTTGATTAGCTCGTCTAGGTGGTGATTTGTTGGTCCCCTTCCCGGCAGCCTCGTCTATCCGCCTACCTGTATTCTTACTCCTTCTTGTAACCGGCATCTTTACTATAATAAGAGGAAAAAAATAGGTTCAATGGTTAAATATGACTTAACCTACAACATAGGATCTATTGCACGATCTAAGATATGAAGAAAAAGAGAAAACCCCTAAATGTCACATAGCCTCCTATTTATAGATGTGGTGCACAACACGCCCATAAATAGGACTCTATATAGACACGGATTTGTAGACACCCTAGGACGACCGCTCTGATACCACTTTTGTCACGCCTCAAATCCTGTTGGGGCGGACTGGCACCCGTAGCCATAAAGGCTCGAGAGAACCAATTCATAACATTGTACTTCCCATACATGTAACTGTAACAACCAAATGTTCTGACAACATGATATTATGTATCGAGGAAAATAACTACACATGCACGCCCAAACTCATATGTACAATACTTGGCCGATAGGGCCACCATGTCTAAAATCAGGACACTACCATAACTTTACATTAGTCTACAAAGCCTCTAAAAGATACATAGACTTAGTTAGGGTCGGGACAAACCCCCGCCCTACTCTTGACTTACTGTACAATGGAACAGACTCGAAAAGCCCCGAATCAACCTAGAGCTCACCAATAGTCCCTGAAAATCCTGCGCTCCTACTAGTGAGTTGTATGAGCTGAAGTTCCTTTGCCTGCAGCATGAAATGTAGGTCCCCCGTGAGGGACGTCAGTACGAAAATATGTACTGAATATGTAAGGAAGAAGGTAACAACACACTTGATACAAAAGCTCAATAGAAATCTGATACAAGTGTATAAATAGTACTAGTAGACCACCTTTATAAATACTTGTGGGACAATGTACATTACATTCTTTCTTCGTTTTACCTTTTTACTTCAAAATCTTTATAAGCCATATACTACAAACGACCAGCTGATCAGTGGTAAATAGATAAACTAGGATCGGCCCATGCTAGGCTTACGCCCCTGAGCTGACACCTACATATAAAGATTTGGATCGGCCCACGCTGATACAAGAAATACAAGGGAAGCACGAAACAACCACCAAATCAGTCCACTAATCTTAAGGATTTGAGGACCAAGATGGAGACCACTCTCGGATTCGCTACCAACAACAAGAATACAAGATACAAGGGTGTATTTCAACACCAAAACAGTACCAAAACGTGATGAACAAGATGTACAACAACAATACAAGTTTCGGATCCAACGAAGGCCCAAAACAGTCCACTACAACAACACATACACGATTGCAAGAAAAATAAAGATAGATAGTGAGACCAAGATTATTACAAGATTAAGAACTAAAGAGTATATTAAACTCAAAAACCCCTAATGAATGTAACAATCAAAACCACACTCTTACGGTGACCACCAAGGGAACGAACTCGCCTCAAGATCTACCGTTTCCAAGCAAAGATCAATATTGGCTTTTCCAAGCCCTATGCTAAGGGTGACTTTTCCAAGTCCTACAACTAATGGAGTTACACTCTCAAAAGAGAGAGAGAATATTTCTTTCAATTCTTCATCATCCAAAAACTAAGTGAAAATAAGACTAAGGGGCCTATTTATAGTGTATTACAAAAGAAGACAAAAAGACCATATTACCCTTAATGAGAGGGGCGGCCTTGGTGTGTTGGAAGACAATATGAATTGTCCAAAATGCCCCTTAGGCTAAGTGACCGAAATGCCCTTAGTAAAGGCACCAAAACCGTGAACCAACAAAGGTGGTCCAAATTCGAGAGTCCTTAAGTCTTAAATTCTCCAAGCAATCTTCCACACGCGAGATTGCTTTAAGTTATGCTCAAAACGGGTCCTCCATGCATGTTCTTGTTTTCTCGAGGTGACCAAGTCTTGAGTCTCTATGTGTTGGCCTCCAAAAATGTCATCAAAAGATAAGAAGGCCATTTGTCCCGTATCATCCTCCCCTTCTTGAAAAGGATTCGACCTCGAATCCAAACCTTGCAAAACCGAAGAGAGGACAAACAAATACAAATTCCTCATGGCATGAGGGTTAGGGTTAGCATAACAAATCATCTCAACATGCCAAGGTTGCACATATTTGCAATATAACCAAGAATCCTTTGAAAGGAATATTAAAAATTCAATAAACGATGTACAAAGGATTTGGTTATAGGATACATCAAAAGTAACACTTTGCTTGTCATGTTGACCAAGCAACAAGTTTGGTGCACCAACATCACCATTTCTAAATTTGGCACCGGGGTCAAATGGGAAAAGTGGCCATAGACACGGGTCTCGACAACACTTCCCTTTCCCGTGGTCTACACCTAAACTAAATGACATACTCTCTACAATAACATACATATCATCCAAATCAAATAGAGAGTAGAGAAAGGTATCACTCAAATCGACTTCTACTAAGGTGCTCTCATGTGCGTACCCACTACTAGTTTCCCAATAATCACTATGAGTACTCTCAACAATGAAATCACACAAAGTAGAAGAAGAAGTAGCTTCCGCAACTACACATTCCTTAACCTTAAGAGTACTCTCATCTTCCAAGAAGAGATTTCCCTCTTTAGGAGGAATGTTGTCACACCATAGTGGGTTAGCATATAGGCTATAGCTTCCAAGGTAAGCTATACCGTCATTTTCACCACTAGGTTCATTAGAAGTGTTTAAATCATCTTCAAACAAGACATTACACCTAAAGAGAGTGTGTTCTACCTCACGGACAGATTTGGAATAAGCAAGTTCCTCGCACTCTAATGGATCAATATCAAGTTTCAAGGATGTGCCAAACACAAGATTACCCCAAGAAGAGATCTCGGGTTCACTCCCACTTTATTGACCAACATTTTCAAATACTTCACTCACTTGAGTCCTATTAAGCACATCACACACATACTCAAGTGGGGAACAATTTTCACAAACAAGTTGATCAACACCAATTACACAAGACGAGGTACTTCCGTTCAACATATAAGCTTCAACACTAGGTGGACATAAATTGATCTTACAAGAAGAGTCAATTTCGTCATCAATAGGATCAACTAGTGTATCCAAACTCACAATATGTACATCATCAACAAGAGGCACGGAATCATTAGACTCATAAATAAGTAAGCTACTACTCACACTCAATGGCTTACTAGCCACACAATTGTCATTCACATGCACTAAAGTGTAAGAGTTAGCTATTTTACCTTTAAGATCTTGAGTAGACTCTTCCTTGACGTGAGGTGAAGGGCCTCCACAAGCTTGGGCAGCAACTTCCTTTTGGCATTGTTCGCCTTCGCTTGCTATGTTGGTACCTACACAAATGTCCTTAGAAATGGAAGGACAACCAAGGTTAGCACGGTTTGGTGGCAATCCCCTCACTTCGCTCCACATATCCTCTCCTTTTTCCACTCTCGGATTGCCACTTTGTACTCCCTTACTCCTCTCAATCTTTTGTCTCTCATCATAAATCGGATTGGAGTAGGTAAATATTTCTCTTTGCGGTTTGGGTAGCAAGTATGTTATGAGGCGATTTCCCCATTGGTCTCTTACAATATTAGGCCACTTTTGCACGTTAGGAACTTGATGTCGTGCAAACCAATCGGCACCCAAGCTCATATGACCGTAGGTGAAGGAAAAAACATCACACCACACCTCCTCATGGTAATCAAATTGGGAGAAGACAACTTTTACCCTCTCGGTAACCTTGAACTCGCCCAAGTAGTATGGAACAAGTAAAGGCTCTCGCAATAACCCCAAGTAATCAACCATGGACGGAAGAATGTAGTTTCCATAGTACCTATCATTCAACACCATAAGGCAGCCCGGTATCCCACAAATAGTCACCTTTCCGGAGTGTACACTCCTTCTTGGATCTACATTGTAAGGCATACGAGTACCCCTTAGTTTTGGAGATGCATATCCTCTTCTTCTCATTGGACAACCTCCACTAGAGCTAGTATAACCATTCACACTATATCGACTTTGATAAGAAGTACTACAAGGTGGAGAATATGGATCTTCATACTCCTCACGTGTACCCTCATCATAGCTCTCATAAGCTTTGCAAACAAAAGGGTTATACCTAACACCAAATCTAGGTTCGGAGTAAGAAGTGTAAGACTCCTCACATGCCCCAACATCATCACAAGATCCATCACTAGGTCCTACATCATCTCCAAAGTTACCATAAGCACTAGGCACTTCATTCACCTCATTTTCTCCCTTAAAACAGTAACTTTCAAATCTGCCCAAGTCTCGATCATGGCTATTTTCATAGCCTCCGCAATCTCCCTCAACTTCGTAGCCATAAAACCCTTCACTACAATCATAGTCTCCCATGTTGTAGTCACAATAATCCCCGGCTATCGAAGACATGTTCCCCTTATATCACCCTTTAAACCTACAAAATGAACAAACAAGATTAGTAGTAAAGCTCCTCACCAACACTCGTATACACTCACCTTTGTGATCCTCACAATTGGAGCGGCGAATATTGAAAGTTGCTTATACTCCGGTAGTCAATAGGATGTCAATTCTACTTGGCGGCCGGAATAGATTCTTGTTTGATCGACTCAAGACACAAAAATAAAATTCACTTACGAACTTGAAACAAAAAAAGTTACTACAAGTTAAAAATGAGAAAAGCACACAAACAACGAAGACACGAAGAAACGGATTCAATAATTAATCTACAACTAAGTAGGTGATTACTAGTTGTTAATTAATTCTAGAATCAAGACATGAAACTAATGAAACAATAAGATGAAACTAAGAATCTAAAATTTTGAGCTCGGAAATATTGCGTGAACAGTAGCAGTGATGACATGGCAGTCACGTATTGGTTTCGGTCCCACACAACTTTTGTTGTCCAACTTCAAGTCTTGGTCAATTTTTCAATTTGGACTTTGGTGGAATTTGTTTATGGAGGGAAATTCAAACAAGTCTTGGAGCCCTTTTCAATTTCAAGTTTTCAAGACTTGACTTTATTGTACTTCTCCTTAAAACATGGATCCGTAAATCATGGAAAAGTGTTGGAAAGTGGTTGAGACTTGATTGATAGGTCTTTGTTGGTTGTAGGGTCTTTCAAGACTAACAAATAATACACCTTTTTCCTTCAACTTTTTGGATTTAGCATTCACTTTATCTTCAACAATATATGAAGGTGGTGATGAACATCAAGAACAACAACAACAACAACAACAACAAGAACTACAACAATAATCTTCAAGAACACCAACAATTTTTCACACGGCCAACTCCAATCCACAATAATAATAGCTCCAACACTTGGCCAAGACAACTACAACTTCAACAAAAATGGTTTTCAATCCACCAATTAACAACAATATCACGTGGCCAAGCTTATAACAACAACAAGATGAAAACCACAAGGCCAAAACAGTCCACCACAATGGCCAAGCTTATGTTCACAACAACCTTTCAACAAGTTCAAGCTCAAGTTTAGATCTAGACTCAAAGTGTTAGTGGACAAGAAAACTAACACTAGGAACAACAAAACAAACAAGAACACTATTAGATCTAGACATACAACAACAAATCTCGGCCAAGACACAACAAGAACACGATTTTGGCCAAGAACACAAACACGGACAGATTGCTATTTTTCTGGAAATTTCAGTTTTCCTTTTTTTTTTTTTTTTTTTTTAACAAGAAAGCCCAAGATTGATCTTGTAGGAACAAGGTCAAGCCATGCTTTGATACCAAATGATACGAGATAAATAACGGAAACACAAAACAAACACTCAAAACAGTCCACAAGTTCAAGAGAACCGAGGACCCTTTGAATGACCCCTCTCGGATTCAAGATCTACAACAAGAACACAATGTAATGAGGTGATTAACACCTATTTTCAGCGGACAACACACTAGATTAACAACACGAGAATGAAGAACATGAAGAACAATAACAATATTATTAAGAGACAACAAACACACGGCTACAAGATAATGTAGAGATAGATAGTGAGACATAAACTACAATAAGACCCAAGAACCCAAAGATATATTAAATCTAAGGACCCGTAGAACTTACGATAGCAACACCACACTCTTACGGTGACCACCAAGGGAATGACTCGCCTCAAGATCTACCGTTTCCAAACAAAGATCAATATTGGCTTTTCCAAGCCCTATGCTAAAGATGACTTTTCCAAGTCCTACCACTAAGTGTGTTACACTCTCAAAAGAGAGAGAATATGTTTTCAATTCTTCATTCTCCAAAAACCTAATGAAAAATAAGACTAAGGGGGCCTATTTATAATACATTGCAAATGAAGATAACAAGACCATATTACCCTTAATGAGAGGGGAGGCCTTGGTGTGTTGGAAGACAATATGAATTGTCCAAAATGCCCCTTAGGCTAAGTGACCGAAATGCCCTTAGTAAAGGCACCAAAACCGTGAACCAACAAAGGTGGTCCAAATTCGAGAGTCCTTAGGTCTTCTAGGCTCCAATCAATCTTCCACACTTGGGTTTGGTCAATGGTAGGCTAAAAACATCCCCTCCAAGTATGATCCCATGCCCTCCATGTGACCAAAGCTTGATTCTTCACATTGTGACTTCGAATGATGTCGTCCAAAAGCTAAGGCGGTCATTATTCTTATATCACATTTGTTAGACCAAAGGACATGACTAGGAACTCAAAATAACTCTATCAAGTTTTGAAAGATATTTACGGAATGTCACATTCTCTGACTCTGAGCTGATGATAGCCGTATCTGAGGTCTATCTTAGAGAAATAAATGGCACCCTGAAGTTGGTTAAGAAAGTCATCGATTCTGGGGAGTGGGTACTTATTCTTGATAGTGACTTTGCTCAATTAGCGGTAATTAATGCACATTCTAAGGGAACTATCTTTCTTATGCACGAAGAGGGATGGAGCACCCCATGGGGAAACACTAGCCCAAATGAATCCCTTATCTAAGAGATTTTTCAACTGTTTCTTTAACTACCTAAGCTCTGCTGGAGCCATTCTATAGGACAGAATAGAGATAGGCTGGGTATCTAGAAGAAGGTTTATTCTAAAGTCAATTTTCCTTTCGGGAGGGACTCTGAGAAGATCTTCAGGGAACACATTTGGGAATTCCTCACTACTAAAATTAACTCAAGACTAGGAGTCTTGGAATTAGCGTCTTTAACTTGAACAAGATGATAGACATACCTCTTGGATATCATTTTCCTCGCTCTAAGGTACGAAACAAACTGACCCCTAAGTGTTGAAATACTACCCCTCCATTCAAGGACTGGTTCATTCAGAAACTAAAAATAAAAAACTCTGTTTCTATAATCAACTAAGGCATAGCATGAGTGAAGCTAATCCATGTCGAGAATGACATCAAAATCGGTTATTTCTAACTCCATAAGATCAACTAAGGTGACTTTATGGGATATTATGATCAAACAGTTCCTGTATACCTTCCTTTCTACAATAGAGACACCTACTGAGGTATGCACTAAGAAGGGTTCTGCTAAAGTCTCAGGACTGACAACGAAATTAACAATTATGTAGGGAGTTACAAAATAAATAAAAGCTCTGGGATCTAATAAAGTATAAACATATAAAAGAAAGACCTATAATGTACCAATAACCACATTAAGAGAAATTTCTTGATCCTATCGAGACTGAAGTGCATACAATCTATTTGGGCGCTGACCACTGGTGGTACTGGAAGTGGTACCCTGCTGAGTTGGGCGACCGGATGGAACTAGGGTATGACTGGACTGACCCTGCTGACCACTCTGTGGGAAATACCTGATCCTATTGCCTGGATTGCCACACCCAAAGCATATATCACTGCCAGCTCTACACACACCCTGATCGTTTCTACCGTATTTTTGGCAAAGTGGATTTGTATGATCACTGTTGACACTTTCCTGGGGCTTAAGGTCTGGCGCCCTATCCCGATTATTATTTTTGAACTTCAGTACTAGCACACTAGCTAAATATGGAGTTGGGGATGAAGATTTCTAACAAAATTGAGAATGGTTATCACCCTCTGACCTCGGTTGAGTAAAACTAAAGCTACCCATTTTGGATCTCTTATTCTCCCTTTCTCTTTCCTTAATCTTCTACTCCTCAATATATTAAGCATGGACCATCAACCTAGACAAGTATATCTCCTTAATCAACATCGCGATCCTACACTTCTTAACCACACTATCAGCTACACCAGAGACAAACTTACTCATCCTAGATCTCTCATCAGATACCATATTAGGAGCATGCCTGGGTAGCTTAGTAAACTTAAGAGAACACTTATTCACACTCATTTTCCCTACCTCAAATTAATAAAATCCTGCACCTTAGCTTTCCTTAACTCCAAGGGAAAGAACCTACCTAAAAAGGCTATCGCAAACTCTTCCCATTTAACAGGCCCTTATTTGCCTCTCTATCTCCCTTTAATTGCATATACCATATGTGATCAACATTGTGCAATTGGTAAGTACCCAACTCTACACTCTGACTAGAAGTCACACCTATAATATCAATTACCTTTTGAACCATGTCAGGAACTCTTGCGGATCCTTGTTAAACTTAAATCCTGAAAATAGAGGAGGGTTCATTCGAGTGAAGTCCCCCCAAATCCTAGTTGTGGCATTATTAGCCACTAGGATGGCTGGGATGGTAGATGACTGATTATTATAGGTTGCTACTAAGTGAGCTAAAGTAGTGAATGCAACTCTAAATTTGACATGGAAGACATGCTCATTCAGGGGATATTCCTAAACAGGTGGAGGTGCGGGTTGATTCCTATTTCTCCTTCGGTTGTTCTTTCTAGGATGCATGTTCAATAAATAGAAAAAAGATTGAATTAGAAAGATAGTTTAAGTTGAGCTCATGCTCACTCGAATGACATGAATATTAAAAGAAGGGAAACGTTTCCTAAGACTTCTTGTAAACTTTTGTCCATAAGTGTGGTGCGCTTCACACCCATGTACAAGACTCTACTCAATGCAGCTTTCAGACTCCCTAGGAAACTTTAAAACCCTAGGATCTGATACCAATTTGTAATGCCCCAAGAGTATACCCTGGATGCCACACAGTGCTTATAGCCCTGAAGGACCACAAGCTAACCTCTGCTGGTACCTACTGTGAACACCGAATTAAATAACAAAGAACATGTGCAGAGTTTAACTGGAAATGCCATAAGGTTTTAGCAACTGAAAATCAATACATAATCATAGTTTAAAACATCTGAAACATACTGTCAATACTGATAAAATAACTAATAATAATGACTGAAAACTAACTATCTATATGTACTAGTCTGAAAGCCTCTAAACTGACCGAATGTGGAGTTGATGGGACAAGCCCCCAACTAACTCTGACTGACTAAATAACTGACCGCTGACATAACTGAATATAAGATAACTTGTCCTCAAAGGATGAGGACTCACCATTATTATTATTGCCGATGGACTGGAAAGTCTAGGTACGGTTAGGAGCCTGAGCGTCCGAACCTATGATAGAGACATCATAGTGTAAGAAATGAGTATGCGGTCAGTACTTTGAATATACTAGTATGCTAAATAAGGTTAGGCTGGTATGTAGGAATAATAACTGACTGAATAAATAGCATGAGATAACTAATGTATAATATATGCGAGAAAATTATAAAATTTAAGAATGCATGACCAAGCATAAGACATAATACTGGGGTAGTTTATTAACTAAAATATTGAACTATTGATACATAACGACTAGTAATTGTATGCCCTGGTCAAGAAAGCCTAGAAACTGAACTCTGAACGGAATACTGGACTGAGACTGTGGGAGCTATCATCTAACCGACATTCCCCAATATAAGCTAATTGGGGTCCAACCTGTGACCCCAGTTAGAAGGGTATCATTACTGTGCCAGGAGTACTAACACTAGCTGTGTGGATCCACTGAAATGATATCCCAAAGGACTAATAAGTCACCCTCTATTGGCAGGTGCTCTAGTAAGATATATGTCAACCTTCAACTGGGAGGTTAACATCTCTAACCTACATTGGGTACGTAGTTCTAGAACGTAGGGACTTCTACTAAAGGTCACACCCTCAAATAGTAGGTAAGCCTCTATTCCTGGGTTCGCTCAGTGCTAAATCCTACTCACGACTGAACTGACTCTAATTACTAGACTGAGCTGAACTTACTACCATGATATACTGACTGGACTGATAATACTTTAATATATATCTGAGACCATCCTAAAAATAGTGAAACTAAGTAAACAACTAAGTTTTTGGGTTTTCATAACCCCCAGGACTCGATAGTAATAACAACAAGACCGTGCTAAAACCTGAAGGACATGATAAGTAGTCATTATTCAAAACTCATTACTTTGGGCATTTCATCAAACATTTGCAATTCATGGTTTAAACATGGGGATAGTTTTATCATGTAGAGATAGCATGGTTTCAATACTAAAATCACCAATTAAGGCTTAAATCAGTGAATATGCACCATTAAAAATATGCAGGGCTTAATAACAACAACAATTGCATCTAAGCATGATATAAAATCAAGATTAATAGAAATTCATGGATAAAATTTGTGATAACATGTAAAAACCATAGTTTTAAAACTTAAAATTGGGTTCTTGGACTCCATGGGTGAAAAGGACTCATGGATGAACATTTAACATACCTTAATTGAAGAATTAATGAAGGTTCTTGGTGGTTTTCTTAAAACTTGAGCTTGAATCTTGAAGAGACTAGGGTTTATTCTTGAGAGAGAATTACTTTCTTAGAGAGAAATTATGAATAATGGGGCATATAATGCACCTTTGGGGTTTTAATTTTGTGTTTTGGATGGATTTGGTTGAGGGAAAATGACAAGACAACCCTTGGGAAATTAAAATTTGTAACTGGAATGTCGATTGGGCCTTTACCGTGACATGCCAAGGCTGTTATCATAATTCCACAGTGACGTAGTGTAATCGCGGTGACTTGCTAGAATCTGACAATGGTCATTTTGAAATTCACCATGACAAAATGAGGTGACCACCACTATAGCCACCGCGACGCGCCACAATCGCGGTGAGCTGCTGATTTGAAAATCCAAATGTGGTCCAAACCTCATCCGAAAAATCCAAAACTTACCCGAGACCTACCCCTTACACCCCTGAACATGAATCAACTCACAAACTAAATCTTGGGGTTAGGAATGTCACTTTAAAAATCAATGAAGTTAAGAGGCCAAAAATAAAACTAAGTCTCCAACACTAAGCCAAATTTTCAGGTTTCAAGCCTCTTGTACATGTACTAGGGCTGAATTGAGCTAAGAAAATTACGGGGTATTACAAAAACTTCTGAATCTACCGTTGCAATTAATAAAAATATTGAGACTATTAAATTATTAGCAGCTGAAGAGATAAATAGATATAGAAAAAATTACAAGTTCCTTCACATAGGTCTTGTTCAAGTAGCAATTAAACCATTATATAGATTGGGTTTAGATGTTCCTATATGTCTACTTTTAAGGGATAATAGGTTATTAATTTTGAAGATTCATTATTAGCAGTATTACAAAGTAACCTCGCTAATGTCCCGGTATACTTTAATTGTTATCCTAATTTTTCTATAGATGTTAATGATCAAAATATTATGGATACATTAACTTTAAATGTTAAAACCAAAAACATGAATAGTAAGGTAAATACTAGAGAAATAACAATAATATATAGAGTATATTATAGATTAATGAAAACAACCTTAGCCCCTAAGGCTAAAATAGTTAGTAATAAAAGAGCCACCATGCTTATGAAAGCTAACCATAATCATAATAATACCTTTGTCCCAAAAATGATAAAATGGGATGATGTATTAATAAAAGATAATTGTCATTTTGACTCCATAACAGAGCCAAAAATAGAAGAAAAAAATTCAAATATTGAACAAGTAGTACAATATCCAGATGGATCTATTGATTTAAAATTTCTAAGATCACAATCTTTTAATCAAGCATCTTCAAGTAAAAGAATGTCCTTTTCTACACCTTTAATCTCTAAATCTGTAGAAGAAAGGAAAGTAATATTACAAGATATTGAAAGAAAATTAAAAGGAGTTAATTTCTCAAAAACAATTCCCAAAGTAGCATATGAATCTACAAATTTAAAAACTAAAAGATCAATAAGTCCCACTGGTAGTGAAATGCTAGGAGTAAGAGATTCCCTATGCATAATTAGGTCAAATGTAATATTTGAACCTGACTTTGAATATTTAGATAAATTATGGAATAACCCAGAAAATTCTATTAAAAAGGAATGGTATAGGCAAAAATATTCATTAAAAGAAAGATATTCTTTTTGAGAAAAATGGTGCAATGATATGAAAAGATTAAGATGTAATATAGATTTTTTTAAATGGTTTGAAATCACAGGAAAATTAGATGATCAAAAAGATTTGTTAAACATAATTATTAATAAATGGTATGCTACTAGTAATTAAGTTGTAAAATCAATAATTCCTTTGTTAGAAGAAATTAGTCTACCAGTAAATGGTAGAGTTGTTACTACCTTACCTTTTAACTTAGATATAGTTGATATTAAATATGATCCTACAAATAAGGACATAAATAAGATACTCCAACAAAATAATTATACAAATCAATTATTACATATAGTATCTAAATAGATTCTTGAAGCCGAGAATAAATCAACTGTTAAAGATAAACCAAGTTCTTCTTGCCAAGATAAAAAAATTAGAAAATCGTCTAATTTTTAAATTACCAGAATTCTCAAAAGATAATTTTCCTAAATTTGAAGAAAAGTTTGAAGTAACAGATGATATTTTAGGAAAAATTAATGAAAAATTAGAATCTGAATTAAAGGTTACAAATGACAAGGTCATAAGAACTCTATCGGAAAGGAATGATAACGAAATTAACAAATTAAGCTATAAATATTCGATAAAAAAGAATTATTATAAAAATCCCACATTTCCGAATATCCAATATGAAGAAAATGAATTTTTATCTCATACTTCGCATTCTGGAAAAGAAATTGCCGAATGGAATATAGGTGGATTAGCAGAACATAAAATATATAATAAACTACATGAAATGGAAATGGCCAATACGACATATAAAATTGCCAGAATGTTAGATAAACAAGCAGCGTTTATGATTATATCAGGTTTACAAGTACTATAAAATATTGATGGGATTATTACCTCACAGATAATAATAGACAAAGCATTCTAAATGCTACAACTATTACTCAAGCTATTAAGATTGAGTCATAATTATTGTAGAAGTGACATCTAAAGTAGATTTTGGTCCTAGGATAGTGTTTTATGTCTCATCTGCAAAAATACTAATGAATACTCCAACAAACCAAAACGTAATAAATAGTGTTAATATTTCTGCTATCTCTAGCAAAATTGCCAAAATAGAAAGTGATTTACAAAATTGGAATATTCCAAAAGAAAGTTTTAATAGAGTCTATAAAACTGGACACTTTGATTTTGTAAAAAGTTATAATATTAAAACTTCTGAATCTACCATTGAATTAATAAAAATATTGAGACTATTAAATTATTAGCAGTTGAAGATAGTAATAGATATAGAAAAAATTACAAGTTCCTTCACATTGGTCTTGTTCAAGTAGCAGTTAAACCTTTATATAGATTAGGTTTAGATGTTCCTATATGTCTACTTTTAAGAGATAATAGGTTATTAAATTTTGATGATTCATTATTAGCAGTATTATAAAGTAATGTGTCTAGTGGTCCAGTATACTTTAATTGTTATCCTAATTTTTCTATAGATATTAATGATCAAAATGTCATCAACAATAGTAATAAAGAAAAAGAGGCCTTATTTGACATGATAGATCATCTAGAAGATCCAACTTTTAGGAGAAAATATTTAATAGTCTTAAAAGATATTATTCTTGATCAACAGGTTGATAATAAAGAAATTATTGAACCCTTTAATATGAAAAATGTATTAAATAAATTTAAAGAACATAAGTCTGAAACAACAATACAAAATCTTCAAACAAAATTATTATACATAAAAGAAGAACATAGGCAAGTTAAGCAAAAACTGATGTTACGCCCCAAATCTGGTACTTGAAATGCTACATGGTGCTCATGACCCCGAAGGACCACAAGCTAACCCATGACTGATATATGTACCTGAACACTACATAATATACTGTGTAAATGCATAAATAAAGACTGTAAGGCCATAAGGTTCAAAACTGTAACACAATATCTAATAAAATATAACATTTGTGTGGGGTATGAAACATCCAAAACAAACTAATAAACTGACTGAACATGATAGTCTGAAAAGCCTCTAACTGTATGAGTAAGGAGTTAATGGGACATGTCCCCAACTAACTCCAACTACTGAATAAACTAAGTACTAAATGATAAGATAATGCTCATGTCCTCGAAGGATGAAGACTCACTGTTGACTCTGACTGATGAGTTCTGGAATGCTACTAATGCTCCGGAGCTCGTGCTTTTGAACCTATGGTATAAAACACCATAGCGCAAATGCGTCAGTATGATTGAATATACTGGCATGCATGTGAGGTAGGTTGAATGCAAAGGGTTCATATGACTGAACTATATTAACTGACTAAACAACTTGAACGTGAGAATACATCGTGAATCATAATAACTGTAATTGAGTTCATGATAACATGATTACTTAATCTGAGTATTGATAACATGATAGACTAATAACCGTATAACTGGAATAACTAGTACTGAGCGACTGTATCAGACATCTAGTTTCTGATGGAACTAGCTGAGTTCCATTTTGTTCTGAGGTGACTGCATCTGACAGTCCTGAATTCTGTAGAACTATTTGAGTTCTATTACTGAGACTAAATGATTGCATCTGAAAGTCCTGATCTATAACTGAAATTATGGGAAGTAGTAATATAACCGACATGCCCCAAATACTATAATATAGCTATATTGGGGCCCAATCTGTAACCCCAATTGGAAGGGTGTCAATACCATGCCACTGGTAAGGAAAAAGGGTGGGTGACCCTCATCTGGCAGTGTCCCTAAAAGAGAATAGTGGGACTCCTCATCTAACAGTGTTTATCCACCTCAACAACCCTCATCTGACAGTGTTGATGTCTCAACCTATGCTGACTACATAGTTCTGGAATACAAGGATGACTTCTAAGAATCACACCCTCATCTGACAGTGTGTTTTCACTTCTTGGGTTCAATCGGTGCTAATTCCTACTCCCTTCTGAATAGACACTAAACATGGATTACTGAACTGAACTAGATAGAATTAACTGAGTTTTCATTGACTAACAGAATAGTACAAAGATTACTATATCTGAGCTTTCCTGAGTCACATGACTTACCGAGTTCTATGGATCAAGGCTGTAACGACCCGAAATTACCTCCTGGGATGTCACACGGTGATTAAGGCTACAAGTATCCCCAAGCTAACCCTTAGAGCCGATTTCTACCCAAAACACCCAATTCAAGATAAGGATAGACTTAAACACTCGCATAGCCATATCCTAAGAAAGGAAGTATATAAAAGACGCTCGGTCCATATGACCACAATATAGGGAAATCTCAACAAAACCATAATACTAATACCTCTCGACATATCACAAGTTTGATACCAGTCTGACAAAGCCTCTACAAATTAAAATCTAGAGAGCCATTGGGACAGGTCCCCAACTGACTCAGAATGAACTAGAGATAAAACATAGTCGCTCAAAACACTGAAACATCTGAAGATCGGTCCTCGAACCAGGAAGACTCACCACTGTAGAAAATGTAGGCAAGGTACTCGGAGAATCATGGGTGAGGATGGGACTGAGCACCTGAACCTACATTATAAGACAATGTAGCACATAGACATATATGTGGATCAGTACTTTGGAATGTACTGAGTATATGGGGGTGCATGCATATGTATAAAGTAGTAACGATATTTTCTTCAATCAAATCATGTATGCATAATGAGATGACTCACATAGCTTGAACAAATGTAAAATATGAAACTCATAAGTCATGTAGAATGAAGCATGTAACACAATCTAGTGAGTAATCATTATTTAACTTCAAAATCGGAAACCTTCTCTTACTCTCAATGCCCAAAGGCTAAGGGATTTCAAACCACACTTTCAAGTCATGCATATATCTCAAGAGAGTAAAAGTTCTTCAATGCTCAACACTTCACAATCATTTAGAAACTCATATACTTGGAATTTGAAATCATAAAACTTGAAAACATACTTGAAGGCATTTCATTCACTTTGGAAAATATCTCATCTCAAATCAATACCTTCATTAGGGAATATCTTGGCAATTCAACCATTTAGGAAAATAGCTTATAGGGAAGGAAAATAAGTATTTAATTTCAAAGTTCGAAAGGCAAGGGAGGTTCTTGTAACTGATATAAACCATGCGAGCTACATAGAGTCCAACATTTTGTCCTTCTAAGGAAGAGACCCAACGTTGGGGAGGAACGTCATACTCTTACCAAGGAGTATAACCTAGGTCTAGTGATCACTAAACAAAAAGCAGCCTCGGGCCCACATAATCAAATCGGCCTCAGGCCCACTCATAATCATAATATAATCAGCCTCAAGCTCACATCCTATGGTGGCACGTAGTTTTTAGGATAAGAAACCGTAGTAGCTTACCCACCCGGTGCTAAATACTACTCCCTTTAGATTACCTGCGCTCATCTAATAAAAATACACTTTTAGAACAATCACATGGTTCACCACGAACCCAATAATCACATCGATAATATCATATAGTGTAGGTCAATTCAATTTTCAACCATCTCAAAATACTCAAATCATGGGTGCTTATAGCACGAGAGTTCATAATTTCATAAGTCTCGAATAGGGCTTACTAACCCATAGTTCAATTTCATGTTAAAGCTTATCAAAAGCATAATATATAGCATATAGATTCATAAATCATGTGGAAATCTGGAAATTTCATAAATTCATCTGAAAATCTCAATGTAGTGATATGCTTCAATATCTCAACATTTCAAATATAAGCTTCTCAAAGAGTAAAGTCATGGGGTTTATCCAGCTGTAAAAACTCAAGAAAACATGTAAAAATTATGCCATTTAACTCTCAATTCATGAGAAATATCAACATAATGCATTCAATAAATATGGGTGAAACCCCAATTCAAACTCATGTAAAACCCCCATAATTTCAGAAAAATCATGATGTAAATAAACATTTTGGGCACAAGGGTGAAAGGGTTACCAAAGTTCAAAACCCCACATACCTTGAATTTGAAGCTTTAGAAGAACTCTCACTTTTGGAACTCTACTCTTGCTCTAGAATGAGGGTTCTTGAGACCCTTCACTTGGGAACCTAGAATCTTGACTCAATTTAGAAAATCCATGGTGGATTCTTGAGATTCTTGGAAGAGGTTTTGAGTATTTAGGGTTCTTGTTGAGAGAAAACTTGATAAAACCCTTATAGGATGCTTGCAAATGGCTTTGATTTAGTGTTTTCACGATTTTATAGGCTAGGAAAAAGTCCAAAATGCCCTTTTAAACATCTGTACAAAACTGGAAAAATTGAACTGGAACCCAATTTTGCTGGCCTCCACGACGCGCCACTAATCACGTTGGTTCTCTGGAAAATAATATGTCCAAGGAAAGCTATTGATCTTATCTAATATTTTCACTTACTGAATTTGGAAAATAATTAATGGGCTCTAAGAGTCTGCAATACAATTCTGATATGGGTGTACAAAGTTGTCGAATACGTTCTCGACCATTCACACGAAGCCAAGCTCGAGAGTTATAAAAACTACAAGCCATGTTCATGCAAATGGCTGCGTGTGAGTTGGTACTTGATCCGCCAAAGAGCTTCAATATTTTTAAGTGTGAAAATGAGCCTTGAAGTGTAATAAATTACACTCTAAGGGCACCCCATGACTGAAGGGTAGGAAGGTCATTTGTCCTTCATTTTGTGTGTAATATAAATAGATGCTATTAGGGTTATTTTCAGCACTTAGTTCATTCTTCATATTTCACAACAACAAGTCTTGTAACATTGAATATTTCTCTCTCTCTTGTTCTTGAGAGTAGAACCTGAGATCTGTCCAACAAGTGTAGTTACACTTGTGTTGTTTCTTGGCTAGAAACTTGAGATCTTGAGGTTCATGAGTTCCTCTTGGTCTAAGTAAGAAATTGGTACTGAAATCTCTTGGTCTTAGGGTCGTATCTTCAAGTTAGGGTTCATAGATTCTAAGATATTTTTGTGTCAAGTTACTATCTTTCATTTTGTACTCTTGAAACTTTGTAGTAACTTAGTGAAGCCGTGTGGGGCTGATTTTCGATTCACTATAGTTACTACCATTTGTTGTTCTTGTTGTTAACATTGTACTCTTTGTAATCTATCATCTTGTGTTGTTGAACCATTGTTTAATGTTATTGTTATATTCTTGTTCTCCTTGTGTAGCTACTGTTTTGGTGTTGGTATTCCTTCAAAATTTTGTGATTGTTGTTGTCTTCATATATTGGAGTTGTTATCTTCAAGCTCTCAGAATTGTAGTGTGTTTGGACTGATTTTGTGGCAGATTTGATACACTCCAAGTTAGTAGTGTATCATTAAACCTTAAGAGTGAACCGCTAACCAACTGCACTAAAAGCTATAGCTGGTAGTGAGAGGCGCAACCCACCCTTTATAGGCCCTGAACCATACGGGGCACGAACCTGACCCACACCCCCAACCAAGGCCATCCCGAGATAGGTGGCCACCCTTTGGGTGCTATCATTCCCCCTTTCTTTGGGAAAGGTTCATCCTCGAACCTGCGTATGGTGTAAGCGGGATTTGAACCCGTGACCTCCGCTCTGATACCAAACCTTAAGAGTGAACCGCTAACCAACTACACTAAAAGCTATAGCTGGTAGCGAGAGACGCAACCCACCCTTTATAGGCCCTGAACCATACAGGGAATAAACCCGACCCACACCCCCAACCAAGGCTAACCCGAGATAGGTGGCCACCCTTTGGGTGCCATCAAATTTTAAGGTGGTCTGCATGATCATTTTCACTACGGGAATAGACAAGAATATCATCAATGAGTACTATGACGAGCATATCCAAGTACTATTTGAACACTTTGCTCATCAAGTCCATGAAAGCTACTGGAGCATTTGTTAGACCAAAGGACATAACTAGAAACTCTAAGTGACCATA